>OZ024823.1:81885275-83277775 GCA_964016985.1 Anodontia alba
TGCTCAGTTTGAGCTGGGTCTACACTGTTTGCTCTGACAGACCTACATGTCCGAATGTTTAGCATAAATATTTTATCCCATTTATACCGGTTTTGGTTGTTGATTTTTAGAAAACCTAAAAAAAATGCTAGATTTCACCAGAAAACTAGGTAGGTACCCTAAACACACATATTGTTAATGACAGATTTCTATCTGTCATTCCTTGCTGGCAGAAGCGTTCTCAAGTTGCTTCCGGCTCTCAAGTTGCTTCCGGCTTTCACTACCACTGAAATATGTGTCCGCTCAAAATGTAGTCCGATGCTATTAATATCTTTATAGCGCCGTGCAATTTTTAAAGCAGGCGACATTCAGAATTCTCCCTTATTTGCAGAGAAAACCAGACTAAGCATTTCATATGAATTGTTTGCCAACGGATGAATCGCATGAAATTCTCTGATATAATAAGACAAAAAATAAAATTGACATCTGCTACAGTCGTTGTATGCAGTCTAAGGGTTAACATATCAAAATACTTGTGTATCAATACGCCTGCGCTGGACTAAAGACGTGGCGCGAGAAACTAGACCGTAAGCCACTGTTACCAGCAATATAAACACTGTCTAATCAGCTATTACTCTCCAAATTAGATTCTGAAGATTTTTTATGCTTGATAATAAAAGAAAAAAAGGCTGTGCTCATAATCATGCTGCAAAGTGTTTTCTCCGATATTATCTGAGTGCGTTAGATATATAGGTTGTAAGGTTGATCTGCGCAATTTGTTGTTAGCTATTAATAGAACAGGCGCTGCCTCATAATCCGCGTGTCAAAAATTAGCAGATATTTTTTACCGTAAAACATAATTTCATGCAAATTGTCTCAAATGAGGAATCAGCTAGCATGAAATGTCAAATGCTGTCTCCTTGGGAAAATAAAGACAATATTTCAAAATATGGTATGATAAAACTTTTACACAGAGCACTTGCCCATTTGTCTGACGTGTGTAAAAAATTCAATACTGTCGGATTAAAGGGACAGGGCTTTAGTCAAACATTACAAGATGTAATCTCGCTGTTGTTGATTTGCTTAACATTAAAATATTTTATCTGCGGCATTTTGATAAAAAGGATGCTTGGGTTTAAAGTGTAACTATTTATCAGAAAAAAAGGAAAGTGTTGAAAATCTCTATTGCTACTTTGGTTATTTCCTCTTATTGAACGCTCGATTGTGAAAGTGAAAGTAGACAACAAGTTGGCTTCTTTAAAAAGAACCCAACGAAAGGTTCGCATCTTGTTTTAAATTTGCAGGTTTGCACAGCAAATTTAATGCCGTCATTTGCAACCATTTTTTAAGTACAGGTATTAAGTTATTGAAGAGAATTTATCACAATTTTAGCTCTTTATTGCATGTGATAACTGGCTTTTTGCAACATTTTGAGACAAAATATTTCTTTTGAAACTTCAAAACATCAAGTGGAACTTCATGGCACTATATATATATACCTCTGCAAGCATTTGATATCTGAATTTGTAGTACTACATTTTTAAACAAATGTGAAACCTTTTTATTGGACGGGTTTTCAAAAATCTGTCCTTTAAAATAGCGAACCCCGGCATGAATTTCTGATAGAATCTGTCATTTCAGTGCCTTTTGGCGCTTTGATTTTTAATTTGGCCTTAAATATATAAATAAAAGTGTCGTCTGCTGCAGTTAAAATTGGCGCTTTAAGGGTCAACAACAATGTTTTCTTGTTTTTCCAGAAATTAGGGCTGGGTTTTTCGTGTGCATTGTTTTTTAGACGATTTGCGATGTGAAATATCGATGCCTATAAGAAAACATACCTGAAAATGTCGTCGACTGCTAATTTTAGTCCAGCAGGTTGGAGGTCCCGTACCAAGCTGACATGATTTCCTGTATTTGCCTATCACTTGAAAATAAAATACATGTATCCGCATTATCAATGCTACTCAAATTCCTTGTTCACCTAAACAGTAAACATTAAAATTCAGGACACGCATGTACAAAATGCAAGATAAGCGAAAACATTTATAGGCGAAGGTCAAATACGTTGATACGTGGGACATTCAATAGGTAATATCTCACAAAATGCAGTTTTACTTCCATATTTTGATCAACGAATGTTTTCAAGGTAAACGGTCGGTCATATTTTTCTTATTCCTTCATCAAATATTGTGGAGACATCAGAATTGTCGTGATCTTATTGCAGTGCTAATAAGAATACTATCGTCGATGCGATTCTGATTAGGGTCGCATTATAAACAATATCAAGATTGGTAAACACTCCGCGTATCTACATTTTGTATAGCGCACTATTCTATCTTTTAACGCTTAAAGGACTCTGGATAGGTTTTTCGCATTTGCATTCGAGACTGTCACACAAAAAAATAATTTAATCTCAGTTTCTCACTGTAAGCAGCACGGTCAGCAGATCAATAAATAATTGAAGGCTCTATATTCCTCAAAAATTGACATTTTATTATCCAAGACAGGTTTAATAAACTGATATATAGTATCAATACAGTCATACAATGTGGCTCCTGACAGCCTGTAAAATTTCAGTTAGTCTCTCGCTCTTGAAATGAAATGATTTTTATCGTATCTCTGAATTAATGTTGCAAACATTAATTCAGAACTACGATAAAAAAATCATTTGAATTTTGATCCAGTTAAAAAAAATCAGGGACTAACTGAAATTTTACAGGCTGTCAGATGCCACATTTTATCATCGTATCAATACTATATTTCAATTTATTAAACTTTTCTTGGATAAAAAAAAAAAATCTATTTTTGATGAATATGGAGCTTTTAATAAGCCGAAAACTGAGAAATAATTATTGATAAACTTGTTTAAAGTTGCTTTCGAATAAATATAAGCTCTGCTGATTTTCAACAAAAAAAATGCAAACAAAAAAAAAAAAAAAAATGAAACAAATCACGTGACCTCATTTGACCCCGGCAAGTAGAGCCAACTTTTGTAAACGCACCGCCGTCAAAATCTTATACGTCAGACAAAGAAGTTTGCTATGAGAGTGTTTACATTAAAGGCAATGCTTTTAAAGCATGACAGAAGACAACTTAACAAGTTAAGCGGAAAGAGTGAACCAATTCTAGACTTAAACATAAATTTAACATCACGAAAAACATGCCTATATAATTTTGACACCCTTAAACCCCACTTTTATATAGTAAAACTGGAGTTTACAGGGGTATAATTATTTTTCTTATTTCTGCTCAAAAACAAAGATTGTGGATACTCGTTAGAACCGCCTCGCCGAGGCGGTTCTAACGAGTACCCACGATCTATGTTTTGAGCAGAAATATAAAAAAAATATCAGAGTTTTTTATCTGAAAATTTTCAGTTTTTGGAGGTGAAATTTTCTATGTATTTCAATAGGCGTGTTTTCGTAATGAGTATATTTACTACGACATTAACGCGACGTTGTATAAAAAATCATGACGATGCATTAACGTTAATGCGACGTTGTATAAACGCCATAATGCCGTTAGGTTCTTTTCTTTTCCTAAAACATCTTTGCTGGAAATATTTTGTCGCAGCGTCTTGACATGCCATTGCGGAGACGTCATTGAAACGACGTCATTGCGATATTGTCAGTGTTTGCTGGGGTTGTTTTTGAACAATGTGACTCATTATGCCACAAATATTTTCACCCAGTTTTGACGAAGTTGGAGGGACATGCTGCTTTTGGTTCGCTCGTACATCCGTCTGTTCGTAACGCTTGCCTTGTCAGCAAGATATCTGGGAACGTTATTGAGCCAGGGCATTGAACTATGGTATGCTGATTGGGAATGATATGTAGAATCCCTGATCAAGTTTTGAAACAATTGCAAAACTATTGCCGGAGATGGATAAGCATATGCAGTCACTAGACATAGTTGTTTGCCACTTTGTGACGTTGCCGTTCAAATCAATGAATTCTATCATTACGAAAACACGCCTATTCAAATATATTGAAAATTTCACCTCCAAAAACTGAATTTTTTTAGATAAAACAACTCTGATAATTTTCATATTTCTGCTCAAAAACATAGATTGTGGGTACTCGTTAGAACCGCCTCTGCGAGGCGGTTCTAACGAGTACCCACAATCTATGGTTTGAGCAGAAATAAGAAAAATAATGTATACTCCTGTAAACCCCAGTTTTACTATATAAAAGTGGGGTTTAAGGGGGTCAAAATTATATAGGCATGTTCATCTACTATCATAGCAACTGATCATCACGAAGAACTAGAGTTTACAAAAATACATGAGATGAAGGCTAAAAGAAAAACGCAATGTTCAAATAAATTTCATGCGTTTTTGCCCTTTAACTAATGGAACTGTTGTTGTTTAATATGGGTATAAAGTATTATAAATCTAAGATTTCCCATTGACGTTAATAATGACATCGCGGACAAAATGATATTAAAATTTTACTCCGATGTAAAAAGTGATGCATGGACATGGAAAGGCAGCTGTTTAAGGACCTCTTGAAGTTATGTTTATCTTTAGTTTGCCTCCTTTTAGTTTGCCTCCTTGTTTTTAATTATCATAGCCGTAGAAATGTTTACAAAATATGGATATGCATTTATTTGAACGGCGAATTCACAAAATGGCGAATAATTATGTCCACTGACTGTAGTAGGGGTAATAGTTTTTTGCATTTATATGTGACGATCTTGTTATCAAACATTTGACGGGGTAAATAGCACTTGTAATCTTTAAAGCTGATGTATTATTTTAAATCGCAGAGCGTATGATATGTAAAGAGCCGCAACAAGAGAAAGGTACCGCTCCTAACATGTGCGCCCAACGAAGACTCAAATTAGCCTGTGCATCCGCGCAGTCTGGTCAGAGTCCTCGTTGTTCACATGAAAATACTTGGCATCCTTGTCTATCAAAATGCGGCCAAGCCAAAATCATTGCGAAAACGTGCCTATTCAAACATACTGGAAATTTTACCACTGAAAAATGAAAATTTTTGAAAAAAAAAATCTTATATTCTCCATATTTCTGCTCCAAACATAGATTGTGGGTACTCGTTAGAACCGCCTCGGCGAGGCGGTTCTAACGAATACCCACAATCTATGTGTTTTAATAAAATAAACAAAATAATGTATACCTCTGTAAACCCAAGTTTTATTGTATAAAAGTAGGGTTTAAGGGGTCATTAATATATAGGCGTATTTTCGTGATGTCTGATCGGATTGTGCGAATGCGCAGGCTGGTCTGAATTACTACTGGGCGCTCTTGTCCGAAGGTACATATTTTTGTCGTTGCGGCTTATAATATGTTGGACAAACCGTACGAGTTATGAAAAAAAGATTTCGTGAACACTTTTACTAAAATAAAACAAATATAATAAACATGACAACTTGCTTATCGACATTTTAAGCATATCAGTCAGTCTCCGAATGACATATCGACCAGTTGGGAAAATATTTAAAATATAAATCCAAGGTTCAAAATCATCAAAAGACAAGAATTGGAATGAAAATGGATTAAGCTATTGCAAGCTATGTTTCCATGGAATTAAATGATAATATATACCTTGAGGGTAACATTTTCAGATTACTAGATTCTGATGTTATTGTTTGTTGTTGTTGTTGTTGTTGTTTTGTTGTTGTTGTTTTTTGTGTGTGTTTTTTTGTTGTTTTTTTTGTTGTTTTTTCTTTCTTGTTGTTTTTCTGTTGTTTCTCTCTCTCTCTCTCTCTCTCTCTCTCTCTCTCTCTCTCTCTCTCTCTCTCTAAATGGAAAATTAAATTCCAGCCCAACAATTCTCGAGTGACTGGTTTTATGAAATGGAAATCTCGCATTAATATATGACGTTTTTTTAGCATAACCATTTTCTGAAACAATCCGGACGACAGTCTATACAATCGGTACTACACTGGCAATTTCTGTCCGTTTCTTCTTAGTAGAAAAGATACTGAAGTTAATCATTTCAATGACAATCATTACGCATTTTATTAAGCAAGTCTCCTCATTTATTTAGAGCTGAATCTATTGTTTCTTCCCTACCTGTTTACTTGTTGAATACTGAATTACCCATTTTTATTAGAAGTATAACAAGCCTATTTGTAACACGAGATTTAATTTTAACGGGTAGTTATGTGATTTTGATACTAAAGTCAACATTTCCGATTTCTGTATTTCTAAATTCCTAATTCTAAGTTCGGTTATTCAGCAGCTGGTCATGTTATTACTAGCAATAGAAAATAAATTTTGATTTTAGAAGTCGATTTATTATCTCTAAAGGACGTAAATATAGATTCCCTTTTGTTGTAGTATAATACGTTTTATAGGTTGCACAGATTCACGTGTAATTTTTCTACAAGTTAAGTTTTTAAATAGGTCAGCTTTAAGGTCAACGGAGAAAATAGAGAAACATGTCGTTTTTTGGTAGGATATCCATTAACATGGCGGAAGAAGCGTTCAAAGCTCCAAACGTTAGTGCAATAAAACTAGCTGACGCTGGTGGGGATGTTCTGCATGACATGATAGATATTGATGGTATGAGGGTCAACTCTTTCAACAGACCACTCAAAGAACTTGTGGAAACGGTCAGAAACATACGAAACCTTCAGCTCAGGAGCGGGGACGTTTTATTATTCTCTTATCCAAAATCAGGTTGGTTCTTATACAGTCAAACCTGTGTTAGTGGTCACCTCTATTAAGCAGCCAACCTGTATTAAGCAGCCAGAGGAAAGTTGCCCGAAAATTCATAGACTTATATATTTGAACTGTATTAAGCAGCCACCTGCCTTCAGCAGCCACATTTTAAGCTTCCCATGGGTGGCTGCTTAAGACAGGTTTGACTGTAGTTGAATTTAAATGGCTTAAACAACTTTGGGACCATGGAATTGTATTACGAAAACAAGCCGCTATTCAAATTAACTGAAAATTTTATTACCAAAAAATGAAAATTTTCAGATTAAAAAAATGATATTTTTCATATTTCTGCTTAAAACATAGATTGTGAGTACTCGTTAGAACCGCCTCGCCGAGGCGGTTGTTACGAATACCCACAATCTGTTTTTGAGCAGAAATAAGAAAAATAATGTATACCCTTGTAGACATCAGTTTTACTATATAAAAGTGGGGTTTAAGGGGGTCAAAATTAAATAGGTATATGTTCCCGTGATGAGAAATCATCTTTTCGATCTGTTATAAAATGATGGTGTGTTGAGTTTATTCATTAGAATCGCATCATCTACACGCTCAACATACAATTATTTAAATACTCTCAACATATCTAATGAGTACAGACAACCTACATTTTTATGATAGAATAAACAGAAATCCCTTAAATATCCCTAAACTATTGGTAGATTTTCCTAAAGAGTCAAGAACGAGTTCGAAGCAGCCACGGTAAACGAGCCATCGGTGTTCGAGTCATTGAAGTTTTACTGTACATGGTGTTTTTTACTTTGGGTTTTACGGCCCTTTCAAGAATATTTCATCTATACTGAGCCGATCCTTCATCAAACTGGGCAAAAACCGGAGAACCCGGGTAAAAACCACCTGACCATCCGTAAGCAGAACTTGGCTCTCCCACATGTGACCCGAGCGAGGCTCGAACCACAGTGGTGAGAAACCTAATGGATTAGGAGTCAACTCTCTTATCCACTAGGCTACGGGCCGTACATTGTGCATGCGTTTTGTATTACATTAATATTAATTCTCTCAGAAAAGACATTAGAGATATGCGAACTGTGAACGCCGAATCAGTCCGAAAATGGCGGTCGTATGCAGCATCGCAAACTACAGTGTTGTATTTGAAACTCAATCAAACCGAGTCTCCGATTTTCGTGATTTTGTGTGTTCTTTGTTTCCAAAGGCAATCCTTTATGACTTTTATTAAACTCTGTACTCGGAGCCCCTATGTGACTATCCACTTGAACTATATACAGTAAATATCCGCTATTAAGACCACTTTTGGTACTGCCTAAAAGTGGTCTTACTAGCGGAGCGGTCTTAATATTGAATGTAGAATTAAGCTCAAGATAACGTGCTTTTCTCAACCAAAAAGGGACCGATAGTTTTCTTATTTCTCCATAATAAATATTTTGTTGTAATCTAATGAGTACCCACAACGTATGTTTGTAGAGAAATAAAATTTGTTGTGGAACTAATTAGAAGCGCCTCACCGAGGCGCTTCTAATGAGTACCAACAACATATTTTTTGTGGAAAAATAAGAAAAATATTATGCGGTTACCCCTCTTATCTGGGGCTATGTAGAATAACAAGAATAAAAAAAACAAACATTTGGGACAGGCAAAAGCTGATCTTAATAGCGGAGTGGTCTTATTTTCGAGTAGTCTTAATGGCGGAAATTTACTGTACATGTACATGTACTTAGGTACTGTTTGAACGTTACCCTTGCTATGCTGAATAAATTAAGATGCCACGCCCACTTCTAATTTTCAGCAAATCAGATAGGTTGATCAAGGTTGTTGATGCAAATAAACATACTAAATGACAAACAGTGCAGATCCAGAAAAAAAAAACAACTTTTCAACAAATGAATGATTAACCCTGGTCCTGCTGAGCCCTGATATGCCCTGCCTTTGCAAACAGTGTAGATCCCAATCAGCTGGCTTCTGAAGAAGCCAGTTGATCTGGATTTGCACTGTTTGTCATTAAGTAGCATAGGTTTATTTGTAACAACAGCAGGCATAACATTTTGTGCCTTTCAGTCTTGCCCTTCAGTGGTTCTTGTGTTTGATTTTGTTTTTTTGTTTGTTTGTTGTTGTTTTTTTGTTTTGTTTTTTTTTTATTGTTGTTGTTGTTGTTGTTTTTTTTGTTGTTTTTTTTTGTTTTTTTTGTTTTGTTTTCTTGTTGTTGTTTTTTGTTGTTTTTTTTTTTTTTTTGTTGTTGTTTTTTTTTTTTTGGTTTTTGTTGTTGTTGTTTTTTTTTTGTGTGTGTGTTGAGGTTTTACGCCCAGTCAACCCAGTGGGGTCATGTCGAGCGCGGTCAGTTTACCTAACCACACGTTTACTGGGCAGGCTTAGTCCTCTAAGCGGTTAACTAGTGTTGTGCAAATTCTTTCGCCAGAAACTGACAACTGCCCTTCTTGTATCAGCGGAAGGGAGAGTACTTTGTTCTTGTGACCTTGTGGATACTCGCTACGGGACTTTTTTCATGTTTTGTCGTGTTCGTTGTCTTATTGTTGTGTTTACTGGATCCTGTCTAGCATTGTGATCACGTTGTTGTGGAAGAAGGAGCTTCTTTGGTTTGTGGCTTGTTTCTTTGAATTGAATGCATGGTTGTTAACCCAATTACGGTTGATAACTTTGCTTTTCTCTTTAATTACACGACCATGGGTCGGGCAGTAAGGGCTCCCTCTTCAGTCTGTTTCAGATGGTCGGCGCCTGCCTATCAAAATCTGCTGACGGGCTCATCGTGCTTCTGTTTGTGGTTTTCTTGTGCTGTGGCTTCAAATTGTCGTATTGAGCCCTTTCCTTTGTTTCGTTACAGTGTTTTATTATTATTATTATTATTATTATTATTATTATTATTATTATTATTATTATTATTATTATTATTATTATTATTATACAGTCGAATTTCAATGGCTCGAACATCTTTGGGACCACAGAAAATTGCTCGAGACATGGGTAGTTCGAGCCACTGAGGGTTAATCATGGCACCAGTTCAGGAAGCAAATAGCGATAATTTAGGGAAAATATTTTTCGATTTTATGATTGTATGTTGAGTGTACTCGTTAGAATCGCATCTAATGAGTACACACAACATACCATTCCATGATAAAATAAGAAAAAAAATCCCTAAAGATTTGTTTTCTTGAGCTATTGGAAGGATTTTGTAGGGACTGAAAAAAGAGTTCGAATCATCCAGGGTAAACGAGCCACCCGGGTTCGAGCCATTGAGGTTATACTATGTGTTTGACTGTGATGTTTCATACATTAGTTAGAGACCCTATGCAGGCCGAAAATATACAATTTGTAACTGGAGCCTTATCAGATATTAACCCATTGTAGTCTGGAGACCCTTAAAAGGGTAACTGGCAAACAGTGCAGACCCATATCAGACGCCGCAGAACGCGGCGTCTGATCAGGGTCTCCACTATTTGTATATAGTTCAATCATTTTTCTTTCGGATTATCTAAATCACATAGCCTGACATGCCTAAAATAGATATTAGAATCTTATAATCTTAATCTTTATCTAAAATAGATATTAGAATTCCTGCTGACTGTTCCAGGGTCTTTCTTGCAGTTCTGTTGCAGTCCATGGTTTCATATGTGGTGTTTGTTTTGTCTTTATTTACTTCTTATCTCCCCTTTTTTCGTACCTCGGAAGGCTTGTGCTTTGTGATTGTGGCGTTTCCTGGGTATTTTGCGTACCTCGGGAGGCTTGTGCTACGTGATTGTGGCGTTTTCTGGGTATTTTGCGTACCTCGGGAGGCTTGTGCTTAGTGCTTGTGGCGTTTCCTAGGTATTTTGCGTACCTCTGGAGGCTTGTGCTTCGTGATTGTGGCGTTTCCATGGTATCTTGCGTACCTCGGGCGGCTTGTGCTTCGTGATTGTGGCGTTTCCTGGGTATTTTGCGTACCTTGGGAGGCTTGTGCTTCGTGATTGTGGCGTTTCCTGGGTATTTCGCGTACCTCGGGAGGCTTGTGCTTCGTGAATGTGGCGTTTCCTGGGTATTTTACGTACCTCGAGAGGCTTGTGATTCGTGATTGTGGCGTTTCCTGGGTATTTCGCGTACCCCGGGAGGCTTGTGCTTCGTGATTGTGGCGTTTCCTGGGTATCTTGCGTACCTTGGGAGGCTTGTGCTTCGTAATTGTGGTGTTTCCCGGGTATCGTCACTTAAATGTTTGCGTCCTTCTGTCTTAGTTTGTTTGCTCTTCCTCTTGGTGTCGTTGGTAGGCTATGTTCTTGCATTACGAAAACACACCTATTAAAATATATAGAAAATTTCACTTCCAAAAACAGAAAAATTTCAGATAAAAAAAAAAAACTGATGATTTTCGTAGTTCTGCTCAAAACATAGATTGTAGGAACACGGGAGGCGGTTCTAACGAGTTCCCACAATCTAAGTATTATACAAAATTTAGAAAAATAATGTATACCCCTGTCAACCCCAGTTTAACTATATAAAAGTGGGGTTTAAATTTATAAAATTATATACGTGTGTTTTCGTGATGATTTTCACAGCTACCGTTCGAGCCACGCACGACAAGATCTACAATACATGTAAGACCTGTGTGGCTCAGATTAGCGTGTACATCCACCCAGTATGGCAAGGGTCTCGTTTATATCTCTTTGAATAGCCTGGGGGCTGTAGAAGGCACATGCGATCTCCGAAGACTCTGTTCAGACTGCGAAGATGCGCAGGCTGATCTGAGTCTTCGCTGGTCGCACAAGTCTTACTGTAGGTTTTGTCGTGCGCTGGCGCATTTATCTGTGGGCACTAAAATAATGTTTCTGAGCAGCAAATATGATACATAATCAATCACTACACGTAACTTATTATTTAAGGCAAAGCATCCTGTTCGCGAACAGAAAAGATCCTGGCCATATTGTACGAACGCCATATCAGCAGCCTAAACGTGACTGACGCTAATTCTGTATTTTTTTTTCTTTTTTTGTGAGGGCGCGGCGTGGGGTAAACAGTTCAGCAGACGACATTTTGAAATACAGTCTTCTTATCTCAAACTCCAGGGGATCAGAATTTTTGGTTTGAGATAACAGTAGTTTGATATAAACGGAGATGAAATGTAAAGCATATACAGCAGACTAAACCAATATTGTCCTTTATTCAGTATGATTTAAGCAGTAAATTGACTTATCAGTGTTTGAGATAACGAAAGTCAACTATAGTTTTCGTACTTTTCGCAGAAAATAGGCATGATATTTCATGCATACTGTATCCTGAGGAGACAGTTTGCATGAAATATCAAAGCCTATTTTCTGGGAAAAAAGAAAACAAATAACACTGAATGGAGCCAGATTTCTTGGCATTAAGACTAAACGAAGGAGTTCTTTCTTTTTGTTTACTTCAAGTTTACCAATGTTTTGTCAAAGATTTGCGGCTAGGTTAAAGTCTGCAAAACCAGTTTGTTATGATTCATTACCAGAAAATAGTGTTTTATTCGTTGTGTATTTTTTTAAAGATATTTCTTGTTAAATCAGTTTAACCTGCAAATGTATGTGACGAAAGAAGTGTATAAGTAAAACTCAAATAAGAAGCCAGTTTCTAAATCATTTATGAAAGTTACCTTGATGAATCCTTATTTTACATTTAGCTGTAACTACGAAAAACCACAGTGCTAACACTGAACCACTCACTAGGCTTGCCAAAAACGAATTTGGGCCAATAACTGGGCTCGCCAAAAATGAAATTCATTGAACAGTATGAACCGAAAACCAGCATTATCTATAAGATTGCATGTGCGTCCAACGAAGGATCAGATCAACCTGCGCATCCGCGCAGTCTGCTCAAAGTCTTCGCAGGGTATTCTGCAGATAACCAAAAATCCATGGCGTCTTCTGGCGGACTGGAAAGACTGTGCGGATGTGCAAAGCTGTTCTGAGTCTTCGCTATGTGCACATGCAATCTTGTAGGAAATGCTGTGCTCCAGCTCATATTTAACCCATTGTATACTCAATAGACTCTCCCAAACTATATATTGGAAGAGCCCAATTTCAATTTTAGGTACGTCCGGCTATGAGATTTACATATTCCTGGAGAAAAATGACTAAACTATTTGCAAACAGTGGAGACCCTGATCAGACGCCGCGTTCTGCGGCGTCTGATCAGGGTCTCCACTGTTTGCCAATTACCCTTTTACGGGTCTTCCGACTACAATGGGTTAAACAGGTTGTCACTGGTTGTTCGAGATTCTATCTATGCTGGTCAACGGTAAAGCGGAAACCATTCCAATGGTAAAACTAAGGGCGATGTTAGTTAACGTTACTCAAGAACAACTAGACGATTTACCCTCTCCTAGAGTACTCAACACACATTTTCCACCAAGTTGGCTACCTATGCAACAAATTAAAGGTACTTGTAAATATGTATTGATTCTAAGAGCTTTCATCTTTTCATTCTAAGAGCTTAAAAGATCATCATTTGAGCAGTTCTTAGTTTTGAAGAAGAATATATGGGCCTGAGAGTTAATGGAACGTGATCATTTGAACAAACTGTCAATCACATTTCAACAGTAGGATCAATGTGAAATTTGGTGGAAATTGGCTAAGTGGTTTCTGAAGACGCATGATTTATACATGTAAACAGCTCAAATGATGATCTTTACATAAGTTGCGATGATAGGATTGGAAAAATGTTGCATAACATCTGCATATCTACAGAAGCAAACTTGACCTTGCCGTAAAAAGGTCAAATGTCAATGTACGACCTTCATTTTAGCAACGTTGGTAGACCTGCCGTCCCTGAGGATTTGTGCAAAGGTTCGGCCACAAGGCATCTCGGTCCTGGAGAAGTAGATTTTTAAAGGTTATTACCATATATTTGCATGGCAGCCATCTTGGTCAATGGACGGCAACTATTTTAGCAATCTTGCATTCCCCTGCCCCAGGAATGCTCCAAATAAAATTTGAGCAACACTGGCCCAGGGGTTCCAGAGGAGAAGTCGTTTTAAATTCTCAACATTTTTCCCATAAACATACATAGGGAAGCAAACTTGACCTCACCGTAAAAAGGTCAAATGTCAATGTATGACCAGTATTTTAGCAACTTTGGTAGACCTCCCGTCCCCAATGATTTATGCAAAGATTCAGCCAAAAGGCATCCTCAGTTCTGGAGAAGAAGATATAAAAAAATACCATATATGGGCATGGCGGCCAATCTTGGTCAATGGACCGCAACTATTTTAGCAATCTTTCATTCGCCTGGCCCAGGGAGGCGCCAAATGAAATTTGAGCAAAATTGGCCCAGAGACTCAAGAGGAGAAATTATTTGAAATTCTCAACATTTTTCCCCTACAAATCCATAGGGAAGCAAACTTGACCTCGCCGTACAAAGGTTAAATGTCAATGTACGACCACTTTTTTACCTTTTATGGTAGATTTCCCGTCCCTAATAATTTTTGCAAAGATTCAGCCACAAGGCATCCTCGGTTCTGAATAGGAAGATGTTTAAAGGTTTTTATTATATATGGGCATGGCGGCCATCTTGATCAGTAGACGGCAACCATTTTAGCAATTTTTCATTCCCCTGCCCAAGGAGGCTCCAAATGGAATTTCAGCAGAATTGGCCCAGAGGCTCCAGAGAAGAAGCCGTTTGAATTTCTGAACATTTTTCCCATACAAATGCATAGTGAAGGAAACTTGACCTCGCTGTCAAAAGGTCAAATGTCAATGTAGGACCATTATTTTAGCAACTTTGATAGATCTCCGGTCCCCGATGATATAGGCAAAGATTCAGCCATAAGGCATCCTCGGTTTTGGAGAAGAAGATTTTTAAAGGTTTTTTTACCATATATGGGCATGGCAGCATCTTGGACAATGGCCCGCAACTATTTTAGCTCGCAACTATTTTAACAGCGGCAAATTCGCTAGAAACTTGAAATGGCAGCTTTCACATTCACACGCTAGCTTCCAATTTATATCAGTGAAGTTTTAGCGAATCGGCAACTGACAACTTGCAGACAAGTTCACAACATGATTTCCAATTTTAATATTCATTTTTTTCTAGCCAATCGGTGACTGGCAGCAAACATTGCATTCAATCGGCCAACCAGCTTCACATTCATACTGTTTATTGAAACTTTTGACGTTCTAGCGAAACGGCATCTGGCATCCAACTTCGATTTAAATGTCGGATTTTCTAGCAAATATGCATCGTGCATCCTACCTCACACTCTGGCTGCCAATTTAAATTTTAATATTTTGTAGCGACTCAGCTACTGGGGTCTATCTAGTCGCCATCTTTACACTCTGGCTGCCCACTTAAATCTAGGATTTTATAGCAAATTGGCAACTGGAAGCCAACTGGCATCCAGCTTCACAATCGCATTTTGTAGCAAATTGGCAACTGAGATCCAACTGGTTGTCAACTTCACACTCTGGCTGCCAGTTTAAATTTAGGATTTTGTAGCAAATCGGCAACTGGGAGCCAAATTGTTGCCCACTTCACACCCTAGCTGCCAATTTCAATTTAGAATTTTGTAGCGAATAGGCATTTGGGAGCCAGCTTCACACCCTGGCTGCCAATTAAAATTTAAGATTTTGTAGCAAATAGGCAACTGATGCCAACTGGTAGCCAACTTCACTCTCTGCCTGCCAATTTAAATTTAGTATTTTGTAGCGAATCAGCAACTGAAAGCCAACTGGTAGCCAACTTCATGCTCAGGCTGCTAATTTAAGCATATCGAATATGCAGTGGCAGTTGGCAGGCAAGTTCATGCACAAAAGCAGCTCCAAAGATTTTGAATTATGGCTGCACAATCTGATCTGAGCCTTCGGTGCCCACATATTCAAGGTCCATTTCCCCTGACACAACCTATTAGGCATGCTGGGTAAAATCCAGAACTTCCATATTTCCCAAATAAAAGGGTTTGAGATTTTATGCAAAGTGATTAAATGATAATAATAATTATTATTATTTTTACTTCTGTTTCTATTAGTGTTATTACTATCATTCAAGAAAAACAGATAAAGGTGATTTGGGCTATACGCAACCCCAAAGATGTAGCGGTCAGCTTCTACTATCATCATAAAGGCGTCAGGGAACACAACTACAACGGAAAGTTTGAAAACTATCTGCCTTTATTCCTTAAAGGACAGTGTAAGTTGTTTTGTTTTTTTAAAGTACATTAACTGAAACTGGCACAGTGGCTCAACTGGTAGAGCGCCGTCGTTTTTGTGACCGGGGTTGTGGGTTCGATCTTCGGCCGAGTCATACCAAAAACTTTAAAAATCATTGGGTACTAGTTGATCTTTTGCTTGGCTCTCAGAATTAAGAAAATAGAGCTAGGAATCAGAACGGTCAGACAGTGTCAGTATAATATGACGGGGTGGAATGAAATTGTCCTGTGTCTGGGGCGTGATATTTCAGTGAGGCAGCAGTCTGAAGGTGAGCATTGAGCTCCCTGCCACAGTAGCCACATCCATACATCGTTGCGATATGGTTGAAAAGTTGTTGAAAGTGACGTTAACCAGAATAAAACAGACAGACATTAATTGAATCGTCCTGGGATGCATGTTTTCTCTCTCTCTCTCTCTCTCTCTCTCTCTCTCTCTCTGCGTGTGTATGTGTGTGTTTTTCTTTGTATAAGCAGCTATTGAAACGAACGTTCAATTTTAGGACAAGTATGGTAAAGATTATAAAGGTGTCCCAATATTTAGGGTAAATTTTATGCGGTATATCTGGCTTGAGCAGTCAGTGTAGATCTTGATCAGCAGATTCCGGAGAGTGCCGCGTCTGATCAGGGTCTACACTGTTTGTCACTCACCCAGCTATTTTATATACAGTTGACTCTCGCTATCTCGAACTCGCTTACCTCGAATAACCGCTTATCCCGAAGTGAAATGTGGTCCCTGCCTAAACATAAAAGTCTAAAACATGTAAAAAATATTGTGGAAAAGAGGAGAAATTGCTCCTAAGCAATTTCTCCTCTTTTCCACAATATTTTCAATACATCTCTATTTTCAGGAGTCGAATTACACATATATTTGTAAATGTGGTTAATCGAATTAGTTTTTCCTCAATTCTGCAAATCTGATATGTCGAAGTATGGATATCTCGAAGTATTTCAGAGAGTCCCTTGGATTTCGAGATAACGAGAGTCGACTGTACATCAACAGGTAGTACAACGAATTTGTTCATTGTTTTGTTCAAATTTTAGGTCAAGTATGGTATTAGGGTGCATTTAGGGTTAATATGGCAGGAAACGTCTTACCTTTCGATGCAGAGCAGCCTACAAAAATTATTACACTATTGATACCGCCTGCCTATCGATTCAGACCAGCCCACAAAATATATATATGATCATTAATTAAGCACCACCCGTAATTTTAGTATCAGAACAATTTGTTGACTTCATGCTCGTCTCCATATTTTAAATTGCATGGAATGGTCTTGACTAGGTGATTTTCAACATGTGTGCTGGTGACTGAAACAAACATGAGGGGCAATTTCAATTTGGATGACTCTTTATAAGCAATATTTCCTAAATATTCCAAAAGTGACGTTCTTGATACTCACAAATGTATGGTCAAAAAAGTCAGACACCTTCGTTGGACGTTTTAATGTTTTTAAATAATGAGTATACATGCTTTACGAGTCCATCACTGACAGATGCATCAGTATCTGGAGTATCCTTCCCGCGCACGTATGACATATGCGAGCCTCCTCCTCATACTGGCAACCAGACATCTGATGTGCTCCATGGGGATTCCCTGCCATTCATCGCGGAGTGCCTGTTCCAATTCTTGCAGATTTCTCACTGGAAGATCCCGAGCTTGGACTTGACGACCGAGATAATCCTAAAGATGCTGAAGTAGGTTGAGGTCAGGACCCCTTGCTGACCATGGTAACGTCTCTATGGCGTTGTTTTGCAAGTGGGCGATTACAGCTCTACCTCGGTAAAGTATGGCGTTATCGTCCATAAATATTGGACGTGTTGCGAGAGGGTGGTTGTAAAAATGAGTAATTACCGCCGCTTCTAGCACTTCCTGTTGATACCGTTGGGCATTAAGTGTCATAGGTAATGGTTATAAGGTCCAACTTGCAGTCGTAAGAGATGCATCCCCATGCCATCACTGATCCACCATCAAATGGTTCCGTTGCATAAATCATCTACTGATTGTAAGCTTCGTTGGGACGCTTACATACCCTTAGACGGCCGTCGGTCATGTCTAGAAGGAATCGGCTCCCGTCTGATCAGTGGATCCTGCGCCATGTCCTCAGGTTCCAGTTACGCCTGGCATCACACCACACCACACCACGATGGCCTGTTTATGTCGATTAGTGAGGAACGGTCGGTTGATCGGTCGTCGGGCCTTCAGACCAGCAGCCCGTAGTCTCCTCCTGATGGTGCTGTTGGACACTCGTACGCCTGCTCCCAAGTGAACCGTGGAGAATGGAGCCGTGGTCGTAGGGGTGCGTCTGGCCAGGCGGACTAAGGCTCTGTCATCTCTGGGAGTGGCCTAGCGTGGTCTGGCTTGTTTTGAACGATCCTTAACATGTCCGGTGTCAGCGTGCTTCCTCACAAGTCTGCTGATGAGAGTGTGATTGATGTCTAAGTTGACACTAATATTCCTACAGGACATCCCTGCACCATGCATTCCAATTATCTGTCATCGGATATTTTCAGGCATTCAAATTCTTCGCCTTGGCATATCAAAATAGTGACCCTATCCAACCTTTTATCGACTTTCGAAAGCCAGGAGTTTGCATTTTCCATACTGCGTTTTTCGAAACTATACCCTATCGTTTTTCAGCCCTCACACAATCTAGCCGAGACAAACGCACTGCCTGAAACGCACTGTAAATATCGAGATGTTCGTGTTCAGTTTAATGGGACAGAACATGGTGGTCTGATTGTTCTGTCAGTTTCATAATTAATGAATCATTTATGTGGCGCTTAATTAATACTCATGTGTATACAATAAATTTGTACAATTAAGACCGTCTTTGGGACTACTTAAAAGCGGTCGTCTTAATGGGGCGGGGTTTGTTTTACCTTTGGATGCAGACCAGCCAACAAAAATACAATAAAATTGTATATTGTATGACGTCATAATCACGAAATGACACCACTGATGTCACATATATATATATTGGCATAATACAAACTACAGACTCCTGAATGCGTTTGCGTTTCAACTATGTAGCTTGTATATATTTTTTTTTTCTAAATAGCTTACTTTTACACGTTATATCGGAAAAGTGAAGTACATGTACCACGATATAATACTCCATTTTTATTTTCCACTTCACGAAGCTAAATGAAAATATTAAAATATTATGAATAAATTTGGCGCTTTACTCTCATTTTGATTGAAAGGTGTTGTTTGTTGTTGTTGTTGTTGTTGTTGTTGTTTTGTTTTTTGTTGTTGTTGTTGTTTTCTTAAAACAATTTCTACTGAATTCTACTTTAATCTGTTTGTTTTGCCAATTAGTATGTACAGAAATATGTAGAAACGCTGCCGTTTGGTCTTTGTTTATATTATTGAACGCAGCCCGAATAGATTTACAATAAGAATTTACTAATGAGAGGTAGCAGTAGTTTTTCTGTTATCTCTCTTAATAGGTAAAATGCAAGGTAGACCAAATACTAACTGGGTTCTTCTAATTTGGAATACGTTGTTTTTTTTTTTTTTGTTTTTTTTTTTTTGTTTGTTTGTTTGTTTTTTTTTTTTTGTTTTTTTTGTTTTTTGTTTTTTGTCATAGATCCTCAGTGGAATTTAACTCTTTTCTAACTTTAAAATATTCTACTTCCAGAATTCATTAATATTATGTTTTTTATTGCACAGATAATGTTTCTTTTTGATATTTGATAGCTTTACCAGCATATAATCACATTTGAGTTAGTTTTCTCAAAGAAAAGGCAGCTATTCTTAATAGAGATGTTAATGATAATATCAGAGGAATCCAATTAATTGGAGCTAGTTCTTTACAGAAAGTACTCAGGGAAGTTAACTGACTGCTATTTCCCATTACTAGCACCTAAGTAATCCGAAAGCCTGAATTAAGTTGGTTTCCAGGTATTTCGTACCGATTGGCCTTTGTGCCGAAAACACAGTACCTTCTGAAAGAAGACTGGCGAACCAATCGGCAGCTCTCTCTAATAAAAGTGAAGGTCATGGTATGTACAGCGATACACCGAAAAATTTAAATGAAGTGCAAAGAAGTAGCTAATTTTACTACTATAAACAACCCCGAACCGGTACGGAAATCCATTACGAAAACACGCCTATTCAAATATATAGAAAAATTCACCTCCAAAAACCGAAATTTTAGGTAAAAAAACTCGATATTTTTCATATTTCTGCTCAAAACATAGATTGTGGATACTCGTTAGAACCGCCTCGCCGAGGCGGTTCTAACGAGTACCCACAATCTATGTTTTTTAGCAAAAACAAGAAAAATACTGTATACCTCTGTAAACCCCAGTTGTACTATATAAAAGTGGGGTTTAAGGGGGTCAAAATTATATAGGCATGTTTTCGTGATGGTATGTAAACAGCAGCGATGATGTGCCTTTCTGTCGTCTACCATGAATGGACGAAAGTCATTACGAATACATGCCTATTCAAATATATAGAACGTTTCACCTCCAAAAACTGAAAATTTTCGGATAAAAGAAAACTCTGATATTTCTAATATTTCTGCTCAAAAAATAAATTGTGACTACTCGTTAGAACCGCCTTTGCCAAGGCGGTTTTAACGAATACCCCAATCTATGTTTTTTTAGCAGAAATAAGAAAAATAATGTATACCCCTGTAAACCCCAGTTTTACTATATAAAAGAGGGGTTTAAGGGATCAATATAATATGGGCATGTTTTCGTGATGGTTTGAAAGCAATGGCTAATCTCATCTGGGAATACGGAAAAAGAACTAACGAGTGTCATTTTTTTCCGCCTACAGATGATTGGTCATGTGATCGAAGTCCATGTGACTTATTTCCGAATGGATTTACGGAGAATCGTGGAAATGCTTTGAAACTGACTATAAAGTATCGGACAAAAAAACAGGATTTGAGATTAAACGTGTCGCCATAGAAGGGATTCACTTCAAAATGCTTATGTGTAGATAACTCGGTGATAGGATTTGAGCACCGAGTTATTTACCATAAGCATTTTAAAATGATTTTTCCCCCAATTGAGAGTAGTCTTTTTCTCAAATCCTACCACTTGTCAAATGCGGTATAGTCAATTTAAATAGCATTTCCGTAATGTCATGTTGTTGAGTTTTTCTCTTTACCACGCCTAACAAGAACTCTTATGCAAAACCACGGTCAAGAAAAGAAATCCATGACAGGAGCTTCCGATTGTCAACGAACGCTGCACGCTGTTAAGGTTTGTCTTATTTACTTCCTCTTGAAAGCATTTATATAACATATTAGAATGCTATTTTGTCACATATAGACTGTTTATTCCGCACAACAAAGGATAAGGCACACGATCGTGCATTTTTCTAGATATTTGATTAGTACGGTGAAACAGCTATTCAACGGTTTAATTCGTCAGGTGGAAAAGAGTTCATTTTCTGGCTGTTTCAAAACTGCGACTTTGTCAGCAGCGATCAAGTGAACAGAATTACTTCATCCGAGTGTCCAAACTTAAGCTTTAGACGATACAGGAACACGTCAACACACAGAATATATAACATAGCATCGAAGGGCCGGTTGAGCATGAGATTATTGAAAATGAGAAGAATAAACTTCTGACGTTTTTTCACTTGGATGAAGTGATTCTGTTCATTCGATTACGACGGACAAAGTCACAGTTTTAAAACAGCCAGAAAATGAGTTTTTCACCTGTCGAATTAGGCCGTTAGTAGATATTTCAATCAAATATCTCGAAAAATGCACGATAATGTGCCATATCTTTAATTATGCGGAATATGCAGTCCATACCTGACAAAATTGCATTCTGATATTTTATATAAATGTTTTCAAGAAACAGTAAATAAGACAAACCCAGGCTCCCTAGCAGGGTCTTTTAAAAATAAAGGTTTTTATACAGGCTATTTTTGGTTAATATAGGTGATTCCGGCAAATTTTTCAACAAAATAAAGAGCAAAAACAGGTTAATTTTCTCTCCGCATTTCCGGATTCCAATGTGTTAAAACCTGACATCATGGCATACACTGCCATTAGTTCAACAGTTCACGTTCTGTTTTCTTCACAACTGGATCATCTGCTGTCTCAAATAGTTGTTTTGTCGACGGCAGATATCAATAAATTACATGATAGTAAACTAAAATGATCCTCTTTTCAGAATGTGACAAAGCACAACTAAATAGCTAAAAATAAAGGTTTTCTTAATAAAATACAGGTTTTTATAGGTTTTCAGCTAAATTAAAGGTTTTAAAGGATTTCAAGTAAATTAAAGGTTTTATAAGGTTTTAAAGGTTCCCTAGGGGGCCTGCAAACCTTCACAGCGTGAAGCGTTTGTTGACAATTTGAGCTCCACTTTTGCATAACCGGAAGCTCCTGTCATGGATTTTTTTCTAAACCGCGGTTTTGCATGAGTGTTTGTTTGTGTTGAGGTTTTACGGCCCAGTCAACCCAATGGGGTCATGTTGAGCGCGGTCAGTTTACCTAACCACACGTTTACTGGGCAGGCTTAGTCCTCTAAGCGGTTAACCAGTATTGTGCACATTCTTTCGCCAGAAACTGACAACTGCCCTTCTTGAATCAGCGGAAGGGAGAGAATGACCATAGAAAATATTTCATGATCAATCTCCACGAAAGAATATTGCCGACCTCGGCGGTGGTTGAACCCGCGACCTCCTGGTCTCCAGTCGGACGGCGCATCCAACTGAGCCACCGAGGCCGGAGATGATCGGTATGCGTGTTTACGAGCTTTCTTTCTTTCCTCATCGAGAGCTGATTTAATGCCTTTGTCACCTCCCAGTGGCCAACAACGTTGAAATAAAGTTGTTTCAACGTTGTGTGCTTGTTTATTGGGCTAAAGAGCCGTTGCTAGTGTAGAAATATCCTTCTCTTGTATTTAGTTGAGTTTGGGGACTGGTTCGAAACAACTCTTGAAATGGAGACAGTGTATGATTCTGGGGATTACAAAATATACCCCATCTATTTTGAGGACCTTAAGCTGGTAAGTCAGTGACACACAAATTATCTCCCTTGAATTTTAGCTCCATGACCAGATGCTGTAGATCAAATGTTTCTTTTTAGTTTTCTTTCGCCCATTTATGAAGATAGGACTTTTCTTACAGACCTGTTTGGATGGGTCCATTTTCAATGAACATGGTCATTATACCCAACCGCCCCCCCCCCTTCCCACCCCCCCCCCCCCCGCATTATACCCTCCGCAAACTTTGTTTGTGGGGGGCATACTGTTTTCACGTTGTCCGTCCGTCCGTCCGTATGTCCGTCCGCGACGCTGTTTTTTTCCTAATATCTTAAAAACGTAGTGATGGATATTCATTAATTTCTGCAGACACATTTTTATCAATAAGATGTACCTACATAAGAGAAAATAAGGGCTAGGGGCCAATTCTCTTTTATTGTTATTGCCCTTTGTAATTTTTTTTCTTAATGCAGAAAAAAAGGCAGAAAAAAGTTTGTGTGCACACTATCTCTAACGAATGTCTGGAATTTGACCAAACTAGCACAGCTACATCATCAGGATGGGGGCGGGGTGTGTGTGTGGGGGGGGGGGGGGGGGGGGGAAGAATTGATTAGATTTTGGTGACTTTGACCTTATTTTCAAGGTCATTACATTATAAATACGAAAATCGAAAAGTAGCCGCCGGCATCGGTGGCTCAGTTTGATGCGCCGTCCGACTGGAGACCAGGAGGTCGCGGGTTCAACCCCCGCCAAGGTCGGCAACATTCTTTCGTGGAGATTGATCATGAAATATTTTCTATGGTCACTCTCTCCCTTCCGCTGATGCAAGAAGGACAGTTGTCAGTTTCTGGCGAAAGAATGTGCACAATACTGGTTAACCACATAGAGGACTAAGCCTGCCCAGTAAACCGCGTTCGACATGATCCCATTAGGTTGACTGGGCCGTAAAACCTCAACACAAACAAACAAAAAGGAGCCTAAAGGACCCTTGTTAATGGAGTAAAAAGTTTGTGTGCACAATATCTCTTTAACCAATGGCTGGAATTTGATCGAACTAGCACAGATACAGCATAAGGATAGGGCAAAGAAATGGTTAGATTTTAGAGACCTTGACCTTATTTTTAAGGTCACTACACTATAAATACTCAAAAAATTGAGCCTTGTTAATGCAGTAAAAGGTTTGTGTGCACATTATCTCTTTAACCAATACATGGAATTTGACCAAACTAGCATAGATACATCATCAGTATGGGGGATAGAAGTGATTAGATCTTGGTGACCTTGACCTTATTTTCAAGATCACTACATTATAAATACTCAAAAAGGAGCTTAAAGGAGCCTTGTTAATGAAGTAAAACGTTTGTGAGCACAATATCTCTTTAACCAATGGTTGGAATTTAACCGAACTAGCAGAAATGCATTATAAGGATAGGGCAAAGAAGTGTTTAGATTTTGGTAAACTTGACCTTATTTTCAAGGTCACTACACTATAAATACTCAAAAAGCGAACCTTGTTAATGCAGTAAAAGGTTTGTGTGCACATTATCTCTTTAACCAATGGATGGAATTTGATCAAACTAGCACAGATACATCATCAGGATAGGGAAAAGAAGTGATTAGATTCTGGTGATCTTTACTTTATTTTCAAGGTCACTCCAATATAAATACTCAAAAAGGAGCCTAAAGGAGCCTTGTTAATGAAGAAAAAGTTTGTGTGCACAATATCTCTTTAACCAATATCTGGAATTTGACCGAACCAGCACAGATATATCTTAAGGATTGGGCAAAGAAATGATTAGATTTTGGTGACTTTGACCTTATTTTCAAGGTCACTACATTATAAATACTTAAAAAGCGAGCCTTTTTAATAAAGTAAAAGGTTTGTGTGCACATTATCTCTTTAACCAATATCTGGAATTTAATTTAACTAGCATAGATACATTATCAGGATAGGGGAAAGAAGTGATTAGATTTTGGTGACCTTGACCTTAATTTCAAGGTCACCACATTATAAATGCTCAGAATGGAGCCTTGATAATGAAGTAAAAAGTTTGTGTGCACACTATCTCTTTAACCAATGGCTGGAAATAGACCGAACTAGCACAGATACATCATAAAAATAAGGTAAAAAAGTGATTAGATTTTGGTGACCTTGACCTTAATTTCAAGGTCACCACATTATAAATGCTCAGACAGGAGCCTTGTTAATGAAGTAAAAAGTTTGTGTGCACACTATCTCTTTAACCAATGGATGGAAATAGACCGAACTAGCACAGATACATCATAAAAATAAGGTAAAGAAGTGATTAGATTTTGGTGACCTTGACCTTAATTTCAAGGTCACCACATTATAAATGCTCAGAAAGGAGCCTTGTTAATGAAGTAAAAAGTTTGTGTGCACACTATCTCTTTAACAAAAGGCTGAAAATAGACCGAACTAGCACAGATACATCATAAAAATGGGGCAAAGAAGTGATTAGATTTTGGCGACCTTGACCTTATTTTCAAGGTCATTACACTATAAATACTCAAAAAAGTGAGCCTTGTTAATGCAGTAAAAAGTTTGTGTGCACATTATCTCTTTAACCAATGACTGGAATTTGGCCAAACTAGCACAGATACATCATCAGGGTAGGGAAAAGAAGTGATTAGATTTTGGTGACCTTGACCTTATTTTCAAGGTCACTACATTATAAATACTCAAAAAGTGAGCCTTGTTAATGCAGTAAAAAGTTTGTGTGCACACTATCTCTTTAACCAATTGCTGGTTTTGTTAGATTTTGGTGACCTGGACTTTATTTTCAAGGTCACGCCGGCACTTTGAAACTTTTTGTTAGGAAAAATGTTTCATGCCTTATGCGGGGGGTATCAAATAAGCGCTGCTTCTTGACAATTTTCATTTTTATTATAACCATGTTTTATGGAAATTCCTGTATTTGGCGCAAAAAAGTGTTGGCCCAGATCAAATGTGGCGTTCTGCGGCGTCAAATCTGGGTCAACACTGTTTGTCAGTGTCCCTTTTATAGGGCGCTATGCATAAGTACGTTTACAGAAGCAATAAAATTTAAGTGAGACCTTATAGTAGGCCTGTTGGGGAAATAAATTGTGAGGAATTAACATCACAACAATTATCGTCTGCTTTGTCCTCTGCTTGTGATTTTAAAAGTCAATTTTGCAAACAGTGTGGACCTAGATAAGACTGTTCCTCTAGAAGCAGTCTGATCTTGGCCTATACTGTATGCCTGTATGCAAAGATAGGTTTGAAAAGTTTGCAAGAATATTCAGCAGACGATATAAACAGACGACATTTTTCAGATGCATGTTTTCTTGGCATTTTAAGGGTTAATACACTTTCAAGGAAGGCCGCTTTGACAAATTGGTTTTGCCTTCCTTCTGAAGCTGTGTCTGCTTTAAAAGGAAATACGTTTGGTAAAGAAACTGATGAAAAGGTAACAAGTGAGTAAAGCCCAAATACAGTCGACTCTCGTTATCTCGAATTCCAAGAGACTCTTTGAAACATTCGAGATATCCGTACCTCAAAATATCAGAGTTGCAGAAGTGAGGAAAACAATAAATTGAACAAACACATTAATCAAATGAATATGTAATTTGACTCCTGAAGTTAGAGACATATTGAAAATATTGTGGAAAAGAGGAGAAATTGCTCCTTAGGAGCAATTCCTCCTCTTTTCCACAATATTTTGTTACCTTTTCTTAGATTTCCATGTCAAAACAGGGACCAGAATTTCACTTCGAGATAAGCGATTATTCGAGATAAGCGTTCGAGATAACGAGAGTCAACTGTAGCTTAATTTTGTGAGTCATCACGAAAACATACCTATATAATTTTGATACCTTAAACCCCACTTACATGTATATATAGTAAAACTGAGTTTCCAGGGGTATACATTATTTTTCTAAATTTTGCTCAAAACGTAGATTGTGGGTACTCGTTAGAACCGCCTCGCGAGGCAGTAGTGTTGTCCCGATGATCGATTATTGTATAGTTGACCTTCAGTCACTTTTGCCTCCTGTACCTGCTGATCGGAAATAATTTTTAGTTGATTAATCGATAAATTCTGTATTAGGAATATATTTTTCTCACTTCTTATTTTAATAGGCGAGTTGCAAATAGTGAAACACTAGGGACATTATAAATTTGAGGTGAATAAAGGTGAAGAAATTTGATTTTAAAAAATAGCCTGAAGTAAGCATAGCTCTAGATAAAACATTTTTAATGAATATTACTGGTATGTTTCTAATTTTCCATGGAAGCATATGATGTGGGTACTCATTAGAAGCGCCTCGCCGAGGCGCTTCCAATGAATACCCACATCATATGTCATCATGGAGAAATAGGAAATCTATTATATAGATATCCGCTTTCATCTGGTGATATGAAAAATTACCTAGAAGAGGTCTAAAATAAAATCGATTATACATGTGTATTTTCTACTAGTTGGTCGATTATTAATCGATGATTAATCGGTTTTACAAAACCGATAATCGACTATGAAATTCTGGTCGATTCCCAATATTAAATTGTCAAGGTAATGATTTATGTTTTCGCTGGGCGCACACCATAAAGTACGTTTGCTCACGCGGTAGCTAAATGATAATTATGATTTAATTGGAAATATGAATAAACTTTCAGGGGAGGTCAGCCTTCAAAACTGTTTCGCCTCCCTTTTGAAAAGGGGTCTACTCTAAAAGAAAAATAATTTGCTCCATTTTTGTGACGTTCTGTTTGATATCCGGCCCACCAAGTATATGCACCTTCTGAAAAGATGTCTACTCTAAAAGGAAAGAATTTGCTCTAGGGGCAGCTATTTGTTTTAGAGCATAGCCTTCTTTAGGAAGAAGGCAAAACAATTTGAGAGAAATGCCTCCTTTGCAAGCGCATCTATTGTCCTTAATGCAGGATACCTTAGACGAAATAAGAAAACTTGCCAAGTTCCTTAACGTCCCAGAAAATGAAGAACTATTTCGGGCGATTGATGCTAAATGTCGTTTTGAAAAGATGAAAGAGGAAAAGAAATATGCTGGATCCGAATTCGAGAAACACTGGAAACAAGATTTTAGCGTGTTCAGAAGAGGTAAGTTGCTCATTGATACATACATTTATATGTTTGTATCGTTATTTACTTTTATTTTATTATTTTGCGCTTAGCATACTGGGTAAAAAATTCAGCAGACGACATTTTGATTTTTTTCTCATTCTCCCAGGAAACAGATTTTGACATTTCATGCAAATTTGCATGAAATGCCAAGCCCTGTTTTCGGGGAAAATAATGAAAATTCCATCAATTTGTCGTCTGCTGAAGTTGCCTAAAATGTATTAAAGGTTACTATAGATGTTTCATTTTGGCGATTTCCCAGTTAGCATTCTACGTAAATCTACATCGGGCCGTCATCGGACCGTCAGCTACCCTGACGGGCCGATGACGGCCCGATATAGATTTATGTAGAATGCTGACTGGGTTAATATTACTGTTGTACAGCCCTAACTGACCCCTAAACTCCAATATTTCTTCTATAATTGGAACAAGTTCTTGAGCTTCAATCAAATGATATTGTGTTGTCATATACACATATTTCTGTCTCGTTTTAAATTTTACTTATTCTTTTTATTTTTCATTATCTATTTTCTTTATTTCTTTTCTGCTATTCAGTAAAATTTTCCGATTTTCTTTATTTTTTGTAAGTCCTCATTTTTCTCAAATCAGTATTAATTTTTATTTATTTATTTATTTATTTATTTATTTATTTATTCAAATCGGTGAAAAAAAACTGCCATTACAGTCAAACCTGTGTTTAGCAATCAGCTAAGGGAAAACCAAATCATGGTTGCTTAAGACAGATGCTAACTTAATATAGATGGGGGCTCAATGGCCACTTTTAAAGTGCTGCCTCAATCATATATCACGCCCCAGACACTGGACATGATATTCCTTGGTACCATTATACAGGCTAATACTGAGCTGACCAGTTCTGATTCCTAGCTCTACTTTCTTTATGCTAAGCGCCAAGCTAAAGAGGGGCTAGTACCATTTTTAACTCTTTCGGTGCCAAATTTCAGACGACATTTGTCGTCTGTTTTTTTTTTTGTTTTTTTTTTTGTGTGTTTTTTTTTTTTTTTGTTTTTGTTTTTTTTTTTTTTTTTTTAATTTTAACAAATATCGTTCGGAAAGACGTTTATATTTCAAATTGAAAGACTGAATATCAAACAGCGTAGATTCAAGTGAGACGGCTCATTGAGCCGTCTCATCTGGATCTTTGCTTTTGCAAAAGCGTAATTTTATTGCCGTCTCATCTGGATCTATGCTGTTTGCAAAAGCCTATTATTATTGCCTGTGGCAGTGAAAGAGTTAAAGTCTTTGGTATGACCCGGCCAGGAATCGTATCCAAAACCTCCCGGACACAAAGCTTGCGCTCTTCCACATTACGAAAACATGCCTATTCAAATATAGTGAAAATTTTACCACCAAAAAATGAAAATTTTCAGATAAAAAATTCTGATATTTTTCAAATTTCTGTACAAAACATATATTGTGGGTACTCGTTACAACCGCCTCGATGAGGCGGTTCTAACGAATACCCACAATCTATGTTTTTGAGCAGAAATAAGAAAATAATGTATACCCCTGTAAACCCCAGTTTTACTGTATAAAAGTGGTGTTTAAGGGGGTCAAAATTATATAGGCATGTTTTCGTAATGAACTGCTTTTAAGACGGATTTGACTGTATTCTCAAAATTAGTAACCCCCATCAGGCCACTAATATAATGCTGTCACGGAATGGCTTTCAGTTTTTGACCAATTTATTGTGTGGCACATCCTTACTGTTTTAAAATGACAAACAATTGTTTTAAAGATTTCTTTATTTGTATAAACTGACATATATGCGAAAAGTTTGAGACATGAAAAAAAACTTAGGATATGCAAAAGGGATTCAGCCCCGAGATCATAAAGTTTTGTTGTTTTTTTTGTGTGTGTTTTTTTTGTTTTTTGTTGTTGTTTTTTTTTTTTGTTGTTGTTTTTTTTTTTTTTTTGTTTGTTTGTTTGTGTTTTTTTTTCCTTCCTCAAGTCAGCTTAGCATGAAATTTTCTCTGCTAATAAATATGAAAATGCCAACAATAGTTGGCCTTTTCATATATATATATATATATATTTTTTTTCTTTTGCAGAGGAAAATTTTATGCTCAGCTATGTTTAGCAAGAATGGCTTTGAAATCATAAGTAATTTGAGATTATTAGCAGGACAAATTTCATGTTCAGATGAGTTGAGCACGAAAAAAAAGTTTTTATAACCTTATAACCTCGGGGCCTAACGAAACAATTAGCCGTGCTACAATGAGGAGAAGAAAGAGGAATAAGAAATACATGTTAAAAGGTTGATGTTTGCTAAAGCACTTCTGTACACTATTTACAATTGAAAATTATAATCAGAATGCTTAACATACAGGGACCATCAGCATTTATGGATGTATAAACATAATCAAGATAATTTACTTAATCCAAATATTTTTACTTATATTAGAAAGACACTGCCTTGTTGATTAATAACGAATAACACACACACACACACACACACACACACACACACACACACACACACACACACACACACACACACACACACACACACACACACACACACACACACGCAACCACCAATAACAACAACAACAACACAAACAACAATTGGCTCACAAAGAACAACAATTCTAGCAAGCGCCTAAACTGCACCAATCAAAAAACTTATACAAATATTATTTTGTGACATGGTCACTTGGGATTCCTCACTTAAATTAGTCAGCCGACTTGATTGAATTTGCTGTCAACGATTATGAAATATAATCACTCAATTCAAACATTACCGATCTCAAAACTACTTTTTATGTCATTCAGATTTGTCCGGTGCCTCGGGCCCCGAGGTTACAAATTTTTTTTCATGCTCAACTCAGCTGAGCATGAAATTTGTCCTACTAATAAATCTCAAATTACTAACAATTGCAAAGGCTTTCTTGTTATACATAGCTAAGCATGAAACTTTCTCTGCTAATAAATATAAAAAATGCCAACTATTGGCATTTTCATATCTATTGGCGCAGAGAAAAGTTCATGCTCAGCTGAGTTGAGCATGAAAAAAGTTTTATAACCTCGGGGCCTGTGTTTTGTGATTGTTGCCTTTCCTGGGTCTCTTTATATTCACTTTCTGTAATCAAGTCAATTTCATTACGAAAAAATCCGGGCCGGTACGGAAAGTAACGACTGTTTTTCCGAAGCCAAACCCGTGATTAAAATACGACCAATCAAGTGCTAGCGGAAGTTATGATGGCGGCGCCCGTGAACCGTCAATAAAACAGTACATCTGACTGCCTTGTTATAGGCTGCCCATCGTATGCAAAGAGCGGTGATGTTTTGTATCTCCATCCTCTGTCATAGAGGATGGTTACCAATGACTAGTCTGACCTGGGAAGACGGAAAAAAAATAGCTAGAGTCATTGTGTTCCACAAGAAGATGATTGGTTATGTGATCGAAGTCCACATGACTGTAAACCGATCAGATTTAAGGAGAATTACAGAACCACTATGAAATTGACTATGGGTTAGAGACTTTATAGCGTGATTTTGTTTAGAATTACCCAGATATGAATAATTTTCCGATTTCTTAGCTTCTTTGTAACATCTGACTGCCTTGTTATAGGCTGCCCGTCATATGCAAAGAGCGGTGATGTTTGTATCTCCATCCTCTGTCATAGAGGATCGTTACAATGACTAGTCTGACCTGGAAAGACGGAAAAAAAATAGCTAGTGTCATTGTGTTCCACAAGAAGATGATTGTTTATGTGATCGAAGTCCACATGACTGGAAACCGATCAGATTTAAGGAGAATTACAGAACCATTATGAAATTGACTATGGGTTAGAGACTTTATAGCGTGATTGTGTTTAGAATTACCCAGATATGAATAATTTTTCCGATTCCTTAGCTTCTTTGTAACAAACCAAGCATTAAGGGTCTGACGGAAAGAGGTTGCGCACACAGCAACCAAACCTTTATACAAATTTATTTTATAAATGCTAAAACTTCAACATGTTATTGTGGTCACCATAAAAAATAAGGTGATTTCACTATTTACATATGTAAACAGTTAATATTATGAGTGTTTGGCTACTGAAAGACATCTGACGGCAGCAAATTTATCCCCCCCCCACCCAACCGCCCCCCACCCCCCCCCCACCCCCCCCACCCCCCCCCCCAAAAAAAAAAAAAAAAAAAAAAAAAACATCGGTTATTTACAGATCTGTCAGCAGTACATTTAACGAATATAGACTATTTTCATTACTAAGAGACAATAGGCATGCTCAGTGTCAGGAGTAAATTTTACGAGTATTGGCTATTTATAGACGTCTGTCAGCAGCTAACTGTCAATAACCATTCCATTCAATAAGTCACATTTGAAACAATAGCTCATTGTTGTATACGTATATAATCATAGGTCTCGATAAGAGTGGGTATCAGGAAAATAATTTCTTATTACTCGACGAAAACATATGTTGTGGGTACTCATTAGAAGCGCCCCAGCGAGGCGCTTCTAATGAAAGTACCCACATCATATGTTCTCATCGAGAAATAAGAAACATATAGATACTTTTTGGTTGAAAAAACATATTTTATCAAGAACTGTGATAATTATCTGTAAATGAGATCATTTCGATATACAGCCAAAATTCAATGGCTCGAACATCTTTGGGACTATAGAAAATGGTTCGAGACATGGGTAGATCGAGCCACTGAAGGTTAATCATGGTGCCAGGTCAGGAGGCAAATAGCGATAATTTTGTTTGTGTTTTTTTCGATCTTCTACACAGAAATTGTATGTTGAGTGTACTCCTTAGAATCACTCGTGAAGCGATTCTAATGAGTACACACCACATACAATTTCATGATAAAATAAGAAAAAACTATAGATATTTGTTTTCCGGAGCTGTCGAAAGATTTTCGTTAGGACTCAAAAACGAGTTCGAATTAACCATGGTAAACGAGCCATCAGGTGTTTGAGTTATTGAGGTTCCACTGTATACCTTCTACTAGCTAACAAAAGCAGTATATGTCTATCAACAGACAGCTTTTCCCAGCGTTCATATAACGTTGACACAACGGTGATTTAACGTCTTGACGTGAATCGAGGTTGTTTCAACGTTGTGTGCCTGCTGGTTTTTGTAACATCAGAATACTGTCTTCAGACATGTGCATTCAGAGAATATTCAGACCAGCCTGTTCATTCGCGCAGTCTGGTAAGACTCCTTTGAATCTTCACTGTCGCTGAGTTTTTGATAAATGAAGATGCATAGTTTCTTTCGCATGCGGACATTGCAGACTATGATCAGACTGCGCGTATGTGCAGGCCGATTTATGTCTTCGTTAGGCGCTTATGTTAGACGGTACATTTTTTCACGCTGTGGTCCTAATGTCCAATTAAATATTCAAAATTGGGGCGTCTAATCGTTATAAAAGTTTAAAACTGTATTATATTTCTTATTTTAAATCGTTATATATATATATATATATATATATATATATATATATATATATATATATATATATATATATATATATATATATATATATATATATATATATAAAATTTGCGCCAGGATGTTTGTTTTCTAAAGCCGAATATTTCAACTCTTTTACCCCAGAACTTCTGAAGTTAACCATTCTTTCTTTGATTTCGGACACACATATTGTTGCAGAGGGGGATTTCATTTAAAAATCCACGACCCAATGGCAAACAATGTAGATCCTGATGAGACGGCTTGTTACAAGCCGTCTCATCTAGATCTATACTGTTTGCATAAGTGTCTGTTTCGGTGTAACGTGATGAATGAATTAAGGCAAATGTTGCATTTAATGGGAATTTCACTTTAATTTTTAACAACTAGTGAGGGTCCTAAACAGACTGCGCGAACATGCAGGGTGATCTGGGGTTGCTGTTGCATATACATAATGTCTCTTCTTAGGTGACGCGCTAATTTTGTTATTTCAGGAGAAATTGGTGACTGGAAGAATCATTTTACAGTAGCCATGAACGAAGAGTTTGACAAGATCTACAATGAAAAAATGAAATACTCTAAACTGCATGTCAGATTCTCTCAGTAAATATGTCCGCAAGCACTTACAGAATATAATATAATTTATTAAATATCTACACGTTTAAGCACAGGCGCTCGAAGTGTTTTCTGCACGGGGAATATAATATATAATCAAAGGACTGATAGTCCTAAGAGTCTGCTAGCTTGTAAAGTACTAATGGAGTGCTGTGTATCTTCTATGCAATTTTACACAATACATGCAAAGAAGATAGACGACATTCCAATGCTACCAATACTATACGATAAGATGGAGCTCTATGGAATATATCAAGCATCTGGGCATTGCACTTCCTGAATAGAAGACTTTCTTTAAAAACTCTTAAATTCTGCTGGTAAGTGCATGTCCTTGACAAATCTGACCTCAAGGCCAAGACTACATTGAAAGATGATTCTGCATGCAAAATTTCTAGCTAGGACGGACAAATACGGATGGACTCACTAATATACACTTAAATGCAGCTATGGTGACTATGTCTTGCTCAGCGCAAGCGGGCTTGACAAAAAGGAAGATATTTGTTCAAGTTATTTTTCTTCAAACTATTAGCACATTGTTGACAGATCCATTCCTTATCCTCCACACTTTTATGTCCTAAGGTACAGAGTCTTTTCATCTCGGGCTTTAGACCCTGAATATCAAATTTAACATCAGAATGTCTGAAAAATGTTTGACAACAACTTGTCATATGTACTGGGGACCACAAGACACCAACTTGTGAAACTGTGTGACTATAGCACTTTCTTTGTTTTTAAATTTCTTACTGCTCAAACCATCTTTTGATGTGTCACTTAACTTAAGTTTCTTATTCAGGGAGGTTTGCAATTCTTCACATATAAGGGGTGAATCAAGTAATGCGGAACCGTGTTCATTTAAGCTGTCAGCAAGCTGGGAGGAAGCATAAGGCTGTGATGGACACAACTCAAATGAAATACATTCTTGTAAAGGAGGATAGGTAGTTATGTCACAAATTTGAAACCCAGCTCATTGGTATCATTTTATGGTCTCCCTGCAAACATGAGATATACAGAGCGAATGCAAATCAAACTGACTCACCGCTGTTGTAGTAAAGGAATTATCAAAACTAAACAATCTACGCAAATGTAAGGAAAATGCCAGTTATATTTGTTTTCTTTAACAAAATGTTTTGTCATTAACATTTGGCATTCCATCTGAAGCTCTTGCATGTGACTAAAAAAGGTAGAAACAGTCACCTTGTTCCAATAATGCAATAGAAAAGCCGTTGCAAATGAAGACTGCATATTGGTTGAATGAGAAAGTCATAGCGAGTCCTGTCTCTAAATCAAGGAAAGGATACTCCACTAAGGATAAGATATTTAAATTTCCTGAAAATGTTTTTTTTTTTTTTTTTTTTTTTTTTTTTTTTTTTTTTTTTCACTTTCCAGGGATAATGCTGGTTGTCAAGTCAAAAATAAGATGGCAAATCACATGGCTCTAAATAGTCATGATATGTCTTGGCATTCTTTTTTGCATACTTGTATAATTTATCTCCTGCAAACAGAATTTCATTCATGTTGTTGACATTCAACTTGTTGGTACAGATCCTTTTCTGTACAGCTTTCACCAATAATACTAAACAACATGGTAGGAATTGACGCCCTCTTGAATCAGGACTAAATATCCCATCTCTTTGATGGATACTTCCTTGCAATAATACAGATGCATTTTTTTGTAGCGACACCGCCTCGTGGCTGCGAAGAAGCAGCCGCGAAGAAGCAGCCACGACGGTGGCGTCAAATGATAACACGTATGGAATAGAACAGAATTGTGTGTACGGACCCTTGCCGTGGCCTGAAAAGTCGCAATGATTAAAGCGAATAACACCGAGTGTTTCGACTGAGACATGTGATGTCAGTCAGCCAATGAAAGTGCTCAGCGATACGTATCGTGTCTGGTTTCCGACCTTCTGGGTGTTGCGACAACTGTGTGTGTTGGCGTATGACAACCAGCTTGTTTACTAGAATCTACCGGCTGTCGAACAGTTTATTTTTCGCGAGGCTACAGACATGAAAGTTTCTTTTACCTGCATTTTTGAAATTCATGGTGTGTCGCACGCGAAAAACAACAACAGATACTTGTTCAGTTCTTCAGCAAAATTCCTGATGCCGTAAAGAGCATTTCATGTAGGCAACCGGTAGCACAGGAGCTTGACGTTTGCTAATTTCTACTTATAGGGCCTGTCCCTACGATGATGAAATAATCGAAGGTTCGAAGGACAGGCCCTATAAGTAGAAATTATCCAATGTCAAGCTCCTGTGACCGGTAGTGTAGCGTAACTTGGTACCTATTACCGGCGTGCACTGATTATCGGGTATTCAGAAATCACGACCCACAGACCACGGCCCCCGCCCATCGGGGCCAGCGAAGTAGTTGGGCTGCCTATAGTCTCCAGGGCAGAGTTGCCTTAGGCAGGGCCTGTTCATCATGTGATCGGGTTGGGTAAAAGTCCCACAAATCTGGAGGCAGTATCTTTAAATGGATACATTGTTGCATTTTTTTTCTTTTCTTTTTATTCGCTAGAATCATCATACAGCAAATACAATGTATAAATAGACTCTAAGGCTGGCTAATCTGGTCGATTATCACTCCTGTCATTGTGATCGATTATTTATCATAAAAGATTTGGTCAATTTACTCGTCTGTCTGAGCAGGACTCTTCCCATGTTATACTTTACTGTATGTATTTGGTCAAATAGGCCTGAGCAAACAGTGTAGACCCAGATGGGATGCCGCAAAATGTGGCGTCTCATTGATTATAAGACATCTGTAATGATAATCATTTTTGTGGAATTTATAGATCAGTTAATCAATTATCTGATTAATTTTGTCAGCCTAAATAGTCTGTGTGAATAAAAGTAATATACTCCATGTATTTTCGCGTTAAATTCAATATTGCGTTAAACTGATTTCTCAATGAAAATAAACGGCAGCGCCACCTACCTGCTGGATGTTTTAAATACAAAGTCACGCTTTAGTAGGCAAGGTTTGTTTTCAGAAATACACTGTTGTTTTGTGATTTCCGCTTAGAAAAGAAATATATTGACCGTGGTGATAACAGTCCTTAATGACATTTACACCTATATCTATTAAATCAATTTTTACAGCTAAGACTAACTTATTTTTTCTATGAAAATATCAAATCTAAAGTACCGTATTAATCCGCCTATAAGACGGGGATTTTTCCAAAAAAAAAAAAAAAGCCCCCAAAAATCCAGACCCATCTTATAATCAAGATCTTTGGCCATATCGGTATTTTCGGCAAAGTCCGGTGGTGCCACGTGGTCACGGAAAATGCCGATCTTCGAAACCGGTGGAAGGATATAATGTTTACCTTCGTCCCTTGACAGAAATAGCAGCAAGGTAATTTTGTAGGTGAAGTACCGAATTTTTCTGTGTATTACTCGCACCCGTGTATAACACGCACTGAATATTTGCTAAATAGTTTTGAAATAAAAAAAAGAGATGTTCTATGTAAAACACGAAGAATTTATCTGTGCGTTATTTACTGTTACCAGATACTAAGTGTCAAATTTCACTTGGATTGAGTTGAAAATGGCCGAACTCGGAAGGTTTAGAGTAGAAACAGGCCGAATTTACGATAATGCTAACTGAATTTTCGTTGTGCAGCTCTGTTACCATGGGCCTCAGGCAACTTGATGTAGTGTAGGCAGTTCTTTGCTTCCCCACTGCAGACGCTATGATAATAAAAATGTAGTTATTTCTTTTGTGTTCTCATAATTAACACCTTCTTTGTGTCACTTTCTTAACTGAGACGTGAAATTATCAACTCAGTGCCTCAGGGCAATGCAAACAACAACTAAAGTCGACTAGTTGTCATTCTGACTGCCAATTAACCAATTAAAAGCACAGATGTATGCTGGTAGTTTGATTTTCTTTATCATAAACATTGTTTATTTCAAACAATTTTTTTGGTAAGTTGGAAGAAAAGTTTAAATAAAAAAAAAAGGAAAAAAAAAAAAAAAAAAAAAAAAAGATAAACATATGCCCAGTCAGCATTCTACGTAAATCTATATCGGGCCGTCATCGGCCCGATGTAGATTTACGTAGAATGCTAGCTGGGTGGTAAGAAAATAAAAGATAAAATGCAAATGACCGATCTACCTACCTCAAAAGCCCAGTTGGTTTTGTTTATTATCAATAATTTTAATAATTGCATAAACTTAAATACTTTTTTATTTTTTCAATGTATGATCGTTCGTGCCAATATTTATGTTCTACCAAATTTATTTCCTATTTTGAATTACAATAAATCAGTTGTGCAGGCTGATTTATTCAAGTTACGGTTGAGTCATGTCAAAGTCCGGTAATCAATACAGATTCATATGCATATGGCTGTTTGAGTAGTTTCCCTTTGAAGAGATCACATGATCAGCAAAATAAAAAAGCGTAAACAAAAAAAGCATGGACATGAAAAGGATATCAAATTACTACAAATCAGATCGAGTTGCTTGTTTTGAGCTGCCAGAACCCTGGTATGGGCGAGATAGGTATAAAAAATCATGAATATCTTATAGCAATCATTCTATTTCGCATTTTTAACGGGCGATCGTGAATGTCATGAGTTTTCGCGACCGATTATCTTGGTGATTTCTGTCCCGATTTTGGTGTTCCTATTAATAATACACATCGGATTTTTATAAACGTTTTCTGGGTAAATAAGGTGCGTGTTATTCACAGTTAAATACGGTATGCATGCTTGTAAGTGGTGTTGGGAGTTTTTTTTTAATTCCTGCTCTGTGAGAAATTCACTTACAAATCTGACCAATCATCGCCGATGTCTTCATGTACTTTAGAAATTTCTGAGTGGCAGGGAATGTCTCCGACAGGCGACTTTTTTTAACCCATCTTATAATTAATTAAAAGCAAAATTCTGCCTGGGAAGGGCCCAAAAACAGCCCCCGTCTTATAAACAAATCGTCTTATAGGCGGATTAATACGGTATCCGTACTTTATTTTGAATATGGCCAAAATTTGCAAAAATCACATTACAATTACATGATGATTTTCTGCCAAAAATTTAATTAACGCGAAGTTACATGGCTTTTGGTTCAAAATGGCGGCAACATGGTTGGCTTGTTTACACAAATGCTTTCACAAATCAAATCCAAAGAACTGCATTATTTGTACATAAAATAAATGCTCAGATAATAATTTAGATGACTTCAGAATTATTTTCAGCATTTGTCTCTGTAAGTAGTTATGATGAAACGTTTTACCATTAGTAACGTGAAAATACATGAAACCGGGCTAAATAATAACAGCAAAAAATTCTAAGATGTGAATTATATGGGACTAGACTTAAAAAATACTGTAATTATTATACTGTACACATATGTATAGTAAAAACTTAGCAAACTAGATCACAAATCTTGATTTTGATCATGGTTCTGTTGGACATCCCAGTAGGGCTAGCTGTTGAAAGAACTTATAAGCATTAAAAGCTCTACACAGCTTATGTTGTCTATTTCTTAAATTCTTATATGCAACCTTTTATTTAAGGCTCTTTATCTTTATTTATAATGACTGAAATATTTTTTACCCACACTCCTCAATTATCTGGACAATTTTTATTAGCTGCAAAAATACCAAGAACATTTTGAATCCTCAAAGTCATAGTGACATGCCCATGCTCCAACTCTGCACACACATAAGCATATAGGTGTAGGCAAGTGAATTTTGTTGTCTGAACACTAAAGCTGGCACAATTGAGCAGATACAGTCATTTGGCTAGAACCAGGTAAAGTTATGCTTCATAACAATTTCCAAATAAGTGGCTGATCAAAATTTGGACTTTATTGGCTGATACAGAGTACTAGCCTTCCTTGAAATATCACACCAAAGACTTTGTCCTTCGCCTTAGGTTATCTGCCCTTGTGATGAATGTGAAGTTCTCCACTGATTTGGCTAGTTCCAAATAGTTTCGCTAGTTCCGAATAATAAATGAGGGATCTATAAAAATCCCTCACATAATGCAACAGCCTCTATATATTATTTTATCAACTTGGATAATGTGTTACGGAGAAAATTAATTCAATATAAGACATTTGTCGCAAAGCGACATGTTCACAAAGACCTTAAAACAGATCCTTTAAGCAAAAATCGTATAATTCCTGGCATAACAATTTTTCGGCATGTACACCCTCCTTACTGCAAAACTTAGCTCCTATTTTCTGGATTTAATAATCTTTCCGATATAAATATATTTCAATGAGGTTTAAGAAGTTGAAAGGAGTATGTGCATAAGGTCCTATTTTCCCCCTTCTGAAGCCCGAAAATAAAATATGCTTGCAGTAAAATTATGCGTTAATTAATCCAATTGTAGCTTGTGTTTAGCACTGTGTGATGCCGCTACAAAGTCTCCCTGCACTTTGTCAAAGTACAGATAATATATAAGCAACGACATGAAAAACCTGTCTTCGAGGTTTTCGACCAAATAAGACTCAGACCTGCTTACTCAGCCGTAGACTGGCTAACTCGGCCATTGTGCCAGATTAGCTAGTCTTGAAAGTTTTGATAGGTTGTTTACTGTCTAGACAGCGAACAACAACGGTGCTGATCAGACTGCGCATAGCAAAAACCACGTGTCTTTGTTGTTCGCATATGGCATAAGATTTTTATCCCATGAAGAGGCTCATATATCGCTTCAATAGTCTGTCACATGTCTGAGATTCTTGTACATACACTACATCAATATCTACACTTCTTTAAACACAGCATGTGAACACCTTACCCGAAATTTGATTTCGGGTCGGTTACTCACCTCAACTCCTTACCATACTTTATTTAAAATTGAACAAGAGGCCCACGGGCCACTCACCTGAGTAGCATTGTGAGTGCAGATATGCAGATGTTATGTAACATTTTTCCAATCCTGTCATCGCAACTAATGAAAAGATCATCCTTTAAGCAGTTCTTAATTTTTAAGATGAATATTATATATGGCAAGACAGTCAATGGAGCGTGATCATTTGAACAAACTCTCAATCACATTTCAACAGTAGGATCAATGTGAAATTTGGTTGCTATTGCCTAAGTGGTTTCTGAAGAATCATGATTTTATACATGTAAACAGCACAGTGGCAGGGAAATATAATAAACATAAACAAGATGGTAGCCATCTTGGATTTCCAATCAGAATGACTTTTAGCTACTGTTGATCTACAAGTCACTTCGATACTTCCAATGAACTTTAAGTCAATTGCCCTTTCGGTTCAGGGGAAAAAGTTCAAAACAGATTTTCAAGATGGCCACCATAGCCGCAATTTGAGATTTCTTATCGCGACCATTTGAGCGTTTTTTGATCTACAAGTCACCCTGATGCTTCCTACCAAGTTTCGAGTCAATAAATGGTCTTTCAGTTCAGAAGAAGTAAAGAAAAATAGATTTTCAAGATGGCCGCCATCTTGGATTTCCAATCGGAAGGATTTTAGCTATTTTTATATCAACATGTCATCCTGATGCTTCCTACCAATTTTCAAATTAACTGGCCCTTTGGTTCAGGAAAATAAGTGAAAGGAAAGGGGTTTCAAGATGGCCGCCATGACAGCCATCTTGGATTGCCTATCCAAACAATTTAAGCTATTTTAGATCTACAAGTCACCTAAATGCTTCCTACCAAGTTTCGAGTCAAATGGCCTTTCAATTCAGGAGAAGAAGCGAAAAATAGATTTTAAAGATGGCTGTCATAGCGGCCATCTTGGATTTCTGATAGGGATGATTTTATCTATTTTTGATCTACAGGTCACCCTGATGCTTCCTACCTAGTTTAAAGCCAATAAGCCTTTTGATTCAGGAGAAGAAGTGAAAAATCTACATTTTCAAAATGGCCACCATGGCAGCCATCTTGGATTTCCAATCAGAACGATTTTAGCCATTTTTAATCTATAAGTCACCCCGATGCTTCCTACCAAGTTTCAAGTCAACTAGCTTTTGGGTTTAGGAGAAGAAACGAAAAAAAGATTTTCAAGATGGCCACCAGGGTGGCCCCTTTTGGACTTCCGATCAGCATGGTTTTAGCTATTTTTGATCTACAAGTCACCCTGATGCTTCCTACCAAGTTTGGAGTCAGTTGGCCTTTCGGCTCAGGAGAAGAAGCGAAAAATAGATTTTCAAAATGGCCGCCATGGTGGCCATCTTGGATTTCCGTTTGGAATGATTTTAGCGTCTTTTGATCTATAAGTCACCCCTATGCTTCCTAGCAAGTTTGGAGTCAATTGGCCTTTCGGTTCAGGAGAAGAAGCGAAAAATAGATTTTCAAGATGGCTGCCATGGCGGCCATCTTGGATTTCCGATCAGCATGATTTTAGCTATTTTTGATCTACAAGTCACCCCGATGCTTCTTAGCAAGTTTGGAGTCAATTGGCCTTTCCGTTCAGGAGAAGAAGCGAAAAATAGATTTTCAAGATGGTGGCCATCTTGGATTTCTGATCAACACGATTTTAGCTAGTTTTGATCTACAAGTCACCCCGATGCTTCCTAGCAAGTTTGGAGTCAATTGGCCTTTCGGTTCAGGAGAAGAAGCTAAGAATAGATTTAAGATGGCTGCCATGGCGGCCATCTTGGATTTTTGATTGGCAAGATTTTAACTATTTTTGATCTACAAGTCACCCCAGTGCTTCCTAGAAAGTTTGGAGTCAATTGGCCTTTCAGTTCAGGAGAAGAAGCGAAAAATAGATTTTCAAGATGGCGGCCATGGCGGCCATCTTGGATTTCCGATCGGCATGATTTTAGCTATTTTTGATGTACAAGTCACCCCGATGCTTCCTACCAAGTATCGAGTCAATTTGCCCAGGGGTGTAGGAGTAGGCTTTTAAATCAATTGTTGACGTCGCATGACGGACGACGGACATTGACTGACCACAATAGTTCACCATGAGCACTTTGCGCTCAGGTGAGCTAACAAGTACAATTTACTACCGAATGTTTTGTCTAAAAATAGCTCAATGGGTGGCAAACAGTTTAGCCCCTGATGTGACACCGCATTTTGTAGCATCTCATGGGGGTTTACAATGTTTGCTCGGGACTGTCTGGCCAAATACATCCAGTAAAGTATGACCAATTTCAATATAATTTTGCAGGAGTGTTACTTTGATGATCCTCTACCAAGATTGTTCAAGCCATTTGGATTCGTCAAAAAACATGGCCGCCAGGGGGCGGGGCTTATTTTCCCTTTATATCTATATAGAAAACTTTAAAAATCTTCTTGTCAGAAACCACTGGACCGATTTCAATATAATTTTGCAGGAATGTTTGTTTGGTGATCCTGTACCAAGATTGTTCAAGCCATCTGGATTCGTCAAAAAACATGGCTGCCAGGGGGCGGAGCTTATTTTTCCTACATATATATATCTATATGGAAAACTTTTAAAAGCTTCTTGTCAGAAACACTGGGCCGATTTCAATATAATTTTACAGAAACGTTCCTTTAGTAATCCTCTACCAAGATTGTTCAAGCCATTTGGATTCCTCAAAAAACATGGCCACCAGAGGGCGGGGCTTATTTTCCCTATATATCTATACAGGAAAGTTTAAAAATCTTCTTGTCAGAAACCACTGGACCGATTTCAATATAACACGGCAGGAATGTTTCTTTTGTAACTTTCTACCAAGATTGTTCAAGCCGTCATGATACGTCAAAAACCATGGCCGCCAGGGGGGTGGGACTTTTTTTTTTTTAACTCACCTGACCTCTGCTCAGGATGAGCTATAGTGATCACTTTTCCTCCGTCCATTAACATTTTCAAATGACTCCTCCTCTGAAGCCGCTGAGCCAATTTTGCTCAGATTTCATGTGGAGCCTCCTTAGGGTGGGGGAACGAAAGATTGCTAAAATGGTCATGGTCCGTTGACCCAAGATGGCCTCCATGCACATATATGGTAAAAACCTTTAAAAATCTTCTCCATAACCGAGGATGCCTTGGGGCTCAATCTTTGCAAGAATCATCAGGGACAAGAGGTCTACCAAAGTTGTTATAAGATTTGTCGTACGTTGGCATTTGACCTTTTTACGGCAAAGTCGTTTGCTTCCCTATGCTTTTGTATGGGAAAAACCTTTAAAAATCTTCTTCTCCAAAACCGAGCATGCCTTGTGGCTGAATCTTTGCACATATCATCAGGAATGGGAGGGCTACCAAAGTTGCTAAAATAATGGTTGTACATTGACATTTGACCTTTTTGCGGTAAGGTCAATTTTGCTTCCTTATGCATTTATATGGGAAAAATGTTCAGAATTTCAAATAACATCTCCTCTGGAGCCTCTGGGCCAAATTTGCTCAAATTTCATATTGAGCCTCCTTAGGTTGGGGGAACAAAAGATTGCTAAAATGGTCGCAGTTCATTAACCAAGATGGCCGCCATGCCCATATATGGTAAAAACATTTAAAAATCTTCTTCTCCAGAACCGAGGATGCTTTGGGGCTGAATCTTTGCATAATTCATCGGGGACGGAGGGTCTACCAAAGTTGCTAAAATTTGACCTTTTTACGGCAAGGTCGTTTGCTTCCCTATGCATTTATATGGGAAAAAAACATTTAAAAATGTTATTCTCCAAAATCGAGGATGGCATGTGGCTGAATGTTTGCATATATCATCGGGAACGGGCGGTCTACCAAGGTTGCTAAAATAATTATCATACATTGACATTTAACCTTTTTACGGCGAGGTCAAGTTTGCTTCTGTATGCATTTGTATGGGCCCCATACATTTGTATGGAAAAAATGTTGATAATTTCAAATGACTTTTCCTCTGAAGCCTCCGGGCCAGTGTTGCTCAAATTTCATGCAGAGCCTCCTTGGGCAGGAGAATGAAAGATTGCTAAAATGGGCATGGTCCATTGATCAAAATGGCTGCCATGCCCATATAGTGGTAAAAAAAAATTTACAAATCTTCTTCTCCATAACCAAATAAGCCCTGGGCCCTTATCTTTGCACAAATTATGGGGGACAGGAGAGCTACCAAAATTGCTAAAATGATGGTTCTATGTTGACGTTTGACCTTTTTACCTCCAAGGTCAAATTTGCTTCCCCATGCATTTGTATGGGCCATATACATTTATATTGAAAGTATTCAAGTGAATTGTAGATCAACAGTAGTTAAAATTGTTCTGATTGGAAATCTTAGATGGCCATCATCTTGTTTATATTTATTATATTTCTCTGCCACTGTGCTGTTTACATGTATAAAATCATGATTCTTCAGAATCCACTTAGCCAATTTCCACCAAATTTCACACTGATCCTACTGTTGAAATGTGATTGATGGTTTATTCAAATGATCATGCTCCATTGACTGTCAGGCCCATATATTCTTCTTCAAAACTAAGAACTGCTCAAATGATGATCTTTTCATTAGTTGTGATGATAGGATTGGAAAAATGTTGCATAACATCTGCATGTCTGCAGTGACTCAGGTGAGCGAGCCGTGGCCCGTGGGCCTCTTGTTTCCCTAAATATCTATATAGAAAACTTTAAAAATCTTCATGTTAGAAAGCACTGGACCGATTTCTATATAACTAGGCAAAAATGTTTCCTTGGTGATCCTCTACCAAGATTGTCCAAGCCGTCATGAATTGTCAAAAAACATAGCAGCTAGGGGGCGGGGCTTATTTTCCCTATATATATAGAAAACTTTAAAAATCTTCTTGTGAGAAACCACTGGACCGATTTCATTAATACTTGGCAGAAATCTTTCCTTTTGACCCTTAACCAAGATTGTTCAAGTTATCATGATTTGTCAAAAAAACATTGCCGCCGGGTGGTGGGTGGGGAGGGAGGCTTAATTTCCCTATATATCTATATAGAAAAGTTTAAAAATCTTCTTGTCAGAAACCAATGGACCAATTTCAATATAGCTTGGCAGGAATGTTGCTTTGGTGACCTGCTACCAAGATTGTTCAAGCAGTCATGATTCGTCTAAAAAAAATTCTGCCAGGGGGTGGGGCTTATTTTCCCTATATATCTCTATAGAAAACTTTAAAAATCTTCTTGTCAGAAACCACTGGACCGATTTCATTATAACTTGGTAGAAATCTTTCCTTGTTGACCCTCTACCAAGATTGTTCAAGTTATCATGATTCGTCAAAAAACAATGGCCGCCACTGGGAGGGGCTTATTTTCCAAATATATCTATATAGAAAAGTTTAAAAATCTTCTTCTCAGAAACCAATGGACCGATTTCAATATAACTTGGCAGGAATGTTTCTTTGGTGACCCTCTACCAAGATTGTTCAAGCCGTTATGATTCATCAAAAAACATGGCGGCTAGGGGGTGGAGCATATTTTCCCTATATAGAAAACTTTAAAAATCTTCTCGTAAGAAACCGTTGGATTGAGTTCAATGTAACTTGACAGGAATGTGCTTTGGTGACCTTCTACTAAGATTGTGCCCTCATGATACGTCAAAAAACATGGCCTTCATGGGGCGGGGCTTATTTTCCGTATATATCTGTATAGAAAACTTTAAAATTCATCTTGTCAGAAACCACCTGACTGATTTTAATATTACTTGCCAGGAATGTTGCTTTGGGGACCCCCTATCAAGATTGTTCAAGCAATCATGATTCATAAAAAAACATGGTTGCTAGGGGTGGGGCTTATTTTCCCTATATATCTAAATAGAAAACTTTAAAAATCTTCTTGTCAGAAACCACTGAACCGATTTCAATATAACTTGGCAGGATTTTTCCTTTGGTGACCCTCTTCCAAGTTTGTTCAAGCTGTCATGATTTGTCAAAAAACATGGCCGTTAGGGGGTGGGGCTTAATTTCCCTATATATCTATATAAGACATTTTAAAAATCTATTTGTCAGAAACCACTGGACCAATTTCAATATAACAGCAGAATTGTTCCTTTGGTGATCTTCTTTCACTATTCAGTTCAAGCCATCATGATGGATGAAAAAAACATGGCCACTGGGGTGCAGGGTTATAAAATTTATACAAAAATTTTAGAGCAGTAAACTTGGCTGAAACTTCAACAGTAAGTATGCAAAGCTGTTTGCTCAGGTGAGCGATATAGGACCATCATGGTCCTCTTGCTTTTTTTTTTCCCCCATTGGACCTAGCATGCCAGTTATGCCTGTTTTTGAATCTATTCTGTTCTAAATATTTCCCCCCCCCCTCCCCACACACACAACCTTGGATGGGGACGCCAGTGCTGATAAGATCTGCACCAAAAGCAATATGCCCCCTCCCGCTTGAGCTAGGATTCTGATATTTATGTCTCCTCCCTTTAGGGTAGGGAGATGTGTATTGTTTTTTCCCTCGGGCGTCTGTCACAAAATCTTGTCCACTCTGTAACTTGAAAATGGTTCAAGCTGTCTCCACATAACTTCATATAAATATCAATCAACATTATCTTACATGCAGAGCACAAGAACCATACGTCTTGCATTTATACTTTTTGAGTTATTTCACTTGGAACTTTATGCGTCACAAAATCGTGTCCGCTCTGTAACTTGAAACCTGTTCAAGATATCTTCAAGAAAGGTCATGTAGATATCAATCAGCATTAGACAACATGCAGCGCGCAAGAACCATTAACTCCTGCATTTATACTTTTTTGAATTATTATACACCTGTTTGAAAAACGGGACATATTATTTTACGGGGTATGACGTCCGTCAGAAAACTTTTTCGTTTCCGGCTAACGCCTCCTACAGTTTACATCCGATTAAAATGAAACTTGGTATATAGCTAGACCATGATGTGAAGCAGCACATATTGTTTTTGGGCTACAGACCACCAATTATTAGCAGAGCTATGCCCCTTCGAAAATTTCAGAAAACATTTCGTTTCTGGTTAACTCCTACACTTTACATCTGATCAAGCTGAAACTTCATTTATAGTTAGACCATGATGTGGAACAGTGCATACTGTTTTGAGGTTACAGTCCACTTAATGTCAGCAGAGTTATAGCCCTTTGAAAATTCCTTTAAACTTTTCGTTTCCGGATAACTGCTCCTACAATTTACATCTGATCAAGCTGAAACTTCATTTATAGTTAGACCAAGATGTGGGGGCAGTGCATATTATTTCTAGGTCACAGTCCACCAAATATTAGCAGAGTTATCCACTTAATATCAGCAGAGTTATAGCCTTTTGAAAATTCCTTTAAACTTTTCGTTTCCGGATAACTGCTCCTACAATTTACATCTGATGAAGCTGAAACTTCATTTATAGTTAGACCAAGATGTGGGGGCAGTGCATATTGTTTCTAGGTCACAGTCCACCAAATATTAGCAGAGTTATGTCCCTTTTAAAATTTCATTAAACTTTTCGTTTCCGGCTAACTCCTCCTACAATTTACATCCGATCAAGCTGAAACTTCATTTATAGCTAGACCATGATGTGGAGCAGCACATATTGTTTCAAGGTTACAGTCCACTAAATATTAGCAGAGTTAAGCCCCATTGAAAATTTCTTTAAACTTCTAGTTTCTGGACAACTCCTCCTACAATTTATATCCGATCAAGCTGAAACTTCATTAATGCTATAGTTAGACCAAGATGTAGAGAAGGGCGTATCGTTTTGAGGTTACAGTCCACCAAATATTAGCTGAGTTACGCCTAGTGGTGGGACGATTCATCGATGCATTGGTGCATCCCGATACGCTTCATGTATCGATACACATGATGGAGTATCGATATGATGAACGCTTCTATTCAGATTCGCTTATTTGTGTTCGTTACATTCTTTAATCCGGTCTACAAAGTGACATTTTCAGAGCGCGATTTTGATTGGATGACGCTTGACTGATAGCCAATTGCATTTTGCTTTACTCTCATTATGATGGCAGACGAAACTGTGGTTGGAATTTATTCGCCGCCCAGCGGTAAAAATACTAGTTCTGTATGGGAATGTTTCGGCCATCCTATTCTTACTTTTGAAGTTAGCCATTTTTAGTGTTTCAGTATTATGGACAATGCATGTTTAAGGGAAACCATATAGTTGGGGTCATAGTGTTGTTCAAACACATGTTCTAGTTCATTATAATTTCAACACAAAAACATGTTGGAACTTATTAGAAGGTCATTCATTTGTAGGGCTCTTTTAATGAATATCCACAACATATATTCCTTAAGAAAAATAAGAAACATGCCAGTAATTTTTATTCAAAAAGTGTGTTATCTAACTGATAATACAGGTAAATAATAACGTTACTTTACGCATGTTAAAGTTAAATAAAAGTGTAGTTAAAAGAGATTCAGAACCACCACAGAGTAATGTACATCCAGTATAGCAACTGTAGTTACTCTGAATTGTTCAGGAGGCGGTGTCGCGAAAAAAGGCATTAACTTATTTACATAATTAGATTTATATGATTTGATGGACCTGGATTTTGCTCTATATCCATATTTTCACACTTTCTTACAACCAGTGGCTTCATCCAATATTAAATTTACATTCAGAGACAAGGCTTTGTGAGAAAATTTACTATTCCTTGAAAAACAACCAACATGAACACTTTGTACTACATGCTTTCACTATCAATTTAATTTCTCAAAATCAGTCAGATGGAAATGCATTCTACTTCTTTTAATGTATAAATAAGAATGGGTCTTTACTGAGGCATCTGTGTAAAACAGATATACATAAATAATCTAACCATGTACTGAAAAACTAAATACAATTATTTCTCTTCTGTTTTGTTTTTTTTCTTCACAAAAAAAAATCCATTTTATTATCTGCATATATAAGCCAATGCAGTGATTGGAGTAATGAACCTCTTTATTTTCCAATGAAGTTTACCACCTGATTATTCCAAATGAGTGTATCTCCAGCAGAAATTTCCAATTTCTAGAATTATCAAAGTTCAAGTCTAGATATGCTCCAGTTCATACACATTCAACACCTGATGTAGCTCCACGATTATTCTGGTGCAATTTTATAAATTTATCTTTATCAACTTATTATGAAGACTAGCAGATTAAATAAATTTGAAATGGCTAAGTTCAATCCAGATTAGCTTTAATAACTGATTGTCATTTGATAGTGCTTCACCTAAGCATCAACAGATTAGCCCGACCAGCTATGCCTACCCTTTTCTGTTTTCAAGAGATTTTCCGATGTCCACAAAAGAAGGGTCATAACGTATAAATGGGCCAGCAGTCGTCAGACAACTCCGTGTCACTGAGGTGTGAATAAAGTAATTTCATGTAGGAGGAATGAATTAAATGCCTGATGTCTTGCTATATTCAATATCGAATAAGTAGATTCTGATACTTTCTTTTCGTTCAGCTTCCGTTGCTAAGCACAACATCAAAGATGGCGTGGGGTGATTGACAAAAGTAGCGCGTGTATTACTACACCGAATTTTGAAGTCTATGTTTCAAATTGCACTATCTAAATCGATTTCAGTTACAGTTATGTTAGCGAAATAGAAAAGCTATAAAAAATTCCCCTGCTTCACATTCAGTTCGCCGTAATAGTGCCGCATTGCGTCTGATTAAGAAGTAGTGCGCGTATGAATATAGCGGTGATGAAAATCCGCTTGTGACGTAGTAAAAAACCCCATGCGATTGCATAGAGCCTGCTAGCTGTCGCTAGCAGACTCAAAAAACGAATAACATATGATTTTCTTTCTCGTCTGCTTTACTTTGCATGAACCCAGTCCGATCCTGACTATTGAAGGAGTTAGGGATTTGTCTAATTGGTTATTGTTAAAGAAAATCACAACAGGCTGAAACACATGTGCACGTGCAAGAAAAACTTCGTGTAACGACCCTTCAGATGAACGATTCGTTAAACTTATAATATTCTTCCATACATGGACAAAATTTGAAGTAGGCCGTTCATATATTTACATGTGAATGGCGTGATTGATACAACCAGACTTAGTTTATGCTCAAAAAGCAACCGGACTTAGTTTATGCTCAAATATGAAAATTCGGGAAATCTTCATCTAATTAGAGCAAAAACTACGGAAATACGAAAATCCATTCTATAAGGAAAAGTCGGCGGTCGTTCTCCTAAATAACTACCATCCTTAACGTATATTTATTAAATTCATATTTAAAAAGATATCGCAAAAAATCCCATTATAAAAAGGTAAAACTTCGATTTAAGTTAGTTTGTTAGATTATTTGGTAACGAACGTTTTGTTGTTGTTGTTTTTGTTGTTGTTTTCTTTTTTTCAATAGTAATAGTATGTCTGACTCCTAGGTAACATACGTTTCAGACAGGCAGTTAGGCGTGTGGTTTCTGAGTTTCGATCTGAATATTTTGTCGAGAGCTAGGTCTATAGCTGGCTTTTGGTGAACTCATACACTTTCAAGGGAGACAACTGTCAAATTTGTTTTGCTCCCTTCTGAAAAGGGGTCTAAAAGGAAAGAATTTGCTTCAGAGAGAGCAAATTCGCTCTTTATTTTGAGTCCCAGAGAAAATTCTTTGCTTTTAGAGTGGACCCCTTTTTAGAAACTTGGTGCGCAGGAAAGCAAACAAAAAAGTCATAGAAAGTCGTCTTTGTGAAAAAATGGCGGAAAATTTACTACGGTGTTTTAGTCATCATAAAATACTAAATAATGACAGTAACATCAAGAAGCGTTGCTGGCTTTTGCTGTATTATTACAATTGAAGCTTTTAACATATAATGGGGAATTAACCCTGTCATTCCAGATTTCTGAAGTAGAATGTTCCAGCCATGAACATGGACAGATCCATCATTTCACTGAAATAGGGGTTTCAGTTTAAAACCAAGAACAGAATGGCAAACAGTGTAGATCCTGATGAGTCAGCTCGATACGAGCCGTCTCATCTGGATCTATACTGTTTGTTAGGTATCTGTTCTGGTCTGCAGGGCTGAAGGGGTTACTAGACCTCCAGCCTTTTATTGGAGCAACTAATTAAGGGACTACATTGTTTTGGAGCAGACCCCTTTTCAGAAGGGATCTGGTGTGCAGGAAAACAAACAGGAAGTCACAAATGTTGTCTCCCTTGGCAGGAATGGTGAAAACTCTACTAACTGTATCCAGTCCCTTTAAATCAAAACAGTGCATCACATTATTTGATATCCCTGTTCGATTTGTTTACGTATCGGATCCATTTTACGATGCAAGAACGATTATCTTCACTTTTCAGGTTCACTGGGCTGCTAACGGATCTTTGACACTCATATGACTCATTGTTCCATTCCGTCTGTGTACTTGTGCTTAGCTTTCCGCTGAAAGCAAATCCAGAAGGTGCGCCAAAAGAAAATCCAGAAGAGTTATGATGTTTTGCTCGCGGTTTTACTTGTGCCTGTGTTTTGAATATGTCAGGTATAGTCAAGTCAGACACTACGACACTGAAAGGACCATCTGAAATCTTCAGCTCTACCGCTGGTACAAACTTTATACTTTGATTTATAGGCCATTTTAGTTGAACTGATTTAAGTCCGATTACCTTCTGACCAGACGTCTCAATTTTAACTTTGGCATTAAAAGGGTAGTTTAGTTTTGAAAACAATGTAACTTCTTCGACCTCAATATCTTTTGTGCATGTAAGGATTGTAGTACTAGTATACGGCATTAGATCCTCCTGGCTTGTTGTTTCGTCATATTCTAATGCAGACATTGCATAAATAGCTTTCCTAGGTATTCTTTCTTCAGTAGAGTTACACAAATCTGATGTATCTTTCGTAATAATATAGTTAGATGTGTTCTTTTCTTCTTCATACGTTAAATATGCATATTCATGCTGAGCAGTTATGAAATCTCTAAGACTCAGCGTGGGTAACCGTAGATGATAAAATGCTTTTCCCATAGCTAACCGCTTGCTGGCTGAGTCAGTAGTCATCGCTTTATTAGCAACTTGGTTTGCTGCCCATTTGTCAACAGCTTTCAAGATATCCAGTTCCGGCGCAAAGAAAGTGTTTCCTTTTAAGATGTATTCTAATGTTTCTTGACGAATACTTTCAAACTCTTCTGATTCTATGACTGCTTGTGCATTGTCATCGATGAAGTTTATTGCTGCTTCAGTGAGCTTCTTGTCGTTGTAAAGAAAAGCGTGTTCAAGTATACATAAGACATTATCATCACGTATAACACTCCTGAGAATTTCGGAGCAAAGACTGAGACAAGTTGTTACCTGATATTTGTGGGCAATTCGCATCACATCCAGAGCGGTGTCTTCGGACAGATCAGTCGTGTCGCTGTACAAGCACCTACGGCAAAAGAAAAAAAATACTTTAACACTTACCATGCTATGGGCAAATTCAGCAGATGGCAAACTGATGATAGTTTTCTTATTTTTCATAGAAAATAAGACCTGGCACTTCATTTATATTGGCTCCTTAGGAGACAATTTGCATAAAGTATCAAATCCTATTTTCCAGGAAAATAAGAAAAATATTTCAAAATGTTATCTGTTGAAATTTTTACCAGCATGCAAAGTGTTAGATTGACACTTATTTTTTTTTTTTTTTTTTTTTTTTTAATATAAGGATTAAACAATGCATTAATATTTGCAAGAAATCAAGACTTATTGTTTGCTTTTTCTTTCTTTCTTTTTTTTTTTTTTTTTTTTTTTTGTACTCCTTCCTGCAACTGTTAATGTATGGAAAACCTTGTTTGATCGTTAAAATGACATTATTAGCGCCAGAAAATGCAAAAAAAACCATCAGGTTTTTGACGTGTACATGCCGAAAATGCAGACAACTTAAAATCAAGCGAGACCGAACTTAGGATCCTTGCCTACAGAAATAGCCTACAGAGATAAACCGAGGTTATGGAAACAAAAGAAATGACAGCAAACATTTAGTATGCTGAATTTGAAACTGCAGCAAATATTTAAATTCTTTCATACTCTGCAGTATATATACCCTATATGACGTAGCAGGGGGTACATTGTACGTCACCTCAATGTCTTGAAACGGGAAATTTACAATGCCAAATTCAAACACCATAAAAACATGCCTATATAATTTTAACCCCCTTAAACCCCACTTTTATACGGTAAAACTGGGGTTTACAGGGGTATATTTTTTCTTTCTGCTCAAAAACATATATTGTGGTACTCGTTAGAACCGCCTCGCTAACGAGTACCCACAATATATGTTTTGAGCAGAAATATGAAAAATATCAGAGTTTATCTGAAAATTTTCAGTTTTTGAAGGTGAAATTTTCTAAATACTTGAATAGCCGTGTTTTCGTAATGATCGTCCCATTTGTTATATTTAAAAAAAAATAAAATAAGACTGGCATTTTAAATCCACAAATGGAGCTTCGGTATCAGGAAAAAAAATGCTTTTTTAGTCTGGGTTCTTTATATCATATATATTCCATTGTAGACAATTTGTATGAAATGTCGAATCCTGTTTTCTGGGAAAAAATGAAATTGATTTCAAAATGTCGTCTGTTGAAAACATTGCCCAGAGTGCTAAACGTTTATGAGAAATGTTACCTCAGAAACAACATGAACGGTATTTTCTCTGTATCAGGAAGTTCCACTTCGGAATCGATTTCGGACAGCTGTCCGTAAAACATTGCCTCAAATACTGGGCTTCTAGATGCCAGGATGAGCTTGTGTGCCGGTATTCTATCTCTTTCGTCTGATTCGTCATGATCTGCACAGCAGAACCACACATCAGCATGCATCCCTGCCCGTAGAAGATTTAATGTGCATTCCGACAGAGGTTTTCCTTTTTGCCAGTCCTGTGGCAAGCGGAAGTTGTCATTAGAGACGCTGACAGCCATTGCGATTTCCAGAAAAGCCGTCAACAAGGATCTGAAAAGCAAAATGAGCCGTTGGTTAATCCTTTTATCCCTGCGTTTCTGAAGTGGACTCTTCCGTCTATGAATCTGTGTAGTGTTGGGAATCGGCCAGAATTTCACAGTCGATCATCGGTTTTGTAAAACCGACTGAACATCGATTAATAATCTACTTGTAAATAATATATTCACTCTTAATTTAGCCCTCTTCCAGGTATGTGTATTTATTTTTTGCACCAAGAAGAGGGGTATCCTGATAATATTTTTGTTAACTCTCCACGAAAACATATGATGTGGGTGCTCATTAGAAGCGCCTCCGCACAACATATGTTTTCATGGAGAAGTGAGAAATATACCAGTGCTTTTGGCATTTTGGGGTTGACTTATTTAAGGCTATTTTATCATGTTTTTTTTTTTTTTTTTTGTTGTTGTTTTTTTTTTTTGTTTTTTAATTTTATTGACCACCCTGCTAAAATGACCCATATAGACAGCTTTGAATTTCAATTCTTTATAACTTGCCTAAAAAATAAAACGTGAGAAAAACATGTTTCTAAAACTAGAATTTTCCGATTAGTAGACTATAAAAAAATCTTTCCGATCATCAGTCACACGAGGCAAAAGTGACTGATGATCGACTATAATCGATTACCAGTGGCAACACTAGGTCTGAGTCAAAAATTTAAACAGAATGGCAAACAATGTAGATCCTGATGAGACAGCTCATGATGAGTTGTCGCATCAGGATTTACACTGTAATGCAAAAGAAAAAATTGGTCAGTAGGGCTGACGGGTTTCAGCCGACTATACCCATCCTAAGAGTCAGTTGTGTGTGTATACTAGCTTGGAATGACATACTGATCTTTTGAACTCATCTGGGCACTACATTCTGGATAATTTTTAACCTTCAGGGGTTTGCTTAGCCTTGAAATTCACTGTGAACTGATTTCACAGCAAATAAATTAAAAAACGAACGACCCTTGAGAGCAATAAATACACTCACAAAACGGAAAAAAGGCTGGTGACAATTTTCTGGGCAAGATAAGCTAGTTTCAGCCGTGAGTGAGGCGTGTTAGATCGGCCCCATCAGTAGCCTACGTATAAGTTTTTAAAAATCCTAAAACGGACTTATTGATCCCAAAGGACCAGAAAATATAATGTGTAGTACGGTGATGCGTTTCACGGCCGCCAAACGGCACTAACAGCAGCTGTAGTGAAGATAATAATTACATTCTAAAGGAATGACCCTCCTTTGTATCAATGAACACACTCACACAACCTAAACCAGCTGAAACGTCCGATTTTCTGGATTTTTCTGGATTCATGTAGCTAATTTCAACCAATTAAGCCTCATCAGGGACACTTGTATCAGTTTTCAAAAAAAAAAAAAAAAAAAAAAAAAAAAAACTGAACAAATTAAGCAAGCATCGCTACAAAGAAAAAACATAGAAAAACAGAAATTTCTACATTTTGTTTTGATAGTAGGATAGTTGCGTTTTGGTTCGACTATACGAACTAAACAACAACGTGTTCAGATATCACTCATCTTCAAAACATTTATTCTTGTGTCAAGAACTGACGTTTGGCGTAGTTCACGGTACAATGATTTACCTTGTAAAGCGGACAGACAGACAGACGACAGTGACAAAAATAATACATCTACCAAATGGGGAGACATAACATAACCACATATTTACACTAAGGGAAAATATCCATACATTCTACTTTTTCTCGATCATCATGGAAACATGCCTAATTATTTTGACCCATTAAACCCCACTTTTATATAGTAAAACTGAAGTTTACAAGGGTATACATTATTTTTCTTATTTCTGCTCAAAAACATAGATTGTGGTGCTTGTTAGAACCGCCTCATCGAGGCGGTTCAAACAAGAACCCACAATCTATGTTTTGAGCAGACGAAAATATGAAAAATATAAATTTTTTATCTGAAAATTTTCATTTTTTGGTAGTAAAATTTTCGGTACATTTGAATAGGCGTGTTTTCGTAATGTTGAGCCTATATCGGCGCAAAATGAAGAAAAAGGTAAATGTCTACATTTTGCATTTGCGCCAACATTACGAAAACACGCCTTTTTAAAACATATTGAAAATTTCACCACCAAAAAACTGAAAGTTTACAGATAAAAATTCTGATATTTCTCATATTTCTGCTCAAAACATAGACTGTGGATACTCGTTAGAACTGCCTCAGCGCTCGCTGAGGCAGTTCTAACGATTACCAACAATCTATGTATTTGAGCAGAAATCAGAAAAATAATGTATACTCCTGTAAACCCCAGTTCTACTATATAAAAGTGAGGTTTAAGGGGGGTCAAAACTATATATGCGTGTTTTCGTGATGAAGGCAAGGCATCTTATTGTTTCAATGTTCCACTGGTTACACCATAAGTTTCCAGCTAGCACAGTGTTTAATACATCTTTTTATATTGTACCGTAAGGATAGAAAGAAAAACGGATACAAGATATCGTGGTTGTATCCGCTATACTGTTCAAGGTTTTTGGCAATAGCTCTTCTTCTTCTTTTTTTTTTTTTTTTTTTTTGTTATTGTTTTGTAATTTTTTGTGGAGCATTCGCGAGACAATTTGCATGAAATGTTAAAGCCTATTTTCTGGGAAATAAGAGAAGAAAAATAATTAATTTTCTTTAAAAATATTATTCCCTTGTCTGTTTCAGCGGCTTAGATACGCATGGTATTTGCCGCCATTTTACAGGGAGACTTGTGTTACTTGTGTTTGCTTGCCTGCAGACCATTCCCCTTCTAAAAGGGTCTACTCTTAAAGGAAAGAGTAGCAAATCAATTCTGGTAAGATTGCCTTCCCTAAATATGTATTATTTCCCATTAAACAATTAAAGAAATGAGTTTAACCCTTAAAACACCAAGAACACTACCAGGAATTCTCGTACTACAGGAACTGTCACTCAGGTTATCGATATTCCATTTTAGATAGGCTTCGATTAATTCCCTTTGATCGGAGGTCCGTAAGCGTCGTCTTACCTGTGTAGCTGGTGTGTAATCAACCCAGTATCACACACCTACAGTACTACTACAATTCAGATTAAATCATGTATGGATGCTCTTTAGAATCTTGGACCCAATATACACTGGACTAGGTCCGAGTTAGAATGAATGAATGAATGAATGAATGAATTTCAGCAGATTATTCAGTATGATTTTCAAAAGAATATCAATAGTTTAACCTAAGAATTAATTAATAATGATAATAACAAAATATTGATTAATTGATGAAAATCAATTATTATTATTATTATTATTATTATTATTATTATTATTTCAAATTAAATAAAAAGTGTTGTATTTAGTTATAGATAATTCAATATGATTTTTAAACGAATTTCAATAGTTTAACCTAAGAAAACAAGAGTAATTAATAAATTAAAAAAATGTGTTATATTTAATGAATGGTAATTCAGTAAGATTTTAAAATGAAGAACAATAGTTAATCTAAGAAAACAAATGAGTTAATTAATTAAGGTAGTATTACTGATGATGGTTCGGTACAATATTTGAAAGAAAAAACGATCATTTCACCTGGAGAAAACAAATGGGAAAATTTAATTAAGTATAAATAATTTAAAAACAAATGAATGAATGAATTAAAAAAATGGGATAATTTTCTCCAGTTCTCCATTAAAACATATGTTGTAGGTATTAATTTGATGCACCTCGGTGAAGCAAAAACATGTAATGAGTACTCATTTGAAGAACCTTGGTGAGGCTCATCTAATGAGTACCCACAACTTACGTTTTTATGGAGAGAAAAAAATACAATCATCAAATACATATCCTGAACAATTCCTCTGTATGTTTTATTTTCAAAACAGGATTTGACATTTCATGAATATTGTCTCTAATGAAGACTATTTGCATGAAGTGTCAAATCCTATTTTCTGGATAAACAATAACCACTTTATCGCATGCTGAATTAGCCCAGAAAGTGATAAATGTTAAGGGATCATATATCACCCCCACCCCTAAAAAGGAAATGGTTTGACATTTCATGCAAAGCATCTCCATTGCAAACAATTTGCATAAAATATCAAATCCTATTTTCTGGGGAAAATTCAACAAATATCAACAGTTTATTGCTGCTGAATTAGCCCAGAGAGTGGAAAAGATTAAGGGTTAAAATTTTTACCCATCCCCACCCCCACAAAAAAGAAAAGAAAAAAAAAGGTTTGACAGTCCATACAAACTGTCCCTATTGGAGACAATACGCATGACATGTCAAAGCCTACTTTCTGGGAAAAATAAGAATATCATCATCACTTTTCCCTTGATGCATGAATGTTGTTTAACAATCATTTAAACTTAAGAAAAAAAAAAAATAGACAAACTGTCAAAAAAACTTACATAAAAATTAATGTAGCATATGCTATTTCAAGTTTTATCTTATCATCTCAAGAATTGCAGGACCCCGTGACCTGTCTCAGATAAAGGGCAGTTGTGTGTGTCAGATTATGAAAAAAGGGAAATTATGTATTATGCAAACACTAAAGATCCAGATCAGTCAGCGCATCTGCACACTCTGATCAGGATTTTCATTGTTAATCAATATATTCTACAGTAATCAGTGTTTCTTTAGTTACACAGTTAAAGATGGTGCTTTGTTTGCCCATATTCTTAGATCATAGTCATAATGGTCCTTTTCAAATGCTGATGTTCATTTGGTGTTTTTACCACCTTGTTTTTATTGCATGAGTTATAGATCTAGCCATTATTAACTTGTCCAGTGGCCTGAGGCTTCTAGTTCCCACTGGATAATGATAATAAGAGTAGACAAATGGAACCAGAAAATAAACAACGTGCTGTTATTTAACTTGTATTTATATATGTTTGAACATTTTTTTTTTTAATGCTAATATAAATGAAAGTAAATGTTTTGTTGATCGTTTCAAGAACTTTGAGGTGTCCTCAAGTAAAATAAGAAACAATTATAATTGAATTTTTTTTTTAAAAAAATGGGCCTTTTGAATTATGCGATCAATGTAGACCCCGATTAGTCTGTGTGTCCGCTGAAATATATTGATCAGAGTCTATACTGCATGTTGAATACAGCTTGCACAATCTATTAGAGAAAAATGTATGCACATGCTGATCTGGAACTACAATGGTTGCTGCTTTTATTTGGAGAGACTCGTGTTATTTCTGTGTTGGGTAGTTAGCAAATATGAATAAAATGTCGTTTTCCTTGGATTATGACTGCTACTACTACCCTACCTTTTAGACAGAGAGGTCTGTGCCAACAGTGTAGATCCAGATCAGATGTCACATTACGCATTGTGTGTTCAGGGTCTACACTATTTTACACTTACCTAGCAATGTTTAGACAAATCAGTTGGTTCTATAATGGCCTTGTTAAAAAAATAGGGCAAGTGTTGTAAAGAGTAGAATCGAATCATCTGGTATCCCAGGTTTGTTTTTGAAACAATAGCCTTTAGGCTAATGTTTGAAAAGGTGTGAACAATTTATTGAATCCGACTGAGAAAGTGGTTTATAGTATTTAACCTCAGTATTCTGATAAACACACCATAAGTCTCAACACAACTTGCGACGAGCAGTATGGAATCTATAGAAGTTCCGACGGTATGCGCGTTAGCGATCAACAATCTTCCAATTGTTGATCGGCCTATCTGGCGGCTGACGGAGGGGAAGCATATTGTCAAGTTAGAAATAACTTGGCAGCTTCCCCGAAGTAACACACAGAGGCGAACTAACCAACCGACAAGTAAGAAGAAAGGACTTGCTGATGGTGTGTCAACAAAGATGGCGGACAAGATGGCGGCGCCCACGCCCAACAAGAGGGAGGAGTTGGATGAGGCGGTGTGTTCTACACCGTCTTCTACTACCTACTCTGAAGCATCTCCACAGACCATTGACACTACGACTGAACACTCGCCGGAAGGGGAGTGGGAGGAAGTAGTGTCGAAGAAGACAAGAAAGAAGCTGTCTCTGTCTCCGAAGAAGGTCACACCAGCGAAGAAAGAACGGCCGATGGTTGCTATCCCACAGCAGAGGAGGAAGACTCCTACACCACCGCCACCCAAGATGCAGAGAACTAAGTCTCCAGAGCGGCAGTCAGTCAAGGCTCCAGAGAAGACAGCCCACGAGAAGATTATCTCCGCTCCAGGTCGACCAGAGAGGCCGCTTCACGAGAAGTACGACCTCGATGAAGTGGTCACAGACAAGCTTCCCGACGGACCACAGTATATTATAATCCGGGCCTATCGACAGCAAAGAGAAGGAGAAGAATTCAACGTGGATCTTCCAGCCTACTTTTGCCGATTCCTCAATGATGCGAAGTACTACTTCTTCAAGGGGCCAATATTAAAGTACTTCCATGAGGCCAACTATACAGACATTGAGGGTCGGTTCAAGCGACCTGAGCAATGCTAGTGTGTGCAAGGAAGGGACCGGAGGAAGATACATCGCTAAGCAGACTGCAGCCGGACCCTCTGTATAACTCCCTGGCCCTTTTCAGGGCCGAGTGGCACGACTTGGGCAAGTGTGAGATTACATTTTGTATTGGTAATACACACGTTTTGAAGCCCTTTTCTTTTGACCGTACGTTCTAAATTATGTAACTTACAGACCTTGACCTTTATGCATATCGTCCGATCAGGCGAGGTGAGCTGTGCATGAATTATGCATGGACACCGTTTCAAGCCAAGGTCAGGGTAAAACTAATCCAGATTTTCTGGCGCTTCCTCTACGTGACTTAGTTGCCTGGTAGCGTTAAAAATCTAATCTAATCTAATAATAATCTAAACACACCATAACAAAAGGCAGTGACCCTGATCAGACATTACATCACATTATTTTCTACTTTTTGGTTTTCATCACTTGTGTTTCTCCCATTTGTCAGTATTTTGAAATGATATTGTCAGTTTACTATGATGTTGCCAGTACTTTGAAATGATATTTGTTAGTTTGAACGTATTATTACTTTGCCATTTGAACCCACATTGTATTTATAAAATCATATGTATTTCATATGTATGTATATTTATACATGTACTACACATAACCATGTCTTGGTTAAAGTAGAAAATAAATTACTTACTTACATCACAGAGTACCTTATCAAAGTCTACAGTTTGCCACTCAAATAGCAGGTATAAGCTGTGTCAACAGGTAGCCAAACCGACTTGATCAAATTTCAGTATGATAGTAATTTAATGTGTCTAATAGGATTTATACGATAGCAATATTTTACCCCTAAATACACATGTACGATAGTATAAACTATCCATGTGGCTATTTTACAAATAAAACATTTCGAATATGATCAGCATAATAATATTTATTCTTCGGAATTGTGATGTACAACATAATAATAATAGTAGTAGTAGTAAATAATAATAATGATAATAATAATATCATTAGTATCATTATGTTTTAATTTCCTAGATAGAGAACCATTTTATGAAACAAAATAGGACCAGCATAGGATTATTTATTTTCCGAATTATGATTTTCAGCTTAAGATTACTACAATAATTATTTCTGAAAATAATATCAATTATCATTTTGTTTTAATGTATTTTTTTAAATATTATAAATTATTTATTAGATATACATATTTAACACCGCATGTTGAATAGAGCTTGCACATTCTATCAGAGAAAAAATGTATGCACATGCTGATCTGGAACTACAATGGTTGCACGTCATATTTAATGCTGCTTTTATTTGGAGAGACTCGTGTTAGTCACAGATTTAGAGAAAAACGCTTGAGAGAGAGAACCTTACCCTCATTCAGTTTTTTATAGTCAAATTTATTTTGTACACGCACGCACTTAGATGAAGCCATGATTATGAACAATGTACTTTCGTCCTTATCTATGTACAGGAATCTAAAATGAGCAAATCGTGTCAACTAAAGTGCTAGTTTATGCAAAAAGATCAAATGTTGGATTTGATTCTGTCTGTGCAATTAAAATTGCGCATAAGCATGTATGTCAATTATGTAAAAAGTGATTTCGTTGTTTTCTTTCGTCAAGATAAGGACATAATTGACACTCATTAGCAGTAATTGTTATTAAGAAAACATCGCAAGAGTGGCCGCGCATTTAGGTATTTTTCTTGTATCCCGACAAAGCATTTTTGTTTTCGTTATTAAACAAACAAAAAACAAGTAATTAAGCAGTTTGCAGTTTTCTTATGATCAAAAATTATTATATGATATTTTCATTAAAGCTTCAATAAGTTGCCGAATAAAAACATAATTCGACATAAACAAAAAATAAATAAATAAGTTTATATTATTATAAATATATATCTTTGTTTTCCTTTTTGAAGCTAAATAATGTTTATAATACTATCAATGGATACCAATTTCTTTTTTATTTTCCAATTCTTACAACCTCTTTTACAATTCATTCTATAGTATCATGTGTACACAAGACCTGCGTCTGTGTAATCATTACACATTTTCGCTCCGCATTTTTCAAATATAGCTATATTCTGCAACCTGTGGGCCATTTTTAATAAAATAATTTATTCAATATTTTACTACCTAACTATAGATATTAAATAGATCTATCGAATGAGAGGTTATAACAAACGGAGAAATTTTAAAAAATATGACTTTTGGGCGATTGAATCAAGGCTATTTTTCATTTTTGTTGTAAAATACAAAGACTTAATAAGGAAAAACCCTTGTAGCATTCATTACAACCTGGGCCATTTTAAAATTTATTTTATTTCAACAAATTTGGTATCAAATTGAAGCAGATACATTTTTCCATCTATTGCGAGGTTATAATAATATCTTGTGTTATTGAAAATTAATGATTTTATTAGTTAAACAATGGGCTCCTATATAATTCTATACATTTCCACACTATTACCTGTCTGAGAACTAGCGACAGGCTGTGACGTCACAAAGTGGACCGATTGGTGCGGATTAGTACCTGTAGTACGAGAATTCCTGCATATGAACCTGCATCTGAAAATGTTGTCTGTTGAGTATTCATGCAAACTTTTCAAACCTATATTTGCATACAGGCAAACACTGCGGACCCTGATCAGATTGCTCCTAGAGGAGCAGTCTGATCCGAGTCCATACTGTTTGCAAAAATTACTTTTAAAATCACAAGCAGATGACAAAGCAGACGGCAATTATTGTGACTGGCAGTTCAAGGGTTAAAATAAACTCTTTGCCGAGCTCTTTGCTGAATAAGACAAATTAGTACAGTCTTATATAGCTACAGTCTTACAGATAGCTACAGTCAGTCAAACATGAAAGACAGAATGACAAACAGTGTGGACCCTAATGGGATCTATTTATGTACTTATTTATTGTGAGACGTGCAGATCACATATGCCCCACGTGTTTTAGTTCGCTACTTGTGAGAATAAAGAATTATTATCATATTACATTCGTAACGAAGTCTGGTACGTCAGGTACGCTCTCAGCGTCAAACTGAGGAAGTCTAGGAAACGGAGAAGAATTATTATATAAGAGGTACTTACAGCGAATCTTTATTCTTATCCCTCGATTTTATTTCGCTAATAAGTACGATCTTCCACTTGATAAGGTCTTACACTATAACAAATGACCTTTGTCATGACCTTCACTCATTTTTCAGGAAATATCGAAAATGAAACTACTATATATAAATACACAGGCCTCTTAGAGAAATCTTTTGTTGAACATGATTAAAAAAACAAAAAAAAAAAAAAAAAAAAAAACAGTTTGTCCGCAAAACATGTTTACATATAAAACCGACGAAAATAGTAAGTGTGCCATACTTCAGGAAATATCGAATATGAATTAAACTACCTGCTATATTTATACAGTGCTCTTCAAAGAAATCCTTTCTCGTTTCTTTAACTGGATAAAAGAACCGACTTTTTCCGAAAAACATCACGGTTTTTGTACCGACGATTATAACAAGTGTATAAAATTAACATCCGATTTATCAGTTCAAAAATACAAGATTAAACATAATTCTTTGAGGGGAACGACACCATTTCAGGGGAGGCAACTCTGTCGGATTTGTTTTTCTTCCCTTCTCAAAATGGGTCCACTCTAAAAAGAAAGAATTTGCTCCCCTTTGGGAGCAAATTCTTTCCTATTAGGGTGGACTCCTTTCAGAAGGGATTTGGTGTGTAGGAAACTGACCAGGAAGTCACAAAAGTTATCTCTCTTGAAAATGGCAGAAAATATACCATGTGTATCCAGTCCCCTTAAGCAGTCATAATTTGGAAACCTCTAAATTAAGACATCTTGTGAAAACAATTATATAATATTTACGCACAGAAGTAGAAACGAGCAAATATGCAGTAAAAAAAATGGGGGATATATGGAAAAGTCAAACCTGTCAGAGATCACCTGTATTAAACAATCACCTCTATTAAGAGATCGCATTTCTGGATCCCTTAAAATCCGGTGTATGTAAATTTACCTGTATTAAGCAAGAGTCTGTCTTAAGCAATCATCTTTTGGCTTTCTTCAAGGTGCTTGCTTAACACAGGTTTGATTGTGTGCGTGCGGCATCCTAATGGACAAACCTTAATCACCTTATCTCCTCAAGCAGACTAAATAATTCAAATTCAAGCTTTAAAGGCAAAACTAAATATGAACAAGCTTAAAGGGCAAATATAAAGGTTTTAATTCTACTAAATATTTAAGAGCACTTCAGTAAGGAGGTGACTGCCGAAAACCGCATCAAATTATCTTAAACGGTTTCTGAAATATTGCGATTTGAAATTTGATATTTAACATCCAAGAGGATTGAATTCAGGCTGCCTCATTAATATTCATGAGCCTTTTTATGACATCATAAGGGAACAGTAAAATTTTAAACTTTTTTAAATTGCCAATATTTTTTGCTCTTTAATCTGCATCAATTCAGATTTCATATTGTTTAATTTATTCAGCTCCTTTAAACTAATATACATAGGAATTTAGCTCTTATTTTCCGTTTAAAGTGTTACATTTCAAATTTAAAAATTTCATTTAAATAATTTAAAATCCAGTTACAATGCTTAATAATTAGCCAAAATTGACTTTTTTGGCATTCATTTATATGATATACACCCAAAATTCACTATTATTAAAAAAACTTACGAAAAATTTAATATTAGTCAAGTTTTAAATATTTTAAAATTTAGCTTTAAATTTAAATAACAGATTAAATTTTGAGTTAAATTCTCTATTCATGGGCTTATTTGTGGACAGAGACCAATTTCAATAATGGTTAAGGAGAAAAACTGTGTAGCATATAAGGAAATGCAGAATACTCCTGTTTAAAATTTCAATTTAAAATTTAAGTTCCACTATGACATCACAGAATATTGCATTGTGGGCCTTAATCAATACACAATCCAAGGGAGGTTACTCTAACAGGAAAAAAGGTAGGTATCGTAAATTAATCACCATAACTTTTGATTGGATTGGAATTTTTTGATGGGGTTTTCAACAAAATAATTCTCTTAAAGCATTCTATCAACACCCTGAAAACCAGGAATATTTTAAAAACCTTTATATTTGCCCTTTAAATAAAAAGAAGAACATACGCGATTAATTTTGTTTTCTTGTCGAGGAAACTCGCCAAGATTTACAAGCAAAATAGTTGCAAACATTTCCACGCCGTGTTAACCAACATCAAACATAGGCGAAGCACTCATTACGCATATTACGCATGTGCGTAACATGCGTAAGAAAATATTTATAATAAAGTGGCATTAACATTAAAATAGTTTGCCTCTTTGCCATATGGGCTACTTTTAAAGGAAAGAATTTGCACCCTCTGGGAGCAAATTCTTTCCTTTAAGAGTAGCCCCTACTTTGGAAACAATTCAAGGCATAGTTTTCAAGAATTTTCCTGGGTGTGCGTAAAAAAAAAAAAAAATCTCTTAGAACTGGCTACGCCACTCTCAAAACACTAACACTAAAATTTAGACAAAATTAACATCTTGAAGGCACAAATAAAATAGCCATACACTTGCAACTAAAGTGCAATTAAGGAGAATACATAAACTTATAGGGGAGGCAACTCTGTCAAACAGTTTTGTCTCCCTTCTCAAAAGGAATCTACTCTTAAAGGAAAGAATTTGTTCATAATTCCATTGGTCAGTTGTGAGCAGATAAGTCACGTGCTCGTGAGTTGTATTTGTCTGTCTTTCCCTTTAGTATTGGTTGGGGGGAGGGTGTGATTTGGATCTAATTTTATCAGTTCCTGTGTTCATGTAGACCTCCAAACTGTGCAGCAAATTGCACATTGTAGAGCTCATAAATGGGTTAAGGTAAAGAGGGTGTGTAAGGGTGTAAACATTAAGGGTTAATATGGTGTACATAATTTATCAGATTTATCAAATATTTCCATTGACATAAAATGTTGAGTTTATAGGGGACACAAAGCAATTTTCACAAACTGAATACGGATGGACGGACACGCCTCGGCGAGGCTATTTATAAAGAAATCTGGCATTTGACAATTTCATTGGTTAGGTCTTGTTAATATGTATCTGCATGCCAAAAATGATCAAAACATTCTAAGTGGTGCAAAATTTATAGCGATTTCCACAAACTGATTACGGACGAACGGATGGACATGGTGATTATAGGGCACTCCTCGTAAGTCCTCATTTAAGGTGACTTTACTGCGGGTCGTGCGATATCTGAACGCGCACATTGCTTGACATTGCCGTCTGACGCAGTGTATTATTGTTGTTTTAACACTACCATGCAGGCATCCGAGTCACATGGAGGCAGCGGCGAAAGTGAAATGTGCATGCATTTGTACAACCTTCCTTTCATCAATCGCCCATGTACACTTGGTACCATTGTCTCCAAGAACTTCCCTGTCCACTTTAGCCATGGCACGTCGAGTATGAGCTAGGTGTACTAATGGATATGAAAATTAGTTCGATCTGAGCGCGGTCCGAACCCACGACCTTCCGCTTGCAAATCGGGATCACTAACCACTAGGCCACCCAGCCCACTGACGTAGTGTATTCAATTCAAAATGAATTCATATATATCGTCACTTGCCGTATATACATTTGTATTTGGACAGTGGGGTGGCGGGGTGGGGTGCTGAGCAAACATTGCAGACCCAGATCAGAAAATGGCGTTTGGTCAGAGTCTGTACTGTTTGCAGCTCATCAAGTATTTTTAGACACAACATGGACTTTTTCAAAGTTTCGGGCAAGTACGACACAGACAACGCTCTTTATACCTACACTCAATACAACGACAAAATTCGTTTGATGACAATTTGACTTTCACAAAACCTTCGCTTAAGAGGTAACAACTGGACACAAATTATGCAAGAAACATTCGCTTAAGAGGTAACAAGTGGACACAAATTAAGCAAGAATATTGTATTTAATACTTTAAAGAAACATCCCAGTGGGCACACGTTAAAATGACGTCGTATCAACGTCGATGCGACGTGATCACGTCGCATCGACGTTGATACGACGTCATTTTGATGTTGTGTGCCTGCTGAGATATGTTTTGGACATTTGTTAGAATTGCCTCAGTGAAGCGATTCTAACAAATATCCAAAACAAATGTCCCATGAGGAAATACATGTAAGATAAAAGAAGACATTTCTTTGATATCGAGCTGCTCATTAAGTATTCTGTACAACAGCAAATTTAATGGCAACGTCTTCAGGAACAAATGTTGTCGTTGTAACGAGGGTTCACTTCCACATGTAACTAGGAGAAATGCTTTTGAATATGAACACACTTTCATGGCTCCCTTCTGAAAAGGGGGCTTCTCTAAACGGAATGAATTTGCTGCCATTGGGACCAAGAGTATTTCCTTTTAGAATAGACCTACTTTCAGTACTTCTCAATTATATGAACTACCCCTTATAGGGCCCAACCTAAGGAGATTTAACATCCTTACAATGACCACATAATCACTTAGATAAGATAAGCCTTTGATGTGCGCTCTGTTATCAGGACTGTATATTAGGGCTGATCATGAGAGGGGGGGTCTAGCCAAAGTAGGAAAAATGTGTCTCTAAAGGAAAGAGTAGCAAATCAATTCTGACATGATTGCCTTCTCTAAATATGTATTATTTCCCCTTAAACAATTATAAAGATAAGAGTTTAACCCTTCAAACGCCAAGTAAATCTCCATCTGAAAATGTCGTCTGTTCGTGTCGTCTGCTGAGTATTCTTGCAAACATTTCAAACCTATTTTTGCATACTGGCAAAAACTGTGGACCCTGATCAGACTGCTCTGAGTCCACATTGTTTGCAAAAATGACTCTTAAAATCACAAGCAGATGACAAAGCACACGACAATTATTGTGATTGGCAGTTTAAGGGTTAAAATTAACTCTTTGCTGAATATAACAAATTAGTACAACGTCTTATATAGATAGCTACTGTCAGTGAAAAATGAAAGACAGAATGGCAAACAGTGTAGACCCTGATGGGATCAATTTATGTAATTATCTATGTACTTGTGAGACGTGCAGATCACATATGCTGCACGTGTTGTTAGTCCGCTAACTTGTGAGAATAAAGAATTATCATATTACATTACCTACGTCTGGTATGTACAGGTACGCTCTCAGCGTCATTTGAGGAAGTTTAGGATACGGAGAAGAATTATTATAATAAGATGTACTTACAGGGTATCTTAATTCTTATCTCTCGATTTTATTACGCTAATAAGTGCGATCTTCCACTTGTTCAGGTCTTACACCATTACAAATGACCTTTGTCAAATGACCTTCACTCATTTTTCAGGGAAAATCGAAAATGAAACTACTATATATAAATCTTGGCGGGCGGTGTGTGTGTGGGGGGGGAGGGAGGGGGGGGAACAAGGGGGTAATTTTGGTACGGGTGTGCAAGCAAGTATTTCAAAAACCGACCCCATTCATATACCTGGCCTTTGAGAAAACGGACCCATTCATATACTTGATCATTCGAAATGTTGGCCTATTCATATACTGCCCTTTGATTTTTTGTACCCATTTATTGCTGGTAGTTAGACAAATATCGTAGTCAATTCATTTAATACCAAGAGAACAAGCAGCCTCGAAAAATCTCTGAGCGAAAAATTTGTGCATATACCAGGATGTTAGATCAGTGGGGTCTTTCACATAGAAATTCAGAAAAATCGGGTCATTCATATACTTTTTCTTGAAAAAAGTGGGCCAATCATATACCTGGCAGCGCTGTAAAAGGGGGCCATTCGGCACGCGCATCCGCACTATGCCATATATAGGAAGTTACGCCGCCCCTCCCTCCCCCGAGATATAAATACACAGGTCTCTTCAGAGAAATCTTTTGTTGAACATGATACCTATTCTGGAAACAATTCTAGGCATAGTTTTCAAGATTTATCCTGGGTGTGAGTAAAAAAATCTCTTAGAACTGGCTACGCTATTCTCAAAATATTAAAACTAAAATTTAGAAAAAATTAACAAGGCACAAATAAAATAGCCATACACTTGCAACTAAACTGCAATTAAGGAGAATGGATACACTTATAGGGGAAGCAACTCTGTCAAACAGTTTTGTCTCTCTTCTTGAAAGCGATCTACTTTAAAAGGAAAGAATTTGCTCACAATTCCATCGGTCAGTTGTAAACAGATAAGTCACGTGCTCGTGAGTTGCATTTGTCTGTCTTTCCCTTTGGCGTGTGTTGGGGGGGGGGGGGGGGGGGCGGGGGAGCGGGAGCTTGATGTGGATCTAGTTGTATCAGTTCCCGAGTTCATATAGACCTCCAAACTGTGATTCATTGCGCAGCAAACTGCACATTGTAGAGCTGATCTGAACATTTGGAAGCTGTGAAACACTGTAAACTTTTATCATAGAAGTTTTTTTTTGTGTGTGTGTGTGTGTGTGTGTGTGTGTGTGTGTGTGTGTGTGTGTGTGTGTGTGTGTGTTTTGTTTTTTTGTTTTTTTTTTTTTTTTTGCCATTTTTGTGTAATTTTTTGCCTCGGCTCAGCCTCGGGTCTATAAAATCCAACAATTGGCAAGTACTTGGCTATTTCTTTTCGGTATTAATCAGTACGTGACAAAATATCAAACTATTCCATACAGTTCGAGGGCTATGGCCATTTTCAGTTTTTCACATTTTGCCTCGGCTTAGCCTCTATCAAAAACAACTCACGTTTGGCAAGGTCATTGGCTAGATCTTGTCGGTATCTATCAGTATGCAAAAAAATCTCTACGGTACGGGTTAAGCACTATGGCTATTTCGCTAACTGACTACGGACGAACAGACGGACAGACGGACTCACAAGGCGATTATAGGGCACTATTTGGAAGTCAGCCTTTCAATTGGTTTACTTTTCTACGGGTCGTACAATCACAAAACTGCAGGTACACTTAAATGGTTCCCTGGACCGACACGCACTCTTTTTAGCACACCTGTACGAAAGTGCAGGAAGAGCTATTGCACTACTCCCGGCATCGGCGTCGGCGTTGGTGTTGGCCTCGGCGTCGGCGGCGGGGTCGGTGTGAACAGAAATACTAAAGTTTTACGTCAAGGTTTTTAAGACCTTATATTTTTTCGAAATCCCCAGATGGATTTAGTTTATATTTGGTACGATTATTGATGTTGGCCCAAAATTTTATTTAGCATTATCCACACCTCTGCTGATGACCTAGATGTCAAGGTCACGGACTTAAAAAAAAACAAATGATGTTATAGTTTTGCGTCAAAGCATTTTAGATCTTTTAATTTCTAAATCCTTGCATGGATTAACTTTATATGTGGCATGGTTATAGGTTTTGGTCCAAAATTTTATTCGGCACTATCCCTACCCCTGCTTAGAGCCTAGAGGTAGAGGTCACGAACTTAAAATATTCCGTTAGTTTTACGTAAAAGTTTTTAAGACCTCTTAATCTCTAAATCCTTGCAGGGATTTACTTTTTATTTGTCATGATTATAGTTATTGGTCCAAAATTATTTCACCCCTATTCCCCACACTATGACCCTAGAAGTCAAGGTCACAGACTTAGAAATTTTATGTTAAAGTTTGACCTCAAATTTCTTAAGATCTTGTATTTTATTTTCTCAACTAGTTCTCAAATCACAATATTCATTTAGTTTATATTTTGTATACAGATAACGATGTAAGATGTTGTTTATCTAAAATTATATCCAGTACCATGTCTCTCATCCCCAGCCCCCACCCTACCAACTCCCATCCCCCACCCCGTACTATGATCTGGATCTTTTCTTTTTTATTGATGTGCGAGCTCGGGCAAGCTATCATGTCTGGCGACAGGTCTTGTTACAGGAGAAGTACACTAAATTCGTTCCCTGAAACGATACGCATCCTTAATTGTTACCTGAGAAGTACACTAAATTCGTTCCCTTAAACGACACGCATCCTTAAAATTTACCGGAGAATAGCAAACCTGAAAGTGTGCGAATTCGTTTGCGTATAACTTGATAAAACGGCTACAATCACTTATGCGAGCAACGATGCCACGATCAGCCTGTGCATTCGTGCAGTCTTTTCTAATCTGGACTTTTGTTACGGACTCAGTTCTAATCAGACTGTGGATGCGTAGGCTTAGCTTAGCGATCACTATTGGCCAAGTCATAAGGTCGCTTGGCGATCATTACTCGCCAAGTCATGTTGTACATTACGTGATCTCTTTTTCAATGGATATACCTAATTTCACTCAAAGTCACTCTAGCTGACTTGTTTTAGTTGTTTCACAAAGGCGGATCCGGGTTGATTTAATAGGGCGTTCAAAACTTCTGAGTGGATTTAGGCAGGGGTGGGGAGTGGGTTCGATTTGATCAAATTACTGTATACGGTCTATGTATTCGCAAGCTTGAACGAACAGTGTAGATCCAGATCAGGTGCGGCCTCTAGTCAGAGTCCACACTGTTTGTCACTCATCCAGCAATTTTAGACACATTCAAGCGCAATACAATGGACTTGTTTTACTTCATTTATGTTTTTGTCGAAATTTTAAATGCTTAACCCATTTATGCGATGCAGCCTTTAAAAGGGACATTGGCGAACAGTGTAGATCTAGATCAGACGCCGCAGAGCGCGGCGTCTGATCTGATCAAGAGCTATTCTGTTTGCATTTAATACTGTAATTTCTGTAAAACATGGTAATAATAATGAAAAAAAAATCATCATTTACTCTTTCTATTGGAAACAGGCTGGTCCAAAGAGGTAAGGTAGACGAGACCTCTTGACATAAATTGTTAGATAAAGAGGGTGTGAAAGGGTGTAAATATTTAGGGTAACTATGGTGTACGTTATTTATCAAATATTTCCAATGAACATAAAATTATGAGTTAACAGGGGACACAAAGCGATTTTCACAAACTGAATAAGGATGGACGGACACGCCTCGGCGAGGCTATTTATTAAGAAATCTGGCATTTGACAATTTCATTGGTTGGGTCTTGTTAATATGTATCTCATTACGAAAACATGCCTATTCAAATATACTGAAAATTTTACCACCAAAAACTGAAAATTTTCTGATAAAAATTCTGATATTTTCAATATTTCTGCTCAAAATATAAGTTCGCCTCGGCGAGTCGGTTCTAACGAGTACCCACAGTCTATGTTTTTTAGCAGAAATAAATAATCTATAACCCTGTCAACCCCAGTTTTACTGTATAAAAGTGGGGTTTAAGGGGGTCAAAATTATATAGGCATGTTCTTGTGATGTGCATGCTAAAAATGATCAAAACATTCTAAGTGGTGCAAAATTTATAGCGATTTCCACAAACTGATTACGGACGGACGGATGGACATGGTGATTATAAGGCACTACTCGTAAGTCCTCATTTAAGGTGACTTTACTGCGGGTCGTGCGATATCTGAACGCGCACATTGCTTGACATTGCCGTCTGACGCAGTGTATTATTGTTGTTTTAACACTACCATGCAGGCATCCGAGTCACATGGAGGCAGCGGCGAAAGTGAAATGTGCATGCATTTGTACAACCTTCCTTTCATGAATCGCCCATGTACACTTGGTACCATTGTCTCCAAGAACTTCCCTGTCCATTTTAGCCATGGCACGTCGAGTATGAGCTAGGTGTACTAATGGATATGAAAATTAGTTCGATCTGAGCGCGGTCCGAGCCCACGACCTTCCACTTGCAAATCAAGATCACTAACCACTTGGCCATCCAGCCCACTGACGTTGTGCATTCAATTCAAAATGAATTCATATATATCGCCACTTGTCGTATACACATTTGTATTTGGACAGGGGGCCTGAGCAAACAATGCAGACCCAGATCAGAAAATGGCGTTTGATCAGAGTCTGTACTGTTTGCAGCTCATCCAGCATTTTTAGACACATCAAGTATGATACATGTAATTAGGAAAAATGCGTTCGAATATTTAAGGGAAATGAACACATTTTCATGGATCCCCATTACGAAAACATGCCTTTTCGATTATATTGAAATTTTTACAAAGAGAAGAAAAATTTTCAATTTAAAAAAAAATCCGATATTTTTCATATTCCTGCTCAAAACATAGATTGTGGGTACTCGTTAGAACCGCCTCGACCTCGACGAGGCGGTTCTAACGAGTACCTACAGTCTATGTTTTTGAGCGGTAATAAGAAAAATTATGTTTACCCCTGTAAACCCCAGTTTTACTATATAAAGGTGGGGTTTTAGGGGGTCAAAATTTTATATATGCGTGTTTTCGTGATGCTTCTGACAAGTGGGCTTCTCTAAAAGGAATGAATTTGCTGCCGTTTGGACCAATTACTTCCTTTTAGAATAGATCCCCTTTCAGAAGGTAGACGTACTTGGTGTGCAGTAGAGCAAATAAGAAGTTGTCTCCGTTGGAAAAAATGGCAAAAAAAAACTATACCAAGTGTACCCTGTCCTCTTAACCCTTGTCATGATGAATAAATTAAGAAGCCCCACCTCTAAGTTTCAGCCAATCAGATTGCTTGATCAAGTTTGTTGAATCAAATTCACATACTTGATGACAAACTGTGCAGATCCAGATCAGTTTACTTACTCAGAAGCCAACTGATCTGGCTCCACACTGATGGCAAAGGTAGGGCATATCCGGGTTCAGCAGGACAAGGGTTAAGAACATTACGGTATATGCTTTTTGTTGCGAAAAATGTGTCTTCAAGCATGAGCAAACTGCACAGATTCAGATTCGTCCCGCGCATGCGCAAAGTCATACGAGCATTTGCTCTCCATTGATACCTTCTATAGTGTCTAACGATTCTTTTAGCGGAGAGTGCAGGCCCTGATCAGAATACGCGGACGCGCAGGCTGATCTGGGCCTTCACTGTCCGCATATGCCCGAAGACACATTCTCGCGGCCCTTATAATGTACTTATTGGTATGTGCGCATAGCGAATGCTCAGATCAGCCTGTGCATTTTCGTAGTCTGACCATTTTTTTTCTTCTATAAATAGGCAAAATTCTTAGAAACCAAGATTTCTTCTGGAGGAAAAGGAACACTGATTTGAGTAGCTGGACATATGTACCGTCACGGCACGTCCCAAATAGTTTTATAAATTTAATCGACGGCAATATCGTATCTGTCCTCAATATTGAGCCAACTTCACGCTCACCTTACTTGTGCCTAGTGTTTTCACCTTAAATATTTGAGCAACTTACCTTCTTACTCTCCCTTCCCCCATGCCCCGCCCCTCCCCCCAACCCCCCACCCCCACATGAGGGAATTTTGTACATTATAATTTTCTGAAACTACATTATATAAGAAACAAAATGACACATGTTAGCCCTCTGGCGATGGGGGCGTTTACGTGTAACAGCCATGTTACCAACGTTATCCTCAAAACAATATAAATACTTTGGTGTAAATACTAAATTATTCATAATCTTACCTACTAGCCTTTGTTATTTGCTACCAGTGCATGTGGTTTTATAGAGACAGATATCTTGATATGTTGGACTCTCAAGTCCTTGTGATATAACTGTTACATACGTTACTAAAAGTCAAAAGTGTCATATATAAGTTTCCTGATAAACCTTTTGGTTGACTATGACCAATCAGTGACTAGAAATTTAATCTAATGCTGTTTTACAGTAGATAAACGCTATATATCCTCCTTTGTGCATCAAGAAATGAAAACTAGCCAGCTTGACGAAGCAAATGACATAAGGAACGATAGTTTCTTTAAAACAGCCTAAACTTCTTATCTGAAAAGTATCGTTATTTCAAACTTCTTAACGTTTAAGCGGCTGTGGTTGCAATTAGTTAGATATATTTAATTATCATGATTGGACTAATTCATTATAAGCTTTGAATAAATGCTTTATACACTTCTTAATGTTGATTTTGTTACTTTTTGAGTGATTTTATCTATATCGTATTAATGGCTGTTGATATTTTGTACATAAAGGTGAAAGGACATCAGCTCTAAAATTCTTTTAATAACAAGCGAAGTAAATTATTTCTCAAATACCTTAAAAGTTTATACTTTTGTGAAAAAAAAAAGTGAAACAAAAAAAAAAAAAAAAAACCTAGCCAATCCTTTGCTGATAGATAATTGTATCTTTAAAATATATAGTAAAATGTACCCTATAACAAATACAGAAATATTCCCTTTTCATACATACTTACGTGACATTAGCTCTCTTCATTGCCTATCCTCCATGTATAAAGCTGATATTCTAAAACTTAAATCCCTCGAGACTGCCTGAAATATTTCAAACTGAATACTGTTACACATGTTATATGTCAGTGCTGTGTTATCAGAACATTGTTTCCTATAGACAGTGTTTGCAGGAGAAAGCTCCCCATTAGTAAAAATACTTAATACTTTCCTAATCTCAACTCAAAAGCATAAATAAAGTGAAAACAAACATTCTGAGGGCATAAATTATTCAAAGAGAACTATTTCATAATTTGAGTTTACATAAAAACGCAGTGGTAATCACTATGATAATAACATCACACATATATCAACACTAAAGTGCTCTTTTACACACTTTGGCACTTCTCTGTTGCCACAGTATATAAAATAAAACGTTTTATGCTGGCTAGAAGACAGTTTGCTTAAAAAGTTTGCTTTATTATATAATACCTTGTGAAAAACCCAACACATATAGTTCAGTCATACATTATATAATTATAATATTATGACATTGAATAAATTATTACCATATTTATCATCTATATAGTGATTAGAAAACGTTTATAGATATAAAATTATACAAGAGTCTTGTTATTTTTATTAGTGGTAGTAGTAATGAGAATAACACACAAGAAAATTTATCTTAACGATTTCCATTCTCTTTGTTACTTTATAATGGACCTCCAAAACGTGTAATTGATAATTAAAATGGTAATAGTATGAAATAACTAATAGAATTGGTTTTGTCTCTGAGCCTTATATAGATGGGGATAATATAACATAACTGAAAGGACTGGTTGTGTCTCTGGGCCTTATATGCCTTACGGCAGAGTCTGAATTAGATTTAGCTGCTAAGAAACTATAATGCGGTATAAAAGAAAACCTTCTTCGATTCCTATCTCTGGTATGTCATCTATTACTAAATTATTTTAATGCCAAGAAAAGAAACTATAATGCGGTATAAAAAAAAAAAAAAAAAAAAAAAAAAAAAAAAAACCTCCTTCGATTCCTATCTCTGATATATCATCTATTACTAAATTATTTTAATGCCAAGAAAAGATAAGGTATTTAATTCTCACCTTTATTTCCATTTCAATTTCAGACATAAAAATGACCTAGTGCTGCTGATTGTCAATGATTCTGTTAAGGTGAATAATTTATTACCAAATATTTTCATTTACCTAGCATGTCTGGTAATGTATGTTACACAACTGTGACTGCTGTTCTTTACATGACTCCTTGCATATTATTACTTTGACTGTTATAACTTTTATTGTCGTTCTAAAGACAGACCCTACCAAAATAAGATAAACAATGGATTTTCATTACTATTATTCAGGTACCATGTTCTTTAAGGCCATTTTCCTTCAGTCCAGACACTGATCATATTTGAGACATACTCTGGCGCGTAGACTACAGGTTCTGTTGCTCAGAACGAATATTCTGACACTAAGAATAACTTCTCTAGGTCCTCTCATAAAATTAAAACCAAAGTCATATGTAAGTATTTAATGCTGACTATAACTTATTATATCCAACAATAATGATCTGATTTTATTCATGAGTTTCAGCTAAGTACCGGTAGTTTATATTATAATAGAAAAATGAACAAATATATGCATGAAACAGATGAAAATCAGGTTGCATACCACTTTTGTTTTCAACATAAGAGTGGAGTTAATCTCTAAAGGTGCTAAAGTCACTGAATTACTCTGGTATGTACTTAATTTCATTGGGCTATGTATGTTTCTAAATTTATCTAATGTTACACATTCATCTTTAAGGATAGTTGTTTTCTGTATATTTAAACGATAAAGTAACACTGTTTGTTTTGGGGAAAATCATATAACGGTGAGGCAGTGTTATATGATTTACTTTATATAATCTGAATGTATCAGCCTGGTTAAACGCTCAGTCTGATCAGTCTTTGCAGTCTGCTTCAAGAAAGCTGAGTCCCTTTGCTATTCATTGAGCACACAGCGAAGACATTGACTAGTTAATCAGAAATAGTGTTTTATGTTATATACATTAAACATGTAACAGAAAGACCTTGTAGTCAACGTACTGCATAATGTGCAATGTTTTAATATATAGATTTGAAAGCCATAAACAAATATCATAAACAAAAATCAGTGAAGCAAGCTAAAATATGGATTTTCTTATTATACTAATAAAATTCTTGATTTGCACGGGTTAGTTAGACTGCAGACAAATGAATTACCTACATAAACACCTGATAATGTAACAGAATAAATAAGGCGGGAAGATAAACCATAGCTGGCAAGCGGCCTACACGTTTTATTAGCTGTTAATGTGTTACCAGCTGCCTGTGTGTCTTACACTGCTGGATGAGCATAAACTGTGTAGACCCTGATCAGACGCTGATCTAGGTTAACATGGTTTGCTAAGCCTTTCTGTCCGAATACCTAGGGTATTTACGGTGCAGACTTATAAAGTCTTGTTCCAAAATCTGAGTTGAGCTTACTTTGAGCAGCATCTGATAGGCTTACCAGCAGAATTCATAGTCATTTGAGCCTCTACGTGTGAAACCGACCTTCTGACATATGCTCCCAACGAAAACTCAAATGAGCCTATGCATTTGCGCAGGCTGATCAGAGTCTTTATTGTCCACAAGAAGAAACTTTGCATTCTTGTCCATTTAAAAAGCGCATAATAAAGATTCTGATCAGAATGCGCGGATGGGAATCTCCGCTAGGCGCACATGTTTGATGGTACGTTTTTTTTTATTTCACTTTGGGGCTTGTTTGATTATGTGGTATGAACGTTACACACATTAAATTGAAAAAATACATGCAATTTAAATGGAAACGGTGCCCAGAAGTATATACATATTATATATAACGAAAAAGATAAGATTTTCTTTACCCAATACATTAAGGCACACAGCCTTCATACAAACTGTTTTAGAGAACACACACGCACACGCATACGCACACACACAAACGAAAGAAAGAATAATGTTTTTTATTGACTTTACTTTACAGGTTAAAAAGCAGATACCACGACATAACAGTGCAATACTAACCTTTAAAGCGCTGAGAAAAATTGTTATCATTTATTTATTTATTTATTATTTATTATAAATTATTATTATAAATTATTATTATTATTATTATTACATTTTTCTGAGAGAATAAGACTTACCCTTTCATGCAAATCAAATCTGTAGAAGTTATTTTAACCCATTTATGCCGAATGGACTCTTCTACCTTCACTCTTTGGACCGGTCCATTTCCAGTATAAGGGGTGTCGGGTTAGTTTTTTTTTTTATTTTTACCATGATTTATAGAAATTCCTGGATTTAATGCAAACAATGTAGACCCTGATCAGACGCCGCGTCCTGCGGTGTCTGATCTGGGTCTACACTGTTTGCCAATATCCCTTTTATAGGATGCTATCCATATATGGGTTAGGAAAATTCTTCAAATAACAGCATTATGGTTTGCAGGTCTGCATATGTCCTCCAGCACTGGCTTAAGCTGGTATGGTTCATAACTTGATAAACTGCGTCAATGGTACCCTTTTAGAATATCTAAATAAGTGTAATGTGCCGAAACAGTGCATGTGAATGGGTAACACCTTTTGTATGTGCAGGTTTTCCAATGTGTTTCTATTGTATTCTGTCCTGTTCTATTCGGTGTTCCAGCAAGTGTCGGATTTTAGTTGTAGACAACATACATAAGGTCAACGATAGGTTGTGGATCAACAATGGATTCCCTTTGATATCTCTACCCAAGTCTATGTCATAATAGCGTAGGATCTATTAACGAAAAATGAAGACCCTTTCGATTTTGTTGAAGCGCAAGCTAACCAGCGACTTCACTATTTCCATATGCCTTTAATAATAATAATAATAATAATAATCGACTTAATAATAATAATAATAATAATAATAATCGACTTTATTTAATTCGACTTTATTTAATAATAATAATAATCGACTTTATTTATAGAGGGTAACACATTTAGTAAGCTATTGCTAATCTTCCATGTGGCCCTCATTTTTCCTGGGTAGAAACAAGTACTAAGCAATGTGGATAAAGTTTCTTGCTCAAGGAAACAACACTGGATGTTAGTGGGGATCGAACCCGGTACCTCTCGATCTCGTCCGATGCTTTACCACTGCACCACAGCGCCTTAACCCATTTATGCCTGGCGTTCTATAAAAGGGACATTTGCAAGGGACGTCCGATCATGGTCTACACTGTTCTCATTAGGTACATGAATCTCCTTTGGCTACAGTAATAATACAAATTAACCAGACACCCCTTGTTTTGGAAATGTACTTGTCCAAAGAGCTGCGGTAGAAGTGTCCACTATGCATATAACTGGGTTAAGCTTACTTTTTGCGTGGTAAGCCTACCATATGAGGTGTTGGCAAATAAAACACAGCAGAGAACATTAAACGGAACTATGCTTTGTATACAATTTAAAGCTTAAAATATACGAACATTTGTGTATTATCGTTTTGAAAAAATAAAAAAAGGTATAAATCCAGTTTGAATGGACTGGACACAGATGGCAAATTTTCCGCAAGTTTTAGAGAGGAAGCTACCTTTGTGACTTCCTGTTTGGCTATTCTGCACATTAAGCTCATTCTGAAAAGGGGGACTGCCTTAAAAGGAAGAATCTTTCGCTTTATAGTAGACCTTTTTAGAAGGGAGGTGAAAACATTTTGACAGGTTACATCATTTGAAAGTGTGTTTATTTTACTTTTATAGCTGACATCTTGTTTTCGTTATTAATCTTTTGAAATTAGCATATTAATGCCTAGCGTTCGTAAACTAATCCCTAGACTTTTCTCTTACCATGTTTTAACATTACTTCCGACAATAGTACGAAAAATGTAAGGTAAGAGAAAAGTCCACGGAGTGTCACAATCACAAGCCGCAGCCCTTCTCAGACACCAAGAGAAAGAGGAAACAGACGAAACCAAACAAGCGCAAATCGAACAAACGTACGAAAAGCATTAAGATTAGCTCTCTCTTCCCCAAGCCAGGTAATCGCAATGCTCAAAGTACTGAAAAAACACAAGAACAAAATAACACCAGGCAAAACTTAAAGCAAATCGCCTCGTAGAATAAACCACAAAGCAACAAAGAGTAAGTCCAACACCGGGACCACCGCCTTAGAACTGTTAGTAGAATAAACTACTGTGGGGTGGAGGGTGGGGGTAAGGGGGTTAAAGCACTTTTATAGTTAGCCAACTTCAGCCTGAATCCCGATGCTACTCATAATACAGAAATACATAAAAATCGGTTCGAATAAAGGCTCCCAACTCAGTCAAAGCATCAAAGCGAAAACAAAACTCAAATTAATCACTATGATAAACAAACACGAGTACTCATGGCTAATTCTATTGTGTGCCAGAGTAAATAAATAGAGGATATTTATTTTTTTGCTGTGAATATCACAAATATTGTCATCGAATGAAATGAAAACATCAGTTTTTTCACGAGTGCGAAGCACGAGTGAAAATTTGAATGTTTTCATTACACGAGATGAAAATTTTTATGGTATTCACTGAAAAAGAGTAAATTATCTTTTTATTTTATTGTTCACACGTCAATGCGCGTTTCTGACGTCATAAGTAACGTCACCAAACAAAACATGAACGTCATGGCGTCGACGCTCAGTGCTAAATATGTGAACCGCTGGAGAGGCAAAAAAAAAAAAAGTTTCGGCGAATCAAAATAATTTTGATACTATAATGTTCCTTACATTCTAACTAAGAAAATGCATACCAACACTTGATAGTTTAGTTCAGAAACAAAGAAGTTAGAGGTGTTCAAAAATCTGAAGTGGAGGTAACATCCACTTCTGAAACAGTGAAGAAAACCGAAGTCGTCCAAAGCGAAGAGTGAAAATATAAATCGTATCATTCACTATAGTGAAATGATACGATATCAATTCACTAGTGATTGATACCACTTTTATTTTCATCAGATATACACTGATTTCACCGCTGACAATAAAATAAAAACAAATAGTTGAACCACGGCGGGCCAGGCCAAAGACATATCGCCAAGCCCCAGCCCACTGGATAAAATTTTACGAAGAGGCCGTCATTGAGTCTGAGGCCCGATCCGCCGTCGTGCAATTAAAGAGTGAAGCATAGCCATCAACAATGATCGAGTTGATAACTAGGCATACAGCCTGCCGCATAATATCCAGGATATAGACAATTCTTTTATAACGGTTAATTAGTTTTCTGAATTGCTTATAAAAGTTAGATTTCCCCACAATGTCACCGTAAAATTCTGGTTCTGATATACCTTGTTGCATAAGTGTTTTCAGACTGACGTTATATTTTTTCTACCAAGGCACTATGTCTGCGATAAAATGTCGAAAACGCCTTACGAAGTTTAAAATAGCGATAAACCTGCCTAAGAAGTTTGGCAGAAAGAGCTTTATTACGGCAGTTAAAGTCATTAAGATTTGAAGAAGCTCCGGCGAATCTAATAAATTGAGATATGTATACCCTATATGAGGTACGCCGGGGGACATCGTCATCCAGAAAAGAGAAATTGATTATATCAAAATCAAAATCGTCCCGTTTATCATAAATTTTGGTGGAAACTGTACCATTAGATACACAGAGATTCAAATTCAAAAAAAGTGCCTCGGTATCGGAAGAATTGGCTCTATTTAATTAAAATAATAAAAATAATAATCGACTTTATTTATAGAGGGTAACACATTTAGTAATCTAGTACTAATCTTCCATGTGGCCCTCTTTTTTCCTGGGTAGAAACCAGTACTAAGCAATGTGGATAAAGTCTCTTGCTCAAGGAAACAACACTTGCTGTTAGTAGGGATCGAACCCGGTACCTCTCGATCTCGAGTCCTACGCTTTACCACTGCACCACAGCGCTCCAGGAGACCAGTAGGGTATATGCAGTCCACCATTTGGTCAAAGTAAATATTGTCAATATACAATGTTAAAACTCCATTCAAAAATCGTTTTCTGACTGCCAGCAGAAAAAAATGAAGAAATAGAGGTAAATTCAAATTAGTATATTTTTCTTGTTTATACGAGGGTGAGTCAATAAGTAACCAGCCTATTCCATTTCCGATGGACTGAGACGGTCACGATTTTCAAGCTTTGTTTCAATATATGTTTTATACATGGGTACAAATTTGCACACGTATCGAGTCATTCTTTAATAACATATTGAATATCAAACATGGTTAGTGGTACAAAGGCGTGCTTTTCATCTAAAGTTGAGTACCGTGCTGTAATTCGGCAAGGAAATACACGCATGGCGAGTTAGCCGATGTTTATGGGTCTTCTGCACCATCTTATGCTCAGGTTAAATTCGGGGTAGGAGACTTCAAACGCGGTAGAACGTCTCTAGAAGATGAAGCCAGGTCTGGACGCCCACTGGATGCCACCGACGAAGAAATGTGTAAGGGATCTGGTATACTCTGATAGGCGAATTCAGATGGAAGAAATAGCGCAGGCATTAGGCATTTGACATGGTAGCGTTTCAACAATCTTACATGATCGTTTAGGTATGCGCAAGCTAACAGCCCGTTATGTCCCCAAATCCCTTAGCGATGAGCAAATGGCAACCAGAGCATCAGTATGCAGCGCCTTGTTGAAGCGTTTTAGGTCAAAAGATGATTTTCTTTTGTGTCTGGTGACTGTAGATGTGACCTTGGTTCATTATTATGAGCCAGAGAATAAAGCTCAGAGTCACCAGTGGGTAGGGCCTGGGTCCCCGAGGCCAAAGAAGTTCAAGATGCAACAATCTGCTGGCAATGTGATGGCCACAGTATTTTCAGACGCAAAAGGCGTTATTATGTTGGACTTTTTACCCAAGAGAAGTACAATAACTAGAGTGTACTATGCAAACTTGTTAGACCAGCTGAGAACCACCAACCGTCAAAAACGCCGAGGTAAACTCTCTAAAGGTGTTTTGCTGCAACAGGACAACGCGAGAGTCCACACTAGCAAAGTTGCAATGGATGCTGTAGAGCGCTGTGGTGCAGTGGTAAAGCGTCGGACTCGAGATCGAGAGGTACCGGGTTCGATCCCCACTAACAGCAAGTGTTGTTTCTTTGAGCAAGAGACTTTATCCACATTGCTTAGTACTGGTTTCTACCCAGGAAAAAAGAGGGCCACATGGAAGATTAGTACTAGATTACTAAATGTGTTACCCTCTATAAATAAAGTCAATTATTATTATTATTATTATTATTATTATTATTATTATTATAGCGAAACGGGTATGAATTAATACCACATCATGCCTATTCGCCTGGCCTAGCTCCTAGCAACTTCTTCCTAATCCCAAACTTGAAAAAGGATATCCGTGGACTTCATTTCCGGTCTGGTGAAGAATTCGTGACGGCAGTTGAGGAGTGGGTCAATGGAAAGAACCCTGACTTTTTCAGTTCTGGGCTGATGGCACTTGAACACCTTTGGTCTAAGTGCATCACATTAGAGGGCAATTACTTCGAAAAAGAAAAGGTGGATCACAACCGGAAATAAGTTAGGCTGGTTACTTATTGACTCACCCTCGTTTGCACTGAATTTTAGTTACTGATGATTCACAACAATATTGTGATATTTTCAGATATATTGAATAAGTTGAAAATGTTGAAAATCTGCCTTCAAGTTACCTACCCTACATATTTCTGCATAATTTGCATTCAGTTTTACTATGGGAAAGGTGAAAATATTTGATTTTTTTTAAACTCATGACCAGAATTAAATTTTTTGTGCATATGTAGATCTAGGTACGACAAATGGCTTTGCTTTAAATCATGACAAAAGTTTGCAAATTTACTTCGTCTGTGTAAAGCGCCAAGCGAAAAAAAAAAAAAAACAAAAAAAAACAAAAAAAAAAAAAAAAACAACAACAACAACAACAACAACAAAAAAGACTTTCTGGAAGAAGTCGAACGCATAGTAACAGTAACCAATATTATGCTCCTGAGCACTCTGAACAATACCTAACTGACGCGAAGGGGCCAGGAAAAAAGTTTATTTCCCGACTCAAATGTCGAAGAGTAGATACATGTATATCTAGAAGTTTAATTATTGGGAATAGAAACATAAAAGAAACTGAAATTTTGATTTATTTTTAGCTCACCTGATCTATGCTCAAGATGAGCTATTGTGATCACTTTTCGTCCGTCGTCCGTCTGTGCGACCGTCCGTTAACATTTTCAAACGACTTCTGCTCTGAAGCCGCTGAGCCAATTTTGCTCAAATTTCATATGGAGCCTCCTTAGGGTAGGGGAACGAAAGATTGCTAAAATGGTCGTGGTCCGTCGACCAAGATGGCCGCCATGCCCATATATGGTAAAACCTTTAAAATTCTTCTTCTCCCTAACCGAGGATGCCTTGGGGCTCAATCTTCGCACGAATCATCGGGGACGGGAGGTCAACCAAAGTTGCAAAAAGAATTGTCGTATGTTGACGTTTGACCTGTTTACGGCAAGGTCAAGTTCGCTTCCCTATGCATTTGTATGAGCCCTATACATTTGAATGGGAAAATTGTTGAGAATTTCAAACGACTTCACCTCTGAAGCCACTGAGCTAATTTGGTTCAAATTCCATATGGAGCCACCTTAGGGTGGGGAAACAAAAGATTGCTAAAATTGTGGCCGTCCGTTGACCAAGATGGCCGTCATGCCCATATATGTTAAAAAAACTTTAAAAATCTTCTTCTCCAGAACAGAGAATGCCTTGGGGCTGAATCTTTGCACAAATCATTGGGGACAAGAGGTCTACCAAAGTCGCTAAAGGAATTATCGTACGTTGACTTTTGACCTTTTACGGCAGGGTCATGTTTGCTTCCCTATGCATTTGTATGAGCCCCATACATTTGAATAGGAAAATTGTTGAGAATTTTAAATACCTTCTTCTCTGAAGCCACTGAGCCAAATTTGCTCAAATTTCATATTGAGTCTTCTCAAGTCGGGGGAACGAATGATTGCTAAAATGGTCGCGGTCCATTGACCAAGATGGCCGCCATGCCCATCTATGGTAACACCCTTTAAAAATCTTCTTCTCCAGAACTGAGGATGCCTTGGGGCTGAATCTTTGCACAAATCATCAGGGACAGGAGATCTACCAATCGTACGTTGACATTTGACCTTTTTACGGCAAGGCAAGTTTGTTTCCCAATGCATTTGTATGTGCCCCATAACATTTGTATGGGAAAATTGTTGAGAATTTCAGACGACTTCTCCTCTGAAGCCAATGAGCCAAATTTGCTAAGATTTTTAGCTCACCTGAGCATGAAGTGCTCATGGTGAGCTATTGTGGTCAGTCAATGTCCGTCGTCCGTCATGGGTCGTGCGTCGTGCGTCATGCGGCGTGAAGAATTGCTTTAAAAGCCTACGCTTCTTATGCCCCTGGGCCAATTGACTCGATACTTGGTAGGAAGCATCAGGGTGACTTGTAGATCAAAAAAAGCTAAAATCTTTCCGATCGGAAATCCAAGATGGCCGCCATCTTGAAAATCTATTTTTCGCTTTTTCTCCTGATCCGAAAGGCCAATTGACTCCAAACTTGCTAGGAAGCATCAGGGTGACTATTAGGTCAAATATAGCTTAAATGGTGTCGGTCGGAAATCCAAGATGGCCGCGCCATGGCGGCCATCTTGAAAATCTATTTTTCGCTTCTACTCCTAAGCCCAAAAGCCAACTGACTCCAAACTGGTTAGGAAGCATTGGGGTGACTTAAAAAAATAGCTAAAATCGTGCCGATTGAAAATCCAAGGTGGCCGCCATGGCAGCCATCTTGAAAATCTATTTTTCGCTTCTTCTCCTAAACCAAAAGGCCAATTGACTCCAAACTTGCTAGGAAGCATCGGGATGACTTGTAGATCAAAAAATAGCTGAAATCGTGCCAAACGGAAATCCAAGATGGCCGCCATGACAGCCACCTTGAAAATCTATTTTTCGCTTCTTCTCCTAAACCTAAAAGTCAGTTGACTCGAAACTTAGTAGGAAGCATCAGGGTGACTTGTAGATAAAAAATAGCTATAATCGTTCCGATCGGAAATCCAAAATGGCCGCCATCTTGAGAGTCTATTTTTCGCTTTTTCTACTGCACCGAAATGCCATTCGAAACTCCAAAGTTGGTAGGAGGCATTGGGGGTGACTTGTTTTACTTGTGACGTTTTGAAAATTTCAGCATTTTAACCTTGTAAGCAAGATATTTCAAGAACTGTTTAAGCCACTGCCTTGTCATAAGAGTATTGGAAAATGTTGCATGCCATCTGCATATCTGCAGTGGCGGTTTCACTCAGTTGAGCGAGTTGTGGCCTGTGGGCCTCTTGTTTTATTTCAGTTAGATCGAATTGTATTCGCTCATGAATACCAAACGTATTTTACTCGTGGCTGTCGCAACTCGCGAAACGATTACATTTCGAGGGTTGATCGCAAGACTGTAGCAAGTCAGATGCATGTTGTTTTTCCCAATACTTAATCTCCTCACCATGGAGGCGTTGTGAAGATTACAACATTTCTTTCTGTATACAATGGAAATTAAGGTGCCATTGCTCGTAAATTTGCACTGTTGTCAAAGTGGTCAAAATTGCCCCTAAAGAAGGGTTTCAAAAATATGTTTGTTACTACAGTCTTGCGCTTAACCCTCGATTTGTTGTTCATTCGGTGAAATAAAATTTGATCTTACATTGATAAAAAAAAAAAAAAAAAAAAAAAAAATCAAAAATCTTCCATATATTCCATATGTATATGCCTTCACTGAGTCCAAAAAAACCTTACCATGTTATGGCATACATTTTGAATTGGGTGGATTTCTGTTTTTTTTTTTTCTTCTTCTTCTTCTTCTTCTTCTTGAACGTGTTTTCAGTTGAATGATCCAATTTTGGGCAAACTCTAGTCATTGGTTTGGAATTTATTAATTCTATTTGATTTGGAAAAATACGTATATTCTCCAAGAGAAAGGAAAAATTATCCTTCTGGAAAACGACAAATACTAGCTGTGTTGGTTACAGAGGTTGCGTTTCCACACATACAATTTCACAACACCCATATTACAACCTACGGCTGTGAGAATGGCATGTGCATGGTGAGCCTACGTTGGCTACACCCCAAGTGAGTTCGAAGCTAATAACCAGCATCTGGTTCTCAATTTTAATGGCAACCTTGGCGCGAAACTCGTGTGTTGCAAGAGTTTTAAAGACAGTCTCACTAATAACATTCATCCGACCACAATCAGCTGCTTCAATATGCTGTCATTACCGTTGTATATACAGAAACGCCAATCTATTACGCTGGAGGCGAGTACATAAATTTATTTTGACTACAAACTAGCACTGAAATTCAATAAACAAGGTCTAGCTTAAAAAAAGTAATTGACACGGCCAAAACCGAGTGAACAGCTATTATTCTCCCGGCTGTATAAGGTAGCATTCCACTATATTCATGAGGCTGGCGCTGCCTCGTTTTGGGGAGAATAGAGAAAAATTGTACCTACTGTTCTTTAAAGACTTTTTGTTTGGTGTATTATTTTTAAATGAAAATATTTGAGACCCTCCCAGGGAATCCTTTATTTCAAGGGAACAGGGGAACAAGTCTAAAAATGAAGGGAACAGGGAAATAAATGTAATTTTGCGGAGCATGAACATAAAAAATTAAAATTCTGATTTTGGGGAACTAGGTAAAATGCTGAAATATTTCAAGGGAACAAGGAAACAGGTACTCCCTCCTATCCCCTGGGAGGGCCTCATATTTAATTTGTTCTGATTGACCCTATCTTATCAGCGAGTTAATAGAAACCACTTGTTTTTTTTGTTTCAGTGATTTCTTTGCAAATATGTACCGTAAAATTAAATTCACAGCCAAAAATTCGTCTGAGCTATGCAATTTCACCATAAAGTGATTTTTGGACAAGTTTTCCAGGGAAAAATTCCATCTTCAAAAGAGCGATGTCTGGGTGGGCAGGCATCATCCGAGGTTAACCTTTTGGTTAACCTTTTTTCGAAAGAAATGTTACCTTTATGCTTCGGTGGACTGCTTTCATATTTGGTAGGGATAAAGAGGAGAACCAGAAGGCTTGTAAGCAAGAGAGACAACTCTGACTTTCTGCATTATGTACTGATCTCCCCTGAAGCCGAATTATTGTGCAGACCATAACTCCCATATTGTTTGAGATAATTTGATAAAATTAGGTAGGGGACATATTGGGTCAAGTAGGAGTGTCGCATGCAAGAAGGATAACCTACTCTGTTCCTTTTCTAGTTATCTCCCCTGAAAAAATTTGTAAGCCGAATTCTTGAGCATCCCATAACTTCAGAATTATGGTTTGAAATATTTTGACAATATTTGGTAGAGGCACAGATAAGGTCCAGAAAAGGTGTGGAGTGCTAGAGAGACTACTGTCTTCGTCATGTACTTATCTCCCATGAAACTGAAATCTTGTGCAGGCTATAACTCCCATACTATATGAGATAATATGATATTTGGTAGGGACATATATCAGGTCAAGTAAGAGTGTCGCATGCAAGTAGGACAACTCTTCTTTTTTCTAGTTATCTCCCTTTAATGAATTTTTTAGCCAAATTCTTGTGCACATCATAACTTCTTAAAGGTTTGAAACATTTTTATATTTGATAGAGGCATAGATAAGGACTAGTAGACGTGTAGTGTACAAGAAAGACAACTGACTTTCTTTGTTAACTGACTTTCTTTGTTATGTTCTTAGCTCCCCTGAAGCCAAAAGCTTGTGCAGCCCATTACTTCCATTCTGTTTGAGGTAATTTGATAATATTTGGTAAGAAAATTTAACAGTCAAGCAAGAAGCACAAAAAGGACACCAGAAATGTCAGTATCAAAATAAATGTTTAAATAAAAATTACCATTTTTTTTTTTACATAAATTCAAAAATTGTGTATAATAGTAATATAAAAAGCAACATGCCTGCCATCATTTATTGAGAGCACATATTCAAGAATATTCAGGGCTTCTTTACTTTTAAAATGATTGAAAAAAAATCTGGCACTCCAGAATTCCAATAAAATTTTTTGAGTAGGCAAGATTTCTTTGGGCAAACAAACTAGTTTTTTTTTTATTTTGGCCTGAAAGAATGAATTTCTTAAATTCTTACAGTGCACTCCATTACTTTTTAATGGTTTGAAATATTTGATAATATTTAGTAGCGGCACTAATAAGGACCAGTAAGCATGTTGCGTGCAAGAGAGCAACTCTCAGTTTCTTCATTATGTACTGATGTCCCCTGAAGCTGAAATCTTGTGCAGGCCATAATCTTCATACTGTGTGAGATAATTTGATAATATATGATGGGGACATATAACAGGCCAAGTAGAAGTGTCGCATGCAACTCTTGCTTTGTTCTAATTTTCTAATAAACTCCATTTAATACATTTCTAAGCCAAATTCTTGTGCACTCGATAACTTTTTATCGCACCTGCTTGTAGCAGGGTGCGATATAGGCGTCCGTCTGTCTGTCTGTCAACATTTATGTCGACGTTCGACATTTATGTCAAAGTTAGTATTCTAATCAACTACAAGACTAAACAACCATCAAACCTTGCATGAAACATCTCCCTGACCTCCTGACTTTGCAACATAGGCGTCCTCTTTTCCGTATGTCTGTCCATTTGTCCGTCCGTCTGTCAACATTTATGTCGAAGTTCGACATTTATGTCAAAGTTAGTATTTTAATCAACTACAAGACTAAACAACCATCAAACCTTGCATGAAACATCTCCCTGACCTCCCGACTTTGCGACACAGGTGCCCACTTTTCCATTTGTCTGTCTGTTCGTCTGTCCGTCTGTCCGTCTCTTAACAGTTCTGTTATGTCGAAGTTCGACATTTATGTCAAAGTTAGTATTCTAATCAACTACAAGACTAAAAAACCATCAAACCTTGTATGAAATATCTCCCTGACCTCCTGACTTTGCGACATAGGTGCCCGCTTTTCCATTCGTCTGTCTGTTCGTCCGTCCGTCTGTCTCTTGACAGTTCTGTTATGTCGAAGTTCGACATTTAAGTCAAAGTTAATATTCTAATCAACTACAATTCTACAACAATCATCATTCCTTGCATGACAATCTCCCTGACCTCCTGACTTGGCAGATATGTTGACCCAGTGACCTTGACCTATATTTTGCGCTCCATTGACTTTGACACAATTTACGTTGACATTCCAGATCTTCTCAACTATAAGGCATACAACTACCAAACCTTGCATAGTGCTTCTTCTAGATGTACAGACTTGGCAGGTACCATGACCCGGTGACCTTGGCCTAAATTTTGTGCTCCAGTGACTTTGACATATTTTGCGTCGACGTTCTATATCTCCTCAACTATAAGGCCTACAACCATCAAACCTTGCAAAATGCTTCTCCTCAATGTACTGACTTAGCAGATACCTTGACCTGGTGACCTTGACCTATATTTTGGCTGCAGTGACTGACATAATTTACATCAGCGTTCCAGATCTCCTCAAGTGTAAGACCTCTAGCCACCAAACCTTGCATAGTGCTTCTCCTATATGTACTGACCTGGCAGGTATCTTGACCCGGTGACCATGACCTATATTTTGAGCTCCAGTGCCTTTTACACATTTTACGTCAACGTTCAATATCTCCTCAACTATAAGGCCTACAACCATCAAACCTTGCATAGTGCTTCTCCTCAATGTACGGACTCTGCAGTTACCTTGACTGGGTGACCTTGACCTATATTTCACGCTCCATTGACTTTTACACCTTTTAGGTCACCCTTCCATATGTCCTCAACTGTAAGGCCTTCAACCACCAAACCTTATATAGCACTTCTTCTCGATGTACTGACTCGACAGGTACCTTGACCTGGTGTCCTTGACCTATATTGTGCACTCCAGTGACTTTGACACATTTTATATTGATGTTCGGTATCTCCTCAAAAAAAGACCTACAACCACTAAACCTTGCATAGTGCTTCACCTCATTGCCCTGGCTTGGCAGGTACCTTGACCCAGTGACCTTGACCTATATTTGACACATTTTACGTTGATGTTTGATAACTCCTCAACTATAAGGCCTACAACCACCATACCTTGCATTGTGCTTCTCCTTGATGTACTGAATTAGCAGGTACCTTGACCCGTGACCTTGACCTATATTTCATGCTCCAGTGACTTTTACACATTTTACGTCAACGTTCCATTATCATTGGGCTGTATGATACGAAAAGTCAGTGCTGAAGATATAGCCATTAGAGGGAATGGGACTGGCCTGGAATATATGTGCCCCACTAGGCACTTTGTCTACATTTTTTTCAACCCAGTTTTCCAAGTAAGCACTGCTAAGAATGAAATAAACTTATTTAATAACCACATTCTGATTGAGGCTCCTGTGACTTTTGCGCCAGCAGGTGCAATGACGCCTTCCGCGGAATTCTTGTTAATGGTTTGAAATATTTTAATAGCTAGAAGCTATAATTCCCTTACTATTTGAGATAATTTGATAATATTTGGGTCAGATATGTTACATGATGTATCAGGTCAAGTAGGAATGTGGCATGCAACTCTTGCTTTGTTCTAATTTTCTTGTAAACTCCACTATATACATTTCTTAGCTAAATTCTTGTGCACTCAATAACCTCAATGGTTTGAAATATTTTAATTTTTGGAAACGGCATAGAGTACGTACGGTAAGTACGTAACATGCAAGAAGGACAACCCTCACTGTGGTTCTAGTTACCTCCCCTGAATGAATTTCTAAGCCGAATTCTTATTTGTGCTATAACTTCTGAATGGTTTGAAATATTTTGATAATATTTGCTAGAGGCATACTCAGGACCAGTTGGCATGCCATGTTGAAGAGCGCTCTCACTTTCTCTGTCATTACGAAAACATGCCTATTCAAATATACATGTATTGAAAATTTTACAACCAAAAAAGGAAAATTTTCAGATAAAAAATTCTGATATTTTCCATATTTCTGCTCAAAACATAGATTGTGGGTACTCGTCAGAACTGCCTCATGGAGGCAGTTCTAAACTGCCTCATGGAGGCAGTTCTAACGAGTACCCACAATCTATGTTTTTGAGCAGAAATAAGAATAAAAATGTATACCCATGTGAACCCCAGTTTTACTATATAAAAGTGGGGTTTAAGAGGGGTGAAATTATATCGGTATGTTTTCTTGATGCATGTACCTATCTCCCATGATGCCAAAACCTTGTGCAGGCCTTAACTCCCATACTGTTTGAGATAACTTGATAATTTTTGGTAGGGACATATATCAGGTCAAGTAGGAGTGTGGCATGCAAGAAGGACAACTTTTGCTCTGTTGATTGCTTCCCTATTTGGACTGTTACCTCATTATAGGGACCCCCGTCATCATACTCATCAGTAATGCCATCAGTCACGTAAATGTTGGTTTCAATATATTTAGCATTTTTAGCTCACCTGAGCTAAAGGCTCAGGATGAGCTATTGTGATCACTTGCCAACCATTGTAATCTGTTCCTCCCTCCCTCGGTCGTCCACACCTTTGAAGGATTTCTCCTCTGAAACCCCTGGGCCACAGTTTTCTTCAAACTTCATGTGGAGCCATCTGTTAGAGGGGGATTGAAATTTGTACAGATGGTCATGGTCTGTTAATTAAATGGCCGCCATGCCCATATATGGTATAAACACTTAAAAATCTTCTTTAGAACCAAGTATATTTTATTTTATTTGGTATATAGAATTGATGACTCGAATTCTACCAAGTTTGTTCAAATAGGTTGACCAAATGACCTTTGACCTTTTTACTGCAAGGTCAAATTTGCATCCCGATGCATTTATATGGAGAAAATGTTCAGAAGTCATTTTCTCAAAATGTATTAAAAAACTAATGGCTGAAACTTACAATGTATGATTAAAGTAGTCAAACTGTTTAGTTACAATTCAAAGTTTGCCCCCTGTGGGTTATCTGCCCATGCCCCTGGGTGATATACATATATAAATTGTGTAATTTTTAAATGTCTGCTCTGAAACTGCTTGAGCTCTTTTCACCAGATTTCACATGGGGCCTTCTGTGGGAAGGGTACTGACAATTTGTTTGAATGGTTCCGCACCATTGAACAGGATGGCCACCATGCCCATATATGGTAAAAATACTTAAAAATCTTCTGCTCCAGAAGCAAGAAAACTTTGAGGCTTTATCTTGGTATATAGCGTAGGGGACTCAAGGTCTACCAAATTTATTCAAATGATGGTCATAGGCTGATCTTTGACCTTTTTTAAGGGAAAATGTTGAAAAGTCATTTTCTTAATTAACCCTTGTCCTGCTGAACCTGGATATATCCTGCCTTTAAAAACAGTGTAGATCCAGATCAGTTGGCTTCTGAAGAAGCCAACTGATCTGGATCTGCACTGTTTGTCATTCAGTAACTGAATATGTATCAACAACCTAGATCAAGTAATCTGATTGGACAACAATTTGAAATGGGTGTGGCATCTTAATTTATTCAGCATGACAAGGGTTAAAATGTATTAAAAACTAATGGTTGAAACTTACAATGTATGATTGAAGTAGTCAAACTTTTCAGTTACAATCAAAATTTTGTCCTCTTGGGGTTATCTGCCTTAGCCCTTGGGCTGTATATATGTATAAAATTGTTTAAGTTTTAAATTTCTTTTCTGAAATCATTTGAGCAATTTTCACCTGATTTCACATGGTGCCTTCTGTTGAAAGTGTATTGACAATTTGTTCAAATGGATCTGCGCCATTTACAAAGATGGCTGCCATGCCAGTATATGGTAAGAAACACTTAAAAAATCTTTTGCTCCAGAACGAAGAAAGCTTTGAGGCTGATATATAGCATCGGGGACTGTGATGTCTACCAAGTTTGTTCAAATGTTGTCCTTTGACAAATTTGTGGCAAGGTCAAATTTGTATCCCTATACATTTGTATGGGGAAAATGTTGAAAAATCATTTTCTCAATATGTTTTAAAGACTTGAATGGTTGAAACCGAACAAGGTATGATTAAAGAAATATAACTGTTTAGCTACCATAAAAATTTTGGGGTAATATGCCCTTGCTCCTGAGTTATGTACATGTATAAAATCATGAAATCTTTAAAAGTCTTCTTCTCTGAAACTGCTTGAACAATCTTTGCCATTCACATGCAGGGATTATTCTGGCCCCAGATTTTTGTGAGAGAAAAAAATCCCGTTTGGAAAAAAACAGTGAGATTTTCAAATTCAGTGAGATTTTTTTTTTCGCTCGCTCAGACAAACTGAGTGAGATTTTTTTTTTTTTTTTTTTTTTTTTGTAAAGACCAGATTTTGTATCAGAATTGTATGTATAAGTATTATACGGTAATTGCTTATTTTGTAATGTACTCTAAATCAGGTTAATAAAATTGTTATATATAGTGTGTTTGATTATTTTAAGTATCATTATTTTCATGTTTACTGCAAGTGTTTATATATAAATTTGAACTTTTTGGAAAATCATGTTTACAATAACAAGTTGTTTATATTCTTTTTGGAATTTCCAGATGGAAAATTCTAGATTAAGCTATTTTTGGCATGTCACAGAACATTTAAATTTTTCTTGACAAATACCGGAAAATGCCTCTAGTACTGTATTTTTTTTTAGAATGTGCTTTGATATTATATAAGGAGAGAAGATTTTCATATGAGCACAGTGATATTTTTACAAATTTGAAAATGCGAGTCCCAGGACTCGCTAGTCTCAACTTTTATGAGTCCTGATCAGAATTTATGAGTCCCACTTGGAGACTCTCAGAAATCATGCTGTGCGGTTAGTGAGAATCGCTGTACTGGATTTAAATATGTTCTGTCTACTCAAATTCAATGGTGATAAAATGTAATAAAATTAAACAACTAGTTCTAGTGTTTTATATCTTTGTATTACCAAATCCTAGACCTTGACTAGCTGAACACAAGACTAGCACATGGTTTCTAGACTAGAGAACACGCAAAAAAAATACTTAATGGAAATAAGTTCAGTTTGAACTATTCTTTCGGGGTGGTCGGGTGGTGCGAAGGTGTCATGTATCTTGTGTCACCGGAGCGTCCAACTGATATTGGCTTACAGTTGGGCAAGGCCTGCTATCGTTGAAGTAGGTAAAGGTAGAGGGGGAATGTTTTTATTTCTTCTGTTTCTTCCCTTTCATTCCTGTTCCTCTTTCTTCCCTGTTCCTCTCTTTCATCTCTTCTACTATCTCTTCTATCTCTTTTCTCCCTTTCTCTGGGAGACGACACAAAATGACCCACAAGGGTTGACGTGTCGTTAAACCCCAACACAATAAAATAAATAAATGAACTATTCTTTCCAGACTAGAACTTTAAAGTCTGACACCACTGGCACTCACTGAATGTGCTCAAAGTAAGAATGAAAAGTTCAGGAATACCACAATAAAGGCCTCAGTAGAAGAAGTCTGGCACAGGTTTAAAAAAAAACTGTTAATACTGATAAGACTCAGCACAGATAGAAAAATGTATGAAGTCAGCCTCAAACTCAGTGGATAGGCTTAAAAGTTTTACTTCAGTTTTTTTTTTCAGTTCATACATTCTTCTATCTCTGGACTTCTTCCACTTCAGCACTGACTTTTTTTTACCCAGACTGACCAGAATCTGTCGAGCATGACTTTTCAGCAGCCTCCGAGTCCGACTGGGAATTATCTTGGGCCTGGGAATCCTGGGTCTCTGAAACGGGTTCCCTTGCGCGATCCTTGTAAAGGAGTGTAAACAGAGTTGGCTGAGTCTTATCAGTATTAATAGTTTTTTTTGTTTTTTCTTGGGTAGCATCGCTGATTAAGCCTTAAACAATTTAAAATCGGCTTTAAACTGACTCAAGTTACGGCTACGAAACGAGAAACGTCTACTTTCGTTTTCAACACGTGCGACGCTCTTTTCGTAACCCTGTCGCTGATTGGTTGAAAAACGTCCAATCAAAATCCATTTGACTCTCAGTGCGATTGGCACTCAGTAGTCAATATTTTCGCGCAAAGTCTCGAAGCCGAAGCAGGGTACCAGTAAGCCGGTGTTATAGTAAACAATTCAGGTGCGGTGAAATCCCGTGATAAAAGACGGAACAGGAGTATTTTTTTGGAAACGGGACTCGCTAACCGGAAAAAACATGCGTCCGGGGGTCTCACATCTTTTAAAACTTTGCGTCCTCGGCGAATTTTATGCGAGATTCTCGCAGGACGCGCAGGTAAATGAAACACTGTGAGCATCTTTGTACACTTTCATTCTTTACTGGATTACTTCAATGTTTCATTAATTCTGGAATTAAACTCTAAATTCAGGGACTTTAAATTGTGGGATCAGAAACTACAATTCAAAGGATTTGTTTCAGAAATTCTTCTGGAATATTTCTCAGGGATTTTGTGACATTATCCAATGATTTTTTTCCTGCGAGTTCTGATTCATATACTCATAATTTTTCTCTGGGACTCACAAATTTTATATAAGTGAGTCCCTGAACTCACAAAAACAGTAGATATCTGCTCTAGAATATATATCCGACTCATGATTTTATCATAGGACTCATGGAATTTCAATTATGTGTCCTTGAGACTGGATAGAATAAAACTGTAAATAAATCACTAATTATCTTGAAAGGTACCTTTTACTTTATTTTTCTGTCTTGCACATTTTCTTATATTTTGTTATCAACAAATACTGTAAATAATTTTAAAGCTTGTTGCTGGTTTCACTTTAATTTTTTTCTCGTTACGCCTGGCTCGTAACAAAATGCAAACGGCTGAATAAGGTCTTCATGGGCTTCATCCGAATCAGGGGAGGAGAGCGTGGCCGCTTCAGTCGAGCTGGGTTGTGCTCGAACAAAATACAACATGTTGCCATCCCGACTGGACGGCTTCGGGGTGGATAATTTTCTTTCTTTTTTATTTTTTTTTTTTCCGAGTCGGCGGACATATTTTTGCTGACTCGAGGTAGCGATCAAAAAAACGCTTACTTAAACCAGAGACCGACAATAAGTTTTTACGATAAAGCTTTTCAATGATACAGATTAATGAATGGTTACCTGCGGTCTTATGCGTAATGAATTTTGGCGCCACAATAATTCAGAAACCGGTCAGACAGAACAGTCCGATAGTCTCGAAATGAACCTCATGTGCAAAATAGGAACTTAACAGCGCGAAATGAGAAAAAATCAGCGTGCGATTTTTTTCTCACTCCGGGAATTTTGATGCGATTTCTTGCAAAAAAAATGCGAGAATATCGCGAAATCGCGCCGGAAAATGATCCCTGCACATGGGACCTTCTGTGTAAAGGATGTTGACAATTTGTTTAAAGTATTCCACACCATTGAACAAAATGGCTGCTTTGCCCATATATGGTTACACTTAAAAATCTACTCCAGAACTATGAAATGTTTGAGACTGAATCTTGGTATACAGCATGGGGGACTCACAGTCTACTAAGTTTATTCAAATGATGATACTAGGATGACCTTTGAGTTTGACCTTTTTACATTATGGTCATATTTGTGTCCTATACTAGAAAAAGTTGCATGGCGTTTACAGATATTTCTTGTTAAATCGATATTTGCAAATTTCCAAGTTAAGCTTTTTGTTAACCTGTTTCCAGAGCTCCAAATAAGAGGGAGTAACGGTATTTCAGCATTGAATTGAAAATCAGCATTGATATTGAAGCTGAGGGGGGGGGAAAAAATACTTCAAGAAATTTTGGATTCCAGCATCAAATTTAGGGGTAGAGGTTTTCAGTGAACTTTATGTCTTTTAACTTTTAATAAGAAGCAATTTCCCTCTGTTGTGAGCAGGAGCACTACACTAGATAAGAAAGGGCTTAACCCCTAAGCTTCAGACAAATGCATTACCAGGCGTTTTTTTGTCCCCCCACCATGGGGGTGGGGGAGGGGGACATATTGTTTTTAGGGCGGATCCCGTCCAGTGGTGTCGGCGTCGGCATAACCTCTTGTCCGCACTCTATCTTCTTATTGAATGGACATATTTTAGCCAAACTTACACAAATATATCATTGGGAGGGGGAAAATGCCGATTAGATTTTGGTGACCTTGACCTCATTGTCAAGGTCACAGGAGGGCTTAGATTGTTGGAAAATGGCTTGTCCGCACCATATCTCCTGAAGGAATGAATAGATTTTGACCAAACTTGCACATCTATATTGCTGGGACATGAAAAAGAACTGATTAAATTTTGGTGACCTTGACCCCATTTTCAAGGTCACAGGAGGGCTTAGATTGTTGGAAAATGGCTTGTCCGCACCCTATCTGTTGAAGGAATGAATAGATTTTGACAAAACTTGCACATCTACAATGCTGGGACATGTAAAAGAACTGATTAGATTTTGGTGACCTTGACCCCATTTTCAAGGTCACAGAGGGCTTAGATTGTTGTAAAATGGCTTGTCTGCACCCTATCTCTTGTAGTAATGAATAGATTTTGACAAAACTTGCACATCTACAATGCTGGGATATGTAAAAGAACTGATTAGATTTTGGTGACCTTGATCCCATTTTCAAGGTCACAGGAGGGCTTAGTTTTGTTGGAAAATGGCTTGTCTGCACCCTCTCTTTTGTAGGAATAAATAGATTTTGACCGAACTTGCACATTTACAATACTGGGACATGTAAAAGAACTGATTAGATTTTGGTGACCTTGACCCCATTTTCAAGGTCACGGAAGGGCTTAGATTGTTGGAAAATTGCTTGTCTACACCCTTTCTCCTAAAGGAATGAATGGATTTTGACCAAACTTCTACATCTTAATTGTTGTGACATGGAAAAGAACTGGTTAGATTTTGACGACATTGACCCCATTTTCAAGGTCACACTAAGGCTTAGATTGGTGGAAAATGGCATGTCTGCACCTTGTCTCCTGAAGGAATGAGTAGATTTCAACCAGACTTGCACAGCTATATTTTTGGGACATGGAAAAGAACTGATTAGATTTTTGTGACCTTGACCCTATTTTCAAGGTCACACTAGGGCATAGATTGTTGGAAAATGGCTTGTCTGCACTGTATCTCTTGAAGGAATGGATGGATTTTAGCTAAACTTGCACAGCCAAATTGTTGTGGCATGGAAAATAACTAATTTTATTTTAGTGACCTTGGATTTGCAAGGTCCCAGGAGGGCTCAGATTGTTGGATGTTGGCTTGTCTGCATGCTATCTGCTGAATGAATGGATGGATTTTGACCAAACTCACACAGCTATATCTTTTAGACAGAGACAAGAACTGATAAGATTTTGGTGACCTTGATCCCATTTTCAAGGTTACACAAGGGCTGTGATTTTAGAAAATGGCTTCTCAACACCCTATCTCATTGAGGAATGGATGAATTCTGACCAAACTTACATATAGGTACATTGTGACCTTGAGTTTATTATAGATACAATCTATTTTAACAATATGTCTGTTCAAACTGGTGGGGGGACATATGTTTTCCTCCGAAAACACTTTTCTAGTTGTTTTTTTTTTTCTCTCTCTCTTTTTATACCCCGCCACACGATAGTGGCAGGGTATTGTGGTTTCACATTGGATGTCTGTCTGTCTGTCCGACAGTCGTATGTCCGCCTGTTTTTCATTTCCTGATGATACCTGAAGTAAATATAAATGGATTTTCACCAGACTTGGTATGTGCATTGATATTATGGAGATCTGGTGTGGGATTACTAATTTACTAATAGGCAAATTTCATCAGTTTTATGGAATTGTCTGCCCGAGACACGCCCATATTTTCCTTTTCCCCGACAATAACTTGAGTAAATGTCAAGGGATTATAACCAAAATTGGTAGATGGATTGATATGAAGGAGATCTGGTTTGGGATTGCTAATAGGCAAATTTTGTCATTGTTTGACGGAGTTTTCTGCCCGAGACACGCCCATATTTTTGTTTTCCGGATGATAACTTGAGTACTGTCAAGGGATTTTAACCAAACTTGGCACATGCATTGATATGGAGATCTAGTTTGGGTATTATAGTTTAACATTTTTATTTTCAGATAAAATAAAGCTTGTAATTTCATGTGAATTGTCTGCTTAGCAGACAATACACATGAAATTTCAAGCTTTATTTTCTCTGAAAAAGTTAGAATTTTCTATGCTTCACTTAAGCTTGGCGCTTTAAGAATTAAGCATTGCAAATGGGCATTTAAGCATTAAGCTTTAAAGCAAGGGGTAAAATACTCTTTGTACCAAAACCTTGTCTGGAGCCTATAGTTTCCAAAGTGCTACACTTCTACATTTCCCTGTGGATTCTTACATATGCAGGATGTAGCTTAGTGGCTGAGCCTATTACTAATTCACCAGTGACCACAACAGTAACCAGCATTTTCTGGGGTAAAAAATTGATTTTTTATTTTTCACTTACGCAGGTTGTAGCTTTTTGTGCGGGTAAACATAGATTTTTTTTCCTTTTTGTAGGTTGTAGCTTCAGTGGCTGAGCCTCTTTTATATACTTACCAGAGACCACATCAGTAATTGTATTTTTGGATGGGTTTTTCACGGAAAAACTTCATCATTAAAAATAGACAGTTGGGCATGGTCTGAGGGAGGTTTACCTTTGGGTTAACTTTTTTCGCAAAATGATATGTAATACCTTTATTATACCCACGGCATATAAAGTATGCCAAATGGGTATATAGTTTTAATTGGTACCGTCCATCTGTCCGTCCGTGATTTCGTCAGTCCGTGATTCTGTCCGTTAACATCTGCTAAGTCATTTGGCTAGTTCCGGGTAAGGTTATGCTTCATAGCAATTTCCAAATGACTGGCTCATCAAAACTTGATTTTTTGGCTGATACAGAGTATTATACTTCCTTGAAATCATCTTTGTTATCTGCCCTTGCGATGACTGTGAAGTACACCACTGATTTGGCTAGTCCCGAATAGTTTTGCTAGTTCTGAATAATGAATGAGGGATCTGTTAAAAATCCCTCGGTATAATGCAAAAGCCTCTATATATTACTTTATTAACTTCTATTATGTATTACAGAGAAAATTATTAATTCAATATAAAGACATCACAAAGGGACAGGTTCACAAAGACCTTAAAACTGGCCCTTTAAGCCAAATTGCATAATTCTTTGCATAACTATTTTTCGGCATGTACACCCTCCTTACTGCAAGATTTAGTTCCTATTTTCTGGATTTAATAATCTTTCCAATTTAAAAAAATTTCAGTCAGGTTTAAGAAGTTGAAAGGAGTATGCACATAGGTCCTATTTATCCCCTAGGTCACTGTGAACTTTATTTCATAGTCCAGTGATTTTAGGTTACATCTTGAAGATAACTTGATGTATGACGATCATAGCTTGGGATTATTGGTCAGTATGACACAGCATTTTACCTCAAAATAAATGTTGGTCTTTGTGACCTATATTTCAAAGCCAGTTGATTTCCACTATTTGATGCCTAAGTGTCATATTTACAGATAGTGAGACAGGGTGACCCCAAACTTTGACCTGAAAGTAAATATAAATCAGCATATATTTCATGGTCAGGTGATTTTGCTTAATTACTACTATATTTAATGGATCAACATCATAGTTGGTATTGATTATTTAATGGATTTGTTTGTGTTGAGGTTTTACGGCCCAGTCAACCTAATGGGGTCTTGTTGATCGTGAGCAGTTTTACGGTAACTTTTACCGAACCTCACGTTTACTGGGCAAGCTTAGTCCTCTAAGCGGTTAACCAGTATTGTGCACATTCCTTCACCAGAAACTGACAACTGCCCTTCTTGAATCAGCGGAAGGGATAGAATAACCGTAGAAAATATTTCATGATCAGTCTCCACGAAAGAATGTTGCCGACCGCAGTGGGGGTTGAACCTATGTTCTACTGGTCTCCAGTCGGACGGGGCATCCAACTGAGCCACCCAGGCCGGCTCATTTAATGGATTAACATCATAGTTGGTATAACAGATCATTGCGACACATCAGATTGACCTCTCAAGTATATGTAGGTCTCTTACCTATATTTAATGGGCCAGCATTTTACTTCATGTCTTGAAGACAATTTACTCCAGAAAAGTTGTACTTGGGATGATAGATCAGTGTCACTCAGAGATTAACCTTGTAAACTAAATGTGGGTCAGTGACCTATATTTCATGGTTCATTGATTTTATATCATTTCATTGCTACTGACTTAAAAATATTTTACAAGTGTATTTGTGACCCTCTGGGCACTTGCTCTAGTTCTTCAGTGGAAAAACACGTCCATAATGCCCTTAGGCATTTTTGCTTGTTTTGAATTTTTGTCTAAGAAAATATTTTTTATTTTTCTTTGCTGAATTTGAATTATTGATATTGCACAACAATATTGTTAAAATTTCAGAAAAATTGAACTAGCGGAACTTGTTGAAATTCTGCCTCCAAGCTGCCTACCCTACAGATTTCTGCATAATTTGCATTCATTTTTACTATGGGAATAGATGAAAATATTTGATTTTTTTAAAAACCAATGACTAGAATAAAACTTTTTGTGCGTTGGTAGTTACCACAGATGGTTTTGATTAAATCATGACAAAAGTTTGCAAATTTATTTTAGTATAAAGCTCTAAGCAAAAAACGACCTTCTGAAAGATGTCAAAAGCGACAGTAGAGTGATTTCTATTGGTCGTATATATCCTGGGATGTCCAATACTCAAGGATATAAGGGGAAGAGCTGTAGGCTTTTATTAAATCCTTTTTTTTTTTTCACAAAAAGTTCCACTACCCTTTAGAATTCTTCCACCTTTCAACTTTTAATGCAAATATATGTGCTGCCAGGAGCCTTGGACCCCTACCCCTTTTCTGACATGATAAAGGTATTACAGATCACTTTGAAAAGAAGGTTAACCAAAAGGTAAACCTCGGACAACGCCTGTCTGCCTGGACATTGCTATTTTAATTTTTTATACACCTGTTTGAAAAAGGGGACATATTATTTTATGGGATATGGCGTCTGTCCATCTGTCCGTAAACTTTTTAGTTTCCGGCAAACTCCCCCTACAGTTTACATCCGATCAAGCTGAAACTTGGTATATAGTTAGACCATGATATGGCACAGTGCATATTGTTTCGGGATTACAGTCCACCAAATGTTTGCTGAGTTATGCCCCTTAGAAAATTTCTGTAAACTTTTCATTTCCGGTTAACTCCTACATTTTACATCCAAACAAGCTGAAACTTCATATATAGTTAGACCATGATGTGGAGCAGCGCATATTGTTTCCAGGTTACAGTCCACCAAATATTAGCAGAGTTATGCCCCTTTGAAAATTTCAGTTGACTTTTCGTTTCCGGCTAATTCCTCCTACAGTTTACATCAGATCAAGCTGAAACTTGATTTGTAGTTAGACCATGATGTGGAGCAGCGCATATTATTTCAAGGTTAAAGTCCACCAAATATTAGCAGAGTTCTACCCCTTTGAAGATTTCTATTAATTTTTCGTTTCTGGCTAAATCCTCCTACAGTTTACATCCAATCAAGCTGAAACTTCATGTACAGTTAGACCATGATGTGGTGCAGCGCATATTTCGCGGTTGTAGTCCACCAAATATTAGCAGAGTTATGCCCCTTTGAAAATTCAGTAAACTTTTCGTATCTGGCTAAATCCTCCTACTGTTTACATCCTATCAAGCTGAAATTTTATTTGTAGTTAAACCATGATGTGGAGTAGCGCATATTATTTCAAGGTTACAGTCCACCAAATATTAGCAGAGTTAAACCCCGTTGAAAATTTCTATTAATTTCTATTTATTTTTTGTTTCTGGCTAAATCCTTCTGTAGTTTACATCCGATCAAGCTGAAACTTCATAAATAGTTACACAATGATATGGAGCAGCACATATTATTTCGAGGTTACAGTGCACCAAATATTTGCAGATTTATGCCCCTTTGAAAGATTTTGTAAACTTTTCGCAGCATATTGTTTAGAGGTAATAGTGTGCAAATTTTATTTTATAATAGGTATATTTTTTGTAAATAACTAAAGTTTTGGTCATATGGGCAAGATATTGATTTTTTTTTTTTCTTCTTTTATTAGATTTGCAAGGAAAGGTTGCCATTATTAAATCTTTATGAATACATAATTCTTTTTGGATTTTTTTTTTAATACTCTTCTGATTTGGCTCCCTTGAAGAACAAAAATAAAATCAGTATTAAACAAGTTAAAGGTTTACAAAAAAAATTCTTGCAGCATTTGTTTTTTTGGGTTTTTTTTTTGGGGGTTGTTTATTTTTGTTTCGTTATTGTTTGGTCGGATACTGAAGTATAGGAAAAACAAATCAGCCAAAGGCTGATATGAGCTTAAGGTGTGTCCTCCGTCAGAAAGCACTTCTCCCTAGAAGCAGCAAACCTCCCTATTTTCCCAGGAGGGAGAAGTCACTTCTTCCTTAATTCCTCGGCCAGCTTGGTCACTTAAGTTATAGTTCACCAAATATCAGCAGAGATATGCCCCAATGAAATTTTTTTTAATTTTTTTTTTTTTTTTGGTAATTCCAATTACAATTTATATCCGGAGCACTGAATTATACAGGAGCCAGTTTTTGTGCTACATCTTTTTACTTGCCACGGGTGTATAATGCCCTGCTTGGCGGAGCTCTTGTTAAAGGATGGGATTCTGTCAAAAAATGAAAAATAAAATTTTTATCCAAAAAACTGATGGTTACTGATGTGGTCACTGGTAAGTATGTATAAGAGACCTCTTTCCTGACAAAAGTAAGAAAAACATATACCCCATTGTAGATAACCAATATATACTGATAAATTTGCTCAATCTCTTCTTAACCCTTGTCATGCTGAATAAATTAAGATGCCATACCCACTTCTAATTTTCAGCCAATTAGACTGCATGATTTAGGTTGTTGATACAAATTCAAATACTTCATGGCAAACAATGTAGATCCAGATCAGGAAGCCAACTGATCTGGATCTACACTGTTTGCAAAAGCAGAGCATATCCTGGTTCAGCAGGACAAGGGTTAAGGATTTACTTGCATATTATCAATATTAAGTACAAGAATCACACAATACGAGGGTGAGTCAATAAGTAACCAGCCTATCCCATTTTCGACGGACTGAGACAGTCACGATTTCCGTGCTTTGTTTCAATATATGTTTTATACATGGGTACAAAATTGCATGTGTATCGGGTCATTCTTTAGTAAGATATTGAATATCAAACATGGCTAGTGATGCAAAGGCATGCTTTTCATCTAAAGTTGAGTACCATGCTGTAATTCGGTACTTGTTTTTAAAAGGTAAAACAGGCAAGGAAATACATGGCGAGTTAGCCGATGTTTATGGGTCTTCTGCACCATCTTATGCTCAGGTTAAATTCTGGGTAGGGGAATTCAAACGCGGTAGAACATCTCTAGAAGATGAAGCCAGGTCTGGACACCCACTGGATGCCACCGATGAAGAAATGTGTAAGAAAGTTCGGGATCTGGTATACTCTAATAGGCGAATTCAGGTGGAAGAAATAGCGCAGGCATTAGGCATTTCACATGGTAGCATTTCAACAATCTTACATGATCGTTTAGGTATGCGCAAGCTAACAGCCTGTTTTGTCCCCAAATCCCTTAGCGATGAGCAAATGGCAACCAGAGCATCAGTATGCAGCGCCTTGTTGAAGCGTTTTTGGTCAAAAGATGATTTTCTTTTGTGTCTGGTGACTGTAGATGAGACTTGGGTTCATTATTATGAGCCAGAGAATAAAGCTCAGTGGATAGGGCCTGGGTCCCCAAGGCCAAAGAAGTTCAAGACACAACCATCTGCTGGCAAGGTGATAGCCACACTATTTTGGGGCGCAAAAGACGTTATTATGTTGGACATTTTACCCAAGAGAAGTACAATAACTGGAGTGTACTATGCAAACTTGTTAGACCAGCAACCTCAACACAAACAAACAAGAACCGCCATCCGTGAAAAACGCCGAGGTAAACTCTCTAAAAGTGTTTTGCTGCAACAGGATAACGCGCGAGTCCACACTTGCAAAGTTGCAATGGATGCTGTAGAACAAAACGGGTATGAATTAATACCACATCCTGCCTATTCGCCTGACCTAGCTCCTAGTGACTTCTTCCTATTCCCAAACTTGAAAAAGGATATCCGTGGACTTCATTTCCGGTCTGATGAAGAAGTCGTGACGGCATTTGGGGAGTGGGTCAATGGAAAGGACCCTGACTTTTTCAGTTCTGGGCTGATGGCACTTGAATACCGTTGGTCTAAGTGCATCACACTAAAGGGAAATTACATCGAAAAAGAAGAGGTGGATCTCAACCTGATATAAGTTAGGCTGGTTACTTATTGACTCACCCTCGTGTCAAGTTTAACTAAGGTACATGTACCTATATACAATGTTTTAAAAACATGCCTATCCAAATATTAAGAAAATTTCACCTCCAAAAACTGAAAATTTTCAGATAAAAAACTCTTAATATTTTTCATATTACTGTTCAAAACATAGATTTTGAGTACTCATTAGAACCACCTGGGTGAGGCAGTTCTAACAAGTACCCACAATCTATGTTTTTGAGCAGAAATAAGAAAAATAATGTATACCCCTGTAAACCCCGGTTTTACTGTATAAAAATGGTTTCAGGGGGTCAAAATTATATAGGCATGTTTTCGTGATACTACTGATTCAAACTCATTTTTGAGCTCCTAGAAATTTTTACAATAGCTCAGGTAAAGTCAGAAATTTTGTTTGGTAACTTTGTTTATTAAGTTCACCAGTCACCCTTCAACATTAACCCTTAAAACGGCAAGAAATCTGAAAATGTTGTCTGTTTATGTCGTCTGCTGAATATTCTTGCAAACTGTTCAAACCTATTTTTGCATACAGGCAAACAGTGTGAACCCAGATAGGAGCAGTCTGATCTGGGTCCACACTGTTTGCAGAAATGACTTTTAAAATCACAAGCAGATGACAAAGCTGATCACAATTGTTGTGATTGGCAGTTTATGGGTTAAACAGTAAACAAAACTCACTATAAACAGGGGTGACAATAGTAATAGTCAATCCAGAAATCTAAAAATTCAGTCCAAAAACTACAAATTTTTTCTTATTTCTCAAAACATGTTGTGCATACTCAAAAGAAGTGCCTCCTGAGGCACTTCTAATGAATATCCACAACATATGTTTTTTATTGAAAAATAAAAAAAATATTATGTGGATACTCCCTCTTATCTGGAGCTACATGTATGCAACTATGCAACTACTAATTACCGTAGTTTAATGATTAGTTTTTGGTTTACACATATTTATTTCCGAAATGTTTACATATACAACACATACAAAAGTACAACAATAGGATTAGAATGAAAGCATAAAAGCTTATTTAGTTCCTTTCCTAATTATTTGTTTTCTAGATGGGAACCATACATGAAGCTTTCTGCAGGCCTGTTAATACACATGAGAGAAAAAAAAAAAAAAAGGAAAACAAACTGAAATTTTAAAACCTTGCAGGAAAAATGCATTATTGTTCATAAAAGATGAGAAAAAAGAAACAAAACAAACAAACAAACAAAAAAACATGACCTACTGTAGGAAGGATGCAAGAAGAGAGAATGGTTAATCTTACTGTCAAATACATTTTGTATTTGTGTTATATGTAATTTACAGGGCCCAGTTGTTCAAAACTAACGATGTCGTTAGTTAACGATTCTTTAAAATTTTAATTGAGTGATACGCAAATATGCTGAAATTTTTTGCTGAAAAAATGTGAGTAGCTTTTGCAGTGCAAAAGCTACTCACATTTTTTCAGCAAAAAATATCAAAATATTGTGTATTGAATCCGCTAAAACAGTTAACGAAATGACCCTTAACGAGCTCATTAAGCTAACAACGCTTTGAACAACTGGGCCCTGATAAATAAAATTACCAACAAAAAAAAAAATCTTAATTCAGCAATACCCCCACCTATACTTATGGCCTTAAGGACTTAGGACTTTAATGTTAAAGTTTACCGTTAGAGTCTACAACAGCTCATACATTATAGGGATTAAACATGGTTTTCCATGCATTAACATTCGCCAGGTCCTGTGGGCCTCGGTTTTCAACACCTCACAAGGGACCTTGGGAATGTTAATGTATTGAAAAACCATGTTCGATCACTTTTATTGCATAAAAACTGAAAACTTTTGCTACATTTGCATTATTTCTTGCACTATTTTGGTTTCGCCTTTTCACTGATGTCTCACGAATGCAATTACCACGGACTATGCTCGTTCTAGGGCCAGGCAGTACACATCTCATAACAGCAGCAAATCTGTTGCCCCGGTACGATCATATTGAAAGTTGTGTAGCTGTGCATTAACAGAGCATGAATTGCCTTGTTAATACACTGCCTTTCTCCGGTTAATGCACGGCTGTTAATAACGTGCGACACTGCTTCTTATGCAATAATCCAGATTATATGATGGATTTGGTTTATAATTGGTATGATGATAGATATTAATAAAGTTCTGCTCAGCTATTCTCTTGCCTGCACCATAAAGGTCAAGGTCACAGACTTAGAACCTTTATATCAAAGTTTTGCCTTAAAGTTTTTAGTAGGGAGCGCATATTTTCCAGATCTCAGAATGGTTGGTATGATGATAGATACAGGTCCAAGCAGTACCTTAGATAAGCTGCTTTTTGGGGTATTTACCCAATTAAAATTCCAGAAAAGCAATTCAAATTAAAGTTATGGGGTAAATACCCAAATACCAGTATTTCTTGCACTCATTAACAAAACAGGGTACCCAAAAGAAAAATCATGATACCAAATGCAATGAGAAGTGGATGTGTAAAAATAGCATAAAATACCCAGTGACATAAAATCTTATCTTAGGCACTGGGTTCAAGGTTTAATTCAGAAATACCCCCTGCCCTAGCTAATGACCTTAAGGTCAAGGTCATGGACTTGGAACTTTTATGTCAAGTTTTGAACAGCTCATTTTCCAACCATATGATGGATTTGGTTTATATTTGGTAATGATAGCTATATGTCTAAAGTTTTATTCAGCCATACTGCCCCCTTCCCCACCCAATACCCCCAACCCACTGTCTCTGCCTATGGCCTCAAAGCACCAGTTCAGGTGAGCTATGCTGTCTGATGACAGCTCTTGTTTTTGTTGAAGTTTTACATAATGGTTATTCTTTACTTTAGGAACCAGGGATACAGGAACCAGCAATTAAGTGTAAAACACATCACAGTCACTGGCTGTACCCAGAGGAAGCTTTCAGAAACTGCCCTTCCCTTGAGCAGTGAAGATACAGAAACTAATGTCTTTGTACAGAACAGTACATTAGCTATACAGACCTTGCAGTCCAGTATTGATAAGAGCTTGATTTTCTACAAGAATACATTCTATGGTGTGCTAGATTTACTAGAAAAAAAGTGTAAGTCATATATGGCTCCAGACAGCTGGAAAATGTGCTTATATAATATTGACCCCCGTATTTAACCCCACTTTTATGTAGTAAAACTGAAGCTTAAGGGGTATACATTATTATGTCCCCCCCACCAAAGTGGGGGGGGGGGGGGGGGAGGGTGGGGGGGGTGGCGGGGAACGGGACATATTGTTTTTAGGACGGATTCCGTTGACGTCGGCATCGGCCTAAAACGTCTTGTCCCCTCTGTAACTTGAATAGCCCTTTATTATTTTGATGATACTTGGTAGAAATGTAGATCAGGACGAGTTGACATGTCACATACAAAATTGACAACTCTGGCATTCTTACTTTTGGAGTTACCACCCGTTGTTTTATTTGAAAAAGATTTCGTGTCCGCCCTGTAACTCAGATACCATCATATCATCATCATAATCGGATTTTGATTAACATGCAGGTACAGGGGCAACATCCACATCAGTGGGCCCCCTTCCAGATAGCTGGCTTGCTGCACACATGGCAGATCTGACACCAGATCTCCAGGTACGTCTGTCATGAGGGTTGATAGCCAAGAGCTTCCACTCTCTGCAATCCCTCTCTGTCAACTGCTTCCATGTCATTTTGGGCCTCCCAGGCCCACGCTTTCCATCAACCTGTATGTCAAAGGCTGTCTTGATTGCACCACTGGAGCGTTCCACATGTCCATATCATCAAAGTCTTCTCTCCTTCTGTAACTCAAATACCCTTTAGCAGGGCCTGACAAATCCAAGTTTCAGCCACTTGCCCGGCATTCCACAGCATCTTGAAAATGGCTCAGAATTACAATATTTCCTACATATTCTATACATTTTTCTGGGCAAGTGAAATAAAAAATAACTTGCCCAGCCTGCGGGCCCCCGTAGCCTAGTGGATAAGAGAGCTGACTCTTAATCCATTAGGTTTCTCACCGCTGTGGTTCGAGCCTCGCTCGGGTCATATGTGGGAAAGCCAAGTTCTGCTTACGGATGGTCAGGTGGTTTTTCTCTGGGTTCTCCGGTTTACGCCAACCTTCAATGAACTATCGGCTCGATATAAGTGAAATATTCTAGAAAGGGTCGTAAAACCCAAATCAAAAAAAAAAAAAACAAACTTGCCCAGCCAAAATTTGGACTTGTCCCGGGCAGCTGGGCAATGGATTTGTCAGGCCCTGCTTTAGAATATTTTGATGGTACTTGCCAGAAATGTTGAACATGACCAGACAACGTGTTGCATACAAGAATGACAACTCTGCCTTTCTTATGTTTGGCATTAGCTCCCTTTGTTATATTTGGCAGTGATAATCCATTGATTTCATGTCCGCTTTGTAAGTCAAAGACCCTTTAGAATATTTTTATGATACTTGGTAGAAATGTAGAACAAGACCAGACAATGCATCGCGTATAAGAATGACAACTCTGCCTTTCTTACTTTTGGCGTTATCTCCCTTTGTTATGTCTGACAGTGATTATGTCCCCCCATACCTTTGGTAGGGGGGACATACTGTTTTTGGGACAGATCACCTTGGTGTTGGTGTCAGCATAAAACTTCTGTTCCTCTCTGTAACTTGAAAACCCTTTGGACTATTTTGATGATACTTGGTAGAAATGTAGATCAGGGAGAGATAATGTGTTGCATATAAGATTGACAACTCTGGCTTTCTTTCTTTTGGTGTTATTACCCTTTGTTTTATTTGAAAACGATTTGGTGTCCACTCTGTAACTTAAATACCCTTTGGAATATTTCTGTGGTACTTGGCAGAAATGTAGAACAGGACCAGATGACATATCACATACAAGAATGACAACTCTGCCTTTCTTACTTTGAAGTTATCTCCCTTTGTTATATCTGACACTGACAATCCATTGATTTCCTGTCCGCTCTATAAGTCAAAGACCCTTTGGACTATTTTATGATACTTGGTAGAAATGTAGAACAGGACCAGATAATGTGTCTGGTACAAGAATGACAACACCGCCTTTTTTACTTTTGGCATTACTTGTAGCTCCCTTTGTTATGTGTGATCGTGATTATCCATTGATTTTGTGTCCGCTCTGTAAGTCAAAGACCCTTTGGAAAATTTTTATGATACTTGATAGAAATGTAGAACAGGACCAGACAACATGTTGCATACAAGAATGACAACTCTGGCTTTCTTACTTTTGGAGTTATCTCCCTTTGTTTTGTTTGAAATAGATTTCTTGTCTGGTCTGTAACTGGAATACCCTTTGGAATATTTCAATGGTACTTGGCAGAAATGTAGAACAGAACCAGACAATGTGTTGCATACAAGAATGACAACTCTGCCTTTCTTACTATTGGTCTTTTCTCCCTTTGTTATATTTGACAGTGATAATCCATTGATTTCGTGTCTGCTCTGTAAGTCAAAGACCCTTTGAATATTTTTATGATACTCTATAACTGGAATACCCTTAAGAGGATTTTGATGGTACCTGGTAGAACTGTAGAATAGGACAAGACAATGCGTTTCTTACAAGAATGATAACTCTGCCTTCTTTACTTTTGCTGTTATCTCCCTTTGTTAGATTTGTCACAGATTATGCATTGATTCAGTGTCCACAATCTAAGTCGTACATACTGGAATATTTTGATGATACTTAGTAGTAATGAAAAACAGGACCAGACGATGTCACATACAAGAATGACAACTTCGTCTCATTTACTTTTGGAGTTACCTCCTCTTCTTGTGTTTGAATTTGATTTCTTGTCTCTGCTCTGAAACACGAATACCCTACGGAATATTTTGATGATGCTTGGTTCAAATGTAGAACAGGGCAAGATGACTTGTTGCATACAAGAAATACAATTCTGGCGGGATTAGGGCCACTTTTGTTTTTTTTTCTAAAAAACCTTTTCTAGTTTTTCTTATTTCTGCTCAAAAATGTAGTTTGTGGGTACTTGTTAGAACCATCATGCTGAGGCGTTCTAATGAGTACCGACAATCTTTGTTTTGAACAGAAATATGAAAAATATCGTTTTTTTTTTTTGTTTTTTTTTTTACTGAAAACTTTGAGTTTTTGGAGGTGAAATTTTCTGTATACACCACAACCTTTTATAACACTATTGTTGGGGTCCATAGCATAAACCGTGTTAGTTGAACAACCGTGTTATATCCAAACAAAAATGTATAGATTATATTGAAAAATGACCATTTATGGTCATTTTTCAATATACAGTCGACTCTCGTTATCTCGAACTTCACGGGACCTGATAAGAATGTTCGAGTTATCAGTAGTTCGAGACAACCAAATTGTGACGTCATAGGTATGACGACTGTTCGCCTCGCTGTTCGCCAAACGTGCTTGGAAGGCACATGTACATGGCAATTTAAATAATTTACGCGTACTTCAGTTTGCATTGTTACTGTTTGTTTTAGGAGATGCATTCGTTCTCTTGGAATAATATCGTCAATAAATGTTGATAATAATAAATTTCAAACGTCTCTTGTTGTCTTTTAATACTCCTGCAAATTAGGATTTCCATTTGAGCTATAAATAAATTACTGGTTTCCGGGTTATGTTAGCTGTACCTTATGAATTGGTTTGGAAAATACCTTCGCATAGACGACTCGATAAAGAGTTGACTGGTTTCCGCTTTTGCATAAACCGCTTACAATGTTATTTAAGCGGCAGCTGTAAGCTAGTCTGGATTATCTCCCCTGGCATAAACAAACCATCTCAGCGCGGCAAACTGTAGATCCTGCAGAGAAAGCTCATTATGAACCATCTCATCTGGACCTACACTATTTGTGCGGGTATCCGTACAAGTCTACAGGGTCGGAAGGGTTAACATTGGTACCCACGTGTAAATCGCCTATTTGAAGCCGTGCACGACAACTATTAGAAAAATGTGCGACTGTCAAAGACTCGGATCAGCCTGCACGCCCACGGATTTTCCATTATACGCATGAGCCTTATTTGGGCTTACCAAAGAGCACCGCCTGACCAGAGAGTAACAAGCGAAGATTCAGACTTAGCTAACCTGATCAATACAGGCATATCCGAGTTGGAACCTGTCGCGCACTGACTTTGCTTGAAGGCGCTATATCATTCAGACGGACAGTACTCAATAGTGAAGAGCATATCTAAACAATGAATTAAAGAAACTTCGTTGATTAATCTTCCATAAAACTATTCTGAGCCGCTTTTTATCTTACAAATCAATGACACGACACGGTGTTGAGCACCGCGTGTCAAACCTGACTCGACACGCACGTGATTTCATAATTACGGATTTTAGACATTGTTTGTGTTGTTTGTAATTACCTGGACAAAGGGGAAAATTAAAATACTGATTTATTTATCAATGGCCTATTATGATTTTCATTAACAGGGAGACCGGCGGCGCCGCATCTTACATTTTTTTTTCCTTCGTCATGGTCCGAGTTCGAGATACGCGGTAGTAAAAACTGTGAAAAATATATTCAGGGGCTGAAAATGATGGACGAGATAGCCGAAGTGTCGACATAAAAGTAGTTCGACATACGCGAAGCTGAAATACAATAAATACATAGGGAAAATAATCGGGACTTAGAAATCAGGTCGAGATAACGAGAGTCAACTGTAATATATACATTTTTGGGATCCGTCTTTGAACCGTGTTATATCCAAAGCCGTGTTATAATGAACCTTGGTATAAAGAGGTTGAAGTGTATTTGAATAGGCATGTTTTCGTAATGTAATGTGCTTTTTTTCATCCAAAAATGTAGCGATATTCTTATTTCTGCACAAAAACCTATGTTGTGGGTGCTTATTAGAAGAAATAAGTAGTCATATGCAAAAGCTGGCACTATTAACCCTTAAAGCACCAATCACAACAATTGTCGTCTGCTTTGTCTTTTGCCGGTTACTTTAAAAGTCATTGTTGTAAACAGTGTGTACCCAAATCAGACTGCTCCTTTAGGAGCAGTCTGATCTGGGTCCACACTGTTTGCCTATATGCAAAATGTAAGTTTGAAAAGTTTGCAAGAAGATGCAGCAAACGACATAAGCAGACGACATTTTCAGATGCAGATTTTCTTGGCGCTTCAAGGGTTAATCGAATCAAATTAATTGATCGATAAATTACACAAAAATGATAACCGTACCATTACAGATTTGCTAATAATCATTTGATTTCTGTGTCTGTTACTTTACCGTATTTACCCTTAGTATTCAGACACCTCAACTCCTTACCATACTTTATCTAAAATTTGAACATGTACAATTTATTATCCACTGTTGTGTCTTAAATAGTTGGATGAGTGGCAAACAGTGTAGACCCTGCTGTGTTTGTGGCATCTCATCTGGGTCTACATTGTTTACTCAGGACTGTCTGACCAAATACATACAATAAAGTATAACATATGGTAAGAGTCATGCTCAGACAGACAGGTAAAATTATGACCAAATCTTTAGTGATAACTAATCGATTGTCGATCGCAGTGGTAGGACTGATAATTGATTACCTTTTCAGCTCTGATTAGCCAGCCTTACTCATAAGAAAAAGTGGAGAAATAAGAAAGATATCAGTACGTTTTTGTTAAAAATAGTGTCTTACTTGAGCTATGAGTAACATATGCATTTTATTTTTTATGTTTAGCAAGCATCACAGAGGATGAAGCCAATTTATTTTTATTAGCTACTGGTGAGTTGAATTGTGCTATGCCAGCAGCAGAGAGGGCAAGATACAGTCAATGGATGTGGAGGAAGGTTGAAAAACTTGGTAGGATTCTGCTATGAGATGAACACATTCTGTGTTTTGTTTTACATAGCTCTTGATTAGATGCTTTTTTCAACCAAAAAGTATTGATATTTTTCTTATTTCTCTAGGAAAACATATGTTGTGGGTACTCATTAGAAACGCCTCAGGCTTCTAATGAGTACCCACAACATATGTTTTCCTAGAGAAATAAGAAAAATATTATCTGTACACTAGTTCTTATTAAGGGCTATGTTTTACATACCAATTAAATAGCTACAGATAAAAGGGCAGGGGAAGGGGGCTAATAACCACCTCCTACCTGCTATTTTTAGCTCACCTTAGCTTCTAGGCACATGGGTGAACTTATAGTATAGGCAGGCTCCATTGTCTGTCTGTCCCTTTGTCAGTCCATCTGTTGTCCACGCTCTTCAGTCTGTCTTCTGCTCACAAACCATTGGGCAAATGAAAGCCAAATTTCACATGGAGCCTCAGTGGGTAAAGGGAACAAAAGTTTGTTTACTGCATCTGGGTCACATAACCAAGATGGCTGCCACACTCATATATGGTAAAAACCCTTTATGGCGTAATATCAACTTTTTATCCTTGTTGACTAGAGTTAAGGTAGATAGAATGTTACTACGTATGGAAACTGTATTTAGTGAATAAAACATATTAATGAAAAACCAAAGGGCCAATGGCCCAGGGGCTAGTATGCAACATTGGGGACATGAGCCCAACAATATTTGAAAAAATGATGACATAAAGTTGACACTATATTTTTATCTCACCTGAGCTATGCTCAGGATGAGCTATAGTGATTACTTTTTATCCATCGTCCATGCGTCCGTCCCATAACACTTTTAAACAACAACTCCTCCAAAGCCATTGATGTAATTTGTCCTTAATTTGGTAAGAATGTTACTTTGGTAGGGGGATTTAAAAATAGCTAAAATTATGATGATCTGGCTTTTGGTTTGGTTGCCTTGGCAACAGAAATCTCCTTTAGATTTATAATGTGAAAATGGTTAAATTGCATTTTCTCCATAACCACTGAAGTGATGTGAACCATATTTGGCAGTTATGATCATCTGGTGATTGTCTACCCAGTTTATTTGTTTTATGACCAGCAGCCATTTTGTTTGGTTGCTATGGCTACATTTATTTCTGAAAAAGGAATTTTTTTAAATGGCAGCTCCTTGAAAACCACTAAAGCAGCATGACTCTAATTTGGTACAAATGTTGCTTGGGTAAGGGCAATCCAAAACAGCTAAAACTATGGTGGTCTGCCTCTTGGTTTGGTTGCCAAGGCAAGAGAAAGCTCCAATCGACTTATAATGGGGAAATGGTTAAATTGCATTTTCTCCATAACCACTAACCAGTGAAGCGATGTGAACCATATTTGGCAGTTATGATCATCTGATGATTGTCTACCCAGTTTATGTGTTTAATGACCAGTGGCCATTTTGTTTGGTTGCCAATGCAACATTAAATTTAAAAAAAGGAACTTTTTAAATGACAACTCCTTCAAAACCACTGAAGCAGTATGACTCTAATTAGTTTCAAATGTTGTTTGGGTAAGGGACCTAAGGGCAATTTAAAATAGCTAAAATCAGGGTGATCTGCCTCTTGGTTTGGTTGCCCAAGGCAACAGAAAGCTCCCATAGACCTATAATGGGGAAAGGGTTAAATTGTATTTCCTCCATAACCAGTGAAGTGATGTGAACCATATTTTGCATTTATGATCATTAGATAACTGTCTACCCAGTTTATATGTTTTATGACCAGCGGCCATTTTATTTGGTTGCTATTGCAACATTAAATTTTAAAAAAGGAATTTTTTAATGACAACCCCTTCAAACCACTGAAACAGTATGACTTTAATTTGGTACAGATGTTGCTTGGGTAAGGGCAATTCAAAATAGCTAAAATTGTGGTGATCTGTCTATTGGTTTAGTTACCATGGCAACAGAAAGCTCCCATTGACTTGTAAAGGGAAAATGGTTAAAGGGGAATGCAACCTAAAAAGGTATTGTGCTTTAAAGTAAAGAACTTTACAAACAATGAATTTTGACACAAATTTGATCAAAATTTGTGGAAAATCAAGTAAGTTATAGACTATTTAATATTTTAACATTGGTGGAATGGGCACTGCCATTTTGAATATTTAATGAGATTTCATAAAAATTGAAATTCATTTCATAAAGGTGGTTATTCTCATAAAGTTGGTTTATTTTGGGGGAAATGATTGACTGTCACTAGAATTAAAAGATTATAAAAAAATCTGTAGCAAAATTATTCTTAAGAACCCTTTATAATTTGGTTTGCATATTTAATTTGGGCTATTTGACATCAAAAAGCCTACAATATGGTGGCATCCATGACAGCCATTTTAAATATATTCAAACCACCATAACTTCCTTATTTCTAGGCCAATTTTGAAAAGTCTTGCAGCAAAATAAATAGCTTGTTAAGCTCTTTACTCGAAGATATACTTACAACTTATATTGCGTTCCCATTTAAACAGACCAGTTTCACAATCGCCAGTTTTACCACTCTTGATAATCTACGCATAATCTCGTTAATCCAGAACGAGGCTTGCGGTGTATCACAGATAACAGTGACGGATTGTCAGACCGTGACTAAGTACACAATAAAACAATAAAAAATTTGTGGAAATTTCTGTGTAATAAGCAGTCCCATTTCTTCTTCATGACTCTCCTCTACATTGTTTTTAAGTTTCAGTACCCCACCCCAAAGAAGATCGTTGCTGTCTGTATTAAATAATCTTGAGTGTTATGGATTTTAAGTGAAACATATTTTAATCAAAACTGATTTAAGCTCTCTTATATGCTATTGCAAACTTGCAAATGAAATATATCCGCACATTCTGATCATGACCACCTCTGTCATTTCAATGTTTACATGTGCTGTGATCAATATACGCTATGAAAAACTATCTGAGACTTGTTTTTTACTTGCTGACATTTCAATCTACTGCTTTGATTTGCAGAAACAGTCTTGATAATTTAGTTTTGTTTTTAATAGGTGTTTGATTTATATGCATTTCCGACAAGAAAACGCTCTACAATCCAACATGGTAATAGTTCGTTTTTCTCCCAAAATGGTTTCCCCGCGGCGCTGTCATCTGATGTTACCTTTATGAGCATGCGCTACCATTATGAGCATGCTCGGTTTTTTCATGTGAGAGCTATAGAAAAAATTAACTTATATTAGAAACACGAACAGTTCAGTGTACATATCGTCATCTGAGGCTGCATCTGAGCATTGCATAAGATGAGACTCTACACAGGGTTTACGGGATACATTGGGTGGTACTTAGAAACGATTTTAGCGGCCAGCAGGAATAACCGTTTTGATGCACAGATCTCGCCACTGGATAAGGTTCTATTTTGCTTAGGTGCTTGACGTCTGTCAGCAGAAAAAGGTGAGCATGCACCTCTGTAGTCAGTGACAATAATTCGACATCCGAAAATTTTGAATGGGAAAAAAATGATCAATTAAAAAACAAAAAAAAACCAAACAAACAAACGGCCAGCCTCAGTGGATAAAAGACATGACACCCACGTGTGCATCTCAATGAATCAGTCGGTCGGTAGAGGCAATACACAATGAAGGAAGTGGTGCATAACGGTATCAGTTGCATGCTTTAATTGCTTGACAAGTTAATGTTTGCTGAAGTTTAACTACCGCTTGCTGGGTACTGTCGCATGTGTAAAAAACATGTGGCGAATTATTCTTTCAAGATGCTACTGACAGTAAGAATAACACATTGCAGACATCAGTCAAATAATCCAATCATAATTAGTAGTAGTACCACAGGGAAAAACATGCGTCCGGCTTTGGGAATCTTTAGGAATCAGGACGTGGATTAATGCATCATGTCCTGCGTCCCTGAGAACCCTGAATTTATCACAGATTGTAACAAGTGTTTTTCATTTCGGCATTGTCAATACACAGCGAGCCTTGATCAGGATACATTTCCGGAAATTTTCCTCCCGGCAATTATCGGAAATTAGAATCATTGTGAAAATGGTCTGTTGCATTTTCACCATATCCAGTGAAGTCATGTGAACCATATTTGGCAGTTATGATCATCTGATGATTGTCTACTCACTTTATGTGTTTGATGACCACAGTGGCCATTTTGTTTGGTTGCCCTGGAAGCATTAAATTTAAAAAAAAAGGATTTTTTTTTAAATGACAACTCCTCCAAAACCACTGAACCAGTATGACTCTTATTTGGTACAAATGTTGCTTGGCTAAAGATAACTCAAAATAGCAAAAAGTTTGGCGGTCTACCTCTTGGTTTGATTGCCATGGCAACAGAAAGCTCAATCTATGTTTTTAAGCAGAAATAAGAAAAATAATGTATACCCCTCTAAACCCCAGTTTTACTATATAAAAGTGGGGTTTAAGGGGGTCAAAATTATAAAGGCATGTTTTCGTGATGGCCAATTTTTTTACATAAACTTATACAGTACGGACTCTAGTACTCATTTTTTTGCTAACCTTAGCATCAGAAAGATTTACAATTTATTCTGATATAGAACGAAAGCCTGAACATGTCTGTATATAAAACAGCTGTATAGCAGATATGCATACATTGCATTTTGTAAGAACTTGCACGTTTCTATGGAGGCCCAATAGATACTTAACAATTTCTATGTATACAAAACTGTGTGTATTCAGGTTAAATCATAAAAAAAGAAAGAAAAATGCTCAAAACAGAATGCAGAATGTTTATTTTCTCATGCAATTATGCAAATATGACATCATTAGTGACACCCCTGTTGTTTTCAGCATTTAAGGGAGAGTACCTTATTTTCCTGTCTGACATGAATTTTTAAACTTTTCATGCAAACTGCATTTCAGACATTACGAAATCATGCCTATATATATTTGACCCCCTTAAACCCCACTGTTATACAGTAAAACTGGGGTTTACAGGGGTATACATTATTTTTCTTATTTCTGCTCAAAAACATAGATTGTGGGTATTCGTTAGAACTGCCTCTGCGAGGCGGTTCTAACGAGTACCCACAATCTATGTTATGAGCAGAAATATGAAAAATATTTTAATTTTTTGTCTGAAAATTTTCAATTTTTCGGTGATTAACTTTTCAGTATATTTGAATAGGCGTGTTTTCATAATGTAAACCTTCAGCTGTTGATATAGCCTATATATATATTAATAAGAAGGTACGCAGAAATTGATTAGCATAAAAAAAAAAAATTGATTTTTCATCCAATAAGACTGCTACAATAAACCTGTAAGAAAATGTTTGATTGTATATTTTATGATACTATTATGAATGACATATTTAAAATTTTACCAGATTTCTTTCAGGTGTTCGTGCTTAGGCCTAAAATAAAAAAGTGTGTGTTTCAGGTCAACCAACCGTGCCTGATTTTTCACTACCGACCCTAAAGTTTTTTGGGGAGTTCCCTGTTCGACCATCCTGTTTTCCTGTTAACCTCATAGAAAAACTTTTAACAAAATAAAAATATTTTCCAACCTACCGTCCCAATTTAAAATTCCATGTAACCTGAAACACACATATTTTTTTATTTGGCCTTATGGTTTTTCAATACAAAATATTCGTATAGAACCTTGTATTGTACTTATGTAAGTCTTAAATATGCATGTTGAGATGAATTGCTGCGCATTTCTTCATGTTCATAATTTAAAAACCTTTGTTGACAAACTATACTTGTAAGAATGTGTAAAAACCAAACATACGAGGGATGTTCAAATGAATTGCTTATTTCTATCTGGAGACTTTAAATTTCAAGTTAGCCCAAAAGTACTCATTTCATGCCCTCGAAGTACTCCCCGTGGCTAAAAATGCAAAGTTTCAGCCGATGTATCCACTTCTTGAAGGCGTCACGGTACGCTGATTTGGGCACAGTAATAAGGTACTGATGAATGGCAGATCCAAGTGCCTGTCGGGACTGGTATTTCCGCCCAGCAAGGAATGCTTTCAATTTCGGAAACAAAAAGAAATCACATGTGGCAAGGTCTTGGGAATACGGGGGGTGAGGCAAAACAGTTACTTTTTCTTTCTTCAAAAACGCCGTAACAATTGCGGAGGTATGAGCTGGGGCATTGTCATGTAGAAGACGGACATGTTTAAAACCAGTGGCAGGGCGTCGTTTCTGATAATACTTTTTCAGTTTCTTCAGTACTATGTCTTTGTAGTACTTTCCGGTGATGCTTTTGCCCTTTTTCACTGGCACTTTTATTGCGACTCCTTCACCAGAGAAGAAGATTACATACAAAACCTTCTTTGTACTCAAAGAACGTTTGGCAATTATTGGGCGTTTGCTGTGTTTAGTGGCCCAAATCTTATTGCTTACCTTTCTGACGGGCTCAGAATAATGGACCCAGGTTTCATCACCTGTGACGACATTGGCAAACTGCTTTTTGTCATATTTTGGAAACATTTGAAGCAGCTTTTTGGCCACTTTAACCCGTTGCCTCATTTGCTCGTCAGTCAACAGATGTGGCACCCATCTAGCAGAAATCTTTCTGACTTTCAAATGCTTCTTCAAAATAAGGTGAACCGTTGATAGTGATATGCCTACCTTTCGTGCAATATCACGAACTGTAAATCTGGCATCTCCTTCAATGATTTCCTTTATTTTGGAAACGATTTCTTTACGAGATGCAGATTTTGGCCTACCTGATTTCGGTGCATTTTTGATGGACTCTACATCAGACTCAAATTTTTTTTCCACCGCCGAACTGTGTCATAAGACACACAAGAAGGTCCAAAAGCAGTAGAAATTTCAGTCATCAGCTTCTTCAAAGAACAACCAAGTTTTGAGCGAGCTTTGATGTAAGCCCGTATTTCATCTTTTTTTGTCGACGCTTCTACCAACCATTTTTACTGCAGTGGTCAATGACTGCGTGTATTCAAATGGCAAATTTTATGTCTTACACTTAGTCTAACATGTACATTTATACACCATTGTGTAGATATTGAATAACCCTATACAGGGATGTATTGGTTTTTATCGTGCCCCACGTGGATATTGAGCTAGAGGACAATAAGCAATTCATTTCGAACATCCCTCGTAATATTTGACATAATTTCTGCAAACTAAAATGTTTATCAATATTTCATAAAATCACACCGTTTTACAAAATTCAACAAGAATTGAAATAATCAGTGCTAATTTATATTCAGACATCAGCTGTACAGATTAATTTATTGCAAGTTGGGTACATACTGAATGTATTTTCCTGTTAGTATATACATGTGTATTATACACTTGATAGAACTTACAGTTGCTTGGCAAAACTCTAAACCAGTAACATGCAAAATGCATGCATTTCTCTAAAATGCAATTAATTTTGCATTGCTATACAGCAGTTTTGTATGAACAAATATCCAAGCTTTATTATATATAAAAATCCAGCTGTTTATCTTTTAGATGCTAGGGTTATGTTTTTTAGCATGGTACAGGAATTGAGAAACCTGACTAATAGGCAAAACTAAAATCTTTTTGTCTGAAACTAGAAGGTCTAGGCCTTTGTGGTAGTTGGTATGTAGCTTCATCTTGTAGATCTTTGTCAAGCAGGGATAAGGATTAGCACTCGCCCAGTCACCCAAAGCGAGTGGAAATTCAGCTGGGCCCCTAAAATTATCTATACGGTCGCCCAGCTGGCAAGCATGATTGCTTGGCAACTGTGATTTTAATTGAGATCAATTGTTTACAGATGTGTCGGCCATTTTGTTGCGATTGCACTGAAGTGGATATCAAGCCTCTATCTTGATGAATTAAAATCCATCACCTCGCAGTCCGAATTACACTGTTATTGTCCCCCGCCTTTTTGAAGAAAAGTGGAGGGACACTGTTTTTGGTTTTCCGTGGTGCGTGGCGCGTGGTGCGTGGTTCCGAGTTTTTAGTAGGTACTTTGTCCCCTTAACTCCTCCCACAGTTTTTGTCCGATCCTTTTGAAACTTTACAGGTGTTTTAAGGATGGTCTGAAGATGTGCATGTGGTTTTTTCAGAATCCTGAAATAATTTTTTATTACTTTTTCTGCATTTTTAACTTAGACATTTTTTTAGTTCTAATATTACACAAGTCTATAGGGAGTAGGTACCTTGTCCCCTTAACTCCTCCCACAGTTTTTGGCCGATCCTTTTGAAACTTTACATGGGCTTTTAGGATGGCCTGAAGATATGCATGTGGTTTTTTCAGAATCCTGAAATAATCTTTTATTACTTTTTCTGCATTTTTAACTTAGACATTTTTTGAGTTCTAATACTACAGAAGTGTATAGGGAGCAGGTACCTTGTCCCCTTAACTCCTCTCACAGTTTTTGGACGATTCTTTTGAAACTTTACAGATGTTTTAAGGATGGTCTGAAGATGTGCATGTGATTTTTTCAGAATCCTGGAATTAATTTTTATTACTTTTTAGACATTTTGAACATAGACATTTTTTGAGTTCTAATATTACAGAAGCGTATAGGGAGTAGGTACCTTGTCCCCTTAACTCCTCCCACAGTTATTGGCCAATCCTTTTGAAACTTTATGTGGGCTTTCAGGATGGCCTGAAGATATGCATGTGGTTTTTTCAGAATCCTGAAATAATTTTTTATCACTTTTTCCGCATTTTTAACTTAGACATTTTTTGAGTTCTAATACTACAGAAGTATATAGGGAGCAGGTACCTTGTCCCCTTAACTCCTCCCACAGTTTTTGGCCGATCCTTTTGAAACTTTACAGGTGCTTTAAGGATGGTCTAAAGATACGTATGTGTTTTTTTTTCAGAATCCTGAAATTATTTTTTATCACTTTTTACAGGTTTTGAACTTAGACATTTTTTGAGTTCTATTATTACAGAAGTCTATAGGGAGTAGGTACCTTGTCCACTTAACTCCTCCCACAGTTTTTGACCGATCCTTTTGAAACTTAACGTGGGCTTTTAGGATGGCCTGAAAATATGCAGGTGGATTTTTCAGAATCCCGAAATATTATTTTATTACTTTTCTGCATTTTTAACTTAAACATTTTTTGAGTTCTAATATTACAGAAGTGTATAGGGTGCAGGTACCTTGTCCCTTTAACTCCTCCCACGTTTTTTGTCTGATCCTTTTGAAACTTTACAAGGGCTTTTAGGATGGCCTGAAGATATGCATGTGGATTTTTTCAGAATCCTGGAATAATTTTTTACCACTTTTTCTGCATTTTTAACTTAGACATTTTTTTAGTTCTAATACTACAGAAGCGTATAGGGAGACTAAGGTACCTTGACCCCATAACTCCTACCACAGTTTTAAGCCGATCCTTTGAAACTTTACAGGTGGTCTGAAGATATGCATGTGGCTTTTTCAGAATCTTGAAATTATTTTTTATCACTGGTTTCTTGCTTCAATACTTAGGTAATTGATACAGGACCAATGGTCCTCTGGTTAACTTTACCATTTTTAACGCCTCAAATAAAAATAAGGCGGGGGACATAAATTCCCCATGGAATTTGCTTGTTCTATTCTAAATATTCTATTCTTTTCACGGGGCAGTTTCGCTCTTTAGAAAACAGTGCTACCCAATACTGTAAACTGTTCTGACCTACCCCATCTCCCATAAATAATATAAAAAAAAAAACATAAAAAAAATAGATTATAAGCTTCATGACCTTTAAAATTAAAGAACAGAACAACTTTGTTATGCTGTTACCTGAGAGTACCCGCTTTTTACTTGGTATAGTCCGGCTTACTTTCAGTGGTCCTTCATTTTACCAATAATGACTAAGGAGTTTTCTCCCTTCTAAAAATTGCATTGACTGTGTGTGTTCTACTTTTGTTTTTCCTTGGAAATTATCTATCGTTTCGTGCATGCAAATTAGCAAAATGTGGCGCTACATATCTGACGTAACCAAACCGGCAGAGAAAAAGAAGAGACATTATATTAGCATAAGGAAATATAGCTCTAGATAAGAGTGGGTATTTTGTGACATTACGAAAACATGCCTATTCAAATATACTGAAAATTTTACCACCAAAAAATGCAAATTTTCAGATAAAAAATTCTGATATTTTTCATGTTTCTACTCAAAACATAGATTGTGGGTACTCGTTAGAACCGCCTTGACGAGGCGGTTCTAATGAGTACCCACAATCTATGTTTTGAGCAGAAATAAGAAAATTAATGTTTACCCCTGTAAACCCCAGTTTTACTATATAAAAATGGGGTTCAAAGGGGTCAAAATTATATAGGCGTGTTTTCGTGATGATAATTTAGCAATAGTTTTTCTTATAAATGAGTACCCACAACTATAGGGGCCCGGCACGTATGGGGGGGTATTTTTGCCCAAAATGACGAAAAAGTTGAGATAGGCTTGATATATACTGTATCTATTGATGGTCAATAGATACAGTATATATCAAGCCTATCTCAGCTTTAAATCATCAAATTAAATTATCTCAAAAATAATCCCATATGTGCAGCCCCACTCCCTCCCCACCTCCCCCTATGCCCCCTATGTGCGACTGAGAAATAAGGAAACTTATCCCTGGATAAAAAATACCCACTCTTATCTAGAGCTATGAAATATAAATATTTCAATCAATGAAAAGACTTAGTTAATACAATAAAATTTTTAATTATATTGATTGCAGTTTTTATCGTTGTGTGCAGTTTCAAATCCTGGGCCCCTAAATTTTGGGCTGGGCCCCTAAAATTCAAATGTTAGGGGCCCAGCTGGCTCCTGAGAAAAAAATGTCAGTCCTTATCCCTGTCAAGATTGTTCATATTATAGCCCTGGGGTCAACATGGCCAAGGTTTGTTATGCCCCAACTTCGAAGAAGTTAAAGGGGCATATAATTATTGCTTGTGGGACGTTTGTGCGTGCATGCGGCCGTCCGTCCGTTCGTTACGCTTTTTGATGTTGCTGAAGCATGCATACTAGGGTTTTGAAATTTCATATATGGATTCTTCATGAAAAGTAGCTGAGAGGTATTTTTTTTCCCCATCAGTTTTATGGCCCTTTGACAAAATATAGATGAAATCTTGTCGGCAAAATATCTCAGAAGCTATTAAAGCTAGAGCCTTGAAACCTGGTGAATAGATTGGTATTGATGAGTAGATGACCTGATTAACTTTTGAATAAATTCTGAAAAATACTTCATGAGTTATGGCCCTTTATAACTTTAGGCATTTTAACATTGCACACTTTTTGATGCATATATCTATAGCATAAGTTTTGAACTGTGCATGCTAGGATTTTGAAATTTCATAAATGGATTCCTCATGAAAAAATAGCTGACATATTTTTTTTTTCTTATCAGGATTATGCCCCTTTCCTAAGTTATGGCCCTTTGAAAAAATATGGATGAAATCTTGTCAGCAAAATATCTCAAAGGCTATTAAAGCTAGAGCCTTGAAACCTGGTGAATAGATTGGAATTGATGAGTAGATGACTTGATTAACTTCTGAAAATTACTTCCTGAGATATTGCCCTTTATAACTTTGGGCATTTTTACATTGCACACTTTTTGATGCATAGGATAAGTTTTGAACTGTGCATGCTAGGGTTTTGAAATTTCATATATGGATTTCTCAAGAAAAAATAGCTGACATGTATTTTTTTCTTATCAGGATTATGCCCCTTTCCTGAGTTGACCCTTTGAAAAAAAATGGATGGACTCCTGTCAGCAAGTTATCTAAAAAACTATTGAAGCTAGAGAAATTTGAGGTATAGGTTGGTAGGGATGAGTTGATGACCTGATTAACTTTTGAATAAATTCTGAAAAGTACTTCTTGAGTTATGGCTCCTTGTCATTTTGGGCATTTTTTACATTGCACACTTTTTGATGCATAGCATAAGTTTTGAACTGTGCATGCTAGGGTTTTGAAATTTCATATTTAGAGTTCTCATGAAAAAATAGCTGACACATATTTTTTTTTCTTATTAGGATTATGCCCCTTACCTGAGTTATGGCCCTTTGAAAAAATATGAATGAAGTCTTGTCAGCAAAATATCTCAAAAACTATTAAAGCTAGAGCCTTGAAATTTTAGGAATAAATTGGTAGCAATGAGTAGATGAGCTGATTAACTTTTGAATAAAATCTGAAAAGTACTTCTTGAGTTATGGCCCTTTGTCACTTTGGGCTTTTTACATTGCACACTTTTTAGCTCACCTGAGCACAAAGTGCTCATTGTGAGCTATTGTGGTCAGTCAATGTCCGTCGTGCGTCATCTGTCGTCCAGCGTTAACAATTGTTTTAAAAGCCTACTCCTCCTACACCCCTGGGCCAATTGACTCGATACTTGGTAGGAAGCATCAGGATGACCTGTAGATCAAAAATAGCTAAAATCGTGCTGATCAGAAATCCAAGATGGCCGCCATCTTGAAAATCTATTTTTCGCTTCTTCTCCTGAACCGAAAGGCCCATTGCCTCCAAACTTGCTAGGAAGCATCGGGGTGACTTGTTGATCAAAAATAGCTAAAATCATGCCTATCTGAAATCCAAGATGGCCGCCATGGCAGCCATCATTAAAATCTATTTTTCGCTTCTTCTCCTGAACCCAAAAGCCAATTGACTCCAAACAGGGTAGGAAGCATTGGGATGACTTGTAGATCAAAAATAGCTAAAATCGTTCCGATCGGAAATCCAAGATGGCTGCCATGGCAGCCATCTTGAAAATCTATTTTTTGCTTCTTCTCCTGAACTGAAAGGCCAATTGACTCCAAACTTGCTAGGAAGCATAGGTGTGACATGTAGATCAAAAATAGCTAAAATTGTGCCGATCATAAATCCAAGATGGCCACCATTGCTGCCATCTTGAAAATCTATTTTTCGCTTCTTCTCCTAACCCCAAATGCCCATTGACTCGAAACTTAGTAGGAAGCATAGGGGTGACTTGTAGATCAAAAGTAGCTAAAATCATTCCAATCGTAAATCCAAGATGGCCGCCATGGTCGCCATCTTGAAAATCTTTTTCTCTTCTTCTCCTGAGCCGAAAGGCCTATTGACTCCAAACTTTGTAGGATGCATCAGGGTAACTTGTAGATCAAAAGTAGCTAAAACAATGCTGATTGGAAATCCAAGATGGCCCCCATGATGGCAATCTTGAAAATCTTCTTTTCACTTCTTCTCCTAAACCCAAAAGCCAATTGACTTGAAACTTGGTAGGAAGCATCGGGGTGACTTATAGACTGAAACTGGCTAAAATCGTTCTGATTGGAAATCCAAGATGGCCGCCAAGGCAGCCATCTTGAAAATCTGTTTTTCACTTCTTCTCCTGAACCAAAAGGCTTATTGACTTTAAACTAGGTAGGATGCATCAGGGTGACCTGTAGATCAAAAACAGCTAAAATCATCCCTATCAGAAATCCAAGATGGCCGCCATGACAGCCATCTTGAAAATCTATTTTTCTCTTCTTCTCCTGAACTGAAAGGCCATTTGATTCAAAACTTGGTAGGAAGCATTTGGGTAACTTGTAGATCTAAAATAGCTTAACTTGTTCAGATCTGAAATCCAAGATGGCCATCATGGCGGCCATCCTGAAACTCTTTTTTTTGCTTATTTTCATGAACCAAAGGGCCTTTTGATTTGAAAATTGGTAGGAAGGATTGGGATGACTTGTAGATATAAACATAGCTAAAATCATTCCAATCGGAAATCCAAGCTGGGGGCCATCTTGAAAATCTATTTTTCCCTTTTTTTTAGCTCACCTGAGCATAAGCTCAGGGTGAGCTATTGTCATCACCCTATGTCCGTCGTCCGTCGTCGTCGGTCGTCAACAATTAGGTTGTTAACACTCTAGAGGTCACAATTTTGACCGAATCTTGATGAAACTTGGTCAGAATGTTTGCCTCTATGAAATCTAGGTCAAGTTCGATACTGGGTTTTTGGGGTAAAAAACTAGGTCACTAGGTCAAATCAAAGGAAAAACTTGTTAACACTCTACAGGTCATAATTTTGACCCAATCTTGATGAAACTTGCTCAAAATGTTTTACTCTATTAAATCTAGGTCAAGTTTGAAACTGGGTCACCTGGGGTCAAAAACTAGGTCACCAGGCCAGATCAGCAGAAAACCTTGTTAACACTCTAGCGGTCACATTTTTGAAGCAATCATCATGAATCTTGCTCAATATATTTGTCTGGATGATATCTAGGTCAAGTTTGAAACTAGGTCACCTGGGGTCAAAAACTAGGTCACCTGGCCAGATCAGCAGAAAACCATGTTATCACTCTAGCGGTCACATTTTTGAAGCAATCATCATGAATCTTGCTCATCATGTTTGTCTTGATGAATTCTAGGTCAAGTTCGAAACTGGGTCACCTGGGGTCAAAAACTAGGTCACCTGGCCAGATCAGCAGAAAACCTTGTTAACACTCTAGCAGTCACATTTTTGAAGCAATCATCATGAATCTTGCTCAATATGTTTGTCTTGATGATTTCTAGGTCAAGTTTGAAACTGGGTCACTTGGGGTCATAAACTAGGTCACCAGGCCAGACCAGCAGAAAACCTTGTTAACACTCTAGCGGTCACATTTTTGAAGCAATCATCATGAATCTTGCTCAATATATTTGTCTTGATGATTTCTAGGTCAAATCTGAAACTGGGTCACCTGGGGTCAAAAACTAGGTCACCGGGCCAGATCAGCAGAAAACCATGTTAACACTCTAGCAGTCACATTTTTGAAGCAATCATCATGAATCTTGCTAAATATGTTTGTCTTGATGATTTCTAGGTCAAGTTCGAAACTGGGTCACTTGGGGTCAAAAACTAGGTCACTGGGCCAGATCAGTAGAAAACCTCGTTAACACTCTAGCGGTCACACTTTTTAAGCAATCATCATGAATCTTGCTGAATATGTTTGTCTTGATGATTTCTAGGTCAAGTTGGAAACTGGGTCACTTGGGGTCAAAAACTAGGTCACCTGGCCAGATCAGCAGAAAACCTTGTTAACACTCTAGCAGTCACATTTTTCAAGCAATCATCATGAATCTTGCTCAAAATGTTTGTCTTGATGATTTTTAGGTCAGGTTCGAAACTGGGTTACGTGGTGTCAAAAACTAGGTCACCAGGCCAAACCTGCAGAAAACCTTGTTAACACTCTAGCTGTCACATTTTTATGCCCCCAACTTCAAAGAAGTTGGGAGGGCATATTGCTTCTGGGTTGTTGTCCGTCCGTCCGTCCGTCCGTCCATTCGTCACGCTTTTTGATGCATAGCATAACTTCAGAACCGTGAATGCTACTGTTTTGAAATTTCATATATGGATTCCTCATGAAAAAATAGCTGACATGTATTTTTTTTCTTGACAGGATTATGCCCCTTTTCTGAGTTATGGCCCTTTGAAAAAATATTGACACAATCTTGTCAGCAAAATATCTCAAAAAGTATTGAAGCTAGAGCCTTGAAACTTGATGAATAGACTGGTAGTGATAAGTAGATAACCTGATTAACTTTTGAAGAAATTTTAAAAAATACTTATTGAGTTATGGCCCTTTGTAATTTTGGGCATTTATACCTTGTCAGCAAAATATCTGAAAAACTGTTTGTCCTAGAACCTTGAAACTTAGTAAATGGATTTGTAATGATGAGTAGATGACCTGATTAACTTTTGAAGAAATTCTGAAAAATGCTTCATGAGTTATGGCCCTTTGAATTTTTGGGCATTTTTAACTTGTCAGCAAAATATCTCAAAAACCGTTGGAGCTAGAGGCTTGAAACTTGATGAATAGACTGGTAGTGATGAGTAGACAATCTGATTAACTTCTGAAGAAATTTTGAAAAATACTTCCTGAGTTATGGCCCTTTGTAATTTTGGGCATTTTTACCTTGTCAGCAAAATATCTCAAAAACTGTTAGAGCTAGAGCCTTGAAACTTAGTAAATGGATTTGTAGTAATGAGTAGATGACTTGATTAACTTTTGAAGAAATTCTGAAAAATACTTCATGAGTTATGGCCCTTTGTAATTTTGGGCATTTTTACCTTGTCAGCAAAAAATCTCAAAAACTATTGAAGCTAGAGCCTTGAAGCTTGATGAATAGACTGGTAGTGATGAGTAGACAACCTGATTAACTTTTGAAGAAATTTTGAAAAATACATCTTTAGTTATGCCCCTTTGTAATTTTGGGCATTTTTACCTTGTCAGCAAAATATCTCAAAAACCGTTGGAGCTAGAGCCTTGAAGCTTGATGAATAGTCTGGTAGTGATGAGTAGACAACCTGATTAACTTTTGAAGAAAATTTGAAAAATACTTCTTGAGTTATGGCCCTTTGTAATTTTGGGCATTTGCACCTTGGCAGTAAAATATCTCAAAAACTGTTAGAGCTAGAGCCTTGAAACTTAGTAAATGGATTTGTAGTAATGAGTAGATGATCTGATTAACTTTTGAAGAAATTCTGAAAAATACTTCATGAGTTATGGCCCTTTGTAATTTTTGGCATTTTTACCTTGTCAGCAAAAAATCTCAAAAACTATTGAAGCTAGAGCCTTGAAGCTTGATGAATAGACTGGTAGTGATGAGTAGTCAACCTGATTAACTTTTGAAGAAATTTTGAAAAATACTTCTTGAGTTATGCCCCTTTGTAATTTTGGGCATTTTTACCTTGTCAGCAAAATATCTCAAAAACCGTTGGAGCTAGAGACTTGAAGCTTGATGAATAATCTGGTAGTGATGAGTAGACAACCTGATTAACTTTTGAAGAAAATTTGAAAAATACTTCTTGAGTTATGGCCCTTTGTAATTTTGGGCATTTGCACCTTGTCAGTAAAATATCTCAAAAACTATTAGAGCTAGAGCCTTGAAACTTAATAAATGGATTTATAGTGATGAGTAGATGACTAGATTAACTTTTGAAGAAATTCTGAAAAATACTTCATGAGTTATGGCCCTTTGTAATTTTGGGCATTTTTACCTTGTCAGCAAAATATCTCAAAAACTGTTGTAGCTAGAGCCTTGAAACTTGATGAATAGACTGGTAGTGATGAGTAGACAACCTGATTAACTTTAGAATAAATTTTGAAAAATACTTATTGAGTTATGGCCCTTTGTAATTTTTGACATTTTTATGTTGTCAGCAAAATATCTCAAAAACCGTTAGAGCTAGAGACTTGAAACTTGGTGAATTGATTGGTAATGATGAGTAGATGACCTGATTAACTTTTGTGTAAATTCTGAAAAATATTTCGTAAGTAATGGCCCTTTGTAAATTTGGGCATGTTTCCCTTGTCAGCAAAATATTTAAAAACTATTGAAGCTGGAGTCTTGAAACTTGATGAATAGATCGGTAGCGATGAGTAGATGACCTGATTATGCCCCCAGTTTCGAATGAAATTAAAGAGGCATATTATTTTGCCTTCGTTTGTCCGTCGGTTTGTCCATTCATCAAGCTTTTTTGTGCATGCCATATCTTAAGAACCCTGCATGCTAGGGTTTTGAAATTTTATATTTGGGTTCCCAATGAAAAAATAGCTGCCCTGTATTTTTTTCCTTGTCCAGCATGTTTGTTCAGAGATATGCCCCTTTGAAAAAAATCAGAATTAAATCTTGTGAGCAAGATATCTTGAAAAGTATTTAAGCTAGGTTCTTGAAATTCGATATAGTGAGTGGGAATGATGTGTAAATTACCTGATTATATTTTGAGAGAATTCTGTGAAAATATTAAGTTACGGCCCTTTGCGGTTCTGCGCATTTTGACCTTGTCAGCAAGATGTCTCGAAAAGTACTTAAGCTAGGGTCTTGAAACAATGTATGCTGATTGGGGATGATGTGGAGATTACCTGATTTGTTTTTAGGGAATTCCATGAAAAATTGAGGTAGTTATTGCCCTTTGTAGTTCTGGGCATTTTGACCTTGTCAGCAAGATATCTCAAAAAGTATTTCCGCCAGAGCCATGATATTTGGTATACTGATTGGGATTGAGGAGGAGATCACCTGATTAAATTTTGAACCAATTAAATGAAATGTTGGAATTATGGTCTTTCGCAATTTCTGGCCATTTAATGTTGTTGCTTTATTGTGTATAGCATAAGTTTAGAACCATGTATGCTAATGTTTTGAAATTTCATATTTTGATTCCTCATGAAAAAATCGGTGACCCATATTTTTTTCTTATCCCAATTATCTCCTATTTTAGAGTTATTTCCCTTTGATAAAATAACATTGAAATCTCATATATTTGTATTGTTGTTACCGTCATGGGCAAGCAGTGTTGGAGTCAAGCATGCAGTGTTAGAGTCAGGCAGTTGGGGACATAGTGTTTTACAAACATCAGCTCTAGTTGAAGCAATTATCATGAATCTTGCTCAAAATGTTTGTCTTGATGAGTTCTAGGATATGTTTGAAACTGGGTCACTTGGGGTCAAAAACTAGGTCACCGGGCCAAATCAGCAGAAAACCTTGTTAACACTCTAGCAGTCACATTTTTGAAACAGTCATCATGAATCTGGCTCAAAATGTTTGTCTTGATGATTTCTAGGTCAAGTTCGAAACTGGAACACCTGGGATCAAAAACTAGGTCACCTGGCCAAATAAGCGTAAAATCTTGTTATCACTCTAGCGGTCACATTTTTCAAGCAATCATCATGAATCTTGCACAAAATGTTTGTCTTGATGAGTTCTAGGTCAAGTTCGAAACTGGTTTGCCTGGTATCAAAAACTAGGTCACCGGGCCAAATCAGCAGAAAACTTTGTTATAATCATTTTGAACTTTGATCAGAATGTTTGCCTTGATCAGTTCTAGATCAGGCTCTCAAAGTGCTATGTTGCTCAGGTGAGCGTTACAGGGCCATCATGGCCCTCTTGTCTTCTGAACTGAAAGGCCAATTGACCCGAAACTTGATAGGAAGCATCGGGGTGACTTGTAGATGAAAAATAGCTCAAATCAATGCGATAGGGAATCCCAAATTGCGGCTATGGTTGCCATCTTGAAAATCTTGTTTTGAACTTTATCTCCTGAACGTACTCAAAGTTCATTGAAAGTATGGAGGTGACTTGTAGATCAACAATAGCTAAAATCATTCTGATTGGAAATCCAAGATGGCTGCCATCTTGTTTATGTTTATTATGTTTCCCTGCTACTGTGCTGTTTACATGTATAAAATCATGATTCTTCAGACACCAATTAGCCAATTGCCTCCAAATTTCACATTGATCCTGCTGTTGAAATGTGATTGAGAGTTTGTTCAAATGATCATGCTCCATTGACTTTCATGCCATATATAATATTCTTCTTCAAAATTAAGAACTGTTTAAAGGTTGATCTTTTCATTAGCTGCGATGACAGGACTGGAAAAATGTTGCATAACATCTGTATATCTGCAGTGGCTGTGTCACTCAGGTGAGCGACCCGTGGCCCGTGGGCCTCTTGTTTATGCTTAGCATAGGTTTTGAACTGTGCATGCTAGGGTTTTGAAATTTCATATATGAATTCCTGATAAAAAAATAGCCGACATATTTTTTTCCCAACAGGATAATGCCCGTTTCCTGAGTTATGGTCCTTTAAAGAAATATGGATGGAATTCTGTCAGCAAAATATCTCAAAAACTATTGAAGCTAGAGCCTTGAAATGTAACGAATAGATAGGTAGCGATGAGTAGATGACCTGATTAACTTTTGAATAAAATTCTGAAAAGTACTTCTTGAGTTATGGCCCTTTGTCATTTTGGGCATTTTTACATTGCACACTTTTTGATGCGTAGCATAAGTTTTAAACTGTGCATGCTAGTTTGAAATTTCATATAGGGATTCCTCATGAAAAAATCGGTGACCCATATTTTTTTCCTATCCAAATTATTTCCCATTTTAGAGTTATTTCCCTTTTAATAAAAATAACATTGAAATCTCATATATTTGTACTGTTGTTACCGTCATGGGCAAGCAGTGTTGGAGTCAAGCAGTGTTAGAGTCAGGCAGTTGGGGGCATAGTGTTTTACAAACACCAGCTCTAGTTTCTTTGTTTTTTTTTGTCACACCTGCTTTAGCTTAGGTGTGCAAGTTTCTGTCTGTCTGTTCGTCCAGCTGTCAACCGTTACCCTGGTGTCTTGTTAGTGCGACTCCTCTTACAGTTTTGTACCAATCGTTTTGAAACTTTGCATGTGTTTTTTTCATGGTATGAAGGTGTGCATGTGTTTTGGATATAATTGTTTATAGATACTGCTTTGTCACTTTTCTACATTGTGAATTTAGTCATTTTTCCCCCACAATCTATAGACAGTGGGTACCTCCTGTAAGTGCAACCCCTCTTACAGTTTTGTAACAATCATTTTGAAACATTGCATCATGTAGGCATATTCAGCAGATGACAAAGTGATGACATTTTTTTTTTTTTTTTTTATTTCCTAACAAATAGGATTTGACCTGTCAAAGCCTGTGTTCTGGAAAGAAAATAAGAAAAATGTTTCAAAATGCTGATGCTGAAATTTTTATCCAGCATGTTAAGCCGTGAAGGTAAAAAGCAAAGTGAATTACAAGCCTGAGTACAATTATTGGAATAGGGCAAATAGGCATTGTATGAATGCTTTGAAAATTTAAACAATTTCTAAAAAGAAAAATTACAGTAGTTTAGGGAAGAGCATGAAGCTTTTTTGTTGCTTTTTTTTTTTTTTTTGCATAGAGAAATAATTAAATCTCTTCCCTTTGCAAAATTGGTTTTAACCTCGCAATACATTAACCTAGATAATGTGCTGTTCTATTCTGTATTTCATGCCTTCCACAGAAAAAACAACAGTTCAATTGTCTTACAGAATCTTAATCCAGAAGGTCCCTCAGACAGTTACGTGTGTGAGGTAACACCTCCCGCTTAAATGATCATGTGTCGGTTTGTTTTCTGTGGACAAGAAAGTAAACAAAGGATTTTTCTTCCGGTGAAAGAAGTCTTATTTATTTCTTTTTTCCCTGGTTAACTTTCTCAGTTCTTTTCTTTCTTGTCTTCCTCTATCATTCCTTCCACTTAATATGTTATTTATTTGAATTTATCTTTTTTCGATTTCTTGTTTTCTTCCTCGCTTGTTTTCCTGTCATGAGTTTTCACGACCGTTGATGAATTATGCCCGTGGCAATTGTGGACATATCAAGGCCCGATGGGACAATCACTATAATTGCCTGTCTTGTTCTTTGTGTTCTAGGTTTTCAGCTTGTACTATATGCAGCCAGTGGTCAGAAAACGTTTGGACACTTGCTGAGAAGAGAAGACTTCATGCGATGAGGAGATCAGTTATGACAAATAGAAGACATAACAAGAAGAGAAGAAGGAATATGTAAGAAGCATCTGATACAAATTCTTTAGATGGGAGCACCACCCCATGTGGCTCTACTGCCTGTGGCAGGACACATCTAGGTGGCAGCCAGTTGGAAGCAGATAGCTACCAGGCAGTAAGTCCACCAGTCACCAGTCAACCAGGCACAGGTCAACCAGTCAGCGACCAATCAGTCACCAGTCAAGCAGGCACCAGTCAAGATTTCACTGGTCAGCCAGTCAGTCAACCAGTCACCGGTCAGGATTTCACCAATCATCCAGTCACCAGTCAACCAGTCACCCAGGCACCAGTCAACCAGGTGCCGATCAACCAGTCTCCGGTCAGCCTACCAGGCACCAGTGACCGGTCATTAAATTTAGACTACAAGGCATCAGTCACCAGGCACAGGTCAATTTATAACCAGACAACAATCACTGGTCATCCAGTCACTGGTCATTGGACCTCACTTATCATACCCAGCATCTCTCAGTAGTCATAATTCTATGGGTAGTAATCGTAGACTAACCATTCATAAGAATTTGGGTTCAGAACACTCATTCACTCATGAGCTACGAAACCCAGCTACTTCCAGCAGAATGATATTACCACTTGAGAATGACTTCTCGCAGATGTCAGATTCAAGTGTAATAATAGAACCTCCAACTACTTGGAGACCAAATGATAAACATTTATCCCAGACTAGACAGTCCCATAAAGATCAGTCTAAGAGAAGACATATATCTAAGAAGAAGAGAAGACAGGTTGTCTTCTTCTTCTTCAAGATTGGCCTCTTTGGATTCACATAAGAAAAACAAGAAATCAAAGAGGTTGAAACACTCTCATAAAAAGAGAAGAAGACGATCAATATCTTCCTCTTCTTCTTCACATTCTACACAATCAGAAAATGGTTACAGTAGAGCTGTCATTGAATGGAACATTTTCATAAGGATATATTGACAGTAAATATCTCGATATATCGCTATATCAAATCATTAATGTTTACTACTTAAAAAAAGGTTTCTATATCATCATATCATATATCATAATTGGATTTTTGATTAACATGCAGGGACAGGGGCAATATCCACATCAGTGGGCCCCCTTCCAGACAATTGGCTTGCTGCACACAGGGCAGTTCTCACACCAGATCTCCAGGTATGTCTATCATGAGGGTTGATGGCCGAGAGCTTCCACTCTCTGCAATCCCTCTCTGTCAGCTGCTTCCATGTCATCTTGGGCCTCCCAGGCCCACGCTTTCCATCATCCTGTATGTCAAAGGCTGTCTTGACTGCACCATTGGAGCGTTCAACATGTCCATACCATTGGAGTCTTCTCTCATTCAGAATGAGGTCCAGATCCTCAATGCCAAGCCGCACAAGTAGCTCATTGGACCTGTCATGTTGAAATCCAAAAATAATCTTAAAAATTTAGTTTGAAGACGTGAACTGAAGGTATTTAAGCATCAAAAGTTTTCTCATACTTTTTACATCTATCTTCATTTATCACAGTAAAGGTATCACAAATAGTGTACTATGTATTTGTATACTATGATATTCCTGAAGATGCTTGAGAAATTACTGTTGTTTTTATGTTGGGCATCATATCTGTATCAGTATATTACTGATATAGCTTTATTATTCCAGTCTGTTTGACTATGTATTCTATGTTTTTTGGTTGATTTATATGACCCATATGAGACTCCCTGAACTGCCAAGCTAACAGTGCTCAAATGTAACATCAACAGGAATATAGTTATTCAGTCTACTTGGGTAATTAAGAACACATTAGATTTCAATTATATATTCCTGGATGTCCAAATAAACAAGCCTGCCATCTTATTTCTTTTCTTTTTTTAGCTCACCTGAGCTGAAGGCTCAAGGTGAGGTATTGTGATCACTCACCGTCCGTTGTCGACGTGGTCTGTCTGTCCGTCTGTCCACAATCTTTAAACAACATCTCCTCCTAAACCACTGATTGGATTTTGACCAAACTTCACAGGAATAATCCTTTGTTGGTCCTCTTTCAAAGTTGTTCAAATGGTTCCGGTCCATTGCATATCTGGGTCACAGGAGCTAAAAATAGATTTTTTAACTAAAAACTTAAAAAATCTTCTTGTCAGAAACCACTGGACCGATTTCAATATAATTTTGAAGAAATGTTCCTTTGATGCTCCTTTACTAAGATTGTTAAAGCCATTTGGATTTGTCAAAAAACATGGCCGCCAGGGGGCGGGGCTTATTTTCCCTATATATCTATATAGAAAACTTTAAAAATCTTCTTGTTAGAAACCAACGGACCAATTTCAATATAATTTTGCAGAATTGTACCTTTGGAGATCCTCTACCAAGATTGTTCAAGCCATTTAGATTCGTCAAAAAACACGGCCGCCAGGGGGCGGGGCTTATTTTCCCTATATATCTGTATAGAAAACTTTAAAAATATTCTTGTCAGAAACCACTGGACCGATTTCAATATAATTTTGCAGAAATGTTCCTTTGGTGATCCTCTAAAAAAACTTTAAAAATCTTCTTGTCAGAAACCACTGGACCGATTTCAGTATAACATTGCAGGAATGTTTCTTTTGTAACCCTCTACCAAGATTGTTCAAGTCGTCATGATTCATCAAAAAACGTGGCTGCCAGGGGGTGGGGCTATATTTCCCTATATATATATATATATATATATATATATATATATATATATATATATATATATATATATATATACATATATATATATAGTAAACTTTAAAAATCTTCTTGTCAGAAACCAGTGGACCGATTTCATTATAACTTAGCAGAACTGTTCCCTTGTTTACCCTCTACCAGGATTGTTCAAGTTGTCATGATTCGTCAAAAAGCATGTCCGCCAGGGGGTGGGGCTTATTTTCCCTATATATCTATATAGAAAAGTTTAAAAATCTTCTTGTCAGAAACCACTCGACCGATTTCAATATCACTTGGCAGGAATGTTTCTTTGGTGACCCTCTACCAAGATTGTTCATACCGTCATGATACATCAAAAAACATGGCCGCCAGGGGGTGGGGCTTATTTTCCCTATATATCTGTATAGAAAACTTTAAAATTCTTCTTGTCAGAAACCACCTGACTGATTTTAATATTACTTGGCAGGAATGTTTCCTTGGTGACCCTCTACCAAGATTGTTCAAGCAATCATCATTCGTCAAAAAACAGGGCTGCTAGGGGTGGGGCTTATTTTCCCTATATATCTAAGTAGAAAACTTAAAAAATCTTCTTGTCAGAAACCACTGAACCGATTTCGATATAACTTGGCAGGGATGTTCCTATGGTGACCCTCTACCATGTTTGTTCAAGCTGTCATGATTCGTCAAAAAACATGGCCATTAGGGGGTGGGGCTTATTTTCCATATATAGCTATATAAAACATTTTAAAAATCTTTTTGTTAGAAACCACTGGACCGATTTCAATATAACTTGGCAGAATTGTTCCTTTGGTGACCCTCTTTCAAGATTCAGTTCAAACCATCATGATACTTGAAAAAAACATGGCCGCTGGGGAGCAGGGCTATAAAATTTATACAAAAATCTTAGAGCAGTGAACTTGGCTGAAACTTCAGCAGTAAGTATGCAAAGCTGTTTGCTCAGGTGAGCGATATAGGACCATCATGGTCCTCTTGTTTCAGTTTTATGGTATCAAACTTCATGTCTACATAATTATAATTTCTGATATTAATATATCGATATTTCTACATTGTGTATCTATACAGTATCGATGGGTAAAAAATATTGATTCTTCAGTGCCGCGATAATCAATGACAGCCCTAGATTACGGTAGAGACAAAAGAGTAAGACAAGCTCTTAGAGTTGCAGAAATAACAGTTCCGCTGCAACCTGCAGAACCTATTTTGTGTTAAGGTTTTACGGCCCAGTCAACCCAATGGGGTCATGTCGGGCGCGATCAGTTTATCTAACGACACGTTTACTGGGCAGGCTTAGTCCTCTAAGCGGTTAACCAGTATTGTGCACATTCTTTCGCCAGAAACTGACAACTGCCCTTCTTGAATCAGCGGAAGGGAGAGAATGACCATAGAAAATATTTCATGATCAATTTCCACGAAAGAATGTTGCCGACCTCGGCGGGGGTTGAACGTGCGACCTCCTGGTCTCCAGTTGGATGGTGCATCCAACTGAGCCACCGAGGCCTGCCTGCGGAACCTATTAATATAACACCTAATTTATCGGAAAATGTGTTACAAACAGTCAAAGACTCAGGTTCTGACTCAGAAGCTGAGGTTGGTCTTTCAATAGGGCTATAAATGAAATTTTTAGGCTTTTGCTCCAAGAGTTACCCCCAAAAACTCCACAAGGACAGGCTCCAGGCAAAACTTTATCTGGGATAGAACATTTAATGGAGTCACATGCTACTTCATTATTAGTTCTACCCCAATCAGAACTGGTAGAAAACACTCCAAAATTATCAAAATAAACTGGATACTGACAGATGTTGCAAAGATTGGATATGTTGTCAAAATTTGGTCATGTCACTTGCACCAACCAAATTTTATGAGTCAAAACCAGTATATCCCTACAGAGATTATACCACCATTAGAGGCAGATGCTTCCCTGTTAGATTTATCTATCAAAGAAAAAACACCAATTCCTGTAAAAAACTTGGAAGCATGGGAAAAGAGGGCTCACAAACATGTTGCCATCAATTCCCATGCAGAGTTGTTTTCATCAGCACATATTTATGCCTACAATAAGAATCCATGTCGGTTGCGGCCTTTTCGAGACTACTTGAGGCCATAGCAAAATCAGTAAAACATGCCACAGCTATGTCCACCATATTAGCTACAGAGATTTTTCAGGCTAGATGAGATTCGGCATTAGCCAACTCTAAATTGCTTTAAGAGAATTCCAGTAATGAGTTAAGGAATGCCCTGATTAATTCCAAAACCCTATTTGACGAAAAGATCAAAGAAGTTGTGAAGGCTAATTATGAGGCTCAGCAGCAGAGATTTTTAGCCTCCACTTCGTCATACACCTGTTCAACAACAAAAGCCTCTCACTACATCTAGCGGTTTTAAGATACCAAAAATTCCTAACAAACCATCTTGACCTAAACAGACACAATCGTACAGGCCTAAAACACAATCACAATCCGCTATGTCAAGTAACAGAAAGGATTTCGCTAAGAGGAGTAGTAACTCCAAACAATTACTGTCCTCTAAACTTGCCTCTTCCTCCACAAGTTCTGAAAGCCAACCCTTTCTACTGCCAGTCCTGCCAAGTGCGGACATTCCAGTGGGGGGAAGATAGGCACACTTTGTGGAACAATGGGAAAAATTGACAGACAACAAATGGGTCCTCTCTATAGTTCGAAATGGTTTCAGGATATCATTCAGGTTAATTCCTCCTCTATCGTCAGTTCTGGTAAAATTGAGTCAATCTTCTTCACCGTTACTTTGAGAAGAGATCAAGATTCTTCTCCAGAAATGGGCATTGGAAAGGGTACAAGATCAGGGAACTCCAGGCTTTTATTCCCGACTATTCCTTGTACCAGAAAAGAATGGAAAGTTACGTCCAGTAATAGATCTTTCTTTACTGAACCTATGTATAAAGAAACAACCCTTCAAGATGGAGTCAGTCAAGTCAGTAAGACAATTGATTGTGAACAACGACTGGGCTGTCTCCATAGACTTGACAGATGCTTATCTTCACGTTCCGATCATCCTCAATCCAGAAAGTATCTTCGGTGCATCTACGAAGATCAGATATTCCAGTTCACAGCCTTACCCTTTGGAATGTCCCTAAATCCATGGATTTTCACCAAATTAATGGACATTGCACCTACCTCAACGTGCCATATCAGTTTTTCTTTACCAAGACGATTGGCTGATAAGAAATCTGATTTGCAGTCAATTACTATGTCAGACAAAATACTGCCATCAAATAGTTCAAGGTCAAGATTTCATTCCATTGGAATTAATATCAGCTCAGAATTTCATGTTCATAGGCATGGAATTTCTGACACAGCAAAACTTAGTCAGGGTCCCAGCAGACTGAGTCGAGGCCCTAATTTTGACTATCAAATCAGTTCTTTCCTGCAGTCAAGTATCGGCACGAACTTTCCTTTCTCTTTTGGGCAAACTCAGTGCAGCAGCAGACTTTGTTCTCCTTGGCAGACTTCACTGATTACACCCTTTGTTCTGGGGTCCATGTCTGTTGGTCTGAACATTCTGATTCGTCATTCATTTATGGATTTATGAGTTTGGATTACGGCTTTGGTACCATGACCGCAGCTACTTACGACCTCTGCAAATGTGTCTCTTGTCTGTCTAGAGATCTCACATTCTTCCTCTTGATCATCAGATTACGATCAGCAGTATGATTCGATTTCATTTGAACTGGTGGATGGACACCAATCGCTCTGCACTAGGAACTGCTATCCATCCTCCAGTTCTCAATGTATTCCTATTTATGGATGTCAGTCATTATGGCTGGGAAGTTCATTTAAAGCCTATCCTTTCGTGGTAGCTGGACGGAAGACCAATCCCAGCTCCATATCAATATTCTAGAAATGATGGCCATATGCTTCGCGCTGAAAAAAGCCATAACATTTATTCACCATTCTGCATCATGGTATCTACTGACAGTACGACAGTGGTCTCCTATATCAACAAACAAGGTGAACACATTCTCCCAATCTATGCTTAAATTTACTCCCGCCAAAGTGAGCAACACCATCGTTTGTTGTATGCACAATATTACCATTTATCATGTCCCCAGCACTTTTTGTTTGGGCAAAAGAATTATTTTATCGCAAGTGTTTTTTCCCAGACTGATGTCTTAGGAGGTTTCCTTGGTTCTAAATTTGCATTAGGTAGGAATTAAATTTTATGAAGAGTAAAATTTTTTTTTGTGATTGGCAAGTCACTTGACCATATCGTCCAATCATTTTAGCGGAATATCACGCAGAGTTGTTTTTCCTTTTCAATTAATAGCAGCCCGTAACATCAGCCAATGAGATCTTGTTTTGGTCTTTGAAACCAATCAGTATTGAGGGAATCCATGCTCTAGTTGTCTTGGAGCATTGGCGTCACTTTTGAAAAAAATTTCATTGTGTGTAGACGTATTGTGAAAAATTTTTACCCACCCACCCGCTCCTTTGTATATAGTAGTTTTTTCAGTTTCTGTAGTTTAGTTAGAAACCATATGACAATTTTTGTGGGGGCTCTCACTATCCCGTGCATTAAGCCCGAGGCGTGCTAGGTATGTATCCCATATGTACTTACCGTCCTTCCTGGTTCTCCCTTGGACTTGGTCGGCCCTTCTGTGCACCTCCACTCCTTCCTTGTACATAATACATGTATATATGTTAATTATTACCATCATATTTTCACTGCATTAGATTCTTTTATGTCATAGTGCTAGTATATGCTCAACAATAATTCTCATATTATGTACCGTAGCCTTAGTTTTATAAGTTACTCATGCTTCAGTAGTTATGATTTAATGAATGGTAAATTGTTAAATATGCTGATGTAACAGAGGTATGGGAGATCCTGTGTGTAATGTAGTAATCAGAGTTTGTCATATTCCAGGTAAATTCAATATTTTGGCAGACCACCTCTCGAGATTGGACAGACCTATCAAAGCAGAATGCATGGGCACTGGATCAAACGATAGCGAATTCAATATTCCAAATGCTCAATAATCCCAATGTGGGCTTGTTTGCAACACGATTCAATCACAAACTCCCATTGTATGTATCTCCAGTTCCCGACAGCCACGCACTTGCAGTAGATGCTCTTTCAATGAACTGGAATCTACTTCATGCATATGCATTTCCTCCTACAATTCTGATACGTTCTGTTCTAGCCAAGATATTTCAATCTCAGTGCAGAATAGTTCTTATTGCTCCATTATGGCCTTAACGGCCGTGACTCTCAGAGATACTACAACTACTAGTGTCAGCTCCAATTCGTCTCCCACTATTTCCAAACCTTCTGACACAGTCAAAAGGAAAATTTCTACACCAAAACCTCCCATTACTTGACCATCACGCTTTGGTGTTACCAAAACAATCAGTCAGAGATAAAAAGTTTTCGCAAAGCTTTGCAGATTTTGTCTCAAAATCAAGACAAACAGATGCTCATTGATACATATAAAAAGTCACAAATTTTGGTATTGTACAGGGTTCAAATTTAGCACTTGCATTCTCGCAAAATGCGAGCTCACTTCACAAAATGCAAGTTGAAAAATCTAAGACTTGATTTTCTTTGCGAGTCCCATTTTCCGTCCATGTTTAGTTAGTGCAAACCGAAGTAAGTAGAAATCTTGAAGTGAAAAAGCGGTGTGTATGCGCAATAACAATAAGCAGTTAGTAAATTCTTTGTCACCGAGGCGCTTGCCAATGTATGTTTTTTTTTTCCCCCCAATAATTGGCGCACCTCAGTTTAGCGTGGTTGTCAATACAAGGGATGTGTACAATAAAAGCGTCTGTATGTACACTGATCAATAGGCATCGAAATCGAAAGTTGAATTGACAGTAAAAACGGCCCTTCAAAATCATGGATAAGTTTGTAATTAAACAGAAAGCAGGCGATATGGAGGACCAGAACAACATTTCAAATAATTCTGCAGGCCTCGGTGGCTCAGTTGGATGCGCCATCCGACTGGAGACCAGGAGGTCGCGGGTTCAACCCCTGCGGAGGTCGGCAACATTCTTTCGTGGAGATTGATCATGAAATATTTTCTACGGTCATTCTCTCCCTTCCGCTGATTCAAGAAGGGCAGTTGTCCGTTTCTGGCAAAAGAATGTACACAGTACTTGTGAACCACTTAGAGAACTAAGTCTGCCCAGTAAACGTGTGGTTAGGTAAACTGACCGCGCTCGACATGACCCCATTGGGTTGACTGGGCCGTAAAACCTCAACACAAACAAACAAACAAATAATTCTGCAAATAAAGTCCCCAAAACAGACACAAAACAGACAGTTGCGGATGCTACAGATCTGAAGCTTTTCGGACCTAAACCCGAGACTGCCTCAGTGAGTCAGAACAGTCAGAAAATGGGAAAAAAGAACTGGGAGTGGGATTGGATTAAGAAAACAGCAAAACGGACAATAATCTGGTTGTTCAGATATGGGTACAGAGTGAGCAGGCATCATTCACATGATATGACCTCTTCTGTAAGATACTTTTCATTGTCTGTCAGGTTGGAAAAAGGGGGATGCAATAAATGCGGACCACTAGGTCAATACGAGTCATTGTATTCATCCCTTCTTTTTTAGCTCACCTGAGCTGAAAGCTCAAGGTGAGCTTTTGGGATCACTCACCGTGCGTCGGCGTCGGCGTCGTCGTCGTCCGTATGTCCGTCCACAATCTTTAAACAACATCTCCTCCTAAACCACTGATTGGATTTTGACCAAACTTCACAGGAATGATCCTTGGTTGGTCCTCTTTCAAAGTTGTTCAAATGGTTCCGGTCCATTGCATATCTAGGTCACAGGAGCTAAAAATAGATTTTTTAACTAAAAACTTAAAAAGTCTTCTTGTCAGAAACCACTGGACCGATTTCAATATAATTTTGCAGAAATGTTCCTTTGGTGATCCTCTACCAAGATTGTTCAAGCCATTTGGATTCGTCAAAAAACATGGCCACCAGGGGGCGGGGCTTATTTTCCCTATGTATCTATATAGAAAACTTTAAAAATCTTCTTGTCAGAAACCACTGGACCGATTTCAATGTAATTTTGCAAAAATGCTCCTTTGGTGATCCTCTACCAAGATTGTTCAAGCCATTTGGATTTGTCAAAAACCATGGTCGTTAGGGGGCGGGGCTTATTTTCCCTATATATCAAAATAGAAAACTTTAAAAATCTTCTTGTCAGAAACCGCTGGACTGATTTCCATATAATTTTGCAGAAATGTTCCTTTGGTGATCCTCTACCAAGATTGTTCAGGCCATTTGGATTCGTCAAAAAACATGGCCACCAGGGGGCGGGGCTTATTTTCCCTATATATCTACATGTATATAGAAAACTTTAATAATCTTCTTGTCCGAAACCACTGGACCGATTTCAATATAATTTTGCAAAAATGTTCCTTTGATGATCCTCTACCAAGATTGTTCAAGCCATTTGGATTCGTCAAAAAACATGGCCACCAGGGGGCGGGGCTTATTTTCCCTATGTATCTATATAGAAAACTTTAAAAATCTTCTTGTCAGAAACCACTGGACCGACTTCAATATAATTTTGCAAAAATGTTCCTTTGGTGATCCTCTACCAAGATTGTTCATGCCATTTGGATTCGTCAAAAAACATGGCTGCCAGGGGGTGGGGCTTATTTTCCCTATATATCTATATAGAAAACTTTAAAAATCTTCTTGTCAGAACCACTGGACCGATTTCCATACAATTTTGTAGAAATGTTCCTTTAGTGATCCTCTACCAAGATTGTTCGAGCCATTTGGATTCGTCAAAAAACATGGCCGCCAGGGGGCGGGGCTTATTTTCCCTATATATAGAAAAATGTAAAAATCATCTTGTCCCAAACCACTGGACCGATTTCCATATAATTTTGCAGAAATGTTGTTTTGGTGATCCTTTACCAAGATTGTTCAAGCCGTTTGGATTCGTCAAAAAACATGGCCGCCAGGGGGCAGGGCTTATTTTCCCTATATATGTATCTATATAGAAAACTTTAAAAATCTTCTTGTCAGAAACAGATGGACCGATTTCAATATAACTTGGAAGGAATGTGTCTTTGGTCACCCTCTTCCAAGGTTGTTCAAGCCATCTTGATTCGTCAAAAAATATGGCTGCAAGGGGGGTGGGGCTTATTTTCCCTATATATCTATATAGAAAACTTGAAAAAAAATCTTCTTGTCAGAAACCACTGGACCGATTTCAGTATAACTTGGCAGAAATGTTTCCTTGGTGACCCTTTACCAAGATTGTTCAGGCCGTCATTATTTGTCAAAAAACATGGCTGCTAGGGGTGGGGCTTATTTTCCCTATATATCTATATAGAAAACTTGAAAAAAAATCTTCTTGTCAGAAACCACTGGACTGATTTCAATATAACTTGGCAGACATGTTACCTTGGTGACCCTTCCTTGGTGACCCTTTACCAAGATTGTTCAAGTAATCGTGATTTTTCAAAAAACATGGCCGCTAGCGGGTGGGGCTTATTTCCCTATATATCTATATAGAAAACTTTAATAATCTTCTTGTCAGAAACCACTGGACCGATTTCAATATAACCTAGCAGGAATGTTTCTTTGGTGACCCTCTACCAAGGTTGTTCAAGCTGTCATTATTCGTCAAAAAACATGGCCGCTATGTGGGCGGGGCTTATTTTCCCTATATATCTATATAAAAAACTTTAAAAATCTTTTTGTAAGAAACTGTTACTCCGAATTCAATGTAACTTGACAGGAATGGTGACCTTCTACCAAGATTGTTCAGGCTTTCATGATACGTCAAAAAACATGGCCACCAGAGGGGGCGGGGCTTATTTTCCGTATATATCTGTATAGAAAACTTTGAAATACTTCTTGTCAAATACCCCTGACCGATTTCAATGTTGCTTTGGTGACCCTCTACCAAGAATGTTCAAGCAATCCTGATTTGTCAAAAAAACATGGCTGTTAGGGGGTGAGGCTTATTTTCCCTATATATCTAGATAGAAAACTTTGAAAATCTTCTTGTCAGAAACCACTGAACCGATTTCAGTTTAACTTGGTTTAACTTGGTAAACAGATTGTTCCTTTGGTGACCCTCAACCAAGTTTTTTCAAGGTGTCATGATTCGTCAAAAAGAAAAAAATGGCTGTTAGAGGGTAGGGCTTTATAGCAATATAAAACACTCTAAAAATCTTTTTGTCAGAAACCACTGGACCAATTTCAATATAACTTGGCAGAAATGTTCCTTTGGTGACCCTCTTTCAAGATTTAGTTGTCATGATGCGTTAAAAAGAAAAAAACATGGCTGCTGTGGGGGGTTGGGGGGTGGGGGGGGGGGGATGGGGGGTGCAGGGCTTAAAAATTTAGAGCAGTGAACTTGGCTGAAACTTCAACACTAATATAAGTATGCAAATCTGTTTGCTCAGGTGAGCGATATAGGACCATCATGGTCCTCTTGTTTTCCTTTTTCTGTCTTGCCCCTTCTTTCAACAGGCCCTTAAGTTTAAATGTAAAAATGGGCCTATGCTGGGGTTCAACATTTTGCAAAGAGACCAGCGCCCAGCATGGTGGGGTACAGTAATTAGATAACGGTAAATTAACATATAGCATGATTTACATTAAGAAACAAATGAATAACAACATAAACAGCTGTAATGAAAAATGTCCACATTAACATAGTTTCAGTAATAGATATAACTTTGCAAATGAAATAATCAAAGCTAGCAATCTTTAAAAAAAAAAAAAAAAAAGCAAGCGGACAATATAATTTAGCAAGTTACAAAAACATACACTTGCTAAAATTAGCAAGTGAGAAAAAAAGTTAAATTTGAACCCTGTTGTATGTAGCTGCACCTGACATGGATAGAAAGCCAAAGCAACATGGAATGTTATGGAAAAGAAACTCAGTTAGCCTTGTTTCAAAATTCATTTTTGGTTTTGTTACAGTGGGAAATTATTCTATTTTTGCATGAATTGTTCTCTGATTATCAAAGTTTGAAATTTCTTAGTTGCACTGGAATATATGACAGGCCTGATCAAGTTTTAATTTTTGATCATGGGTACACCACTAGTGACTTACTGTTGCTTTACTGGTGAGTAGAGATAATAAATTTCAATTTCTATTCAAAGTTTTAGAATATTTTGCAATTTACTGTAATTATATTTTCTTAACTATTTGTTCCAGGTGTGACAAGTAAAAAGCGTTTGCTCCCTGTTTACTTAAAAGTGCGGTTAGAGAATAAAGACCCCGTGCTTCCTATTAAAGTTCTGGAGATGATTGAGTCCTTGAATATTCAATTTGATGAGGTAAGCAAAGCTGTAGATAGGAGGGGTAGCCAGTTAAACATTTTCTTATTTCTCCACAAAAACATATGTTGTGGGTACTCACTAGAGGAGCCACAATGCAGAAATAAGAAAAATATCAGTACTGTTTGGTTGTTAACCCTTAAAGCGCCAATCACAACAATTATCGTCTCTGCTTTGTCTTCTGCCAGTTACTTTAAAAGTCATTGTTGCAAACAATGTGGACCCAGATCAGACTGCTCCTCTAGGAGAAGTCTGATCTGGGTCCACACTGTTTGCCTATTTGCAAAAAAGTATGTTTGAAAAGTTTGCATGAAGATACAGCAGACGACAAAAACAGATGATATTCACAGATGCATGTTTTCTTGGCGTTCTAAGGGTTAAAAAGGCCTTATCTGAGTCTGTGGAGGGGTATCCAAGCAAACCTTTTTCCCATTTCTCTGAAAACGTGTGGGAACTTATTCTAAGTGATCTGGTGAAAAATAAAAAAAAAATAAAACATGTTGCATAGTTTATCTTCCATAGATGTGAACACACTCACATTTCTTTAGTGCACCCTCTGACCACCACTTTTCACTCAAACCAAGGTTGTCTCTTTGGGTAGTTTTAGATTTGAAGTGAATAGATTTGATGAAATAAGATTAAAGACAAAAAAAAAAAAAAAAAAAAAACTGAAATAAGCATAGCTCCAGGTAAGTGTGTTTTTTTTTTTTTTTTTTTTTTCGGTCAAAAAGTACCGATATTATTCTTATTTCGCCAATAAACATATGTTGTGGGTACTCATAAGAAGTGCCTTGCTGAGGGGCTTTTATTAACCCATTGTATACTGAGTAGAATCTCCTACACAATATATTGGAAGAGTCCAATTTCAATTTTAGGTACATCTGACTATGAGATTTAGATATTCCTATAGAAAAAAGGCTTAACTATTTACAAACAGTGGGGACCCTGATCAGATGCCACATTCTGTGGCATCTGATCTGGGTCTGCACTGTTTGCCAGTTACCCTTTTAGGGGTCTCCCAACTACAATGAGTTGAGTGCCCACAGCATATGTTTTCATAGAGATATACTAGGATGAAAAAGAAACACTGAGTACATTAGTATAATTATGCAACAAATAACAACTGACGTGCCTGTCAGTGTTGCACTACACTAATAGGGATACTGTCAAAGGGTGTATTTTTTTCTCACAATCATTACTGAAAATTGAATGAAACTTTGTCAAATTCTTCAATAAAGATGAAAGGTTATAAAAGTAAAGGTTGTAAAAATAAAAAAAAAAATGAAAGTAACATTACATTAAAAACTTAATAACTATCTGTTAATTACCCGGCATTTCTTTGTCGTCCTAAAATATAATGAAAATATAATGTGGATACACATCTTACCTGAGTTTTGAGTAAGTATCTGGTCAAATGCAGAAATAAGAATAGATATATTGTCTATATGTCAACTATTAGTGGATGATCAGTTAATTTTATAAAACTGATGATATTCTATGAAATTCTGGCTGGTTCCCAACACTAGCATGCAGTCTTTCACTGCAGGTGATCTGTCTCCAAACTAGTCCACTATAACCTGGTATTGAGTGTCCTCACACTGTTATATGTTATGTTTTGGGGTTTAGCGACACATCAAACCTTGCAGGTCTTTTTGTGTCATCTCCCAAAGAAAGGGAGAGGAAAGATAAAATAGTAGAGGAGATGAAAGAGAGGGACAAAGGTGAAAGAGGCAAATGAATGAAAGTGAAGAAATAGAACAAATAAAAACATTTCCCCTCTACCCTTTCCTGCTGCAAGGATAGCAGGCCTTGCCCTACTGTAAGCCAATCACAGACAAAGTGGTGACCTGACACTTTTGCCTCACCCAACCACCCCTGTTTTCACACTCATTACGAAAACACGCCTATTTGAATATATAGAAAATTTTGTCTCCAAAAACTGAAAATTTTCAGATAAAAAACTCAGATATCTTTCATATTTCTGCACAAAACATAGATTGTGGGTACTCGTTAGAACTGCCTCAATGGCGCGGTTCTAACAAGTACCCACAATCTATGATCTTAAGCAGAAATAAGAAAAATAATGTATACCCCTGTAAACCTCAGTTTTACTATATAAAAGTGGGGTTTAAGGGGGTCAAAATTATATAGGCGTGTTTTTGTGATGGTTAGGTCAGTACATGGACAGGTGGCTCAGGGGCAGACTGGAATCTTGGCCTCCATAGTTACAAGCCACTTCAAACATCATCAGTACATACATCCCACCCAACCCAAATAACCTGCCACAAAATTAGATCATTTTGACCTACATTTATGAAAATTAACACTGTTAAACCTTTTGGGTAGGATTTGTATCTGGGCTTCAATAGGTGTGAGCCCCAGAAATGCATCCTTCCACCACATATACATATCCCACCACCCTGTACATGTGTCCAACTATCTTATATGTGCATCTCACCATCATACTATGCATCCCACCGGCCCATACAGGCATCCCTCTAGCCTATACATGCATGTCTAGCCACCCCATACATGTGCCCCACAACCACATACACATGTCTCACCATCCAGTACATGCCCGTACATAAATACCATCACACTACATGCATTCCACCACCCTGTTCATTTGTCCCTCTGCCACACACATGCATCCCACCATCCCATATATGCATCTCACCACCCCATATATGTGTTACACGACCCAATACATGTTCCCACCACTCCATACATGATACATGTGTCCAGCCACACCATATATGCAACCCACCACCCCATACATGTATCAGACAACTCTATACATGAGTCCCACTACCCATAATTGTGTTCCACCACCCAATCATGCATCCCACCATGACATACATGTGTCCCACCACCCCATACATAGTGATGGGAATCGGTTTGATTTTCATAATCGATGATCAGTTCATAGCAAGTGACTAATAATCGAATCGAAATCGGTTGATCAACATTGTGTATATATAACATTTTACAGCTTTACAGCCTTAAGTCTTTACCTTTATACATGTACATGTGTCAAAGTTATTACCGACTGCGCTATCCAGCTTGGCGATAGATAGATAGATAGATAGATAGATTAGATAGATTAGATAGATAGATAGATAGATAGATTAGATAGATAGATAGATAGAGAGACAGACAGACAGACAGACAGATGTTCTGTGAAGTTTTTTATCTTTAGATCTACTCAATATTTTTAAATCATAACGATAAAGACAGAGGGAACTACTACTAAACAAATCTGGCAGATACCAGATCATGTCAACCAAAAGAATTTATAGCCTTTCTTTTGGGTATTATTTGGATGTGGTGTGCATTCTTGACCTTCCACTCCTTCCAGAAAAAAGAATTTATAAGTGACATAAATATTTTTTAGTCATACTTTATAGAAATCTCTAATCACTTGCATGAAAAACTTGGATTGCTTATATTATGTCATTTAAACTTAAATCAAGTAGAGACCTCGCAGATTTTATAGTTTCCCAGTTTCCCGTTTTTTGAAAAGCTACATCTTATCATGAAAAAAGTGGCGATTGCCAACCTTTATATGCATACTCCTTTCTGCAAATGCGGCAGATCGCCTTTGACATGTCTAGATTATCTTTTGTGGGTGTCGGGGCCCTTCACCGATTTTACTGAAGCCGAAGTACTTCCAAACTCCTGATCTGGTTTTTCGCACCGGATATCCACAGCTATCTGTCCGCCATTTTGAAGAAGACAAGAAAAGCTTACCTGACAAATTCGAAGGATTTTAATCATCCGCATAAATGTTTTAAACAGTAAAACACCGCTGAGACAACTAAAAAAAACATTTTATTTATTTTCTTATCATCACTGTGATAAAATTTAGCTGGTAATGCAAAAAAAAATTGATACGTAACTCTCGTTTCAAATTGCGTCATCGTATCTCGGAAAACAAAAGTGAAAGTAACTTCGGCTATTTTCGGCACTTTTCATATTTCGATTAATCGAAAATTTAGGATTCCGCTCGAGCGCTTGAAATGTGGGAGAAATCGATCGATTTTCGAGTTCTTTCGATCATTGACCCACCACTACCCATACATAAATCCAACCACCCCACTCATGCATTCCACCACCCTGTACATGTATCCAACCACCCCATACATGAATTGAACCTCCCCATACTTATGTCCAACCACCCCACTCATCCCATCACTTCATACATGTATTCCACCACCCCTCTGGGTGGCTGAGTCTTTAGCTCTCCCAACTTTGGATCACAATGTCCCTGGTATGAATCCAGCTGGAGGCGGAATTCAGCTTTTGACTATGGGGCTTATTGCACAGACCCTTTCATTAGCGCACTTCTGTTGTCTCTGTATCACTTAATTAATGTTGATTGAAAGGATTGTAAAACACCAAACTACACGCATCCAACCAATGCATACATGAATCTCACCACCACATATCTGCATCTCACCACCTAGTACATGAGCCGGCCTCGGTGGCTCAGTTGGATGCGCCGTCCAACTGGAGACCAGGAGGTCGCCGGTTCAACCCCCGCCGAGGTCGGCAACATTCTTTCGTGGAGATTGATCATGAAATATTTTCTGCAGTCATTCTCTCCCTTCCGCTGATTCAAGAAGGGCAGTTGTCAGTTTCTGGCGAAAGAATGTGCACACTACTGGTTAACCGCCTAGAGGACTAAGCCTGCCCAGTAAACGTGTGGTTAGGTAAACTGACCGCGCTCGACATGACCCCATTGGGTTGACTGGGCCGTAAAACCTCAACACAAACAAACCTAGTACATGACCCTACCACCCCATACAGGCTTCACACCTTACACATGCATCCATCAACTCCATACATGCATCTCAACAATCAATACAGGCATCCCACCACCACATACATGCATTCCACCACCCCATACATACATACATACATACATACATACATACATACATACATACATACATACATACATACATACATACATACATACAACCACTCAGTACATGTATCCCATCACCCCATAGTTATTTATTACATGCATTTCACCACACTTAACATGCATCTGACCATTCCATACATGTATCCTGCAAACCTATACATGTGTCCAACCCACCCGCTCATGTATCCTGATAACCCATACATGTTTCCCATCACTCCATACAATTCCCGTATGAAAATTCTAGATGGACTGAGTCTGGAATCCAAGCTGATTCCAAGCGGAAATGACATGGATTTTAGAAAATTCTGGCATAATATGCACGGACACATAGTTTTTTCTAAATCCTGGGGTACTCTACAAGCATATTTTTCAAACTCCGCCAGGAATAAAAATCCGCCCTGTTTATTAATACTTAAACTTTCAGAAACATGTTTCTTTTTCCAAACTCCACCTGGAATAAAAATCAGCCATGATTATTACTACTTAAACTTTCAGAAACATTGTTACTTTTTTCCCAAGTCCGCCTGGAATAAAAACCCGCCCGGATTATTAATACTTAAAGTTTCTTCATTGACCCATTGATCTTCATGTAACCTGAAACCTCAAAGGAACCACCAGTTGCATGTTTTTGCTGCATGTGGCATTTCTATGAATATTTACTTTGGACAATTATCTTTGTATTTAAAATTTCTGATATAATAACAAAGAAAAAAATGTTTGTTTATTTACTTCCCAAAGGACTTTTCACCAAGTGTTATTTGTAAAACTGACAGAGACTTAACATGCCAAATCTTTGAGGTGGAAGAAAAATGCAAAATGGAATGGAAAGAAAGTCATTTTAAAAGTCAGGAGTAAGTTCATTAGTTATCACTTCTGCACCAGCAAGTTAAAAGACGTGACTGTGTAGTCCCTGATCAGACTACAGCATCAGCATTTGACAATATGATAATACTTTTTTTTCTGTAGCATTGAGTACCTGAACCCTTAAACTGCCAGTGATGACATTTGCATATGTCATCAAGTATCAATTTTTTTTTTCTTATTTTTCAAGGAATTAAGGCTTGAGTCATTAGAGGTTAATCAGCTACAAAGTGGATGATTTACATTAGTCCTAATTTTCCCTGAAAAATAATTTACAAAGAAAATTGCTGTCTGCTCTAAAAATAGGATTTGAATAAATTTCATCAGTGGCTGGGAATTTTTCTTATATTCAGTTTGACTGGAGGCGGACGTCTTGTATGCTTGGATTTATGTAAAAATTACGCCAGGATTTTTGGACACAGAAATCAAGATGTAATTTTAATAAATACATGAGGCGGACCATTCCATTATTATGCCTGGTTTTAAATACGTCAGGCAGACTACGCCATCATTACACCTGGATTCTGAAAAATAAAATTTGCATATGGAGCAGACTAATTTAAATATTACCACCCATTTCACGCCTGGAACAGGTCAATTTCCTTTGATTTTTTACTAAAAATAAATTTCCGTCTGTACTTAAAATAGTAAACATCCAGACGGAATACGCCAAGAATATACTATAGAAGTATGTGCCATTTCCTCCTGGATTCCAACTGGGTATTTTCATATGGGAATGCATCCAGTTATTTCATACATGTTTTCAAACACCCCATACCTGCATCCCAATACCCTGTCCATGATTCCAGCTTCCCCTTACATGTTTCCCACCAACCCGTACACACATCCCATGAGCCAATACACATAAAGTGAGATAAGGATTGTATACTGAAAGGAAAAAGAAACGCAGGGTAGAGTTTTTTCCTTCTTATTTTAACCATTTTTTACGGTGTTTACTATAGCCATACACTTTTACAGATTGTCCTGTGAATGTGAACCGCGGGTATACGAGTCTTTGGTCGATGTGCTATCTACCCAGTGTGTGAAATCATTCAGCCGTGCACTACACAGTGCATTGCACCGACAATACGAAAAGCCAAAATTTCGTGCAAAACAAGCATGTTTAAACCTTCAGCACAAGATTTCCTCACACCATTTGGTACACTTCAACGATACACAACGCTCTTCGATTCTTTTACTGATTTTTCTTTTCATTTTTACGCTACTTTGAACTTTTTTTCAATCATGGTACGATTGACTGATGTTCAGAGGGGTGGGGCAATTGCGTTGCTGATGCAGGGTCAGAGGCAACACAGGACAATCTGTCTGGCACATTTGCGGAATCGTCATCTCACTGCTACCGAAACTGCCCTTAATACAGTAGGTACGCATAATCAACAAATTTCTCCGCAGACTGTTGGAAGTTGATTGCGAGAGATTGGTCTTCGAGCTCTTCGTCCATACGTTGGTCTGCCTCTGACCCAGGCACGTAGGTTGCGTCGTATGGCGTGGTTGACGGTGCATGCGCCCAGGCTATTTCCGATGAGGCAGTGGAGACGAGTTCTTTTTACAGACGAGTCTAGGTTCACTCTCTATCGCGCAAATGGTCGACGTCGTGTGTACCGACATTGCGGAGAAAGCTTTGCCGACCCTGTTTTGTCGAACGGGATCGGTTTGGGGGTGGCTCTGTTATGGTCTGGGGAGGCATTGCTCACGGGATAAAATCACAGTTGATTATTGTTGTGGGCAATATGACTGCAGTAAGATATAGGGATGAGATCTTGCGTCCTGTTGCAGTCCCGCTTGTGCAGCAACATAATCTGATTCTGCAGCAGGACAATGCCCGACCACATGTTGCCCGAGTTTGTCAGGATTTCCTGGCAAACAATAACATCGCACCACTAGCATGGCCACCGTACAGTCCAGATTTGACCCCAATAGAGCACATGTGGGATGAGCTGGACAGAAGGGTTAGGAAGCTCCGAAATCCCCCCGCAACTCTCGCACAACTAAGGAATGCGTTGATCGATGAATGGAATAACATCCCGATGCGAACTGTCAATGCTTTGGTTAACTCTATCCAAAGGAGAATTAGGGCAGCAATGGCAGCAAGAGGGGGGCACACCCGATATTGATTTTCAGTTTGATTTTGATTTCATGATTTGGGGGGTAGCTACCAATGAACTTCAATAACTGGAGACTTGTTGATCACAAACCAATGAAATTTGGAACTTTTGTTCCATACATGTACCGTTTTGTAATCATAGTAAAATATTTAAAAAACTTTTTCAAACTTGAATGAAGTTTAGGAATAAAATTTATCCTGCGTTTCTTTTTCCTTTCAGTATATTATCGTAAATACAACTCTAAATTGGGTACATACACATAGAAATAAGAAAAAAGATTGTATCAAACACAACCGTCAAAAATGCTGATACTCAAGGTATTCCTGTGGCAGACATATTGGCAGACCCTTCAAGATATTTTCATCAAACTTCTTAGAAATATAAAGCTATCAGATGAGATGCAGTAAACAAGAACCATATTTCTTATTTACATCTTTTTGGAGTTATTCCCCTTTGAAATTCAACAATGATAGTTTTGTGTCCGCTCCATAACTTGAAAACCCTTTAAGTTATGTTCATGAAACTTCATAGAAATATAAAGCATCATCAGACAACATGCTCTACACAGAACCGTAACTCTTGTATATTCATTTTTGGAGTTATTCTCTCTTTGAAATTCAACAATTGTAATTTTGTGTTCACTCTGTAACTTGAAAACCGTTCAAGATATTGTCATAAAACTTCATAGAAATATAAAGCATCATCAAATGACATGCAGAACACAAGAACAAGTTATCGTCCTCTGAAATTCAACAATGTTAATTTTATATCCTCCATAGCTTGAAAACCATTCACGATATTTTCATGAAACTTTATAGAAATATAAAGCAGTGATGATGAACAAATAGTATGGGTAAACTTTCTATATGTGAGTGGCAGCTGGGGGTGAGGGGTGTGGGGGGGTGGGGGGGGGGGAGACATCAGTGGCAGCTGGGGGTGAGGAGGCGGCATATGTTTTTTGTTAAAAACAGCTCTAGTTGTATCTGTTTTGTTTTTAGCTCACCTGGGCTACTATTTGGAGGTTAAAGTATACCAAATTCTGATAGAGTTATCACTATTTTTTAAAGATTCTTCAGACATGACTTACATTCTGGATAACTCTTCCTACAGTTTTCACGGAATGAGTTGGATGGTAAGACCATGTGTTGGAACAGCATGTATGAGGTTACAGTACACCATTTATTAAGAATGTTATAACCCTTTAAAGATTTCAAAAAGCTTTGAAAACCTACACAATCTGATACATAGAGCTATGTCCACTGATTTCCAAAGATGCCTATAATTAACCTTGTTTGCTGCATAGCTAGATGGGTTGTAGACATTGAGTGACCTTGACCTACTTTTCAGCTGAGGTCAGCATCATGATCCTCTTGTTTCATGTTGGACTTAAGCTTAAACGCCATAGATCCTCAGGCCTCTGAAGCCTTCTCTTTGCATACATCTCATCTCTCCAGGTCATCTGCCATAAGGACAAGGCACTATGACCTGTCTTGTTGCAAAACTGTACTGCATTTAACACTTAAAGGCTCCATATTCCTCAAAAATAGATATTTTATTATCCAAGAAAAGTTTGATAAATTGATATATGGCATTTATACAATCATAAAATGTGGTGTCTGACAGCCTGTAAAATCTAAGTTAGATCTCTCAATCTTGAAATGATATGATTTTTTATCATATCTCTGAATTAATGTGGCCAACATTAATTCAGAGATAGGATAAAAAATCATTTCATTTTTGATTCAGTTCAAAAATGAGAGACTAACTGAAATTTTACAGGCTGTCAGATGGCATGTTTTGTGATCATATAATAATACCATCTATCAATTTTTTAACCATTCTTGGATAAAAAAATTTCTTTTTTTTTAGGAATATGGAGCCTTTAAAGTACCAAGCAAATATTGCTGGCTGAGAGGCAGACAGTATAGAACCTGATCAGATGGCCTGCCTGTCTGAATACTTAGGGTATATATGGGCTGTGCCGTGCAGAAATGAGCAAATGTGAACAGCGAAAGCCCAGATAAGTCTGAGCATCTGTGCCGTCTGATAAGGGCCTTCCCTGTCCACAAACAGAATTATTGGACACCATACAATGATTCAGTGAAAAACAAGTGCCAGGATGAGATTTTGGGCATGTGCAGGATGATGTGAATTAAGTCTGGTACAATTAATTGGATAATTGATTAATTGATCAATAAATACCACAAAACCGATTATAGTTACAGATTTGCTGATAATCGATCATTTTATTTCTGTGTCCGTTACTTTAGTGTATTTACCTCTAGTATTCAAACACCTCAACTCCTTACCATACTTTATCTGAAATTTGAATAAGTAAATTTAATACCAAATGTTGTGTCTAAAAATAGCTGAATGAGTGGCAAACAGTATAGACCCTGATGAGAGGCAGTGTCTCATCTGGATCTACACTATTTGCTCAGGTCCGTCTGAACAAATACATACAGTAAAGTATAACATATGGTAAGAGTCATGCTCAGGTAGATAGATAAAGTCTTGACCAAATCTTTAATGATTACTAATCGATTATCGATCACAATGACATAACTGATAATCGATGTCAGCTCTGATTAGTCAGCCTTAATGTGAATCCACACTTTTATGCATGTTCAAAGACACATTTTTTGCTTAACTTGGCCATACAATGAATGTATTTCAGAGCTCTAGATAAGAGGGAGTAAGGGGTATTTCAGCATTGAATTTTTGAAAATCAGCATTAAAATTTAAGTTGAGGGGGTAAAAATACTCAATGAATTTTGGATTTCAGCATTGCAATCAAATTTGGGAGCAGGAAAAATTTTCAGTTAACCTTACATCTTTTACCATAAGGCACTTTCTTTCACATTTATTCTTGTATGAGCGGTAGCAGTATACTAGATCAGAAAGGGTTTAACCCTCAAAGCACCCATGACAGATTTATGCATTCTAAGCTGTTTTGCTGTTGTTTTTCAGAGAAAATAAAGCTTAGCAGACAATTCACATGAAATGCCAAGCTTTATTTTCTCTGAAAAAAAAAATTGAATATTGTATTCTATTTTTTGCTTGGTACTTCAGGAGTTAAGCATTGCAAATGAGCAATGAAGTATTAATTAAGCTTTAAAGCAAGATGTAAAATACAAAATATTATCTAGAACCCTGGATTTTATTTTCAGAATCTTTATTCATTGCTGCTTGCCAGTGCTGCCGAGAGAGGACTTGTGGATGAAGTAAGGTAACAAAATACAAGATAAGGCTAGGGAATAGGTACAAAAGGTGTAGTCATATACCAAAAATGACCTTTTTACCTACCACTTTTTAACCCTTGTCCTGCTGGATAAATTAAAGGGGAATGCAATGTAAGTTGTAAGTACATGTATATCTTGGAGTAAAGTGCTTAACAAGCCATTTATTTTGATGCAAGAGTTTTCAAAATTGGCCTAGAAATAAGGAAGTTATGGTGGTTTGAATATATTTAAAATGGCTGTCATGGATGCCACCATATTGTAGGCTTTGTGACATCACACAGCCCAAATTAAATATGCAAAACCAAATTATAAAGGGTTTTCAAGAATATTTTTGCTACAGTTTTTTTCTAATCTTTTAATTCTAGTGACCAGCAATCATTTCCCCCCAAAATAAACCAACTTTATGAAAATAACTATCTTTATTAAACAAATTTTAATTTTTATGAAACCTCATTTAATATTCAAAATGGTGGCGACCATTCCACCAATGTTAAAATATTCAATTGTCTATAACTTATTTAATTTTCCACTACTAATTTTGATCAGATTTGTGTCAAAATTCTTTGTTTGAGAAGTTCTTTGCTTTAAAGCACAATACCTTTTAAGGTTGCGTTCCCCTTTAAGATGCCATGCCCACTTCTAATTTTCAGCCAATCAGATTACTTGATCCAGGTTGTTGATACATATTTACATACTGACTGACAAACAGTGCAGATCCAGATCAGTTGGCTTCTTCAGAAGCTTCTTCAGAAGCCAACTGATCTGGATCTACACTGTTTGCAATGGAAGGGTATAACCGGGTTCAGCAGGACTAGGGTTAAAATTACTGGCAAAACTTGTATTAAAATATCGACCTAATAAGGATGCACTTTATAGAAAGACCAGCACAAGACTGCATATGCTTATGCAATATTTTTCTGATTTTCTTTGTAAAATATATGTTTTGGGTACTCATTTGAATTGCCTCAACTTGTTGAGGCAATTTACATGAGTACCCACTACATAACATAAGCTTTTTATTATTGAAGTGGATAAAAGACACAGACTTGAATCTTGAAGACTCGGAACTTGCTTTATTGCGCGATTTTAGGTTTTGTGTGGTAATTTTTCCCCTACCCTCAGGCTATCGCCCAGCCACACTTTTTCTCAGAAACTACTGAGCGGATTGAAGTCAAATTTCACAGGAAACATCTTTGGCTTGCATGACCAAGATGCATTATTACAGGTAATTATTATAAATTCACATTCTTCCCTTCAACTGTAGCTTATTGTAGCCAGTCAATATGGTACTGCTGCCCACTCTTGATCAGTTCATAGTGATAGTCTGGTCGCATGACCTCTGCATAAAACAACACAAAAATTTTCTTTTAACCTGTTGTTTTCTCTTCTGTACATGCTTTTTAACCCTATCGTCTGCCCCTTTTCAATTTTAGCTTGTCTGGTAATCCGATGGGGGCCCTTAGCCCTCTTGTTTTTTTATACCCCTGCAAACTTCTTTGTTTGTGTGTGTGTGTGTGTGGAGGGTGTGGGGTGGGGGGAGGGTTGCCTATACTGTTTTCACATTGTCCATCCGTCTGCGATGCCGGGGTTTTCCTAATATCTTGAAAATGCAATGATGGAAATTATCATTTTCTGCAGACACATTGATATCAATAAGGTGTACCTACAGAAGAGAAAGTAAGGGCTAAGGGCCCATTCTCTTGGAGTTATTGCCCTTTGTAAATTGTTTTCTTAATGCAGTAAAATGTTTGTGTGCACACTATCTCTTTAACCAATGGCTGGAATTTGACCAAACCAGTACAGATACATCATCAGGATGAGGGAAAGAAGTGATTAGATTTTGGTGACCTTGACCTTATTTTCAAGGTCACTACATTATAAATACTCAATAAGTGAGCCTTGTGTGCACTCTGTTTAATGAATCAATAGATGAAATTTGACCAAATTAGCACAGATATATTATTGGGATTGGGGAAAGAAGTAATTAGATTTTGGTTACCTTTATCTCATTTTCAAGGTCACACCGGCACATTGAAACTTAAATTTTGATAGAAAAAAGCTTGTGTGCACACTATATCTTGAACCAATAGCTGGAATTTTATCAGACTAGCACAGATACATCGTTAGAACATGGGAAAGAAGTGATTAGGTTTTTGTGACCTTGACCTCATTTTCAAGGTCACTACATTATAAAGACTCTAAAATGACCCTTGTGTGCACCCTATCTTATGAATTATTAGAATTTGTTCAAGCTAGCACAGATACTTTATTGGGATGAGGGAAAGGAGTGATTAGATTTTGGTGACTTGGACCTCATTTTCAAGGTCACACTGACACTTTGAAACTCAAATTTTGATAAAAAAAAAAGCTTATGTGACACATTAATGTCAATAAGGTGTACCTACATAAGAGAAAGTAAGGGCCAGGGGCCCATTCTCTTGTAGTTATTGCCCTTTGTAAAATTTCTCAGTGCAATAAAAAGTTTGTTTGCACACTGTCTCTTTAACCAATGACTGGAATTTGACCAAAGTAGCACAGATACATCATCAGGATGGGGGAAAGAAGTGATTAGATTTTGGTGACCTTGACCTTATTTTCAAGATCACTACATTGGTGGTGGGGGTATCGAATAAGCGCTGCTTATTGACAATTTTCATTACTTCAACTGAAAAGTACCAATACTTTGAAGCACTTCAAAGGAGTATACCCTAATATGTTTTTGAGAAGAAATAAGAAAACTATGTGTATACCCCTCATATCTGCAGATATGATTTCTTATTATACTCCCTCCCCCTCCCCCTTCCCCTTCTGTCTATTTGTGGAGGGGTATACTGTTGGGGTATAAAATTTGCAAGAAATGTCAAAACACTTTTCTGAGAAAAATAAGAAAAACATTAACTTGTCTGCTGAATTAGCCAAAAAAAGGTAATGCAGGCTTTGGAGTGGGCCTTACTTTTCCCAATTTGTTTTTTAGCTCGCCAGGACTATGTCCCTGGAGAGCTTATGTTGTCACCCAGGCGTTGGCATCGGCGTCTGTCGGCGTCCGCGTTGGCGTTGACTTTAGGCGTCCGCGTTAGCACAATGTTTAAGTTTTCAAATGTGTGCATAGTTTTTTAACTGTTTAAGGTACTGCTTTCATATTTGGCCTACACCTACTTTAGGGTAAGACCTTTCAATAGCATACACCACCATCCAAAGAATAGACTCTTTATGTAGGTCAAGGTCAGTTCTTACTTTGTCTTTTACACCCATGTTTAAGTTTTGCATTTAAGTTTTGAAAAGTGTACATAACTGCTGAAGTATTCAAGATAGAGCTCTAATATTTGGCCCACACCAGCCTTAGGGTTAGACCTTTCAATAGCACACCTTTTCCTCAGTTTGACCTTCTGCCCAGGTCAAGGTCAGGTCATACTTTGTCATTTGAACCCATGTTTTAGTTCTGCATTTAAGTTTTGAAAAGTGTTTGTAACTGCTAATGTATTCAAGATACCACTTTAATATTTGGCCCACACCAACATTAGGGTAAGACCTTTCAATAGCACAGACTTTTTCTTCAGTTTGACTCTGCCAAGGTCAAGGTCAGGTTATACTGTCATTTAAACCCATGTTTTAGTTTTGCGTTTAAGTTTTGAAAAGTGTTCGTAACTGCTAAAGTATTCAAGATGCTGCTTTAATGTTTGGCTCACACCTACCTTTGGGTAAGACCTTTCAAAAGTACACACCCCTTCCTCAGTTTGACCTTCTGCCTAGGTCAAGATCAGGTCATACTTTGTCATTTATACCTGTGTTTAAGTTTTGAAAAGTGTACATGGCTGCTGAAGTATGTAAGTTATAGCTTTCATATTTCATCCACATCAGCTTAAGGGAAGATGTTTCAATGGCATATACCCCATCCCTCAGTTTGACATTCTTCCGACAGCAAAGTCAGGTCATACTCTGTCATTTACTGCTATGTTTAAGTTCTGCATTCAATCTTTAATATTTAAAGATTGTTTTCATATCTGATCAGCCCTTTCCGGCGAGCTGCGTTGTCTTCTGACAACTCTTGTAATACATTGCTTTTCAGTACCCACAAGTTTGATGTTATGGTTAAAGTTTTTAAAAGGCTATATCTCCAGAATCTCTAGATGGAAATAGTTCAGACTTGCCCTGATGTTAGATACTCATTACTGGTCTGAAGCTTTATGCTGTACCATTTTGACCCACATGAGTGACACCCACCCCCACCTCAGTAACTAAAAATTTTCAAAATGCTATATTTTAGAGGCAAAGCACAATTAAGGCTAGCTCTGCTGTTCTGCAACAGCTCTTATTGATTTCTCCAGGAAAAACACATGTGGCACTCCTGGTGAAAAGTTACAGCATACATTTTCATGGAAGAATAAGAAGCAATATCAGTATTTTCTGGGTGACAAAATCAGTTCCATATCTAAAGCAAGTTAAACCTTAAAGTGCCATGCACAATTGTAGTTGACAGCATTTATTTACATCACGAAAACATGCCTATATAATTTTGACCCCCTTAAACCCCACTTTTATATAGCAAAACTGGGGTTTACAGGGGTAAACTTTATTTTTCTTATTTCTTCTCAAAACATAGAGGCGGTTCTAACGAGTACCCACAATCTATGTTTTGAGCAGAAATAAGAAAAATATCAGAATTTTTTATCTGAAAATTTTCATTTTTTTGGTGGTAAAATATTCTATATATTTGAATAGGCGTATTTTCGTAATGTTTATTTTGTTTTTCAAAGAAAATAAGGCTTGATATTTCATTTGAATTATCTGCATAAATAGTCAAGCGTTATTTTTTTTCTGGAAACAATAACAACAACAAACAATAAACAAGAGGGCCATGATGGCCCTATATCCCTCACCTGTGTCCCATTGCTTTAGGTTCAGGATGATTGTATTAATTTAATTTAAATCAGGCTAGTGGTTTGTAAGATTATGAAAGTTTTCTATACAGATCATATTTTGTACAAATATAGGGAAAACAAGTGCTGTCCACAGTGGAGGTGGTGGTGGTGTGTGTGTAAGTGGAAGTTGGGCGCATGTTGTGTAATTGAAAGAATTTAGTAAAGGGTATCTTGAGGAACATTTGAGATTTGAGACAGGTTGGATCAGTAATTTACTTTTTGACTGTTTTTCTCTTCAATTTTTAAAAAAAATGCCTATTACAATCCATCCACTGGTTAAGAGGAGGTCTGAAGGTTTTTCTACTTTTAGCTCTGGCAGCCATCTTGTGCATCCAAGCTGAACGGTTTGAGCAATATTGGTAGAGGGTCACCCAAGGAACATTCCTGTGAAATTGTTTTAAAATTCATCCACTGGTTAAGGAGGAGAAGACGTTTAAAGGTTTTTCTATTTTTAGCTTGCCGGGACTATGCCCCTGGAGAGCTTATGTTGTCACCCAGGCTTTGGGGTCAGCATCTGTCGGTGTGGGCATCCACGTCCGCGTTAGCACAATGTTTAAGTTTTCAAATGTGTGCATAGTTTTTTCTGCTTTAATATTTAGCCTATACCTGCTTTAAGATAAGGTCTTTCAATAGCATACACCCCCATTCCCAAAATAGACCTTATGTAGGTCAAGGTCAGTTCTGACTTTGTCATTTGAACCCATGTTTGAGTTCTGCGATTAAGTTTTGAAAAGTGTTTGTAACTGCTGAAGTATTCAAGTTACCGCTTTAATATTTGGCCCACACCAACATTAGGGTAAGACCTTTCAGTAGCTTAGACCTTTTTCTCAGTTTGACTTTCTGCCAGGGTCAAGGTCAGGTTATACTTTGTCATTTAAACCCATGTTTTAGTTTTGGGTTTAAGTTTTGAAAAGTGTTAGTAACAGATTAAGTATTCAAGATGCTGCTTTAATGTTAGGCCCACACCTACCTTAGGGTAAGACTTTCAATTGTACACACACAACCCTTCCTCAGTTTGACCTTCTGCCTAGGTCAAGATCAGGTCATACTTTGTCATTTATACCTGTGTTTAAGTTTTGAAAAGCGTACATGGCTGCTGAAGTATGTAAGATATAGCTTTCATATTTCATCCACACTAGCCTAAGGGAAGATGTTTCAATGGCATATACTTTATCCCTCAGTTTGACATTCTTCGGACATCAAAGTCAGGTCATACTCTGTCATTTACTGCTATAAGTTCTGCATTCAATCTTTAATATTTAAAGATTGTTTTCTTATCTGATCAGCCCTTTCTGGCGAGCTGCGTTGTCTTCTGACAACTCTTGTTTTCTTTTGCTGCTACTTTTCCCTTTTTTTTTCTGAAAATGACCTACCACCCCTAATTTTTAGTCCAAAAATGTTTGAAATGACCAAAGGATGTAATTTTTTCCCTTGCTCGCTCTGAGTTTGTAAAAATTAGATCAGTTTAACTTGAGCAGCCACAATGCAAAAGTTTATGAAATATTTTTACTTCAGTTGTAATGCCTTTTCTAGAACATCTATTTTGGTACAGTTGACTCTCGTTATCTAGACCTCGTTTATCTCGAATAACCGCTTATCTCGAAGTGAAGTCTGGTCCCTGCCTGTACATGAACATATAATAACAGGTAAAAAAATATTGCAATTTCTCCTCTTTTCCACAATATTTTCAATATATCTCTAACTTCAAGAGTCCAGTTACACATATATTTGTTAAATGTGGTTGTTCAAATATTTTTTTCCTCAATTCTGCAAATTTTATATGTGGAGGTACGGATATCTTAAAGTATTTAGTACAGTCCCTTGGAATTCGAGATAACGAGAGTCGACTGTATTTCCTTTTCATGGTATAGTAGTGTTATTGTTCAGAGAAAACTTTGTTTGCTTACTATATCTTTTTCTAAGTCTGAAAACACTCAGAATGTCCTTATTATCCCTACTTTTTATGATTAAAATTCCTTCTTTTGCCCTACTTTTTCAAAATTTTGAGCCCTACTTTATCCCTGCTTCTTCAATGGAGGGCACTTGAAAGCCATGGTGATGGTTAAAATACCTACCGTACTTACTGTAAGTATTTGGACAGACAGGCCTCAGCAAACAGTGTAAACTAAGCTGGGACACCACAGAATGCAGCTAAGAGGACTAAGCCTGCTCTGTAAAACTCCTCCTACACTTTATATCCGATCAAGCTGAAACTTCATTTATAGTTAGACCATGATGTGGAGCACCGCGTATTGTTTCAAGGTTACAGTCCACGAAAATATTAGCAGAGTTATGCCCCTTTTAAAATTACACTTTTAGTTTCCAGCTTACTCCTCCTACAATTTACATCAAATCAAGCTGAAACTTCATTTATAGTTAGACTATGATGTGGAGCAGGGCATATTATTTCGGGGTTACAGTCCACCAAATATTAGCAGAGTTATGCCCTTTGCAAATAACAGAAAACTTTTTTGTTTCCAGTTAACTCTTCCTACACTTTACATCTGATCAAGCTGAAACTTCATTTATAGTTAGACCATGATGTGGAGCAGCTCATATTGTTTCAAGGTTACAGTCCACCAAATATTAGCAGAGTTATGCCCCTTTGAAAATTTCAGAAAACTTCTTGTTTCCGACTAACTCCTATTACTCCTATAATTTACATTCGATCAAGCTGAAACATCATTTATAGTTAGACCAAAATGTGGAGCAGTACATATTATTTCAAGGTTACAGTTCACCAAATATTAGCAGAGTTATGCCCCTTTGAAAATTTCATTAAATTTTTTGTTTCCCACTAACTTACAGTTTACATCCGATCAAGCTGAAACTTCATTTATAATTTGACCATGATGTGGAGCAGCGCATATTGTTTGGAGGTTACAGTACACTAAATATTAGCAGAATTATACCCCTTGAAAATTTCTGTAAATTTTTTGTTTCCGGCTAACTCCTCCTACAGTTTACATTCGAGTGAGTGAGTGATCAGATTTTTAATGCTACCAGGCAACTGAGTCACGTAGAGGCAGCACTTTTACGTCCACTTCGAATTTTATTTCTATCCCTTCTCCGTCTATTTACAAGCTATTTACAAGCTAAGCATGATTTGTTTTGTGCGTAAAGTACACTTTGCTGTAGATTTTTAGTTAACACATAGATCGTGGCCATTTTGAATTTGTCTCCACTTCGAATTTTATTTCTATCTATTCTCTATCTTTACAAGCTAAGCATGTTTTGTTTTGTGCATAAGATACACTTTAGTATAGTTTTTTAGTTAACACATAGACTTTACACTCTTTTCACGTGATAATCTTCAAAAACTTCGGCACAGGTAAGCGAACAATAGTATACAGTCAAACCTGTCTTAAGCAGCCACCCTTGGGAAACTTAAAATGTGGCTGCTGAAGGCAGGTGGCTGCTTAATACAGTTCAAATATATGTCTATGAAGTTTGGGGCAACTTTCCTCTGGCTGCTTAATACAGGTTGGCTGCTTAATAGAGGTGACCACTAACACAGGTTTGACTGTATTGTCGTTGTAACTGTCATAGGCATACACTAGTTTTCAGTATTCGGAAAGCATGGCCCCTGCCCATCGGCGCCTGCGAAATAGATGGGCTTCCCAAAGCTTCCATGGCAGAGCTGCTAGTAACTAAGCAGGACCCGAATTCATGTGATCGGGTCAGGTAAAAGTCCTACAAATTTGGAGGCAATGTCTCTGAACTACTGAAATATTGTTGACTTGGATGTTATATCGCAATACACTCAAGCAGACGATTCACATGAAATATCAAGACTTGTTTTCTTTGAAAAATTAAAAAAAAAATATTTCAAAATGTTGTCTTCTGTAGTTGTGATTGGCGTTTTAAGCGTTAAGATATTATCACCCAAAAATAAATGATTGCATTTAAAATAAGATGCAAAGCAAAAAGAATTCCCAGGTGAAGTGGAAAGCACAGTGCAGTGTATGAACCATAAAAGCACAATTCTAATGCACTTGGTTATGTAACACGACGTCTGATTGGATAACATAAAAAATGTGATATACTGTCGCAAATCCAACGTCATCACGTAACGTCTCTTCTCATTGGCTGGCGTTTGGTTTTACACAGCTCATACTGCTTGTCGCTTTATGCAGCTAGTACATTTTCAACAGTAAAAACGAATAGCGAGAGTGGCAAAAACGCATGTCGAGAAAAGGCCAGTCAAAAAATACGTGAAATCGAAAATTGAAAATTTTAAATAATAACATAGAAAGTGAAAGGAGTAATAAATAAACAAAAGAAACACAAGGATACAGAAATTTATCCGTGAGGAAAGAAATAATCCAAATTTCTATCACAGGTAAATAATCCTTGTTGAATTTCTTTGTCCACAGAAAAGAAAACTGACACGTGATCAATTGAGAGGGAAGAGTTACGTCACACAGGTAACTACCTATGGGACCTTCTGGTTTAAGACGTTTATTGGTTAATTGATGACTGAAAGGTCGTTTTTTCTGTGGAAGGTGTGAAAACAGAAGAGAATAGCACATTATCTATAGGTTAATGTATCGAAGTTAAAATCCACTGGACCAATTTCAATATATCTTGGGGAAATTGTTCCTTTGGTGATCATCTTTCAAGATTCAGTTCAAGCCATCATGATGCATGAAAAGAAAACATGGCCGCTGGGGAGCAGGGCTATAAAATTTATACAAAAATCTTAGAGCAGTAAACTTGGCTGAAACTTCAGCTGTAAGTATGCAAAGCTGTTTGCTCAGGTGAGCGATATAGGACCATCATGGTCCTCTTGTTTTTTTTTCTTGGCCTGCCTTGGTAGCTCAGTTGGATGCGCCGTCCGACTGGAGACCAGGAGGTGGTGGGTGAGGCGAAGGTGTCACGTATCTTTTGGCATCGGGGCGTCCAACTGAGATTGGCTTACAGTTGGGCAAGGCCTGCTGTGCTCGCAGCAGGTGTGGGAAGGGGGCTTGTTTTTTTATATCTTCTGTTTCTTCACTGTCATTCACTTTTCCCTCATTCTCATCTGTCTTCCACTTTCTTCTACTCTACTTTTTGTCTTTCCCTATTCTCCCTTTCTCTGGGAGACGACACAAAATGACCCATGAGGGTTGACGTGTCGTTAAACAACAACACACACACACACGTCATGGGTTCATTCTTTCATGGAGATTGATCATGAAATATTTTCTACGGTCATTCTCTTCCTTCCGCTGATTCAAGAAGGGTAGTTGTCAGTTTCTGGCGAAAGAATGTGCACAATACTGGTTAACCGCTTAGAGGACTAAGCCTGCCCAGTAAACGTGTGGTTATGTAAACTGACCGCGCTTGACATGACCCTATTGGGTTGACTGGGCCGTAAAACCTCAACATAAACAAACAAACACATTTTTTCTTGGCTCAGCCCAGTTAAACGTTTTATTTTCAGATTGATTTTACAGCACATGAAATCTTCAAATATGTCATTCAACAGAGGGATTTACAACAGTGTGATACTTGGATATTGCAAGGCGGGGTAAGGAAATATTTTCATTGCTTCATAGGAAAAAAACTTGTGTGTATTATGTATATGAAGCTATCACAAACTTCATTATATTTGGGCTCCTTGCCTTTCCCTCACCAGCCCTCCATTACTAAAACATGCCTATTCAAATGTATTGAAAATTTCACCACCACAAACTGAAATTTTTGGGATAAAAGTTCTGATATTTTTAGCTCACCTGAGCAAAAGCTCAGGGTGAGCTATTGTCATCACCCTATGTCCAACGTTCGTCGTCAACAATTAGTTTCTTAACACTCTAGAGGTCACATTTTTGACCCAATCTTGATGAAACTTGCTCAAAATGTTCGCCTCTTTTAAATCTAGGTCAAGTTTGAAACTGGGTCACTTGGGGTCAAAATCTAGGTCACCAGGCCAGATCAGCAGAAAACCTTGTTAACACTCTAGCGGTCACATTTTTGAAGTAATCATCATGAATCTTGCTCAATGTGTTTGTCTTGATGATTTCTAGGTCAAGTTGGAAACTGGGTTCACTTGGGGTCAAAAACTAGGTCACCGGGCCAAATCAGCAGAAAATCTTGTTAACACTCTAGCGGTCACATTTTTGAAGCAATCATCATGAATCTTGCTCAAAATGTTTGTCTTGATGATTTCTAGGTCAAGTTTGAAACTAGGTCACTTGGAGTCAAAAAGTAGGTCACCGGGCCAAATCAGCAGAAAACCATGTTAACACTCTAGCGGTCACATGTTTGAAGCAATCATCATGAATCTTGCTCAATATGTTTGTCTTGATGATTTCTAGGTCAAGTTGGAAACTGGGTCACTTGGGGTCAAAAACTAGGTCACCGGGCCAAATCAGCAGAAAATCTTGTTAACACTCTAGTGGTCACATTTTTGAAGCAATCATCATGAATCTTGCTCAAAATGTTTGTCTTGATGATTTCTAGGTCAAGTTTGAAACTAGGTCACTTGGAGTAAAAAACTAGGTCACCGGGCCAAATCAGCAGAAAACCTTGTTAACACTCTAGCGGTCACATTTTTCAAGCAATTATCATGAATCTTGCTCAAAATGTTTGTCTTGATGATTTCTAGGTCAAGTTTGGAACTGGGTCACTTGGAGTCAAAAACTAGGTCACCGGGCCAAATCAGCAGAAAACCTTGTTAACACTCTAGCGGTCACATTTTTAAAACAATCAACATGAATCTTGCTCAAGATGTTTGTTGATGATTTCTAGGTCAAGTTTGAAACTGGGTCACTTGGTGTCAAAAACTAGGTCACCAGGCCAAACCAGCTGAAAATCTTGTTAACACTCTAGGGGTCACATTTATTGAAGCAATCATCATCATGAATCTTGCTCAAAATGTTTGTCTTAATGATTTCAATGTCGAAACTGGAACACCTGGGGTCAAAAACTAGGTCACCTGGCCAAATCAGCGTAAAATCTTCTTATCACTCTAGCGATCACATTTTTCAAGCAATCATCATGAATCTTGCTCAAAATGTTTGTCTTGATGAGTTCTAGGTCAAATTTGAAACTGGGTCACTTGGAGTCAAAAACTAGGTCACCGTGTCAAATCAGCAGAAAACTTTGTTAACACTCTAACGGTCACATTTTTTAAGCAATCATCATGAATCTTGCTCAAAATTGTCTTGATGATTTTTAGGTCAGGTTCGAAACTGGGTCACCTGGGGTCAAAAACTAGGTCACCTGGCCAGATCAGCAGAAAACCTTGTTAACACCTAGTGGTCACATTTTTCAAGCAATCATCATGAATCTTGCTCAACATGTTTGTCTTGATGATTTCTAGGTCAAGTTTGAAACTGGGTCACCTCGGGTCAAAGACTAGGTCACCTGGCCAGATCAGCAGAAAACCTTGTTAACACTCTAGCGGTCACATTTTTCAAGCAATCATCATGAATCTTGCTCAACATGTTTGTCTTGATGATTTCTAGGTCAAGTTTGAAACTGGATCACTTGGGGTAAAAAACTAGGTCACCTGGCCAAATCAGCAGAAAACCTGGTTAACATTCTAGCGGTCACATTTTTGAAGCAATCATCATGAATCTTGCTCAAAATGTTTGTCTTGATGATTTCTAGGTCAAGTTTGAAACTTGGTCACATGGAGTCAAAAACTATGTGACCTGGCCAAATCAGCAGAAAACTGTTAACACTCCAGAGGTCACATTTTTTAAATAATCATCATAAATATTGCTCAAAATGTTTGTCTTGATGATTTCTAGGTCTAGTTTAAAACTGGATCACTTGATTTTAAAAAACTAGTTCACCTGGCCAAATCAAAGAAAAACCTTGTTGATGCTCTAGAGGTCACATTTTTGAAGTGATCATCATGAACCTTGCTCAAAATGTTTGTCTTGATGATTTCAAGGTGATGTACAGTTTTCTGTCCAGTGACTCTCCGTTTAGGTCAGTTTCTCAGTAATTATTGGTCCTACAGTGATATTTGGTATTTGTGAAGTGTTTGTGTTTAGGTCAGTTTCTCAGTAACTATTGCTCCTACAGCCAGTGATACTTGGTACATGCATACATCTTAGCATGGCCTCTTGAGTGCAGTCATCCATATTTGACCTTGACCTTTATTTCACAGTCCATTAGACATGCTACATTGTCTTACTTGTTAATATAATCATTTTGAACTTTGATCAGAATGTTTGCCTTGATCAGTTCTAGATCTGGCTCTCAAAGTGCTATGTTGCTCAGGTGAGCGTTACAGGGCTACATGGCCCTCTTGTTCATATTTCTGCTCAAAAACATATATTGTAGGTACTGGTTAGAACTGCTTTTCATATTTCTGCTCAAAACATAGATTGTGGGAACTCGTTAGAACTGCCTCACAGAAAATAATGTGTACCCCTGTACACTCCAGTTTTACTATATAATAGTGGGGTTTAAGGGGGTCAACGTTATATAGGCATGTTTTTGTGATGTCTATCCCTGTATCCATCTTTTTAGCTAACCTGAGTCAAAGCCTGAGGATGAGCTTAAAAGATCACTTGCTGTTCATTTGTATGTCCACCACTTGGAAAGTCCAGCCTCGGTGGCTCAGTTGGATGCGCCGTCCGACTGGAGACTAGGTGGATGCGGGTTCAAACACGCCGCGGTTGGCAACATTCTTTTGTGGAGATTGATCATGAAATATTTTCTACGGTCATTCTCTCCCTTCCGCTGAATCAAGAAGGGCAGTTGTCAGTTTCTGGCGAAAGAATGTGCACAATGCTGGTTAACCGCTTAGGGGACTAAGCCTGCCCAGTAAACATGTGGTTAGGTAAACTGACAGCGCTCGACATGACCCCATTGGGTCGACTGGGCCGTAAAACCTCAACACAAACAAACAAACAAACCCCTTTGAAAGACTTTTCTGCTGAAACCTCTCGGCCAATGTATTGAAGACTAATGGTTGAACTATACAATATGTGGTCAAAGTAGCAAATGAAATTTTTATATCCTATGGGTTATCTGCCTTTGTATCTGGTCTATATGCATGTATAAAATCATGAAATCTTTAAACAACTTCTCCTCTGAAAGCACTGGGCCAGTTGTCATCAAATTTTCTTTGGAGCCTTCAGTCAAAGGGGATTTGAAAATGTGTTAAAATGGTTGTGCTTTATTGACTAAGCTGGCCACCATACCCATAGATGTTGAAAAATATTTGAAAGTCTTCTACTTCAGAACCAAGAAACCTTTGAGGCTGACTTGGTATAGCACATCATAAATGGGATCTCTACCAACTTTGTTCTAATGGTATTCCTAAGTTGACCTTTTACTTGTTTACAGCAAGATTAAATTTGGTTCCCTATATGTATGTGTGGGAAAGTTATTGGGTTGGAATTATGTCCCCTCTTACTAAAGGGATGGGGGACATATTGTTTTTCGGATAGATCCTGTAGGCGTCTGTCAGCATCGGCATAAAACCTCTAGTCCACTCTATAACTTAAATACCCCTTGGAATATTTTGATGATACTAGGTATAAATGTAAAACAGGACGAGATGACGTGTCATGTGAATGACATCTCTGGCTTTCTTTTGGAGTTATCTCCCTTTGTTTTGTTTAAAATAGATTTCATGTCTGCTCTGTAACTCAAATACGCTTCAGAATATGTTGATGGTACTTGTTAGCTCACCTGAGCTATGCACATGATGAGCTATAGTGATCACTTTTTGTCCGTTGGTCCGTTAACATTTTCATCCGTCTATTAATATTTTCAAACAACTTCTCTGAAGCCGCTGAGCCAGTTTTGCTCAAATTTTATATGGAGCCTCCTTAGGTTGGGGGAATGGAAGATTGCTAAAATGGTCGCGGTCCAAATTGACCAAGATGGCTGCCATGCCCATATATGGTAAAAACCTTTAAAAATCTCCTTCTCCAGAATTTGGCTGAATCTTTGCATAAATCATGGGAGACAGGAGGTCTACCAAAATTGCTAAAATAATTGTCGTACATTGACATTTGACCTTCTTACAAGGTCAAGGTCACAATTGAAGGTCACCAGTTTGATCCTTCAATTTTGAGGCTGCTCCATTGCCATTCAGACTGCTTTGTTAAATTGGGGTCAAATGTTTGCCTTTGTGAGATAATGTGTAGAACCTGTAACTCAACAATGCAGACTCAAGGTCAAGGTCACAATTGAAGGTCATCCGTCTCTTTCTTGTTCGCTCCATATCTCCTGAACCCTTTGAAAGATTTTCATGAAACTTTGGTCAAATGTTTGCCTTAGTATGGCAATGTGCAGAACCCATAACTCAAGCATGCTGACTCTATATTTCATGGTCCATTAGGCATGGTACATTGTCTTATTTGTTAATATAATCAGTATGAATCTTGGTCAGAATGTTTGCTTTGATCATTTATGGGTCAGATTCTCTTAGTACTATGATACTCAGGTGAGTTACAGGGCCATCGTGGCCCTCTTGTTCAACTTAGTTTTTACTGTTTTGTTTCCTCTCAATAACTTTTGAATGGATGCATTGATTTCATTTAATCTTTAGGCTGCTGATTGCGACTATTGTCGCGCTGGAGGGGTCTGCCAACTCTAAAGCCTGTCATACTTACTATACACCACATGCAACCATTCAGAGCAAGTGTTCTCATACAGGAGTGAACCTACTTTCATACAAACATGCCACTTTTCATTAGATAGTCAGGTGCTGGATTTTACCCCCACTAAACAAGACCAAGAATACCAAATTTCAAGCTGCCATTCATTTCAGCACTCACTTTAACAGATTGATCACGATTTCCTGGAAAAAAAGCCCATAACATCTGAATCATTTCCAGTGAGGAAGAAGTAGGAATAACAGTAGAACCTTTGTATGTCAGTTGTTTCATTTTCAATAGTACACAGTAGGCGCTGGTCTCTTGTAACATGTGTAACATTTTTTTTTTTTTTCCAAGTGTCTTAAATGGTTCCCGGTTTACAGGTGACTGTCACGTGCCTTTGGTAAAATGGCCACCTACAAGTGGCAAATTGTATGTGAAAATTCCATGTAATTCGAGGCAAAATTAAGGGAATAATTTCTCGAGTAGCAGTACCCCCTCTTACAAGCTTGATTCATTTTTTTTCTAGCAGGCTAAGGCAGGGGGTGCAACGTATAGTGGTTTTTATGGTCAACAAGTCAAAAGAATGTCGCTTATGGTCAAATATGGCGCTTGGTTTTAAAAGCGAATGGAATTTTTGGAGATAAAATCAACAAGTAAGTATGTTTCTTGGCATTATATTTTGATGTCACCTAGCGCTGGATGTGGAGAAATTATGCAGTGTCTTGGGGAAATTGCTCGTATCTCCTGATCTTTCCTCAAAATGCAGTGATGCTCGAATCGATGGGAAAATCGGAACCGATTTTGACCTTCATAAAATCAGGCTTTGCAGCAAAAATCCGATAATTTGGGATTTATTTTCGGGGTCTACATCACTGAAACAATAAACCACAATTTCTGGTTCAATTTTTGATCTCAGAAAAGCTCTCCATCTCGAGGAATCAAGGTGTAAGCCATCTAATGTTGTTCGTGGTCAACTGTACGACACTTATGTTGCTAACTGGTCTAAACTCAAATGCAGTAGTCACTTATAGCTACCATCACATTCGATTCAGGGTTTACTTCATAAAGCGTCAGTCATGACAACTTTAGCAGACAAAATTTGTAAAAACAGATTTTCTTGAAAATAAGGCATGACTTAGATTGTGAATGGTAGATCATTCACATTAAAAGTCAAATTATTTTTCTTAAATAGATTAATTTTCGTCTGCTAGAGAATTTTCATTGGTGGATTAAGGGATAAGATTTGTTAGTATAATTGCTGTTAAAGCTTGCCTTGCGTTGGCCATTTCTTCTGATTATGGTGTTCTCTGAACTTTGCCTTCCTACTTTTGAGATCAGTGAAAAAATCTTGCAGAAACTAATCAAACATTTAAAAATTTCATAAGTATTTACCTTTTAAACTGCTTTATACTTGCATTCGACAATACAAAATTCAAAAGTTAGGAAATATAAATAAGGCATTTGGTTATGTGGGAACTGAAATATCCGGATGGGCAATAATGGAACGGCAGATCGGCTCAGCAGTGGCTTTCATAGCCAACTACCCACATTTGTACTGACACTTTGTTAGAAACAAAATGGGCTAAACGTCATGACAGTGCCCATGCCACTCACATATTTTCTCTTGAACATTATTACTGATTCTAAGGACGTTAGATTTTTTTTTTATAAAAGGTCAATTAATAATTAGAATCTGACGCACACGGTCATTTACACAGAATTTATGAAGTTGAAAAATGGGGCGAAATGACGTTGGTAAACGACTGTGTAGGAAGTCTTTGGGCAAAACGTCTTGTTACCTTACCCTTTAAACTTCTTTGGATATGAGACGCTTTGCCCCAATGTGTCTCCTCTCTGGTTGCTTACCCTAGTCGTTTTGCCCTAAACAATAGTTTCTCCACTAAACTCAATGTAGGTAACAAAGTTTGGAGTAGGTGGGGTAGTGTTTATTGGTGGGGGACGAAAGTTTTTAGGTTAGAATCCGAAGAATTATAAAAATGCATGCATTTGCCGATTTGCGAAAAACTAAATTAAATTTTTTGTGAAATTTAGTCCTTTGACTTTTAATTTGAAGGTATGTAAAGCTCTGCCACTTCATCAATAGTCTGTACATGAAGGATCTAGTTGCAGTCTTCTTTGAGCGTGGTGCACATGCAAATTTAGCATATGAATCTGTAAATTTACGGATTGCTTAATCTGTAAATTTCAGATTTTCTGTAGATTTAGACAAAATCTGTAAATCTTTTTTTGTCATCTACGTGATGATATCATTAACACTGCACCATAAAAAGCATAAACTAAACCTGCTAAATAATGTACAGAACCCTACATTTTTCCCGCATGATGTGGGGTTTACCGGGTATTTATTTCCCAGTTTTGTAATCTTGATTACTTGAATCAATTGTTGTAAAGTTCAAAGGATCATTAATTCGAAAGGTAAAAAGAGACAATTTAATAACGTTACAATTATTGTATTTCACTGGTCGTTAAATAATTATTAGTTTCATAAGTGTGTTCCAGTTTATTGCCAAGTTACAGAGCGGATACATATATACGACAAAATGCTTTAATGAGCAGAAAAGAAAAAAAAAAGACACCCATAATTTCCCTTAATTTCTGGGTAAACCTCTGTATTTTCAATAACTGCTATTGTTTACAGTCATTTGATAAAAGGTAACAAATTGCAAGACACAGCTTTTCATTTTAATAAGCTATTACGGAGTAATTGGCTGAAAACGAAAGAACTGGCAAACGACGAAAATATGCAATGCGCATGCGCGAACGTTAAAATCTTACACCTTTGGAAATTGGTATGGATCATTAATGAACATCACTATGCTTGCTTTAGCAGTAACCTCACACTTCAAAGAAATAGAGTAATACTGAATGTCTACGAAGTTATCTCCCTTTCAATTTAAAGGGATGGGTCCACAAAGTTTAACACTCAATTCAGTAGAAAGGGAAACTTTTATAAAAATCTGTTGAGCAGTTTAGGAAATTTGACATCCTTTGGCAATAAGTAACTTTGGGTAATGTCATTCCAGAACGAGGCTATGACCTAATGGTGTCATAAACTCACAACCAAAAAAGATCAATAACAGTTGTTCTATTCCAAGATAACTTTGAAAAATGCGTGATTAATGTCTGTTTTATTTCAAAGAATGCATATTTACTGTTTTAAAGGAAAGGAAATCACCCTGACGCTTTTATTAGCATTTTCGATTTGGGTATGTGACAAGGCTGACAAAATGGCGGCCGCCATAGACAACCACAATGCCATATCTCTTGAACCACTCGACCGATTTCCATAAAATTTATTGTGAATTTGTTGCCTCTGTGAGCCATTACTTCTGAAATGAGAGTTAAGTTTTGTGGGCCTATCCCTTTAACAGATAGCTATCTCTAATGTTGCATTTATCAGCTTGTTTGAATTGAAGTATTACATTTTTTCGCATGTTGCAAGTCTGACCATTTCCTAACTGTTTTCGGTTTGAAATTTTGTGCATGCGCATTCCGATTTTTTTGTCATTTTGGCTGTTTCTGGTATACAAGATATAACTGGGTCAATGCTTATCAAAATGAATGTCATTATCTGGCATTTTTTAGTCCAACAAGCAAAGGTCATATAGAGCCAAAGCTGTAGATGTCAGTATGTACCCAAAACGAGAGGAAGAATCAATGCAATATAAGTTAACGTTTCGTTTTGCTTCAGTTAATCTATTTCAATAGCTCAGAACACGAAAGTCGGGTAAGCAAAAGTAAAACAAAACAAAATAAAAACAACTCTTTATTCTGTGGTCAGATAACATGCTAATAAAAACACCATATTTCTTCTATTTGGAAGATCACTGTTACTGAGCTACTTTGGGACTACTGAGGTGCCATCTGTTTTGAGAAAGAGCTGCTGTCTCTAAATGCCATGTGGTCCGTCGATTTTATGGGGACGTTGTATTTGCTTCCTTCTCCTTTTGTTTAGGACAGAATATGGAATCTGATTGTATCAGTGCCTGACGTTTTTCCTCTTATTCTTCAATCAATGATAATAAGAAATCTTAAATCTGAATTGAATGTGATGGTTCTTGCATCGGACCAGTAGTTGGACATACTTTTTACAAGTTTACATTTTTTTATGTTATGAAAATTTGTGTGCATATCAAAATGATTTGACAATGTAAGAAAGGTTGCTTCAGGGCCAACATTTTTATTAAAATCCAACACTTGTAGATGCATTGTGTCTCTCACGAGCCAAGCTCTAAAAATAGATGTCTGAATAATCTGGAAAAAATAATCTGGAAAACAAAGGATTCTTTGGGAACATAGAATCCAAAGTTTGAAAACTGCCACTCATACTTGCTCAGTATCTGTAACAGTAGTTGGAATACCTGTCACCAAAAGCCATTACAATCGCCAGAAACTAAGACATTTTAACATATTTGTTTTTGCTATAATACTGACTCCAAATATAATAAAATCAATTTCTTTTTTCTGGATTGCTGGACAAGCTATTAGGTCTTCTTTCCTACTACTTGATCCCCCGAGGTAATCACGATAAAACTGTTGGTGTTTTACAGAATGTCACCATAGAAGCAGACACATTTAATATTAATTTGACTGTTTATATGCATTACAATAAAGGCATGCAAGTGTCTTTTATTTTGTCTCCAATTTTCAAAAATGGATGTCACATCTAGCGATTTTTTATTTGTTTAACTACTGGTACAGTGCAACTACTTGTCTCATGCAATGCGAGTAGCTATAAGTGACTATTGCATTTGAGTTTAGACCAATTAGCAACATAAGTGTCGTACAGTTGACCACAAACAACATTAGATGGCTTACACCGTGATTCCTCGAGATGGAGGGCTTTTCAGAGATTAAAAATTGGACCAGAAATTGTGGTTTATTGTTTCAGTGATGTAGACCCCAAAAATAAATCCCAAATTATCGGATTTTTGCTGCAAAGCCTGATTTTATGAAGGTCAAAATCGGTTCCGATTTTCCCGTCGATTCGAGCTTCCCAGGTGATCGAGCATCACTGCATTTTGAGGAAAGATCAGGAGATACGAGCAATTTCCCCAAGACACTGCATAATTTCTCCACATCCAGCGCTAGGTGACATCAAAATATAATGCCAGGAAACATACTTACTTGTTGATTTTATCTCCAAAAATTCCATTCGCTTTTCAAACCAAGCGCCATATTTGACCATTAGCGATATTTTTTTGACTTATTGACCATAAAAACCACTATATGTTGCACCCCCTGTAAGGGTTAACAGAAAGCGGATGAAAAACTAGAATCCCAAAAATTTAACCCGGATTTGACATTTTGGGGTTGAATTTGACACAAAAAAAGCAAAATCACAAATTTTAATTTTTTTTCTAGTTAACCTTTAGGCTGCTTGCTAATTGTCGCGCTGGAGGGGTCAGCCAACTCTGAAGCCTGTCATACTATAGATCAAAAGTAGCTAAAATCGTTCCAATAGGAAATTCAAGATGGTCACCATGGTCGCCATCTTGAAAATCTATTGTTCTCTTCTTCGCCTGAGCCGAAAGGCCTATTGACTCTAAACTTGGTAGGACGCATCAGGGTAACTTGTAGATCAAAAGTAGGTAAAATCATGCTGATTGGAAATCCAAGATGGCCACCATGGTGGCTATCTTAAAAATCTATTTTTTGCTTCTTCCCCTAACCCCAAATGCCAATTGACTCGAAACATGGTAGGAAGCATCGGGGTGACTTGTAGATCAAAAGTAGCTAAAATTGTTCCAATTGGAAATCCAAGATGGCTGCCATGGTCGCCATCTTGAAAATCTATTGTTCTCTTCTTTTTTATTAGCTCACCTGAGCTCTGCTCAGGATGAGCTATTGTGATCACTTTTCATCCGTCGTCCGTCCGTGCGTCCATCCGTCCGTCCGTTAACATTTTCAAACGACTTCTCCTCTGAAACCGCTGAGCCAATTTTGCTCAAATTTCATATGGAGCCTCCTTGGGGTGGGGAACGAAAAGTTGCTAAAATGGTCGCGGTCCGTTGACCAAGATGGCCGCCACGCCCATATATGGTAAAAACCTTTAAAAATCTTCTCCTCCAGAACCGAGAATGCCTTGGGGCTGAACCTTTGCAGGAATCATCTGGGATGAGAGGTCTACCAAAATTGCTAAAAGAATTGTCGTACGTTGACGTTTGACCTTTTTACAGCAAGGTCAAGTTTGCTTCCCTATGCATTTGTATGGGAAAAACCTTTAAAAATCTTCTTCTCCAAAACCGAGCATGCCTTATGGCTGAATCTTTGCATATATCTTTGAGAACAGGAGAGCTACTAAAATTGCTAAAATAATGGTCGTACATTGACATTTGACCTTTTTACGGTAAGGTCAATTTTGCTTCCTTATGCATTTGTATGGAAAAAATGTTCAGAATTTCAAACAACTTCTCCTCCGGAGCCTCTGGGCCAATTTTGCTCAAATTTCATATGGAGCCTTCTTAGGGTGGGGGAACGAAAAATTGCAAAAATGGTCGCGGTCCGTTGACCAAGATGGCCGCCACGCCCATATATGGTAAAAACCTTTAAAAACCTTCTCCTCCAGAACCGAGAATGCCTTGGGGCTGAACCTTTGCAGGAATCATCGGGGATGGGAGGTCTACCAAAATTGCTAAAAGAATTGTCGTACTTTGACGTTTGACCTTTTTACGGCAAGGTCAAATTTGCTTCCCTATGCATTTGTATGGGAAAAACCTTTAAAAATCTTCTTCTCCAAAACCGAGCATGCCTTATGGCTGAATCTTTGCATATATCTTCGGGAACAGTAGAGCTACCAAAATTGCTAAAATAATGGTTGTACATTGACATTTGACCTATTTACGGTAAGGTCAATTTTGCTTCCTTATGCATTTGTATGGGAAAAATGTTCAGAATTTCAAACAACTTCTCCTCTGGAGCCTCTGGGCCAATTTTGCTCAAATTTCATATGGAGCCTTCTTAGGGTGGGGGAACTAAAAATTGCTAAAATGGTTGCGGTCCGTTGACCAAGATGGCCGCCACGCCCATATATGGTAAAAACCTTTAAAAACCTTCTCCTCCAGAACCGAGAATGCCTTGGGGCTGAACCTTTGCAGGAATCATTGGGGACGGGAGGTCTACCATAATTGTTAAAAGAATTGTCGTACGTTGACGTTTGACCTTTTTGCGGCAAGGTCGTTTGCTTCCCTATGCATTTGTATGGGAAAAACCTTTAAAAATCTTCTTCTCCAAAACTGAGCATGCCTTTTGGCTGAATCTTTGCACATATCTTCGGGAACAGAAGGGCTACCAAAAGTGCTAAAATAATCATGGTCATACATTGACATTTGACCTTGTTTACGTTAAGGTCAATTTTGCTTCCTTATGCATTTGTATAGGAAAAATGTTCAGAATTTCAAACAACTTCTCCTCTGGAGCCTCTGGGCCAATTTTGCTCAAATTTCATATGGAGCCTCCTTAGGTAGGGGGAACAAAAGATTGCTAAAATGGTCACGGTTCATTGACCAAGATGGGCGCCATGCCCATATATGGTAAAAACCTTTATAAATCTTCTTATCTAGAACCGAGGATGCTTGGGGGCTGAATGTTTGCATAAATCAATGGGGACAGGGTGTCTACCAAAGTTGCTAAAATAATGGTCATACATTGACATTTGACCTTTTTACGGCAAGGTCAAATTTGCTTCCTTATGCATTTGCAGGGGGAAAAACATTTAAAAATCTTATTCTCCAAAACCGAGGATGGCTTGTGGCAGAATCTTTGCATATATCATCTGGAACGGGCGGTCTACCAAAGTTGCCAAAATAATTGTCATACATTGACATTTAATCTTTTTAAGGCAAGGTCAAGTTTGCTTCTATATGCATTTGTATGGGCCCCATACATTTGTATGGAAAAAATGTTGATAATTTCAAATGGCTTTTCCTCTAAAGCCTCCGGTCCAGTGTTGCTCAAATTTCATGCGGAGCCTCCGTGGGCAGGAGAATGAAAGATTGCTAAAATGGGTATGGTCCATTGATCAAAATGGCTGCCATGCCCATATATGGTAAAAACCTTTAAAAATCTTCTTCTCCATAACCAAATAAGCCCTGGGTCCTAATCTTTGCACAAATTACGAGGGACAGGAGATCTACCAAAATTGCTCAAATGATGGTTCTATGTTGACATTTGACCTTTTAGCCTCCAAGGTCAAATTTGCTTCCCTATTTGTGTGGGCCATATACATTTATATTGAAAGTATCGAAGTGACTTGTAGATCAACAGTAGTTAAAATTGTCCTGATTGGAAATCTAAGATGGCCGTCATCTGGTTTATATTTATAATATTTCCCTGCCACTGTGCTGTTTACATGTATAAAATCATGATTCTTCAGAAACCACTTAGCCAATTTCCACCAAATTTCACATTGATCCTTCTGTTGAAATGTGATTGATAGTTTATTCAAATGATCATGCTCCATTGACTGTCAGGCCCATATATTCTTCTTCAAAACTAAGAACTGCTCAAATGATGATATTTTCATTAGTTGCGATGATAGGATTGGAAAAATGTTGCATAACATCTGCACGTCTGCAGTGGCTATGTCACTCAGGTGAGCGAATGGTGGCCCGTGGGCCTCTTGTTTTAAGTGTCTTAAACGGTTCCCAGTTTACACGTGACTGTCATGTGACTTTCTAGTCATGTGACCATCCTTTCTCCGGTAAAATGGCCACCTACAATTGGCAAATTGTATGTGAAAATTCCATGTAATTCGAGGCAAAGTTAAGGGAGTAATGACTTCTCGAGTAGAGGTACCCCCTCTTACAGGTTTGATTCATTTTTTTTCTAGCAGGCTAAGGGTTAAAGTCTGCAGAAGTTTATATCATTATAAAATACAGGTCAAGTTTGATATTGGTAATCATCGGCCAAATTTTGGCTGAGTTATGGCCCATTTTTGACTTATTTTTTATTGTAAGATTAAGATAGTGGTTGCTATGCAATAAGTTCTGAAGGGATGCATTTATTTTATCAGAAATTCACAGAAGGGTATATCATTTTAAAAAACAGGTTAAAGTTGATATTTGTAACCATCTGCAAAATTTTGGCCGAGTTATAGCCCTTTTTCCACTTAGTTTTTTTTTGTTGGGTTATGTACATAGATGCAGCCTTCTGTGTTTCATAACTTTGATACTCTTAGAGATATTTTCACAATATTTAGAAGGGATGAAGAAGCGGACCAGTAGGCATGTTGCATGAAAAAGAGACAACTCTCACTTTATTTGTTATTTACTTATCTCCCTTGAAAGAAATCTTGTTCTGAGGCCATATTTTACTGTCCTACTGTTTGGGATAATTTGATATTTGGCAGGAACATATATCAGGTCAAGTAGGAGTGTCGCATGCAAGAAGAAAACTCTTGCTTTGTTCTTTTTCTTAATATCTCCCATGAACAAATTTCTTGGCCAAATTCTTTTGCACTCCATAACTTTTTTAATGGTTAGAAATATTTTGATAACATTTGGTAGCGGCAAAGATATGGATAGTAGGCATATTGAGTGCAAGAGAGACAACTCACACTTTCTTCATTATGTACTTATTTTCCCTGAAGCCAAAATCTTCTGCAGGCCATAATTCTCATACTGTTTGGGGTAGTTTGATAAATGTTGGTAGGGACATATATCAGGTCAAGTAGTAGTGCATACAGGAAGGACAACTCTTGCTTTGGTCAACTTCTGGTTATCTCCCCTGAACAAATTTCTAAGCCAAGTTCTTGTGGGTGTTATAACTTATTATTGGATGGCCTCGGTGGCTCATTTGGATGCGACTGGTGATCAGGAGGTTGTGGGTTTGACCCCTGTCGGGTCAGTTACATTCTTTTGTGGAGATTTGTTCATAAAATATTTTCTACAGTCATTCTGTCCCTGCCGCTGATTCAGTTGATGTATTGATTTCATTGGGGGATTGCAGGATGTATTATTGTAAAATACCAGAAGGGATAGGAGCGATAATTAGGACAAATACATTTTTTTTCAATGGTTGGTACTTAAAGCAGGTGACACTTTGGATTCCCAGAATTCTAATGCTGCTGATCTTTCTTTTAAGTGTGCCCTTACTAGGTGTATATTTTACTACAAGATTTTATCCAGTGATAAAATTTCAAGATTTTATCCATTTTACCTCAGGGCACAGTGCAGTAATTAGGCTGATTATGATATCTATTATATATTTTCAGTAATATGGAACGAGCAGAAAAACTGGTCGGAGACATTTGGTAAGGATTTTCAGTACCCTAGGAACCCTAAGTATTGGGACGGACAGGCATGAGCAAACTGTGTAGACCCAGGTCAGATGCCACAAAATATATTGTCTGATCAGGGTCCACACTGTTTGCCACTGATCGAGTAGTGACAAGGTGAGCTTTTTGATCACATTTTGTCCGTCATGCATGCGTCCGTCCATGAGTCTGTCTGTCCGTGTGTGCATCTGTAAACAATTTCTTCAAACAACATCTCCAAAACCACTGATTGGACTTTGACCAAACTTCACAGGAATGATTCTTGGTTGGTCCTCCTTTAAAGTTGCTCAAATGGTTCCAGTCCATTGCACATCTAGGTCACAGGAGCTAAAAATAGATTTTTTAACAGAAAACTTAAAAAATCTTCTTGTCAGAAACCACTGGACCGATTTCAATATAATTTTTAGGCAGACATGTTCTTTCGGTGATCCTCTACAAAGATTGTTCAAGCCATTTTTGTTTGTGAAAAAACAAGGCTGCCAGGGGGCAGGGCATATTTCCCTGTATATCTATATAGAAAACTTTAAAAATCTTCTTGTCAGAAACTACTGTACCGATTTCGATATAACTTGGCAGAAATGTTTCCTTGGTGACCTGCTACCAAGATTTTTCAAGCCATCATGATTCGTCAAAAAACTTGGCAGCTAGTAGGTGTGGCTTATTTTTCCTATATATATATATATATATATATATATATATATATATATATATATATATATATATATATATATCTGTATAGAAAACTATAAAAATCTTCTTGTCAGAAACTGCTAGACCAATTTCAGTATAACATGGCAGGAATGTTTCTTTTGTAACCCTCAAACAAGATTGTTCAAGCTGTTATGATTCGTTAAAAAACATGGCTGCATGTTACGGTCCTTTGGCAGTTTTTTAACAGTAAGTCTTGTCTCTGCATCTCATCTTGCAGTTTTCAGTGGATTTTTAATGAAACCTTCCAATTATTCTCTGCAACTCCTCTTGCAGTTTTCAGTGGATTTTAGTGAAACCTTCCAGTTATTGTTGCCATGACCTGAAGAGAATCATATTATACGCAGGTCACACTTGACTGCTTTTTACCAAAGTTATGGCCCCTTGTCAGTTTTAGCCATTTTATCAACAAGTTCTTGTCTCCAGAACTCCTCTTACAGTTCAACATTGTTTAGGACATACATGTTATAGACATATTCACCACATACTGACATTTCAAACATTGGGAGACACTTTGCCTGTGGCCTTTTATTATGCCCCCATCTTTGAAAAAACTTGGGAGCCATATTGCTTCTGGCTTGTCTGTTCATTCATTTGTTCGTTAGTTTGTTCGTTCGTCATGCTTTCTGGTGCATAACATAACTTGAACCTGTATGCTAATGTTTTGAAATTTCATATATGGATTCCTCATGAAATAATAGGTGACCTATATATTTTTTTTAATCCAACTTATCTCCCATTTTCTAGTTATTGCCCTTTAAATAAAAGAAAATATTGAAATCTCATAGCAAGATGTGTAAAAAGTATTTGAGCTAGAGTCTTGATAATTGGTATACTGATTGGGGCTGAAGAGTAGATTACTTGATTAAATTTTCAACAAATTAAATGAAATTTTATTGGAGTTATTGCCCTTTGCAGTTTTTTGGCCATTTGTTGCTTTCATGTGCATTGCATAAGTTTAGAACCGTGTATGTTAACGTTTTGATATTTCATATCTGGATTCCTCATGAAAAAATAGGTGACCCATATTTTTTTTCTTATCCGAATTATCTCCTATCATAGAGTTATTTCCCTTGTAATAAAATAACATTGAAATCTCGTTAGCAAGATATCTCAAAATGTATTTGAGATAGAGCCTTGATATTTAGTGTACTGATTGGGACTGAGAAGGAGATTACCTGATTAAATTTTCAGCCAGTTTAATGAAATTGTTTTGGCGTTATGGCCCTTGGCAATTTCTGAATATTTGATCTTGTTGCTTTCATGTGCATAGCATAAGTTTAGAACCATGTATGCTAATGTTTTGAAAATTGGTATATGGATTCCTCATGAAAAAATAGGTGACTAATATTTTTTTTTTCTTATCCAAATTATCTCCCATTTGAGAGTAATTTCCTTTTAAATAAAATAACATTAAAATCATGTTAGCAAGATATCTGAAAATGTATTTTAGCTAGAGTCTTGATATTTGGTATACCAATTGGGACTGAGGAGGAGATCACCTGATTAAATTTTCAACAAATTTAATAAAATTTTGTTGGAATTATGGCCTTTTGCAATTGTTTAGCCATTTGATGCTCTCATGTGTATAGCATAAGTTTAGAATCATTTATGCTAATGTTTTGAATTTTCATATATGAATTATTTATGAAAAAATAGGTGACTAGTATTTTTTTTCGTATCAGAATTATTTCTGATTTAAGAGTTATTGCCCTTTTAATAAAATAACATAGAAATCTGGTTAGCAACATTAGATATCTAAAAAAGTATTTAATTTAGAGCTTTGATTTTTAGCTCGCCTGTACGAAGTACAAGGAGAGCTATTGTAGTCACCTCGGTCGTCCGCGTTTGCGTTCCTGTTCCCAATCCCGTTCCCGTCACACTGCGTTAAAGTTTTTCACTCCCCACAGAGGCATCAAATTTGGAACTTAGGTACCTTGGAGGGTCTTCTGAGATTCCAAGAGAATAAACCCCTGGGTTCATGCCCCTGGGTGGGGCTAGGGGTCAGAATCTAGGACACCTTTGTAATACTGTGTTAAAGTTTTTCAAATTCTTATATCTTGACTTTCACTCCTCATAGAGCATTCATATTTAGAATTTGGGTACCTGGAGGAGTCTTCTGAGATTCCAAAAGAACATACCCCTGGGTTCATACCTCAGGGTGGGCCTTGGAGTGGGGCTAGGGGTCAAAATCTAGGACACATTTGTAAAATCTTATATGCCTACAGGTTATAGACACAACTGGTTATACATCAGCTAACTATGTGACATCGGTTTAAGTGTAAGAGAGTGAAGGTCATGGTGACCTACATTTTACGGTCCAGGTCACCTGGATTTCACGGTCCAGTGATTTTGCCTTATATCTTGAATACTATTTGTTGGATAAATGTCACACCTGGGATATTACTTCCACCACTTACTATATCTAGGTCATTGTGACCTATATTTCATGGTTCAGTGATTTTGCCTTATATCTTGAATACTATTTGTTGGATAAGTGTCACACCTTGGATATTAGTTCCTTGTGACCCGATTATTGACGTCAAAATATATCTCTGTTGGTGTGACCTATATTTCATGGTTCAGTGATTTTGCCTTATATCTTGAATACTATTTGTTGGATAAATGTCACACCTGGGATATTAGTTCCATGTGACCCATATACTATATCTAGGTCATTGTGACCTATATTTCATGCTTCAGTGATTTTGCCTTTTATTTTTATTACTTTTTCATGGAGAATTGTCATACCTGGATTATTATATCTATGTGACAAAATGATTTACATGCAAATACATCTAGGTCAGTGTGACCTATATTATATGGCTTAATGATAAAAATGTTACAATATAAAATGTACCCAGCAGGCGAGCTACGCTGTCCTACGACAGCTCTTGTTGGTATTCTGATTGGGACTGAGGTGGAGATCACCTGATTAAATTTTCAGCCAGTTTATTGAAATTGTGTTGGAGTTATGGCCCTTTGCAGTTTCTGGCTATTTGATCATGTTGCTTTCATGTGCATAGCATAAGTTTAGAACCATGTACGTTAATGTTTTGAAAATTAATATATGGATTCCTCATGAAAAAAATGGTTAACCCGTATTTTTTTCTTATCCAAATTGTCTTATGTTTTAGAGTTATTGCCCTTTTAATAAGAGAACATTGAAATCTCATTAGCAACAAATCAGTAATTGAGCTAGAGTCTTGATATTTGGTATATTGATTGGGACTGAGGAGGAGATCACCTGATTAAATTTTCAACAAATTTAATGAAATTTTATTGGAGTTATGGCCCTTTGCAATTTTTGGCCATTTGCTGCTTTCATCTCCTTAGCATAAGTTTAGAACCATGTATGCTAATGTTTTGAAATTTCATATATGGTTTTCTCATGAAAAAAATATAATTTACCCATATTTTTATATCAGAATTATCTGTCATTATAGAATTATTGCCCTTGTAATAAAATAACATTGAAATATTTTTAGCAAGATATCTCAAAAAAGGATTTGAGCTAGATCCTTGATATTTGGTACTGAGGAGGAGATTACCTTGATTAAATTTTCAGCCAATTTATTTATATTTTTTTGGTTATGGCCCTTTGCGATTTCTGGCTATTTGATATTGCTGCTTTCATGTGCATGGCATAAGTTTAGAACCATGTATGCTTATGTTTTGTAAATTCTTTGCAATTTTTGGCCTTATGAAAAAAAGGTGACCTGTTTTTTTTTTATTATCCGCATTATCTCCCATTTTAGAGTTATTGCCTTTTTAATAAAATAACATTGAAATCTCATTAGCAAGATATCTCAAAAAGTATTTTAGCTTGAGTCCTAATATTTGGTATACTGATTGGGACTGAGGAGGATATCGCCTGAATTAATTTTCAGCCAGTTTAATGAAATTCGTTTGGAGTTATGGCCCTTTGCAATTTCTGGATATTTGATCTTGTTGCTTTTTTGTGCATAGCATAAGTTTAGAACCATGTATGCTAATGTTTTGAAAATTCATATATGGATTCCTCATGAAAAATTAGGTGAAACTGTATTTTTTTTTCTTATCTGAATTATCTCCCATTTAAGGGTTATTGCCCTTTTAATAAAATGACATTATAATCATGTTAGCAAGATATCTCAAAAAGTATTTGAGCTAGAGTCTTGATTATTGGTGTACTGATTGGGACTGAGGAGGAGATCACTTCATTAAATTTTCAAGGAATTTAATGAAATTTTGTTGGAGTTATGGCCCTTTGCAATTTTTGGCCATTTGTTGCTTTCATGTGCTTAGCATAAGTTTAGAACCATGTATGCTAATGTTTTGAAATTCCATATACGGATTCCTCATGAAATAATAGGTGACCAGTATTTTTTTTTTCTTATCTGATATATCTCCCATTTTAGAGTAATTTTCTTTTGTAACAAAATACCATTGAAATCTCATTAGCAAGATAGCTCAAAAAGTATTTAAGCTACAGCCTTGATATTTGGTATACTGATTAGGTCTGAGGAGGAGAACACCTGATAAAATTTTCAGCAAGTTTAATGAAATTTTGTTGGAATTACAGCCCTTTGCAATTTCTGGCTATTTGATGTGCATAGCATAAGTTTAGAACCATGTTTGCTAATGTTTTGAAAATTCATATATGGATTACTCATGAAAAAATAGGTGACCACTATTTTTTTTCTTATCAGAATTATTTCCCATTTTATAGTTATTGCCCTTTTAAAAATAACATTAAAATCTACTTAGCAATATATCTAAAAAAGATATTTGAGCTAGAGCCTTGATATTTGGTATACTGATTAGGACTGAGGAGGAGAGCACTTGATTAAATTTTCAGCCAGTTTATTGAAATTTTGTTGGTGTTATGGCCCTTTGCAATTTCTGGATATTTGATCTTGTTGCTTTCATGCGCATAGCATAAGTTTAGAACAATGTATGCTAATGTTTTGAAAATTTATATATGGATTCCTCATGAGAAAATAGGTGACCGGTATTTTTTTTTTGATCAGAATTATCTCCCATTTTAGAGTTATTGCCCATCTAATAAAATAACATTGAAATCTTGTTAGCAAGGTATCTGATAAAGTATTTGAGAAAGAGTCTTGATATTTGGTATACTGATTGGGACTGAGGAGGAGAACACCTAATTAAATTTATAACTAATTTAATGAAATTTAGTTGGAGTTATGGTCCTTTGCAATTTTTGGTCATTTGTTGCTTTCATGTGCTTAGCATAAGTTTAGAACAATGTAGGCTAATGTTTTGAAGATTCATATATGGATTCCTCATAAAAAAAACAGATGACCTGTATTTTTTATCGCACCTGCTTGTAGCAGGGTGCGATATAGGCGTCCGATTTTCTGTCTGTCCATCCGTCAGTCCGTCCGTCCATCTGTCAACATTTATGTTGACGTTCGACATTTATGTCAAAGTTAGTATTCTAATCAACTACAAGACTAAACAACCATCAAATCTTGCATGAAACATCTCCCTGACCTCCTGACTTTGCAACATAGGCGTCCGCTTTTCCGTATGTCTGTCCATTCGTCCGTCCGTCTGTCAACATTTATGTCGAAGTTCGACATTTATGTCAAAGTTAGTATTTTAATCAGCTACAAGACTAAACAACCATCAAACCTTACATGAAACATCTCCCTGACCTCCCGACTTTGCGACAAAGGTACCAACTTTTCCATTCGTCTCTCTGTTCGTCTGTTTGTCTGTCCGTCTCTTAACAGTTCTGTTATGTCGAAGTTCGACATTTATGTCAAAATTAGTATTCTAATCAACTACAAGACTAAACAACCATCAAACCTTGTATGAAATATCTCCCTGACCTCCTGACTTTGCGACATAGGTGCCCGCTTTTCCATTTGTCTGTCTGTTTGTCCGTCCATCTGTCTCTTAACAGTTTTGTTATGTCGAAGTTCGACATTTACATCAAAGTTAGTATTCTAATCAACTACAATTCTACAACAACCATCATACCTTGCATGACACATCTCCCTGACCTCCTGACTTGGCAGATATGTTGACCCAGTGATCTTGACCTATATTTTGCCCTCCATTGACTTTGACACAATTTATGTTGACGTTCCAGATCTTCTCAACTATAAGGCGTACAACTACCAAACCTTGCATAGTGCTTCTCCGAGATGTACAGACTTGGCAGGTACCTTGACCTGGTGACCTTGACCTATATTTTGCGCTCCAGTGACTTTGACATATTTTGCGTCAATGTTCGATATCTCCTCAACTATAAGGCCTACAACCATCAAACCTTGCATAGTGCTTCTCCTCAATGTACAGACTCTGCAGGTACCTTGACTGGGTGACCTTGACCTATATTTCACGCTCCATTTACACCGTTTACGTCACCCTTCCATATGTCCTCAACTGTAAGGCCTTCAACCACAAACCTTATATAGCACTTCTTCTCGATATATTGACTCGACAGGTACCTTGACCTGGTGACCTTGACCTATATTGTGCACTCCAGTGACTTTGACACATTTTATATTGATGTTCGGTATCTCCTCAAATATAAGACCTACAACCAGTAAACCTTGCATAGTGCTTCACCTCATAGCACTGGCTTGGCAGGTACCTTGACCCAGTGACCTTGACCTATATTTGACACATTTTACAGTTGATGTTTGATAACTCCTCAACTAGAAGGCCTACAACCACCATACCTTGCATTTTGCTTCTCCTTGATGTACTGAATTAGCAGGTACCGTGACCTTGACCTATATTTCATGCTCCAGTGACTTTTACACATTTTACGTCAACGTTCCATTATCATTGGGCTGTATGATACGAAAAGTCAGTGCTCATCACGAGAACATGCCTATATAATGTTGACCCCCTTGAACCCCACTTTTATATAGTAAAACTGGGGTTTACAGGGGTATACATTATTTTCTTATTTCTACTCAAAAACATAGATTGTGGGTACTCGTTAGAACCGCCTCACTGAGGCGGTTCTAACGAGTACACACAATCTATGTTTTGAGCAAAAATATGAAAAATATCAGAATTTTTATCTGAAAATTTTCAGTTTTTGGTGGTAAAATTTTCAATATATTTGAATAGGAGTGTTTTCGTAATGTGAAGATATAGCCTTTAGAGAGAATGGGACTGGCCTGGAATATATGTGCCCCACTAGGCACTTTGTCTACATTTTTTTCAACCCAGTTTTCCAAGTAAGCACTGCTAAGAATGAAATAAACTTATTTAACCCTTGTCCTGCTGAATAAATTAATAAGCCACACCTACTTCTAATTTTCAGCCAATCAGAGTACTTGATCTGGATTATTGCTATAAATTCACATGCTTAATGGTAAATAGTGCAGATCCAGATCAGTTGGCTTCTTCAGAAGCCAACTGATCTGGATCTACACTGTTTGCAAAGGCAGGGTATATCCGGGTTCAGCAGGACAAGGGTTAATAACCACATTCTGATTGTGGCTCCTGTGACTTTTGCGTTAGCAGGTGCGATGACGCCTTCCGCGGAATTCTTGTTTCTTTCGAATTATCTTCCATTTTAGAGTTATTTCCCTTGTAAAAAAAAAATAACATCAAAATCTTGTTAGCAAGATATCTCAAAATGTATTTGAGCTAGAGCCTTTAGTATACTGATTGGGACTGAGGAGGAGATCACCTGATTAAATTTTCAGCCAGTTTAATGAAATTTTGTTGGGAGTTATGGCCCTTTGCAATTTTTGGCCATTTGTTGCTTTATTGTGCACAGCACAGCACACTAAGTTTAGAACCACGTACGCTAACGTTTTGAAATTTATTATATGGATTCCTCATGAAAATATAGGTGACCCATGTTTTTTTTCTTATCCGAATTATTACCCATTTTAGTGTTATTTCCCTTTTAATAAAATAACACTGAAATCTCGTACATTTGTACTGTTATTATGGTCATGGGCAAGCAGTGTTGGAGTCAAGCAGTGTTAGAGTCAGGCAGTGTTAGGGGCAAAGTGTTTTACAAACACCAGCTCTAATTGATTAAAGTGCAGGTACAGGGGCAACATTCACATCAGTGGGCCCCCTTCCAGATAGCTAGCTTGCTGCACGCGTGGCACACCAGATCTCCAGGTATGTCTGTCATGAGGGTTGATAGCCACTTTTTGCAATCCCTCTCTGTCAGCTGCTTCCATGTCATCTTAGGCCCCCAGGCCCATGCTTTCCCTCTACCTGTATCGACTGCACAATTAGAGCATTCCACATGTCCATACCAGCGGTGCCTTTTCTCCTTTAGAATGAGGTTTAGATCCTCAATCCTAAGCAGCACAAGTAGCTCATTGGACCTGGTAGTGACAATGTCCTGCAGCCTGACATCGCATTGACATTGCAGATCTGTCTCATCATTATGCCCCCAACTTAGAAGAAGTTGGAGGGACGTATTGCTTCTGGGACATTTGTGCATGCGTGCGTGCGTCCGTCCGTTATGCTTTTTGATGCAAGGCATAACTTCTGAACCATGCATGCTAGGGTTTTGAAATTTCATATATGGATTCTTCGTGAAAAAATAGCTGACCCATTTTTTTTTCCATCAGGATTATGCCCTATTCCTGAGTTATGGCCCTTTGAAAAAAATATAGATGAAATCTTGTCAGCAAAATATCTCAAAAGCTGTTGAAGCTAGAGCCTCGAAACCTGGTGAATAGATTGGTATTGATGAGTAGATGACCTGATTAACTTTCAAATAAATTCAGAAAATTATCTCATGAGTTGTGGCCCTTTATAACTTTGGGCATTTTTACAACTGAACACTTTGATGCATAGCATAAGTTTTGAACTGTGCATGCTAGGGTTTTGAAATTTCATATAAGGATTCCTCATGAAAAAATAGCTGACACATTTTTTTCTGATCACGATTATGCCCCTTTCCTGAGTTATGGCCCTTTGAAAAAATATGGATGAATTCTTGTCAGCAAAATATCCTTAAAGCTATTGAAGCTAGAGCCTTGAAACCTGGTGGATAGATTGGTATTGATGAGTAGATGACCTGATTAACTTCTGAATAAATTATGAAAAGTTACTTCATGAGTTATGACCCTTTATAACTTTGGACATTTTTACAATTGCACACTTCTTGATGCATAGCATAAGTTTTGAACTGTGCATGCTAGGGTTTTGAAATTTCATATATGGATTTCTCATGAAAAATAGCTGACACATATTTTTTTCTGATCAGGATTATGCCCCTTTCCTGAGTTATAGCCCTTTGAAAAAATATAGATGGAATCTTTTCAGCAAGCTATCTCAAAAACTATTGAAGCTAGAGCCTTGAAATTTGAGGAATAGGTTGGTAGCAATGAGTAGATGACCTGATTAACTTTTGAATAAATTCTGAAAGTACTTCCTGAGTTATGGCTCCTTGTCATTTTGGGCATTTTTACATTGCACGCTTTTTGATGCATAGCATAAATTTTGAACTGTGCATGCTAGGGTTTTGAAATTTCATATTTAGATTTCTCATGAAAAAAATAGCTGACACATTTTTTTTTCTTATTAGGATTATGCCCCTTACCTGAGTAATGGCCCTTTGAAAAAATATGGATGAAATCTTGTCAGCAAAATATCTCAAAAACTATTGAGGCTAGAGCCTTGAAATTTAAGGAATAATTTGGTAGCGATGAGTAGATGACCTGAATAACTTTTGAATAAATTCTGTAAAGTACTTCGAGTTATGGCCCTTTGTCATTTTGGGCATTTTTACATTTCACACTTTTTGATGCTTAGCATAGGTTTTGAACTGTGCATGCTAGGGTTTTGAAATTTCATGTATGGATTCTTCATGAAAAAATAGCTCACACATATTTTTTCCCCATCAGGTTTATGCCTCTTTCCTGAGTTATGGCCCTTTGAAGAAATATGGATGGAATCTTGTCAGCAAAATATCTCAAAAACTAGAGCTGGTGTTTTGTAAAACACTATGCCCCCAACTGCTTAGAGTCTAACACTGCTTGACTCCAACACTGCTTGCCCATGACGGTAACAATCATATCATCATTATCGGATTTTTGATTAACATGCAGGTACAGGGGCAACATCCACATCAGTGGGCCCCCTTCCAGATAGCTGGCTTGCTGCACGCATGGCAGATCTCACACCAGATCTCCAGGTACGTCTATCATGAGGGTTGATAGCCAAGAGCTTCTACTCTCTGCAATCTCTCTCTGTCAGCTGCTTCCATGTCATTTTGGGCCTCCCAGGTCCACACTTTCCATCAACCTGTATGTCAAAGGCTGTCTTGACTGCACCATTGGAGCTTTCCACATGTCCATACCATCGGAGTCGTCTCTCCTTCAGAATGAGGTCCAGATCCTCAATGCCAAGCCGCGCAAGTAGCTCATTGGACCTGGTCGTGACAATGTCTTGCAGCCTGACATTGCAGATCTGTCTGATCATTTTCCTGTCGTTTAGCTGCAGACGCTGGAGGTTCAGCTTTATCAATGGCCAAGTCTCGCTAGCACCGAGCATTGCGCTCCGCACACAAGAGCTGTACACACAGCCACGTGTTTTGAAAGAGAGGTGGCGTGAAGAGAGGACTGGTAGCAGATCCTTGAACTTCTTCAAGGCGGTTTTCACACGTTTTGTGGTTGAAAGTTCACAGCCACCTGCTGCTGAGAGCATGTCGGGAAGCTACCACCTCAAGCTTGTCAGGTCCGACCTGGACTTCCTTCTATGGTCTGCCATCCAAGGGGCGTGCAGTTCCCTGGCAACGTGTACATCTGTAGTCAGGGTCCTTTTTCAAGCGCTTGAGCCCACTGCATTTCTTGTGCACCCAGTGCTTGCAGCCATTGCAGAAGATGCTGTTGTTGCCGACTCCAGTGCGACAGACAGCACATGGAAACTTGCCTGAACTCTGCAGGAGGTCCAGTCCCGTACCGCAGATCATGATCTTTGTCTTTCCTGCATTTACTCTCAGTCCTTTCTTCTCCATTGCTTCTTTCCAAGTCAAGAGCCTCCTGACACATTCCTCAAGTGATTCAGCGATGATAACAAGGTCATTGGCATAGAGGTCCTCCCAGGGGACCCAAGAGCAGAACTCTCGTGATAAGGCTTCAAGCACAATGATGAAGAGCAGCAGGCTGAGTACTGATCATTGGTGAACACCAACCTTCACTTCAAACTCTTCACTGTACCCCTCATTTACATACATCCTCTGCACCAGTCGCATAATCCACCCCTCCACACCAAGTGTTCTCAGCGCCCACCAGATGACCTTCCGAGGTACTCGAACAAACGCCTTCTCCAGGTCTACAAAAGCCATGTAAAGTCTCTTATTGGCAGCTAGATATTTCTCTTGCAGCTGCCTGACAACAAAGATTGCATCTGTAGTGCCTCTGGGACGAAGCCAAACTGGGAATCTTCGATTGACACCAACTTTCTGATGAGGCCGTCCACAATCCTCTCCAGGATTTTCATAACCTGCTCTGTCAACTTGAGACAGCGGTAGTTGCCCCTTTCCAGAGCGTCCCCTTTTTCCTTGTAGAGGCAGACAATGAAACTCTGCTCCCAGTCAGAGGGTACCTTGCCATCACGAATGTTTGCAACTGCGAGGTCACGGATCATGGAGGTGCCCATGTCACCGGTAGCTTGTATCATCTCCACCACTATGCCTGATGGGCCCAGTGCTTTGCCAGCCTTCATCTGTGAGAAAGCCTTCTTAACTATATCGATGGTAATTGGGGTGGGCGGGCCTTCCACTGGTGGCTGATATGACAGATGGTCTGGGTCCAAGTCAAACTCAACGTTGAGAACCCTTTGGTAGTGCTCCAGCCAGGCCTAAAAACAGTACAAATATATGAGATTTCAATGTAATTTTATTAAAAGGGAAATAACTCTAAAATGGGGGATAATTTGGATAGGAAAAAAAATATGGGTCACCAACTTTTTCATGAGGAATCCATATATGAAATTTCAAACTAGCATGCACAGTTCAAATCTTATGCTATGCATCAAAATTTATGCTATGCATCAAAAAGTGTGCAATGTAAAAATGCCCAAAATGACAAAGGGCCAAAACTCAAGAAGTACTTCTCATAATTTATTCAAAAGTTAATCAGGTCATCTACTCATCGCTACCAATCTATTCCTTAAATTTCAAGGCTCTAGCTTCAATAGTTTTTGAGATATTTTGCGGACAAGATTCTATCCATATATCTTCAAAGGGCCATAACTCAGGAAAGGGGCATAATTCTGACGGGGGAAAAATATGTATCAGCTATTTTTTCATGAGGAATCCATACATGAAATTTCAAAACCCTAGCATGCACAGCTCAAAACCTGTGCTAAACATCAAAAAGTGTGCAATGTAAAAATGCCCAAAATGACAAAGGGCCATAACTCAAGAAGTACTTCTCATAATTTATTCAAAAGTTAATCAGATCATCTACTCATCGCTACCAATTTATTCCTTATATTTCAAGGCTCTAGCCTCAATATGTTTTGACATATTTTGCTGACAAGACTTCATCCATATTTTTTTCAAAGGGCCCTAACTCAGGTTAGGGGCATAATCCTAATAAAAAAGATATGTGTCAGGTATTTTTTCATGAGAAATCTAAATATGAAATTTCAAAACCCTAGCATGCACAGGTCAAAACTTATGCTATGCATCAAAAAGTGCCATAACTCAAGAAGTAACAAGGGCCATAACTCAAGAAGTACTTTTCAGAATTTATTAAAAAGTTAATCAGGTCATCTACTCATCGCTACCAACATATTCCTCAAATTTCAAGGCTCTAGCTTCAGTAGTTTTTGAGATAGCTTGCTGAAAAGATTCCATCCATATTTTTTCAAAAGGCCATAACTCAGGGAAGGGGCATAATCCTGATCAGAAAAAAATACATGTCAGCTATTTTTTCATGAGGAATCCATATATGAAATTTCAAAATCCTAGCATGCACAGTTCAAAACTTATGCTATGCATCAAAAAGTGTGCAATTGTAAAAATGCCCATAGTTATAAAGGGCCATAACTCATGAAGTAATTTTCAGAATTTATTCAAAAGTTAATCAGGTCATCTACTCATCAATACCAATCTATTCACCAGGTTTCAAGGCTCTAGCAAAAGCTTTTGAGATATATTGCTGACAAGAATTCATCTGTATTTTTTTAAAGGGCCATAACTCAGGAAAGGGGCATAATCCTGAAAAAAAAAAATATATGTCAGCTATTTTTTCATGAGGAGTCCATATATGAAATTTCAAAACCCTAGCGTGCACAGTTCAAAAGTTATGCTATGCATTAAAAAGTGTGCAATTGTAAGAATGCCCAAAGTTATAAAGGGCCATACCTCATGAAGTAATTTTCAGAATTTATTCAAAAGTTAATCAGGTCATCTACTCATCAATACCAATTTATTCACCAGGTTTCAAGGCGCTAGCTTTAATAGCTTTAGAGGTATTTTGCTGACAAGATTTCATCTATATTTTTATGCCCACCAATAAAGTGTCGGTGTATTATGTTGTACCCTCTGAAATTTTGAGTGTCCATCCATCCGTCAGCGCCCCACCATTTGTGTGCCCGCAACTCCTCCTACAGTTTTAGGGCCCTAATACTACAGATATGTATAAGGAGTATGTACCTTGTACGCGCAACTCCTCCTACAATTTTAGGCTAATCCTTTTGAAACTTTACAGGCACTTTTAGGATGGTCTGAAGATATGCATATTGTTTTTCAGAATCCTGAAATTATTTTTTATTACATTTTTTGCATTTTTAACTTAGACTTTTTTCGAGCCCTAATACTACAGAAATATATAGGGAGTATGTACCTTGTACGCACAACTCCTCGTCACGAAAATATGCCTATATAATTTTGACCCCCTTAAACCCCACTTTTATATAGTAAAAATGGGGTTTACAGGGGTATACATTATTAGCTCACCTGAGCTGAAAGCTCGTGAGCTTTTGTGATCACTCACCGTCCGTCGTCATCCGTACGTCCGTCCGTCCACAATCTTTAAACAACATCTCCTCCTAAACCACTGATTGGATTTTGACCAAACTTCACAGGAATGATCATTAATTGGTCCTCTTTCAAAGTTGTTCAAATGGTTCCGGTCCGTTGCATATCTAGGTCACAGGAGCTAAAAATAGATTTTTTAACTAAAAACTTAAAAAATCTTCTTGTCAGAAACCACTGGACCGATTTCAATATAATTTTGCAGAAATGTTCCTTTGGTGATCCTCTACCAAGATTGTTCAAGCCATTCGGATTCGTCAAAAAACATGGCCGCCAGCGGGCGGGCTTATTTTCCCTATATATCTATATAGAAAACTTTAAAAATCTTCTTGTCAGAAACCACTGGACAGATTTCAATATAATTTTGCAGAAATGTTCCTTTGGTGATCCTCTACCAAGATTGCTCAAGCCATTTGGATTCGTCAAAAAACATGGCCGCCAGGGGGCGGGGCTTATTTTCCCCATATATCTATATAGAAAACTTTAAAAATCTTCTTGTCCGAAACCACCAGACCGATTTCAATATAATTTTGCAGAAATGTTTCTTTGGTGATCCTCTACCAAGATTGTTCAAGCCATTTGGATTCGTTGAAAAACATGGCCGCAAGGGGGCGGGGCTTATTTTCCCTATATATCTATATAGAAAACTTTAAAAATCTTCTTGTCCGAAACCACTGGACCGATTTCAGTATAATTTTGCAGAAATGTTACTTTGGTGATCCTCTACCAAGATTATTCAAGACATATGGATTCGTCAAAAAACATGGCCGCCAGGGGGCGGGGCTTATTTTCCCTATATAATCTATATAGAAAACTTTTAAAAATCTTCTTGTCTGAAACCACTGGACCGATTTCAATATAATTTTGCGAAAATGTTCCTTTGGTTATCCTCTACCAAGATTGTTCAAGCCATTTGGATTCGTCAAAAAACATGGCCACCAGGGGGCGGGGCTTATTTTCCCTATATATCTATATAGAAAACTTTAAAAATCTTCTTGTCCGAAACCACTGGACCGATTTCCATATGATTTTGCGGAAATGTTCCTTTGGTGATTCTCTACCAAGATTGTTCAAGCCATTTGGATTTGTCAAAAAACATGGCTGCCAGGGGGCGGGGCTTATTTTCCTTATATATCTTTATGGAAAACTTTAAAAATCTTCTTGTCAGAAACCACTGGACCGATTTCCATATGATTTTGCAGAAATGTTCCTTTGGTGATCCTGTTGCAAGATTGTTCAAGCCGCCATGATTCGTTAAAAAACATGGCCGCTAGGGGGCGGGGTTAATTTTCCCTATATAGAAAACTTTAAAAATCTTCTTGTCATAAACGACTGGACGGATTTCAATATAACTTGGCAGAAATGTTTCCTTAGTGACCCTCTATCAAAATTGTTCAAGCTGACATGATTTGTCAAAAAACATGGCCGCTAGGGGGTGCGGGGCTTATTTTCGATATAATTCTATATAGAAAACTTGAAAAAATCTTGTCGTCAGAAACCACAGGACAGATTTCAATATAACTTCGCAGAAATGTTTCCTTGGTGACCCTTTACCAAGATTGTTCAAGCCGTTATGATTTGTCAAAAAACATGGCCGCTAGGGGGCGGGGCTTATTTTCCTATATAATTTATCTATATAGAAATTTTTAATAGTCTTTTCAGAAAGCACTTGACCGATTTCAATGTAACTTTGCAGGAATGTTTCTTATGTAACCCTCTATCAAGATTGTTGAAGCCGTCAATATTCGTCAAAAAACATTGCTGCCTGGGACAGGGCTTATTTTCCCTATATATCTATATATAAAACTTTAAAAATCTTCTTTTCAGAAACCAATGGACCGATTTCAATACAACTTGGCAGGAATGTTTCTTTGGTGACCCTCTACAAAGATTGTTCAGGCTGTCATGATTCATCAAAAATCATGGCCGCTAGGGGGCGGGGCTTATTTTCCCTATATAGAAAACTTTAAAAATCTCCTCGTAAGAAACATTTGGACCGAGTTCAATGTAACTTGGCAGGAATGTTGCTTTGGTGACCTTCTACCAAGATTGTTCAAGCCTTCATGATACGTCAAAAACCATGGCCCACAGGGGGGTGGGGCTTATTAGCTCACCTGAGCTGAAAGCTCAAGGTGAGCTTTTGTGATCACTCACCGTCCGTCGTCGTCGTCGTCCATATGTCCGTCCGTCCGTCGGTCCGTCCGTGCGTCCGTGCACAATCTTTAAACAACATCTCCTCCTAAACCGCTGATTGGATTTTGACCAAACTTCACAGGAATGATCCTTGGTTGGTCCTCTTTCAAAGTTGTTCAAATGGTTCCGGTCCGTTGCATATCTAGGTCACAGGAGCTAAAAATAGATATTTTAACTAAAAACTTAAAAAATCTTCTTGTCAGAAACCACTGGACCGATTTCAATATAATTTTGCAGAAATGTTCCTTTGGTGATTCTCTACCAAGATTGTTCAAGCCATTTGGATTCGTCAAAAAACATGGCCGCCAGGGGGCGGGGTATATTTTCCCCATATATCTATATAGAAAACTTTAAAAATCTTCTTGTCAGAAACCACTGGACCAATTTCCATATGATTTTGCAGAAATGTTCCTTTGGTGATTCTCTACCAAGATTGTTCAAGCCATTTGGATTTGTCAAAAAACATGGCCGCCAGGGGGCGGGGCTTATTTTCCTTATATATCTTTATGGAAAACTTTAAAAATCTTCTTGTCAGAAACCACTGGACCGATTTCCATATGATTTTGCAGAAATGTTCCTTTGGTGATCCTGTTGCAAGATTGTTCAAGCCGCCATGATTCGTTAAAAAACATGGCCGCTAGGGGGCGGGGTTAATTTTCCCTATATAGAAAACTTTAAAAATCTTCTTGTCATAAACGACTAGACCGATTTCAATATAACTTGGCTTATTTTCCCTATATATCTATATAGAAAACTTTAAAAATCTTCTTGTCAGAAACCAATGGACAGATTTCAATATAATTTTGCAGAAATATTCCTTTGGTGATCCTCTACCAAGATTGTTCAAGCAATTTGGATTCATCAAAAAACATGGCCGCCAGGGGGCGGGGTATATTTTCCCCATATATCTATATGGAAAACTTTAAAAATCTTCTTGTCCGAAACCACTGGACGGATTTCCATATAATTTTGCAGAAATGTTCCTTTGGTGATCCTGTACCAAGATTGTTCAAGCCATTTGGATTTGTCAAAAAACATGGCCGCTAGGGGGCGGGGCTTATTTTCCTTATATATCTTTATGGAAAACTTTAAAAATCTTCTTGTCAGAAACCACTGGACCGATTTCCATATGATTTTGCAGAAATGTTCCTTTGGTGATCCTGTTGCAAGATTGTTCAAGCCGCCATGATTCGTTAAAAAACATGGCCGCTAGGGGGCGGGGTTAATTTTCCCTATATAGAAAACTTTAAAAATCTTCTTGTCATAAACAACTGGACCGATTTCAATATAACTTGGCAGAAATGTTTCCTTAGTGACCCTCTATCAAGATTGTTCAAGCCGACATGATTTGTCAAAAAACATGGCCGCTAGGGGGTGCGGGGCTTATTTTCGATATAATTCTATATAGAAAACTTGAAAAAATCTTGTCGTCAGAAAGCACAGGACTTATTTCAATATAACTTCGCAGAAATGTTTCCTTGGTGACTCTTTACCAAGATTGTTCAAACCGTTATGATTTGTCAAAAAACATGGCCGCTAGGGGGCGGGGCTTATTTTCCTATATAATTTATCTATATAGAAATTTTTAATAGTCTTTTCAGAAAGCACTTGACCGATTTCAATGTAACTTTGCAGGAATGTTTCTTATGTAACCCTCTATCAAGATTGTTGAAGCCGTCATGATTCGTCAAAAAACATGGCTGCCTGGGACAGGGCTTATTTTCCCTATATATCTATATATAAAACTTTAAAAATCTTCTTTTCAGAAACCAATGGACCAATTTCAATACAACTTGGCAGGAATGTTTCTTTGGTGACCCTCTACAAAGATTGTTCAGGCTGTCATGATTCATCAAAAATCATCGCCGCTAGGGGGCGGGGCTTATTTTCCCTATATAGAAAACTTTAAAAATCTTGTCGTAAGAAACATTTGGACCGAGTTCAATGTAACTTGGCAGGAATGTTGCTTTGGTGACCTTCTACCAAGATTGTTCAAGCCTTCATGATACGTCAAAATCCATGGCCCACAGGGGGGTGGGGCTTATTAGCTCACCGTCCGTCGTCATCGTCGTCCGTATGTCCGTCCGTCCATCCGTCCGTCCGTGCATCCGTGCACAATCTTTAAACAACATCTCCTCCTAAACCGCTGATTGGATTTTGACCAAACTTCACAGGAATGATCCTTGGTTGGTCCTCTTTCAAAGTTGTTCAAATGGTTCCAGTCCGTTGCATATCTAGGTCACAGGAGCTAAAAATAGATATTTTAACTAAAAACTTAAAAAAAAATCTTCTTGTCAGAAACCACTGGACCGATTTCAATATAATTTTGCAGAAATGTTCCTTTGGTGATCCTCTACCAAGATTGTTCAAGCCATTTGGATTCGTCAAAAAACATGGCCGCCAGGGGGTGGGGCTTATTTTCCCTATATATCTATATAGAAAACATTAAAAATCTTCTTGTCCGAAACCACTGGACCGATTTCAATATAATTTTGCAGAAATGTTCCTTTGATGATCCTCTACCAAGATTGTTCAAGACATTTGGATTCGTCAAAAAACATGGCCGCTAGGGGGTGGGGCTTATTTTCCCTATATAATCTATATAGAAAACTTTTAAAAATCTTCTTGTCCGAAACCACTGGACTGATTTCAATATAATTTTGCAAAAATGTTCCTTTGGTGATCCTCTACCAAGATTGTTCAAGCCATTTGGATTCGTCAAAAAACATGGCCACCAGGGGGCGGGGCTTATTTTCCCTATATATCTATTTAGAAAACTTTAAAAATCTTCTTGTCCGAAACCACTGGACCGATTTCAATATAATTTTGCAGAAATGTTCCTTTAGTGATCCTGTACCAAGATTGTTCAAGCCATTTGGATTTGTCAAAAAACATGGCCGCCAGGGGGCGGGGCTTATTTTCACTATATCTGTATAGAAAACTTTAAAAATCTTCTTGTCAGAAACCAATGGACCGATTTCCATATGATTTTGCAGAAATGTTCCTTTGGTGATCCTGTTACAAGATTGTTCAAGCCATTTGGATTTGTCAAAAAACATGGCTGCCAGGGGGGCGGGGCTTATTTTCCTTATATATCTTTATGGAAAACTTTTAAAATCTTCTTGTCAGAAACCACTGGACTTATTTCCATATGATTTTGCAGAAATGTTCCTTTGGTGATCCTGTTGCAAGATTGTTCAAGCCGCCATGATTCGTTAAAAAACATGGTCGCTAGGGGGCGGGGTTAATTTTCCCTATATAGAAAACTTTAAAAATCTTCTTGTCATGAACGACTGGACCAATTTCAATATAACTTGGCAGAAATGTTTCCTTAGTGGCCCTCTATCAAGATTGTTCAAGCCGACATGATATATCAAAAAACATGGCCACTAGGGTGTGCGGGGCTTATTTTCGATATAATTCTATATAGAAAACTTGAAAAAATCTTGTCGCAGAAACCACAGGACTGATTTCAATATAACTTCGCAGAAATGTTTCCTTGGTGACCCTTTACCAAGATTGTTCAAGCCGTTATGATTTGTCAAAAAACATGGCCGCTAGGGGGCGGGGCTTATTTTCCTATATAATTTATCTATATAGAAAATTTTAATAGTCTTTTCAGAAAGCACTTGACCGATTTCAATGTAACTTTGCAGGAATGTTTCTTATGTAACCCTCTATCAAGATTGTTGAAGCCGTCATGATTCGTCAAAAAACATGGCCACCAGGAGTCGGGGCTTATTTTCCTTATATATCTATATAGAAAACTTTAAAACTCTTCTTGTTAGAAACCACTGAAACGATTTCATTATAACTGAAGAAATTTTTCCTTGGTGACCCTCTACTAAGATTGTTCAAGTAATCATGATTCATCAAAAAACATGGCTGCCTGGGGCAGGGCTTATTTTCCCTATATATCTATATAGAAAACTTTAAAAATCTTCTTTTCAGAAACCAATGGACCGATTTCAATACAACTTGGCAGAAATGTTTCTTTGGTGACCCTCTACAAAGATTGTTCAGGCCGTATTGATTCATCAAAAATCATGGCCCCTAGGGGGCGGGGCTTATTTTCCCTATATAGAAAACTTTAAAAATCTTCTCGTAAGAAACAGTTGTAACAAGTTCAATGTAACTTGGCAGGAATGTTTCTTTGGTGACCCACTACAAAGATTGTTCAGGCCGTCATGATTCATCAAAAATCATGGCCCCTAGGGGGCGGGGCTTATTTTCCCTATATAGAAAACTTTAAAAATCTTCTTGTAAGAAACAGTTGTACCAAGTTCAATGTAACTTGGCAGGAATGTTGCTTTGGTGACCTTCTACCAAGATTGTTCAAGCCTTCATGATTCGTCAAAAACCATGGCCCACAGGGGGGTGGGGCTTATTTTTCATATATATCTGCATAGAAAATTTTAAAATTCTTCTTGTTACATACCCCATGACTGATTTCAATATTACTTGGCTGGAATGTTGCTTTGGTGAACCTCTATCAAGATTGTACAAGCAATCATGATTCGTCAAAAATCATGGCTGCCATGGGGTGGGGCTTGTTTTCCCTATATATCTAAATAGAAAACTTTAAAAATCTTCTTGTCAGAAACTACTGAACAGATTTCAGTATAACTTGGTAGGAATGTTCCTTTGGTGACCCTCTACCAAGTTTGTTCAAGCTGTCATGATTCGTCAGAAAACATGGCCGTTAGGGCGTAGGGCTTTATAGCTATATAAAACTTTTTAAACCACTGGACCAATTTCAATATAACTTGGCAGAAATGTTCCTTTGGTGTCCCTCTTTTAAGATTCAGTTCAGGTATTCAAGATTTGTAAAAAAACATGGCCAGGGGTGTGATGGAGGGGGGTGGAGGTGGTTAGTGCTATAAAGTTTATACAAAAATCCTAGAGCAGTGAACTTGGCTGAAACTTCAACAGTAAATATGCAAATCTGTTTGGTCAGGTGAGCGATATAGGACCATCATGGTCCTCTTGTTTTTCATATATATCTGCATAGAAAATTTTAAAATTCTTCTTGTCACACACCCCATGACTGATTTCAATATTACTTGGCTGGAATGTTGCTTTGGTGAACCTCTATCAAGATTGTACAAGCAATCATGATTCGTCAAAAAACATGGTTGCCATGGGGTGGGGCTTGTTTTCCCTATATATCTAAATAGAAAACTTTAAAAATCTTCTTATCAGAAACCACTGAACAGATTTCAATATAACTTGGTAGAAATGTTCCTTTGGTGACCCTCTTCCAAGTTTGTTCAAGCTGTCATGATTCGTCAAAAAACATGGCCGCTAGGGCGTAGGGCTTTATAGCTATATAAAACTTTTTAAACCACTGGACCACTTTCAATATAACTTGGCAGAAATGTTCCTTTGGTGACCCTCTTTTAAGATTCAGTTCAGGTCGTCAAGATTTGTAAAAAAACATGGCCAGGGGTGAGGTGGAGGGGGGTGGGGGTGGTTAGTGCCATAAAGTTTATACAAAAATCCTAGAGCAGTGAACTTGGCTGAAACTTCAACAGTAAATATGCAAATCTGTTTGGTCAGGTGAGTGATATAGGACCATCATAGTCCTCTTGTTTTTCTTATTTCTGCTCAAAAACATAGATTGTGGGTACTCGTTAGAACCGCCTTGGCAAGGCAGTTCTAACGAGTACCCACAATCTATGTTTTGAGCAGAACTACGAAAAATATCAGAGTTTTGTTATCTGAAATTTTTGAGTTTTTGGAGATGAAATTTTCTATATATTTGAATAGGCATGTTTTCCTGATGTCCTACAGTTTCAGGCCGATCCTTTTGAAACTTTACACATGCTTTTAGGATGGTCTGAAGATATGCATATTGTTTTTTTCAGAATCCTGAAATTATTTTTTATCACTTTTTAATGCATTTCTAACTTAGAGTTTTTTGTGTTGTTTTTTTTTTTTTTTTTTTTTTTTTTTTTTTTTTTTTTTTTGAGTTCTGAAATAACTGTTTATTGCTTCTCTTCATGTTTAACTTAGATTGTTTTCGGCCCTTATACTACAGAAGAGCATAGGGAATATGTCCCTGTGTCTGTCTGTGGTTATAATAATCTGCATTAACTGCCATACATGGATCACTGTTGCAGATCTTTAAATGCCATGTAAGTAATAATAATTAGTCATTTAAACTTCATTGTGTTGTCTGTGGTGGCTGCAATCATCCTCATACTTATGAGCCTAACTTTACATCAGAAATTTATTTATGGTTCACATTGTTTGATTAAATGGTTGGAATCTTAAACGCTTTATTAAATAATTATTACATGTATATGCATCAATATTATAATGTTTAAAACAAACACTAATGCAGCTTCAAACACTAATGCAGCTTCCCTTTGATTTCAGATTTGATACATTTATGTCACTTGCTTGATAAATTGCAGTGGCAGGGCATGGTGCATGGCTTGCAGTTTTATTTCAAAGGGCCATAACTCAGGAAAGTGGCATAATCCTGATAGGGGAAAAAAAAATACTTATCAGCTATTTTTTCATGTAGAATCCATATATGAAATTTCAAAACCCTAGCATGCATGGTTCAGAAGTTATGCTATGCATCAAAAAGCGTAATGGACGGACGCATGCACAGACGCATGCATGCACAAACGTCCCAGAAGCAATATGCCCCTCCAACTTCTTCGAAGTTGGGGGCATAGCTATTGAAGCTAGAGCCTTGAATTTTAAGGAATAGATTGGTATCGATGTGTAGATAACCTGATACTTTTAAATAAAAATTCTGAAAAGTACTTCTTGAGTTATGGCTCTTTGTCATTTTGGGCATTTTTACATTGCACACTTTTTGATGCATAGCATAAGTTTTGAACTGTGCATGCTAGTTTGAAATTTCATATATGGATTCCTCATGAAAAAGTAGGTGACCCATATTTTTTTCCTATCCAAATTATCTCCCATTTTAGAGTTATTTCCCTTTTAATAAAATAACATTGAAATCTTGTATATTTGTACTGTTCTTACCATCATGGGCAAGCAGTGTTGGAATCAAGCAGTGTTAGGCAGTTGGGGGCATAGTGTTTTACAAACACCAGCTCTAGTTGCCCTGTCATTCCGCTTCAGATGCTGGGGGTTTGGCTTTGTGAATGGCCAAGTCTCACTGGCATGGAGCATTGCGCTCTGCATGAAGAGAGGACTGGTAGCAACTCCTTGAATTTCTTCCAGGCGTTTTTCACATGTGTTGTGGTTGAAAGTTCACAGCCACCTACTGCTGAGAGAATGTCTCCTAGGCAGCAAAAGGAAGCTACCACCTCCAGCTTGTCAGGTCTGACCTGGACTTCCTTCTGTGGTCTGAAAATTGAGCAAATATCCCTTTTTAGCTCTCCTGAGCCGAAGGCTCAGGTGAGGTATTGTGATCACTCACCGTCCATCGTCGTCGTCGTCAGTACGTCCACAATCTTTAAACAACATCTCCTCCTAAACCACTGATTGGAATTTGACCAAACTTCACAGGAATGATCCTTGGTTGGTCCTCTTTCAAAGTTGTTCAAATGGTTCCGGTCCATTGCATATGTAGGTCACAGGAGCTAAAAATAGATTTTTTAAATAAAAACTTAAAAAATCTTCTTGTCAGAAACCACTGGACCGATTTCCATATAATTTTGCAGAAATGTTTCTTCGGTGATCCTCTACCAAGATTGTTCAAGCCATTTGGATTTGTCAAAAAAAAATGGCCGCCAGGGGGGGGCGGGGCTTATTTTCTCTATCTATATAGAAAACTTAAAAAATCTTCTTGTCAGAAACCACCAGACCGATTTCAATATACTTTTGCAGAAATGTTCCTTTGGTGATCTTCTACAAAGGTTGTTCAAGCCATTTGGATTCGTCAAAAAACATGGCCGCCAGGGGGCGGGGCTTATTTTCCCTATATATCTATATAGAAAACTTTAAAAATCTTCTTGTCAGAAACCACTGGACCGATTTCCATATAATTTTGCAGAAATGTTTCTTCGGTGATCCTCTACCAAGATTGTTCAAGCCATTTGGATTCGTCAAAAAACATGGCTGCCAGGGGGGGGCGGGGCTTATTTTTCCTATATAATCTGTATAGAAAACTTAAAAAATCTTCTTGTCAAAACCACTGGACCGATTTCCATATACTTTTGCAGAAATGTTCCTTTGGTGATCCTCTACCAAGATTGTTCAAGCCATTTGGATTCGTCAAAAAACATGGCCGCCAGGGGGAAGGGCTTATTTTCTCTATCTATTTAGAAAACTTAAAAAAAAACACCAGACCAATTTCAATATGATTTAGCAGAAATGTTCCTTTGTTGATTCTCTACCAAGATTGTTCAAGCCATTTGGATTTGTCAAAAAACATCGCCGCCAGGGGGCAGGGCTTATTTTCCCTATATATCTATATAGAAAACTTAAAAAATCTTTTTGTCAGAAACCACTGGGCCGATTTCCATATAATTTTGCAGAAATGTTCCTTTGGTGACTCTCTACCAAGATTGTTCAAGCCATTTGGATTTGTCAAAAAACATGGCCGCCAGGGGGCGGGGCTTATTTTCCCTATATATCTTTATAGAAAACTTGAAAAATCTTGTCAGAAACCACTGGACCAATTTCATTATAACTTAGCAAAAATGTTTCCATGGTGACCCTGTACCAAGATTGTTCAAGTAATTGTGATTCGTCAAAAAACATGGCCACTAGGGGGCGGGGCTTATTTTCCCTATATATCTATATAAAATTTTTTAAAAATCTTCTTTTAAGAAACCGTTGGACCGAGTTCAATGTAACGTGGCAGGAATGTTGCTTTGGTGACCCTCTACCAAGATTGTTCAAGCCTTCATGATACATCAAAAAACATGGCCCCCAGGGGGCAGGGCCTATTTTCCATATATATCTGTATAGAAAACTTTAAAATTCTTCTTGTCAAATACCTCCTGACTGATTTCATTAATGCTTTAGTAACCCTCTACCAAGAATGTTCGAGCAATCCTGATTTGTCAAAAAACATGGCTGCTAGGGGATGGGGCTTATTTTCCCTATAGATCTAAATAGAAAACTTTAAAAATCTTCTTGTCAGAAACCACTGAACTGATTTCAATTTAACTTGGCAGGAATGTTCCTTTGGTTACCCTCTACCACGTTTGTTCAAGCTGTCATGATTCGTCAAAAAAAAAAAAAAAAAAATGGGCGTTAGGGGATACGGTTTTATAGCGATATAAAACACTTTAAAAATCTTTTTGTCAGAAACCACTGGACCAATTTCTAAATAACTTGGCAGAAATGTTCCTTTGGTGACCTTCTTTCAAGATTAAGTCAAGTCATGATGTGTTAAAAAGAAAAAACATGGCTTGGTGTGTTGGGGGGAGGGGGTAGTTTGAGGGGGCGGGGGGCAGGGCTATAAAATTTATACATAAATCTTAGAGCAGTGAACTTGGCTGAATCTTTAACAGTAAGTATGTAAATCTGTTTGCTCAGGTGAGCGATATAGGACCATCATGGTCCTCTTGTATTCAAAATGCTGCAATAGCTTTATTTGGTGTTTTGGTAATTTTGAATATTGTTCCGAAGTCTGTGGATACATTTCTGGAGCCAGCTTTCATTGATTTTTTTAGCTTTTAAATGACAGAGTATGCATAAAAAACAGAAGTTGCCCTTAATATGGTATTTTTGATGCCCATTATCAACAGAAATGAGAACCATTCAGACATTCAGGCAAGTTGATTTTAACAAAACAAATGCTTGAAACATGGCAATAAATGAGAATAAACAACAAATATACCAGTTGTGCTTCTAATGGATTTAAGTATACATGTATTTATCTGAGTTTTCCTCTTGTCTTTAGCTATAGTTAATACTGTTTTCAGCTCTTACAAGTTAGCTCCAGATAGTGACACCTATGGTAACTTGATGGTTGGATATGCGATTAAGGCAGATTTAGATATGTTGAAAGCGGTATGTGATTTATCAGCATACGTGTGAGTGAGGAGGTGGGGGGGGTGGTGGGGGAGGGGGGGGGGGGGGTGGGGGTGTAAGCACTCCTGACTTTGGATCACAAGGTTCTGGGTTTCAATCCCAATACAAAGGGAATTGATCTCATGTCTGAACGGTGTTTCATTGCATAGAGCATTTTATTATAACCCTTCCATCATCTCAATATGACTTAAATAATGTTGAAAGGGATGTAAACAGTTAACCATCATCGTCATCAGCAGACTTAGGCCAAACTTAAAAATAGAGCATAGACTTTTAAATCAGAGACAGCGGTTATGATTCTGAATGAATATAGGTCAATAAAAAAAAGACTTCTAGAATTGTTGGCATTTCTTGAAGCTTTTTTATGCCCCCAACTTCAAAGAAGTTGGCGGGGCATATTGCTTCTGGGACGTTTGTGCGTGCGTGCATCCGTCCGTCCATGTGTCCGTCCGTTACACTTTTTGGTGCATAGCATAACTTCTGAACAATGCATGCTGAGGTTTTGAAATTTCATATATGGATTCTTCATGAAAAAATAGCTGACCCGTATTTTTTTTCCCATCAGGATTATGCCCCTTTCCTGAGTTATGGCCCTTCTTGTCAGCAAAATATCTCAAAAGCTATTGAAGCTAGAGCCTTGAAACCTGGTGAATAGATTAGTATTGATGAGTAGATGACCTGATTAACTTTTGAATAAATTCTGAAAATTACTTCATGAGTTATGGCCCTTTATAACTTTGGGCATTTTTACAATTGCACACTTTTTAATGTATAGCATAAGTTTTGAACTGTGCATGCTAGGGTTTTGAAATTTCATATATGGATTCCTCATGAAAAAATAGCTGACATGTATTTTTTTCCCATCAGGATTATGCCCCTTTCCTGAGTTATGGCCCTTTGAAAAAAATATGGATAAATTATTGTCAGCAAAATATCTCAAAAGCTATTGAAGCTAGAGCCTTGAAACCTGGTGAGTAGACTGGTATTGATGAGTAGATGACCTGATTAACCTTTGAATAAATTCTGAAAATTACTTCATGAGTTATGGCCCTTTATATCTTTGGGCATTTTTACAATTGCACACTTTTTGATGCATAGCATAAGTTTTGAACTGTGCATGCTAGGGTTTTGAAATCTCATATATGGATTCCTCATGAAAAAATAGCTGATACGTATTTTTTTTCTTATCAGGATTGTGCCCCTTTCTTGAGTTATGGCCCTTTGAAAAAATATGGATGAATTCTTGTCAGCAAAATATCTCAAAAGCTATTGAAGCTAGAGCCTTGAAACCTGGTGAATAGATTGGTATTGATGAGTAGATGACCTGATTAACTTTTGAATAATTTCTGAAAATTACTTCATGAGTTATGGCCCTTTATAACTTTAGGCATTTTTACAATTGCACACTTTTTGATGCATAGCGTAAGTTTTGAACTGTGCATGCTAGGGTTTTGAAATTTCATATATGGATTCCTCATGAAAAAATAGCTGACATGTATTTTTTTTCTTATCAGGATTATGCCCCTTTCCTGAGTTATGGCCCTTTGAAAAAAATATGGATGAATTCTTGTCAGCAAAATGTCTCAAAAGCTATTGAAGCTAGAGCCTTGAAACCTGGTGAGTAGATTGGTATTGATGAGTAGATGACCTGATTAACTTTTGAATAAATTCTGAAAATTACTTCATGAGTTATGGCCCTTTATAACTTTGGGCATTTTTACGTTGCACACTTTTTGATGCATAGCATAAGTTTTGAACTGTGCATGCTAGGGTTTTGAAATTTCATATATGGATTCCTCATGAAAAAATAGCTGACACATGTTTTTAGCTCACCTGAGCTCTGCTAAGGATGAGCTATTGTGATCACTTTTCGTCCGTCGTCCGTCCGTCCGTGCGTCTGTCCGTTAACATTTTCAAACGACTTCTCCTCTGAAACCGCTGAGCCAATTTTGCTCAAATTTCATATGGAGCCTCCTTAGGGTGGGGGAACGAAAAGTTGCTAAAATGGTCGCGGTCCGTTGACCGATGGCCGCCACGCCCATATATGGTAAAAACCTTTAAAAATCTTCTTCTCCAGAACCGAGAATGCCTTGGGGCTGAACCTTTGCAGGAATCATCGGGGATGGGAGGTCTACCAAAATTGCTAAAAGAATTGTCGTACGTTGACGTTTGACCTTTTTACGGCAAGGTCAAGTTTGCTTCCCTATGCATTTGTATGGGAAAACCTTTAAAAATCTTCTTCTCCAAAACCGAGCATGCCTTATGGCTGAATCTTTGCATATATCTTCGGGAACAAGAGGGCTACCAAAATTGCTAAAATAATGGTCGTACATTGACATTTGAACTTTTTACGTTAAGGTCAATTTTGCTTCCTTATGCATTTGTATGGGAAAAATGACCAGAATTTCAAACAACTTCTCCTCTGGAGCCTCTGGGCCAATTTTGCTCAAATTTCATATGGAGCCTCCTTAGGGTGGGGGAACAAAAAATTGCTAAAATGGTCACGGTCCGTTGACCAAGATGGCCGCCACGCCCATATATGGTAAAAACCTTTAAAAATCTTCTCCTTCAGAACCGAGAATGCCTTGGGGCTGAACCTCGGCAGGAATCATCGAGGACGGGAGGTCTACCAACATTGCTAAAAGAATTGTTGTACGTTGACGTTTGACCTGTTTACGGCAAGGTCAAGTTTGCTTCCCTGTGCATTTGTATGGGAAAAACCTTTAAAAATCTTCTTCTCCAAAACCGAGCATGCCTTATGGCTGAATCTTTGCATATATCTTCGGGAACAAGAGGGCTACCAAAATTGCTAAAATAATGGTCGTACATTGACATTTGACCTTTTTACGTTAAGGTCAATTTTGCTTCCTTATGCATTTGTATGGGAAAAATGTTCAGAATTTCAAACAACTTCTTCTCTGGAGCCTCTGGGCCAATTTTGCTCAAATTTCATATGGAGCCTCCTTAGGTAGGGGGAACAAAAGATTGCTAAAATGGTCACGGTTCATTGACCAAGATGGGCGCCATGCCCATATATGGTAAAAACCTTTATAAATCTTCTTCTCTAGAACAGAGGATGCTTTGGGGCTGAATATTTGCATAAATCATCGGGGACAGGGGGTCTACCAAAGTTGCTAAAATAATGGTCATACATTGACATTTGACCTTTTTACGGCAAGGTCAAGTTGCTTCCTTATGCATTTGCATGGGAAAAAACATTTAAAAATCTTATTTTCCAAAACCGAGGATGGCTTGTGGCTGAATCTTTGCATATATCATCTGGAACGGGCGGTCTACCAAAGTTGCTAAAATAATTGTCATACATTGACATTTAACCTTTTTACGGCGAGGTCAAGTTTGCTTCTGTATGCATTTGTATGGGCGCCATACATTTGTATGGAAAAAATGTTGATAATTTCAAATGGCTTTTCCTCTGAAGCCTCCGGGCCAGTGTTGCTCAAATTTCATGCGGAGCCTCCGTGGGCAGGAGAATGAAAGATTGCTAAAATGGGTATGGTCCATTGATCAAAATGGCTGCCATGCCAATATATGGTAAAAACCTTTAAAAATCTTCTTCTCCATAACCAAATAAGCCCTGGGTCCTAATCTTTGCACAAATTATAGGGGACAGGAGATCTACCAAAATTGCTCAAATGATGGTTTATGTTGACATTTGACCTTTTTACCTCCAAGGTCAAATTTGCTTCCCTATTTGTGTGGGCCATATACATTTATATTGAAAGTATCGAAGTGACTTGTAGATCAACAGTAGTTAAAATTGTTCTGATTGGAAATCTAAGATGGCCATCATCTGGTTTATATTTATAATATGTCCCTGCCACTGTGCTGTTTACATGTATAAAATCACGATTCTTCAGAAACCACTTAGCCAATTTCCACCAAATTTCACATTGATCCTTCTGTTGAAATGTGATTGATAGTTTATTCATGATCATGCTCCATTGACTGTCAGGCCCATATATTCTTCTTCAAAACTAAGAACTGCTCAAATGATGATATTTTCATTAGCTGCGATGATAGGATTGGATAAATGTTGCATAACATCTGCATGTCTGCAGTGGCTATGTCACTCAGGTGAGCGAATCGTGGCCCGTGGGCCTCTTGTTTTTTCTTATCAGGATTATGCCTCTTTCCTGAGTTATGGCCTTTTGAAAAAATATGGATGAATTCTTGTCAGCAAAATATCTCAAAAGCTATTGAAGCTAGAGCCTTGAAACCTGGTGAATAGATTGGTATTGATGAGTAGATGACCTGATTAACTTTTGAATAAATTCTGAAAAGTACTTCATGAGTTATGGCCCTTTATAACTTTGGGCATTTTTACGTTGCACACTTTTTGATGCATAGCATAAGTTTTGAACTGTGCGTTCTAGGGTTTTGGAGTTTCATATATGGATTCCTCATGAAAGAATAGCTGACACGTATTTTTTTTCTTATCAAGATTATGCCCCTTTCCTGAGTTATGGCCCTTTGAAAAAATATGGATGGAATCTTTTGAACAAGCTATCTCAAAAGCTATTGAAGCTAGAGCCTTGAAATTTGAGGAATAGGTTGGTAGTGATGAGTAGATGACCTGATTAACTTTTGAATAAATTCTGAAAATTACTTCATGAGTTATGGCCCCTTGTCATTTTGGGCATTTTTACATTGCACACTTTTTGATGCATAGCGTAAGTTTTGAACTGTGCATGCTAGGGTTTTGAAATTTCATATTTAGATTTCTCATGAAAAAAGAGCTGACACATATTTTTTTTTTTCTTATTAGGATTATGCCCCTTACCTGAGTTACGGCCCTTTGAAAAAAATATGGATGAAGTCTTGTCAGCAAAATATCTCAAAAACTATTGAGGCTAGAGCCTTGAAATTTAAGGAATAAATTAGTAGTGATGAGTAGATGACCTGATTAACTTCTGAAAAGTACTTCTTGAGTTATGGCCCTTTGTCATTTTGGGCATTTTTACATTGCACACTTTTTGATGCTTAGCTTAGGTTTTGAACTGTGCATGCTAGGGTTTTGAAATTTCATGTATGGATTCCTCATAAAAAAATAGCTGACACATATTTTTTCCCCCGTCAGGATTTTACCCCTTCCTGAGTTATGGCCCTTTGAAGAAATATGGATGGAATCTTGTCAGCAAAGTATCTCAAAAACTATTGAAGCTAGAGCCTTGAAATTTAAGGAATAGATTGGTAGTGATGAGTAGATGACCTGATTAACTTTTGAATAAATTCTGAAAAGTACTTCTTGAGTTATGGCCCTTTGTCATTTTGGGCATTTTTACATTACATACTTTTTGTTGCATAGCATAAGTTTTGAACTGTGCATGCTAGTTTGAAATTTCATATATGGATTCCTCATGAAAAAATAGGTGACCCATATTTTTATTATCTCCCATTTTAGAGTTATTTCCCTTTTAATAAAATAACATTGAAATCTCGTATATTTGTACTGTTGTTACCGTCCTTGGCAAGCAGTGTTGGAGTCAAGCAGTGTTAGAGTCAGACAGTTGGGGGCATAGTGTTTTACAAACACCAGCTCTAGTTTGACATGTTTTGATACTAGCTTTTATCATGCTGAATAAATGAAGATGCCACACCCACTTCAAAATTTTCAGCCAATCAAATTATTTGATTCAGGTTGTTGATAAAAATTCACATACTTAGTGGAAAACAGTGCAGATCCAGATCAGTTGGCTTCTGAAGAAGGCAACTGATCTGGATCTGGGCTGTTTGCAAAGGCAGGATATATCTGAGTGGTTGCTTTGAAAATGAGACTAGAAAGGCATCTGGGAAACATATTGCATTTTCACTGGTCAAGAACTTGTAAATAATATAGGGTCAGTCAGTTCTAAGAATGTAAGGATATATCATTGATGTGAGGGGTAGATAGAAAAATCCGTCCTGAGGATCACTGTCTGGCATCACAAGGCTTGCCGAGTGATGTCACACAGTGATCACGAGGGATGGATTTTTCTATCTACCTCTCAATGAGGCAAATCTAACAAATATCCAAAACATATGCTGCTTGAAGGTTTAATGCAATATTCTTGCATAATATCTCATTAACTGTCACCTCTTTAGCGAATGTTTCCTGACATTCAAATTGTCATTATAATGAATTTTAGTCATGGTATCGAGTGTTGTTATAAAGAGGGTTGACTGTACAATGTTTTATTGTGCTGACTTTACAGTCTCAGTATGACTGAAATTACAATGACAGCATTTATTTCCAAAGATGTTGCCTTTAAAAGGAGTTTGCTGCTGTAAAGAATCCTTAATGAGCAAGATGAAATGAAAGGAATGCATTGTTTTATACCATTATGAAAACAAGCCTATTCAAATATACTGAAAAATTTACCACCAAAAAATGAAAAATTTTCAGATAAAAAATTTGGATATTTTTCATAATTCTGCTCAAAACATAGATTGTGTGTACTCGCTAGAACCGCCTCGTCAAGGCAGTTCTAACAAGTGCCACCGTACTTGCTAGAACCGCCTCGTAGAACCGCCTCATCGAGGCGGTTCTAACGAGTACCCACTATGTTTTGAGCAGAAATAAGAAAAATAATGAATACCCCTGTAAACCCCATTTTTACCATATAAAAGTGGGGTTTAAAGAGGTCAAAATTATATAGGCATGTTTTTGTGATATTTTCTCTCAGAACATGTTTTGAATATTTATTAGAATTGCCTCAGTGAGGCAATTCTAACAAATATCCAAAACAAATGTTTTAAGTATTATGAAATACAATATTCTTGCATAATTTCTGTTTAACTATTACCTCTTGAGGGAAGGATTTGTGCCATTTAAATTACCATTACAACATTTTTTGTTATTGTGTCGAGTGTCAGTATAAAGGGGGTTGACTGTATGTTGAAAGGAATGTAAAACAACAAATCATCATCATCATCATCATGTGCTATGATCATCTGTCTGTTTCAGACTGCACAGAAGTCACACAAGATAGTAGGATATTTAGATTTCAAAAAGTTTGTAGAAAGTATCAATATACTGGCTACCGCTGGTCACAAGCAACTTGCCATAGAGGTAAGTGTAGCCTATAGCAGGCTTAAGGTGATGTATCCAGATACCGTGAAAATTCTAATTAATGCCCTGTGCCAAACATGCCTAATCTGAGAGAAGGGGATAGGTGCTTATTCGAAGTTGCAATTTCATGGGGAAACCTAATACTAATGAATGTTTTAAATTATTGTAAGAACTGATGAACCCCAGTGGTGCTGTGGATATGAAACTTGTTTGTAAATTTATTCATGAGGCATTAGAAATTAGATATTGATTATTTTCTCATGTTTATTTTGTTTAATGCTTATATACTGAAAGGAAAAAGAAACGCAGGGTAAATTTTATTCCTGAATTTCATTCAAGTTTGAAAAAGTTTGTTAAATATTTTACTATGATTACAAAACGGTACATGTATGGAACAAAAGTTCCAAATTTCATTGGTTTGTGATCAACAAGTCTCGAGTTATTGAAGTTCATTGGTAGCTACCCCCCAAATCTTGAAATCAAAATCAAACTGAAAATCAATATCGGGTTAACCAAAGCATTCACAGTTCGCATCGGGATGTTATTCCATTCATCGATCAACGCATTCCTTAGTTGTGCGAGAGTTGCGGGGGGATTTCGGCGCTTCCTAACCCTTCTGTCCAGCTCATCCCACATGTGCTCTATTGGGGTCAAATCTGGACTGTACAGTGGCCATGCTAGTGGTGCGATGTTATTGTTTGCCAGGAAATCCTGACAAACTCGGGCAACATGTGGTCGGCATTGTCCTGCTACAGAATCAGATTGTGTTGTTGCACAAGCGGGACTGCAACAGGACGCAAGATCTCATCCCTATACCTTACTGCGGTCATATTGCCCGCAACAATAATCAACTGTGATTTTATCCCGTGAGCAATGCCTCCCCAGACCATAATGGAGCCACCCCCAAACCAATCCCGTTCGACAACACAGGCGTCGGCAAAGCGTTCTCCGCGACGTCAGTACACACGACGTCGACCATCTGCGCGGCAGCAACGGCAGCAAGAGGGAGGCACACCCGATATTGATTTTCAGTTTGATTTTGATTTCAAGATTTGGGGGGTAGCTACCAATGAACTTCAATAACTCGAGACTTGTTGTTCACAAACCAATGAAATTTGGAACTTTTGTTCCATACATGTACCGTTTTGTAATCATAGTAAAATATTTAACAAACTTTTTCAAACTTGAATTAAATTTAGGAATAAAATTTACCCTGCGTTTCTTTTTCCTTTCAGTATATTATATATATCATGTCAGTGGAGAACACCTGTATATGTAGATTTTCCAATAAAATGTTCTATTCTATTCTATATTACTGTACAATGATTGGCAACTTAAACGCCAGGAGTGACAGGAGTAGATCAGTATATTATGGTATGATATTTTGACCCCCACCCCCACCCGACTGCCCCTACCCCACAGCTCATCAAAAAGTCAAAGGGGACATCATTATATAAAAATGCATTTTTTCAGGTTTACATGACAAGTGGAACTCTTTTGCATTATTTGCATTATTTATATCATTTTATAATGATTGGATGCTTAAAAAACACCAGAGGGGTGGGGGTGGGGGGGGGGGGGGGGGGGGGGGGGGTGGGGGAGCTCATTATATTATGGTATAATATTTTTCTATTTTTAAATAGAACAGAATTTCTGAAGTGAAATTTGGTCCAGCTCTTCAAAAACATGTTTCAGACCGAAGAACTGGTATTTTCTCAAGCCCTGGTGTAGATCTAGATGAGACTGCTTGTAACGAGCCATCTCATTAGTATGTACACTGTTTGCCATTCTGTTTTTAGCTCACCTGAGCACAAAGTGCTCATGGTGAGCTATTGTGGTCAGTCAATGTTCGTCGTCCATCGTGCGGCATCAGCAATTGCTTTAAAAGCCTACTCCTCCTACACTCCTGGGCCAATTGGCTCGATACTTGGTAGGAAGCATCTGGGTGACTTGTAGATCAAAAATAGCTAAAATCATGCCGATCGGAAATCCAAGATGGCTGCCATCTTGAAAATCTATTTTTCGCTTCTTCTCCTGAACGGAAAGGCCAATTGACTCCAAACTTGCTAGGAAGCATTGGGGTGACTTGTAGATCAAAAATAGCTAAAATCGTGCCGATCGGAAATCCAAGATGGCCGCCATGGCCGCCATCTTGAAGATCTATTTTTCGCTTCTTCTCCTTAACCGAAAGACCAATTGACTCCAAACTTGCTAGGAAGCATTGGGGTGACTTGTAGATCAAAAATAGCTAAAATCATGCCGATCGGAAATCCAAGATGGCCGCCATGGCCGCCATCTTGAAAATATATTTTTCGCTTCTTCTCCTGAACAGAAAGGCCAGTTGACTCCAAACTTGCTAGGAAGCAATGGGGTGACTTGTAGATCAAAAATAGCTAAAATCGTGCTGATTGGAAATCCAAAATGGCCACTATGGCAGCTATCTTGAAAATCTTTTTTTCGCTTCTTCTCCTCCTGAACCGAAAGGCCAGTTGACTCCAAACTTGCTAGGAAGCATCGGGGTGACTTGTAGATCAAAAATAGCTAAAATCCTGCTGATCAGAAATCCAAGATGGCCACCATGGCAGCTATCTTGAAAAGCAATTAATCGCTTCTTCTCCTAAACCCAAAAGCCAATTGACTCCAAACATGGTAGGAAGCATTAGGGTGACTTGTAGATTAAAAATAGCTAAAATCGTGCCGATCGTAAATCCAAGATGGCCGCCATGGTGGCCATCTTGAAAATCTATTTTTCGCGTCTTCTCCTAACCCCAATTGCCAATAGACTCGAAACTTGTTAGGAAACATCGGGGTGACTTATCGATCAAAAGTCGCTAAAATCATTCCAATCGGAAATCCAAGATGGCCGCCATGGCCGCCATCTTGAAAATCTATTTTTCACTTCTTCTCCTGAGCCGAAAGGCCAACTGACTCCAAACTTGTTAGGAAGAATTAGGGTGACATATAGATCAAAAATTGCTAAAACCATGCTGATCGGAAGTCCAAGATTGGAAATCCAAGATGGCTGCCATGGTGGCTATTTTGAAAATCTATTTTTCACTTCTTCTCCTGAACCAAAAGGCTTATTGGCTTTAAACTAGGTAGGAAGCATCAGGGTGACCTGTAGATCAAAAATAGATAAAATCATCCCTATCAGAAATCCAAGATGGCCGCTATGACAGCCATCTTTAAAATCTGTTTTCCGTTCTTCTCCTGAACTGAAAGGCCATTTGACTCGAAACTTGGTAGGAAGCATTCGGGTGACTTGTAGATCTAAAATAGCTTAAATTGTTTGGATTGGAAATCCAAGATGGCTGTCATGGCAGCCATCTTGAAACTTTTTTTTTTCACTTATTTTCCTGAACCAAAGGGCCAGTTGATTTGAAAATTGGTAGGAAACATCGGGATGACTTGTTGATATAAAAATAGCTAAAATCATTCCGATTGGAAATCCAAGATGGCGGCCATCTTGAAAATCTATTTTTCTTTACTTCTTCTGAACTGAAAGGCCGATTGACTTGAAACTTGATAGGAAGCATCAGGGTGACTTGTAGATAAAAAATAGCTCAAATGGTTGCAATAGGAAATCTCAAATTGCGGCTATGGTGGCCATCTTGAAAATCTGTTTTCAACTTATTCCCCTAAACTGAAAGGGCAATTGACTTAAAGTTCATTGGAAGTATCGAGGGGACTTGTAGATCAACAGTAGTTAAAATCATTCTGATTGGAAATCCAAGATGGCTATCGTCTTGTTTATGTTTATTATGTTTCCTTGCCACTGTGCTGTTTACATGTATAAAATCATGATTCTTCAGAAACCACTTAGGCAATTGCAACCAAATTTCACATTGATCCTACTGTTGAAATGTGGTTGAGAGTTTGTTCAAATGATCACGCTCCATTGACTGTCATGCCATATATAATATTCTTCTTCAAAATTAAGAACTGCTTAAAGGATGATCTTTTCATTAGTTGCGATGACAGGATTAGAAAAATATTACATAACATCTGCATATCTGCACTCGCAATGCTACTCAGGTGAGCGACCTGTGGCCCGTGGGCCTCTTGTTTATTTTAGACTGAAACCCATACTCGGCTCAAGTGGATATATTCAACCCTTAAAATGCCAAGAAAACCTGCATCTCAAAATGTCATCTGTTTATGTCATCTGCTGAATGTTCTTGCAAACTTTTCAAACCTATTTTTGCATACAGGCAAACAGTGTGGACCCTGATCAGACTGCTCCTAGAGGAGCAGTCTGATCTGGGTCCATACTATTTGCAAAATTGACTTTTAAAATCACAAGCAGATGACAAAGCAGACCACAATTGTTGTGATTGGCAGTTTAAGGGTTAAATTCAAAGATGGAAAAGTCCACTACAGAAACTCAGAGATAAAGGGATATCTCAAAATTTATTATTGCATAAAAAGCAGTGTCGCACATTATTAACAGCCGTGCATTAACCAATGAAAAGCCGTGTATTAACAAGACAATTCACGTGCTGTTAAAGGACAGCTACGCAACTTTCAATATGATTGTACGGGTGCACAGATTTGCTGCCGTTACAAGATGTGTACTGCCTGGCCCCTAGAACAAGCATAGTCTGAGGAAACTGCGTTCGTGAGACATCGGTGAAAAGGCAAAACAAAAATAGTGCAAGACATAACGCAAAATGTAACAAATGTTTTCAGTTTTTATGCAATAAAAGCAACGGAACATGCTTTTTCAATGCATTAACATTTGCCAGGTCCCTTGGGAGGTGTTGAAAACCGGGACCTGATGAGTGTTAATGCATGAAAAACCATATTTGATCCCTATAGTGTAGATTTGCTATTCACCTAAATGCTCACGATTGTCTTATTTTCTCAAATGTTTCAGGCTATAGAAATACTTCCAGATTACAGGCAGCCAGGTGAAGGCAACCTTTCTCACAAGCTGTACCCTTTGCTACATAATGGTCATGGAGATCTTGCCTTTGAACTTTACAAATTGAGATATCCTTGTGCAAGAGGCTTTTATAAAGCAGCACTAGCTACTGAAATGGTAACCATAGCCCCAGATAAGGAGCTTTTTTTCAGCCATGAAATATTCATATTTTTCTCATGTCTGCATGAAAACTTATGTTGTTGGTTCTGATTAGAAGTGCCTCCATGATACACTTCTAATGAGTACCCACAACATATGTTTTAACTGCACAATACGTGAACCCATAGATAATGTTCTATTCTACATTTTCACCCCTTCCCTAGAAAAAAAGGACAGTTCAGTTGTCTTAAAGAGTCTTAGTCCAGAAGGTCCCTTAGGCAGTTACCGGTGTGACGTAACTCTTCCCGCTCTTTCAATTACCTGTCAGTTTCTTTTCTGTGGAACAAAGAAAATAAACAGGATTTTTTACTGGTGATAAAAAATCTTGATTTCTTTCTTTTTCTCTGGTCTATTTTCTTAGTTCCTGTTTTCTTATGTTTCTTTCTCATTCCTTTCACTGAAGATTCTTTTATTGCCATTAAATCGATTTTCTAATTTCTTGTTATTTTTTATCATCGATTTGCTCCATACGTTGTATTTATTGGCACAGTGCTTCGGAAGACGTGCATAATAATGCAAATATTTAACTTGTTCTTTCTGTTCCAGGTTATTTATTGACGTGATCTGTAATAACTGGACTAGTATTGGTACCTTGCAGACAACGATGAATTGGCTGAAGATTTCTATGCTGGAGAAGCTGATTGGTAAAGAACTTGTCACCCCTTTTGGGTTATACAACAATTCTTTACTGATGGGACACCACACCACAGGGCTATACTGCCAGGGTAGGACCCTTCTGCATGGCATCTTATGGGTGCTATAAATAAAGTTAAGTCCACCAGTCAACCAGTCACCGGTTAACGTCACTGGTCAACCAGTCACCAGTCATTACTCATCAGCTTCACCAGGCACCTGTCATCCAGGCACTGGGTAAAATCACTGGTCATTTAATTACCAGTCATCCAGGCACCAGATAAAAATTACTGGTCGTCTAATGACCGGTTACCAGTCACCGGTCAACCAGTCACTGGTCATCCAGGCACCAGGTAAATTCACCAGTCATTTAATTACCAGTCACTAGTCATCCAGCCACCGGTCAAAATCACCAAGCAAAAATCACCGGGCATCTAATCACCAGACACGTGTACGAATCACCGGTCATTGAGGTATCAGTCATTATGCCGGATTACTAGTGACTGGATAATAGTCACTAGTCTCCAGACAACAAGTTTTTACTCACAGAGCATCAGAGATGAGTCAAATTAATGGATAATCACAAGTTTTTACTCACAGAGCATCAGAGATGAGTCAAATTAATGGATACTGATTATCAAATGACAACGTTTGGTTAGAATAACGGGTAGCCATTTATATCAAGGAATTCTGTCCAGTCATCGAATTAGACTCAGAATCACAGATATTTTTAGCTCACCTGAGCTCTGCTCAGGATGAGCTATTGTGATCACTTTTCGTCCGTCCGTCCGTCCGTCCGTCCGTCCGTTAACATTTTCAAACGACTTCTCCTCTGAAACTGCTGAGCCAATTTTGCTCAAATTTCATATGGAGCCTCCTTAGGGTGGGGGAACGAAAAATTGCTAAAATGGTCGCGATCCGTTAACCAAGATGGCCGCCACGCCCATATATGGTAAAAACCTTTAAAAATCTTCTTCTCCAGAACCGAGAATGCCTTGGGGCTGAACCTTTACAGGAATCATTGGGGACGGGAGGTCTACCAAAATTGCTAAAAGAATTGTCGTACGTTGACGTTTGACCTTTTTACGGCAAGGTCAAGTTTGCTTCCCTATGCATTTGTATGGGAAAAACCTTTAAAAATCTTCTTCTCCAAAACCGAGCATGCCTTATGGCTGAATCTTTGCATATATCTTTGGGAACAGGAGAGCTACCAAAATTGCTAAAATAATGGTCTTACATTGATATTTGACGTTTTTACGCTAAGGTCAATTTTGCTTCCTTATGCATTTGTATGGGAAAAATGACCAGAATTTCAAACAACTTCTCCTCTGGAGCCTCTGGGCCAATTTTGCTCAAATTTCATATGGAGCCTCCTTAGGGTGGGGGAACAAAAAATTGCTAAAATGGTCACGGTCCGTTGATCAAGATGGCCGCCACGCCCATATATGGTAAAAACCTTTAAAAATCTTCTCCTTCAGAACCGAGAATGCCTTTGGGCTGAACCTTGGCAGGAATCATCGAGGACGGGAGGTCTACCAACACTGCTAAAAGAATTGTCGTACGTTGACGTTTGACCTTTTTACGGCAAGGTCAAGTTTGCTTCCCTGTGCATTTGTATGGGAAAAACCTTTAAAAATCTTCTTCTCCAAAACTGAGCATGCCTTATGGCTGAATCTTTGCATATATCTTCGGGAACAAGAGGGCTACCATAATTGCTAAAATAATGGTCGTACATTGACATTTGACCTTTTTACGTTAAGGTCAATTTTGCTTCCTTATGCATTTGTATGGGAAAAATGTTCAGAATTTCAAACAACTTCTTCTCTGGAGCCTCTGGGCCAATTTTGCTCAAATTTCATATGGAGCCTCCTTAGGTAGGGGGAACAAACGATTGCTAAAATGGTCACGGTTCATTGACCAAGATGGGCGCCATGCCCATATATGGTAAAAACCTTTATAAATCTTCTTCTCTAGAACAGAGGATGCTTTGGGGCTGAATATTTGCATAAATCATTGGGGACAGGGGGTCTACCAAAGTTGCTAAAATAATGGTCATACATTGACATTTGACCTTTTTACGGCAAGGTCAAGTTGCTTCCTTATGCATTTGCATGGGAAAAAACATTTAAAAATCTTATTCTCCAAAACCGAGGATGGCTTGTGGCTGAATCTTTGCATATATCATCTGGAACGGGCGGTCTACCAAAGTTGCTAAAATAATTGTCATACATTGACATTTAACCTTTTTACGGCGAGGTCAAGTTTGCTTCTGTATGCATTTGTATGGGCGCCATACATTTGTATGGTAAAAATGTTGATAATTTCAAATGGCTTTTCCTCTGAACCCTCCGGGCCAGTGTTGCTCAAATTTCATGCGGAGCCTCCGTGGGCAGGAGAATGAAAGATTGCTAAAATGGGTATGGTCCATTGATCAAAATGGCTGCCATGCCAATATATGGTAAAAACCTTTAAAAATCTTCTTCTCCATAACCAAATAAGCCCTGGGTTCTAATCTTTGCACAAATTATAGGGGACAGGAGATCTACCAAAATTGCTCAAATGATGGTTTATGTTGACATTTGACCTTTTTACCTCCAAGGTCAAATTTGCTTCCCTATTTGTGTGGGCCATATACATTTATATTGAAAGTATCGAAGTGACTTGTAGATCAACAGTAGTTAAAATTGTTCTGATTGGAAATCTAAGATGGCCATCATCTGATTTATATTTATAATATGTCCCTGCCACTGTGCTGTTTACATGTATAAAATCACGATTCTTCAGAAACCACTTAGCCAATTTCCACCAAATTTCACATTGATCCTTCTGTTGAAATGTGATTGATAGTTTATTCATGATCATGCTCCATTGACTGTCAGGCCCATATATTCTTCTTCAAAACTAAGAACTGCTCAAATGATGATATTTTCATTAGCTGCGATGATAGGATTGGATAAATGTTGCATAACATCTGCATGTCTGCAGTGGCTATGTCACTCAGGTGAGCGAATCGTGGCCCGTGGGCCTCTTGTTAATTATAGTTGAATCAGAATTGTCAGTTATGAAAGAATTTCTGAATTCAATGATTAATTATATAAAGACGGTTTTATGTTGTCAATAATTAGAATTGTTATTGAACATTGGACAATACTTCAAAATATGTTCCTCTTTAATACGTTTGAAAGAGATTAATGCTTTTAGGGGGATCCTCACCCCATTAGGATTTACTACAGGGGGGTGAGCTCCATAAATTTGTTTAATATTATATGAAGAAGGAAAAAATAGTTGGACTTTTACTTATTTCTCCTTCTTCTTCAGTTTTCTTTATTCTCGGTACACAACAGCACAGGCATAGCTACAGATAAGAGGGGGTATCCACATAATATTTTTCTTATTTCTCCATGAAAAGATAGGTTGTGGGTACTCATTAGAAGTGCCTCGGCAAGGCACTTCTAATGAGGACCACAACTTATGTTTTCATGGAGAAATAAGAAAGATATCAGCATTTTTCGGATGAAAAAAGTGCCTTATCTGTTACTATGCACACAGATAAAGAAATCATATAGGTATAAGAAAAGAATTATCCGATCCTTTCTTCTTTTCCAGTCGACGGATTAGATAGCTGATCCTTCGATAATCGGACTATGAAATTTTAAATTCCGAGCATGTTTCTGAGAAATTTTTGGAAGATCATGCTTTCAATTTATTCTATCAGGAATTGAAATATTACGGTCGCGCTAATTTCCTTATTAATTATTTCATATATGGTAGATAGAAATAATTCAAAGTATATCCAGATTTATATGGGATAGACTTGGTTAAACATACTTGTCAATTATTTTAAATTTGACTCGAGTATGTATTATAAATATTAAATTAATTTAATCAGATGCCCTCCCTGGATTCTAGTGATGAGCATAGAAAGTCTAGTAGAGGTAGATATTCTATTTCATAGAATATTAGCCCCATATTAATTTATATGTCGACAATTATTTATTGAGATGTTATATATATTATATATATATATATATATATATATATATATATATATATATATATATATATATATATTATATATATATATACTGAAAGGAAAAAGAAACGCAGGGTAGAGTTTTTTCCTTCTTATTTTAACCATTTTTATAGCCATACACTTTTACAGATTTTCCTGTGAATGTGAACCGCGGGTATCACCATTTGGTAAACTTCAACGATACACAACGCTCTTTGATTCTTTTACCGATTTTTCTTTACATTTTCACGCTACTTTGAACTTTTTTTCAATCATGGTACCATTGACTGATGTTCAGAGGGGTAGGGCAATTGCGTTGCTGATGTAGGGTCAGAGGTAACAGCAAGTTGCCAATCATTTTAGGGTTAACGTCTCAACAATTGAACGTCTTTTTAGACGTTTAAGGGAGATAGGGCATTTAGCAGACCGACCGCGGTCTGGGCATCCACGCGTGACGTCGCGACGTCAAGACAGGACAATCCGTCTGGCACATTTGCGGAATCGTCATCTCACTGCTACCGAAACTGCCCTTAATACAGTAGGTACGCATAATCGACAAATTTCTCCGAAGACTGTTGGAAGTCGATTGCATGAGATTGGTCTTCGAGCTCGTCGTCCATACGTTGGTCTGCCTCTGACCCAGGCACGTAGGTTGCGTCGTATGGCGTGGTTGACGACGCATGTGCCCAGGCTATTTCCGATGAGGCAGTGGAGACAAGTTCTTTTTATGGACGAGTCTAGGTTCACTCTCTATCGCGCAGATGGTCGAAGTCGTGTGTACCGACGTCGCGGAGAACGCTTTACCGACGCCTGTATTGTCGAACGGGATCGGTTTGGGGGTGTCTCCGTTATGGTCTGGGGAGGCATTGCTCACGGGATAAAATCACAGTTAATTATTATTGCGGGCAATATGACCGCAGTAAAGTATAGGGATAAGATCTTGCGTCCTGTTGCAGTCCCGCTTGTGCAACAACGTAATCTGATTCTGCAGCAGGACAATGCCCGACCACATGTTGCCCGAGTTTGTCAGGATTTCCTGGCAAAGAATAACATCCCACCACTAGCATGGCCACCGTAAGTCCAGATTTGACCCCAATAGAGTACATGTGGGATGAGCTGGACAGAAGGTTTAGGAAGCGCCGAAATCCCCCCGCAACTCTCGCACAACTAAGGAATGCGTTGATCGATGAATAGAATAACATCCCGATGCGAACTGTCAATGCTTTGGTTAACTCTATCCGAAGGAGAATTAGGGCAGCAACGGCAGCAAGAGGGGGGCACACCCGATATTGATTTTCAGTTTGATTTTGATTTCAAGATTTGTGGGGTAGCTACCAATGAACTTCAGTAACTCGAGACTTGTTGATCACAAACCAATGAAATTTGGAACTTTTGTTCCATACATGTACCGTTTTGTAATCATAGTAAAATATTTAACAAACTTTTTCAAACTTGAATGAAATTTAGGAATAAAATTTACCCTGCGTTTCTTTTTCCTTTCAGTATATATTAAGATGTAATTTAATTCGATACGTTCTTTTATTTCGCCTTACCTAAAATTCTGGATCAATTTAGTTTGTACAAAAAATGTTCCAGTTAATTCAGTTCTCAGATTAAGCACTTACAACACCATTACGAAAACACGCCTATTCAAATATATTGAAAATTTTACCACCAAAAAAAAAGAAAATTTTCAGACAAAAATTCTGATATTTTTCATATTTCTGCTCAAAACATAGATTGTGGGTACTCGTTAGAACTGCCACGTCGAGGCGGTTCTAAAGAGTATCCACAATCTATGTTTTGAGCAGAAATAAAAAAAATAATGTAAACCGCTGTAAACCCCAGTTTTACTATATAAAAGTGGGGTTTAAGGGGGTCAGAATTATATAGGCATGTTTTCGTGATGCTTTAAGTCTAATATAAAGCAAATTTCTACGAGAAGTATTATGCTACAAGTAGTTTTACTTCTTCTATTTACACCTATAACAAGAGTCCATGTCAATCAGGTCTTGTGCAGACTCTTGGAGTAGGTAATAATCAGTACAGGCATTAATAAATTCAGTGCGTTATTATTATTTGCTTAATCTATTAGTTTTGTTCGAGAAGTTACAAATCTGATTCTGAAATATAAAGTTTGGCTTCTTAGGAAATATTTGGCTATGGACCGATTAGAAACCTACATTGTACATGTATATAGCCAATATATATTTCAGACCCAAACAGACTTACAGTATAGGTCTGATATTTATTACTTAAAGTATGATACAAAGGAAAATTCTAAGAGATGAATTAACCTAATAAGTAGTTTACCTCCTCTAAACATCAATGGCAATTATAAATCATAAATTAATTATTTCATTGTCTATCTTTGTATAGCAACAGTTATGACAAGGTGACAAGGTTCTTATATTTAAGAAACAGTGAGGAAATAAAGTCCTTTACATTATTCTATAATATTTTAAGACCAAATACAATAACATTCCTAATCTACTGTAGATTTCCCTTTAGTTCGAACAGGTAAAAAATAAATATTGATCCGGGTGTTCAAATTATACGAAAATTAGTTTCAGAAAAAAAAAACACAGTTTGAACTATTTTAAATTGCAGAAAATCTCCGATAAAAACTGTCTTAACAAGACATGATAAAAGAATCAATAACTAACCATCAGTTCCTGGGTGATGGGTCTGACGATTTGAGCTATTTTCCCACTGTTGACAGACCTAGAACGTAACTTGCGGTAATTGCTCATGGTTGTGCGAATTCCCTATCAATAACAATGGACCATGTTCAGTAACAAAAACATTCGATGTCAATTTCTTCTTATCCATGGAAAACAGTAGCCTGGTCATAATCATAAACAATTGACGTCACTTTCAACTTTCTTCAATTATAGAGTAACACTGTCATTTTGATGCGGATAATTTTCTTTACTTAAAGTAGTCATCAGTCATCCATATACTACGCATTTCAACATTCCTTAGACTTTGGTGTGGACATGACACAGGACAGCTGTCTAACGGCAGTCATCAAAAAACGTCCATAAAAACATCAAACTAATCGCTTGCATAATGGAAGGCGGTCATTAAAAAAAAGATACCTTACCAACTACAAAAGAAAAAAAAAAAGAAAAAAAATACGATAGGGCAGCAGTTGTCACATCCGCTTATTCCGATCGGAACCTATAGTTTGCTTGACAGCGTTAACAGGACCTAGAAACATTTTTTATGCACAGGCTGATCTAGGTCATTGTTTCTTGGCCAAGAAGTAACCAGTTTGTGGTTCAAGAGTCTACCGGTTAATCCCATAGTGTTCCGACTAGTAAAAAGCGCACTTTATTGCAGATGCTAAAATTGCTGATCCAAGCAAGTCTGTGCGGTCTAGTTTATTTATAGTGCATACTTACAAGGACAAGGACAGGTATTCTTTTCGCAGGATGTTAGCAGTTTTATTATTTTAAATAGCCTGCGCAGCCGATCGGGTCGCGAGTAATTCTTGTAAGATCCCTTTTTATCACACCTGCTTGTAGTAGGGTGTGATATAGGCGTCCGCTTTTCCGTCCGTCCATCCGTCCGTCCGTCCGTCTGTCAACATTTAGGTCAACGTTCGACATTTATGTCAAAGTTAGTATTCTAATCAACTACAAGGCTCAACAACCATTAAACCTTGCATGAAACATCTTTCTGACCTCCTGACTTTGTGACATAGGCACCCCTTTTCTGTTCGTCTGTCCATTTGTCCATCTGTCTGTCAACATTTATGTCGAAGTTCGACATTTATGTCAAAGTTAGTATTCTAATCAACTACAAGACTAAACAATCATCAATCCTTGCATGAAACATCTCCCTGACCTCCCGACATTGAGACATAGGTGCCCGCTTTTCCATTCGTCTGTCTGTTTGTCCATCTGTCTGTTAACAGTTCTGTTATGTCAAAGTTCGACATTTATGGCAAAGTTAGTATTCTAATCAACTACAAGACTAAACAACCATCAAACCTTGTATGAAACATCTCCCTGACCTCCTGACTTTGTGACATAGGTGCTCGCTTTTCCATATCTCTGTCTGTTCATCCGTCCATCCGTCTGTCTCTGTTAACAGTTCTGTTATGTTGAAGTTCGACATTTACGTCAAAGTTAGTATTCTAATCAACTACAATTCTACAACAACCATTATACCTTGCATGACACATCTCCTTGACCTCCTGACATGGCAGGTACATTGACCCAGTGACCTTGACCTATATTTTGCGCTCCATTGACTTTGACACAATTTATGTTGATGTTCCAGATCTCAACTATAAGGCGTACAACTACCAAACCTTACAAAGTGCTTCTCCTAGATGTACTGACTCTGCAGGTACCTTGACCTGGTGACCTTGACCTATATTTTGTGCTCCAGTGACTTTGACACATTTTGCGTCAACATTCGATATCTCCTCAACTATAAGGCCTACAACCATCAAACCTTGCAAAGTGCTTCTTCTCAATGTACTGACACGGCAGATACCTTGACCTGTTGACCTTGACCTGTATTTTAGCTGGAGTGACTTTGACTTAATTTACGTCAATGTTCCAGATCTCCTCAAGTGTAAGACCTCTGGCCACCAAACCTTGCATAGTGCTTCTCCTAGATGTACTGACTCGACAGGTATCTTGACCTGATGACCTTGACCTACATTTTGCTTTCCAGTGCCTTTTACACATTTTACGTCGACATTCAATATCTCCTCAACTATAAGGCCTAGAATCATCAAACCTTGCATAGTGCTCCTCAATGTACGGACTCCGCAGGTACCTTGACTGGGTGACCTTGACCTATATTTCATGCCCCATTGACTTTTACACCTTTTACGCCCCCCTTCCATATGTCCTCAACTGTAAGGCCTTCAACCACCAAACCTTATATAGTGCTTCTTCTCGATGTACTCGCAATAAGTGACATCAGCGGTTTTAATGTGGAACGTTGACCTCTTCATAATCGGCAGGTACCTTGACCTGGTGACCTTGACCTATATTTTGCACTCCAGTGACTTTGACACATTTTATGTTGATGTTCGGTATCTCCTCAAATAAAAGACCTACAACCACTAAACCTTGCATAGTGCTTCACCTCATTGCACTGGCTTGGCAGGTACCTTGACCTGGTGAGCTTGACCTATATTTGACACATTTTACGTTGATGTTTGATAACTTCTCAACTATAAAGCCTACAACCACCATACCTTGCATAGTGCTTCTCCTTGATGTACTAAATTAGCAGGTACTTTAACCTGTGACCTTGACCTATATTTCACGCTCCAGTGACTTTTACACATTTTACGTTGACGTTCCATTATCATTGGGCTGTATAATACGAAAAGTCAGTGCTGAAGATATAGCCCTTAGAGGGAATGGCACTGGCCTGGAATGTATATGCCCCACTAGGCACTTTGTCTACATTTTTTCAACCCAGTTTTCCAACTAAGCACTGCTACTTATTTAATGACCATGTTCTGATTGTGGCTCCTGTGACTTTTGCCCCAGCAGGTGTGATGACGCCTTCCGCGGAATTCTTGTTCTATTGCAGAACACCAGATTTTTGCTCATGGGTCATCTCTGTGTGAAACATACATGTTAATCTTTACCGATTCAGCAGACAACAAACTGATAACATTTTTCTTATTTTTTTTCCAGTGTACACAATTTGACATTTCATGCAAATCGTCTCCCAAGAACAGTCGGCTGCTATTTTCTAGGAAAAAAATAGAAAACTGTCATCAGTTTGTCGTTTGGTAAATTTGCCCATGGCATGGTAAGAGCTAACACTAATTTAACATGCTTAAAATAGCACCTGCAGTCAGCTGGAGAAACCGTGTTTAATACAGATTAACCCTTAACCCTTAAAGCGCCATTCACAACTGCAGCGAAAAAAAAAAAAAAAAAAAACCTTTTAATTTATTTTTGTTTATTTTTTTTCAGAGAATAAAGTCTTGACATTTCAGGTAAATCAGATGCTTCACATAAAATTTCAAGACTTATTTATAAATAAATGATAATAAACAAAAAAATTCAAAATGTCTGCTACAAATTGTGCTTGGCCCTTTATGGGTTAATATACAATCTAGCGCAACAACAACTTTACTTGTATTTATTTATTTGTTGTTTTTTCTTTGTTTTTTTTTTCAAAGAAAATAAGTCTTGACATTCAGGTGAATCATCTGCAGCAGTTGACATTTTTAGCTCTGTTGTTTTTGAAGAAAATGACGAGGTATCGTCATAGCTCTGGCGTCATCTGCGTCTGGGTCGTCGTTGTGCAAAAACTGGGACATTTTGTTATATATCTGTCATTATTGAAGATATTTACTTGAAACTCGGACTAGTTGTTCATTATGAAAAGGGAAACTCATACCAATAGGGGAGGTAACCCTCAAAATATTTTTGGCACAATTATGCCCCCTTTTCGACTTAGAATTTTTGTTGAAAAATGGTTTCACTGCAATTTCTCAAGAACTGATGGATGAATTCTGATCATGTTTGGTATTTAGCATAATTTCGAGGGTCTCCATTGCAGAAAGGAATTTGGTGACCTTGACCTAATTTTCAAGGTCACCACAGAACTTTGATCATTCAGAATATGGGTTTCACTGCTATATCTCCAGAATCACTGGATAGATTCTGGTCATGTTTGGTATTTAGCATAATTAGGAGGGTCTCCATTGCAGAAAGGAATTTGGTGACCTTGACCTAATGTGAATCATCTGCCAATGAAATGTCATCACATTTCTCTTATTTCACTTTTTTAAAATAATGAAAAAAAAAATCAAACTTAAAACCTTTTGCTTAGCACTTCAAGGGTTAGTTTAAACTGGCTGTCAATCATCTATAATGGTAAAGGCCCTCATGTCATGTGTGAATGAAACCTGAGCCGAAAAGCGCTTTGAGGTTATCGTAGGTTGTGAACACATTTAACCCTTAAAGTGCCAAGCAAAATTGTGATAGACGGTAATCTTATTTTATTTTTTCTGTTTTCAGAGAAAACAAGTCTTGTTATTTCATGTGAATTGCCTACTTGGTAGACGATTAAAGCCCTCCGCTATCTCAATGCATCTGTGTTGACTGCTTGTCACTTTACACGTTTGTACACTTCCACTATGTTTCATGAAAAACAGCAACAGTTTTAGTAATTTCGCGCAGTACATATCCCAATGGAGATTTTTCCCTTGCATATTTGTCATGTTCGGTTATTAAGTTTCCTGGCATTGTGAAGAATTTCTCCTTCCACTTGAGTCCAAACGTTTTTTATAACATGAAATCTGTGAAATGATTATATGCAATGTCACAACTTTTGTGTATTCAAAACTCGCGATCAAAACAAGCTTCCCACATTGCGGAAGCAGACTTTCCCACTTTCACAACAGAGACAGCCTCGGTGGCTTGGTTGGATGCGCCATTCCGACTGGAGACCAGGAGGTAGCGGTTCAACCCCAGCTGAGGTCGGCAACATTCTTTCGTGGAGATTGATCATGAAATATTTTCTACGGTCATTCTCTCCCTTCCTCTGATTCCAGAAAGGCAGTTGTCAGTTTCTGGTGAAAGAGTGTACACAAAATACTGGTTAACCGCTTAGAGGACTATGCCTGCCCAGTAAACATGTGGTTAGGTAAACTGACTGTGCTCAACATGACCCCATTGGGTTGACTGGGCCGTAAAACCTCAGCACAAACACAACAGAGAGACTTTTGCTGCAGGATGATATCGCGTTGATAATGCTTTAGCCAAGCCTCAAAATTCGTCTAAAACAGACTGTTTTACAAATGGGGCTCTTAGAAGGAAAATAAAGTACCCAGAAGAAAATAAAAAAGTCCCTCATGTCAGTAAACTGTTGCAGACAGCAACATGCCCGATCATCCTATAAACCCTGTCAATGATACCGGCGACAAGACTGTTGCTGGCTGTTTACAGACCCCAGTTGCTGGGGTGGTCGGGTGGTGCGAAGGTGCTGTGTATCTTACATCACTGGGGCGTCCAACTGATATTGGCTTACAGTTGGGCAAGGCCTGCTATCCTTGTAGTGGGTAAGGGTAGAAGGGGAATGTTTTTATTTCTTCTGTTTCTTCACTTTCTTTCCTGTTCCTCTTTCTTCCCTGTCCCTCTCTTTCATCTCCTCTACTATCTCTTCTATCTCTTTTCTCCCTTTCTCTGGGAGACGACACAAAATGACCCTCAAGGGTTGACGTGTCGTTAAACCCCAACACAATCAAAGACCCCAGTTGCAGTAGTGGCCGCATGTTTAATCAACTCCCATTTTAACAATATGCGTCAGCACTCCTGATCTATAAATAGCTACTATGACGGTGTTTACTACACCCTGTGTACACAGTATACATTTACACATATTCTGATGACGAAGCTACCGCATGTACTTGATTTAAGAAATCGCCGTTCTTGCAGCATTGTTGTTCCTAATAGGCACCCCTTCTTTATGCCCCCAACTTCAAAGAAGTTGGAGGGGCATATTGCTTCTGGGTTGTTCGTCCCTCCGTACGTCCGTCCGTTCGTCACGCTTTTTGATGCATAGCATAACTTTAGAACTGTGAATGCTACTGTTTTGAAATTTCTTATATGGATTCCTCATGAAAAAATAGCTGACATGTATTTTTTTTCTTGACAGGATTATGCCCCTTTTCTGAGTTATAGCCCTTTGAAAAAATATGGATGCAATCTTGTCAGCAAAATATCTCAAAAACTATTGAAGCTAGAGCCTTGAAACTTGATGAATAGACTGGTGGTGATGAGTAGACAATCTGATTAACTTTTGAAGAAATTTTGAAAAATACTTCTTGAGTTATGGCCCTTTGTAATTTTGGACATTTATACCTTGTCAGCAAAATATCTCAAAAACTGTTTCAGCTAGAGCCTTGAAACTTAGTAAATGGATTAGTAGTGATGAATAGATGACCTGATTAACTTTTGAAGAAATTCTGAAAAATACTTCATGAGTTATGGCCCTTTGAATTTTTGGGCATTTTTACCTTGTCAGCAAAATATCTCAAAAAGTGTTGGAGCTAGAGGCTTGAAACTTGATGAATAGACTGGTAGTGATTAGTAGAGAATCTGATTAACTTTTAAAGAAATTTTGAAAAATAATTCTTGAGTTTTGGCCCTTTGTAATTTTGGGCATTTTTACCTTGTCAGCAAAATATCTCAAAAACTTATAGAGCTAGAGCCTTGAAACTTAGTAAATGGATTTGTAGTGATGAGTAGATGACCTGATTAACTTTTGAAAAAATTCTGAAAAATACTTCATGAGTTATGTCCCTTTGTAATTATGCCCCCAACTTCGAAGAAGTTGGAGGGGCATATTGCTTCTGGGACATTTGTGCGTGCGTGCCTATGTCCGTCCGTCGCGCTTTTTGATGCATAGCATAACTTCTGAACCATGCATGCTAGGGTTTTGAAATTTCATATATGGATTCTTCATGAAAAAATAGCTGACCTGTATTTTTTTCCCATCAGGATTATGCCCCTTTCCTGAGTTATGGCCCTTTGAAAAAATATAGATAAAATCTTGTCAGCAAAATATCTCAAAAGCTATTGAAGCTAGAGCCTTGAAACCTGGTGAATAGATTGGTTTTGATGAGTAGATGGCCTGATTAACTTTTGAATAAATTCTGAAAATTACTTGATGAGTTATGGCCCTTTATAACATTGGGCATTTTTACAAATGTACACTTTTCGATGCATAGCATAAGTTTTGAACTGTGCATGGTAGGGTTTTGAAATTTGATATATGGATTCTTCATGAAAAAATAACTGACCCGTATTTTTTCCCCATCAGGATTATGCCCCTTTCCTGAGTTATGGCCCTTTGAAAAAATATAGATGAAATCTTGTCAGCAAAATGACTCAAAAGCTATTAAAGGTAGAGCCTTGAAACCTGGTGAATATATCGGTATTGACGAGTAAATGACCTGAATAACTTTTGAATAAATTCTGAAAATTACTTCATGAGTTATGGCCCTTTATAATTTTGGGCATTTTTACAATTGTACACTTTTTGATGCATAGCATAAGTTTTGAACTGTGCTTGGTAGGGCTTTGAAATTTCATATATGGATTCATCATGAAAAAATAGCTGACACATATTTTTTCCCATCAGGATTATGCCCCTTTCCTGAGTTATGGCCCTTTTGAAAAAACATAGATGAAATCTTGTCAGCAAAATAACTCAAAAGCTATTAAAGCTACAGCCTTGAAACCTGGTGAATAGATTGGTATTGATGAGTAGATGACCTGATTAACTTTTGAATAAACTCAGAAAATTACTTCATGAGTTATGGCCCTTTATAACTTTGGGCAGTTTTACAATTGTACACTTTTTGATGCATAGCATAAGTTTTGAACTGTGCATGGTAGGGTTTTGAAATTTCAGATATGGATTCCTCATGAAAAAATAGCTGAAACGTATTTTTTTTCTGATCAGGAGTATGCCACTTTCTGGAGTTATGGCCCTTTGAAAAAATATGGATGAATTCTTGTCAGCAAAATATCTCAAAAGCTATTGAAGCTAGAGCCTTGAAACCTGGTGAATAGATTGGTATTGATGAGTATATGACCTGGTTAACTTTTGAATAAATTGTGAGAATTATTTCATGAGTTATGGCCCTTTATAACTTTAGGCATTTTTACATTGCACACTTTTTAATGCATAGCATAAGTTTTGAACTGTGCATGCTAGGATTTTGAAATTCCATATATGGATTCCTCATGAAAAAATAGCTGACAAGTATTTTATTTCTAATCAGGATTATGCCCCTTTCCTGAGTAATGGCCCTTTGAAAAAATATATTGATATTCGATGTAGTGAGTGGGAATGACGTGTAAATTACCTGATTATATTTTGAGAGAATTCTGTGAAAATATTGATAAATTTATTGCCCTTTGCGGTTCTGCGCATTTTGACCTTGTCAGCAAGATGTCTCCAAAAGTACTTAAGCTAGGGTCTTGAAATATTATATGCTGATTGGGGATGATGTGGAGATTACCTGATTTGTTTTTTAGGGAATTCCATGAAAAATCGACTTAGTTATTGCCCTTTGTAGTTCTAGGCATTTTGACTTTGTCAGCAAGATATCTCAAAAAGTGTTTAAGCCAGAGCCGTGATATTTGGTATACTGATTGGGATTAAGGAGGAGATCACCTGATTAAATTTTGAACCAATTTAAATGAAATGTTGGAGTTATGGCCCGTCGCAATTTCTGGCCATTTAATGTTTTATGTTGCTTTATTGTGTATAGCATAAGTTTAGAACCATGTATGCTAATGTTTTGAAATTTCATATTTTGATTCCTCATGAAAAAATAGGTGACCCGTATTTTTTTGTTATCCCAATTATCTCCTATTTTAGAGTTATCTCCCTTTGATAAAATAACATTGAAATCTCATATATTTGTACTGTTGTTACCGTCATGGGCAAGCAGTGTTGGAGTTAAACAGCGTTAGAGTCAGGCACTTGGGGGCATAGTGTTTTACAAACACCAGCTCTAGTTCCAATTTTTTTAGCGCCCGGGGCGCTAAATGGGGCGAATATGGTACTCTCCGGATCTACACATAGATCTTGAGAGTCCCTCATTCCTTCCAGAAATCTGATACAAGTATAGAAAATCGTGATAATACAGGAGGGTTCAACTATTAAGAAATTTGTCTTAAACTAGTTAATGTTCAAGACTAAATTATATATATAACAAATGGATAGTTAAGCATTATATACAATCCTTGGAGTTATATTATATCTATAATCTAACCATCATGACAAATGATTTATCCATAAATGGAACATCTATATATATATAATAATTATAGATTATTATAATCTAAATTTTTTTCTACTTGAATAAATTAGTTACGCTTATGATTTACTCATAATAGGAATATACTATCATTGTATATATATATATTATTGATGATAAAATAATCTGTCTTCACTATTCTAGTTATATTCATGCAGAATAGTTACTTATGTCTCTAAACCTTAAAGTTTTGCGTTCGGCTTATTCCAGTAAAATCTATATGGGAGGGGTGGAAGGTGCTTTTATATATGTATAGCCTACGCCTTAAAAAATACCATATACCCTACAGTCTAATTTTATTTTTTTCAATGATAGCCTACAGTAAAAAAAAAAATTTAAGGCTGTGACAACCATCAGGGAATTAAAAAAAAAAACAACAACAAAAAAACCTGCAAACAGAAACTGTAGCAAATTACTGTTAAACACAATCATCATCATAATCATAATCGGATTTTTGATTAACGTGCAGGTATAGGGGCAACATCCACATCAGTGGGCCCCCTTCCAGATAGCTGGCTTGCTGCACACATGGCAGATCTCACACCAGATCTCCAGGTACATCTGTCATGAGGGTTAATAGCCGAGAGCTTCCACTCTTTGCAATCCCTCTGTCAGCTGCTTCCATGTCATTTTGGGCCTCCCAGGCCCACGCTTTCCATCAACCTGTTTGTCAAAGCTGTCTTGATTGCACCACTGGAGCGTTCCACATGTCCATACCATCGGAGTCTTCTCTCCTTCAGAATGAGGTCCAGATCCTCAATACCAAGCCGCACAAGTAGCTCATTTGACCTGGTGGTGACAATGTCTTGCGGCCTGACATTGCAGATCTGTCTGATCATTGCCCTGTCATTTCGCTGCAGACGCTGGAGGTTTGGCTTTGTCAATGGCCAAGTCTCGCTGGCATGGAGCATTGCATTCCGCACACAAGAGCTGTACACATGGCCACGTGTTTTGAAAAATGTTATTTGCCAGTAATAAAAAAAAAATAATTATTAAAGTCTTTCTTATTCTTGTAGTTTTGTTATTTAATATTTTGAAATGTGTATTGAGGTTTAAACTGATCTGCTGAACTTTAATATTAGCCGCTGACATTTTGCAATATTTTTTTCTGGAGACAATTTGAATGTAAAGCCAAGTCATGTTTTCAGGAAAAGCTGAGAAAAATATAGCTTTTGTCGTCTACCAATTTTGGGAACATTATGACGTGGGTTAAATCCTAGAAAAAAGCTTTGACAGGTCATATTTTGAGCTCAGTTTTAACAGCCCATTAACCCTTAAAGCGCCAAGAAAAACTGCATCTGAAAATGTTGTCTGTTTATGTCGTCTGCTGAATATTCTTGCAGACTTTTCAAACCCATTTTTGCATACAGGCAAACAGTGTGGACCCTGATCAGGAGCAGTCAGATCTGGGTCCATGCTGTTTGCAAAAATGACTTTTAAAATCACAAGCAGACGACAAAGCAGACGACAATAGTTGTGACTGGCGCTTTAAGGGTTAACACTGGTTGATTACAAGCTGGCCAATTACCATTACTCACAATCAACACTCAGCAACCGTCTTTTTGCAAGTATAAACTGACAAGTGCTCAATTTCTGACATCGATGATAGGGGGAGAACAAATCACCATGTGCTGGACTAGAGGATTGAACCAGACTTCCTGCACACCAGTCAAGCAAGCATCCAAAAGCCTGCATGCATATAAATCAGAGCCTTTATTCAAAGCCACTTAGTGAGCTGGGTGAGTTAGTGGTTAGTGCACTCGACTTTCAAGCAGGATATGGTGGGTTCGAATCCCACTCGGATCGATACAATTTTCAGACCATCAGTATGTCAAGGCCATACTCGACGTGCCCTGGGTTGAGTATAAAGTGGACAGGGCAGCGCTTGGCGGCACCAAGTATACAAGGGTGATCCATGAAAGCAAGGCTGTACAAATATATGCACATAACAATCGCCACTGCCTCTATGTGCCTCGGGTGCCTTGTAGTATTGAAAATTCCCACAACAACAACAGCAACAAAACCACTCATTCAAGATTTTTAGTTCATGTTTGTAAAGGTCTCTGAAACTAACACCTTTATAGAAGTTTTCAAGACCATACTCTTTGAGACAAATAACCCGATTTTGAGTATTTTAAAGTAAATCAAGAGATTGAATAAGCCCAACTGGTTTCAGAAAACTTTTTTTTTAAATTTTGGGGGCACTTTCAAATGCTGCAAATAGACTTCTCCTTGTAGAAGAATAAGGCTGTTAAAGATGCAATGGAAGACAACTTCTTAGCCAAATCAAAAGAATTTGCAATGATCACTCATGCACCAGTCTTTTGCAACCCCAGGCAGGTGAACAGCGGGGTTAAAGTACAGTACTTTTACTACAGCATTGTTCCCCAAGTGCCTTGGATGTGCAGGGCTCTTGACTTTCAAAGTGGCTGTGTAAAACCAGTATTTCCCACTATTTTCCTAGTGTCATTTGTTGGTTTTCCATATTTTAAACTGAAGATGATTCTTGAGGCACCACAGCTTTTCGCGTTCACAGGCAATTGACTATCGGTACAAAATAAAAATAAATGCCAATCTTACCCAGATTATCATTTATTTTTATTTTGTATGGACGATAGTGTCAATCAATGGCCTGTGCCCCATTGTAGGACCCAAATATTGTCCCTGCAGTACAGGGATTCTACTTGGGCTCTGCCGGCCTCGGTGGCTCAGTTGGATGCACCGTTCGACTGGAGACCAGAAGGTCGTGGGTTCAACCCCCGCCAAGGTCGGCAACATTCTTTTGTGGAGATTGATCATGAAATATTTTCTATGGTCATTCTCTCCCTTCCGCTGATTCAAGAAGGGCAGTTGTGAGTTTCTGGCAAAAGAATGTGCACATTACTGGTTAACCACTTAGAGGATTAAGCCTGCCCAGTAAATGTGTGGTTAGGTAAACTGACTGCACTTGACATGACCCCATTGGGTTGACTGGGCCGTAAAACCTCAACACAAACAAACTGGGGCTCTACTCAGAGAAAAATCAATATCCCCACTGTTCTCCAGGGACGGGGTTGCAAATGACTGGTGCATTCAGCTGCGACAGGAGCAGGCCAGATACTCTTCGGATTGGTTCATTCTAAGCTCTACTGTCTTACAAGATTCATACATAGATATACAATGTTTGGTTATGACTTGCCTACATTTGATTACCAATATTGATATGATGTAGTTGTGTTGCATTCACTTTTCAGCCTCTTGCCATAGAATGATAGGCCTAACAGAGTGGGGCCGAAATGTGTTGTTAGACAGGATTGTATAAAATCCACAATCTCTATCTATTTTTATCGCACCTGCTTGTAGCATTGTGCGATATATGCGTCCGATTTTCTGTCCGTTCGTCCGTCTGTCAGTCAGTCCGTCTGTCAACATTTATGTCGATGTTCGACATTTATGTCAAAGTTAGTATTCTAATCAACTACAAGACTAAACAACCATCAAACCTTGCATGAAACATCTCCCTGACCTCCTGACTTTGCGACATAGGCGTCCGCTTTTCCGTATGTCTGTCAATTCATCCATCCGTCTGTCAACATTTATGTCGAAGTTCGACATTTATGTCAAAGTTAGTATTCCAATCAACTACAAGACTAAACAACCATCAAACCTTGCATGAAACATCTCCCTGACCTCCCAACTTTGCGACATAGGTGCCCACTTTTCCATTCATCTGTCTGTTTGTCTGTCCATCTGTTAACAGTTTTGTTATGTCGAAGTTCGACATTTATGTCAAAGATAGTATTCCAATCAACTACAAGACTAAACAACCATCAAACCTTGTATGAAACATCTCCCTGACCTCCTGACTTTGCGACATAGGTGCCCGCTTTTCCATTCGTCCTTCCGTTCGTCCGTCCGTCTGTCTGTTAACAGTTATGTCGAAGTTCAACATTTACGTCAAAGTTAGTATTCTAATCAACTACAATTCTACAACAACCATCATACCTTGCATGACACATCTCCCTGACCTCCTGACTTGGCAGGTATGTTGACCCAGTGACCTTGACCTATATTTTGAGCTCCATTGACTTTGACACAGTTTACGTTGACGTTCCAGATTTTCTCAACTATAAGGCGTACAACTACCAAACCTTGCATAGTGCTTCTCCTAGATGTACTGGCTTGGCAGGTACCTTGACCTGGTGACCTTGACCTATATTTTGCGCTCCAGTGACTTTGACATATTTTGCATCGACGTTCGATATCTCCTCAACTATAAGGCCTACAACCATCAAACCTTGCAAATTGCTTCTTCTCAATGTACTGACTTGGCAGATAGCTTGACCTGGTGACCTTGACCTATATTTTGGCTGCAGTGACTTTGACATAATTTACGTCAACGTTCCAGATCTCCTGAAGTGTAAGACCTCTAGCCACCAAACCTTGCATAGTGCTTCTCCTAGATGTACTGATTCAGCAGGTATCTTGACCCGGTGACCTTGACCTATATTTTGCGATCCAGTGCCTTTTACACATTTTACGTCAACCTTCAATATCTCCTCAACTATAAGGCCTACAACCATCAAACCTTGCATAGTGGTTCTCCTCAATGTACGGACTGCAGGTACCTTGACTGGGTGACCTTGACCTATATTTCGCGCTCCATTGACGTTTACACCTTTTACGTCACCCTTCCATATGTCCTCAACTGTAAGGCCTTCAACCACCAAACCTTATATAGCACTTCTTCTCGATGTACTGACTCGGCAGGTACTTTGACTTGGTGACCTTGACTATATTGTGCACCCCAGTGACTTTGACACATTTTATGTTGATGTTCGGTATCTCCTCAAATATAAGACCTACAACCACTAAACCTTGCATAGTGCTTCACCTCATTGCACTGGCTTGGCAGGTACCTTGACCCGGTGACCTTGACCTATATTTGACACATTTTACATTGATGTTTGATACTTCCTCAACAATAAGGCTTACAACCACCATACCTTGCATTGTGCTTCTCCTTGATGTTCTGAATTAGCAGGTACCTTGACCCGTGACCTTGACCTATATTTCATGATCCAGTGACTTTTACACCTTTTACGTCAACATTCCACATTGGGCTGTATGATACGAAAAGTCAGTGCTGAAGATATAGCCATTAGAGGGAATGGGACTGGCCTGGAATATATGTGCCCCACTAGGCACTTTGTCTACATTTTTTCAACCCAGTTTTCCAAGTAAGCACTGCTAAGAATGAAATAATCTTATTTAATAACCACGTTCTGATTATGGCTCCTGTGACATTTGCCCCAGCAGGTGCGATCAAGCCTTCCGCGGAATTCTTGTTATATACTGCAGCACCTTTTGCATATATTATCTCACTGATACCTCAAGCAAACATGGACCATTGATATTTCAGATATCTGAGTATCATTATACTCACAACAATTTCAGCCACACTATTCCCTCTGCTTCTCTCCATTTTTATCCCCCCACCGAAAGGTTCGGGGTATATAGCGATCGCCCTGGCGTCCGTCCATCTGTCTGTCCTTCTGTAGACGAAACCTTGTGCGGCCCATAACTCCTTTACCCTTTGAGCTATTTTCATGAAACTTTGTCAGGTTGTAGAGGGCATTGGGTAGGAGTGTCGCTTCAAGAATGAGAACTCTAATTGACTTGGTTCAGGAGTTATGTCCCAGTCTCCCAAAATTATAAAATTTTGTGCAGACCATAACTCTGAAACCCTTTAAGATATTTTCACCATACTTCACCAATATGTAAAGGACATTGAGTAGGCGTGTTGCGTACAAGAAAGACAACTCTATCTGACTCAGTTTTTGAGTTACCTCCCATAGTTGTTAAATCTTGTGCTGCCCATAACTCTTAAACCTTTTGCGGCCCATAACTCCTATACACTTTGAGCTACTTTCATGAAACTTGACAGGTTGTAGAGGGCATTGGGTAGGAGTGTCGCATGCAAGAATGACAACTGTAATCAACTTGGTTCAAGAGTTATCTCCCATATTCTCCCAAAACTGTAAAATTTTGTGCAGTTCATAACTCTGAAACCCTTTAAGATATTTTCATGATACTTCACCAATATGTAGAGGACATTGAGAAGACATGTCATGTACAAGAAAGACAACTCCAGCTGACTCCATTTTGGAGTTAATCTCCCATAGTTGTTAAATCTTGTGCAGCCCATAACTCTAAAACCCTTCAAGATATTTTCATGATACTTCACCAATAGGTAGAGGACATTGAGTAAACATGTAGCATACAAGAAAGACAACTCTAACTGACTGCATTCTTGAGTTATCTCCTATAGTTATATAATCTTGTGCAGGCCATAACTCGATAACCCTTTGAGATATTTTCATGATACATGATCAAATTGTAGAGGACATTGAGTAGGTGTGTCACATACAAGAACAACAACTCTAGCTGACTCCGTTTTGGGAGTTATCTCCCTTATTGGTTAAATCCTGTGTGGACAATAACTCTAAAACGCTACAAGTTATTTTCATGATACTTCACCAATAAGTAGAGGACATTGAGTAGGGGTGTCGCATACAAGAATGACAACTCTAACTGACTGCATTCTGGAGTTGTCTCCCATAGTTATGAAATCTTGTGCAGGCCATAACTCAATAACCCTTTGAGATATCATGATACTTGATAAAGTTGTAGACGACATTGAGTAGGTGTGTCACATACAAGAACAACAACTCTAACTGACTCAGTTCTGGAGTTATCTCCCATAATTGTTAACTCTTGTGCAGGCCATAACTCTTAAACCCTTTGAGATATTTTTATGATACTTCATCAAGTTGTAGAGGACATTGAGAAGGCATATCATGTACACAAAAGACAAGTCTGACTCCATTTTTGAGTTATCTCCCATAGTTGTTAAATTTGCTGATGGTCATAACTTCTCTACCAGTTGAGAGTTTTTGGTGATAATTAATAGGGATGCTTAGAACATTAAGAAGGAGAGTTGCATTTGAAAATTCTAACTATGGGTTACTTGTTACTCCCTTTATTTTCAGTTATCTCCTCTGGTGGTGAAATCTTGTGCAGGCCATAACTCTTTAACCAGTGGAGGCATTTTAATGATAGTAGAAATGCTAAGAACATAAACTAGGTGTGTCACAATATGTAAGGACAATTCTGACCTATGGAGTGTTGGAATTATCTCCCTTACTTATACTGCGGATGGAGATTTATCAGCAATGCATGCAGCAGGCTTTATTTTTAGCTCACCTGAGCTGAAGGCTCAAGGTGAGCTTTTGTGATCACTCACCGTCCGTCTTCGTCGTCGTCGTCGTCGTCATCCCTATGTCCGTCCGTCCGTCCACAATCTTTTAACAACATCTCCTCCTAAACCACTGATTGGATTTTGGACCAAACTTCACAGGAATGATCCTTGATTGGGCCTTTTTTCAAAGTTGTTCAAATGGTTCCGGTCCATTGCATATCTAGGTCACAGGAGCTAAAAATAGATTTTTTAACTAAAAACTTAAAAAATCTTCTTGTCAGAAACCACTAGAACGATTTCAATATAATTTTGCAGAAATGTTTCTTTGGTGATCCTCTACCAAGATTGTTCAAGCCATTCGGATTCATCAAAAACCATGGCCGCCATGGGCGGGGCTTATTTTCCCTATATATCTATATAGAAAATTTTAAAAATCTTCTTGTCAGAAACCACTGGACAGATTTCAATATAATTTTGCATAAATGTTCCTTCAGAGATCCTCTACCAAGATTGTTCAAACCATTTGGATTCGTCAAAAAACATGGCCGCCAGGGGGCGGGGCTTATTTTCCCCATATATCTATATAGAAAACTTTAAAAATCTTCTTGTCAGAAACTACTGGACTGATTTCAATATAATTTTACAGCAATGTTCCTTTGGTGATCCTCTACCAAGATTGTTCAAGCCGTTTGGATTCGTGAAAAAACATGGTCACCAGGGGGCGGGGCTTATTTTCCCTATATATCTATATAGAAAACTTTAAAATCTTGTCAGAAACCACTGGACCGATTTCAATATAATTTTGCAGAAATGTTCCTTTGGTGATCCTCTACCAAGATTGTTCAAGCCATTTGGATTCATCAAAAAACATGGCCGCTAGGGGGCGGGGCTTATTTTCCCTATATATCTATATAAAAAACTTTAAACATCTTGTCAGAAATCACTGGACCGATTTCAATATAATTTTTTCAGAAATGTTCCTTTGGTGATCCTCTACTAAGATTGTTCAAGCCATTTGGATTCGTCAAAAAACATGGCCGCAAGGGAGCGGGGGCATGGGGTGTGGGGGGAGCTTATTTCCCTATGTATCTATATAGAAAACTTTAAAAGTCTTCTTATCAGAAACCACTGGATCGATTTCAATATAATTTTGCAGAAATCTTCCTTTGGTGATCCTCTACCAAGATTGTTCAAGCCGTTTGGATTCGTCAAAAAACATGGCCGCCAGGGGGTGGGGCTTATTTTCCCTATATATCTATATAGAAAACTTTAAAAATCTTCTTGTCAGAAACCACTGGACCGATTTCAATATAATTTTACTAGAAATGTTTTTTCGGTGATCCTCTACCAAGATTGTTCAAGCCACCATGATTCGTCAAAAATCATGGCTGCTAGGGGCGGGGCTTATTTTCCTTATATATCTATATAGAAAACTTTAAAACTCTTCTTGTCAGAAACCACTGGACCGATTTCATTATAACTTTGCAGAAATGTTTCCTTGGTGACCATCTACTAAGATTGTTCAAGTAATCATGATTCGTCAAAAAACATGGCTGCCGGGGGCAGGGCTTATTTTGCCTATATATCTATATATAAAACTTTAAAAATCTTCTTTTCAGAAACCAATGGACCGATTTCAATACAACTTGGCAGGAATGATTCTTTGGTGACCCTCTACAAAGATTGTTCAAGCTGTCATGATTCGTCAAAAAACATGGCCGCTAGGGGGCAGGGCTTATTTTCCCTATATATCTATATAGAAAACTTTAAAAATCTTCTCGTAAGAAACAGTTGGACTGAGTTCAATGTAACTTGGCAGGAATGTTGCTTTGGTGACCTTCTACCAAGATTGTTCAAGCTTTCATGATACGTCAAAAACCATGGCCCACAGTGGGGGCCGGGGCTTATTTTTCATATATATCTGCATAGAAAACTTTAAAATTCTTCTTGTCACATACCCCATGACCAATTTCAATAATACTTGGCAGGAATGTTGCTTTGGTGACCCTCTACCAAGATTGTACAAGCAATCAATCATGATTCGTCAAAAAACATGGCTGCCATGGGGTGGGGCTTATTTTCCCTATATATCTAAATAGAAAACTTTAAAAATCTTCTTGTCAGAAACCACTGAACAGATTTCAGAATAACTTGGCACGAAGGTTCCTTTGGTGACCGTCTACCAAGTTTGTTCAAGCTGTCATGATTCGTCAAAAAACATGGCCGTTAGGGGTAGGGCTTTATAGCTATATAAAACACTTTTAACCACTGGACCAATTTCAATATAACTTGGCAGAAATGTTACCCTCTTTTAAGATTCAGTTCAAGTCGTCAAGATGCATTAAAAAAACATGGACGGGGGTGTGGTGGTGCGGGGGGGTGGGGCGTTGTTGGTGCTATAAAATTTATACAAAAATCCGTTGAACTTGGCTGAAACTTCAACAGTAAATATGCAAATCTGTTTGCTCAGGTGAGCGATATAGGACCATCATGGTCCTCTTGTTCTCATTATTTTTGGATTTTTTTTTTTTAAAAGCATTTACTAGTGAATACAAAATTGCTAACGGTTGAAGAGTTACAGATCTTGCAGGCAAAGGGCCTTATAGTTCTCATTATTTTTGGATTCTTTGTTGAAAATCACTTACTAGCGAACACAAAATCCAGTTTCTACGACTTACAGTTTGAGAGTTATAATCTTTGCAGGCAATGGGCCTTATTTTTAGCTCACCTGAGCAAAAGCTCAGGGTGAGCTATTGTCATCACCCTATGTCCGTCGTCCGTCGTCGTCCGTCGTCAACAATTAGTTTGTTAACACTCTAGAGGTCACAGTTTTGACCCAATCTTGATGAAACTTGCTCAGAATGTTTGCCTCTATGAAATCTAGGTCAAGTTCGATACTTGGTTACTTGGGGTCAAAAACTAGGTCACCAGGTCAAATAAAAGGAAAAACTTGTTAACACTCTACAGGTCATAGTTTTGACCCAATCTTGATGAAACTTGCTCAAAATGTTTGCCTCTATTAAATCTAGGTCAAGTTCGAAACTGGGTCACCTGGGGTCAAAAACTAGGTCACCGGGCCAGATCAGCAGAAAACCTTGTTAACACTCTAGCGGTCACATTTTTGAAGCAATCATCATGAATTTTGCTCAATATATTTGTCTTGATGAATACTAGGTCAAGTTCGAAACTGGGTCACCTGGGGTCAAAAACTAGGTCACCTGGCCAGATCAGCAGAAAACCTTGTTAACACTCTAGCAGTCACGATTTTGAAGCAATCATCATGAATCTTGCTCAATATATTTGTCTTGATGATTTCTAGGTCAAATTCGAAACTGGGTCACTTGGGGTCAAAAACTAGGTCACCGGGGCAGATCAGCAGAAAATCGTGTTAACACTCTAGCGGTCACATTTTTGAAGCAATTATCATGAATCTTGCTCATTATGTTTGTCTTGATGAATTCTAGGTCAAGTTCGAAACTGGGTCACCTGGGTTCAAAAACTAGGTCACCTGGCCAGATCAGCAGAAAACCTTGTTAACACTCTAGCGGTCACATTTTTGAAGCAATCATCATGAATCTTGCTCAATATGTTTGTCTTGTTGATTTATAGGTCAAGTTCAAAACTGGGTCACTTGGGGTCAAAAACTAGGTCACCTGGCCAGATCAGCAGAAAACCTTGTTAACACTCTAGCGATCACATTTTTGAAGCAATCATCATGAATCTTGCTCAAAATGTTTGTCTTGATGATTTATAGGTTGAGTTCGAAACTGGGTCACTTGGAGTCAAAAACTAGGTCACCGGGCTAAATCAGCAGAAAACCTTGTTAACACTCTAGCGGTCACATTTTTGAAGCAATAATCATGAATCTTGCTCAAAATGTTTGTCTTGATGATTTCTATGTCAGGTTTGAAACTGGGTCATGTGGTGTCAAAAACTAGGTCACCAGGCCAAACCGGCAGAAAACCTTGTTAACACTCTAGCGGTCACATTTTTGAAGCAATTATCATGAATCTTGCTCAAAATGTTTGTCTTGGTGAGTTCTAGGATATGTTTGAAACTGGGTCACTTGGGGTCAAAAACTAGGTCACCAGGCCAAATCAGCAGAAAACCTTGTTTCACTCTAGCGGTCACATTTTTGAAACAATCATCATGAATCTGGCTCAAAATGTTTGTCTTGATGATTTCTAGGTCAGGTTCGAAACTGGAACACCTGGGGTCAAAAACTAGGTCACCTGGCCAAATCAGCGTAAAATCTTGTTATCACTCTAGCGGTCACATTTTTCAAGCAATTATCATGAATCTTGCACAAAATGTTTGTCTTGATGAGCTCTAGGTCAAGTTCGAAACTGGGTCACTTGGTATCAAAAACTAGGTCACCAGGCGAAATCAGCAGAAAACTTTGTTATAATCATTTTGAACTTTGATCAGAATGTTTGCCTTGATCAGTTCTAGATCAGGCTCTCAAAGTGCTATGTTGCTCAGGTGAGCATTACAGGGCCATCATGGCCCTGTTGTTCTCATTATTTTCAGTTTCTTTGTTGAAAAACACAAAATCCGAATTTCCAGAACTTATGGTTTTAGAGTTCTATGCCTGATTCACAGTTGTGGAGTTATTACCCACTGCAGGGTTAAACAAGTGTGTCCCTTGATAAAATTACATCTCTGATGCCTTAGATTTAAAAAAGACGGCCATTTGCGGTGCGGTCGGGGGATTTGCCATCTCTTCTGATGGGCTATTTTTTACACATATTTTAGGGAAAACTGTTAAGGGTGGCGTCATTCCAGGTCATATTGTAAAAGACTTAGCACGATGACGTATCATTTTTATTTTAAATAAATAGTCAGCCAGAATATGAAACTGAATATATGCAAAGACTTAAGCAGTTTGCAGTGCAGGAAGTATTTCCCGCATATATCCTTAAAAGAGCGGGAAGAGTGACATGCCTAAGGAACCTTCTGGATTAAGACTCTTTAAGATGACTGAACTGTCGTTTTTTTCTGTGGAAGGTGTGAAATACAGAATAGAATAGCACATTATCTATAGGTTAAGTATTGCTAGTTAAAATATGTTTTACTTATAAAAACTTGATTTTTATGCAGAAATAAAAAAAAGTGCCTTACCTTGATCTTTTGTTCTGGGTTTCATTTTATCATTTATCATTTAGAACAAGATGGGAAACTTCAGGAGTTATCCTGATTTCAGGATTGAGAACTTGCCTGTTAAACATGAAATTTCACTTTAAAATTGTTCACAAGACCATCCTTTTGTTTCAAAAGTAGTTATGCCTGAAATAACTTTAAAAACTAATTATAAAATTAATTGTTAGCTGCATAGCTCCAGATAAGAGAGATTATCCTCATACATGTAATATTTTTTTTATTAGCTCACCTGAGCTGAAAGCTCAAGGTGAGCTTTTGTGATCACTCACCGTCCGTCGTCGTCATCGTCCGTATGTCCGTCCGTCCGTCCGTCCGTCCGTCCACAATCTTTAAACAACATCTCCTAAACCACTGATTGGATTTTGACCAAACTTCACAGGAATGATCCTTTGTTGGTCTTCTTTCAAAGTTGTTCAAATGGTTCCGTTCCGTTGCATATCTAGGTCACAGGAGCTAAAAATAGATTTTTTAACTAAAAACTTAAAAAATCTTCTTGTCAGAAACCACTGGACCGATTTCAATATTATTTTGCAGAAATGTTTCTTCGGTGATCCTCTACCAAGATTGTTCAAGCCATTAGGATTCGTCAAAAAACATGGCCACCAGGGGGCGGGGTTTATTTTCCCCATATATCTATATAGAAAACTTTAAAAATCTTCTTGTCAGAAACCACTGGACAGATTTCAATATAATTTTGCAGAAATGTTCCTTTGAAGATCCTCTACCAAGATTGTTCAAGCCATTTGGATTCGTCAAAAAACATGGCCGCCAGGGGGCGGGGCTTATTTTCTCCATATATCTATATAGAAAACTTTAAAAATCTTCTTGTCTGAAACCACTGGACCGATTTCAATATAATTTTGCAGAAATGTTCCTTTGGTGATCCTCTACCAAGATTGTTCAAGCCATTTGGATTCGTCAAAAAACATGGCCGCCAGGGGATGGGCTTATTTTCCCTATATATCTATATAGAAAACTTTAAAAATCTTCTTGTCCGAAACCACTGGACCGATTTCAATAAAATTTTGCAGAAATGTTCCTTTGGTGATCCTCTACCAAGATTGTTCAAGACATTTGGATTAGTCAAAAAACATGGCCGCCAGGGGGCGGGGCTTATTTTCCCTATATAATCTATATAGAAAACTTTTAAAAATCTTCTTGTCCGAAACCACTGGACCGATTTCAATATAATTTTACAAAAATGTTCCTTTGGTGATCCTCTACCAAGATTGTTCAAGCCATTTGGATTCGTCAAAAAACATGGCCACCAGGGGATGGGGCTTATTTTCCCTATATATCTATATAGAAAAATTTAAAAATCTTCTTGTCCGAAACCACTGGACCAATTTCCATATAATTTTGTAGAAATGATCCTTTGGTGATCCTGTACCAAGATTGTTCAAGCCATTTGGATTTGTCAAAAAACATGGCCGCCAGGGGGCAGGGCTTATTTTCATTGTATATCTGTATAGAAAACTTTAAAAATCTTCTTGTCAGAAACCACTGGACCAATTTCCATATGATTTTGCAGAAATGTTCCTTTGGTGATCCTGTTGCAAGATTGTTCAAGCCATTTGGATTTGTCAAAAAACATGGCCGCCAGGGGGGCGGGGCTTATTTTCCTTATATATCTATATGGAAAACTTTAAAAATCTTCTTGTCAGAAACCACTGGACCGATTTCCATATGATTTTGCAGAAATGTTCCTTTGGTGATCCTGTTGCAAGATTGTTCAAGCCGCCATGATTCGTTAAAAAACATGGCCGCTAGGGGGTGGGGTTAATTTTCCCTATATAGAAAACTTTAAAAATCTTCTTGTCATAAACGACTGGACTGATTTCAGTATAACTTGGCAGAAATGTTTCCTTAGTGACCCTCTATCAAGATTGTTCAAGCCGACATGATTTGTCAAAAAATATGGCCGCTAGGGGCAGCGGGGCTTATTTTCGATATAATTCTATATAGAAAACTTGAAAAAATCTTGTCGTCAGAAACCACAGGACTAATTTCAATATAACTTCGCAGAAATGTTTCCTTGGTGACCCTTTACTAAGATTGTTCAAGCCGTTATGATTTGTCAAAAAACATGGCCGCTAGGGGGCGGGGCTTATTTTCCTATATAATTTATCTATATAGAAAATTTTTATAGTCTTTTCAGAAAGCACTTGACCGATTTCAATGTAACTTTGCAGGAATGTTTCTTATGTAACCTTCTATCAAGATTGTTTAAGCCGTCATGATTCGTCAAAAAACATGGCCACCAGGAGTCGGGGCTTATTTTCCTTATATATCTATATAGAAAACTTTAAAACTCTTCTTGTTAGAAACCACTGAACCGATTTCATTATAACTGCAGAAATTTTTCCTTGGTGACCCTCTACTAAGATTGTTCAAGTAATCATGATTCGTCAGAAAACATGGCTGCCTGGGGCAGGGCTTATTTACCCTATATATCTATATAAAACTTTAAAAGTCTTTTTTTCAGAAACCAATGGACCGATTTCAATACAACTTGGCAGGAATGTTTCTTTGGTGACCCTGTACAAAGATTGTTCAGGCCGTCATGATTCATCAAAAATCATGGCCGCTAGGGGGCGGGGCTTATTTTCCCTATATAGAAAACTTTAAAAATCTTTTCGTAAGAAACAGTTGGACCGATTTCAATGTAACTTGGCAGGAATGTTGCTTTGGTGACCTTCTACCGAGATTGTTCAAGCCTTCATGATACGTCAAAAACCATGGCCCACAGGGGGGTGGGGCTTATTTTTCATATATATCTGCATAGAAAATTTTAAAATTCTTCTAGTCACATACCCCATGACTGATTTCAATATTACTTGGCTGGAATGTTGCTTTGGTGAACCTCTTATCAAGATTGACAAGCAATCATGATTCGTCAAAAAACATGGCTGCCATGGGGTGGGGCTTGTTTTCCCTATATATCTAAATAGAAAACTTTAAAAATCTTCTTGTCAGAAACCACTGAACAGATTTCAATATAACTTGGTAGGAATGTTCCTTTGGTGACCCTCTACCAAGTTTGTTCAAGCTGTCATGATTCGTCAAAAACATGGCCGTTAGGCCGTAGGGCTTTATAGCTATATAAAACTTTTTAAACCACTGGACCAATTTCAATATAACTTGGCAGAAATGTTCCTTTGGTGACCCTCTTTTAAGATTCAGTTCAGGTCGTCAAGATTTGTAAAAAAACATGGCCAGGGGTGTGGTGGAGGGGGGTGGGGGTGGTTAGTGCTATAAAGTTTATACAAAAATCCTAGAACAGTGAACTTGGCTGAAACTTCAACAGTAAATATGCAAATCTGTTTGGTCAGGTGAGCGATATAGGACCATCATGGTCCTCTTGTTTCTCAATAAAAACATACATTGTGGTACTCATTAGAAGTGCCTCCCTGAAGTGCTTCTAATGAGTACCCACAACATATGTTTTTATTGAAAAATAAAAAAAAAAATGTTAATATTTTTTTGACTGAATTTTTAGATTTCAGGATTGCTTATTAGTGACATTTCTCACCCCTGTTAAAAATTGTCTTAGAATTCTGTGAAGCAATGGCTAAGAAAGTAGTCAGAGAAATGGAATATTTGGTGTTCTTCTAGAATAAATTTCTCCAGTTCTCCATAAAAAAAAACATCTTGTGGGTATTCATTGTTGTGGGACCATGATGAGTCCACCACATATATTTTTAGTTCACCTGAGCCGAAGGCTCAAGGTGAGGTATTGTGATCACTCACCGTCCATTGTCGTCATCCTCGTCGTCGTCCACAATCTTTAAACAACATCTCCTCCTAAATCACTGATTGGAATCTGACCAAACTTCACAGGAATAATCCTTGGTTGGTCCTCTTTCAAAGTTGTTCAAATGGTTCCGGTCCATTGCATATCTAGGTCACAGGAGCTAAAAATAGATTTTTTAACTAAAAACTACAAAAATCTTCTTGGTAGAAACCACTTGACCGATTTCCAAATAATTTTGTAGAAATGTTCCTTTGGTGAACCTTTACCAAGATTGTTCAAGCCATTTGGATTCGTCAAAAAACATGGCCACCAAGGGGCGGGACTTATTTTCCCTATATATCTATGTAGAAAACTTTAAAAATCTTCTTGTCAGAAACCACAGGACCAATTTCAATATAATTTTGCAGAAATGTTCCTTTCGTGATCCTCTACCAAGATTGTTCAAGCCATTTGGATTCGTCAAAAAACATGGCCACCAGAGGGTGGGGCTTATTTTCCCTATATATCTATATAGAAAAGTTTAAAAATTTTCTTGTCAGAAACCACTGGACCGATTTCAATATAATTTTGCGGAAATGTTCCTTTGGTGATCCTCTACCAAGATTGTTCAAGCCATTGGGATTCGTCAAAAAACATGGCCGCCAGGGGGCGAGCTTATTTTCCCTATATGTCTATATAGAAAATTTTAAAAATCTTCTTGTCAGATACCACTGGACCTATTTCAATATAATTTTGCAGAAATGTTCCTTTGGTGATTTTCTACCAAGATTGTTCAAGCCATTTGGATTCGTCAAAAAACATGGCCACCAGGGGGCGGGGCTTATTTTCCCTATATATCTATATAGAAAACTTTAAAAATCTTCTTGTCAGATACCACTGGACCTATTTCAATATAATTTTGCAGAAATGTTCCTTTGGTGATTTTCTACCAAGATTGTTCAAGCCATTTGGATTAGTCAAAAAACATGGTTGCCAGGGGGCGTGGCTTATTTTCCCTATATATCTATATAGAAAAGTTTAAAAATCTTCTTGTCAGAAACCACTGGACCGATTTCCATATAATTTTGCAGAAATGTTCCTTTGGTGATCCTCTACCAAGATTGTTCAAGGCATTTGGATTCGTCAAAAAACATGGCCGCCAGGGGGCGGGGCATATTTTCCCTATATTCTATATAAAAAAAACTTTAAAAATCTTCTTATCAGAAACCACTGGACTGATTTCAAAATAATTTTGCAAAAATGTTCCTTTGGTAATCCTCTACAAGGATTATTCAAGTTATTATGATTTGTCAAAAAACCTGGCTGCCAGGGGGCGGGGCTTATTTTCCCTATATATCTATATAGAAAACTTTAAAAATCTTCTTGTCAGAAACCACTGGACCAATATCAGTTTAATTTTGCAGAAATGTTCCTTTGGTGATCCTCTACCAAGATTGTTCAAGCCATTTGGATTCGTCAAAAAACTTGGCCGCCAGGGGGCGGGGCTTATTTTCCCTATATTCTATATAGAAAAGTTTAAAAATGTTCTTGTCAGAAACCACTGGACTGATTTTAATATAATCTTGCAGAAATGTTCCTTTGGTGATCCTCTATAAGATTGTTTAAGCAATTTGGATTCGTGAAAAAACATGGCCGCCAGGGGGTGGGGCTTATTTTCCCTATATATCTATATAGAAAAGTTTAAAAATCTTCTTGTCAGAAACCACTGGACCATTATCAATATAATTTTGCAGAAATGTTCCTTTGGTGATCCTCTACCAAGATTGTTCAAGCCATTTGGATTCGTCAAAAAACATGGCCGCCAGGGGGGCAGGGCTTATTTTCCCTATATATCTATGTAGAAAAGTTTAAAAATCTTCTTGTCAGAAACCACTGGACCGATTTCAATATAATTTTGCAGAAATGTTCCTTTGGTGATCCTCTACCAAGATTGTTCAAGCCATTTGGATTCGTCAAAAAACATGGTGCAGGGGGCGGGGCTTATTTTCCCTATATATTTATATAGAAAACTTTAAAAATCTTGTTGTCAGAAACCACTGGACCGATTTCAATATAATTTTGCATAAATGTTCCTTTGGTGATCCTCTACCAAGATTGTTCAAGCCATTTGGATTCGTCAAAAAACATGGCCGCCAGGGGAGGGGCTTATTTTCCCTATATATCTATATAGAAAACTATAAAAATCTTCTTGTCAGAAACCACTGGACCGATTTCAATATAATTTTGCAGAAATGTTCCTTTGGTGATCCTCTACCAAGATTGTTCAAGCCATTTGGATTCGTCAAAAAACTTGGCTGCCAGGGGGCGGGGCTTATTTTCCCTATATTCTATATAGAAAAGTTTAAAAATCTTCTTGTCAGAAACCACTTTATATAAATTCATATACTTAATGGCAGAGAGTTTAGATCCGAATCTTCTTCAGAAGCCAGCTGATCTGGATCTACACTGTTTGCAAAGGTAGGTCATATCTGGATTCAGCAGGACGAGGGTTAAAACTGGTTTTACTTTCTATGCTCCCCTAGTTGCCGCTTTGTCAGTCCACCTGACCGTCTGTCCGTCAAACTTTTGTCCGGAGCATATCTCTAAAAGTATTGAAGATAGTTTAATGAACCTTGATACACTGATAGAGAGCCATGAGGGAAATTGCAGAATGCAAGAACCATAACCCTGTCACCAGTATTTATGAAGTTACTCCCCTTCTTAATTTTTGCAGTTAAAAGTTTGTCCAGAGCATATCTCTGAAAGTATAGAAGGGAATTAAATCAAACTTGGCCCATTGATAGACAGCCATTAGAGGAAGTGCAGAGTGCAAGAACCATAACTCTATCACAAGTAATTTCAGATTTATTTCCCTTCCTAATGTTTGCAATAGTAAGCTTGTCCTGAGCATATCTCTAAAAGTATTGAAGATAAATAAATGAAACTTGATACAGTGATAGAGAGCTATGAAGGGAATTGCAGAATGCAAGAACCATAACCCTGCCACCAGTATTTATTGCAATATTTGCAGTAAAATGCTTGTCCAGAGCATAGCTCTGAAAGTGAAGAAGGGAATTAAATGAAACTTGATACATTGATAGACAGCTATTAGAGAAAGTGCAAAGTGCAAGAATTGTAACTCTATCACAAGTAATTACAAAGTTATTTCCCTTTCTAATTTTTGCAATAGTAAGCTTGTCCAGAGCATATCTCTAAAAATATTGAAAATAAATAAATGAAACTTGATACACTGATAGAGGGCCACGAAGGGAATTGCAGGATGCAAGAACCATAACCCTATCACCAGTATATACGAAGTTACCTCCCTTCTTAATTTTTGGAATAAAAAGCTTGTCTGGAGCATATCTCTGAAAGTATAAAAGGGAATTAAACGACACATGATACATTTATAGATAGCCATCAGAGGAAGTGCAGAGTGCAGGCAAAGGTGCCTGAGCATCCATCTGTCCAGCCGTCTGTCCTTCTGAAGTTTTCTCTCTTATATTCAGGATGCACGACTTATTTTTATCTCCCAACATTATTCCAAGGAGACTATAGTAATGGGTTCGTCCATCAGTCTGTCTGTCCCTCCGTAGACACAATCTTGTGTCCGCAACTCCTCCTACAGTTTTCAAGGGATTTGATGAGTTATAGCCCTTTGTCAATTTTCTGTCCGTCCATTTGTCCGTCCGTAGACACAATCTTGTCTCGGCAATTCCTAAATTCAAGGGATTTTGATGAAACTTTCTAGTTATTGTTCCCATGACCTGAAGATGATCATATTCTATCGAGGTCATGCTCGACTGATTTTTACTAGAGTTATAGCCCTTTGGCAATTTTTCAACAGTAAGTCTTATCTCTGCAACTCCTGTTGCAGTTTTCTGTGGATTTAGTGAAACCTTCCAGTTATTGTTGCCATGACCTGAAGAGAATCATATTATACCAAGGTCATGCTTGACTGCTTTTTTTCCAGAGTTATGGCCCTTTGTCAGTTTTAGCCATTTATCAACAGAAGTTCTTGTTTCCATAACTCCTCCTACATTTCTCAAGGCATATTGATGAAACTTTCCAGTTATTGTTTCCATGACCTGAAGATGATCATATTTTATCGAGGTCATGCTCAACTACTTTTACCAGAGTTACGGTCCTTTGGCAATTTTTAACAGTAAGTTTCCTCTGCAACTCCTCTTGCAGTTTTCAGTGGATTTTAATGAAATCTTCCAGTTATTGTTGCCATGACTTCAAGAGGATCATATTATAAGGCGGTCACGCTTGATTGCTTTTTACCAGAATAATGCCTTTTAGTGGTTTTGTCCGTCAGTCCATCCATCCGTCCATAGAGACAATCTTGTCTCCGCAACTCCTACAGTTTTCAAGGGATTTTGATGAAACTTACCAGTTATTATTCCCATGACCTGAAGATGATCAGATTTTATCGAGGTCATGCTCGACTGATTTTACCAGAGTTATAGCCCTTTGGCAATTTTTCAACAGTAAGTCTTGTCTCAGCAACTTCTCTTGCAGTTTTCAGTGGATTTTAGTGAAACCTTCCAGTTATTGTTGCCATGACCTGAAGAGGATCATATTATACCAAAATCAAGCTTGACTTCTTTTTTTCCAGAGTTATGGCCCTTCGACAGTTTTAGTGGTTTTGTCCATCTGCCCATCTGTCCGTAGACACAATCTTGTCTCTGCAATTCCTCCATCAGTCTTCAAGGGATTTTGATGAAACTTTCCAGTTATTGTTCTCATGTCCTGAAGATGATCATATTTTTCAAGGTTTCAAGTTATAGCCCTTTGGCAATTTTTCAACAGTAAGTCTTGTCTCTGCAACTCCTCTTGCAGTTTTCAGTGGATTTTAGTTAAACGTTCCAGTTATTGTTGCCATGACCTGAAGAGGGTCATATTTTAAGGAGGTCACGCTTGACTGCTTTTTCTCAGAGTTATGGCCCTTTGTCAGTTTTAGCCATTTATCAGCAGAAATTCTGCAACTCCTCCTACATTTCTCAAGGGATATTGATGAAACTTTTCAGTTACTGTTTCAATGACCTGAAGATGGTCATATTTTATCGAGGTTGTGTTCAGCCTGATTTTTACCAGAGTTACTGTCCTTTGGCAATTTTTTAACAGTAAGTATTGTCTCTGCAATTCCTCTTGTAAGTTTCAGTGGATTTTAGTTTAGATTTTAGTTCCAGTTATTGTTGCCATGACCTGAAGAGGATCATATTATAAGGCTGTCACGCTTGACTGCTTTTTACCAGAGTTATGGCCCATTGTCAGTTTGAGCCATCTATCAACAGAAGTTCTTGTCTCCGCATTCACCACATACTGACATTTAAAACGTCGGGGGACGCTTGGCCTGCGGCCTTTTATTTTCATGATTTTTACATTCTTTGTTGAAAATCACCTACTAGGGAACACAAAACTGAGTTTCCTAGTCTTACTGTTTAAGAGTTACAGTCCTTTCAGGGAAAGGGCCTTACATTTCTCCTTATTTTTGCATTCTTTGTTGAAAATCACTTACAAGAGAACACAAAACTGAGTTTCATAGTCTTATGCTTTAAGAGTTACAGGCCTTGCAGGCAAAGGGCCCTATATTATATATATTCATTATTTTTGGATTCTTTGTTGAAAATCACTTACTAGAGAATACATAATTGAGTTTCTTAGCCTCATGGTTAAAGAGTTACGTCCATCTGTACGTCCTTCCGTTCATCACACTTTTGTCCGGAGCATATCTCTAAAAGTATTGAAGGTAATTTAATGAAACTTGATACACTGATAGAGGGCCATGAGTGGAATTGCAAAATGCAGCAACCATAACCTAGTCACAAGTATTTATAGAGTTATTTCCCTTCTTAATTTTTGCAACAAAAACGATTGTCCGGAGCATATCTCTGAAAATATAGATGGGAATTAAATAAAACTTGATACATTGATAGACAGCTATTAGAAAAAGTGCAGATGCAAGAACCGTAACTCTATCACAAGTAATTACAGAAATATTTCCCTTTTTATGCCCCGCCACCAAAAAAGTGGCGGGATATTATGTTATACCCTCTGAAATTTTGAGTGTCCGTCTGTCCATCTGTCTGTCTGTCCATCCGTCTGCGCCCCCACCATTCGTGTGCCCGCAACTCCTCCTACAGTTTTCGGCCAATCCTTTTCAAACTTTACAGGCGCTTTTAGGATGGTCTGAAGATATGCATATTGATTTTTCAGAATCCTGAAATTATTTTTTATCACATTTTTTTCATTTTTAACTTAGACTTTTTTCGAGCCCTATCTGTCAGCACCCCCACCATTCGTTTGCCCGCAACTCCTCCTACAGTTTTAGGCCAATCCTTTTCAAACTTTACAGGCGCTTTTAGGATGGTCTGGAGATATGCATATTGTTTTTTCAGAATCCTGAAATTATTTTTTATTACATTTTTTTCATTTTTAACTTAGACTTTTTTCGAGCCCTAATACTACAGAAATGTATAGGGAGTATGCACCTTGTACGCGCAACTCCTCCTACAGTTTTAGGCTAATCCTTTTGAAACTTTACAGGCACTTTTAGGATGGTCTGAAGATATGCATATTGTTTTTTTCAGAATCCTGAAATTATTTTTTATTACATTTTTTGCATTTTTAACTTAGACTTTTTTCAAGCCCTAATACTACAGAATTGTATAGGGAGTATGTACCTGGTACGCGCAACTCCTCCTACAGTTTCAGGCTGATCCTTTTGAAACTTTAAACACGCTTTTAGGATGGTCTGATTTTTCAGAATCCTGAAATTATTTTTTATCACTTTTTATTGCATTTTTAATTAAACTGTATTGTGTTTTTTTTTGTGGGAGGCGGGGGGGGGGGGGGGGGGGGGGTGTCTGAAATAACTGTTTATTGCTTCTCTTTATGTTTAACTTAGATTGTTTTCGGCCCTTATACTACAGAAGTGCATAGGGAATATGTCCCTGTGCCTGTCTGGTTATAATAATCTGCATTAACTGCCATATATGGATCACTGTTGCAGATCTTTAAATGCCATGTAAGTAATGATAATTAGTCATTTAAACTTCATTGTGTTCTCTGTGGTGGCTGCTTGTAGAAATCACCCTCTTACTCTTCTGTTGTTTGATGGCACCAATTCCAACCATAAACATATTGAAAAATATTTGCAGTGGCATGGTGCATGGCTTGCAGTTCAATTAATTTTTGTAATAGTAAGCTTGTCCAGAGCATATCTCTATCTAAAAGTATTGAATATAAATAAATTCAACTTGATACATTGATAGAGGGCCATGAAGGGAATTGCAAAATGCAAGAACCATAACCCTGTCACCAGTATTTATGAAGTTACTTCTTTTCTTAATTTTTGCAATAAAAAGCTTGTCCGAAGCATATCTAAAAGAATAGGGAATAAAATGACACTTGATACATTGATAGATGGACATCAGAGATAGTGCAGAGTGCAGGCAAAGGTGCCTGAGCATCTATCTGTCCGGCCATCTGTCTGTCTGGAGTTACCTCCCTTACTTATACTCTGGAAGCACACCTTTTTTTTTTTCGTGATTTTTACATTCTTTGTTGAAAATCACTTCCTAGGGAACACAAAACTGAGTTTCTTAGGCTTATGGTTAAAGTTACAGGCCTTGCAGGGAAAGAGCCTTATGTTTCTCTTTATTTTTACATTCTTTGTAGAAAATCACTTACTAGGGAACACAAAACTGAGTTCCTTAGTCTTCTGGTTTAAGAGTTGGAGGCCTTGCAGGCAAAGGGCCTTATATTTCTGATTATTTTTGGATTCTTTGTTGAAAATCACTCACTAGAGAACACAAAATTGAGTTTCTAAGTCTCATGGTTTAAGAGTGACTGACCTTGCAGGCAAAGGGTCTTATATTTCTCATTACTTTTGGATTCTTTGTTAACTAGAAATATTGGGGTGGTCGGGTGGTGCGAAGGTGCTGTGTATCTTACATCACTGGGGCGTCCAACTGATATTGGCTTACAGTTGGGCAAGCCCTGCTATCCTTGTAGTGGGTAAGGGTAGAGGGGGAATGTTTTTATTTCTTCTGTTTCTTCACTTTCATTCCTGTTCCTCTTTCTTCCCTGTCCCTCTCTTTCATCTCCTCTACTCTCTTCTACCTCTTTTCTCCCTTTCTCTGGGAGACGACACAAAATGACCCTCAAGGGTTGACGTGTCGTTAAACCCCAACACAATAACAATTAACTAGAAATATGTCCAAAGTACATAGATGCTCCCGTATTGACGTAGACTAATTTGGCAAGGTTTGCACAGTTTTATAGAGGTACCCAAAGCGGGGGCATCTGTGTATTGAAGACACATTTCTAGTTTTTTATGCCCCTGTCGTTTTTTTTTTCCATATTATTCTTTTAAAGACATACACAAACATAGACATACACGAACATATATGTGACAATTTTTGTCTTTACAAAGTACATTTAGACATTATCATATAACAAAAAAATAGTAGTTTCTTATAATTTTGTGACAACTTTTTTGCAATAATATATAACGAGTAGATCTTTCCAAGAAGATATTAATGCCATGCTATATTTAGTACTGTGATTTTCTTTCATAGTTCACAGGTGTGTAGCCCTGGGTGGGTTATTAGCTCACCTGAGCCGAAGGCTCAAGGTGAGGTATTGTGATCACTCACCGTCCGTCGTCGGTGGCGGCGGCGTCGTCGTCGTCGTCGGCGTCCGTATGTCCGTCCGTCCACAATCTTTAAACAACATCTCCTCCTAAACCACTGATTGGAATTTGACCAAACTTCACAGGAATGATTCTTGGTTGATCCTCTTTCAAAGTTGTTCAAATGGTTCCGGTCCGTTGCATATCTAGGTCACAGGAGCTAAAAATAGATTTTTTAACTAAAAACTTCAAAAATCTTCTTGTCAGAAACACTGGACCGATTTCCATATAATTTTGCAGAAATGTTCCTTTGGTAGCCCTCTACCAAGATTGTTCAAGCTGTTTGGATTCGTCAAAAAACATGGCCGCCAGAGAGCGGGGCTTATTTTCCCTATATTATCTATATAGAAAACTTTAAAAATCTTCTTGTCAGAAACCACTGGACGGATTTCCATATACTTTTGCAGAAATGTTCCTTTGGTGATCTTCTACCAAGATTGTTCAAGCCATTTGGATTCGTCAAAAAACATGGCCACCAGGGGGCGGGGCTTATTTTCCCTATATATCTATATAGAAAACTTAAAAAATCTTCTTGTCAGAAACCACTGGACCGATTTCCATATACTTTTGCAGAAATGTTCCTTTGGTGATCCTCTACCAAGGTTGTTCAAGCCATTTTGTTTGGTCAAAAAACATGGCCGCCAGGGGGCGGGGCTTATTTTCCCTATATGTCTATGTAGAAAACTTTAAAAGTCTTCTTGTCAGAAACCACTGGACCGATTTCCATATAATTTTGCAGGAATGTTCCTTTGGTGATCCTCTAGCAAGATTGTTCAAGCCATTTGGATTTGTCAAAAAACATGGCCGCCAGGGGGCGGTCTTATTTTCCCTATATATCTGTATAGAAAACTTTAAAAATCTTCTTGTCAGAAACCACCAGACTGATTTCAATATAATTTTGCAGAAATGTTCCTTTGGTGATCCTCGACCAAGATTGTTCAAGCCATTTGGATTTGTCAAAAAACATGGCCGCCAGGGGGCGGGGCTTTTTTTTCACTATATATCTATATATATAGAAAACTTAAAAAATCTTTTTGTCTGAAACCACTGGACCGATTTCCATATAATTTTGCAGAAATGTTCCTTTGGTGACTCTCTACCAAGATTGTTCAAGCCATTTGGATTCGTCAAAAAACATGGCCGCCAGGGGGCGGGTCTCATTTTCCCTATATATCTATATAGAAAACTTAAAAAATCTTCTTGTCAGAAACCACTGGACCAATTGCTATATAATTTTGCATAAATATTCCTTTGTGATTCTGTACCAATCTTGTTCAAGCCATTTGGATTGTCAAAAAACATGGTTGCCAGGGGGTGGTGCTTATTTTCCCTATATATCTTTGTAGAAAACTTGAAAAATCTTCTTGTCAGAAACCACTGGACCAATTTCATTATAACTTGGCAAAAATGTTTCCATGGTGACCCTGTACCAAGATTGTTCAAGTAATCATGATTCGTCAAAAAACATGGCCGCTAGGGGGCGGGGCTTATTTTCCCTATGTATCTATATAAAAAACTTTAAAAATTTTCTTTTAAGAAACCACTGGACCGAGTTCAATGTAACTTGGCAGGAATGTTGCTTTGGTGACCCTCTACCAAGTTCAAGCCTTCATGATACATCAAAAAACATGGCCCCCAGGGGACGGGGCTTATTTTCCATATATATCTGTATAGAAAACTTTAAAATTCTTCTTGTCAAATACCTCCTGACTGATTTCAATAATGCTTTAGTAACCCTCTACCAAGAATGTTCAAGCAATCCTGATTTGTCAAAAAACATGGCTGCTAGGGGGTGGGGCTTATTTTCCCTATAGATCTAAATAGAAAACTTTAAAAATCTTCTTGTCAGAAACCACTGAACTGATTTTAATTTAACTTGGCAGGAATGTTCCTTTGGTTACCCTCTACCAAGTTTCTTCACGTTGTCATGATTCATCAAAAAAAAAAAAAAAAAATAAAATAAATAAAATGGCCCTTAGGGGGTTGGGCTTTATAGCGATATAAAACACTTTAAAAATCTTTTTGTCAGAAACCACTGGACCAATTTCAAAATAACTTGGCAGAAATGTTCCCTTTCAAGATTAAGTCAAGTCATGATGTGTTAAAAAGAAAAAACATGGCCTTGTGTGTTTGGGGGGAAGGGGGGGGGGTGGGGGTGGGGTGCAGGGCTGTAAAATCTATACATAAATCTTAGAGCAGTGAACTTGGCTGAATCTTTAACAGTAAGTATGCAAATCTGTTTGATCAGGTGAGCGATATAGGACCATCATGGTCCTCTTGTATTTTTTTTAACTTTTACATATGAATATAAATTAAAGGTATCTAAGACTTTGTATACTATAGAGTGTCAGAACTCTTTTAATTATATAAAAAAGACAAAAAAAAACGGAACTCATTTCTCAAATTGTGTTAAGCGGACGGACCAAGGAAGACCATTTTCCCAGAAATTTATTATACTTATTATTTATTCTTGCAATATACTGTTCATTTTTAAATTTTCTTTTCAACAATGATTGAAATCCTAAGTGTATACTCAAATGTTTGGATAAAAACTTTGTTTTATAAATATAATACTTAGCTATAATTATGAGATAACTAATTAAGGATGATTCATGTGGCCAAGCAAATATGATATTTTTATCAGTAATACTTAAATTTATATTCCCATTAAGCTGTAGCCAGTTTTTCAATGTGTTCTTAAACACTTTTACTTTAGGACAGTCTACAAATAAATGTTTAATTGATTCTATTGCCTGTTCACAGAAGGAACATCTATTGCTGTCTATTTTATTGATTTTGTATAAAAATGAATTGGTTGTCAAAATTCTATTATTAATTTTGTACTGGAAATCTTTCAATTTAACTTCTTTGATATCATTAAGGGCTGTATTATATTGACTTTTTTCCTCCTTTGAAATATCCCCTAGATCTCGTTGCCATCTATTTGGTAAATCATTTTCGCTTTTAATAAAACTTTCATAAATTTTTTTACAACCTTTTTTATCTTTAAGAATTAGTTTAACATGTTTTGAACATATTATATATATTTCATATCAATACAGGTTTGAATATTATTGTTTAATAAATTCTTCCAGACCTGTGGTATTCTATTTATTACTCCTTGAAAATCTAAAATTATTCCTCGAACATTAAACAAAGTTTTGAACTGATTAAAATCATAAAACACCCCATTCTCATTAACAAGTTCAACTGTATTCCTTATTCCTTTCTCATACCAATTTTTAATGAAGAATTTTCCACCATGTTGCATTTCTGAATTAAACCATATTGGTGAGTTTAAAACATCTTCAGTTTGACTTGCTGGATTGCATTTTAAAAAAGCCTTCCAACTATTTAACACATCAATCCAAAAAGGATTACTTAGATTTGAAGCACAAAGCTTGGCATAACCATCTCCAAAAATAACGAGTTTTCTAAAGTCAACCTGGGAAAGTCTGTTCCAAGCACACTCGTTTGTACTAATTAAAATTCTACGCAACCATGTTACTTTTGGTGATTCGATAAATTTGTTTATTTTATCATCCTTAGTCCACCCTCCTTATCATCTTGTATAATAACATTACGACTTATCCTATCGGGCCCTGAGTTCCACAAAAACTTATAAAATAATTTCTCTAACTGTTTGACAAACTGTTCCGGGGGGTTTGGAAGAGCTGTAAATAGATGAATAAATTTTGAAAATGCTAAAGATTTTATGATTGTGATCTTGCCTGGGAGAGTCAGCTTTCTTTTTGACCACGATTATAGTATTTTCTCCATTTTTCGTACTGTTTCTAAGGAGTTAAAATCCCATATATTAAAAACTTCAGTGGTAAATATAACACCTAGTATTTTAATTGGACCCTGCTCCCAATCAAGATTATAGTTATGACATAACCTCAAATCTGATCCTGACATTGAACATATCCAGAGAGCCTTTGTTTTATCCTCATTTATTTTCAGCCCTGACATTAAGTTGAATTTTTTTAAAATACCTAAAGTTGCTAATAGTGAAGTTTTGGACCCATTTAAAAATATCTGAGTATCATCTGCATATTGACTAAGTAAAAAGGTTTTATCATTTATATCAATTCCTTTAATTGCAATTTCTTTTCTCATCATTAGGCTCAACACCTCTGCACAGAGAATAAATAAGTAGGGGGAGATAGGGTCTCCCTGTCTACACCCTCTTTACACGCCCCTGTCATTTTTAATGGAGGGTGTGGGGGGGGGGGTGGGGGGGTGCATATAGTATCACTGCTGTCCATACATACGTCCGTCCCATGCGTCCGTTCCTTATGTAACACAAATGGTTTCCATGCGATATCTTTGGAAAGGAATGGTGTATTGGATTGAAATTTTATACACAGGTATATAATCATAAAATGTAGGTCAAGTTTGACTTAGGGTAAAATCCACATATTATTTTGGGAGTTATGGCACTTTTTCAACTTTGAAAACTTTTTAGCTTTGAAAAAAGGATTCTCTGCGTATCTTTTGAAAGGATTGGTATATTGGATTGAAATTTTATACACAGGTATATAATTATGAAATGTAAGTCAAGTTCGATTTACAGTAAAATCCACATATCATTTTAGGAGTTATGGCCCTTTTTCAACTTTAAAAAATGGTTCCGTTCCATAACTTTTGAAAAGATTAGTGTATTGGATTCATATTTTATACACAGCATATAATTATAAAATATAGGTCAAGTTTGATTTAGGGTAAAATCCACCAATTATTTTGGGAGTTATGGCCCTTTTTCATGTTTGAAAAATGGTTTCCATTCCATTATTTGAAAAGATTAGTGAATTGGATTCATATTTTATACACAAGCATATAATTAGAAAATATAGGTCACATTTGATTTAGTGTAAAAATCACCAATTATTTTTGGAGTTATGACCCTTTTTCAACATTGAAAAACAGTTCTAATTTGATATCTTTTGAAAACATTAGTGTATTGAATTCATATTTAACACACAGGTATATCATCATAAAACAGGTCGTTCCAATTAGGATAAAATCGACCCATTATTATGGGAGTTATGGCCCTTTTTCACCTTCAGAAGATGTTTTCCTTCTGATATTGTTTTAAAATAGATTGATTTGTGTATTGGGTTCATATTTTATACACAGGTGTATAATCACAAAATATGGTCAAGCTCCATTTAGGGTAAAATCTGCCAATTATTATGAGAGTTATGGCCCTTCATATTTTGCAAAATGCCTGCGTGTGGGTGAGGATGGCCCTGGGCAGGGGCATTTGTGTCATACTGTTACATTTCTAGTTTTTTCTTAAGCTCCTCCCCCCACCCTCCCCTACTGAACGGTTGTGGGGGTGCTTATTGTTTTTGGGACGGATCCCGTCAGCGTAAAACTTGTTGTTTGCTCTGTAACTTGAATACCCTTCAGAATATTTTGATGATACTTGGTAGAAATGTAGAACAGGACCAGACAACATGTTGCATGCAAGAATGACAACTCTGCCTTTCTTACTTTTGGAGTAATCCTCCTTTGTTTTATTTGAAAAAGATTTCTTGTCTGCTCTGTAAAAGATTTCTTGTCCGCTCTGTAATTCGAATACCCTTTGGAATATTTCGATGGTACTTGGCAGAAGTGTAGAACAGGACCAGACGACGTGTCACGTACAAGAATGACAACTCTGCCTTCCTTACTTTTGGCATTGTCTACCTTTGTTATTATTAGCTCACCTGAACAATGTTCAGGAAGAGCTATTGTATTACTGTCGGCGTCGGCTTTGGCGGTGTCGGCGTCCACAAATGTTAAAGTTTTCATTAAAGTTTTTAAGACTTCATTATTTCCTAACCTTATAATCGATTTGATTCATCTTTGGTATGATGATACATATTGGTCCAAAATTTTGCACAGTACCATCCCCCACCACTCTAGGTCATGTCAAGGTCAAGGTCACAGACTTTTTCATGTTAAGGTTTTATGTCTTAAGTTTTTAGGATCTCATTACTTCTACACTAAATGATGGATTTTGTTCCTATTTGGTATTATGGTAGACACTGGTCAAAAGTTTTTATCAGCACCATCAGCACTCATGACTGTGACCTTGAGGTTGAGGTCACAGACTTAGAATTTAAATGTTAAAGTTTTCGTTAAAGTTTTTAAGACCTCATTATTTCCTAACTTTAAGTCACAGACTTAGAATTTAAATGTTAAAATTTTCGTTAAAGTTTGTAAAACCTCATTATTTCCTAATCTTATCACAGATTTGATTCATCTTTGGTATGATGACACATAGTGGTCCAAAAGTTTGTGCAGTATCATCCCCACCACCTTAGATCAAGGTCAAGTTCACAGACTTAAGAGTTTTTATGTTTAATTTTACGTCAACGTTTTTAGGATCTCATTACTACTAAATGAAATGTTGGATTTAGTTCCTATTTGGTATCATGATAGATACTGGTCAAAGTATTCATTAGCACCATCAGCACCCATGACTATGACCTTGAGATTGATGTCACAGAATTTAAACGTTAAAGTTTTCATCAAAGTTTTTCAGACCTCATTAAATCCTAACCTTCTCACAGATTTGATTCATCTTTTGTATGATGATACATATTGGTCCAGATTTTTACGCAGTACCAATCCCCACCACCCAAGGTCATGTCAAGGTCAAGGTCACAGACTTAGAATTTTGATGTTAAAATTTTACGCCAAAGTTTTTTTTTAGGATCTCATTACTTCTAAACTACATGATGGATTTAGTACCTATTTGGTATAAAAACAGATACTGCCCCCCCCCCCCACCCCCACCCCATACACACACACACCCAGGTCATGTCAAAATCAAGGTCAGGGACTTAAAATTTTCCAGAAACAAAATAAGCAATATCAGGCGAGCTATCCTGTCTAGCGACAGGTCTTGTATTTGTTAGTGATAATCCATTGATTTTGCATACAGGAATGACAACTCTGCCTTTCTTGCTTTCAGTATTATCTCCCTTTGTTATATTTGACAGTGATTATCCATTGATATTGTGTCCACTCTGTAAGTCAAAGACCCTTTGGAATATTTTTATGATACTTGGTAGAAATATAGAACAGGACCAGACAACATGCCACATACAAGATTGATAACCTGGCTTTCTTACTTTTAGAGTTATCTCCCTTTGTTGTGTTTGAAATAGATTTCTCATCTGCTCTGTAACTGGAATACCCTTTAGAATATTTTGATGGTACTTTTCAGAAATGTAGAACAGGACCAGACGACGTGTCGCATACAAGAATGACAACACTGCCTTTCTTACTTTTGGCGTTATCGCCCTTTGTTATATTTGACAGTGATAATCCATTGATTTGTGTCCACTCTGTAAGTCAAAGACCTTTTGATATATTTTTATTATACTTGGTGGAAATGTAGAACAGGACCAGACGACATGTCACCTACAAGAATGACAACTCTGCCTTTCTAAAGACCCTTTGGAATATTTTTATGATACTTGGTAGAAATGTAGAACAGGACTAGATAACGTGTTGCATATAAGTGTGACAACTCTGTCTTTCTTACTTTTTGTGTTATCTCCCTTTGTTATGTCTGACAGTGATTATACATTGATTTCGTGTCTGCTCTGTAAGTCAAAGACCCTTTGGAATATTTTTATAATACTTGGTAGAAATTTAGAACAGGACCAGACAACGTGTCACGTACAAGAATGGCAAATCTTGCTTTCTTACTTTTGGAGTTATTTCTTTTTGTTTTGTTTGAAATAGATTTCTCGTCTGCTCTGTAACTGGAATACCCTTCAGAATATTTTGATGGTACCTTGTAGAACTGTAGAATAGGACAAGACGACGTGTTCCATACACAATGACAATTCTGCCTTCTTTACTTTTGCTGTTATCTCCCTATTGTTATATTTAACACTGATTATGCATTGATTCAGTGTCTGCCATGTAAGTTGAACACTCTTTGGAATATTTTGATGATACTTGGTAGTAATGAAGAACAGGACTAGAAGACATGTCACATACAAGAATGACAACTTGGGCTTTTTTTATACTTTTGGAGTTATCTCCCCTTCTTGTGTTTGAATTTGATTTCTTGTCTCTGCTCTATAGCACAAATACCTTACGGAATATTTTGATGATGCTTGGTAAAAATGTAGAACAGGACGAGATGACGTGTTGCGTATGTGAATGACAACTCTGGCGGGATTGGGGTGGGGATGGTGGGGAGGACATTTGTTGTTGTTTTTTTTTCTAAAAAACCTTTCCTAGTTTTTTTTTTTTTTTTTTTGCACATTTTACAGGCTTTCAAATGGATCTCTAGTCATTTGTCATTGGGCCTTCTGATGCTCAGGCCACCAGCACCTACAGGACTTTGATTGCAATAATAAGCTTTGTAGCATATCTCTTATAGTATTTTACTCTTTCACTAACATAACCCTCCCACTACTGCGCATCTTCCGGGGGCATTCTTTGGTTTCACTGATGCTCTTGTTGTTTTTAGCTCACCTGAACTGAAGGCTCAAGGTGAGCTTTTGTGATCACTCATCGTCCGTCGCCATCGTCGTCCGTCCATCCATCCGTCCGTTCACAATCTTTAAACAACATCTCCTCCTAAACCACTGATTGGATTTTGACCAAACTTCACAGGAATGATCCTTGGTTGGTCCTCTTTCATAGTTGTTCAGATGGTTCCGGTCCATTGCATATCTAGGTCACAGGAGCTAAAAATAGATTTTTTAACTAAAAACTTAAAAAATCTTCTTGTCAGAAACCGCTTGTCCGATTTCAATATAATTTTGCAGAAATGTTCCTTTGGTGATCCTCTGTACAATTTGTATATTGTTGTTTCCTCATATCTTTTTCAGCCTATAAACCAGCTCCTACATTTTGTAAAACAGTGTCAAAGTCTAAAAATGGTAGCTAGTGGTCTTGTAGATGCTATTGTAGTGGCCAGGAAACTGACTTGTCCAGGTGAGATGGATTGTTTTTGTTCAGAGATCTGTTGTAGACGGCCTCAGTGGCTCAGTTGGATGCTTGTCTGACTGGTGATCAGGAGGTTGCGGGTTTGACCCCAGCCTCGTCGGCAGCATTCTTTCCTGAGGATTTGATCATATTTTCTACAGTCATTCTCTCCCTTCCGCATGGTAATGACATAGATGCTATTGAAGAAGATCTGCAAGGAGAATTCGGTAACACAAAAACATGGGGAAAGATAAACAAAATGAATGTTCACATGACCAAAACAACTTGCATGCTAGTTGGCGCTAGAAAGCGCTTGAACGACTCTCGCCCTCTAAATATTATTACTGACGATGTCAACATTCAATCCGTTAGTAAACAGAAACTCCTTGGTGTTTGTATCGATGAACACCTTTCTTGGTCTGCCCATATAGACCACTTATGCTCCCTTATCTCATCTAAAATATCTCTATTACGCCAGTTAGCAACGTATATACCGACACATATTCAAAAAGTTTACTATCAGGGGTATATTCTTCCTTATATTGATTACGGCTCTGTTACCTGGGGGGTCGATCAGCCTCTGCAACTAATATTGAACGCATATCCAAACTGCAAAAACGCGCTGCTCGAATCATCCTGCGAGCAGATTACGATACCCCATCAGTAGATATGTTCAGTCAGCTGGGATAGCTGTCAATTCCGGACAGACTTAAATATAATAAGGCTGTCTTGACATACCGAGCGATAAATAATTTATCCCCTGAATATATAACACAACTTCTAAAACCAGTATCCAAGGTACACACTCTTAACCTGAGGTCATCAGAAAATGGCTCACTTTATGTGCCAAAAGCACGGACAGCACTTTTTGATGGCTCCTTTTCGTGTTTCGCACCAAGACTATGGAACGCTCTACCTCAAACAGTAAAAACATCGGGATCACTCTCTACCTTTAAGCAGTCACTTAAAGCAACTTTTTAACCATTATAAAATGTCTTTAACTATGATTTTAAATGATATACTATGTGTAAAATTATCACTGAAACCGTTATTGTAACTGAATTGAGAGCTTTTATGACCTAGCATAATTGTTTTAGATATTGGTTTTATGTGCTGGTCAAATCTTATAGCACTTACAAAAACTGTGATAACATACAGATTTGTCTTTGATATAATTAAGTGCCATGTTTGGTTTTAAATCACTTGCACATACCTGTTAGCACTTTTTTATTTGACAAAAACTTTATATAAGCATTCACTTCGCTACAAGCTACTTTTATCCCATGAATTTCTTAGCTGTTAGTTAAGTCTTGTTTTATATATGTATATAAATTTTAGTTAGAGGACCCCAAGGTAGAATAGTTATTTATAGCTAATTGTGTCGTCCTCTTTAAATATTGTTTAAATAAATAAAATAAATAATTCAAGATGGGCAGTTGTCAGTTTATGGCGAAAGAATATGCACAACACTGGTTAACCGCTTAGAGGACTAAGCCTGCCCAGTAAAAGTGTGGTTAGTTAAACTGACCATGCTTGACATGACCCTGTTGGGTGACTGGGCCGTAAACTTCAACACAAACAAACAGAAACATAGCTACAGATAAGATACATTTTCCAACCAAAAATTATCCAACAAGCGAAGGAGAGGAGGACATAAATTATTAGCTCGCCTGTACGAAGTACAAGGAGAGCTATTGTAGTCACCCCGGTCGTCCACGTTTGCGTTTGCGTTTGCGTTTGCGTTCCCGTTCCCGTCACACTGTGTTAAAGTTTTTCAAATGCTTATATCTCAACAGTCACTCCTCACAGAGGCATCAAATTTGGAACTTAGGTACCTTGGAGGGTCTTCTGAGATTCCAAGAGAATAAACCCCTGGGTTCATGCCCCTGGGTGGGGCTAGGGGTCAGAATCTAGGACACCTTTGTAATACTGTGTTAAAGTTTTTCAAATTCTTATATCTTGACTTTCACTCCTCATAGAGCATTCATATTTAGAATTTGGGTAACTGGACGAGTCTTCTGAGATTCCAAAAGAACATACCCCTGGGTTCATACCTCAGGGTGGGCCTTGGGGTGGGGCTAGGGGTCAAAATCTAGGACACATTTGTAAAATCTTATATGCCTACAGGTTATAGACACAACTGGTTATACATCAGCTAACTATGTGACATCAGTTTAAGTGTAAGAGAGTGAAGGTCATGGTGACCTACATTTTACGGTCCAGGTCACCTAGATTTCATGGTCCAGTGATTTTGCCTTATATCTTGAATACTATTTGTTGGATAAATGTCACACCTGGGATATTACTTCCATGTGACCCAATGAATGACCACTTACTATATCTAGGTCATTGTGACCTATATTTCATGGTTCAGTGATTTTGCCTTATATCTTGAATACTTTTTGTTGGTTAAATGTCACACCTGGGATATTACTTCCATGTGACCCAATGAATGACCACTTACTATATCTAGGTCATTGTGACCTATATTTCATGGTTCAGTGATTTTGCCTTATATCTTGAATACTATTTGTTGGATAAATGTCACACCTGGGATATTAGTTCCATGTGACCCAATGAATGACCACTTACTATATCTAGGTCATTGTGACCTATATTTCATGGTTCAGTGATTTTGCCTTATATCTTGAATACTATTTGTTGGATAAATGTCACACCTGGGATATTAGTTCCATGTGACCCAATGAATGACCACTTACTATATCTAGGTCATTGTGACCTATATTTCATGGTTCAGTGATTTTGCCTTATATCTTGAATACTATTTGTTGGATAAATGTCACACCTGGGATATTAGTTCCATGTGACCCAATGAATGACCACTTACTATATCTAGGTCATTGTGACCTATATTTCATGGTTCAGTGATTTTGCCTTATTGCTTGAATACTATTTGTTGGATAAATGTCACACCTGGGATATTAGTTCCTTGTGACCCGATTATTGACGTCAAAATATATCTCTGTTGGTGTGACCTATATTTCATGGTTCAGTGATTTTGCCTTATATCTTGAATACTATTTGTTGGATAAATGTCACACCTGGGATATTACTTCCATGTGACCCAATGAATGACCACTTACTATATCTAGGTCATTGTGACCTATATTTCATGGTTCAGTGATTTTGCCTTATATCTTGAATACTATTTGTTGGATAAATGTCACACCTGGGATATTAGTTCCTTGTGACCCGATTATTGACGTCAAAATATATCTCTGTTGGTGTGACCTATATTTCATGGTTCAGTGATTTTGCCTTATATCTTGAATACTATTTGTTGGATAAATGTCGCACCTGGGATATAATTTCCTTGTGACCCGATAATTGACGTCAATATATATTTCTGTTGGTGTGACCTATATTTCATGGTTCAGTGATTTTGCCTTATATCTTGAATACTATTTGTTGGATAAATGTCACACCTGGGATATTACTTCCATGTGACCCAATGAATGACCACTTACTATATCTAGGTCATTGTGACCTATATTTAATGGTTCAGTGATTTTTGCCTTATATCTTGAAAACTATTTGTTGGATAAATGTCACACCTGGGATATTAGTTCCTTGTGACCCGATTATTGACGTCAAAATCTATCTCTGTTGGTGTGACCTATATTTCCTGGTTCAGTGATTTTGCCTTATATCTTGAATATTTGTTGGATAAATGTCACACCTGGGATATTAGTTCATGTGACCCAATGAATGACCACTTACTATATCTAGGTCATTGTGACCTATATTTCATGCGTCAGTGATTTTGCCTTTTATTTTTATTACTATTTCATGGAGAATTGTCATACCTGGATTATTATATCTAAGTGACAAAATGATTTACATACAAATACATCTAGGTCAGTGTGACCTATATTATATGGCTTAATGATAAAAATGTTACAATATAAAATGTACCCAGCAGGCGAGCTCGCTGTCCTCCGACAGCTCTTGTTTTAACTTTGTAATACATTAACCTATAGATAATGTGCTATTCTATTCTGTTATTCACCTCCTCCACAGAAAAACGACCTTTCAGTCGTGATAAAGTTTTAATTCAGAAGGTCCCTATAAACAGTTACCTGTATGACGTAGTTCCTCCTGCTCAAATGATCACGTGTCAGTTTCTTTTCTGTGGACTGTGAATTGTTCAAGGATTATTATTCTGTGTTAGAAAAAATGGATTAAATTGTGTTCTACACGGTTAAAATTTTTATATCCTTGACTTTCTCTGGTTCTATATTCACTCCTTCTACTATCTATGTACTTATTTTCGAAATATCGATTTTAGATTTCTTGTTTTCTCAATGTTAAAATTCTTCCTTTGTTTCCGCGTCAGTCGATGCATTTCGCCCGCGGCAACTGTGGCCATTTAAAAGCTAAATGGGATACACATCTATCTTGTTTAACTTGTAATTCTTGCACACGTATCTCTCCGTGTTCTATTTGCAGTTTCTGGACAGCAAAAGTTTGGAATCTAGCAGAAAGAAGACTTCTTTATGCCACTAGAAAATCAGTAATGACGCAGAGAAGAAAACAGAAGAAATCTAAGAAAACCAAGAAGTCCCAGTCAGACATGTCTGACAGCGGGACAGTTGATGGGAGCACTGCCCCTCATAGCTATACTGCTCAGGGCAGGACCCATCAAGGTGGCAGCCAAGCGGACTTAGAGTCTGACCGGGCATTAAGCCCACCAGTCACCGGTCATCCAGTCACCGGTCACTGGGCAACTTATCACCGGTCATCCAGTCACCGGTCATCCGGTCACCGGTCAATCAGTCACCAGTCAACCAGTCACCAGTCAACTAGGCTCCAGTCAACCAGGCATTAGTTTACAGTCATTCGCATATGACCTACAAACACAAATTCCGCCTGGTTATATACCTATAAATGTGCCTGTACAAAGCTGCGCTCCGTCCATAAGTAGCCATATTTCACATGGTAAGTGTCCACAGACTATCCAATGTTTTAATTCCTGGATATGAACGTTCTGAAAGATTAGAACTTCCTAATCCAGCTTCTTCCTCTAGACAGATAATTCCACTCGAACCTGATTTTTCGCAGGTCTCAGATCCGAGTGTAATGATTGAGCCTCCTAATTCAACTGATTTATCTATCTCCAGACCTTCAAGGAAGGATCAGTCAAAAAGAGAGCATAAATCTAAAAAGAGAAGAAGACATCGATCGTCCTCTTCTTCTATTTCTACTTCTAGATCAGTGAGTTCTTCTCGGTGAAAGAAAAATTCAAAGAGATCTAAGCACTCTCATAAAAAGAGAAGAAGACGATCGATGATGCCTTCTTTTTCATCAAATTCCTCCCAATCTCAACTTGGTAGATACACAAGAGCTCATAAATCTCCCCAGGTTGTTCAAACGCCAACTCCAATACAACCTGAGGAGACTAATTTTAGTCCAGTCACTAATCAACCTATTAATTATGATCAGTTTCAACCGAATCTCACTCAACAGAACAAGGAGTCAAATTCGGAAACTGTTTCCGAAGTCTGGTCCTTTGATCGTGCGATTAACGAGGTCTTCCGGCTTCTTCCTCCTGAGTTATGCCCCAAAACTCAGCAGGATCAAGCACCATTAAAACCTCTCTGGGATCGAATAATTAATGGAGTCTTGTTCCACTCCATTACTTGTCCTTCCACAATCCAAATTAGTAGAAAATACAACAAAATACATTAAAAATAGACTAGACTCAGACAAATGTTCAAGAGATTGGATATGCCCGCAAAGCTTGGTTTCGGCTCTTGCTACGACTAAATTCTACAAGAGCCAAAACCAATATTTGCCAACTGACAATATCCCTCAATTAGAAGCGGATGTGTCTCTCCTAGACATTCCTAATAAAGGAAGAGCTTCCATTCCGCTGAAGAATCTGGAAGCATGGGAAAGGAAGGCTAGAAAACTAGTCTTTATTAATTCTCATGCTGATCTATTTTCTTCAGCTGCCTTCCTTTCATTACAACAGGAATCGATGTCAGTTGTGGCCCTTTCCAGACTTCTGGAGGCCGTAGCCAAATCAATTAAACATGCTACTGCCAGGTCTACACTTTTAACTACTGAATTATTCCAAGGTAGGAGGGACGCAGCCCTAGCTTCATCTAAACTACTTCTCGACAATTCCACATACGAGTTAAGGAACTCTCCTATTAACTCGAAATCCTTATTTAAGGGCAGGATAAAAGAAATAGCTAAATCAAACTTTGAAGCTCAACAGCAAAGGTTTCTAGCTTCTACATCCATTCAGTCACACTCATTCTTTTAAGCCTCCTTCTCAGAGCAGAGCTTTCAAGATACCTAAATATCCTGCTAAACAAACAACATCCAGACCTAAACCTACGCAATCGTATAGGTCCAAAAATATTCCTCAAAGCTCATCTTCTCACACTAAAAAAGATATTATCAAGAGGACTGGTAACATCCGTCAGTTCCCCTCCTCTAAACCTGCCTCTTCCTCCGCAAGATTATGAAGGCCCGCCCTTTCCACTGCCTGCTCTTCCGCTCGCAGACATGCCAGTGGGAGGACGATTGGCCCATTTTGCGGAAAAATGGGAGGAAATAACAGACAACAAATGGGTCCTCTCTATCGTACGAAATGGATTCAGGATACCATTCATCAAAATTCCTCCTTTGTCATCAGAATGAGTCAATCCTCCTCCCCGTTTCTCATAGAAGAGATCGAAAACCTTCTCAACAAATAGGCAGTGGAAAGGGTACAGAATCCGGGAACTCCCGGCTTTTATTCCTGGATATTCCTTGTGCCAAAAAAGAACGGAAAGTTACATTTGATAATAGACCTGTCTTTATTAAACCGATACATACAGAAACAAGCATTCAAAATGGAAACAGTCAAATCGGTAAGACAAGCGATGAGACTCAACGGTTGGGCTGTCTCCATAGACTTAACAGATGCATATCTACACGTGCCGATACATCATCAATCCAGGAAGTATCTTCGCTTCGTACACGAAGATCAAGTATATCACTTTTCGGCCCTACCATTCGGAATGTCCCTAAGTCTGTTAATTTTCTCAAAACTGATGGACGTTATTGCAGCTTTTCTACGCCAACGTGCCATATCAGATTTTCCATACCTAGACGATTGGCTGATAAAAAATCTGATTCGCAACCGACTGACTACTCAGACAAACTTTTGCATTCAAACTATCCAAAGCCTAGGTTTTCTGCCAAATCTCAAGAAGTCAGATCTTTTTCCTGCTCAGAAATTCACCTTCATAGGTATGGAATTTCTGACGCAACAAAATTTAGTCAGAGTTCCAGCGGATCGTGTACAGAACCTAATTCTAACAATCAAGAAAATAATGTCAGCAAAACATGTATCGGCACGAACTTTCCTTTCTCTTTTGGGCAAACTCAGTGCTGCAGCAGACCTTGTTCTCCTAGGCAGACTGCACTTACGTCCTCTTCAGATGTGCCTGCTGTCTGTCTGGAAACCTCATATTCTTCCTCTCGATCACCTGATCTCGATAAACGGTATGATTCAATCTCACTTAAAATGGTGGATAAACCCCGTTCGATTCGAGACAGGGACTTCTATCCATCCTCCAGACCCCGAATTCTTCCTTTATACGGATGCCAGTCATTACGGATGGGGAGCTCATTTAGAGCCGACAACACTGTCCTTTCATGGTCGCTGGACAGAAAACCAATCCCAGCTCCATATCAATATGTTAGAAATGATGGCCATACGATTAGCACTGAAACAAGCCAAAACATTTATTCACCATTCTTGCATCATGATATCCACAGACAACACAACGGTGGTCTCCTATATCAACAAACAGGGTGGCACTCATTCCCCCAATCTTTGCGTAGAAGTTTGGAAAATACTCAGTTGGTGCCTGGAACAAGACATAGTTATCAGAGTTCGTCACATCCCAGGCAAATTCAACATTCCTGCAGACCGCCTCTCAAGACTAGACCATCACGAAAACATGCCTATATAATTTTGACCCCCTTAAACCCCACTTTTATATAGTAAAACTGGGGTTTACAGGGGTATACGTTATTTTTCTTATTTCTGCTCAAAAACATAGAATGTGGGTACTCGTTAGAACCGCCTTGCCAAGGCAGTTCTAACGAGTACCCACAATCTATGTTTTGAGCAGAAATGTGGAAAATATCAGTTTTTTATCTGAAAAAATTTCAGTTTTTTGAGGTGAAATTTTCTATATATTTGAATAGGCGTGTTTTCGTAATGAAACCTATCAAGACAGAATGGGCTCTGGATCAAATAGTTGCAAATTCAGTATTCCAGATGCTCAACTTCCCAAATGTGGATCTGTTTGCGACAAGATTCAACCACAGACTCCCATTATATGTCTCTCCAGTACAAGACTACAAAGCACTAGCGATAGATGCCCTGTCCATACACTGGAATCATCTTCATGCATATGCTTTCCTCCTTTTATTCTGATACCTGCTGTTCTAGAGAAAATCCGACAACATCAGTGCAGAATAGTTCTCATAGCTCCGTTCTGGCCACAACAACAGTTGTTCTCAGAACTTCTTCTTCTATTAGCGTCAGCCCCGATTTGTCTGCCACTAATTCCAAGACTACTGACTCAATCCAAAGGAAGATTTGTCCATCAAAACCTCCCAATTCTCGACCTTCACGCTTGGGAGTTATCAAACAATCAATCAGAGATAAGAAATTTTCACAAAACGTTGCAGATTTTGTCTCCAGATCAAGAAGAGCATCTACACAAAAAGTCTACGATGCAAAATGGACCATCTTCTCTAATTGGTATCGTACAAAAAAGGTTAATCCGATCTCGGCCCCTATTACAGTTATAGCCGATTTCTTAATCTTTCTTTTTTTGGAAAAGAAATGTCAGATTAGTACTATTAAAGGTTATAAATCTATGATCTCTAACACTTTAAAATTCAAAACTGGTAATAGAATCGGATCTAATCCAGTCTTATCTGAAATCAGATCTTTTGAACTTCAACGACCAGTACAAAGATCTCTTACACCTAAATGGGACTTATCGTGGGTTTTAGTATGTCTACAAAAACCACCCTTTGAACCTCTTGATAAGGCTTCTAAATTTCACGTTACTATTAAGACAGCCTTTCTCTTAGCTCTTGCCACTGCTAAAAGGTGTAGTGAAATACATGCTCTGGCTATGGATTCATAACATTTAAGATTTAATCAATCTGATGGTTCAGTTTCCTTGATTCTTAAATCTGGCTTTTTAGCAAAAAACCAGCTTCCTTCTGTTAAACCAGATCCTATTGTTGTTCCTAGTCTTGCTCGAATATGTAAATGGGAACATACTGACAGACTTTTTTGCCCCGTTAGGGCTCTGAAATTCTATCTCAAAATGACTAGCTCTTATCGCCAGAACAGAACTAGACTCTTTCTTCCTATTAAAGGCAATAAGGATATTTCTAAAGATACTATCTCGAGATGGATATCTTACACTGTTAAACTTGCCTATAGGAAACTCACTAAACTAGACATCTCTTTCCTTAAAATCAAAGCTCATGAAGTTAGAGCTCTTTCCTCTTCTTGGGCTTTCTTCGACAAAGTTCCTCTCAATGATATACTTCAAGCAGCGGTTTGGAATAGTTCATCAACTTTCGCCAAATTCTATCTCGGAGACATATCTCAACAAGCAGAGAATCTTCAAAGTTTGGGCCCCATTGTAGTGGTCCAAAAAGTGGTGGGGGGCCAACAGCAATCAGCTATGGATGCGTAGACAATGTCAACAGCCCCCTACACCTGATGCTATACTAGAAAGGTACTAATTATATTATATTATACCTTTATTATATATATATCTTAACCCTGGATTACTTTATCCTTGGTTAAAGGACCTTATTATTGCCTTAAGCACTAATTATGTCCTCATTATATATATATAAAAATAAATCTTTTTACTAAGTCTTAATTCAGAAGTTGGGACTAACTTATTAGGAGAAATCCTCCCTCCTATTCTACAAATTCTAGCACATTATCTATAGGTTAATGTATTACGAAGTTAAAATGAAGTTTTTTAAAAGGAAAACATATTTTAACAAGTAATACTTAACCTATAGATAAGTATTTATTGTCCCACTTCCCTTCCCTCGCTCTTTTCTCCTAATTGTGTATTGTTTTACACATAAAAGAAACTGACACGTGATCATTTGAGCGGGAGGAACTACGTCATACAGGTAACTGTTTAAAGGGACCTTCTGAATTATGACTTTATCACGACTGAAAGGTCGTTTTTCTGTGGAGGGGGTGAATAACAGAATAGAATAGCACACTATCTATAGGTTAAGTATTACTCGTTAAAATATGTTTTACTTATAAAAAAAAACTTCTTGTTTTTGTGTGAATCCTGTTGTTGTCAGCATCAGCTGACAATCTTTGATTGGTTGATAGTCTTGCATAAAAAAAAAAAACAAAAAAAAAAAACATAAAAAAAAATAAAAACACATACACACACAAAAAAACATCTGAGACATACAATAACATATGCACTTGTGCATGGGTTTTGCTGTTCTCCAAAACCATGTACATGTATTAACCCTTAATCTGTGGATAAACTTTTCTTTCTTACAGAATGTACTAGAACTTTGACATGGAAAATGTTCTAAAATTTTCTTCCTTACCTTTTTTGGCCAAAATTTTGCTTTTTATGCTGTTGTTTCTTAAGTGGAATGGAAAAAAATGTAGACTCTGATCAGACTGCTCCTTTCAGTTCTGCACTGTTTGCATAGGCCATTTCGTCAGAAACTTTGGTGTACAAAAGTTTAGGACATTCACTGTAACTGGAACACTGATGGCTTGAACAACCTAAATAACTGGAACTAACTTTGTGTCCCCACTATTTTACCTTTTGATAGAATTCAGCCCTTGATATCTGGGATTTAAAACCGTAACTAGAACTATTTCTTATCATTCCCTGGCTGTTCTAGTTATCAAAGTTGCACTGTAAATTTTTTAATTGTTCTGAAGGGGTCTGTAGTTGGTCTGAAAATGGCTACAAAGTAAAGAGTTTGAAGTATAGAGTAGGAGTTCATCTTTGTGAGGGGAGATAATCCAAGTTAACTTATGACATATAGCTAGCGCTTCCCTACAATGTATGCATTGTATGTACAAGTGAAAGCAGTCAATTTATTTTGTCTGTGTAAGGGGATATAACATACACTAGTTCAAGATTTATAGCCACTGCTACCCAACCTTGTAATGAATGAGGGATATGGGGAAACAAGTCAAATTATTTATAGCTTCTATGGAAACCAAATTTATAGGAATTAAAAGACAACAGAACATGAGAAATCTACGGTTTTGAAAAACGGGACGTATTATGTCAGGTGGTCTGGCATCTGTTTGTCCATAAACTTTTTTGTTTCTGGTTAACTCCGCTTACAGTTAACATCTCATCAAGCTGAAACTTGATTTATAGTTAGACCATGATGTGGAGCAGCACATATTGTTTTGAGGTTACAATCCACCAAATATTAGCAGAGCTATGCCTCTTTGAAAATTTCTGTGCACTGTTCATTTCCAGCTAACTCCTCCATCACTTTACATCAGATTAAGCTGAAACTTGATTTATATTTAGACTATAATCTGGAACAGCCCACAGAATTACATTCCACCAGATGTGAGCAGAGCTATGGGCCTTTGAAAATTTCGGTAAACTTTTTGTTTCCACCAAAAGCTTCCTATAGTTGACGTCCAATAGAGCTGAAGCTTAACTTATAGTTAGACCGTGATGTGGTGTTTTGAGGTAACAGTCCACCAAATATTAGCAGAATTATGCCCTTTTTAAATTTCCGTATACTTTTTGCTTCCGGCTAACTCCTACAGTTTACATCTGATAAAGCTGAAACTTGACATCACGAAAACATTCCTATATAATTTTGACCCCTTAAAACCCCACTTTTATGTAGTAAAATTGGGGTTTACAGGGGTATACATTATTTTTCTTATTTCTGCTCAAAAACATAGATTGTGGGTACTCGTTAGAACCGCCTTGTTGAGGCAGTTCTAACAAGTACCCACAATCAATGGTTTGAGCAGAAATTTGAAAAATATCAGAATTTTTGGTCTGAAAATTTTCATTTTTTGTGGTAAAATTTTCAATATATTTGAATAGGCTTGTTTTTGTAATGGAGTATAGTTAGACCATGATGTGGAGCAGCTTATATTATTTAGAGTCTACCAAATATTAGCAGAGTTATGCCCCTTTGAAAATTTCTGTATGTTTTACATTTGATCAGGCTGAAACTTAATTTGAATATAGACCATGAGCCGGCCTCAGTGGCTCAGTTGGAGGCGCCGTCCGACTGGAGACCAGGAGGTCGCGGGTTCAACCCCCGCCGAGGTCGGCAACATTCTTTCGTGGAGATTGATCATGAAATATTTTCTAAGGTCATTCTCTCCCTTCCGCTGATTCAAGAAGGGCAGTTGTCAGTTTCTGGCAAAAGAATGTGCACAATACTGGTTAACCGCTTAGAGGACTAAGCCTGCCCAGTAAACGTGTGGTTAGGTAAACTGACCGCGCTCGACATGACCCCATTGGATTGACTGGGCCGTAAAACCTCAACACAAACAAATATAGACCATGATGTGGTGCAGTACATACTTTTTGGTGGTTACACATCACGAAAACATGCCTATATAATTTTGACCCCCTTAAACCCCACATTTATATAGTAAAACTGGGGTTTAGAGGGGTATACATTATTTTTCTTATTTCTGTTAAAAAACATAGATTGTGGGTACTCATTAGAACCGCCTCTCCGAGGCAGTTCTAATGAGTACCCACAATATATTTGAGTAGAAATATGAAACATATCAAGAGTTTTTTTATCTGCAAATTTTCAGTTTTTGGAGGTGAAATTTTCTATATATTTGAATAGGCGTGTTTTCGTAATGAGTCCTTCAAATATTAGCAGAGTTATGCTCCTTGGAAAATTCTGTAAACTTTTCTTTTCTGGCTAACTTTTCCTATAGTTTACATCCCATCAAGCTGCAACTTTGTAATTAGTTACAATATGATGTGGAAAAGCACATATTATTTCGAGTTTACAGTACACCAAATATTAGCAGAATTATGCCGCTTTGAAAAATTCCCTTGACTTATTTCTGGCTTACACCTCATTAAGCTGAAACTTCGGAGATACATACACTATGGATGTGGAATAGAACATGGTGTTTTGAGGTTACAGTCCACCAAATGTTTGCAGAGTTATGCCCCTTTGAAGATTTTCATAACCATTTTGTTTTTGGCTAACTACTCTTACAGTTTATATCTGATCAAGCTGAATCTACTTGAATAGTTAGACCATGATGTGGAACAGGGCAAATTATTTCTAGGTTGCAGTCCATCAAGTATTTGCAGTGTTAAGCCCTTTTGAGTATTTTGTTATTTTTTATACCCCTGTTTTGAAAAAACGGACGTATTATGGCATGGCGCTGTCAGTCCGGGTGTCTGACCGTCCATCAACATTCTTGTACACTCCACAACTCAGTAACCGTTCAGGATATCTTCATGCAATTTTATAGCAATATGTATTAGGTCAGGATGATGTGTCACTCACAAGAATGATTGTTTCCCCTTTCTAAGTGTCCAGGTTATGTCCTGTTGATTAATTTTTTCCAAACATTCTTGTATGTTCCACAAGAATGATTGTTACCACTTTCTTATTTTCCAAGTTATGCCCCTTTGATTAATTTTTAGCTCGCCAGGACTATGTCCCTTGAGAGCTTATGTTGTCACCCAGTCGTTGGCCTCGATGTCGGTGTTGGCATCCGCGTTAGCACAATGTTTAAGTCTTCAAAGGTGTGCATAGTTTTTTAATTGTTTAAGGTACTGCTTTCGTACTTGGCTTACACCTACCTTAGGGTAAGACCTTTTAATAGCATACAAGATAAAGCTTTAATATTTGGCCCACACCCAGGCGTTGGCGTCGGCGTCTGTCGGCGTCCTCATCCGCGTTAGCACAATGTTTAAGTTTTCAAAGGTGTGCATTCTTTTTTTTTAATCATTTAAGTTACTGCTTTCATATTTGGCCCACACCTACCTTAGGCAGGGTTCGCACAGGCTTGAAAAGTACTTGAAAATGAAGGGCAGTCTTGAAAAGTCCTTGAAAACAAAATTTGTCTTGAAAAGCCCTTGAAAATTGACCATAGACCTTGAAAAGTACTTGAATTTCACATTTTCTTGTGTTCTAGACAATTTTAAATCTCTGTGAGAATCAAAAGTAAAGTTTCTAAAAACAATCGCAAGTTTCGAGTAAAGACAGATGAGCAGGAGTTCCATAACTAAAGAGTTCGAATGTGCTGGGCGCGAAAACAAAGTTCGAATACACATAGGTTCGAATGATTCGTACTTGATGTTTGGATTGTTTCCCTTGCAGACTGGTACTTGGCGATTTTGACAATTTTTATTACTGAAAAAGGTCAATTCAAATAACCAGACTAAACAAAAAACAAAAATGGCGTCTGCTGTTCTTTAATGTGTGTTTTTTTGGACCCTGAATTTATTTCTGCGTAATGGAAATGTGTGTTTATAGCAGAGAGTGGCAAAAACGATATTCTTTGGTAAAGGAAACGAACAGTAAACATAAGGCTCACTGTCAACCTTGTAATAAGGACATCGATACAAATGGGTGAGAGTTCATTATGGTCACAGGTGCAGGGAGAGGGGCATAAGAAACAAGAAAAAGTGATGTCTCAGACATTCGTAAATTTCTCACAGGTTCAAACAGAAACTGCAACCACAGCTTAATTCTTTTGGTTTTAAGAGAGTTCATTTTAACAGAAATTATCAGTTTTTTTTTTAGCCCAAATGTTTTCACTGGATGTGGAAGCAATGAATGACAGTGCCAGATTTTACGAATTTGTGTAAGTATTATAGTCCTTGAAAACTTAAAGTTGGTCCTGGAAAAGTCCTTGAAAAGTCCTTGAATTTGACTTGGCCTTGCCTGTATGAACCCTGTTAGGGTAAGACCTTTCAGTAGCATATACCCCTGTTCCAGAGTTAGACCATTTATGTAGGTCAAGGTCAGTTCTTACTTTGTCATTTACACCCATGTTTAAGTTTTGCGTTTAAGTTTTGGAAAGTGTTTGTAACTGCTTAAGTATTCAAGATAGAGCTTTAATATTTGGCCCACACCAGCCTTAGGGTTAGACCTTTCAATAGCACACACTCCTTTCTCAGTTTGACTTTCTGCCTAGGTCAAGGTCAGGTCATACTTTGTCATTTCAACCCATGTTTGAGTTCTGCATTTAAGTTTTGAAAAGTGTTTGTAACTGCTGAAGTATTCAAGATACCACTTTAATATTTGGCCAACACCTACCTTAGGGTAAGACCTTTCAATAGTACACACTCCTTCCTCAGTTTAACCGTCTGCTTAGGTCACGGTTAGGTCATACTTTGTCATTTACAGCTGTGTTTACATTTTGAATGTGTACATGACTGCTGAAGTATGTAAGATAAAGCTTTTATATTTCGTCCACACCAACCTAAGGGATCCAGCATGTGAGATATAGCTTTCATATTTTGTCCACACCAACCTAAGGGAAGATGTTTCAATGGCATATACCCCATCCATCAGATTGACATTCTTCCGACATCAAAGTCATGTCATACTCTGTCATTTACAGCTATGTTTAAGTTTAAGTTCTGCATTTAATCTTTAATATTTAAAGATTGTTTTCTTATTGGATCAGGCCTTTCTGGCAAGCTGCATTGTCTTCTGACAACTCTTGTTCCAAACATTCTTGTACGCTCTATAATTCAGTAACAATTCAGAATATCTTAATGCAATTTTATAGGAATATGTATTAGGGCATACGAAGGATGCTGAAGGGGTATATAGTTTTCGTCTATTCGTCTGTCTGTCCGTCCTTCCATCCGACCTTCCATCTGCCTGGATGTGATTCCGTCTGTTAACCTTTTCTATAACCAAGTTTTACTTTGAAGTTACATGATTACTTATAATTCTGCAGCAACTGATCAAAAACTTTTCATATTTGGTATGGGGGTACCTGGGAGGGTTCTCTTTCATTCTACATCTATGAACCCCTGGGTCATGCCCCAGGGCAGGGCTAGATGTCAAAATCTATGACACCCCAATAAAGTAGTATATTGCAGTTTGTTTATACAAACAACCTCTTATTAAAGAAGGATGGGCATCAGACATGTTTATCACATAACATTCAGTGTAATAAGGTTAATGTCATTGTGACATTTTCATGCGTCAGTGATTTTGACTTGTATTTTGAAGTCAGTTTCATAGATTAATGCCTCAATAAAATAGTATGTTGTAGTTTGTTTATACAGACAACTTCTTAAAGAAGGATGGGCACAAATATGTATCACATCAACATTCAGTGTAATAAGGTCAAGGTCATTGTATCATATTTTCATGCTCCAGTGAATTCGCCTTATATCTTGCAGCCTATTTCATGGATTAATGTGATACTTGGAATATTGGTTCTGTGTGACACCATACTTGACAGCATAACAAATGTAAGTCACTTTGACCTATATTTCATGGTTCAGTAATTTTGCTTCATATCTTGAATGTTAATTGATGTATGAACATCATTATTTGGGATTATGAATTAGTATGATCCAACAGTTGACATAAAAGTAAATGTAGGTCACTGTGACCTATATTTCATAGTCCAGTGATTGTATGATACATCTTGAAGACAATTTGATGTATTACTACCATATTTTGGGATTATGTGACCTATATTTCATAGCCCTGTGATTTTGTCTTATATCTCCCACTATTTGATACCTTAATGTCATATTTACATGTAATGACACAGTGTGACCCAAATTTTCACCTCAAAGTAAATATAAATCAGTATGACCTATATTTCATGGTCTAGTGATTTTGCTTAATATCTTTTAGATTATTTAATGGATTAACATCATAGTTGGTATAATGCATAGTGTGACCGTCAGATTAACTTCTCAAGTACATGTAGGTTAGTGACCCATATTTTATGGCCCAGCAAATTTGCTTCATGTCTTGAAGACTATTTATTTACTCCAGGCAATTTGTACTTGGGATGATAGATCAGTGTCACTCTGAGACTGACATTGTAAACTATATCTTGCCTTATATCATTGGCATTAACTTTAAAATATTTTATAATTAAGAAATGGTGCCGGCCTGGGGTATTCGTGACCCTCTGGGCACTTGCTGTAGTTTTGCAAGGTTTAGATTTTTGTAAGAGGTCAATTTCAGGGTTCCTGTTTGTTGTAGTAACTTGAAATTTGGTACAAGGATTTATGCCTGTGAGTACAATAAGAATATACAAGAATCATGTCACAATGACCTATATGTTGTGGTCGACTGACTTCTGACTTAGGCTAATTTTGCAAAGTTAAGAGTTTTTAAGAGGTAGATTTCAGGGTTCCTAGTATTTGTAACTTGTAATTTTGTATGAGGACTTATGTCTTTAAGTACAAAACAAATAAAAAAAGCATCTATTCAAGTTGACCCACAGGTCATGATTCACCAACTTTGGACTTAGGCTAATTTTGTAAGGTTAGGATTTTCTTAAGACGTACATTTGAACATATTATTGATTCATACTGCCATTCCTTTTCACAGTTTCATGGAGGTCCCCAAGATGGGGACATCCATGTACTATGGACACATTTCTAGTTCTTTGTTGTTTTGTTTATTAAGCTTATCACACTGGGTAAAATATTCAGCAGCCAACATTGTTAAATATATATATTTTTTTCGGCGTAGCTGTATAAGCTGGCTTTTGACATACTTATTGGTATTAGTCTCGAATGAATAAATAGTAATTTGCGATTGGTTAAAAATGTGTAAACTTCTGTAAATAAGTAGGGGTAAGTATAGAATTTACCGATGTTTGACGAATATATTTGTGACTGAACAATCACTTAATTATGACATTTATCTATTTAAAGTTGTACAGTATGGCAATGCAGATGTTCAACAATGGACAAAAATACCCATAATTTAAATAATACCAATAAAATAGTTGCAATGAAATAAATAGACAAGCTTTTAATTCTGTACAGTGTAACTAAATTGTTTGATATAAGCGGCCCAAACGCTAAGCGAACAAGGGACGTTCAAGTTTACTTCTCTCCACTGTGTCCATAATATACAGAATTACGGTCCTACTAATCACCCCATGGCACCCCACGTCACCCCACAGCACCCCATGGCATCAAAATATATGCATATTTACCATAAAATATGTGTTTTAGAGGGACAAGAATAGTTTTGCAATACTTAAGACATCTTAATAAACAGAGTAGGCCTATTTATATCAGGCCTCCACCGAGGGGGCGATTCGGGCGAAGAAGTCGCCGAAATTCTTATGACTTCGCCCTATCGGTCCGGGAAGGAGAAGACGACTTTGCCCCGTTTTTCGGCGATTTTCGAAACCTACTTTCGGTTTTGCTTGCGCCGGTGAGTCGGTTTTTTGCTTGTTTACAGCAGACACTGACAGTTGCTTTAATGATCGCTAACGGCGATACACCTACAACAACTCATTGTTTACAAAAACATGATATAATTACCTTGATTGGTAATTATCCATAACCGTCCATATTCCTTTGATTAATCCAGTAATCACTAGTGTTGATGTCATCAGATACCATGCAATCACCCGTGATGATAACTGACCAAAACGATTGGCCGAAAGCACCACGTGGACAATGTAAGAGTGACAATTTTACCGTTTAGTGGGCGGGGCCAATGTGTCAATAACCGTCAAAAGGATTGCCTGGATGACACACTTCTGTGCTCAAACAACAGTACAAACAACTAAAAACTCTTTGATCTCTTTAGGCAGCGACTCTTCGGATGCAAATTGTAATGTCAGATTGTGGTGATAAGCGGATTAACGTACCGATTAATAGACGCTAATTGAATAGTTTGTCTTTTCTTTGACTTTAATTGAAAACTGTTTGTTTGTTTTTCAAATGAGTGTTTAATCAATTTAATCATTTTTTTTTTCTCCTCTTCGTATATCAGCTCGTAAACGGCAGTCATGTCGCTCACATCTTGGCTGAAAATTGGGTCTCCCAAACCCAGTAGCTGTGAATGTTGCTATAAATTTACATACTTAATGGCAAATTGTGCAGATCCAGATCAGTTGGCTTCCTGATCTGGATCTACACTGTTTGCAATGGCAGGGTATATCCGGGTTCAGCAGGACAAGGGTTAAACAAGGGGAAATGGTGACAATTTAGGGTTAGTTTTTATTACTTCTTTCAAAAAAATATGTTGTGTGAGTACCTGTTAGAATCAGTTCAAGTCAGTTCTAATTATGAGTACCAACAATGTATGTTTTTAAAGAGAATCACAGAAAATTATTACTGAATTATCTGGAGCTGTGTGAGAAAAAAAATAACCATTCGCCAAAGAGCTCAATCAAATAATGAAAAGTTACACGTACATGTTCTTTACCTAATATCTGGATAGATAGTTTTAAAATGTTTAAGGTTTTAATAAAGCAATAAATTAGTTTTTGATTTTTTTTTTCATTCATAATATTGCATCATCCACCATTTTGCATGAACGGTCATAGTCACTTCTCCCTCTGGTCCTTCACTTCTCCCTATTTGGGCTGGAGGGAGAAGTCACTTCTCCCTACTTGTTTGGCCTAGGTTGGGGCCTGTTTATATTGAGGTTTTGTGTTTGATTTAAAATATTATGTTTAAAACTCTTGTAAATTTTTTGTACCCCACGGCATCAAAATACATGTCGTATTTAGCAAACAAAATATGTATTTATAGGGGGATAAGAATTATTCTTGTAATACTTGTCTTCATCTTAATAAACAGAGAATTTATATTAGATGATTTTTGTTTGAGTTAAAATATTATGTCTAAAACTATCGTATTTTTTTGCACCCCATGGCATCAACATATGTGTTTTAGGTGGACAATAATAGTTTTGTGTTTGATTTAAAATTGTTATTACGTTTAAAATTGTTATTATGTTTAAACCTGCACACCACGGCATCAAAATATATGTATATTTGCCATAAAATAGCCGGCCTCGGTGGCTCAGTTGGATGCACCGTCCGACTGGAGACCAGGAGGTCGCGGGTTCAACCCCCGCCGAGGTCGGCAACATACTTTCGTGGAGATTGATCATGAAATATTTTCTACGGTCATTCTCTCCCTTCTGCTGATTCAAGAAGGGCAGTTGTCAGTTTCTGGCAAAAGAATGTGCACAATACTGGTTAACCACTTAGAGGACTAAGTCTGCCCAGTAAACGTGTGGTTAGGTAAACTGACGGCCCTCGACATGGCCCCATTGGGTTGACTGGGCCGTAAAACCTCAACACAAACAAATTTGCCATAAAATATGTAATGGAATATCAACTTATACCATTAGTCTCTTTACTATATTTTTGCGTTATTAGCTCACCTGAGCATAAGCTCAGGGTGAGCTATTTACATCACCCTATGTCCGTCGTTCGTCGTCAACAATTAGTTTGTTAACACTCTAGAGGTCACAGTTTTGACCCAATCTTAATGAAACTTGGTCAGAATGTTTGCCTCTATTGAATCTAGGTCAAGTTCGATACTGGGTTACTTGGGGTCAAAAACTAGGTCACCAGGTCAAATCAAAGGAAAAACTTGTTAACACTCTAGAGGTCATAGTTTTGAACACTCTAGAGGTCATAGTTTTGACCCAATCTTGATGAACTTGCTCAAAATGTTTGCCTCTATTAAATCTAGGTCAAATTCGAAACTGGGTCACTTGGGGTCAAAAACTAGATCACCGGGCCAGATCAGCAGAAAACCTTGTTAACACTCTAGCGGTCACATTTTTGAAGCAATCATCATGAATTTTGCTCAATATGTTTGTCTTGATGATTTCTAGGTCAAGTTTGAAACTGGGATACTTGGGGTCAAAAACTAGGTCATCGTGCCAAATCAGCAGAAAACCTTGTTAACACTCTAGCGGTCACATTTTTGAAGCAATCATCATGAATCTTGCTCAATATGTTTGTCTTGATGATTTCTAGGTCAAGTTCGAAACAGGGTCACTTGGGGTCAAAAACTAGGTCACCGGGCCAAATCAACAGAAAACCTTGTTAACACTCTAGCGGTCACATTTTTGAAGCAATCATCATGAAACTTGCTCAAAATATTTGTCTTGATGATTTCTAGGTCAAGTTCGAAACTGGGTCACTTGGAGTCAAAAACTAGGTCACCAGGCCAAATCAGCAGAAAACCTTGTTAACACACTAGTGGTCACATTTTTCAAGCAATCATCATGAATCTTGCTCAAAATGTTTGTCTTGATGATTTCTAGGTCAAGTTCGAAACTGGGTCACTTGGAGTCAAGAACTAGGTCAACGGGCCAAATCAGAAACACTCTAGTGGTCACATTTTTGAAGCAATCATCATGAAACTTGCCCAAAATATTTGTCTTGATGATTTCTAGGTCAAGTTCGAAACTGGGTCACTTGGAGTCAAAAACTAGGTCACCAGGCCAAATCAGCAGAAAACCTTGTTAACACTTTAGTGGTCACATTTTTCAAGCAATCATCATGATTCTTGCTCAGAATGTTTGTCTTGATGATTTCTAAGTCAAGTTTGAAACTGGGTCACTTGGAGTCAAGAACTAGGTCACCGGGCCAAATCAGTAGAAAACCTTGTTAACACTCTAGCGGTCACATTTTTGAAGCAATCATCATGAATCTTGCTCAACATGTTTGTCTTGATGATTTCTAGGTCAAGTTTGAAACTGGGTCATGTGGGGTCAAAAACTAGGTCATCGGGCCAAATCAGCAGAAAACCTTGTTAACACTCTAGTGGTCACATTTTTTAAGCTATCATTATGAATCCGGCTCAAAATGTTTGTCCTGATGATTTCTAGGTCAAGTTTGAAACTGGGTCACTTGGAGTCAAAAACTAGGTCACCTGGCCAAATCAGCTTAAAATCTTGTTCTTACTCTAGCTGTTACATTTTTAAGCAATCATCATGAATCTTGCTCAAAATGTTTGTCTTGATTTCTAGGTCAGGTTTGAAACTGGGTCACTTGGAGTCAAAAACTAGGTCACCGGGCCAAATCAGCAGAAAACTTTGTTAACACCCTAGCGGTGGCATTTTTAAAGCAGTCATCATGAATCTTGCTCAACAAGTTTGTCTTGATGATTTCTAGGTCAAGTTTGAAACTGGGTCACTTGGGGTCAAAAACTAGGTCACCTGGCCAAATCAGCAGAAAACCTTGTTAACACTCCAGAGGTCACATTTTTGAAGCAATCGTCATGAATCTTGCTCAAAATGTTTGTCTTGATGATTTCTAGGTCAGGTTTGAAACTGGGTCACTTGGAGTCAAGAACTAGGTCACCAGGCCAAATCAGTAGAAAACCTTGTTAGCGGTCACATTTTTAAAGCAATCATCATGAATCTTGCTCAAAATGTTTGTCTTGATGATTTCTAGGTCAAGTTTGAAACTGGGTCACTTGGGGTAAAAAACTAGGTCACCAGGCCAAATCAGCAGAAAACCTTGTTAACACTCTAGTGGTCTCATTTTTGAAGCTATCATCATGAATCTAGCTCAAAATGTTTGTCTTGATGATTTCTAGGTCAAGTTCGAAACTGGAACACCTGGGGTCAAAAACTAGGTCACCTAGCCAAATCAGCTTAAAATCTTGTTATCACTCTAGTGGTTACATTTTTTAAGCAGTCATCATAAATCTTGCTCAAAATGTTTGTCTTGATGATTTCTAGGTCAAGTTTGAAACTGGGTCACTTGGAGTCAAAAACTAGGTCACCAGGCCAAATCAGCAGAAAACTTTGTTAACACCCTAGCGGTGGCATTTTTAAAGCAGTCATCATAAATATTGCTCAAAATGTTTGTCTTGATGATTTTTAGGTCAGGTTTGAAACTGGGTCACCTGGGTTCAAAAACTAGGTCACCTGGCCAGATCAGCAGAAAACCTTGTTAACACTCTAGTGGTCACATTTTTCAAGTAATCATCATGAATCTTGCTCAACATGTTTGTCTTGATGATTTCTAGGTCAAGTTTGAAACTGGGTCACTTGGGGTCTAAAACTAGGTCACCTGGCCAAATCAGCAGAAAACCTTGTTAACACTCCAGAGGTCACATTTTTGAAGCAATCGTCATGAATCTTGCTCAAAATGTTTGTCTTGATGATTTCTAGGTCAAGTTTGAAACTGGGTCACTTGGAGTCAAGAACTAGGTCACCGGGCCAAATCAGTAGAAAACCTTGTTAACACTCTATTGGTCACATTTTTGAAGCAATCATCATGAATCTTGCTCAAAATGTTTGTCTTGATGATTTCTAGGTCAAATTTGGAACTGGGTCATGTGGGGTCAAAAACTAGGTCACCTGGCCAAATCAGCAGAAAACCTTGTTAACACTCTAGTGGTCACATTTTTGAAGCTATCATCATGAATCTGGCTCAAAATGTTGGTCTTGATGATTTCTAGGTCAAGTTTGAAACTGGAACACCTGGGGTAAAAAAACTAGGTCACCTGGCCAAATCAGCTTAAAATCTTGTTATCACTAGCGGTTACGTTTTTTAATCAATCATCATGAATCTTGCTCAAAATGTTTGTCTTGATGATTTCTAGGTCAAGTTTGAAACTGGGTCACTTGGAGTCAAAAACTAGGTCACCAGGCCAAATCAGCAAAAAACTTTGTTAACACCCTAGCGGTGGCATTTTTAAAGCAATCATCATGAATCTTGCTCAAAATGTTTGTCTTGATGATTTTTAGGTCAGGTTTGAAACTGGGTCACCTGGGTTCAAAAACTAGGTCACCTGGCCAGATCAGCAGAAACCTTGTTAACACTCTAGTGGTCACATTTTTCAAGTAATCATAATGAATCTTGCTCAACATGTTTGTCTTGATGATTTCTAGGTCAAGTTCGAAACTGGGTCACTTGGAATAAAAAACTAGGTCACCAGGCCAAATCAGCAGAAAGCCTTGTTAACACTCTAGTGGTCACATTTTTCAAGCAATCATCATGAATCTAGCTCAAAATGTTTGTCTTGATGATTTCTAGGTCAAGTTTGAAACTGGGTTACTTGGAGTCAAGAACTAGGTCACCGGGCCAAATCAGTAGAAAACCTTGTTAACACAATAGCGGTCACATTTTTAAAGCAATCATCATGAATCTTGCTCAAAATATTTGTCTTGATGATTTCTAGGTCAAGTTTGAAACTGGGTCATGTGGGGTCAAAAACTAGGTCACCTGGCCAAATCAGCAGAAAACCTTGTTAACACTTCAGTGGTCACATTTTTGAAGCTATCATCATGAATCTGGCTCAAAATGTTTGTCTTGATGATTTCTAGGTCAAGTTCGAAACTGGAACACCTGGGGTCAAAACTAGGTCACCTGGCCAAATCAGCTTAAAATCTTGTTATCACTGTAGCGGTTACATTTTTTAAGCAATCATCATGAATCTTGCTCAAAATGTTTGTCTTGATGATTTCTAGGTCAAGTTTGAAACTGGGTCACTTGGGAGTCAAAAACTAGGTCACCGGGCCAGATCAGCAAAAAACTATTAACACCCTAGCGGTGGCATTTTTAAAGCAATCATCATGAATCTTGCTCAAAATGTTTGTCTTGATGATTTTTAGGTCAGGTTTGAAACTGGGTCACCTGGGTTCAAAAACTAGGTCACCTGGCCAGATCAGCAGAAACCTTGTTAACACTCTAGTGGTCACATTTTTCAAGTAATCATAATGAATCTTGCTCAACATGTTTGTCTTGATGATTTCTAGGTCAAGTTCGAAACTGGGTCACTTGGAGTAAAAAACTAGGTCACCAGGCCAAATCAGCAGAAAGCCTTGTTAACACTCTAGTGGTCACATTTTTCAAGCAATCATCATGAATCTAGCTCAAAATGTTTGTCTTGATGATTTCTAGGTCAAGTTTGAAACTGGGTTACTTGGAGTCAAGAACTAGGTCACCGGGCCAAATCAGTAGAAAACCTTGTTAACACAATAGCGGTCACATTTTTAAAGCAATCATCATGAATCTTGCTCAAAATATTTGTCTTGATGATTTCTAGGTCAAGTTTGAAACTGGGTCATGTGGGGTCAAAAACTAGGTCACCTGGCCAAATCAGCAGAAAACCTTGTTAACACTCTAGTGGTCACATTTTTGAAGCTATCATCATCATGAATCTGGCTCAAAATGTTTGTCTTGATGATTTCTAGGTCAAGTTCGAAACTGGAACACCTGGGGTCAAAACTAGGTCACCTGGCCAAATCAGCTTAAAATCTTGTTATCACTGTAGCGGTTACATTGTTTAAGCAATCATCATGAATCTTGCTCAAAATGTTTGTCTTGATGATTTCTAGGTCAAGTTTGAAACTGGGTCACTTGGGAGTCAAAAACTAGGTCACCGGGCCAGATCAGCAAAAACTAATAACACCCTAGCAGTGGCATTTTTAAAGCAATCATCATGAATCTTGCTCAAAATGTTTGTCTTGATGATTTTTAGGTCAGGTTTGAAACTGGGTCACCTGGGTTCAAAAACTAGGTCACCTGGCCAGATCAGCAGAAAACCTTGTTAACACTCTAGTGGTCACATTTTTCAAGTAATCATCATGATTCTTGCTCAACATGTTTGTCTTGATGATTTCTAGGTCAAGTTTGAAACTGTGTCACATGGGGTCAAAAACTAGGTGACCTTGCCAAATCAGCAGAAAACTGTTAACACTCCAGAGGTCACATTTTTGAAATTATCATCATAAATATTGCTCAAAATGTTTGTCTTGATGATTTCTAGGTCTAGTTTAAAACTGGGTCACTTGATATCAAAAACTAGTTCACCTGGCCAAATCAAAGGAAAACCTTGTTGATACTCTAGAGGCTACATTTTTGAAGTGATCATCAGGAATCTTGCTCAAAATGTTTGTCTTGATGATTTCAAGGTGATGTATAGTTTTCTGTCCAGTGACTTTCTTAAGTTTTTCCATTTAGATCAGTTTCTCAGTGATTATTGGTCCTACAGAATGATATTTGGTACTTGTGAAGTGTTTGTGTTTAGGTCAGTTTCTCAGTAACTATTGCTTCTACAGCCAGTGATACTTAGTACATGCATACATCTTAGCATGGCCTCTTGAGTGCAGTCATCCATATTTGACCTTGACCTTTATTTCACAGTCCATTAGACATGCTACATTGTCTTACTTGTTAATATAATCATTTTGAACTTTGATCAGAATGTTTGCCTTGATCAGTTCTAGATCAGGCCCTCAAAGAGCTATGTTGCTCAGGTGAGCGTTACAGGGCCATCATGGCCCTGTTGTTTTGAATCTTGGTGTTTGGCACCCCGAGATAAGCACTTGAAGTAATGTTATTGTCTTAAACTATCACAAAAACAAATATTGATACATAAAACTAATACCCTGATGTAATTTCAGCATTTAATTAATAAATAGAACGAAATAATTTAGTGCAGTGGGGTGTCATGGGGTGATTAGTAGGACCCTACAGAATTATCTTGTGCCTTGTATTATGTGCAAAAGGGATGTAAAATTGCATGGTTTAATTTTATATAATAAATAAACAGGAACTATGCCTTAAGCTTGGTAGAAATATTGGCAACATAAATAATATTGTTCATTCTTAACTAGGTAATAGGTTTGTTGAACACCCCTTTCATTTATTCACCTTGTAAGCGGCCTATTGTGTCGTGAACGACACGAAGAAGAAATATTACTATTTTTAGCCTCCGCTTCAGGTAGGATTTTTTAGAATATCTCTTCTCATACCGAATGGCATTGGTTCAAATAAAGCACAGAGTACGCGGAAAATCAAGGTCTTTCTGGTGGTGTAAGCACTATTCTGCGATCTGGTCTAATTCTCGAGAACATTCGAAGAATGTTTTTGCAGTCAATCTGGGTCACCGGAACAATGTACATGAATTTTGACGAAAAACATTCTCCGAATGTTCTCGAGAATCAGACCAGACTGCAGAATAGCACTAACACCATGAGAAAGAGTTTGATTTTCTGCAACTCTGTGCTTTATTTGAAAACAATTCATCAGGTATAAATCAAGATATTCTAAAACATCCTACCTGAAGCGGAGCTAAAAATAGTAACAAACTCTGCACCCATTCATTTGGTCACATGTTTCCCACTTCTGAAAAGTCAATGTGTTGGAGGGCCAAATGATTGTTCAAAGTTTATGAATAGAGACTGTTATTTTTCGGCTATTTGAAGTATGGTGCATTCAGTCACCGTGAAATTAAGCTAGATCACTATTGTTGTTTAACCAATTCATCTTTACAATTAGATAATCCATTCTAATTAATTATGCAATAATATTGCAAACAGTTAGTTAAACAATCAAAAGAGAGAGAGAGATGGCGATGTTGTTTGCTGAAGTTTTCTTGTCCTGAATTCACTTTCTCCGTTTTCTGACGGATGCAGAATTTTCCTAGTACTTCCCCTTGAATAGTAATTCAGAGGCTCAGCTATTATGAGATTTAATTCCAAGTTTAAGTCTTGAACATCAGAGAGAAAAAATAATAATAACCATTTAATAAATTACATAAAAAAAAGGGTAGAAATGTATATAAATATTTAATGTGATTATCTGTTTAGATTAGAGCACTTGGTAGGAAGAGGATCTACAACTCGATAAAAAATTGAAATTTAATTGATACAATAATATATTGTGTGAATAAATGGTCACTCAATGTGAACCAGTTGCTTGTAGCTTAAAATATCTGAACAGTCAGTCATCCAAATATTGACACACTCTAACTATTCTACGCCAAACTATTCACGTGAAATGTTGACATTTTACAAAGGAAAAAAAAAAATGTCTGCTACTATTGTGATACACAGAATTTTCTCTCATTGAAAAGAGGTAATCCCAAAGTTCAGTCCTAAATAAAAAATATAAATTGTAAGACCCCATTTAATTTATTTCTCTGTTACCCTTACTGTTTCTTAGATCAAAAATAAAATAATAGATCTATGTTACATGAGGCTGAATTGCACAGTACACTATAGATCATAATGGTACTGATAATTGACCATTTCAAAGAAAAAAAAGTGCCCTATTTTTTTGCCCGCACGCGCAAAAGTGCCCTACCCAGCACCCCTCTGCCCTAAAATCCTAGCTGGAGCACTGAGAGTTATCCCTCTTGTTATAATAGCAACCAAACCTAGTATGGGCTGGTTGTATTTTTTTTTCACTGAAATGTTTCTTCAGTAGAAGGTCTTTAAATCTTGTTAAAAAAATTCTGTCTCAAAATATGCTTCCAGTTGGCGTGGTTACTTTTCATTATATATGGAATTATGTAGAGTAAACTTGACAGTTCTTCTTCTGCACAACCTATGGTCCAATTTCAAAAATTTTGTACAAATGTTCCATAGGTGAATGTTTATCAAATTTGTTCAAATTATTTTGGTTGGTTCCTCATATGTCTGTTGAGAACACTTCGAACATTTTGTAATCAGCAACTAATTAGATTTCAGTAATACTCACAAACATTACTGGATTAACCATCCATCAAAATTTTTCAAATTAATTTGTATCACCAAAAGAAAAAAAAAAAAAAAAAAAAAAAAAAATATATATATATATATATATATATATATATATATATATATATATATATATATATATATATATATATATATATATATATATATATATATATATATATGCAGAAAACTTTGAAAATATCCTTCCGCCAGGCTAAAAAAATCTGCTTCACATGTGAGCAATCCAGGGCCATCATGACCCTCTTATTACAAATTAAATGCATAATGTATGTTTTTTCCAGTTTTTGCCAATCTTCATGGTCAGTGTTACACTTTGCTAACTCTTTATCAAAAAGGTGCATGGTTGGCAATATATATATATATATAATTGGATTTTTTGATTAACATGCAGGTACAGGGGCAATATCCACACCAGTGGGCCCCCTTCCAGATAGCTGGCTTGCTGCACGCATGGCAGATCTCACACCAGATCTCCAGGTACGTCTATCATGAGGGTTGATAGCCCAGAGCTTCCACTCTCTGCAATCCCTCTCTGTCAGCTGCTTCCATGTCATTTTGGGCCTCCCAGGCCCACGCTTTCCATCAACCTGTATGTCAAAGGCTGTCTTGATTGCACCACTGGAGCGTTCCACATGTCCATACCATCGAAGTCTTCTCTCCTTCAGAATGAGGTCCAGATCCTCAATGCCAAGCCGCACAAGTAGCTCATTGGACCTGGTGGTGACAATGTCTTGCGGCCTGACATTGCAGATCTGTCTGATCATTGCCCTGTCATTTCGCTGCAGATGCTGGGGGTTCGGCTTTATCAATGGCCAAGTCTCACTGGCATGGAGCATTGCACTCCGCACACAAGAGCTGTACACATGGCCACGTGTTTTGAAAGAGAGGTGGCGTGAACAGAGGACTGGTAGCAGATCCTTGAACTTCTTCCAGGCGGTTTTCACACGTGTTGTGGTTGAAAGTTCACAGCCACCTGCTGCTGAGAGCATGTCTCCTAGGTAGTAAAAGGAAGCTACCACCTCAAGCTTGTCAGGTCCGACCTGGACTTCCTTCTGTGGTCTGCCATCCAAGGGGCATGCAGTTCCCAGGCACCGTGTACATCTATAGTCAGGGTCCTTTTTCAAGCGCTTGAGCCCACTGCATTTCTTGTGCACCCAGTGCTTGCAGCCATTGCAGAAGATGCTGTTGCTGCCCACTCCAGTGCGACAGACAGCGCATGGAAACTCGCCTGAACTCTGCAGGAGGTCCAGTCCCGTACCGCAGATCATGATCTTTGTCTTTCCTGCATTTACTCTCAGTCCTTTCTTCTCCATTGCTTCTTTCCAAGTCAAGAGCCTCCTGACACATTCCTCAAGCAATTCAGCGATGATAACAAGGTCATTGGCATAGAGGTCCTCCCAGGGGACCCCAGAGCGGAACTCTCATGATAAGGCTTCAAGCACAATGATGAAGAGCAGTGGGCTGAGTACTGATCCTTGGTGAACACCAACCTTCACTTCAAACTCTTCACTGTACCCCTCACCAACACGGACATCGCTCCATGCATTTGCATACATCCCCTGCACCAGTCGCACAATCCACTCCTCCACACCAAGTTTTCTCAGTGCCCACCAGATAACCTTCTGAGGTACTTGATCAAACGCCTTCTCCAGGTCTACGAAAGCCATGTAGAGTCTCTTATTGGCAGCTAGATACTTCTCTTGCAGCTGCCTGACAACAAAGATTGCGTCTGTAGTGCCTCTGCCTGGGACGAAGCCAAACTGGGAATAGTCGATTGACACCAACTGTCTGATGAGGCCGTCCAGGATTTTCATAACCTGCTCTGTCAGCTTGAGACCACGGTAGTTGCCCCTTTCCAATGCATCCCCTTTCTTAAGATATTTCTAATACTAGTAAAGTATACAAATTAACACACAAAATTATATGCTTTACATTTATATGCTAAATTGCTTTTCATTATTTAGCACAGATGTTTACACATCTGAGTACACTCTCTTTCCTGCCAACTCTTGTAATATATACAATGTTATACAGTATTAAACCTTTCTTGATTCTGTTTGAATTTGTAATAAAGTTTATATTTTAAAGGCCTTCTTCTTTTCATATTGAACCACAAAGTTGTTTCAATATTCATATTCCAGTACCTCTTACGCCGTTTATCTTTTTTAAAGATATTTCTTGTTTTTATTTTTCCCAGGAATAAGGATTTGACAATTCATCCAAATTGTCTCCAGTCGAGACACAAAAAAATTGTCTCCAATGGAGACACTTTGCAAGAAACTTTAAGTCTTATGTTCTGGGAAAAGTAAGCAAAATATCATCAATTTGTTGTCTGCTAAATTTGCCAAGAGTGTGATAAAGGTTAACCCTAAAAAAGCCAAGAAAACCTGCATCTGAAAATGTCCTCTGTTTATGTTGTCTGCTGAATATTCTTGCACACTTTTCAAACCTATTTTTGCATACAGGCAAACGGTGTGGTCCCTGATCAGACTGCTCCTTTTCTGGCGAAAGAATGTGCACAATACTGGTTAACCGCTTAGAGGACTAAGCCTGCCCAGTAAACGTGTGGTTAGGTAAACTGACCGCGCTCGACATGACCCCATTGGGTTGACTGGGCCGTAAAACCTCAACACAAACAAACAGACTGCTCCTAGAGGAGCAGTCTGATCCGGGTCCACACTGTTTGCAAAAATGAGTTTTGAAATCACAAGCAGATGACAAAGCAGACGAGAATTGTTGTGATTGGCAGTTTAAGGTTAAATCAAGAATTCAGCTTTAATTTAGCATGCACAGACTGGACAAGTATGTTTTGTGTCCTTTCAGATTATACAGTTGAGCTATTTAAGCATCTAAAATCAGAGGTAAGTTTACCGAGTTTCTTCTATATTCACAGTCCAAAATATTTATAATATTCAAGGTACTTTTAACAAGTATTCTTAACCCTTTTCCTGCTGAACCCAGATATAACCTGCCTTTGCAAACTGTTGATGCAGATCAACTGATCTGCACTGTGTCTGTCATTCAGTATGTGAATTTATTTCAGCAATCCGGATCAAGTAATCAGATTGCCTGAAAATTGGAAGTGGGCATGGTATCTTACTTTTTTCAGCATGAAAAGGGTTATCAGATTTATCCTTAGTATTTGGACACCTTAAATCTTTACCATAATTAACCTTAACTTTAACCCATTTATGCCTAACATCCAATAAAGGGACATTGGCAAACAATGTAGACCCAGATCAGATGCCACAGAACATGGTGTCTGATCAGGGTCCACATTGCATTAATTACAGATTTTCTATAAAACATGGTAATAATAAACACTACCAAGACACCCCTTCTTTTGGAAATGGACTGATCCAAAGAGTTGAGTTAAGAGGGTCAACTTAAAGCATAAACGGGTTTACAAGTTCATGTCTTAAAATTGTTGGAAGAGTGGCATACAGTGTGGACCCAGATCAGATGCCACAGAATCCAGTATTTATACACAACAAAAGAAAAGATGGAATTATTCACTTCATTTATTAACCCTTGTCCTGCTGAATAAATTAAGATGCCACACCCACTTCTAATTTTTAGCCAATCAGGTTACTTGATCCAGATTGTTGTTATAAATTTGCATACTTGATGGCAAACAGTGCAGATCCAGATCAGTTGGCTTCTTCAGAAGCCAACTGATCTGGATCTACACTGTTAGCAAAATAGGATATATCCGGGTTCAGCAGGACAAGGGTTAAATACATAACAAACATAAACACAATATATATTTGGCTCTTTCTTTGGGGGCTACTCACCCGGTGATCGTAAAAACTGAATGTTTAACTGTTTACCTGATTTATCTTCTTACTTCCCCCTAAAACAAAACATACAGGCCTTTGGAGGTCTTATAGTCTAGGGTGTCTGATTCCACCATGAAGACTGAGCCCGATGAGGCAAATGATTTAGGTTGATCTACAACCAAGCAGACTGAAGATTCTTATAATAATAGAGGTAAGCTTGGTAAACAATGCAGACCAAGTGAATAGTTTTTTTGGGGGATTGAAGAAGGTCACCATGAAAGGCAGATCAAGTGATTAGCCCTTTGAGTGTACATATGTATAACAGAAGCAGACAATTCTTAAACATTGTCAAAAGGACATAATTCCAACTGTTGCACAATTAACCCTTAAAGCGCCAATCATAACTATTGTCGTCTGCTTTGTCTTCTGCTGGTTACTTTAAAAGTCACTTCTACAAACAGTGTGGACCCAGATCAGACTGCTCCTTTAGGAGTGATTAGCCCTTTGAGTGTACATATATATAACAGAAGCAGACAATTCTTAAACATTGTCAAAAGGACATAATTCCAACTGTTGCACAATTAACCCTTAAAGCGCCAATCATAACTATTGTCGTCTGCTTTGTCTTCTGCTGGTTACTTTAAAAGTCACTCCTGCAAACAGTGTGGACCCAGATCAGACTGCTCCTTTAGGAGAGTCTGATCAGGGTCCACACTGTTTGCCTGTATGCAAAAATAGGTTTGAAAAGTTTGCAAGAATATTCAGCAGACGACATAAACAGACGACATTTTCAGATGCAGGTTTTCTTGGCGCTTTAAGGGTTAAGAAAAAACAGGGTGCTGAACTGTTAATATTTGCAGTAATTCGGATTAAGTTGTGAATGTGTGGGGCTTTAAATAATCACAGAAACATATTACAAAGCATTTATTGGATAAACATTGACCTACATTATTATGATACACAATTGCATTAATTGATTTTTGATTGAACTGACAGCCATCTACTTGGTTTATGTTTTAATGTGGTATAACCTAAGACGGTAGATTGGGGATGGCTGGTGGGTTAGACTTCTGATTATTGCCCGAGCACTTCCTTCTACAAAAACAATCAAAGCACCAAAGGCACTGAAATGACAGATTCTATCAGAAATTCATCAAAAAAAAAAATCTCGTTGTATAAAACCTTTACAAGAAAGAACGCCTAATGGCATTATGGACGGGTTTATCAGAAAGGTTAACCAAAAGATAAACCTGCGGACGCCACCTGCCCAGGCATATTGATACACAAGTATGTTGATATGTTAACCATTAAACTGCAAACTACGACTGTAGCAGATGTCAGTTTCTTTTTTTTTTTATGCGATACATCCGCTAGCAAATCATATGAAATGCTTAGTCTAATTTTCTCTGCAAAATAAGGTAGAATTCTGAATGTCGTGTGCTTTAAAAATTGCATGGCGCTATTAAGATATTTATAGCTTTATTCATATAAATTGGACTACATTTTGAGCAGACACACATTTCAGTGGTAGTGAAAGTTGGGCACAACTTGAAACCGCGTATGCCGGCAAGAAATGACAGATGAACCTGTCATTAAAAACTTAACTGACCCACTTTAGGCAGCTGTATATTACCTATCTATTGTGACATCTAATTGTCCAGTAGCTGACCTTTCTTCAAGACACACATCAAGCAGTACAGCTGATGTAATGAATAGTAGTGAATAATACCTTCTGAGAGCCACTTACACAGTTCTACTACAGAAATAAAAATCGGCAACTGCATAAAGGCAGGTTCAGGTCTTATATCTTAGATATTTAAACATATTTGTATATAAAATTACAATTATATATTGCCATTCTGATCTGGGTCTACTCTGTTTGCTCAGGTCTGTCTGTCTGAATACTTAGTGTAAATTTGGTATGCTTCTTGTTTCGAAAAAATGCTTTGTCTAGACTGTGCCTTTGACAGAACAAGGTGTTGGGGGTAAAAACTGCCAAAATGCAAGTCAGGGAAAACCGTGAAATACAGTGATATAAACAAAGTACAAGTGTTCCACTTATAATGTAAACATGCAAAAAATGCATTGTTATCAGATTACGTCCCAATGAATTTTTAGGGGATGGGTGTGTGTGTGTGTTTGTGTGTGGGTGGTGGTGGGGGTGGGGTGTTGTCAAAATACTATACCATATTATATTGATCCGCCTCTGGCTTTGACGAGGCAATCATAATAGATTTATAAATCATGTAGAATGGTCCCTCTTGTCATGTAAACCTAAAAAGAAAATGCATTTTATAAGATGACATCCCTTTTGTCTTTTTGAGGGTTGGGGTAGGGGGTCAAACATTGATATATTATTTTTACCCCACTCCTAAAAAATTTTAAGGGGATGTCATTTGATAATGCATTTTTAGCTCACCTAAGCCGAAGGCTCATGGTGAGCTATTGTGATCACTCACCGTCCGTCGTTGTCGTCGTCGTCGTTGTTGTCGTCGTCGGCCAGATGTCCGTCTGTCCACAATCTTTAAACAACATCTCCTCCTAAACCACTGGTGGGAATTTGACCAAACTTCACAGGAATGATCCTTGGTTGGTCCTCTTTCAAAGTTATTCAAATGGTTCCGGTTCATTGCATATCTAGGTCACAGGAGCTAAAAATAGATTTTATAATTAAAAACTTAAAAAATCTTCTTGTCCGAAACCATTGGACCGATTTCAATATAATTTTGCAAAAATGTTCCTTTGGTGATCCTCTACCAAGATTGTTCAAGCCATTTGGATTCGTCAAAAAACATGGTCACCAGCGGGTGGGGCTTATTTTCCCCATATATCTATATAGAAAACTTTAAAAATCTTCTTGTCCGAAACCACTGGACCGATTTCAATATAATTTTGCAGAAATGTTCCTTTGGTGATCCTCTACAAAGATTGTTAAAGCCATTTGGATTCGTCAAAAAACATGGCCGCCAGGGGGCGGGGCTTATTTTCCTTGTATATCAATATAGAAAACTTAAAAAATCTTCTTGTCAGAAACCATTGGACCAATTTCCATATAATTTTGCAGAAATGTTCCTTTGGTGATCCTCTACCAAGATTGTTCAAGCCATTTGGATTCGTCAAAAAACATGGCCGCCAGGGGGCGGGGCTTATTTTCACTATATATCTGTATAGAAAACTTTAAAAATCTTCTTGTCAGAAACCACTGGACCGATTTCCATATAATTTTGCAGACATGTTTCTTTGGTGATCCTCTTGCAAGATTGTTAAAGCCATTTGGATTCGTCAAAAAACATGGCCGCCAGGGGGCGGGCTTATTTTCACTATATATCTGTATAGAAAACTTCAAAAATCTTCTTGTCAGAAATCACTGGACAGATTTCCATATAATTTTGCAAAAATGCTCCTTTGGTGATCCTCTTGCAAGATTGTTCAAGCCATTTGGATTCATCAAAAAACATGGCCGCCAGGGGGCGGGGCTTATTTTCCCTATATATCTACATAGAAAACTTTAAAAATCTTCTTGTTAGAAAGCACTTGACCGATTTCAGTATAATTTTGCAGAAATGTTCCTTTGGTGATCCTCTACCAAGGTTGTTCAAGCCATTTGGATTCATCAAAAAACATGGCTGCCAGGGGGGGCGGGGCTTATTTTCCCTATATATCTATATAGAAAATTTAAAAAATCTTCTTATCAGAAACCACTGGAACGATTGCAATATAATGTGGCAGAAATGTTCCTTTGGTGATCCTGTACCAAGATTGTTCAAGCCATTTGGATTCGTCAAAAAACATGGCCGCCAGGGGGCGGGCTTATTTTCCGTATATATCTATATAGAAAAACTTGAAAAATCTTCTTGTCAGAAATCGCTGGACAGATTTCATTATAACTTAGCAAAAATGTTTCCTTGGTGACCTTCTACCAAGATTGTTCAAGTAATCGTGATTTGTCAAAAATCATGGCCGCTAGGGGGTGGAGCTTATTTTCCCTATATATCTATATAGAAAACTTGAAAAAATCTTCTTGTCAGAAACCACTGGACCAATTTCAATATACCTTGGCAGAAATGTTTCTTTGGTGACCCTTTACCAAGATTGTTCAAGCCATCATGATTTGTCAAAAAACATGGCCGCCAGGGGGCGGGGCTTATTTTCCCTATATATATCTATATAGAAAACTTGAAAAAACTTCTTGTCAGAAACCACTGGATTTATTTCAATATAACTTGGCAGATATATTTCCTTGGTGGCCCTTTACCAAGATTGTTCAAGCTATCATGATTTGTCAAAAAACATGGCTGGTAGGGGGTGGGGCTTATTTTCCCCGTATATCTACATAGAAAACTTTAATGATCTTCTTGTCAGAAACCACTGGACTGATTTCAATTAAACATTGCAGAAATGTTTCTTATGTAACCCTCTATCAAGGTTATGCAAGGCGTCATGATTCATCAAGAAACAGGGCCGCCAGGGGCGGGGTTTATTTTCCCTATATATCTATATAGAAAAACTTTAAAAGTCTTCTTTTCAGAAACCACAAGTCCAATTTCATTACAACTTGGCAAAAATGTTTCCTTGGTGACCCATTACCAAGAATGTTCAAGTAATCATGATTTGTCAAAAAACATGGCTGCTAGTGGGTGGGGCTTATTTTCCCTATATATCTAATAGAAAACTAAAAAATCTTCTTGTCAGAAACCAATGGACCGATTTCAATATAACTCTGCAAGAATGTTTCTTTGGTGACCCTCTACCTAGGTTGTTCAAGCTGTCATGATCGTCAAAAAACATGGCCACTAGGGGCAGGGCTTATTTTTTTCTATATGTCTATATAAAAAACTTTAAAAATCTTCTCGTAAGAAACCATTGGACCAAGCTCAATGTAGCTTGGCAAGAATGTTGCTTTTGTGACCCTCTACCAGAATGGTTCAAGCCTTCATGATATGTCAAAAAACATGACCTCCAGGGGGCGGGGCTTATTTTTGGTATATATCTGTATAGAAAACTTTAAAATGCTTCTTGTCAAATACTTCCTGACCAATTTCAATAATGCTTTGGTGACCCTCTACCAAGAATGTTCAAGCAATCCTGATTTTTCAAAAAACATGCCTGTTAGTGGGTGGGGCTTATTTTCCCTCTATATCTAAATAGAAAACTTTAAAAATCTTCTTGTCAGAAACCACTGAACCGATTTCAGTTTAACTTGGCAGGAATGTTCCTTTGGTTACCCTCTACCAAGTTTGTTCAAGCTGTCATGATTCGTCATGGTTATAAAATTTATACATAAAATTTGAGAGCAGTGAACTTGGCTGAAACTTCAACATTAAGTATGCAAATCTGTTTGCTCAGGTGAGCGATATAGGACCATCATGGTCCTCTTGTTTATTTCAGGTTTACATTATAAGTGGAACACTTTCTGATTTTTAGCTCACCTGAGCTGAAAGCTCAAGGTGAGGTTTTGTGATCACTCACCGTCCGTCTTCGTCGTCGTCGTCCGTACGTCCGTCTGTCCACAATCTTTAAACAACATCTCCTCCTAAACTACTGATTGGATTTTGACCAAACTTCACAGGAATGATCCTTGGTTGGTCCTCTTCCAAAGTTGTTCAAATGGTTCCGGTCCGTTGCATATCTAGGTCACAGGAGCTAAAAATAGATTTTTTAACTAAAAACTTAAAAAATCTTCTTGTCAGAAACCACTGGACCGATTTCAATATAATTTTGCAGAAATGTTCCTTTGGTGATCCTCTACCAAGATGGTTCAAGCCATTCGGATTCGTCAAAAAACATGGCCGCCAGGGGGCGGGGCTTATTTTCCCTATATATCTCTATAGAAAACTTTAAAAATCTTCTTGTCAGAAACCACTGGACAGATTTCAATATAATTTTGCAGAAATGTTCCTTTGGTGATCCTCTACCAAGATTGTTCAAGCCATTTGGATTCGTCAAAAAACATGGCTGCCAGGGGGCGGGGCTTATTTTCCCCATATATCTGTATAGAAAACTTTAAAAATCTTCTTGTCAGAAACCACTGGACCGATTTCAATATAATTTTGCAGAAATGTTCCTTTGGTGATCCTCTACCAAGATTGTTCAAGCCATTTGGATTCGTCAAAAAACATGGCTACCAGGGGGCGGGGCTTATTTTCCCTATATAATCTATATAGAAAACTTTTAAAAATCTTCTTGTCCGAAACCACTGGACCGATTTCAATATAATTTTGCAAAAATGTTCCTTTGGTGATCCTCTACCAAGATTGTTCAAGACATTTGGATTCGTCAGAAAGCATGGCCGCCAGGGGGCGGGGCTTATTTACCCTATATAATCTATATAGAAAACTTTTAAAAATCTTCTTGTCCACAACCACTGGACCGATTTCAATATAATTTTGCAAAAATGTTCCTTTGGTGATCCTCTACCAAGATTGTTAAAGCCATAGGGATTCGTCAAAAAACATGGCCACCAGGGGGCGGGGCTTATTTTCCTTATATATCTATATAGAAAACTTTAAAAATCTTCTTGTCCGAAACCACTGGACCGATTTCCATATAATTTTGCAGAAATGTTCCTTTGGTGATCCTCTACCAAGATTGTTCAAGCCATTTGTATTCGTCAAAAAACATGGCCGCCAGGGGGCGGGGCTTATTTTCACTGTATATCTGTATAGAAAACTTTAAAAATCTTCTTGTCAGAAACCACTGGACTGATTTCCATATGATTTTGCAGAAATGTTCCTTTGGTGATCCTGTTGCAAGATTGTTCAAGCCATTTGGATTTGTCAAAAAACATGGCCGCCAGGGGGGGCGGGGCGTATTTTCCTTATATATCTTTATGGGAAACTTTAAAAATCTTCATGTCAGAAACCACTGGACCGATTTCCATATGATTTTGCTGAAATGTTCCTTTGGTGATCCTGTTGCAAGATTGTTCAAGCCGCCATGATTCTTTAAAAAAACATGGCCGCTAGGGGGCGGGGTTAATTTTCCCTATATATCTATATAGAAAACTTTAAAAATCTTCTTGTCATAAACGACTGGACCGATTTCAATATAACTTGGCAGAAATGTTTCCTTAATGACCCTCTATTAAGATTGTTCAAGCCATTTGGATTTGTCAAAAGACATGGCCGCCAGGGGGTGGGGCTTATTTTCCCTATATATCTATATAGAAAACTTAAAAAATCTTCTTGTCAGAAACCACTGGACCGATTTCCATATAATTTTGCAGAAATGTTCCTTTGGTGACTCTCTACCAAGATTGTTCAAGCCATTATGATTTGTCAAAAAACATGGCCGCTAGGGGGCGGGGCTTATTTTCCTATATAATTTATCTATATAGAAAATTTAATAGTCTTTTCAGAAAGCACTTGATCGATTTCAATGTCACTTTGCAGGAATGTTTCTTATGTAACGCTCTATCAAGATTGTTCAAGCTGTCATGATTCGTCAAAAAACATGGCTGCCAGGAGTCGGGGCTTATTTTCCTTATATATCTATATAGAAAACTTTAAAACTCTTCTTGTTAGAAACCACTGAACCGATTTCATTATAATTGCAGAAATTTTTCCTTGGTGACCCGCTACTAAGATTGTTCAAGTAATCATGATTCGTCAAAAAACATGGCTGCCTGGGGCAGGGCTTATTTTCCCTATATATCTATATATAAAACTTTTAAAAATCTTCTTCTCCGAAACCACTGGACCGATTTCAATATAATTTTGCAAAAATGTTTCTTTGGTGATCCTCTACCAAGATTGTTCAAGCCATTTGTATTCGTCAAAAAACATGGCCGCCAGGGGGCGGGGCTTATTTTCCCTATATATCTATATAGAAAACTTTAAAAATCTTCTTGTCCGAAACCACTGGACCGATTTCAATATAATTTCGCAGAAATGTTCCTTTGGTGATCCTCTACCAAGATTGTTCAAGCCATTTGGATTCGTCAAAAAACATGGCCGCCAGGGGGCGGGGCTTATTTTCCCTATATAATCTATATAGAAAACTTTTAAAAATCTTCTTGTCCGAAACCACTGGACCGATTTCAATATAATTTTGCAAAAATGTTCCTTTGGTGATCCTCTACCAAGATTGTTCAAGACATATGGAATCGTCAGAAAACATGGCCGCCAGGGGGCGGGGCTTATTTTCCGTATATATCTATATAGAAAACTTTAAAAATCTTCTTGTCCGAAACCACTGGACCGATTCCCATATAATTTTGCAGAAATGTTCCTTTGGTGATCCTGTACCAAGATTGTTCAAGCCATTTGGATTTGTCAAAAAACATGGCCACCAGGGGGCGGGGCTTATTTTCCCTATATATCTATATAGAAAACTTTAAAAATCTTCTTGTCCGAAACCACTGGACCGATTTCCATATAATTTTGCAGAAATGTTCCTTTGGTGATCCTGTACCAAGATTGTTCAAGCCATTTGGATTTGTCAAAAAACATGGCCGCCGGGGGGGGGGGGGGGGGGCTTATTTTCGCTGTATATCTGTATAGAAAACTTTAAAAATCTTCTTGTCAGAAACCACTGGACCGATTTCCATATGATTTTGCAGAAATGTTCCTTTGGTGATCCTGTTGCAAGATTGTTCAAGCCATTTTGATTTGTCAAAAACATGGCCGCCAGGGGGGCGGGGCTTATTTTCCTTATATATCTTTATGGAAAACTTTAAAAATCTTCATGTCAGAAACCACTGGACCGATTTCCATATGATTTTGCTGAAATGTTCCTTTGGTGATCCTGTTGCAAGATTGTTCAAGCCGCCATGATTCGTTAAAAAAACATGGCCGCTAGGGGGCGGGGTTAATTTTCCCTATATATCTATATACAAAACTTAAAAAATCTTCTTGTCATAAACGACTACACCGATTTCAATATAACTTGGCAGAAATGTTTCCTTAATGACCCTCTATCAAGATTGTTCAAGCCATTTGGATTTGTCAACAAACATGGCCGCCAGGGGGTGGGGCTTATTTTCCCTATATATCTATATAGAAAACTTTAAAAATCTTCTTGTCCGAAACCACTGGACCGATTTCCATATAATTTTGCAGAAATGTTCCTTTGGTGACTCTCAACCAAGATTGTTCAAGCCATTATGATTTGTCAAAAAACATGGCAGCTAGGGGGCGGGGCTTATTTTCCTATATAATTTATCTATATAGAAAATTTTAATAGTCTTTTCAGAAAGCACTTGACCAATTTCAATGTCACTTTGCAGGAATGTTTCTTATGTAACGCTCTATCAAGATTGTTCAAGCCGTCATGATTCGTCAAAAAACATGGCTGCCAGGAGTCGGGGCTTATTTTCCTTATATATCTATATAGAAAACTTTAAAACTCTTCTTGTTAGAAACCACTGAACCGATTTCATTATAACTGCAGAAATTTTTCCTTGGTGACCCGCTACTAAGATTGTTCAAGTAATCATGATTCGTCAAAAAACATGGCTGCCTGGGGCAGGGCTTATTTTCCCTATATATCTATATATAAAACTTTAAAAATCTTCTTTTCAGAAACCAATGGACCGATTTCAATACAACTTGGCAGGAATGTTTCTTTGGTGACCCTCTACAAAGATTGTTCAGGCCGTCATGATTCATCAAAAATCATGGCCGCTAGGGGGCGGGGCTTATTTTCCCTATATATCTATATAGAAAACTTTAAAAATCTTCTCGTAAGAAACAGTTGGACCGAGTTCAATGTAACTTGGCAGGAATGTTGCTTTGGTGACCTTCTACCAAGATTGTTCAAGCCTTCATGATACGTCAAAAACCACGGCCCACAGGGGGGTGGGGCTTATTTTTCATATATATCTGCATAGAATATTTTAAAATTCTTCTTGTCACATACCCCATGACGGATTTCAATATTACTTGGCTGGAATGTTGCTTTGGTGAACCTCTATCAAGATTGTACAAGCAATCATGATTCGTCAAAAAACATGGCTGCCATGAGGTGGGGCTTGTTTTCCCTATATATCTAAATAGAAAACTTTAAAAATCTTCTTGTCAGAAACCACTGGACCGATTTCCATATAATTTTGCAGAAATGTTCCTTTGGTGACTCTCTACCAAGATTGTTCAAGCTGTCATGATTCGTCAAAAAACATGGCCGTTAGGGCGTAGGGCTTTATAGCTATATAAAACTTGTTAAACCACTGGACCAATTTCAGTATAACTTGGCAGAAATGTTCCTTTGGTGACCCTCTTTTAAGATTCAGTTCAGGTCGTCAAGATTTGTAAAAAAACATGGCCAGGGGTGTGGTGGAGGGGGGTGGGGATGGTTAGTGCTATAAAGTTTATACAAAAATCCAAGAGCAGTGAACTTGGCTGAAACTTCAACAGTAAATATGCAAATCTGTTTGGTCAGGTGAGCGATATAGGACCATCATGGTCCTCTTGTTCATATTTTATATCATTGTATTATTGATCCTGCTCAAAGCCAGGGGTGGGGATTTATAGCATAATATTTGACCCTCCCCACCTGCCCCTACCTCCCCGCAACCTAAAAAAAATGAATGGGACATCTTTTTATGAAAATGCATTGGTTTTTAGCTCACCTGAGCTGAAGGCTCAAGGTGAGCTTTTGTGATCACTCACCGTCCGTCGTCGTCATCGTCGTCCGTACGTCCGTCCGTCCGTCCACAATCTTTATACAACATCTCCTCCTAAACCACTGATTGGATTTTGACGAAACTTCACAGGAATGATCCTTGGTTGGTCCTCTTTCAAAGTTGTTCAAATGGTTCCGGTCTGTTGCATATCTAGGTCACAGGAGCTAAAAATAGATTTTTTAACTAAAAACTTAAAAAATCTTCTTGTCAGAAACCACTAGACCGATTTCAATATAATTTTGCAGAAATGTTCCTTTGGTGATCCTCTACCAAGATTGTTCAAGCCATTTGGATTTGTCAAAAAACATGGCCGCCAGGGGGCGGGGCTTATTTTTCCCCATATATCTATATAGGAAACTTTAAAAATCTTCTTGTCCGAAACAACTGGACCGATTTCAATATAATTTTGCATAAATGTTCCTTTGGTGATCCTCTACAAAGATTGTTCAAGCCATTTGGATTCGTCAAAAAACATGGCCGCCAGGGGGCGGGGCTTATTTTCCCCATATATCTGTATAGAAAACTTTAAAAATCTTCTTGTCTGAAACCCCTGGACTGATTTCAATATAATTTTGCAGAAATGTTCCTTACGTGATCCTCTACCAAGATTGTTCAAGACATTTGGATTTGTCAAAAAACATGGCCGCCAGGGGGCTGGGCTTATTTTCCCTATATAATCTATATAGAAAACTTTAAAAATCTTCTTGTCCGAAACCACTGGACCGATTTCAATATAATTTTGCAAAAATGTTCCTTTGGTGATCCTCTATCAAGATTGTTCAAGCCATTTGGATTCGTCAAAAAACATGGCCACCAGGGGGCGGGGCTTATTTTCCCTATATATCTGTATAGAAAACTTTAAAAATCTTCTTGTCCAAAACCACTGGACCGATTTCCATATAATTTTGCAGAAATGTTCCTTTCGTGATCCTGTACCAAGATTGTTCAAGCCATTTGGATTCGTCAAAAAATATGGCAGCCAGGGGGCGGGGCTTATTTTCACTGTATATCTGTATAGAAAACTTTAAAAATCTTCTTGTCAGAAACCACTGGACTGATTTCCATATGATTTTGCAGAAATGTTCCTTTGGTGATCCTGTTGCAAGATTGTTCAAGCCATTTGGATTTGTCAAAAAACATGGCCGCCAGGGGGGGCGGGGCTTATTTTCCTTATATATCTATATGGAAAACTTTAAAAATCTTCTTGTCAGAAACCACTGGACCGATTATCATATGATTTTGCAGAAATGTTCCTTTGGTGATCCTGTTGCAAGATTGTTCAAGCCGCCATGATTCGTTAAAAAAACATGACCACTAGGGGGCGGGGTTAATTTTCCCTATATATCTATATAGAAAACTTTAAAAATCTTCTTATCATAAACGACTGGACCGATTTCAATATAACTTGGCAGAAATGTTTCCTTAGTGACCCTCTATCAAGATTGTTCAAGCCGACATGATTTGTCAAAAAACATGGCCGCTAGGGGGTGCGGGGCTTATTTTCGATATAATTCTATATAGAAAACTTGAAAAAATCTTGTCATCAGAAACCACAGGACTGATTTCAATATAACTTCGCAGAAATGTTTCCTTGGTGACCCTTTACCAAGATTGTTCAAGCCCTTATGATTTGTCAAAAAACATGGCCGCTAGGGGGCGGGGCTTATTTTCCTATATAATTTATCTATATAGAAAATTTTAATAGTCTATTCAGAAAGCACTTGACCGATTTCAATGTAACTTTGCAGGAATATTTCTTATGTAACACTCTATCAAGATTGTTCAAGCCGTCATGATTCGTCAAAAAACATGGCCGCCAGGAGTCCGGGCTTATTTTCCTTATATATCTATATAGAAAACTTTAAAACTCTTCTTGTTAGAAACCACTGAACTGATTTCATTATAACTGCAGAAATTTTTCCTTGGTGACCCTCTACTAAGATTGTTCAAGTAATCATGATTCGTCAAAAATCATGGCTGCCGGGGGCAGGGCTTATTTTCCCATATATATCTATATATAAAACTTTAAAAATCTTCTTTTCAGAAACCAATGCACCGATTTCAATACAACTTGGCAGGAGTGTTTCTTTGGTGACCCTCTACAAAGATTGTTCAGGCCGTCATGATTCATCAAAAAACATGGCCGCCAGGGGGCGGGGCTTATTTTCCCTATATATCTAGAAAACTTTAAAAATCTTCTCGTAAAAAACAGTTGGACCGAGTTCAATGTAACTTGGCAGGAATGTTGCTTTGGTGACCTTCTACCAAGATTGTTCAAGCCTTCATGATACGTCAAAAACCATGGCCCTCATGGGGGTGGGGCTTATTTTTCATATATATCTGCATAGAAAATTTTAAAATTCTTCTTGTCACATACCCCATGACCGATTTCAATATTACTTGGTTGGAATGTTGCTTTGGTGAACCTCTATCAAGATTGTACAAGCAATCATGATTCGTCAAAAAACATGGCTGTCATGGGGTGGGGCTTGTTTTCCCTATATATCTAAATAGAAAACTTTAAAAATCTTCTCGTCAGAAACCACTGAACAGATTTCAATATAACTTGGTAGGAATGTTCCTTTGGTGAACATCTATCAAGATTGTACAAGCAATCATGATTCGTCAAAAAACATGGCTGTCATGGGGTGGGGCTTGTTTTCCCTATATATCTAAATAGAAAACTTTAAAAATCTTCTTGTCAGAAACCACTGAACAGATTTCAATATAACTTGGTAGGAATGTTCCTTTGGTGACCCTCTACCAAGTTTGTTCAAGCTGTCATGATTCGTCAAAAAACATGGCCATTTGGGCGTAGGGCTTTATAGCTACGTGTATATAAAACTTTTTAAACCACCGAACCAATTTCAATATAACTTGGCAGAAATGTTCCTTTGGTGACCCTCTTTTAAGATTCAGTTCAAGTCGTCAAGATTTGTAAAAAAACATGGCCAGGGGTGTGGTGGAGGGGGGTGGGGGTGGTTAGTGCTATAAAGTTTATACAAAAATCCTAGAGCAGTGAACTTGGCTGAAACTTCAACAGTAAATATGCAAATCTGTTTGGTCAGGTGAGCGATATAGGACCATCATGGTCCTCTTGTTTTGTTTTTTCTTTTCAGGTTTACATGTTAAAAGGAACCATTTGAAATTATTTATTATACGTTATAAGTGAAATTATATGTGAAACATTTTTCCATTATTTATGACATTGTATTGTGACTGCCTGCTCAAATGCTATGGGCAGATCAAATAAGGTAAATTCTGATATGGGTCCACACTGTTTGCAAAAAATGACTTTTAAAGTCACAAGCAGATGACAAAGCAGACGACAATTGTTAGCTCGCCGGGACTATGTCCCTGGAGAGCTTATGTTGTCACCCAGGCGTTGGCATCGGCGTCTGTCAGCGTCTGCATCCGCCTTAGCACAATGTTTAAGTTTTCAAAGGTGTGCATTGTTTTTTTAATTATTTAAGATACTGCTTTCATATTTGGCCCACACCAACCTTAGGGTAAGACCTTTCAATAGCATATACCCCTGTTCCCGAGTTAGACCACTTATGTAGGTCAAGGTCAGTTCTTACTTTGTTATTTACACCTATGTTTAAGTTTTGCGTTTAAGTTTTGGAAGTGTTTGTAAGTGCTGAAGTATTCAAGATAGAGCTTTAATATTTGGCCCACACCAGCCTTAGGGTGAGACCTTTCAATAGCACACATGCCTTTTTCAGTTTGACCTTCTGCCTAGGTCAAGGTCAGGTCATACTTTGTCATTTAAACCCATGTTGGAGTTCTGCATTTAAGTTTTGATAAGTGTTTGTAACTGCTGAAGTATTCAAGGTACTGCTTTAACATTTGTCCCACAACTACCTTAGGGTAAGACCTTTCAATAGCGTGCACCCCGTCCTCAGTTTGATCTTCTGCCTAGGTCAAAGGCAGGTCATAGTTTATCATTTAAACCCATGTTTGAGTTCTACTTTAAGTTTTGGAAAGTGTTTGTAACTGCTGAAGTATTCAAGATACCGCTTTAATATTTGGCCCACACCAACATTAGGGTTAGACCTTTCAGTATCACACACCCTTTTTTTCGTTTGACCTTCTGCCTAGGTCAAGGTCACGTCATACTTTGTCATTTAAACCCATGTTTGAGCTCTGCGTTTAAGTTTTGATAAGTGTTCGTAACTGCTGAAGTATTCAAGATACGGCTTTAATATTTGGCTGACACCTACCTTAGGGTAAGACCTTTCAGTAGTACACACCCCTTCCTCAGTTTGACATTTTGCCTAGATCAAGTCATACTTTGTCATTAACAGCTGTCTTTAAGTTTTGAAAAGTACATGACTGCTTAAGCATGTAAGATATAGCTTTCATATTTCGTCCACACCAACCAAAGGGATTCAGCATGTAAGATACAGCTTTCATATTTCGTCCACACCAACCTAAAGGAAGATATTTCAATGGCATATATCCCAACCCTCAGACATCAAAGTCAGGTCATACTCTGTCATATAAGTTTAAGTTCTGCATTTAATCTTTAATATTTAATAAAGATTGTTTACTTATCTGATTAGCCCTTTCCGGCAGGCTGGGTTGTCTTCTGACAACTCTTGTTGTGATTGGCATTTTAAGGGTTAAATCACCTTTTCTCGAAACCATCTGATGGTGAACTGTCTTATAAAAAAGGTTCCAGTATATTACTAATTATTGTTTCAAAATGTTGTTTACAATTATCTAGAAGAAGATTTCACATAAGCTTTAATTAGCTTGTTATCTGATCCTCTATGTCATTTTTGTATGTTTGTGTTGTACTCATTATATTTAATAAACTATTGTTTAAACCAGTTATCTAGAACAATGAAATTCTTATCGATATTTGTTATCTTTCAGAATGAGAAAGAAAAAGCCCATTACCTGTGGACTAGTATAGCTTACTATGGAGAGAAAAAAAACATCACAGGTAGGATGAAGCCCACTACAGGAAAACATATTCCTATGTAAAAAATAGTCCATAGGTCTAGGATATGTCTGGGTGGCAGAGCGGTTAGTCATAGCTCCAGGTATGAGTGGGTACTAGATAAATGTTTTTCTTATTTCTGCACAAAAATATATATTGTGGTACTCATTAGAAGCACCTCCATGAGATGCTACTAATGAGAACCCACAACATATGTTTTCATAGAGAAATAAGAAAACTATTAACCGTTGTTCTGCTGAACCCAGATATACCCTGCATTTGCAAACAGTGTAGATACAGATCAGTTGGCTTCTGAAGAAGCCAACTGATCTGTATCGGCACTGTTTGCCATTAAGTACATGTATGTGAATTTATAGCAACAATCTGGATTAAGAAATCTGATTGGCATCTTAATTTATTCAGCAGGACAAGGGTTGATACTTTTTGGCTTAAAAAAAAAAGTGCCTTATTTTGAGCTTTTACCTGTGCTCCCAGCTTCTGATCATGAGGTCCTAGGTTCAAATCCCCCTGGAGGCAGATTGCCATAATTCAGTTCATGACTGTATGGTGCTTCATTGCACAGAGCCTTTCATTATAATAGCGCTTTCTTTGTCTCAGTATGACTTAACAGTAATGTTGAAAAGGCCGTAAAACACCAAATCACCTCCTTAGGGAATGTCAGACACTTTTTTCTGCAAAAAGTATCAGAGCTCTGGAAATTTTTTTTTTTTTTTTTTCTCCCTAAAAGTATGTATATATATCTTATTTCTCAATGAAAAGGTATGTTGTGGTATGTATTAGAGTGTCTTCTAGTGAGTACCACAACATCTTTTCATGGAACAAATAGCTGACCTCAGTGGCTCCGTCAGATGAGCATCTGGTGATCAGGAGGTCACAAGTTTGATCCCCACCAGGTCTGGCATCAGTCTTTTGTTGAGACTAGTCATGAAATATTTTCAAATACAGTCATTCTCTCTCCAACTGGTTCAAGAAGGGCATTTGTCATTCTGGCAAAAGAATGTGCTCAAATACTGGTTAAGTGCTTCGTCTCAGGATTAAGCCTGCCCAGGAACATGACCCTAATGGGTTTACTGGGCCTTAAAACCTTAACTCAGTCATGGAAAAATAATTTTCTGCATTCTTGGCCCAGTTGTTCAAAACTAACAGTGTCGTTAGTTAACATATAGTTGAAACTTTGATCATTAAATATGGCCGATATGCTAATATTTTTGCTGAAAAAATGTGAGTAGCTTTTGCATTTGCAAGCTACTCACATTTTTTCAGTAAAAGTACACATGAATTAGATATTGTACTTACTAAAACAGTCATTAGATATTGTACTTACTAGAACAATTCGGCATCGGTGGCTCAGTTGGATGCACCGTCTGCCTGGGAGACCAGGAGGTCACAGGATCAACCCCCGCCGAGGTCTGCAACTCATTCATGGAGATTGATCATGAAATATTTTCTACGGTCATTCTCTCCCTTCCGCTGATTCAAGAAGGGCATTTGTCAGTTTCTGGCGAAAGAATGTGCACAATACTGGTTAACCGCTTGGAGGACTAAGCCTGCCCAGTAAACGTGTGGTTAGGTAAACTGAACATGCTCGACATGACCTCATTGGGTTGACTGGGCCGTAAAACCACAACACAAGCAAAATAACCTTTTTAGCCCCGCAGATCAAAACCAATACCTGTGCAAATTGTGAGGATCCAGATGAGATGAGGAGCCATCTCATTTGGATCTACACTGTTTGCCATTCTGTTTCAAAGGCTCGGGATGCGCTTTTGTGGTCAGTTTACTTTAGACTGAAACCCCTATTTGCATCAATGGACAAGTCCAAATTCAAGAATTGAAGAATCCACTTTAGAAAGTCAGGGATGAAGGGGTTTAAAAGAATTGATACCCTTTCAGGAGAGTTATCTCTTTAAAAAATGATTTTATCTCCCTTCTGGAAAGGGGTCTACTCCAAAAAGAAAAGAGCTGCAGTCCTTAGTGGCTCAGTTCGCTACACATCTGACTGGTGCTCAGGAGGTCGCTGGTTCATTCTGTGCCGGGGCCATCAACATTCTTTTATAGAGATTTTCTATGGTCATGCTCTCCCTTATGCTGATTCAAGAAGTGCAGTTGTCAGTTTCTGGCAAAAGAAAGTTCACAAGTTATGGTTACTGCTTAGATAACTGAGCCTTACCGGCCTCGGTGGCTCAGTTGGATGCGCCGTCCGACCGGAGACCAGGAGGTCACGGGTTCAACCTCCGCCGAGATCGACAACATTCTTTCGTGGAGATTGCCATGAAATATTTTCTACGGTCATTCTCCCCCTTCCGCTGATTCAAGAAGGACAGTTGTCAGTTTCTGGCGAAAGAATGTGCACAATACTGGTTAACCGCTTAGAGGACTAAGCCTGCCTAGTAAACGTGTGGTTAGGTAAACTGACCGCGCTCGACATGACCCCATTGGGTTGACTGGACCGTAAAACCTCAACACAAACAAACAAACTGCCAAGGAAAAGGGCATTTAGGTAACTGACCAGCTCCACATGACTTTAAACATGTTGACTGGGCCATTAAACTCCAACCTAATCTGCTTAAAGGGCAGAATTTCTTGCTTCTTTCGTTTTACAGTAAGGATTTGGTGTGTGGAAAAGCAAAACAGGACAAGTTGTTGTACAAAATGGCAGAAAATCTACTAAGTGTATCCGGTGTCATTAACTCTTAAGATGCCAAACACAACAATTGTCATCTGCTTTGTCTTCTGTCGATTACTTTAAAAGTCATCGTTGCAAACAGTGTGGACCCAGATTAGACTGCTCCTATTGGAGCAGTCTGATCTGGGTCCATACTGGTTGCCTATATGCAAAAAGTCTGTTTGAAAAGTTTGCAAGAAGATGCAGCAGACGACATAAACAGAAGACATTTTCAGATGTAGGTTTTCTTGGCATCTTATGGGTTGAGGTTAGTTTGAATATTCTGTGTCAGATTAGCCGCGTCAAGTGAAAAAGTACCTTCAAGGATGCGCAAAATGTGTGGATTCACGTCATCCTGCAGAACCGCAAGGTCTTATCCGGGCATTGCTCTCCATTGAAACATTCTATGGTATCCAATTATTCTGTTAGCAGACAGTGAAGGCCCTGATCAGACTGCGGATGCGCAGGCTGATCTGGGACGCCTGTCCACATATGCCCGAGATACATTTTCGCATGATGCAGCCCGGATAAGAGGAGCATCCAGGTATTTTTTTCTACGCGATTAATGTGGAATTATCTTGCCGAGGCTCTTTAAATGAGTACCCATAACATATGTTTTCATGGAGAAATTAACCCTTAAACTGCCAATCACAACAATTGTCGTCTGCTTTGTCATCTGCTTGTGATTTTAAAAGTCATTTCTGCAAACAGAGTGGACCCAGATCAGACTTAGGAGCAGTCTGATCAGGGTCCACATTATTTGCCTGTATGCAAAAAAGGTTTGAAAAGTTTGGAAGAATATTCAGCAGATGACATAAACAGATGACATTTTCAGATGCAGGTTTTCTTGAGCCCTGGCATCTATTTCTATTTTTCTTTTTATTTTTTAGGTTTACTGAGAATACTACGTCTTCTGGACAATTCAGACTTCTTGGAATATGAGAGAACTATCATCGATTATATGTATCCTGCTTTGCAGAAGTCTGGTCAGTCTGTGAATCAGATCTGCAAAATACTCATGGTAATCATACTGTCACTGTGAGATAGTTGCAAGACATTTTATTATATATTCTGCTTTACAACAAGCTTATCAGCTCATGGAGCAAATCATGCAAATTCTAAAAGTGATTTTAACCCTTTGGCTCTTTATTTTATGAAAATAGACACTTCCATCTTTGAGTTTGGACATGTCCATTGTTAAAAACAGGGGTGTTGGGAAAAAAAATAAAAAATAAAAAGCAAACTTTGTAGATCCCGATGAGAGGGTTGTTCATTATGAGCTGTCTCATCTGGATCTACAGCTGTTACTTTATACCTGGTTTGGTCTGTAGGGATGAAAGGGTTAACCCTTAAAGTGCCAAGCAAAATTTGTAGCAGACAGAATTTTATTTTATTTTATTTTTTTTTTATTTTTCAGAGAAAACAAGTCTTGACATTTCATGTGAATCATCTGCCAAGCAGCCAATTCGTTTGAAATGTCAAGGCTTGTTTTCTCTGAAAAATGAAAAAAAAAAAAAAAAAAAAAAATTGTCATCTGCTGCAGTTGTGATTGGCACTTTAAGCGTTAATTGTAGTGTGAGAGCCATCAGACATATATAGCAATGATGTAGACCCAGCTCAAACTGTTTCTAATGTGCGTCCCCTGGTGATCAGAAGGTTGCAGGTTTGATCCCCATTGAGTCTGTCAACATTCTGTCATGGAGATTGATCATGAAATATTTTCTACAGCCATTCCCTTTCACAGATTCAATAAGGGCAGTTGTCAGTTTCTGGTGAAGGAAGTGCATAAGTACTGAATAACGGTTTAGTGGACTAAGCCTGACCAAGAAAAGTGTGATTAGGTAATCTGATCTAACTCCCATACTGTTTGAGATAATTTGATATTTGGTTGAGGAGGACCAGTAGCCATGTAGCATGCAAGAGAGACAACTCTCACTTTATTTGTTATGTAGTTATTTCCCCCTGAAGCAGAAATTATAGACTCATCTTTGTGTCAAGGTCAGTTCTTACTTTTGTCTTTTACACCCATGTTTAAGTTTTGTGTTTAAGTTTTGAAAAGTGTACATAACTGCTGAAGTATTCAAGATAGAGCTCTAATAATTGGCCCACACCAGCCTTAGGGTTAGACCTTTCAATAGCACACAACTCTTTTTCAGTTTGACCTTCTGCCTAGGTCAAGGTCAGGTCATACTTTGTCATTTGAACCCATGTTCGAGTTCTGTGTTTAAGTTTTGAAAAGTGTTTATAACTGCTGAAGTATTCAAGATACTGCTTTAATATTTGGCCCACACCAATATTAGGGTAAGACTTTTCAATAGCTCAGACTTTTTCCTCAGTTTGACCTTCTGCCTAGGTCAAGGACAGGTTATACTTAGTCATTTAAACCCATGTTTAAGTTTTGTGTTTAAGTTTTGAAAAGTGTTCGTAACTGCTAAAGTATTCAAGATGCTGCTTTAATATTAGGCCCACACCTACCTTAGGGTAAGGCCTTTTAACAGTACACACCCCTTCCTCAGTTTGACCTTCTGCCTAGGTCAAGATCAGGTCAAACTTTGTCATTTATAGCCGAGTTTAAGTTTTGAAAAGTGTGTACATGGCTGCTGAAGTATGTAAGATACAGCTTTCATATTTCATCCACACCATCCTAAGGGAAGATGTTCCAATGGCATATACCCTGTCCCTCAGTTTGACATTCTTCAGACATCAAAGTCAGGTCCTACTCTGTCATTTCTGCCATGTTTAAGTTCTGCATTTAATCTTTACTATTTAAGGATTGTTTTCTTATCCAGTCAGCCCTTTCCGACAAGCTGCATTGTCTTCTGACAACTTATGTTTATAACTGAGCTAGGCACTGATTTGAATATGGTTGAGGTTGCACAAAACTGCAGTGACCAACTAGAGTCTTTCTTGCTGAGCATGTAGGAATTAGTTGCAACTGTGCCCTGATGCCTTAACCTGGCTAGTTTGTAGCTGATGCTTCTTCCAAATGCAAATGTTCATTTATGTGTCAATTTATACATGGTTATATTTTAGCACTTGACATATGTTTTCCATAAAATGTATGCTGTTTTTTGTTCCCGCCTTTTCGAAGAAAAGTGAGGGAACATAGTATTCAGCTTTTCTTTACTCTGTAACTCTGTAATTCCTCCCTCTGAAACTAGGTACCTCATGGATGTAGCACCTAAAGTTGTGGATGGATCCTTTTGAAACATTGCAGGTGTTTTTGTCACGGTCTTAAGACATGCATGTACTTTTTATGCCCCGCCATATGATAATGGCGGGGTATTATGGTTTCGCGTTGGACGTCCCTGTCTGTCAGTCTATCGGTCAGTCGTACGTCCATCCATCCATCCGTTTTTTGTTTCCGGATGATAACTTGAGTAAACTTCAATGGATTTTTACCGAACTTGGTATGTGCATTGATATTGTGGACAGTGGAGATTTGATTTGAGATTGTAAATGGGCAAATTTTGTCAAATTCTTACGGAGTTATCTGCCCACGACATGATAATGGCGGGGTATTATAGTTTTAACGTTTTTATTTTGTATTCATGAAACTATTTTGGTCACTTTTTCTGGGTTTTGGATCTAGTCGTTTTTCGAGTTCAAACAGTATACATAGTGGGTATCTTGTGGACACAACTCTAGCTGAGCGGCTAAGAGCCAAGATTGTGCTATTCCGGATACAAGCATGAAACTTTCCACAATTGTTAAGGTTGCTAAGCCGATGATTTTCCGATATAGAACCACCTTGACAAATTTCCTCTGCGCATGCGCGAAGTAAAATTCACTTCCGGTGTATACAAATTTGAGTAAACTGGTAAATACTTGCAACTGGTGTCAATAAATTTGACTCAAAGGGTGCATTATGCCTTCATATACCTTATAATTATTTCCCTGACAATAATGGATAGTTCTGCGCAAGCGCAAAAACCTACTTCCGGTTGAGTGTATAATTTCTCCTACGTTTTACTGATCAATGGGACAAATGCGTGCCTTCTTTTAAACAGATATACATGTTTTACATGATGCCCATCCTTACAGCTTTACGAGTTACAGTAGATGGAAAATGGAAACAGGACACTGACTAACAATGTATGTATGCGCATGCGCAAAACATTACATTTCAATCACCAATGGTTTCATCAACTTTTGCACCTAAACTCGCGACTTTGAACTTCCTAATGTCTAAGAATATCTGATTTGATAATTTCATAAAATTGTGCCTGTTATATTTTTGGAGATCATTTACAACAACACGAATAAACACACACTTAGTTTGGTCCCCTGACGTTTTTGGGGTGCGCATGCGCAGAAAAAAAGTACATGAAGCTTCTGAAATTTGTTTTGCGCTTCAGAAACTGTTTTTGATTTTGTGCTTAGATAGACATAGCCACAGAAAGGCAAAGACCTAATGGCAGTTACCTTAACTATCACAGCCACCGTCACAGGCACAAAGAGCGGTGCATTGCAGGGCTGCTTTGTTGCACTTACAACGCTTAGTTTTGCAACCCTGGAGACAGCCACACCTTACTAATTCAAGTGAAGTTAATGATGCCTGTGGAATTGTGGTCCATAGTGGACAAAACAATCAAGTTTCCTGTTTCATCCAACCCCACTCATCTGGACTTGGTAATGCTGGCGAGAGATTCAGCACTTGTCCCCAGATATGGCCTCCCTGATACGCTGCTCTCAGAATATGTTGGTGCAATGCTGCTTGCGTAGGGGAAGCCTTTCCATTGATCGACCCTTCTTTGTAAATAATTGCTTTCTAGCAAAGTCAATACTTGTGCAAGTACTTGTTCCACCATACAGTAGTATGACGAAACGTTCAATGCTTGATAAACAAGCTGTAGATGGCCTTTCTGGAGCTTTGCATAGTTGCTCAAAGCTTTCTGATACTTCAGGGAAGCTTACCCAAGTTTCCCAAGCACTCCGTTCACCATGGCCAAGGATGGAAGAGGTCGTGTCACAGCCTGTTAGCGCGTGGAAGAATGGAAGACATTTAGATTTCCTTCTTCCTATCGCTTGTGCCACTAAATGAGATGCAATGTATTTTCGATGTTTTCCAACACCAAAGTCAAGCCAAAGTTCATCTATTCCAAGTTGTTCAAAGACAGACACAGCTAGCACTACAACATCTGTATCAACAGTGCGAACAGTCATTTTCTTATGCCCTCTGCTCGCTGCATCTGCAGCATGAACAAACATCCTTGTGTCTGCCTCTTCATGCAAACATGGAGCAAGCGATGTTGTATCTCGAACTGGAGAAACTAACACTTCAATACCGTCTGTGACCACGATCTCCTTGTTTGAATCGGACGCCCAAGCAGAAGAAACCTGTGAGAGATAGTGGAATAATTCTTCTTTATTGTCATCAACGCGCAAGAAATCTTGCCAGTTCTTTGGAACGGCTGATGACGGGGTAACCCTCCGACGGATCCCTTTTCCACGCTTCTCTCGTGTTGAGGACTTCAAACTGTCAACTTTATATGTGTCCCAGACGATATCTACTCGGTCAACTGCATTTAGTTGCGACATGATATTTGGTTTGAAAATATCTTGGGCGTACTGTTCAAATGTAACTCCAATAGGTTTGAGCATCTGAACAATTGCGGCCCCATCTAAAATGATTGCACTTATTTCCTGAGGAGATTCTGTCACAAAAGGGACAAGTGTCTCAAAACAGACAAGTAAATCTGATTTTGCAGAGAATCGTTATTTTCCAGAGTCAGACAAAGACGGTGGAAAGGCTTGGTTCTCGTGTTTGATGAATTCATCAACATCACCACCTCTATGCTGACATCCGATGTATAGTTTGGAAAATAGAGCAGTGTCATTCTTGGCAAGGGCAAGCTCAGTTTTGCCTTTCGGTTGCGCCTTCTTATCCTGACTGTTAAATAGTACCAACTTATTTCTCGGTATACTGTCATACAATGGCGTCGTTCAGTGAAAGAGCCTCTCCTCAACAAATGTATCAAACTGCTCCTGACCGATTCGTTTGATTTCATCTACAGTTTTCCGCATGGCTGAGTCAGCAATATCTTTCGTGTCAAGAGATATTATATCACTACTTGCTTCCAGAAATGGATTACCAGATTCTTCGAAGTAGGATACCAAAGCAGTCACTTGTTCAAAGAATGTTTTCTGAACGGCTCCCTGTTGTTCATGGTGACATGTTTCATCGACATCTTCGGTCGTTAGCTGGTCTTCAAATTCAGCAACTATTCTTGTGATCTCTGGACCCGCCAGCATCCATCGACGGAGTGCACCGGGATTTTCTGTTAAACCCACAGTTCCTCCATCCCCCTTGACATACGCGTTGTTTTGTTCATGTGCGTGATCTGTCGCGATTGCGGAAAAGAATCTCTGACATTTCTGAATCATAAACTTGCCAGCCTTAAACTCGTTTGCGATTTCTGGATGTTTTGATTCAAGACCAATCATATCCCGTATATGAACTGTTAAATACCTTGCATAATTGGTGTGATCCTGTGCTGACAGCCAAGGTGCAAGCTGTGTCAGTGAGTCGATGTATAGACCGAAATCGGACGTCCGGAGAGATCTGACGAAAATCAAGATGGTGAGTATCAATTCGAAAGTGAGACTCCAGTATTTAAACTGTGGGATAGCATGCTGCTGCAAACACCAGCCATCAAAGTCTAACATGTCATCGGGGCTGGCTGCAGTCTTGTACTCTTCATGTTTTTTGTAAAATAAACAATGCAGCGGCTGTTACCTGATGAGCATGCCTAGTCCTAGTTATGTGGCTGGCTTTAAGGAAAGAATCTGCCATACCAACTTTAGCAACCCCTGCTTGTACAAGACAGTCTGTCCAACCACTGCCATCCAGCCATCCACCGAGGGCTTTGAAAGCTGCCATCTCGATATGAAGACCTCCTAACATCACCACAAATTGGTCTTCACCAAATTGCTCTGGCCAGTTCCATTGTACTTGTTTGGCAATGGCATAGAGGGGTTGATCAAAGGTAACAACTGGAATTTGGCCGGGGTTGAGAAATTGGACTGCCTTTCTAACAACACACATTGAGTGCGTTTTCATCGCAGGAGAGTGAGCTTGTTCCTTGAACAAGGGGAGCATAGCTCCAAGAGAAATACTTTGAGACAGCTCATTATGTAAACTGGCATGGTAAGCTGCCCAAGATATGTATTCATCCTTTTGTACGTCGCCCTGCGTCAGTTTTTCGAGAACATTTTCTAGCCAGCTCTTTTCGCATTGAAAGGCATTTGATAAAGACATACCGTTTCCTATAAGATCGCCATTTTGGGGCGGTACCACGGGAGTAGATGATGGGAGAATCAAAGGCGGTACAGTTGTGTACGATTCTTGTAATGTGTTAAAGGCCTTGCTGGTTGAGGATGTTTCAATGACTACGACATCACGAGATTGACCCTCATTTTCAGCTGTTGGGTGCTGAAACATTGATATGCCAGTTCCATGAAACCAGTCTGTGGCTGTTGTTGAACTCGGATTATGGTCTATATTGTCAACAGCCGCTGTTGTGAAGAGGTTTGTTCTGAGTTTCGGTGGGCATACAACTTGCTCCTGCTCAAAACGTCTACAAACACTGTTTGCAAGGTCTGCAGACAACCGAAGTACTCTATCATATGAAATACACAGACCTAGGTGAGAGAGTTTGTCGACAAGGTCTTTTTTTCGTGTATGTGCATGCAAATGCAGGCCAAGGTAAATAGAAAGGGGCGTTTCGGAGGATCGCGTATGGCGTTCATGTGTCTTTCGTTTTCGTTTTATTGTGTTGAAAGCAATAAGCTGTGATATGGCAAGCGCATTGTTTGATTGAGCGTTCTGATCTTTGATATTCGAACCTTCATGTATCATGCGCACTAAGCCTAACAAAGACATGGGAACAGAAGATGTTTGACAGTCATCATCAAAACTACCACTGAATTCATCTGTGGAAGACCTTAAATCAAACAGATCCCTTCGGATAATCCTTGCTGCTTTTGCCAGAACCACAGCATCATTATCGTAATCCATATCGCATGCAGCACTCAACACATGTCCTATGTCAGATTCAAATGCTAACACAACCTGTTTTCCTTGTGGATGAGCTTTTAGATCAGGAATGCTGGCTAAGATTCTCTCTTTAAGTTTGGTAGAATGCACTCGTTTTTCTACATTCAAACCAAGTTCTTTGATGCGAGATGTATAAAGAGTTACCAGATCAGACAGCTGAAAAACAGGAGCTATTGAAGACTCTGTACGAGCATCTTCTATATATGAAACAAGTTCTGCCAGTGCCAAGCTGTTAATCATATCTTCATTGCTTACTGCTGCGCGTTTGCTGCGCTCAAGACTTCTAACACGGTTATAAAGACCAGTAAGGCATTTCGGGTGGTACTTAACTTCCTGTGCCATCACATCACCTGCACTCAACTTTGCAAGCAAAGCCTCGTCTTCGAGAAGCCTAGCACTTTCCAAAGCTCGAGAATTAACTTTGAATGTCATTGCCTCACGGCTTTTTTCATCACGGATTACCTGGTCACAGAACAGACATGCAACTTTCATGTCTACTTTTGCTTTTTTTCTGAGACCGTCTATATTTCCCGCCAACGGAGTCCAACTCCTTGAAATTGTCAGATGTGTGCTTTTCTGCCCTTTCCAATTTAGTTGCATTAAACTTGCAGCGACAGGATTTGTGCCATGAGGCTTTTCGACAACGCAGGGTTACTTCTATACCATCGCCATCATCAAGTCTTTCTAACGAGATCTTGACTGGAAGTTCATCAATATCCGAAAATCTCATTAGATTTTCTGTAAAAGACTTGTAACCCGCACCTGCGTCTTTTCTCTTTGAGTCTGCTGGACACTCGAGGCGCTCATCTGTCACATCTTGACAGATAATGCATTTTGTCCATTCAGAACTAGAATGCGAATCACTGAAAGAAGCAGGCGGCGAAAGTGAGGCTGCCTCAGCTAATTTAATGCGTTTAGCCATATTGATTCTACTAATTCAGTTTGTGGAAAAAACCTCAAACGAAAGATTGAACACGTGGCTGTATCGTCCATGATGTAACCGTATTGATGACGTCACGGTAAAATTTCAATCTACTTTCGTTTTCCAATGCGAAATGGCATGACGTCATCAGTGGTAAATACAACATCCCACATTTCTGGAGCAACATCTCCAAAGAGACCTAAAATAAGAATTTGACGGGGACGTAAAGCCTTCATGAAAACAAACAAATAAACCTTTGCCTGGACAGGCTTTTCTTAGTCACTCAAATTGGATAAGTTCCGCAATTATAGATCTACGCTAAACATATTTATTGCATTTATGACCATTTATAGCGATGTTATTTATAGTAAACAGCCAAAAAGGCATTGCGCATGCGCAGTTAATAATTTCTAATGCAATTGTTTATTTATGAAAATGTTTCAAGAACGGTACAACGTTTCCGCTTAAATCATAGTTTAACTGCACCTATTACAATTCAACGCATGTTCGGTAACAGACCAAAACAAGCAAAAATGGACCGCGCATTCAACTAAAAATGGACTGCGCATGCGCAATATACATTTTCCAAGTGAGCTGTATATCTGGAAACGCTTTGTCAGTCAAGCTATGCAACTGTACCAAGTTTCATTATTATAAAAAGGTAGGCCATGGTGTTGTATCTTACACAATTTTCATGTTTACACCAAAAACGGGTTGCGCGAAAATGCACTGCGCATGCGCAGTGAAGATTTGTCAAGGTGGTTCTATATCTAAAAATGCTTAGTCGGTCATGGTCTACAACTGTGCAAAAAACCATGCTTGTATCCGGAATAGCACAATCCATTGAAAGTATGGCTCTTAGCAGTTCTGCTACTCCTCCTGCAGTTGTGAAATGTTCTTTTTGAATCTTTTTTAATTTTTGCAGGTTTTTGTCATGGTCTCAAGATATGCACATGCTTTTGGTATTTTCCTGAAATTATTTTTGTTAGTTTTCTGTGTTTTCGATTTAGTTAGTTTTCAAGCTTGAATAGTATAGATAGTGGGTACATTGTGTATGCAAACTCCTGTGATAGTTGTTGGTGGATTTTTTTAAACTTTGCAGGCATTTTCTACATGGTCTGAAAATGTGCATATCCTTTGGCTATAAACATTAGATTAATTTTTGTCACTATTTTATGTTTAATTTTAATAGCCATTTTTTGCCACAATAGTATGCATAGAGTGGGTGTATTGTGTGCCCAACTCCTCCTACAGGCTTCAACCTATCTTTTGAAACTTTGTAGGCATTTTAACTGCGTAATACTTTAACCTATAGATAATGTGCTATTCTATTCTGTTTTTCACCCCCTCCACAGAAAAACAACCTTTCAGTCGTGATAAAGTCTTAATTCAGAAGGTCCCTGTTAACAGTTACCTGTGTGATGTAATTCCTCCCGCTCAAATGATCACGTGTCAGTTTCTTTTCTGTGGACAGTGAAAAAGCTCAAGGATTAATTACCTGTGGAAGAAATTGGTATTTATTTCTTTTTACACAGCTAAATTTCTCTATCCTTGCTTTTCTCTTGTTTTATATTCACTCCTTCTACTAAACATGTAATTCTTTTGAAATGATCGATTTTTGATTTCTTGCTTTTCTAGCGTTATTTTCTGTGTCATTTGTTTCCACGTCATTCGATGTATATCGCCCACAGCAAATGTGGTCATTTGAAGGCCAAATGGGATAATCACCCTACTTGTATATCTTGTACTGCTTGTCTGCCTGTTTCTCCTTGTTAGCTCACCTGAGCACGAAGTGCTCATGGTGAGCTATTGTGGTCAGTCAATGTCCGTCGTGCGGCGTGCGGCGTCAACAATTGCTTTAAAAGCCTACTCCTCCTACACCCCTGGACCAATTGACTTGATACTTGGTAGGAAGCATCAGGTTGACTTGTAGATAAAAAATAGCTAAAATTGTTCCAATCGGAAATCCAAGATGGCCACCATCTTGAAAATCTATTTTTTACTTCTTCTCCTGAACCGAAAGGCCAATTGACTCCAAACTTGCTAGGAACCATCGGGGTGACTTGTAGATAAAAAATAGCTAAAATCGTGCCGATCGGAAATCCAAGATGGCCGCCATGGCCGCCATCTTGAAAATGTATTTTTTGCTTCTTCTCCTGAACCGAAAGGCCAGTTGACTCCAAACTTGCTAGGAAGCATCAGGGTGACTTGTAGATCAAAAATAGCTAAAATCGTGCCAATCGGATATCCAAGATGGCCGCCATGGCTGCCATCTTGATAATCTATTTTTCGCTTCTTCTCCTGAACTGAAAAGCCAATTGACCTCAAACTTGATAGGAAGCATCAGGGTGACTTGTAGATCAAAAATAGCTAAAATCGTGCTGATCGGAAATCCAAGATGGCCGTCATGGCGGCCATCTTGAAAATCTATTTTTTGCTTCTTCTCCTGAACCGAAAGGCCAGTTGACTCCAAACTTGCTAGGAAGCATCAGGATGACTTGTAGATCAAAAATAGCTAAAATCGTGCCAATCGGAAATCCAAGATGGCCGCCATGGCCGCCATTTAGATAATCTATTTTTCGCTTCTACTCCTAAACCCAAAAGCCAATTGACTCCAAACTTGGTAGGAGGCATTGGGGTGACTTATAGATCAAAAAATAGCTAAAATCGTGCCTATCGGAAATCCAAGATGGCCACCATGGCAGCCATCTTGAAAATCTATTTTTCGCTTCTTCTCCTGAACGGAAAGGCCAGTTGACTCCAAACTTGGTAGGAAGCATCGGGGTGACTTGTAGATCAAAAATAGCTAAAATCGTGCCGATCGTAAAACCAGGATGGGCGCCATGTCAGCCATCTTGAAAATCTATTTTTCGCTTCTTCTCCTGAACCGAAAGGCCAGTTGACTCGAAACTTGGTAGGAAACATTTGGGTGACTTGTAGACCAAAAATAGCTAAAATCATGCCGATCGTAAATCCAAGATGGCCGCCATGGCGGCTGTCTTGAAAATCTATTTTTCGCTTCTTCTCCTAAACCCAAAAGTCACTTGACTCGAAACTTGGTAGGAAGCATCAGGGTGACTTGTAGATCAAATATAGCTAAAATCGTTCTGATCAGAAATCCCAGATGGCCACCATGGCCGCCATCTTGAAAATCTATATTTAGCTTCTTCTCCTGCACCGAAAGGCCAATTGACTCCAAACTTGTAGGAGACATTGGGGTGACTTGTAGATCAAAAAAAGCTAAATTTGTGCCAGTCGGATATCCAAGATGGCCGCCATGGCAGCCATCTTGAAAATCTATTTTTCGCCTCTTCTCCTGAACTGAAAGGCATGTTGACTCGAAACGGTAGGAAGCATTGGGGTGACTCGTAGATCATAAAAAGCTAAAATCGTGCCGGTCATAAATCCAAGCTGGCTGCCATTTAGAGTTTGTTCAAATGATCACACTCAATTGACTGGCATGCCGTATATCTTCTTCTTCAAAATAAAGGACTGCTTAAATGATGATCTTTTCATTAGTTGTGATGACAGGAATTGAAAAATGTTGCATAACATCTGCATATCTGCAGTGGCTATGTCACTCAGGTGAGCAACCCGTGGCCCATGGGCCTCTTGTTCTATATGCAGTAATTCAAACACTCACCGGTCATCCAGTCACCGGTCATCCAGTCACCGGTCAACTAGGCATCGGTCAACCAGGCACTAGTCACCAGTCATTCGCATATGACTTTCAAAATGTGCCTCTACAAAATTATGCTCCTTCTATAAGCAGCCATGTATCTCACGGTTGTATCCATAGACAACCAAATGTACATACTCCTGGATATGAACATTCTGAAATGTCAGAGTTCCCAAATCCAGCTACTTCTTCCAAACAGTTAATCCCACTCGAGCCTGACTTCTCGCAGATGTCAGACCCGAGTGCGATGATTGATCCTCCTATTTCTACTAATGTTTCTCAGACTAGACCTTCACGGAAGGAACAGTCAAGAAGAGATCATAAATCAAAAACGAGAAGAAGACATCGATCATCTTCTTCCTCTTCTTCCATTTCTAGATCAGATTCTTGACGAAAGAAGAATTCAAAGAGATCTAAACACTCAACCAAAAAGAGTAGAAGATGATGGACCACGCCTTCTTCTTCTTCTAATACTTCTCAATCTCAGATTGACTTTGGCAGATAAAAAAGGGCTAATAAATCTTCCCAGGTTGTTCAAATGCCTGTTCAGGCTTCTTCCTGCTGAGTTATGACCTAAGACATCAAGCCCCATCTAAATCTCTTTCTGGGATAGAGATAATGGAGTCCCGTTCCACACCATTACTTGTTCTGCCCCAGTCTAAATTGGTTGAAAATATCACAAAGTACATTCAAAACAGACTTGATTCGGATAAATGTTTTAGAGACTGAATATGCCTGCAAAACTTGGTTTTGGCTGTTGCTCTGATTAAATTCTACAAGAGCCGAAACCAATATTTGCCCACTGACAATATTTCACAATTAGAAGCAGATGCCTCTCTTCTAGACATCTCGAATAAAGAAAGAGCTTCCATTCCTCTGAAGAATTTGGAAGCATGGGAAAGGAAGGCTAGGAAATTAGTTTCTGTTAATTCCCATGCTGACTTATTTTCTTCAGCTGCCTTCCTTTGTCTACAACAGGAATCGATGTCGAATGCAGCCCTTTCCAGGCTTTTGGAGGCTGTAGCCAAATCGATTAAGCACGCTACGGCCATGTCTACTCTTTTAACTACTGAAATATTTCAAGCTAGGAGGGATGCAGCCCTAGCTTCATCAAAACTGCTTCTTCACAATTCTTCATATGAGTTGAGGAACGCTCCTATCAACTCAAAAACATTATTTGATGGCAGGATAAAAGAAATAGCCAAATCAAATTTTGAAGCTCAACAGCAAAGGTTTTTAGCTTCTACTTCCATTCAATCACAATCTAGTTCTGTTAAGCCTCCTACTCCGAGTAGAGCTTTCAAAATACCTAAATATCTTGCCAAACAAACAATGACCAGACCTAAACCTATGCAATCGTATAGGTCCAAATCTCAACCTCAAAGTTCATCTTTTCACACTAAAAAGGAAAATATAAAGAGGACTGGTAACATCCGTCAGTTCTTCTCCTCTAAACCTGCCTCTTCTTTCACAAGATTATGAAGGCCAGCTCTTTCCAATGCCTGCGCTTCCGTACTCGGACATTCCAGTGGGAGGACGATTGGCCCATTTTGTGGAAAAATGGGAGGAAATTACAGACAACAAATTGGTCCTCTCTATCGTACAAATGGATTCAGGATACCATTCAGCAAAATTCCTCCTTTGCCATCTGTTCCTATCAGAATGAGTTAATCCTCCTCCCCGTTTCTCAGAGAAGAGATCGAAAACCTTCTCAAAAAACGGGCAGTGGAAAGGGTACAGACTCCGGGAACTCCCAGCTTTTATTCACGGATCTTCCTAGTTCCAAAAAAGAACGGAAAGTTACGTTTGATCACAGGCCTTTCTTTATTGAACCAATACATAAAGATACAGTCTTTCAAAATGGAGACAGTCAAGTCAATAAGACAAGCAATGAGACTCAATGACTGGGCTGTCTCCTTAGACTTAACAGATGCATACCTACACGTTCCGATACATCATCAATCCCGGAAGTATCTTCGTTTCGTTTACGAAGATGAGGTCTATCACTTCACGGCCTTACCGTTTGGAATGTCACTAAGTCCGTTGATATTTTCGAAACTGATGGACATTATAGCAGCTTTTCTACGCCAATGTGCCGTAGAGTGTCACGATTTGTAAAGTTGCAAGTATCAAGTTAAAATTGTCAAGTATCAAGTTAAATTGGTCGAGTATCGAGTTGAATTGGTCGAGTATTAAGTTAAAATTGTCGTGTATCGAGTTAAAATTGTCAAGTATCGAGTTGAAATTGTTGAGTATCGAGTTAAGTTGGTCGAGTATCGAGTTAAAATTGTCGAGTATTGTGTTGAATTGATTGAGTATCAAGTTAAAATTGTCGAGTATCGAGTTAAAATGGTTGAGTATCGAGTTAAAAATGTTGAGTGTCAAGATAAAATTGTCAAGTATCGAGTTAAAATTTTCGAGTATCGAGTTAAGTTTGTCGAGTATCAAGTTAAAATTGTCGAGTATCGAGTTAAAATAGTCAAGTATCGAGTTAAAATTGTTGAGTATCGAGTTAAGTTTAGATTGTGGAGCCTTGAGTCACAGATGTAATATATCAAGTTTAGGTACCTAATGAGCATGAATTTACATGGTTTAACTTATTTCAGCAGCATGACAATGCAGCTGTGTGAGTAATCTTATTTGAATATTTAATTAGCAATAACTATAATTCAGTCACCTGAACCTATTTTGTGTTTGTATTGTCCTAAAATATGTCATCAATTTTTCAACAAGCTAATTTTGCTGACTTAGGGCAGATGAAAGTGGTCTAAGCCTCTCAAACCAAATATTTATGCTTGCAGTCAAACCTATAGTGGGATTCCATTATTTCTAATTTATTGCCTGTTAAATATTAGTCTGCTGCAGCAGGGGGCTTATTAATAGGTTTTTACACTGATCACCTTTGGGGCTTATCAGTTATGGCTATTTTATATGAAAGATTCACTGATCAGCTGATCATTGTTGGAATGTGGTGTAAACACAGTAAATATTCCACAGAAAAAAAATAGGTAGAGCAGGTGAATTTTATTTTTGAGCAAGCTCATGACAAAAATGGCCTGTATGACTTGAGAAGACAAAGATCAGCCTGGGCATGAAGAGGCTTTGTGTCCTAAGCTATCCAGAGAGTTGGCGTGAAGACTCTGATTAGACCGGGTGCACAGGACATTTGTTGGTTTTGTTGTGTGCTGGTGTAACAAATTAAAGTGACCCCCCATAGAATAACAACCCCAAGGTCATTATTCTATAGAAAAAGGACCCCTTTTCTAAAAAATACTGACTGCCCTTACAAAAATGATGATCCCTTTGATGATATCCCATAGAATAACCACCAGGACCGTAGAATAACTCATTCTGTATAAAATAATGACTCACATTATAATGACCCTCTCGATGAGATTTGTCAAATATTGCCCCCCACCAAGATCTCATCACATAAGCTGTCATAAACTCCTTGCCCCCACCTAATCAGGCATCAGAATCTGTCTGTTTACACCATGTGTCTCAGTCACAGGACAGAATTTTTTCTTTTTTCTCTCTTTTTTTTTTTTTTTTTTTTAACCATTTTTTTCACAGCATATAGATAAGTCTTCAAACTAAAAATAGTCTTGTAAGACGAGGTATTTTGGAAACCTTAACAAAATGTACAAAGGTACAAAAACAGTAGAAAACATACCAATGTATGTCTAACCAACAGAATTTCTCAAATGCATCGTCCAGATTTCGAGCTCTTGTTGCAGGATTACTCTTACACGATCTTGTTTACCTGGAAAATTGGCCCCGAAACTTGTTGCAGGATTACTCTTATTTGAAGCAGTGTCTTCAAGCCCAAATAACAAAGTTAAAAGAGCGAATCAGTCTTTTATCAATTCCACAGCCATAGTGGTGCGACATAGAATTATGAATGGTTGATGCCATCAGGGCTATCTGTTCCCAAACACCAGCCGAGCTGCTTTCTATCTTTGTGTGTGTGTGTTTTTAAGCTAACTTTGTTCAATATTTTAATAAGTATCAAGCTTAAATTCATGAAATATGAGCATTTACTTCAGGTTATTAGTATTAACTGTTCTTTATTTATTTATTTTTTATCATTATTATTATTATTATTATTTTTTTTTTTTTTTTGATGGGGTAGGCTTTATTTTCTTCTTCGCATCGTCATTTAACTTCGCAAAGAGGGGTCATATACGGATAATAAAAATAGTATGACCTGGGGTCACTTTGTAGCTCACTTGAGCACAGAGTGCTCATGTGAGGTATTCTGACAGGCAGATGATCCGGCATCCATCTTACGTTATCTGTCGTCCGTCTGTCTGTCAAAATTTGCCATCTCCTCCTAAACCACTGGGCCAACTTTTACCACACTTCACAGGAATGTTTCTTAGGCGGTAATGATGGAAAATACTTCAAAGATATGGAATCCAAGCACAACTTTAGTTGCTGTGACAACCACATGGCAAAATCTTAGAAAATCTTTGTGTCGGAAACCCCTGCCTGATTTTAAAATAATTTGGCAGAAATGTTTCTTGGATGGTCGCCATGGGCGGGGCAAAGTTTCCATATAAGCCTGTGTAAGGAACTTCAAAAGTCTGTTCCTATGCAACATATCGCCCAAATCTAAAATAGTCAGTAATTGGACCTTAACATAAAGAACTAAAACAAGCTTGATTAGCATAAAAACATGGCGGCCATTGGTGGGGCTAATTTTCCATATAAACCTATAGAGGTCTATACAAAGTTCTGTAAAAGCCACTATGCTGCCTTTCCACCCCCCCCAACCCCATCAAAATATTTCACCGATACTCTGCCAGAATGCCATAGTTCTATTGAATTACAGATTGTGTCTGCCGGCCTCGGTGGCTCAGTTGGATGCGCCGTCCGACTGGAGACCAGGAGGTCGCGGGTTCAACCCCCGCCGAGGTCGGCAACATTCTTTCGTGGAGATTGATCATGAAATATTTTCTACGGTCATTCTCTCCCTTCCGCTGATTCAAGAAGGGCAGTTGTCAGTTTCTGGCGAAAGAATGTGCACAATACTGGTTAACCGCTTAGAGGACTAAGCCTGCCCAGTAAACGTGTGGTTAGGTAAACTGACCGCGCTCGACATGACCCTATTGGGTTGACTGGGCCGTAAAACCTCAACACAAACAAACAATACAGATTGTATCATGGCATTAGAACTGCCTTGGTTAGGCGATTCTGCGGGGTTGCTCAGAGATGATGTACAGTCCAACCTGTATTAAGCAAGCACTTAGGAACAAGCAAGTGCTTGCTTAATTTAAGACAGATGCTTACTTAATACAGGTGCAGTTTAATGTAATTGCTTTTTTTATGGAACTGAAAGTGTGTTTGCTTAACCCTTAAAGCGCCAATCACAACAATTATCGTCTGCTTTGTCTTCTGCTTGTGATTTTAAAAGTCATTTCTGCAAACATGGTGGACCAAGATCAGACTGTGAGCAGTCTGATCTGGGTCCACACTGTTTGCCGGTATGCAAAAAATAGCTTTGAGAAGTTTGCAAGAATATTCAGCAGACGACATAAACAGACAACATTTTCAGATGCAGTTTTTCTTGGCGCTTTAAGGGTTAATACAGGTTGCTTGCTTAATAGAGGTGACCAATATGACAGGTTTCACTGTACCTAATTTGAGTGATATGTATTGTGAATGCTATCAGAAGATATATATGTAACAGCTAGATCCTGGAGTGAGACACGCGCAGGCTGGTCAAAAACTGAGCATAGTTTTATGAGCTAAACTTGAGCATGTTTTCTGAAAATTTTCAAATACTAGCTGACAAATTCCAACTTAAACATTGCATAATTGCTTCCTTCCAGAGAAATAAATTGCCCTCAGAGGAGTTGTGCAGATGTATCAGAGACCAATTTATCAAACATCTGGCTTAACTCGATACTCGACTATTTTAACTCGATACTCGACAATTTTAACTCGATACTTGACTATTTTAACTTGATACTCCACAATTTTAACTTGATACTCGACAAACTTAACTCTATACTCGACAATTTTAACTGCACAATACATTAACCTAAAGATAATGTGCTATATTCTATTCTGCCCATACCTTCCACAGAAAAAACGACAGGAATGTCATCCCATACAGTCTTAATCCAAAAGTCCCTCAGGCAGTAACCTATGTGATGTCACTCCCAATCTTTTGTTCACATATCAATTTCTTTTCTGTAGAACAAAGAAAGTAAACAGGGATTTTTTATCTGGGTGAAAAAAATGTATTTTCTTCCTTTTCCTCTGGTTGAAATTTAATTCTTTGTTCTTTCTTATGATCCTTTATCATACCTTTCACTGTTCCTGCTAAATTTGTTTAAATCTAACAGTTCAATTTCTTGAAATTATTCTTCACTCAGTTGTCGTAATTTTTCCCGACTTCCATGACTATTCATCGCAGTGATTGTGGTCATATAAAATAGCATTTGGATAATCATAAAATGTATCAATTGTTCTCATTAGTTCCAGGGAATCTACTTGCTCCACATGTAGCAGCTGGTCTAATTCCATCTGCATGGAACTTGCAAAAGAAAAGAACTTACTCTTCCAGAAAGAGAGTCATGTCCAACAGAAGAAGTCTCTAGATGTGTCTGTTTCATCAGACGAAAGGAAAGAAATATGGGAACCCTGCCCCTTATGGCCCTGCTGCCCGGGGTAAGACCCATATTGGTGGCATGTTTCATCAGACGAAAGGAAAGAAACATGGGAACACTGCCCCTTATGGCCCTGCTGCCCGGGGTAAGACCCATATTGGTGGCAACTCCCTGGGTACTTGTACCCAAGGGACTACAAGTCCACCGGACATTGGCTAATGGTCACTGGTCACCGGGCATCCGATGACCGACCGACCATCATACATGTGATATTTTCAGGGACACAAAGTGGGAGATCTGCAATTTTTAGGAGGGAGATCCTGGTCTAAAAGAGGGAGATTTTTTTTGCGTCCCAAAATATTCACTTTAGTAACAAAATCGTTGGTGACTTTGACCACTGAATAATGTTAGTTTCTTTGTATAACGTGTTCATCCTTCAATTGTCCACATATGACTGAAATACTGTTGAAAGGCTATAACCATAAATAATATTCACCCTATTATGAGCCATGTTCATCCTTTCATTGTCTTGTTCATTTGTCAATGTATGATTGAAATACTGTTGAAAGGCTATACGAGGGATGTTCGAAATGAATTGCTTATTTCTATCTGGAGACTTCAAATTTCAAGTTAGCCCAAAAGTACTCATTTCATGCCCTCGAAGTACTCCCCCTGGCTAGAAATGCAAAGTTTCAGCCGATGTATCCACTTCTTGAAGGCGTCACGGTACGCTGATTTGGGCACAGTAATAAGGTACTGATGAATGGCAGATCCAAGTGCCTGTCGGGACTGGTATATCCGCCCAGCAAGGAATGCTTTCAGTTTCGGAAACAAAAAGAAATCACATGGGGCAAGGTCTGGGGAATACGGGGGGTGAGGCAAAACAGTTACTTTTTCTTTCTTGTAAAACGCCGTAACTATTGCGGAGGTATGAGCTGGGGCATTGTCATGTAGAAGACGGACATGTTTAAAACCAGTGGCAGGGCGTGGTTTCTGATAATACTTTTTCAGTTTCTTCAGTACTACATCTTTGTAGTACTTTCCGGTGATGCTTTTGCCCTTTTTCACTGGCACTTTTATTGCGACTCCATCACCAGAGAAGAAGATTGCATACAAAACCTACTTTGTACTCAAAGAACGTTTGGCAATTATTGGGCGTTTGCTGTGTTTAGTGGCCCAGATTTTATTGCTAATCTTTCTGACGGGCTCAAAATAATGGACCCAGGTTTCATCACCTGTGACGACATTGGCAAACTGCTTTTTGTCATATTTTGGAAACATTTGAAGCAGCTTTTTGGCCACTTAAACCCGTTGCCTCTTTTGCTCGTCAGTCAACAGATGTGGCACCCATCTAGCAGAAATCTTTCTGACTTTCAAATGCTTCTTCAAAATAAGGTGAACCGTTGAAAGTGATATGCCTACCTTTCGTGCAATATCACGAACTGTAAATCTGGATCTCCTTCAATGATTTCCTTTATGTTGGAAACAATTTCTTTACGAGATGCAGATTTTGGCCTACCTGATTTCGGTGCATTTTTGATGGACTCTACACCAGACTCAAATTTCTTTTTCCACCGCCGAACTGTGTCATAAGACACACAAGAAGGTCCAAAAGCAGTAGAAATTTCAGTCATCAGCTTCTTCAAAGAACAACCAAGTTTTGAGCGAGCTTTGATGTAAGCCCGTATTTCATCTTTTTTGTCAACGCTTCTACCAACCATTTTTACTGCAGTAGTCAATGACTGCGTGTATTCAAATGGCAAATTTTATGTCTTACACTTAGTCTAACATGTACATTTATACACCATTGTGTAGATATTGAATAACCCTATACAGGTATGTATTGGTTTTTATCGTGCCCCACGAGGATATCGAGCTAGAGGACAATAAGCAATTCATTTCGAACCGGCACAGTGGCTCAGTGGTAGAGCGTCCGCTTTGTGACCGGGAGGTTGCGGGTTCGATCCCCGGCCGGGTCATACCAAAGACTTTAAAAATGGTACTAGCTGCTCTTTCGCTTGGCGCTCAGCATTAAGAAAGTAGAGCTAGAACTGGTCAGCACAGTGTCAGTATAATGTGACTGGGTGGAATATCATGTCAAAGTGTCTGGGGCGTGATATTTCAGTGAGGCAGCACTCTAAAAGTGAGCATTGAGCTCCCTGCCACATCCAGACACCGTCGCGATATGACTGAAAAAGGTTGAAAGCGACGTTAAGCCCAAATCAAACAAACAATTCATTTCGAACATCCCTCGTAAATCATATTCACCCTTTCATATTGGTATACATTTTGCAGCTCCTGTCTTTGCTGCACCTTTTTTTTCATTTTATTTTTTCATTATTTTTTTTTTATGTAACAGCCTCACTGAGAGGACACCAGTTCTTCACCAACAAAAGTACCTTGCTAGCTGCTTATGCCACTGACAAAAACAGTGAACGACACACCCGGGCTGACGCAATCCTCGCAGTCAATTGAGAAACTATGTAATTTTTAAAACTGATTCCAAAGAGCCCAAAAACAAATCGGAATTCTATTTTTTAAGCGCAGGCTGATCAAGGTCTGCTTTTCACACAGGTTATGAGGTACGGTTTGCCTTGTTGCTATCCCGTAAAATTCTGCAGGTGGTACTTCAACCAAAATAAAAATAAAAAAAGTAACTTACCGATTCTTAAAAAAAAAAAAAAAAAATACCGGTAGGTGTCACATCCGCTTATTCCGATCAGGACTTGCACAGTTTACTTGACAGAGTTTGCAGGACCTAGAAACAGACTGCCTTCACAAACATTTAATGCGCAGGCTGGTCTTGGTCATCTGTATTTTGCACAGGTTATAAGGTACAATTTTCCTTGTTGCTAACCCAGAAATTTGTGCAGGTGTTCATTAAGTACTAACACCAAAAAAGGTATCTCACCCATTCTAAAAAAAAAAAAAAAAAAAAAATTAAAAAAAAATAAGAAAATAAGGCAGGGTGTTACATCTGCTGATTCCGAATATTTTTTACTTTTGAAGACTTCACTTTAACTCGATACTCGACAATTTTAACTTGACACTCAACATTTTTAACTCGATACTCAACCATTTTAACTTGATACTCGACCAATTCAACTTGATACTCGACAATTTTAGCTCGATACTCGACTAACTTAACTCGTTACTCGACAATTTTAACTTGATACTCGACCAATTCAACTCGATACTTGACAATTTCAACTCGATACTCGGCCAACTTAACTCGATACTCGACAATTTTAACTTGATATTCAACCATTTCAACTTGATACTCGACAATTTTAACTCGATACTCGACCAACTTAACTCGATACTCGACAATTTTAACTTGATACTCGACCAATTCAACTTGACACTCGACAATTTTAACTCGATACTCGACCAACTTAACTCGATACTCGACAATTTTAACTTGTTACTCGACCAATTCAACTCAATGCTCGACAGTTTTAACTTGATACTCAACTTTTACAACTCGATACTTGACACTCGACAAAAAGAAACCCTCTGTGCCGTATCAGTCTTCCTGTACCTAGATGATTGGCTAATCAAAAATCTGATTCGCAACCGCTTGATTACTCAGACAAGATTTTGCATTCAAATTATTCAAAGTCTAGGTTTTCTGTCAAATCTCAACAAATCGGATCTAGTTCCTTCTCAGAAATTCACCTTTATAGGCATGGAATTTCTGACGCAACAGAATTTAGTCAGGGTTCCAACGGATCGTGTTTAGAACCTATTTCTGACAATCAAGAAATTTCTGTCATTCAAACATGTATTTGCACAAACTTTCCTTTCCCTTTTGGGCAAACTTACTGCTGCAGCAGACTTTGTTATCCTAGGCAGACTGCATTTACGTCCCCTTCAGTTGTGTCTTCTGTCTGTCTGGAAACCTCTTATTCTTCCTCTCGATCATCCTGTTACGATAAACGGTATGATTCGATCTCACTTACAATGGTGGATAAACCCCAATCAGTTTGTTACAGGGACTACTATCCACCCTCCAGATCCCAAATTCTTCCTTTATACGGATGCCAGTCATTTCGGATGGGGAGCTCATTTAGAGCCAACAACACTATCCTTTTGTGGTCGCTGGACAGAAGACCAATCCCAGATCCATATCAATATGCTAGAAATGATGGCCATACGATTAGCACTGAAACAAGCCGTAACATTTATTCACCATTCTTGCATAATGATATCTACAGACAACACAACGGTGGTCTCATATATCAACAAACAGGGTAGTACTCATTCTCCCAACCTCTACGTAGAAGTTTGGGAAATTCTCAACTGGTGCCTGGAACACGACATCGTTATCAGAGTTCGTCACATTCCAGGCAAATTCAACATTCTTGCAGACCGCCTATCAAGGTTAGACAAACCTATCAAGACAGAATGGGCTCTGGATCAAACAGTAGCGAATTGAGTATTCCAGATTCTCAATTTTCCAAATGTGGACTTGTTTGCGATTTGATTCAATCACAAACTCCCATTATATGTCTCTCCAGTATAAGGCAACAAAGCACTAGTGATAGATGCCCTGTCCATGGACTGGAATCATCTTCATGCATATGCTTTTCCTCCTTTTATTCTGATTCCTGCTGTTCTGGAAAAAATCCGACAACATCAATGCAGAATAGTTCTGATAGCTCTGTTCTGGCCACACCAACAGTGGTTCTCAGAACTACTTCTATTAGTGTCAGCTCCGATTCGTCTGCCACTAATCCCAAGTCTCTTGACACAATCAAAAGGAAGATTTGTTCATCAAAACCTCCAGTTCTTGACCTTCAGGCTTGCGAGTTATCAATCAATCAGAGATAAAAAATTTTCGCAAGACGTTGCAGATTTTGTCTCTAGATCAAGAAGAACATCTACACAAAAAGTCTATGATGCAAAATGGTCCATCTTCTCTAATTGGTGTCCTACTAAAAAGGTTAATCTGATCTTGGCCCCTATTACAGTTATAGCCGATTTCTTAATCTTTCTTTTCTTGGAAAAGAAATACCAAATCAGTACTATTAAAGGTTATAGAGCTGTGATCTCTAACACTCTTAAATTTAAAACGGGTAATCAAATCGGATCTAATCCAGTCTTATCTGAACTAATCAGGTCTTTCGAACTGCAACAACCAGTACAAAGATCTCTTACACCTAAATGGGACTTATCATGGGTTTTAGTATGTCTACAAAAACCACCTTTTGAACCACTTGATAACTCTTCTAAATTTCATGTTACTATTAAGACAGCCTTTCTTTTAGCCCTTGCCACTGCTAAAAGATGTAGCGAAATACATGCATTGGCTATGGATTCACAACACTTAAGGTTCAATCAAACTGATGGTTCAGTTTCCTTGATGCTTAAAACTGACTTCTTAGCGAAGAACCGAGCTTCCTTCTGTTAAACCAGACCCAATTGTTGATCCTAGTCTTGCTGGAATATGTAAAAGGGAACATCTGGACAGACTTCTTTGCCCTGTTAGGTCTCTGAATTTCTATCTTAAAATGACTAGTTCTTATCGCCAGAAGAGAACTAGACTTTTTCTACCCATTAAAGTGCAATCAAGATATTTCTAAAGATACTATCTCGAGATGGATATCTTACACTATTAAGCTTGCCTACAGGAAACTCACTAAACAAGACATTTCTTTCCTTAAAATCAAAGCTCATGAAGTTAGAGCTCTTTCCTCTTCCTGGGCTTTCTTTGACAAAGTTCCTCTCAATGATCTCCTTCAAGCAGCGGTTTGGAATGGATCATCAACCTTTGCTAGATTCTACCTCAGGGACATGTCTCAACAAGCAGAAAATCTACAAAGTTTGGGCCCCATTGTGGTGGCCCAAAAAGTGGTGGGGGGCCAACAGCATCCAGCTCTGGAAGCATAGACAACCTCAACAGCCTCCTACACCTGATGCTTTACTAGAAAGGTACTTAATATACACTAATTATTTATATTATACCTTTTATTTGATATATCTTAAACCTGGATTATCTTTTATCCTTGGTTTAAAGGACTTTTATTGCCTTATGCATTAATTAAGTCCTTTATTAGATGTATCTAAAGTTTGGGTTTCCTAAGTCTTAATTCAGAAGTTGGGACTTATTTATTAGGAGAAATCCTAGCTACCTCCTGTTCTGCAAATTCTAGCACATTATAGGGTAATGTATTACGCATAAAATGAAGTTTTTTAAAAGTAAAACGTATTTAACTAGTAATACTTAACCTATAGATAAGTATTTATGGTCCTATCTCCCACCCTCGCTCTTTTCTCCTAATTGTGTATTCGTTTACACATAAAGGAAACTGACACGTGATCATTTGAGCGGGAGGAATTACATCACACAGGTAAGTGTTTAAAGGGACCGTCTGAATTAAGACTATCACGACTGAAAGGTCATTTTTCTTTGGAGGGGTGAAAAACAGAATAGAATAACACATTTTCTATAGGTTAAGTATTACTAGTTAAAATACGTTTTACTTTTAAAAAAACTTCATTTTTACAAGGTTTAAAGATTTGCACATAGTATAGACATAAAACTCAGTTCAGTTTTTGTTACTATTTCCACATTGTGAACTTAGTCATTTTTGCCTCAATAGTGTATATGTAGTGTCTCCTATAGGTTTGCGTCCAGTCTTCTTGAGACTTTGGATGCATTTTCTGAATGGTCTGAAAATGTGCATATGGTTTGAACATAATCCTCTGTAACTTAGACACCTTTTGACTGGGTCATTTTTGGAGGATTTCTAATAAGAGGTGGACATAACTGAATTGTTGGTATATAAAGTTTCATGGTTATGGTTAGACTGTAGGCTGTTCAGGGGCAAGATGGTGCAATATTTGCTGATTTTTTTTAGAGTTTACTTCCTTGAACCTGCAGTTCCCAAAGTACTATCCCCAGAATTATAGTTTTGCACAACCACAATGTTATGGAACATCCTTAACCCACAATTTCCTTTCTGGAACAGCAATAATTAACATTCTGCCTAATGATTTGTTATAATGGTTAGTTTGGATAATAAAAAATCAGCTTGATGGCAGCTATGTTCCAGGAATCTCATTACCTCATGAAAATGAACAAACCTTATATTTTGTTATTGAAGTTCATTTAAAGTGCCCATACTTTAAAACTGTGGGTAACTGAGAGATCTGGTGCTAAGTTCATGTTCGTTAGTTTCTACTTTTTATTATCGGATTGCTACCTTTTTCCTACTTTTCTCCTGCTTTAATATATTTTAGGCTTCTACTTTTCTCCTACTTTTTCACCAAGAGTCACTTGAAAGCCTGCAAAAGCTACTTGCATTTTTTCAGTAAAAATATTAGCGTATCGGTCATATTTAATGATTAATGTTTTAATGATGTGTTAACTAACGATATTGTTAGTTTGAACAACTGGGCCCTGGAATTTTGCCTGCATGTCTCTTTGACTTCATGACAACCTAAACGAGCCTCTTTTGAGAGATCTGTGATACAGAATTGGGAAAAAATTAGAATTCTAACTTTTCTGGCTTTTTGATCATACTGTAAGAAATTTATGTGTTTGAAAACATTATCATTAACAGGTATAAGATAAGATGTAAGATATAGTAGTCTTTTTAAATCCCACTACACAATAGTGTCAGGTGTTATGTCTGTCTGTCCATCTGTCAGTCAGCATTTGATTTCTGCTCTCTAACTTGAATAGTTTTTATGGATTTTTTAGCTCACAACAAGGCTCAGGATGAGCTATTGTGATCACTTGCCGTCACTCGTCCGTCATCAAGGCTGAATCTTGGTATATAGCCTCATGGACTCAAGGTCTTCCAAGTTTGTTCAAATGATGACCCTGGGTTGACCTTTGGTCAAATTTGCGTCCTCATGTATTTGTATTGGGGAAAATGATGAAAAAAGTGCTTTTCTCAGAATGTACTAAAGACTAATGGCTGAAACTTACAATGTATCATTAAAGTAGTAAAACATTTTAGTTATAATAAAAATTTTGTCCCTTGGAGGCTATCTGCCTTTGCCACTGGGCTATATACATGTACAAAATTTTGTAACTTTTAAATGTCTTCCTCTCTGAAACTGCATGAGCAATTTTCATGAGATTTCACATAGGGCTTTCTGTTGAAAGTGTATTGCCAATTTGTTCAAATGGTTCAGTGCAATTGAACAAGATGGCCACCATGTCCATATATGGTAGAAACTCTAGAAAATCTTCTTCTCCAGAAACAAGAATGGGGCTAATTTCTGGCGACAGAATGTGCACAATACTGGTTAACCGCTTAGTGGATTAAGCCTGCCCGGTAAACGTGTGGTTAGGTAAACTGACCGCGCTCGACATGACCCCATTGGGTTGACTGGGCCGTAAAACCTCAACACAAAAAAAAAAAAAAAAGAATGGGGCTAACTTTTGGTATATAGCATTGAGGACTCGAGCTCTACCAAGTTTGTTCAAATGTTGATCATATGTTGAACTTTGACCTTTTACAGCAAGGTCAAATTTGCGTCTCTATTGATTTGTATGGGGGGAAAAGTTGAAAAATCATTTTTGGTGGCAGTTTACCGCCGCCAAATTTACTATACGGAATTTCTACAATCCGTCTTCTCAAAAATGCAAACCTAATAACTTCCTAAAAAGTAGTTCCATACTGACGCTGATGTCGCTTAATTCTGCATTCAAACATGTAAGCCTTCTACACTCTGATAATTATAAAGAGCGACTGAATATACAAAACAATGAAAACTTCAAACTTTTGAAGAAATAATACTTTAATGATGTTGAGCACAATCTCGGCGGACAAATATAAACAGAATAAACAAACGGTGGAACTTGATTCAGCCTCAAGAACCTTCTGAGGTAGAGAATTTGAAAATTGATGCAAAAGATTCTCCGAAAGTCTCCGAAAGCGTATCAAAGAAAGGTATAAATATGTAATAAAGCATCAGCAGTTTTTTTAGGCTATTCTCCATAAACAGTTTCGGCCGAAATCACTTCGCATGAATATTTTGAAAAAGTAAAGTACAGTGCGGTTACATATGTATTTAGCAACACGTTTTTCCTAAACGTTCACTTTAATATATGTTTTTATGAAAATTATTTATAAATATTTTTTGACAAAATAAATAAATAAATAAAAAAAAAATAAATAAATAAAAATAACGTTTTATTTACATTTTTTTCAGTATTACTATCCTGCGGCCACCAGGCCACTATGCCTGTCACTTTGTGCCTTCCGGATATACCGGATACTGAGAAAACTGTGAATCAAGTCCGACCCAATCACAGTGATTTCCGCCATAGTAATAATTTTCTTCGATAGAAATTATATTTTCTCGAAGATTTTTTGTAGTTCATGTATAGGCTCGCTAAAAATAACGTCCGAAAAGCAGAAAAGTTTCAAGATTTCCAGCAAAATTCCTGAAGCAGTAAAATGCGTTTCAGGTAGGCCAACGGTTATTGTATCGTCAGTGAGATACCTATTACCAAGGTTCACTAATTATCGGATATTCAGGAACCACGGCCCCTTCCCATTGGGGCCCGGGAAGTAGATGGGCTGCCTGTAGCCTCCAAGGCAGACCTGCTTAAGCAGGGCTTGAGTTCATCATGTGATCAGGTTGGGTAAAAGTCCCACAAATCTGGAGGCAATATCGTTAATGACTGAAATATTGTTGACCCACATTCTGCTTCTCAATTATCAGGAAAAATTTATGGGCTTTAAAAGTACAAAACAAAATTTGAGACCCTCAAAATCTAATTGATACCGCCCATGAAAAAACAGGGAAATGGCATTTTATATGAAATGTTTGGAGAGTTGTTATCGTTATATATACCCCGAAGATTTTTTGTGTTTTTATGTTTTATTTTATTTGTGTTTTATTTTATTTTATCACTCATCTTTTGCTAAATTTATATGACAAGAGTTATTGTAACTGTCTGTAAATGTGTGAAAGTTCTTTGAGCTTAAGGAACTTCAGTGAATCCGTAAAAACTCCATGAATCCATGAAAGTTCCGCGGTCAAGGTCTGTCAGTCATTTAAATTTTGTATCACTGATATGATAAAGTTCCATGGAAGCTCCGTAGTGTATCTGAGATACACATATGCATGAAAAGTACTAAGTGCAAGGCCGGGAAAAAGAAGCAAAATCAGTCGCTAGAAAAGACATTAAGTAGTAGTATTAACAGAGAATTTGAAAGGAACTAGATCCATTAGAATAAATTGATAGCATTTACTCAATTGCTACATGCAGTTTTCATTTTAGTCAATATTCAAAACATCCAACAGTTCTTGAATGTTTCAACTGGCACGCTTTCAGTTTGATGTCTTGGCACTCTGGATGGAACCAATGCTGACATTTTGTGCACTGGAACATCAGATTGTAGTGGGATCTTGTGGGCCTGTATATAAAGAAGTTTTTTTTTTCTCAATTCTGGCTTGCTTGGAAATTCAATGAAAGCACTGCTGTTAATATCAGGATTCCCACTGCATTTTGAAACTGGGGGTAAATCTGCTCTGTTCTCTTTTTTTTGTACGCCCATTGTAAAGCAGTATACTACTCTTTTCAAATTTAGGGGTATAAGACAAATTTTGAGGGGATAAAAACCCCTCTGCAGAGGGTAAATGGGAATGCTGAATACAATTTGGAAGATGCAACAGTGCCAATGTTTTCGTGTTTTTGTTAACTCCATGTACAAGGCTTGGGACCATTTGGGTGACTATAGTCCAATACTACGGACATTTCAGTACTTTTTTCGGAACTTTCCATTATTCCATGAATCCATGACAGTTCCATGTTTTGTCAACCTCTAGGCCCCTACACTGCACACACATATGCATACAAAATGTTTATAATATAAACTGATACTAAAATTTCATCATTTCTCACCGCTGTGGTTCGAGTCTCGCTCGGGTCAAATGTGGGAAAGCCGTGTTCTTCTTATGGATGGTCAGGTGGTTTTTCCCTGGGTACTTCGGTTTTTCGCCCACCTTTGATGAACGATCAGCTCGATATAAGTGAAATATTCTTGAAAGAGACATAAAACCCAAATCAAAAAACAAAAAAAAATCATCAAAACACACACACACATTTATTCAGGCATCAACAAATCCTGGTGTGGTGATTGGGGGTACAGCCATCTGGTTAGCTCAGTTGGGTACTTGCAAGCTAGAGGTCACAGGTTTCAGTCCTGCATCCAACACACTTTCCCTCCTTAGTTTCCTTTAATGGTGCCCAATGTGAATAACCCACTGCAGCCGACATTGGATTTATGGGGCACCGGGATCAGGCATAAAACAGGGTGGGGTAGCCCTAGTCGATGGTTTTCCCTGTGTAATCTGGGTTCCTGTATCACACATTCACGAAAAACCAACATCCGTGTCTTATTGAACAAGTGCATAAGATTGCTGAGCTTTCTGTGCAATCGAAGTAAAAATAAATAATCTGTTAACTTTAAAATCGATAACTTATAAGTGATTATGCCTCAATTTATAATATTTTGTCCAGATATATCAGTATAAGTAACCCTGTCCACTTGTTTGAGCTATATTAAGTGTACATTTTTAAGAGTAAGGCTATATTTTGATTTTTATTTGTTCATATTTATACAGAGTTTAACTCTCCAAATTGAAATGAACACAAGAAATCCTCAAATTGATTGTTTGTCTTGTGGAAATATACCAGAATATGCATAAGGCAATACAGCTGTATTTTGTCATCAGATTTTAGCACATTTAATAAGATACACGTTGTAACTTTTTAAAGCAAACAGGTATTTGTTCTTATTTCTTGCCAGTTATATAAGAGTTACATTATTAAATGATTTAGTACCAAGAATCCTCAGATAAATAGATTATCTGGTGAATATTCCCCATAATTTAAGCTTTTCAAGAAATGAATACATTAATTTATGACACATGCTTAAGTTATTTGATGTGTGTGTGTTTGTTTGTGTTGAGGTTTTACGGCCCAGTCAACCTAATGGGGTCATGTCGAGCGCGGTCAGTTTACCTAACCACACGTTTACTGGGCAGGCTTAGTCCTCTAAGCGGTTAACCAGTATTGTGCACATTCTTTCACCAGAAACTGACAACTGCCCGTCTTGAATCAGCGGAAGGGAGAGAATGACCGTAGAAAATATTTCATGATCAGTCTCCACGAAAGAATGTTGCCGACCTCGGCGGGGGTTAAACCTGCGACCTCCTGGTCCAGTCGGACGGTGCATCCAACTGAGCCACTGAGGCCGGCTCGATGTGTGTGTGTGTGTGTGTAAATAGGCCCAGTATTTTGTTATCGCACCTGCTTGTAGCAGGGTGCGATATAGGCGTCCGATTTTCTGTCCGTCCGTCCGTCTGTCAACATTTATGTCGACGTTCGACATTTATGTCAAAGTTAGTATTCTAATCAACTACAAGACTAAACAACCATCAAACCTTGCATGAAACATCTCCCTGATCTCCTGACTTTGCAACATAGGCGTCCGCTTTTCCGTATGTCTGTCCATTCGTCCGTCCGTCTGTCAACATTTATGTCGAAGTTCGACATTTATGTCGAAGTTAGTATTTTAATCAACTACAAGACTAAACAACCATCAAACCTTGCATGAAACATCTCCCTGACCTCCTGACTTTGCGACATAGGTGCCCACTTTTCCATTCGTCTGTCTGTTCGTCCGTCCGTCTGTCCGTCTGTTAACAGTTCTGTTATGTCGAAGTTCGACATTTATGTCAAAGTTCGTATTCTAATCAACTACAAAACTAAACAACCATCAAACGTTTTATGAAACATCTCCCTGACCTCCCGACTTTGCGACATAGGTGCCCGCTTTTCCATTCGTCTGTCCGTTCATCCGTCCGTCTGTCTGTTAACAGTTCTGTTATGTCGAAGTTCGACATTTACGTCGAAGTTAGTATTCTAATCAACTACAATTCTACAACAACCATCATACCTTGCATGACACATCTCCCTGACCTCCTGACTTGGCAGGTATGTTGACCCAGTGACCTTGACCTATATTTTGCGCTCCATTGACTTTGACACAATTTACGTTGACGTTCCAGATCTTCTCAACTATAAGGCGTACAACTACCAAACCTTGCATAGTGCTTCTCCTAGATGTACTGACTTGGCATATACCTTGACCCGGTGACCTTGACCTATATTTTGCGCTCCAGTGACTTTGATATATTTTGCGTCTACGTTCGATATCTCCTCGACTATAAGGCCTACAACCATCAAACCTTGCAAAGTGCTTCTTCTCAATGTACTGACTTGGCGGATACCTTGACCTGGTGACCTTGACCTATATTTTGGCTGCAGTGACTTTGACATAATTTACGTCAATGTTCCAGATCTCCTCAAGTGTAAGACCTCTAGCCACCGAACCTTGCATAGTGCTTCTCCTAGATGTACTGACTCGGCAGGTATCTTGACCCGGTGACCTTGACCTATATTTTGCGCTCCAGTGCCTTTTACACATTTTACGTCAACGTTCAATATCTCCTCAACTGTAAGGCCTACAACCATCAAACCTTGCATAGTGCTTCTCCTCAATGTACGGACTCCGCAGGTACCTTCACTGGGTGACCTTGACCTATATTTCGCGCTCCATTAACTTTTACACCTTTTACGTCACCCTTCCATATGTCCTCAACTGTAAGGCCTTCAACCACCAAACCTTATATAGCACTTCTTCTCGATGTACTGACTCGGCAGGTACCTTGACCTGGTGACCTTGACCTATATTGTGCGCTCCAGTGACTGACACATTTTATGTTGATGTTCGGTATCTCCTCAAATATAAGACCTACAACCACTAAACCTTGCATAGTGCTTCACCTCATTGCACTGGCTTGGCAGGTACCTTGACCCGGTGACCTTGACCTATATTTGACACATTTTACGTTAATGTTTGATAACTCCTCAACTATAAGGCCTACAACCACCATACCTTGCATTGTGTTTCTCCTTGATGTACTGAATTAGCAGGTACCTTGACCCGTGACCTTGACCTATATTTCATGCTCCAGTGACTTTTACACATTTTACGTCAACGTTCCATTATCATTGGGCTGTATGATACGAAAAGTCAGTGCTGAAGATATAGCCATTAGAGGGAATGGGACTGGCCTGGAATATATGTGCCCCACTAGGCACTTTGTCTACATTTTTTTCAACCCAGTTTTCCAAGTAAGCACTGCTAAGAATGAAATAAACTTATTTAATAACCAAGTTCTGATTGTGGCTCCCGTGACTTTTGCCCCAGCAGGTGCGATGACGCCTTCTGCGGAATTCTTGTTACTTGTTTCTATTTCTTGCCAGGCAAAAACAGTAATGAATGCAAGGAATATAGATAGATTAGTTGTCTCATAAAAATTAGTCAGAAAATATTCTGATTTAAGAAATGGTTACTTTTTTTACTGATTTCATAAGTAGACTTCCAAAATCCCGGATATAACACTTCTACCTACATGTCTTTTGTTCAGGCTTATGGGCATGGTGGGCAAAGCTTGCTTACCAAGTAAGGCTTACTGTCCATGGATGCCTGATTATACCCTTTATTCTGGGGTCCATGTCTGTTGGTCTGAACATTCTGATTCATCATTATTTTACAGATTTATGAGTTTGGAATAAGGTTTGTGTAATTTGAGTGTATCATGACCACAACTACTTAAATAATATGGTTTTGAAATAGGCCCAGTTTCTCTTGCAGGTCAGATAATTTGTACCTTTTGAAATTTTGAAATGGATAAAAAAAAAAAAAAATCTTAAAATGTATTAACATCAAGAGAATCAGACTAGAAATGTCTACATTTCAAAGCTCCAGATTAAAGGAGTGCTTAGGTACATATTTTCTTATTTCCCCTAGTAAACATAATATGTTGTGGGTACCAACTAGGACTTCTTGAAACGTCTTGGTAGCATGCTTTCATTGAGTTCCCAGAACATATATTTTGAAAGAATTGAGAAGATGGGGCACATACAAGAACTACAACTCTAGGTCCCACAGTTATTTAGTCATCTGCCCTGTCAGTATTTAGTAAAAGAAACCTTGTGCATTTGATAACTCCAACCCCCCTTATCAGATATATTGATTGAACTCAGTAGGATTGTACATGAGGTTGAGAAGATGTGTTGCATAAACTACAACTCCAGGTGTTGTGGTTTAGAATTATATCCCCTAATAGAAACTTTGTGATCTTGGTAACTCCAACATCTTTTCAGATACATTGATGATACTTGGTAGGATTGTACATAAGGTTGAGAAAGCATGTCACACAAAAGAATCACAACTCTAGATGCCACAGTTTTAGTTATCTCCCCTGACAGTATTTGGTAATGGAAACCTTATGATTGCCATAACTTCAACACCATTTCAGATATATCGATGATATTTAGGAGAATTGTACAAGACATTGAGAAGACGCGTCTTGTACAAGATCTACAACTCTAGGTACTGCAATTTTTTAGGTATCTCCCCTGTCAGTATTAGGTAATAAAGACCTTGTAAGTCCAACACCCGTTGAAATATGTTGATAGTACTTGGTAGGATTGAACAGGAGGTAAGAAGGCTAGTCGTATACAAAAACTGTAACTTAGAATACTGCAGTTTTTTAGTTCACTCCCCTGACAGTATTTGTCAGTGGAAACCATGTGATTGTCATAACTTAAGCGCCATGGAAAATACATTGATGATACTTGGTAGAATTGTGCATGAGGTTAAAAAGGTGTGTTGTATGTAAGGACCACAACTCTGGATGATGTGTTGTTGTTTTTTTGTTATCTCCCCTGACAGTATTTGGTAGTAGAAACTTGTTTGCTGCATAGCTTCATCAGTTAAAATTGGATCTTCCTTAAACTTGCAGAAGTGGAGGACATGGATATTTTGGAGTTATATCCTCCAGATTAATGAATATTGTAGACACTGAGTGACCTTTCAGGCACAGGTGAGCGTTAATGACCACCGATGGTCCTCTTGTTTATATATGAAGAGTGCAGAGAGCTGAGACAAACAAAAATCACAGTTCAATTCAAAGCTTGATTTTGGATTTTGTGAAACCGCATTTTAACCACAAATATTTTTCATAGATTAAAGCAGACACATCCTCTTATTTCACTTTTGGTTGTATATGTGCTAAAAAGAAAGACGTGTGACTAGTGAGTCAAATGGTGAAAACCTTACTGAAATATTCCAAATACTTACATCATTGGTTCTTGTGAAAAATTTAATAAAATGTTTTAAAAAGTTTAATTTGAAAATATTCCAAATACATGTACTTACAACAGTGGTTCTTATGAAAATTTTTTAAAAAATGTTATAATTTGAAAATATTCAAAGAATGTATACAGAGAGAAAAGGTCTCTTCCCTTTTTATATGTTAGGGTGCAGTGCTTATACATTTTCATATTTAGTTTGATACAATTTAATTTTGAGAAATCAAATTTATGTCAAACTAAAATTTAAATTCCATTGTCTGAAGTTATTTTAACTTCATAATACATTAACCTATAGATAATGTGCTATTCTCTTCTGTTTTCACACCTTCCACAGAAAAAACGACCTTTCAGTCGTTAATTAAAGTCTTAAACCAGAAGGTCCCTTAGGCAGTTGCCTGTGTGACGTAACTCTTCCCGCTCAATTGATCACGTGTCAGTTTCTTTTCTGTGGACAAAGAAATTCAACAAGGATTATTTACCTGTGACAGAAATTTGGATTATTTCTTTCCTCACGGATAAATTTCTGTATCCTTGTGTTTCTTTTGTTTATTTGTCACTCCTTTCACTTTCTATGTTATTATTTAAAATTTTCAATTTTCGATTTCACGTATTTTTTGACTGGTCTTTTTTCGACATGCATTTTCACGACTCTCGCTATTCTGCACAACGCTCGTGCGCGATCGGTTCAATAGTCGTGTTTATATATGCAGAATATTTTTGTTCTTTTCGTTCCAGGTTATTCAGCAATTACGATATGTTTTTCCTGGACTTTTATTTGCAGAGATCTTCAGTTGGCTAAAGATTCTCATGGTGGAGAAGCTGATTGTAAAGAATTTGTCAACCCTTGAGGGGTAATAAGACAATTCTTTACTGATGGGAGCCCCACCCCATATGGCTATACTGCCGGGGTAAGACCCATCAAGGTGGCATCTTTGGGTACTTAGTATCCGATAAAGTCTAAGTCCACCAGTCACCGGTCATCCAGTCACCAGTCAACCAGGCACCAGTCAATCAGCTTCACCAGTCACCAGTCAACCAGGTGCCAGTCAACCAGTCACCAGTCACCGGTCAACCAGGCACCAGTCAACTAGTCTCCAGTCAAAAATTTAATTATTTTCTGGAAAGACTTAGTTTTTTGACATATTTCACCGGACAAAATAGTCACGTATACTAACTTCAGGTCATTATGTCTAATTATTAAAATTTTTAACCGGGCAAAGTATCAGTAATATTTCTGATACTTATACCCGGTCATATTATTATATTATTTCTGATTTTTCACCAGACAAACTTTTACAGAAAGTGTCTGGTCAATTTTGCCTAATAATTAATTATCACCGGGAAAAAAAGTTTCGAATACTTGTGCCCGGTCAGTTTTCATATATAATCTCCTTTTTTCATCGGACTAGAGTTACGAATACTACTATCTGATCAGTTTGTCAAATTACTTGCAACTTTACCGGGCAACAGTTACGAATACTAGTGTCCGGTCATTATGTCGGGTAACTAGTGTCAAAATAGTGATCACTAATTCCCGAACAATCTATTATCGTTCATAGAGCTCCATTCACGTTTAAGTCAGTGGATATAGGTTATTAAGTGAAATACATAGTAACTTTTCATACATAAAATTCTGTACAGTCTTTCCCGAATCAGACTAGAATCTTTAATATTCCATTGACTTATTATAGGAGTGTAATTCCATTAATATTTTAAATTAACTTATGTTTTATCTCTTTTATCCGCTAGAAAGAGTTAAACTTCCGACTATAACAAAATTTTTACCGGGCAGCAGTTCGTAGACTAGTGCCAGGTCATTCAAATTATGTTTTTATCTCTTTCATTCGCTAGAAAGCGGTTAACTTCCGGCTCTAACGAAAATTTCATCGGGAGGCACTTAGTAGAGTAGTGCCAGGTCATTCTAACGAAATTCCACCGGGCAGTAGTCTCATAGACTAGTGTCACGTCATTGTGTCGGATTACTAGTGGCCGAGTAGTAGTCACTAGTACTCACTCAACATATTTTTATTTATTAACCACTATAGACATGTATAGTCTTGGGTTATAGGTTATTGAACGACAGCAATGGGTTCTAATACCTAGTAGCCACTTATATTGTTGAATTCTGTCCAGTCACTTTTGAACTTGACTTAAATTCTATATATATATTTATTATTGAAAATGAATTAAGAATTATCGGTTACGATCAAATTCGCAATTCATTCACCAAGTGTAGAAGATACTTCCACCTATAATTATATCTCTTTTATTCGCTACAAAGAGATTAACTTCTTACATATTCACCTTATTTGGCTCTAGGGCAAAGGTGAACTATAAAACTATCATTATTTATAAGAAGAAAAATATACACGAAATCTAAAAATTTTTCTTCTTTCCTCCCCTGTTTTTCTTCTACATGCTCCGATATGTAATCAGCATGTAATCTAAGGAGTAAATTGACAAGAAAGTAGCAATCGATCTTTTCTACTTTCTATTAATTTTTCATTCATAAGGTATTGGAAATTTACACCAACCAGATAAATAAATTAACAGTTTATTTATTTATTCGCTACCTCTCTAGATTACTACGATTTAAAATTCTAGTTGAGGTACATATTTTCCTTTTGCCTTTTCTACATGGAAAATAGTTGATCCGTTAAGCTATTATTCTATTTTATACTATCTTTTGATTGATTATATAAGAGTCTAGGTCAGTCATGCTCTGTCTAAACTCTGCTATAAAATAATAAATAAGAAGAAAATCTTAAATTTAGGCATAGATATAATTCGATACGTTCTTTACTTTGCCTGTTTTATTTTTTCTTCTGGATCATTTAAGACTATGATAGCAATATACCAGATATTTTTGCCTCAGTAAGAATCTGTTACGCCGAAGATTCTTCATCTTGGAATAGTAATTTTTAGCTCACCTGAGCTCTGCTCAGGATGAGCTATTGTGATCACTTTTCGTCCGTCGTCCGTCCGTGCGTCCGTCCATTAACATTTTCAAATTACTTCTCCTCTGAAACCGCTGAGCCAATTTTGCTCAAATTTCATATGGAGCCTCCTTAGGGTGGGGGAACAAAAAATTGCTAAAATGGTTGCGGTCCGTTGGCCAAGATGGCCGCCACGCCCATATATGGTAAAAACCTTTAAAAATCTTCTCCTCCAGAACCAAGAATGCCTTGGGGCTGAACCTTTGCAAGAATCATCGAGGACGGGAGGTCTACCAAAATTGCTAAAAGAATTATCATACGTTGACGTTTGACCTTTTTACAGCAAGGTCAAGTTTGCTTCCCTATGCATTTGTATGGGAAAAACCTTCAAAAATCTTCTTCTCCAAAACCGAGCATGCCTTATGGCTGAATCTTTGCATATATCTTTGGGAACAGGAGAGCTACCAAAATTGCTAAAATAATGGTCGTACATTGACATTTGACCTTTTTACGGTAAGGTCAATTTTGCTTCCTTATGCATTTGTATGGGAAAAATGTTCAGAATTTCAGACAACTTCTCCTCTGGAGCCTCTGGGCCAATTTTGCTCAAATTTCATATGGAGCCTCCTTAGGGTGAGGGAACGAAAAATTGCTAAAATGGTCGCGGTCCATTGACCAAGATGGCCGCCATGCCCATATATGGTAAAAACCTTTAAAAATCTTCTCCTTCAGAACCGAGAATGCCTTGGGGCTGAACCTTTGCAGGAATTATCGGGGACGGGAGGTCTACCAACATTGCTAAAAGAATTGTCGTACGTTGACGTTTGACCTTTTTACGGCAAGGTCAAGTTTGCTTCCCTGTGCATTTGTATGGGAAAAACCTTTAAAAACCTTCTTCTCCAAAACCGAGCATGCCTTATGGCTGAATCTTTGCATATATTTTCGGGAACAGGAGGGCTACCAAAATTGCTAAAATAATGGTCGTACATTGACATTTGACCTTTTTGCGTTAAGGTCAATTTTGCTTCCTTATGCATTTGTATGGGAAATATGTTCAGAATTTCAAACAACTTCTCCTCTGGAGCCTCTGGGCCTATTTGGCTCAAATTTCATATGGAGCCTCCTTAGGTAGGGGGAACAAAAGATTGCTAAAATGGTCATGGTTCGTTGACCAAGATGGGCGCCATGCCCGTATATGGTAAAAACCTTTATAAATCTTCTTCTCTAGAACCGAGGATGCTTTGGGGCTGAATGTTTGCATAAATCATCAGGGACAGGGGGTCTACCAAAGTTGCTAAAATAATGGTCATACATTGACATTTGACCTTTTTATGGCAAAGTCAAGTTGCTTCCTTATGCATTTGCATGGGAAAAAACATTTAAAAATCTTATTCTCCAAAACCGAGGATGGCTTGTGGCTGAATCGTTGCATATATCATCTGGAACGGGCCGTCTACCAAAGTTGCTATAATAATTGTCATACATTGACATTTAACCTTTTTACGGCGAGGTCAAGTTTGCTTCTGTATGCATTTGTATGGGCCCCATACATTTGTATGGACAAAATGTTGATAATTTCAAATGGCTTTTCCTCTGAAGCTTCTGGGCCAGTGTTGCTCAAATTTCATGCGGAGCCTCCGTGGGCAGGAGAATGAAAGATTGCTAAAATGGGTATGGTCCATTGATCAAAATGGCTGCCATGCCCATATATGGTAAAAACCTTTAAAAATCTTCTTCTCCATAACCAAATAAGCCCTGGGTCCTAATCTTTGCACAAATTACGGGGGACAGGAGATCTACCAAAATTGCTCAAATGATGGTTCTATGTTGACATTTGACCTTTTTGCCTCCAAGGTCAAATTTGCTTCCCTATTTGTGTGGGCCATATACATTTATATTGAGTGTATCGAAGTGACTTGTAGATCAACAGTAGTTAAAATTGTTCTGATTGGAAATCTAAGATGGCCATCATCTGGTTTATATTTATAATATTTCCCTGCCACTGTGCTGTTTACATGTATAAAATCACGATTCTTCAGAAACCACTTAGCCAATTTCCACCAAATTTCACATTGATCCTTCTGTTGAAATGTGATTGATAGTTTATTCAAATGATCATGCTCCATTGACTGTCAGGCCCCATATATTCTTCTTCAAAACTAAGAACTGTTCAAATGATGATATTTTCATTAGTTGCGATGATAGGATTGGAAAAATGTTGCATAACATCTGCATGTCTGCAGTGGCTATGTCACTCAGGTGAGCGAATCGTGGCCCGTGGGCCTCTTGTATTATGATTATAATTTCTAGACCCAATTAATCCTCGTATATTATAGGTCTACTTTATCTTATTGAGGAATAGTTTTCCTTCGACTAGCTCTATACCTCTAATATTTTATTTATAACTAGAGTCCATGTCAATCAAAATTTTCTTGCACTTTGGTATTGACAATGGATACACATTTAGTAAAGGCATTAATTATTCAGTACGTGACAGATTATTATTGCCTAAATTAGATATTATATACAATACTTTCCTTTTGATTTTTTTTTATTGACTTTGTAACTATTCAGAAACTGCAAAAGTCAATCATTTCCTTCCTCTAAACTTATCGAAGCTCTAGATTATGTTGATATATATTTCTAATATATGCTTAGAGGTTAATTAACGAGAGTTTACCTCATAATAGCAGATATTATTATATTCATATTAATCAATTTACGGTCTAGGCTTAGACAAAAGAGAAAACATCCTTAATTACGAACCGGTAAAGAATTAAGATACACTTAATTATCTCTTTACCCCTTCTTTATGTTTACATTCGTTAAAGGGATCATAGTAATTCTCGCTAAGAGTTCAAGTTCAGTTTGCGAATAATGCAAAGATTAATATCTTGATTTCCAGTCCGCATCAAAAATGGTCTATATATATAGATAAATATCTTTTCAGAAACTGGATATTTATTTATTTTTCCACACAATAAGTCATTTTAAGACGTTTCGATGATTTTGAAATGCACTGCTTCAAATTATAATATAGAATATGTTTATATGAACTTCACAACGTAGTAAGTGCTGCATCTACGTTCCTGGTCAGATCCTACTTTTGTGATACGTTTTTGAACATACTGAAAGTTTCTCCGATTATACATTCGGTAAATAAACTTGCGAGTAGCATTTATGCTTTTAAACATTCAGATTATTTGATAATAGTTGGAGATAATATATTATTCTGATATTTATATATCTATCTTCATTATTTATCTTTCTCATCTTACTTTTAAGTTAGATTGACCTTCTCGCTACGTTCCAGGTTTAAATCTAGCTAACATTGTGGACCAGTCAATTTTTTTATTTCCTAAACAATATTTTAACAGTTTTCTCAGTATTCAGAGCATAACGACTTCATGAATACTTGGAAATAATTCAATTCTACGCTTGTTAAACTAAGCCTAAAACAAGCCCTAGTTTTTAGAATGGATATTATCCTTCGATTCAGTTCATGGAGATACATCCATTTAGATCCCATTATCTCTATTTCAATCATACAAAATTCTAATGACTAAGTACTCTTTTTCTACGTACGAATACAGAATATCGAGTCACTGTTGCTGCATATTGGTTAAAGATTAAACAACTTTTATCTTAAACCTATATGACGTTAAATTAATTATTATCTCTTTCATATACATTTTTTTTTACTCTTCCGTCAGGGATCGTGATAATAATATTATTTTATTACTCTCTATGGTTTACGCATAGATCTCGAGAGTATATATATATATATATATATATATATATATATATATATATATATATATATATGTATATATATGTATATATGTATATATATTTTCTTCCTGAATTCATTTGCGAGTACGTAATTTGATATTTCAGGAATTACCAATTATGCAGACATAGATTTTATTCTATTAATATTCAATTCTAAAATTTGATTGAATATTTATCTATAAAATTCTGGGCAGTAATTTTATAGCGAGTTATATGTTTAATAATTCCTTGCTTAATAAATAGTTATGCTTAACCTTTTATTTATAGCAGGAATTTGTTCCGTAGTATAATTTTAATTTAGTATTCATATATTTCTTACTATTCTTAAATATGCGTATAGAATAGTAATACTATCTCTTAACTTATAAATTAAGTGTTTTTGAGATTATTAATCAGTACTATTGTATAATCTTTCTTCAGAGATTATCACACTATTACTTTTTCTCTGAGTCCTTCTCTTTTTATGAACATTTTGATTCATCATTACAAAGTGGATTTTTTAACATTTCTTGATTTCCATGATTATTTACTCAGGAGTACTTTTCATGGCAATCTTCTGGTATAGAAAGATTCTATCCAGCTTATTTATTATTGCTTAATCTTATCAATACGGTAAGATTTAGCCAAACTATGATCATCTTACAGTTAGCTGCGGTCAACCTTATTCTTATCTCTCTTATTGTCTGTCAAACTCTAAGTTATGATGATGACAGTTTCTTCTTTATTATTTTGTCAGGACATCAAACGCTTTTATATGTCTATGACAAAACTAATTATCAATGGTTTAGGTTGTTTTTTCTCCCCAGCAGTTTTATGCAAACTCTTTTATTTTATTGCTTGACTAAAAATTCGTAATACAATTAGTCTAGCAATAGTTTTAACCATTATGTTTGTCTATATCTTTTTCTTCTGATGGATAACTGAGTTATAGTTAAGTTAACTCCATCTACTTTTATTATCTCCCCTTCTTTAATTTGATCAAAGGGGAATAATTATACAACATTATGGTTATTTTAAGTCTATGTCTGTTCATCGGAAACTGTCCTGCCGCTCCAATTAACAGAATCTAATTAGTTTATAATTCTAATAGCTTAGACTATTACAATTAGATAGCTTCACATATCTAGAATTTTATCCAAAATATCTACATATGTCAGTTATCTATAGGAAACTCCACCGAGTAGACTTTTCCTTATTTATTCAAGACCCTAGATAGACTACTTACAGTGTATGGTCTTGGCTTTTTGTTTTACAAATTTTGTTTTGAAAATATTTTTCTATATTCCTAGCTTACTTTGCGATGGAATATTTATGTTATGTCTCAATGACTCCTTTTTCTTTTTGAAGCCAATTGTTGTTTCCCAAAAGAAAAAAAGGGGGGGAGGGGGGGGGGGGGGAGGGGGGGGGGCAATGTTAGGTCTCTGAGACTTAAGAACTGGCTTCCTCTAGAGTCTACTATTATATATAAGGTTGTTAGATCATAACACCTTAAAGATATGCTATTTTGTGAATCTAGATCATTCTTTCTATTAAATATAGAATTAGAATGTATCTGATTCCTTTGAGTTTCCTGAGTCTTTAACCAGAAGTGGTGAGATATTGGTGTTAGAATTAGGAGAGCACCTCCCTCCTATTCTGCAAATTCTAGCACATTATCTATAGGTTAATGTATTATGAAGTTAAAATGAAGTTTTTTAAAAGTAAAACATATTTTAACGAGTAATACTTAACCTATAGATAATCAATTATCTCCCTCCGTCCACCCTCGCTTATCTCTCCTAATTGTGTCTATTGTTTTACACATAAAAGAAACTGACACGTGATCAATTGAGCGGGAAGAGTTACGTCACACAGGTAACTGCCTAAGGGACCTTCTGGTTTAAGACTTTAATTAACGACTGAAAGGTCGTTTTTTCTGTGGAAGGTGTGAAAACAGAAGAGAATAGCACATTATCTATAGGTTAAGTATTACTCGTTAAAATATGTTTTACTTTTAAAAAACTTCATTTTACTGAAGTTTTATGTGTATTTTGTAATGATCTTTGGAATGTAATTATCAAAAATAAATTTGTTCTTGGTAATTTTTTTCCAACATAGTAACCTGTATCTTGCATTTTTCATATTTAAAAAAAAAGTTTTTGGAATTTAATTATATTAGTTTTCATAATTTAAAAAAAAAATTCTAGGTTGAAATTTTAAGTCTTAATATCAATAATAATAGAATACTTACTTTTTTTTAATGAAAATTAGCTGTCTGGAATAAAATGATGAGGATTTAAAATCTAAAAGAATCAATGACATCATAGGATAGTGTATTGTGGGATAGCTTTTTTACAAAGTATAAATAGCAATACCAGTTACTAAGACTTTGAATGCATGTAACTTTTGAGCATTTAAGAATTTCCAAATGGGGTTTTCAACATAATTTTCATTTTCCACTATCTTTACCGTAATTTGAAATATTCTGAAATTAGGGAATGCATCTGAACATCTTTAAGCTCACTACTGTTTTTATTATACCCGTTTTTTGAACAGGGCGTATTAGGTTATGGGGTCTGAAGCCATAAACTTTTTTGTTTCCAGCTAACTCCTCCTACAGTTTACATCCCATCAGGCTGAATCTTGGTTTATAAATAGAAGCACAGAATGTTTCGGGGTTACAGTCCACCAAATACTAACAGGGTTATGCCCCTTTGAAAATTCCTGTAAGCTTTTTGTTTCCAGCTAACTCCTCCTACAGTTTAAATCCAATCAAGCTGAAACTTGATTTATACTTAGACCATGATGTGGAACAGTGCATATTATTTCAAGGTTACAGTCCACCTAATATTAGCAGAGATATGTCCCTTTGAAAATTTCAGTAAACTTTTTGTTTCTGACTAAATCCTCCTACAGTTTACATTGGATCAAGCTGAAGCTTGATTTATAGTTAGACCATGATGTGGAACAGTGCATATTTGTTCGAGGTTACAGAATAATGACCCTTTGAAAATTTGGCTAAATTTTTTCGTTTCTTGCTAGCTTCTCCTACAGTTTACATCCGATCAAGCTGAAGTTTGATTTATAGGTAGACCATGATGTGATGCTGCGCATGTTGTTTTGAGGCCACACTCCACCAAATATTAACAGAGTTATGTCCCTTGGAATATTTCGGTAAACTTTTTGTTTCTGGCCAACTCCTCCTACAGTTTACATCGGATCAAGCTGAAAGTTGATTTATAGTTAGACCATGATATCGAAAGCTCATATTTATTCGAGGTTACAGTCCACCAAATATCAGCAGAGTTATGTTCCTTTGAAATTTTCAGTAAATTTTTTACTTCCCCAGCTAACTCCTCCTACAGTTTACATTTGATCGCTCTTAAACTTGATTTATAGTAAGAACATGATGTGGAGCAGCGCGAATTATTTCAAGGTTACAGTCCACCAAATATTGGCAGTTATGACCCTTTGAAAATTTCTGTAATTTTTTTGTTTCCGGATTATTCCTACTACAGTTTACATTGGATCAAGCTGAAACTTGATTTATAGTTACACCATGAAGTGGAGCAGGGCATATTATTTTGAGGTTACAGTCCACCATATATTAGCAGAGCTATGCCCCTTTGAAAATTCTGTAATCTTTTCATTTCTGGCTAACTCCTATAGTTTACACCTGATCAAACTGAAACTTTGTAAATACTTACACTGAGCTTAAACTCGATTTATAATAAGAACATAATGTGGAGCAGCACATATTATTTTGAGGTTACCGAACATCAAATATTACCAGAGTTATGCCCCATTAAAAATTTCCATAAACCTTGCATTTCTGGCTAACTCCTTCTATAGTTTACATCCAATCATGCGGAAAAGCAATTTATTGTTAGACCATGGTGTGGAGCAGCACATATTATTAGGAGGTTACAGTACACCAAATAATAGCAGAGTTATGCCCCTTCAAAATTCTGTTAATCTTTTGTTCCCGGCTAACTCCTCATATAGTTTACATCCAGTCAAGCTGAAACTTGATTTGTAGTTTGACCATGATGTAGAGCAGCACATATTATTTCAAAATTACAGTCCAACAAATAGTAGCAGCATTTTGTCCCTTTGAAATTTTTGGTAATTTTTTGGTTTCCAGCTAACTCCACTTACAATTTACACAGGTCTGGAGCACAGAACTGCACAGTAGTCCGTATATGTGCTACATCTTATTACTTGCCAATGGCGTATGATGCCTCCGCTTGTAGAGCTCTTGTTTGTTTCTAGATACAATATATATATATATATATATCAGGGCTCTGGAAATTTTGAAATCTGAATCGGTCCAGCTGATGACGATGACGTCATCAATGAGCCCATTTCCAAAAAAAAAAATATGTATATATCACCTGTCACGAAAACTAATGACAATTGGCAGTCCTATAACTCCTTTTAAATAATACACCTCAACTCCGTTATATGACGGAAGTCCAGGTATAACGAGCATGATCAAAGCTGGCGTCGTCAATAAATACAGTCAGGTATGTAAAAAGAATGAAAAAAAAAACAAAAAACGGTTTTGTTGTTATTTCCACCTCCGCAGGGTTTTCCTAAACTATTTATAAACAACTGATTCCCATCTTGTATAAGCGGGAAGACGGCGGGAAACAGGAGAGACGGAACGAAACGACTTTCATGGACCTAATTAGGTCTAATAAAAAAGGCCTACGCCACGGGCGGTTTTGCAGTTTTCAGTATTTCAAGATTTGATCAGACTGCTTAAATTTAAATGCACTGACCAATCTTGTCTAGCGCAAGTGGTGCATTACTTATTTTACCGTGAAATCTACCTTGAATTATACTCGCGTGTGACGGCAATCAACAACAAAAAAAAAAAAAAAAAAAAAAAAAAATAGAAGCAATCAATAATACCCAGATCAGACGCCGTTGTATGCGACATCTGATCAGGACGTACACGGTTTGGGAATTCATTTATCGAATCTGGGACCGACAAACTGTGTTGATCAAAACAAAAAAGAAGAGGAAGAAAATGGGTGCGTTCAAGCGGTGCATTCTTTTATCACTCTCAGTAAAGCGACCTTTGATCTTTTGGACACGCGGACTGCACCTGGATGTTTTGCAGTCTCAGTGTATTCACACGTGTCACACAAACGGATTAATTATCAGACTGCCGTTACTGATGATTCGTGTTAATCGCTTGTTTACCGCACAAAGGTCAGTGAAGTGTTGATTTTTTGACAATGTTTGGATAGTGACGTAATTAATTTGTGCTGCGGTAGGTTGCCGTTATTCAGCTGTCTCTCCAATATACATGTCAAATGACTGTTTAGAGCCTTTTAACTACCATAATATCGCATTTAAAAGGTGCGCGGACGTTGTCAGTTTGGGAAGACTTGACCGTTTGTGATTTTTTAGACATCATTGATTCGTAAAAATTGGTTGGTTGGGGAAAATGGGGTTCAAGGCACAAACCTGTTGGACCCATTTATTAGCGTTTTGGGGTGTTTGAAACCGGTCCAGAATTCTTAATTTCAGTCCAGACCGGCTATTTTTCCAGTCAATGTCCGTCGTTCGTCGTCCATCATGCAGCGTCAACAATTGCTTTAAAAGCCTACTCCTCCTACACTCCTGGGCCAAATGACTCGATACTTGGTAGGAAGCATCGGGGTGACCTGTAGATCAAAAATAGCTAAAATCGTTCCGATCGGAAATCCAAGACTTGACCGTTTGTGATTTTTTAGACATCATTGATTTGTGAAAATTGGTTGGTTGGGGAAAAATGGGGTTCAAGGCACAAACCTGTTGGACCGATTTATTAGCGTTTTGGGGTGTTTGAAATCGGTCCAGAATTCTTAATTTCGGTCCAGACCGGCTATTTTTCCGGTTTATATAAAATAGAATGAACATAATGACTCCTCAAATAGATGGAATAACAGACGATAAACGGTAAAAGGCCAGAACTATGTACATTTAAGCACTCTAGATGATTATCCAGATTATCTTTTTAATTATAATTTCTACACAAAACATATGTTGTTGGTACTTATTTGAAGGTTATTGATAGGGTGGTTGTAATGAATACCCACAACTTACAATCCTTTCAGTCCTTTAAGAAATAAGAAACATGTAAGTATTTCATACTTGAAAAATAAAAAAAAACAAAAAAAAAACAGTGTGTTATCTGATTATAAATGATGTTACTGTACACAGTACAGGGAAATTAAATAAAAGTGGTTAAAAGGGGTTCAGAACCACAGTGATGTGGATCAAATATTCATGATACTGAAACTGGTTACTCTGAATTGTGCAGAATGCACACGTGGTGTAGCGAAAATGGCATTGCTTTAGTCACATATCAAGAAATATTGAACAAAATGAAAGTACAGATGATATGTATTCTAGAGGCTTATAGAAATTAAGGAAACCGCCACCATCAGCACTCTCAGTTCTTTGATTTTCAGTAAGTATTTAAGACTTATGGCTGAAACTTACAATGTTTGATTAAAAAAGTAAAACGTTTTAGTTAAGATGAGAATTTTGCCCCCAGGGGGTTATCTGCCCTTGACCCTGTGCTAAATACAGATATAAAACCATGAAATCCTTAAACTTCTTCTCTGAAACCACTTGACCAATTTTCACCAGATTTCACATGGGGCCTTCTGTCAAAGGGATGTTGACACTTTGTTCAAATGGTTCTGCATTATTAAATAAGATGGCTGCCATGCCATATATAGTAAAAATACTTAAAAATTTTCTTCGCTAGCACTAAGAAAGCTCTGAGGCAGAATCTTGGTATACAGGATTGGGGACTCAAGGTCAATCAAGTTTGTTAAAGTGATGAGACTAGGATGACCTTTGACCTTTTCATGATATGGTCAACTTTGTGTCCCAGTTGCTGTGGCAATACTGGAAGATTTGCATGGCATTTGCAAATATGCAGGTGAGCGAATTGTGGCCCATGGACCTCTTGTTCAAAATTTGCATACACATTTAGGTCACGGGCGAGTGGTTTGGGCAAAATCTGTTCACTCCTTGTTTTGTTATTGCACAGTGGCAGGTTATTAAGCAGTATCCGAAATAATTTCATTTTTTGGTGACACGGTATTGATATTTTTTTTTTCTGTTTTTCCATTATAACATACAGCAAGACAGTTCAAATATGGTGCACAAGCAATGTTTGTCTGGAGAAGCAAGAAAACTAAATTTGAGCCATTACCACAACACGCCTATACAAATATATAGAAAATTTCACCTCCAAAAGACCAGGAGGTCGCGGGTTCAACCCCCGCCAAGGTCGGCAACATTCTATCATGAAATATTTCTACGGTCATTCTCTCCCTTCCGCTGATTCAAGAAGGGCAGTTGTCAGTTTCTGGCGAAAGAATGTGCACAATACTGGTTAACCGCTTAGAAGACTAAGCCTGCCCAGTAAACGTGTGGTTAGGTAAATTGACCGCGCTTGACACGACCCCATTGGGCTGACTGGGCCGTAAAACCTCAACACAAACAAATCACCTCCAAAAACTGTCAGATAAAAAACTCGGATAGTTTTCATATTTCTGCTCAAAACATAGATTGTGGGTATATGTTAGAAATGCCTTGGTGAGGCAGTTCTAATGAGTACCCACAGTCTATGTTTTGAGCAGAAATATGAAAAATAATGTATACCCCTCTAAGCTCCAGTTTTACTATATAAAAGTGGCATTTATGGGGGTCAAAATTATATAGGCATGTTTTCATGATGGTATGCCCGTCTGATTTTTAATGCTGCAAACATTTATGTAACTCTTTTCAGGCATCAGACTTTGTAAGTACTGATGAAAAGAAATTAGTACTCATAGAAGCTCTGCTAAAGCATGAGGGATTGGATGTATTTGAAAAAGAAATTAATAGTAAGTACTTTTAATCAGTATGCATTACGAAAACATGCCTGTTCAAATATACTGAAAATTTTACCACCAAAATATGAAAATTTTCAGACAAAAAATTCTGATATTTTTCATATTTCTACTCAAAACATAGATTGTGGGTACTCGTTAGAACCGCCTTGATGAGGCGGTTCTAACAAGTACCCATAATCTATGTTTTGAGCAGAAATAAGAAAAATAATGTATACCCCTGTAAACCCCAGTTTTACTGTATAAAAGTGGGGATTAAGGGGGTCAAACTTATATAGGTATGTTTTCGTGATGATAATTGTCCTAAAATTTTGTACTCCTTTTTTGAGGACAAATTGGCATCTGAAAACAGTGCAGACGCAGATCAGGAGCAGTCTGATCAGGGTCTGCAGGATTTTCATTACACCAAGTATTTGCAAAAAAAACAAAAAAAAAAAACACAAGTTAGGCAAAAAAGATATGGAATGAAGTGTTTAAAATTTTGGACATTTATCGTATTTCTGACAGTCTTGTGCTAGCCTTTCTCTTGCTGAACACGACATGCCCTGTCTTAACAAACAGTGTAGATCCAGATCAGATGGCTTCTGAATTTCTATCAAAACCCCGGATCAAGTGATTTGATTAGCTGGAAATTAGAAGTGGGCATGGCATCTTAATTTTTTCAGCATGACAAGGTTTAAAACTGTCTCCTGTATATCTTCTTTATGTTCTGTCGAATTTGAATATTTGTTAAATACAACTAGCATAATTGCACTAAGTATTTGGAAAACAGGCCTGAGCAAATAGTGTAAGAAGCATCTATGTGACCAAGGACTTAGTGCTACTGACTTCAGATCATAAAGTCCCAGTTTTGAATCCTGTTAGTGGCGGAATTCAGCTCGTGACTTTACATTTCTTTGTTGCATGGAGCTTTTTATTATCAACCCTCCATCGTCTGCATAGGACTTAAATAATGTTGAAATAGGCACAAAATATCAAATCACCAGGACATTTAGGACAATGTGGAAAAAGATCAGATGCTGCAGAAATGGCCTCTGACATACATGCTATAATCTGTGGACTAATATCTGTGAGCTAAGGCAAAATTTTAAGAGAGATTTGACAAAATTCTGTGAGATTTTCTTAAATATCTCTTTGGAGCTCCCCCAATATAGTCTAAAGTCTTCTTTTCATGTAAGAAGCTTGGGAAACCACAACATTGTGTGATTTATGTTTATTTCTTCATAAAATCTATAGTAAAATGGTGTGAAAATTCTGTGAGATTTGTATTTTTATGGGAATTGCCTTCCAGATAGGCCCAATTCTGTGAGATTTTATCTCACAGTGTGACATATGGCATGTATGCTCTGATCAGGGTTTACACTTTGCCACTCAGCCAATATTTTTTTAGACACATCTGAAGGCAATAAAATGTTTTGTGTTTGTGGCTTTGATTGATCCTTCTAACATGACTTTAACCCTTAAAGCACCAATCACAACAATTGTTTTCTGTTTTGTCTTCTTTTGTCTTTGTAGTTTTAAAGTCATTGTTGCAAACAGTGTGAACCCAGATCAGACTGCTCCTCTAGGAGCAGTCTGATCTGGGTCCACACTGTTTGCCTACATGCAAAAAGCATGTTTGAAAAGTTTGCAAGAAGATGCAGCAGACAACATAAACAGACGACATTTTCAGATGCCGGTTTTCTTGGCATTTTAAGGGTTAATGTTTTCCCATAGTCCCAAATGGAAAGGTTACCATAATCAATCTACAATAACTGATGTCCTAAATGTGTCAGCGTAGTGCATGCAATGTTTGATGATTCACATGTAAACATTTACTACTGTTGACGTCCCCTGCAAAATTGTTCTATGGAAAACATTGCAATGATGTTGATTTTCTTTTATTGTCGCACCTGCTTGTAGCAGGGTGCAATATGGGCGTCCGCTTTTCCGTCCGTCCGTCTGTCAACATTTATGTCAACGTTCAACATTTATGTCAGAGTTAGTATTCTAATCAACTACAAGACTAAACAACCATCAAACTTTGCATGAAACATCTCCCTGACCTCCTGACTTTGCGACATAGACGTCCGCTTTTCCATTCGTCTGTCCATTCATCGGTCCATCTGTCAACATTTATTTTATGTCAAAGTTAGTATTCTAATCAACTGCAAGACTAAACAACCATCAAACCTTGCATGAAACATCTCCCTGATCTCCTGACTTTGCTTTTCCGTTCGTCTGTCTGTTTATCCGTCTGTCTGTCCATTTGTCTGTTAACAGTTCTGTTATGTCGAAGTTCGACATTTGTTTCAAAGTTAGTATTCTAATCAACTACAAGACTAAACAACAATCAAACCTTGCACAAAACATCTCTCTGACATCCTGACTTTGCGACATAGGCATCCGCTTTTCCGTTTGTCTGTCCGTTTGTCCGTATGTCGAAGTTAGACATTTATGTCAAAGTTAGTATACTTATCAATTACAAGACTGAACAACCGTCAAACCTTGTATGAAACATCTCCCTGACCTCCTGACTTTGCCACATAGGTGTCTGCTTTTCCATTCGTCTGTCTGTTTGACCAAACTTTGCATGAAACATCTGTCTGTCAACATTATGTCGAAGGACGACATTTATGTCAAAGTTAGTATTCTGATCAACTACAAGACTTAACAACCATCAAACCTTGCATGAAACATCTCCCTGACCTCCTGACTTTGCGACATAGGCATCCCCTTTGCCGTTCATCTGTCCGTTTGTCTGTCCGTCTCAACATTTATCTCAAAGTTCGACATTTACGTCAAAGTTAGTATTCTAATCAACTTCAATTCTACAACAACCATCATACCTTGCATGACACATCTCCCTAACCTCCTGAATGTGGCAGGTATATTGACCCAGTGACTTTGACCTAAATTTCGCGCTCCAGTGACTTTGACGCAATTTACGTTCACGTTCCAGATCTTCTCAACTATAAGGCGTACAACTATCAAACCTTGCATAGTGCCTCTCCTAGATGTACTGACTTGGCAGGTACCTTGACCTGGTGACCTTGACCAGTATTTTGCGCTCCTGTGACGTTGACACATTTTGCATCGACGTTCGATATCTCCTCAACTATAAGGCTTGCAACCATCAAACCTTGCAAAGTGCTTCTTCTCAATGTACTGACTCGGCAGATACCTTGACCTGGTGACCTTGATCTATATTTTGGCTGCAGTGACTTTGACATAATTTACATCAACATTCCAGATCTCCTCAAGTGTAAGACCTCTAGCCACCAGACCTTGCATAGTGCCTCTCCTAGATGTACTGACTCAGCAGGTATCATGACCTGGTGACCTTGACCTATATTTTGTGCTCCAGTACATTTTACACATTTTACGTCGACGTTCAATATCTCCTCAACTGTAAGGCCTACAACCACCAAACCTTGCATAGTGCTTCTCCTCAATGTACGGACTCAGCAGGTACCTTGACTCAGTGACCTTGACCTATATTTCGCGCTCCATTGACTTTTACACTTTTTACTTTGCCCTTCCATATGCCCTCAACTGTAAGGCCTTCATCCACCAAACCTTGTATAGTGCTTCTTCTCGATGTACTGACTCGGCAGGTACCTTGACCTGGTGACTTTGACCCATATTTTGCACTCCAGTGACGTTGACACATTTTACATTGATGTTCGGTATCTCCTCAAATATAAGATCTACAACCACTAAGCCTTGCATAGTGCTTCACCTCATTGCACTGGCTTGGCAGGTACCTTGACTTGGTGACCTTGACCTATATTTGGCACATTTTATGTTGATGTTTGATAACTCCTCAACTATAAGGCCTACAACCACCATATCTTGCATAGTGCTTCTCCTTGATGTACTGACTTAGCAGGTACCTTGATCCGGTGACCTTGACCTATATTTCACGCTCCAGTGACTTTTACACATTTACGTGGATGTTCCATTATCATTGGGCTGTATAATACGAAAAGTCAGTGCTAAAGATACAGCCATTAGAGGGACTGGCACTGGCCTGGAATATATGTGCCCCACTAGGCACTTTGTCTACATTTTTTTCAACCCAGTTTTCCAGCTAAGCACTGCTAAGAATGAAATCCACTTATTTAATAACCAAGTTCTGATTGTGGTTGCTGTGACTTTTGCTCCAGCAGATGTGACGACGCCTTCCGCGGAATTCTTGTGTATCATGTATAGAGTCAAAGTAATTTTCCATTGCTGTGAATTATTGTCAAATAAAGCATGGCGTTGGAGGGCAGATACAAATATAATAATTCGATCCGGCTTCGCCATCGTGAATTAATACTTCGCAATCTGCCCTCCAAGACCATGCGTTATTCTACGATAATTCACAGAAGAGAAAAATTATTTCTGAATAAATTTTGATTGATAATTGTGCCTCCACAGATGGGCTTCATAGGGCGGGCAGTAGTGTGTCTGACTGCAGATCCAGGGGTCACAAGTTTGAATCCTAGCTTGGGCACAAATTTCATGGACTTTGAACATGAAATCATTCTGACTGTCATTCCCCTACTTCCCCTGATTCAAGAAGGGCAGTTTCAGCTACTGGAAAAAGTATGTGCACAGAGTACTGATTAACTGCCTAGAGGACTAAGCCTGCCCACAAAAAATGTAAGTAGGCTTACTGACAGTCTCAACATGACCATAACATTGTTGACTGAGCCATAAAACTTCAAAACAAACTTAGATGTGCCTCTTGAACTATGGCTGCATGACAGCAGAGACCCAGATCAGACTGCAGTTGTCAGTTTCTGGAGAAAAAGAATGTGCACAATACTGGTTAAACGCTTAGAGGACTAAGCCTGCCCAGTAAATATGTGGTTAGGTAAACTGACCGCTCTTGACATGACCCCATTGGGTTGACTGGGCCGTAAAACCTCAACACAAAGACTGCGTACTTTATCAAAACTGCTCAAAAACCTTTTTTGATGGCAGGATAAAAGAAATAGCCAAATCATCAGCAAAGGTTTTTAGCCTCTACTTCCATTCAATCACAGTCTAGTTCTGTTAAGCCTCCTCTGAGTAGAGCTTTCAAAATACCTAAATATCCTGCCGAACAAATATTGTCCAGACCTAAACCTACGCAATCGTATAGGTCCAAATCTCAACCTCAAAGTTCATCTTTTCCCACTAAAAAGGAAAATATAAAGAGGACTGGTAACATCCGTCAGTTCCCCTCCTCTAAACCTGCCTTTTCTTCCACAAGATTATGAAGGCCAGCCCTTTCCACTGCCTGCTCTTCCATACTCGGACATTCCAGTGGGAGGACGATTGGCCCATTTTGTGGAAAAATGGGAGGAAATTACAGACAACAATCTCTATCGTACTACACAGATTCAGGATACCATTCAGCAAAACTCCTCCTTTATCATGTGTTCCGATCAGAATGTGTCTATCCTCCTCCCCGTTTCTCAGAGAAGAGATCGAAAACCTTCTCAAATAATGGGCAGTGGAAAGGGTACAGAATCCGGGAACTCCCGGCTTTTATTCCCGGATCTTCCTAGCTCCAAAAAAGAACGGAAAGTTACGTTTGATCATAGACCTTTCTTTATTGAACCGATACATAAATAGTCTTTCAAAATCGAGACAGTCAAGTCGGTAAAACGAGTGATGAGACTCAACGACTGGGCTGTCTCCATAGACTTAACAGATGCATACCTACACATTCCGATACATCATCAATCTCGGAAGTATCTTCGTTTTATTTTCGAAGATCAGATCTATCACTTCACGGGCTTACCGTTCGGAATGTCGCTAAGTCCGTTGATATTTTTTAAACTGATAGACGTTATAGAAGCGTTTCTACACCAACGTGCCATATCAGTCTTCCCGTACCTAGACGACTGGCTAATCAAAAATCTGATTCGCAACTGTTTGATTACTCAGACAAGATTTTGAATTCAAATTATTCAAAGTCTAGGTTTTCTGCAAAATCTCAAGTAATTGAATCTCGTTCCTTCTCAGAAATTCACCTTTATAGGCATGGAATTTCTGACGCAACAGAATTTAGTCAGGGTTCCAACAGATCGTGTTCAGAACCTATTTATGACAATCAAGAAATTTCTGTCATTCAAACATGTATTGGCATGAACTTTCCTTTCCCTTTTGGGCAAACTCAGTGCTGCAGCAGACTTCGTTATCCTAGGCAGACTGCACTTACGTCCCCTTCAAATGTGTCTTTTGTCTGTCTTGAAACCTCATATTCTTCCTCTCGATCATCCTGTTACGATAAACGGTATGATCTGATCTCACTTACAATGGTGGATAAACCCCAATCAGTTTGAAACAGGGACTACTATCCATCTTCCAGATCCCAAATTCTTCCTTTATACAGATGCCTGTCATTTCGAATGGGGAGCTCATTTAGAGCCGACAATACTATCCTTTCATGGTCGCTGGACAGAAGACCAATCCCAGCTCCATATCAATATGTTAGAAATGATGGCCATAGGATTAGCACTGAAACAAGCCATAACATTTATTCACCATTCTTGCATCATGATATCTACAGACAACACAACGGTGGTCTCATATATCAACAAACAGTGTGGCACTCATTCTCCCAACCTCTGTGTAGAAATTTGGGAAATTCTCAACTGGTGCCTGGAACACAACATCTTTATCAGAGTTAGTCACATTCCAGGCAAATTCAACATTTTTGCAGACGGCCTATCAGATTAGACAAACCTATCAAGACAGAATGGGCTCTGGATCAAACAATAGCGAATTCAGTATTACACATTCTTGGGTGACACTTAACACTACAAACCACCACAAAACACCACAAAACACTACAAAACACCACAAAACACGCCACAATCCACCACAAAACACCACAAACCGCAATAGGCTACCACAAAACATATAAAAACAACCTTTAAACAATCATCTGGATCCATCATTTGCCCAAAAATTCTGTTTGACAGACATTTGACACTAAACACTACAAACCACCACAAAACACTACAAAACACCACAAAACACACCACTAAACACCACAAACCACAATAGGCTACCACAAAACATATAAAGACAACCTTCAAACAATCATCTGGATCCATCATTTGCCCAAAAATTCTGTTTGACAGACATTTGTAAAAGAACCTTGCAGAAATGCTTGATTATCACCTTTATGTCACTTCTGCAAGTACTGTCTGATGGCATTAACCTATACCACCATAGTTACCTAATATATTCCTCTGTTTGTATATTCCTCTATTTTAAACTCCTTGGGCAGGGCTCAAAATGAAGGAGGGAATGGAAGGAAGGAAGTTGAATAGAGTGATACCATATGTGTCTAACTTGTGAATGGCATTGCTAACAGTGAATACCTAGATCAGACTTTAGGAGCAGCCTAATCTGATAATTTTATCCTAAATAAAATGCAAAGGTGACAACTTGCTGTGATACTGAGGTCATTAGGATCATTTTAAGTATGTATACTTCTTCACCCTTCTGATGTTCAGGAAGGGTATTGAGCTCTGATTGAAGTTCCTTTATCTTTGTATGTTTTTCTTCGTCTTGGTGCCTTGGCTGGAAACAGTTTTTGATAGCAGGACTTCCTTGTTTGGCTTGATATATTTTTGTATCGTGTTAAAACATAACTCCCAAATATTTGTTTCTAGATATATTGACAAAAAAACAACAACAGCACCACATGTATTCTCCATCAGCTTTGTGGTAAACACAGGGCGAACACTGAAATTTTCTCTGAGTTTATGTTTTACATCCCAGTAAACAGCAAAGGCCCTTCTGATCCAGTAACAGCAAATGTGTTCCTCAAGCCTATTTTATGTGTTTGTGGTAGCCTATTGTAATTTGTGGTGTTTTGTGGTGGTTTATGGTGTTTTTTGGTATGTTTTGTGGTGTTTTGTAGTGTTTTGTGGTGGTTTGTAGTGTTTAGTGTCACCTACATTCTCAATTTTCCAAATATGGACTTGTTTGCAACTCGATTCAATCACAAACTCCAATTATATGTCACTCCAGTACAAGACAACAAAGCACTAGCGATAGATGCCCTGTCCATGGACTGGAATCATCTTCATGCATATGCTTTTCCTCCTTTTATTCTGATTCCTGCTGTTCTGGAAATATACGACAACATCAATGCAGAATAGTTCTGATAGCTCCGTTCTGGCCACAACAACAGTAGTTCTCAGAACTTCTTCTATTATTGTCAGCTCTGATTCGTCTGCCACCAATCCCAAGTCTCTTGACACAATCTAAAGGAAGATTTGTTCATCAAAACCTCCCACTTCTTGACCTTCATGCTTGGGAGTTATCAAACAATCAATTAGAGATAAAAAAATTTTGCAAGACGTTGCAGATTTTGTCTCTAGATCAAGAAGAACATCTACACAAAAAGTCTACGATGCAGAATGGTCCATCTTCTCTAATTGGTGTCATACAAAAAAGGTTAAACCGATCTCAGCCCCTATTACAGTTATAGCCGATTTCTTAATCTTTCTTTTCTTGGAAAAGAAATGTCAAATCAGTACTATTAAAGGTTATAGAGCTATGATCTCTAACACTCTTAAATTTAAAACTGGTAATCGAATCTGATCTAATCCAGTCTTATCTGAACTAATCAGGTCTTTCGAACTGTTATGACCAGTACAAAGATCTCTTTCACCTAAATGGGACTTATCATGGGTTTTAATATGTCTACAAAAACCACCCTTTGATCCTCTTGATAAGGCTTCTAAATTTCACGTTACTATTAAGACAGCCTTTCTCTTAGCCCTTGCCACTGCTAAAAGATGTAGCGAAATACATGCATTGGCTATGGATTCACAACACTTAAGGTTCAATCAAACTGATGGTTCAGTTTCCTTGATGCTTAAAACTGCTTCTTAGTGAAAAACCAGCTTCCTTCTGTTAAACCAGACCCCATTGTTGTTCCTAGTCTTGCTCGAATATGTAAAAGGGAACATCTGGACAGACTTCTTTGCCCCGTTAGGTCTCTGAATTTCTATCTTAAAATGACTAGTTTTTATCTCCAGAACAGAACTAGACTTTTTCTACCCATTAAAGGCAATCAAGATATTTCTAAAGATACTATCTCGAGATGGATATCTTACACTATTAAGCTTGCCTACAGGAAACTCACTAAACAAGACATTTCTTTCCTTAAAATCAAAGCTCATGAAGTTAGAGCTCTTTTCTCTTCCTGGGCTTTCTTTGACAAAGTTCCTCTCAATGATATTCTTCAAGCAGCGGTTTGGAATCGATCATCAACCTTTGCTATATTCTACTTCAGAGACATGTCTCAACAAGCAGAAATCTACAAAGTTTGGACCCCATTGTGGTGGCCCAAAAAGTGGTGGGGGGCCAACAGCATCCAGCTCTGGAAACATAGACAACGTCAACAGCCTCCTACACCTGAAAGAACTTAATATACATTAATTATGTTATATTATACCTTTTATTTGATATATCTTAAACCTTGATTATCTTTTATCCATGGTTTAAAGGACTTTTATTGCCTTATGCATTAATTAAGTCCTTTATTAGATATATCTAAAGTTTGGGTTTCCTAAGTCTTAATTCAGAAGTTGGGACTTATTTATTAGGAGAAATCCTGCCTCCTATTCTTCAAATTCTAGCACATTATCTATAGGCTAATGTATTACGCAGTTAAAATGAAGTTTTTTAAAAGTAAAACGTATTTTAACTAGTAATACTTAACCTATAGATAAGTATTTATGGTCCCAACTCACACCCTCGCTCTTTTCTCCTAATTGTGTATTGTTTTACACATAAAAGAAACTGACACGTGATCATTTGAGCGGGAGGAATTACGTCACACAGGTAATTGTTTAAAGGGACCTTCTAAATTAAGACTTTATCACAACTTAAAGGTCGTTTTTCTGTGGAGGGGGTGAAAAACAGAATAGAATAGCACATTATCTATAAGTTAAGTATTACTAGTTAAAATGCGTTTTACTTTTAAAAAACTTCATTTTCCCTATATATCTATATGGAAAACTTTAAAAATCTTCTTGTCAGAAACCACTGGACCGGTTTCATTATAATTTAGCAGAGATGTTTCCTTGGTGACCCTCTACTAAGATTGTTCTAAGCCATCATGATTTGTCAGAAAACATGGCCACTTAAGGGGGCGGGACTAATTTACCCTATATATCTATATAGAAAACTTTAAAAAATCTTCTAGTTAGAAACTGTTGGACTGAGTTTAATGTAACTTGGCAGGAATGTTGCTTTGGTGACCTTCAACCAAGATTGTTCAGGCCTTCATGATACATAAAAAAACATGGCCCTCAGGGGGCAGGGCTTATTTTCCATATATATCTATATAGAAAACATAAAAATTCTTCTTGTCAAATACCCCCTGACCGATTTCAATATTACTAGACTAGGATGTTGCTTTGTTGACCCTCTACCAAGCTTGTTCAAGCAATCATGATTCATCAAAAATTAAGGCTGCTAGCGGGTGGGGCTTATTTTCCCTATATATCTAAATAGAAACTTTAAAATTCTTCTTGTCAGAAACCACAGTACCAATTTCAATATTACTTGGTAGGAATGTTCCTTTAGTGACCTTCTACCAAGTTTGTTCAAGCTGTCATGATTCATTGAAAAATATGGTCGTTAGTGGGTAGGGATTTATAGCTATATAAAACACTTTAAAAATCTTTTTGTCAGAAACCACTGGACCAATTTCAATATAACATGGCAGAAATGTTCTTTTGGTGACCCCCTTTCAAGATTCAGTTAAAGTTGTCATGATATGTTAAAAAAAAACAAAAAACATGGCCACTGGGGGGAGGTGGGCAGGGGTGGGGGGCATGCCTATAAAATTTATACAAAATTCTTAGAGCAGTGAACTTGGCTGAAATTTCAACAGTAAGTATGCAAATCTGTTTGCTCAGGTGAGCGATATAGGACCATCATTGTCCTCTTGTTCAAAGTTATATGTTACCTTTATTCTTCAGTGGATCGCCTTCATATTTGGTAGGAATGAAGAGGAGCACCAATAGGCCTGTTGCTTGCAAGAGAGACATTTCTCACTCTTCGTTATGTACATATTTCTGATGTCCCCTGAGGTCCGAGGTTTACCTTTTGGTTAACATTTTTATACCCGCCACTATTATGGTTTCACATTGACGTCCCTGTGTCTGTCTGTCAGTCCGTCAGTCTTACAACCGTCTGTTTTTCGTTTCCGGATGATAACTTGAGTAAACATCAATGGATTTTCACCAAACTTGGTGTGTGCATTGATATTGTGTAGATCTGGTTTTGGATAGCTAATGGGCAAATTTCGTCAAACTTGTACAGAGTTATCTGCCCGAGACACACCCATGTTTGGTTACCGGATGATAACTTGAGTAAATAACAAGGGATTTTAACCAAACTTGCTATATGCATTGACATCTGGTTTAGGATTGTTATCTGTCCCTCCGTCATTTTCTTTCCAGACATTTTTGCAACAATAACTTTAATACATAAACAAATAGTTGCTGTGGCGGGGTATTATGCTTGCGGTGCTTTTATTTCAAAGTTATGTGTTACCTTTATTTTTAGTGGATTGCTTCATATTTTGTAGGGATAAAGCGGGGGACCAGTAGAGGTGGCACATCTTAGGGAGACAACTCTCACTTTCTTTGATATGTAATTATCTCCCCTGAAAGCTGAAATCTTGTGCAGGCCAAAACTCCCATACTGTTTGAAATAATTTGATAATATTTGGTAGGGACATATATCAGGTCAAATAGGAGTGTCCCATGCAAGAAAACAACTCTTGCTCTGTTAATTGTCCCCCGCCTTTTCGAAGAAAAGTGGAGGGACACTGTTTTTGGTTTTCCGTGGGGCGTGGTGCGTGGTTCCTAGTTTTTAGTAGGTACTTTGTCCCCTTAACTATTCCCACAGTTTTTGTCCGATCCTTTTGAAACTTTACAGGTGTTTTAAGGATGGTCTGAAGATGTGCATGTGGTTTTTTTAGAATCCTGAAATAATTTTTTATCACTTTTTCCGCATTTTTAACTTAGACATTTTTTGAGTTCTAATATTACAGAAGTCTATAGGGAGTAGGTACCTTGTCCCCTTAACTCCTCCCACAGTTTTTGGCCGATCCTTTTGAAACTTTACATGGGCTTTTAGGATGGCCTGAAGATATGCATGTGGTTTTTTCAGAATCCTGAAATAATTTTTTATCACTTTTTCCGCATTTTTAACTTAGACATTTTTTTAGTTCTAATACTACAGAAGTGTATAGGGAGCAGGTACCTTGTCCCCTTAACTCCTCCCACAGTTTTTGGCCGATTCTTTTGAAACTTTACAGGTGTTTTAAGGATGGTCTGAAGATATGCATGTGGTTTTTTCAGAATCCTGAAATTAATTTTTATTACTTTTTAGACATTTTGAACATAGACATTTTTTGAGTTCTAATATTACAGAAGCGTATAGAGAGTAGGTACCTTGTCCCCTTAACTCCTCCCACAGTTTTTGGCCGATCCTTTTGAAACTTTACATGGGCTTAGATAATATTTGGTAGTGACATATAGCAGGTCAAGTAAGACTGTTACATGCAAGAAGGACAATTACTTGTTCTTTGATTCTGGTTATCTCCACTGAACAAATTTCTAAGCCGAATTCTTGTGCACTTATTAAGTTCTTAATGGTTTGAAATATTTTGATAATATTTGGTAGAGGCATAGATAAGGACCATGTCACATGCAAGAGAGACAACTCTGACTTTCTTCCTTACCTACTTATCTCCCCTGAAGTTGAAAGCTTATGCAGCCAAACTGATTTTTGGACAGGTTTTTTAAAAATCTTTATTTAATCAAATATTATTGCTATTTTTGTTATCTTTCCAAAAAAACTTGGTAGAACTGTAGAACAGGACCAGAAGACATGTTGTGTACAAGAATGACAACACTGCCTTTCTTACTTTTGGTGTTATCTCCCTTTGTTATGTCTGACAGTGATTATCCATTGATTTTGTGTCCACTCTGTAAGTCAAAGACCCTTTTGAATATTTTTATGATACTTGGCAGAAATGTAGAAAAGGACAAGACGACTTGTTGCGTACAAGAATGACAACTCTGCCTTTCTTACTTTTGGCGTTATCTCCCTTTGTTATGTCCGACAATGATTAGCCGTTGATTTTGTGTCCGCTCTGTAAGTCAAAGCCCTTTGGAATATTTTTATGATACTTGGTAGAAATGTAGAACAGGACCAGACAACGTGTTGCATCAAGAATGACAATTTTGCCTTTCTTACTTTTGGCGTTATCTCCCTTTGTTATGTCTGACAGTGATGAGCGATTGATTTTGTGTCCGCTCTGTAAGTCAAAGACCTTTTGGAATATTTTTATGATACTTGGTAGAAATATAGAACAGGACCAGACAACATGTTGCGTACAAGAATGACAACTCTGCCTTTCTTACTTTAGGCGTTATCTCCCTTTGTTATGTATGACAGTGATTAGCCATTGATTTTGTGTCCGCTCTGTAAGTCAAAGACCTTTTGGATTATTTTATGATACTTGGTAGAAATGTAGAACAGGACCAGACAATGTGTAACATACAATAACGACAACTCTGGCTTTCTTACTTTTTGAGTTATCTCCCTTTGCTTTGTTTAAAATAGATTTCTTGTCTGCTCTGTAACTGGACTACCATTCAGAATAGTTTGATGGTACCTTGTAGAACTGTAGAATAGGACAAGACAACGTGTTCCTTACAAGAATGACAACTCTCCCTTCCTTACTTTTGCTGTAATCTCCCTTTGTTATATTTGATACTGATTATGCATTGATTTAGTGTCCCCATTGTAAGTCGAACACTCTAAAATATTTTGATGATACTTGGTAGTAATGAAGAACAGGACCAGACACCATGTCACATACAAGAATGACATCTTTGGCTTTTTATACTTTTGGAGTTATCTCCCCTTCTTGTGTTTGAATTTGATTTCCTGTCTCTGCTCTGTAACTTGAATACCCTATGGAATATTTTGATGATGCTTGGTACAAATGTAGAACAGGATGAGATGACGTGTTGCAGGATTGAGGGGGACATTTGTTTTTTTCTTAAAATTCCTTTTCTGGTTGGCATTAGTGTCGGCATTACACTTTATTGTCTGCTGTCTTTTGAATCAGTGGTTGAACTCTTACCAAATTTTTATAGATATATAATTTGGACATAACAAAGAACTTATTTGATTATGGTGACTTTGACCTAATTTTCTAGGTCACAGCTGTAGAAAAACTGAATATTCATGGTGGAGGGACATCTTTTTAGCTCACCTGAGTTGAAGGCTCAAGGTGAGTTATTGTGATCACTCACCGTCCGTCGTTGTCGTCGTCGTAGTCGTCCGTCCGTCCACAATCTTTAAACAACATCTCCTCCTAAATCACTGATTGGAATTTGACCAAACTTCACAGGAAAGGTCCTTGGTTGGTCCTCTTTCAAAGTTCTTCAAATGGTTTCGGTCCATTGCATATCTAGATCACAGGAGCTAAAAATAGATTTTTTAACTAAAAACTTAAAAAATCTTCTTGTCAGAAACCACTGGACCGATTTCCATATAATTTTGCAGAAATGTTCCTTTGGTGACCCTCTACCAAGATTGTTCAAGCCATTTGGATTCGTCAAAAAACATGGCCGCCAGGGGGCGGGGCTTATTTTCCCTATATTATCTATATAGAAAACTTTAAAAATCTTCTTGTCAGAAACCACTGGACCGATTTCAATATAATTTTGCAGAATTGTTTCTTTGGTGATTCTGTACCAAGATCGTTCAAGCCATTTGGATTTGTCAAAAAACATGGCCGCCAGGGGGCGGGGCTTATTTTCCCTATATATCTATATAGAAAACTTAAAGAATCTTCTTGTCAGAAACCACTGGACCGATTTCCATATACTTTTGCAGAAATGTTCCTTTGGTGATCATCTATCAAGGTTTTTCAAGCCATTTGGGATTCGTCAAAAAAAATGGCGGCCAGGGGGCGGGGCTTATTTTCCATATATATGAGTGAGGCTTTTCTGATAAGTACCAACAACATACCTTTTGTAGAAAAAGTAAAAAGTATTTGTTTTTATTTTTGTCTGCATATGCTCTGAAAAGCCTTTTCTTATTGGGCAGTCCAATTACAGTTAGCAGCACATTTGACCGCACATTCTGGATTGCAAATTTGAATTCCATATTGATCATTAAATCATTTCTGTTGTCATTTTTTCCCTTTCTCTGGTCCCAAGGTTATAGAACTTTTTTCATGCTCAACTCAGCTGAGCATGAAATTTGAAATTACTAACAGTTGCAAAGTCTTTCTTGCTAAATATAGCTGAGCATGAAATGTTCTCTACTAATAAATATGAAAATGCCAACTATAATGAAAATGCCAACTATAGTTGGCATTTTCATATTTATTAGTAGAGAAAATTTCCTGCTTAGCTTTGAGCATGAAAAAAGTTTTATAACCTCGCAGCCTGATTCAGGAAGGGCAGTTGTCAGTTACTGGTGAAAGTATGTACACAGGTACTGGTTGACTGCTTAAAGAACTAAGTCTGCCTAGGAAAAGTAAAAGTTAGCTCAGGAAAGTGTGAGTAGGTTGACTGTCTGGCTTGATATCACCCAGGTATTGCTGACTAGGCTGTAAAACTCCAGCTAAACAAATAAAATGTGTTTTATGTTTCAGTGGAAAGCATAGGTTGGATAGATGATGCAATTTATGCCTTTATGCTTGTGAAAACAATCCAATACGAAGTTCTGAGTCTGAATAATTGGAGAAGAGTATTTGATGTAAGTTGTTTACCATGTTACACCCTTGCAATGTTGAATAAATTAAGATGCCACACCCACTTCTAATTTTCAGCCAATCCAATTACTTGATCCAGGTTGTTGATACAAATTCATATTCTTAAGAATAAACAGTGCAGATCCAGATCATTTTCATCTCATGCTCAAAGTGAGCTATTGTGATTGGTCAATGTTCGTTGTGCAGTGTCAACAATTTGCTTTTAAAGCCTATTCTTCCTAGCCCTCTTGGCCAATGGACACAAAACTTGGTAGGAAACATCAGGGTGACTTGTAGATCAAAAAAATTGGCAAAAGAATGTGTACAATACTGGTTAACTGCTTAGAGGACTAACCCTGCACAGTGAAAGTGTGGTTAGGTACCACACTTGGCATGACCCCATAGGGTTGACTGGGCCATAAAACCTCAACACAAACAAACACAAAGATCAAAAAATAGCTAAAATCCAAGATGGTCACTTCTTCTTCTGAATCTAAAGGCCATTTGACTTGAAACTTGGTAGAGAACATTGGGGTGACTTGTAGAGTTAAAAAAGCCGTGGCTGCCATTTGAAAGTCTATCTCTCGCTTCTTCTCCTGAACCAAAAGGCCAATTGACTGGAAACTGGGTAGGAAGCATCAGGGTAACTTGTTGATCAAAAATAGCTAAAATTGTTCTGATTGGAAATCCAGGCTGGCGGCCATCTTGAAATTCTATTTTTAGCTACTTCTCCTTAACCCAAAGGCCATTTGACTTGGAACTTTGTAGGAAGCATAAATCAAAAATAACTAAAATTGTTCCGATCTGAAATGCAAGATGGTTGCCATCTTGAAAATCTATTTTTTTTTTCTCCTCCTCTACTGACCAAAAGGCCAATTGACTCAAAACATGGTAGAAAGCATTGGGGTGACCTGTAGATCAATAACAGCTTAAATGGTTCTATGGCTGCCATGGCCACCATCTTGAAAATCTTTTTATCACTTCTCCTGAACCAAAAGGCCAATTGACTTGAAACTTGGTAGGAAGCATCAGGGAAGCCATGGCCGCCATCTTGAAAATCTGTTTGTCCCTTCTCCTTCTTCTGAACCGAAGGCCAATTGACTTGAAGCTTGGTAGGAAGCAAGGGGGTGAGTTGTAGATCAAAAATAGCTAAAATCTTTTCGATCAAAAATCCAAGATTACCACCATGGCTGCCATCTTGAAAATCTGTTTTTCTCATCTTCTCCTGAAGGGAAAGGCTAATTGACTAGAAAGCATCTGGGTGACTTGTAGATAAAAAATTGCTAAAGTCATTGGAATCTGAAATCCAAGATGGCAGCAATGACTGCCATCTTGATAATCTGTTTTTGCTTCTCCTGAACCAAAGGCCAGTTGACTTTAAACTTGATAGGAAGCATGAGGGTGACTTGTAAAAAGCTAAAAATATAGCTTTATACGATAAAAATAGCTCAAAATTTTCTGATTGGAAATCCAAGATGGCCATCATGGCCACCAACTTGAAAATTAGTTTTTCTCTTCTCCCAAAATGAAAGACCAATTGACTTGAAACTTGGTAGGAAGCATCTGGGTGACCAGTAGATCAATCAGAAATGACAGAAATCATTCTGATCTGAATCCAAGATGGCTGCTATCTTGAATATCTATTTTTAGATCACCTGAGCCGAAGGCTCAAGATGAACTTTTGTGATCAGCCAACATCCCTCGTCGTCAGCCTCGTCGTCGTCCGTCTGTTCACAATATTTAAACAACATCTCCTCCTAAACCACTGATTGGATTTTGACCAAACTTCACAGGAATGATCCTTGGTTGGTCCTCTTTCAAAATTGTTCAAATGGTTCTGGTCCGTTGCATATCTAGGTCACAGGAGCTAAAAATAGATTTTTTAACTAAAAACATAAAAAATCTTCTTGTAAGAAACCACTGGACTGATTTCAATATAATTTTGCAGAAATGTTCCTTTGGTGATCCTCTACCAAAATTGTTCAAGCCATTTGGATTCGTCAAAAAACATGGCCGCCAAGGGGCGGGGCTTATTTTTCCTATATATCTTTATAGAAAACCTTAAAAATCTTCTTGTCAGAAACCACTGGAATGATTTCAATATGATTTTGCAGAATTGTTCGTTTGGTGATCCTCTACCAAGATTGTTCAAGCCATTTGGATTCGTTGAATAACATGGCCGCCAGGGGGCGGGGCTTATTTTCCCAATATATCTATATAGAAAACTTTAAAAATCTACTTGTCAGATACCACTAGACAGATTTCAATATAATTTTGCAGAAATGTTCCTTTGGTAATCGTCTGCCAAGATTGTTCAAGCCATTAGGATTCATCAAAAAACATGCCGCCAGGGGGCGCGGGGCTCATTTTCCCAATATATCTATATTGAAAACTTCTTGTCAGAAACCACTGAACCGATTTCAATATGATTTTGCAGAAATGTTCCTTTGGTGATTCTCTACTAAGATTGTTCAAGCCATTTGGATTCGTCAAAAAACATGGCCGCCAGAGGGCGGGGCTTATTTTCCCTATATAGAAAACTTTAAAAATCTTCTTGTCAGAAACCAATGGAAGGATTTCCATATACTTTTGCAGAAATGTTCCTTTGGTGATCCTCTACCAAGATTGTTCAAGCCATTTGGATTCGTCAAAAAACATGGCCGCCAGGGGGCGGGGCTTATTTTCCCTATATATCTATATAGAAAACTTAAAAAATCTTCTTGTCAGAAACCACCAGACCGATTTCAATATTATTTAGCAGAAATGTTCCTTTGGTAATCCTCTACTAAGATTGTTCAAACCATTAGGATTCATCAAAAAACATGGCCGCCAGGGGGCGGGGCTCATTTTCCCTATATATCTATATAGAAAACTTTAAAAATCTTCTTGTCAGAAACCACTGGACCGATTTTATATATAATGTTTTGCAGAAATATTCCTTTGGTGATCCTCTACCAAGATTGTTCAGGCCATTTGGATTCGTCAAAAAACATGGCCGTCAGGGGGCGTGGCTTATTTTCTCTATATATTTGTTTGGGAAACTTTAATGATCCTTTTGTCAGAAACCACTGGACTGATTCCAATACAACATTGCAGGAATGTTTCTTTGGTAACCGTCTACCAAGATTGTTCAAGTCGTCATGATTCATCAAAAAACGTGGCTGCCAGGGGGTGGGGATATTTTCCCTATGTATCTAAATAGAAAACTTAAAAAATCTTCTTGTCAGAAACAACTGGACCAATTTCATTATAACTTGGTAGAAATCTTTCCTTGTTGTCCTCTACCAAGATTGTTCAAGTTGTCATGATTCGTCAAAAAACATGGCCGCCAGGGGGAGGGGCTTATTTTCCCAATATATCTATATAGAAAAGTTTAAAAATCTTCTTGTCAGAAACCAATGGACCGATTTCAATATAACTTGGCAGGAATGTTTCTTTGGTGACCCTCTACCAAGATTGTTCAAGCCATCATGATTCGTCAAAAAACATGGCACCTAGGGGGCGGGGCATATTTTCCCTATATATCTATATAGAAAACTTTAAAAATCTTCTCATAAGAAACCTTTGGATTGAGTTCAATGTAACTTGACAGGAATGTTGCTTTGGCGACCTTCTACCAAGATTGGGCCCTCATGATACGTCAAAAATCATGGCCGTCAGGGGGCGGGGCTTATTTTCCGTATATATCTGTATAGAAAACTTTAAAATTCTTCTTGTCAGAAACCACCTGACTGATTTCAATATTACTTGGCAGGAATGTTGCTTTAGTGACCCTCTACCAAGATTGTTCAAGCAATCATGATTAGTCAAAAAACATGGTTGCTAGGGATGGGGCTTATTTTCCCTATATATCTATATAAGACGTTTTAAAAATCTTTTTGCCAGAAACCACTGGACCAATTTCAATATAACGGCAAAATTGTTCCTTTGGTGACCCTCTTTCAAGATTCAGTTCAAGCCATCATGATGCATGAAAAAACATGGCCGCTGGGGAGCAGGGCTATAAAATTTATACAAAAATCTTAGAGCAGTGAACTTGGCTGAAACTTCAACAGTAAGTTTGCAAAGCTGTTTGCTCAGGTGAGCGATATAGGACCATCATGGTCCTCTTGTTTAACTGTTTAATGTACTGCTTTCATATTTGGCCTACACCTACTTTAGGGTAAGACCTTTCAATAGCATACACCCCATCCCCAAAATAGACTCTTTATGTAGGGCAAGGTCAGTTCTTACTTAGTCTTTTATACACATGTTTAAGTTTTGCGTTTAAGTTTTGAAAAGTGTACATAACTGCTGAAGTATTCAAGATAGGGCTCTAATATTTAGCCCACACCAGGCTTTGGGTTAGACCTTTCAATAACACACATCATTTTTAGTTTGATTTTCCGCCTAGGTCAAGGTCAGGTCATAATTTGTCATTTGAACCTATGTTTGAGTTCTGCGTTTATGTTTTGAAAATAATGAAAAGTGTTTGTAACTGCTGAAGTATTCAAGATACCACTTTAATATTTGGCCCACACCAACATTAGGGTAAGACCCTTCAATAGCACAGACCTTTTCCTCAGTTTGACCTTCTGCCAAGGTCAAGGTCAGGTTATACTTTGTCATTTAAACCCATGTTTGAGTTTTGTGTTTAAGTTTTGAAAAGTGTTCGTAACTGCTAAAGTACTCAAGTACTGCTTTAATATTTGGCCCACACCTACCTTAGGGTAAGACCTTTCAATAGTATACACCCCTTCCTCAGTTTGACCTTCTGCCTAGGTCAAGATCAGGTCATACTTTGTCATTTATACCTGTGTTTAAGTTTTGAAAAGTGTACATGGCTGCTGAATTATGTAAGCTATAGCTTTCATATTTTGTCCACACAGCCTAAGGGAAGATATCCCTCAGTTTGACATTCTTCCGACATCAAAGTCAGGTCATACTCTGTCATTTACTACTATGTTGAAGTTCTGCATTTAATCTTTAATATTTAAAGATTGTTTTCTTATCCGATCAGCCCTTTCCGGCGAGCTGCGTTTTCTTCTGACAACTCTTGTTATCCCATCTCCACCCCAGTCTCCACCACTGTTCAACATTTAGAAAAGATCCAGCCCAGAAATGCTTACTTAAATTGTATGCTGAAGACTTTTGGAATTTTTTTCTCATTTCTGACAGATTTCTTTTTTCTGTCTTTCCATTAAATTCTGAAGTATACTTTAACCCTTGTCCTGCTGAACCCGGATATACCCTGCCTTTGCAAACAGTGTAGATCCAGATCAGTTGGCTTCTGAGGAAGCCAACTGATCTGGATCTGCACTGTTTGCCATTAAGTATGTAAATTTATAGCAACATTCTGAATCAAGTGATCTGATTGGCTGAAAATAAGGTGTAGGCATGGCATCTTAATTTATTTAGCAGGACAAGGGATAAAGGGGATTTTTTTTTTTAATTTCCATTTGAAGTTAAACTCATTTTCCCCACAAGTAACTACAGTCATGCAAAAATTTGATTACTTGTTTGTACCTGTCACCGGGTATAGGTATATGATACACTTGTACTGCCTTGCGGTAAAAGCCGGCTTTTATAGCGACGCGGTAGAGTGTTAGCCTGTCACGCAGACGGCCCGGGTTCGATCCCCGGTCGGGGAAAAATGTTATTTCCATTTTTTCACCTGTTACATTTGGCGCCCAACGTAAATAACCCACATGTGTGCATAAAAAAAAAACTCCTTGAGTCTCATTTCACGTGATTCTCGGACTCCTAGAAATTCAGGGACGAATTTCAATTTGGAGGGGGAGAATGTCACCGGGTATAGGTATATGATACACTTGTACTGCCTTGCGGTAAAAGCCGGCTTTTATAGCGACGCGGTAGAGTGTTAGCCTGTCACGCAGACGGCCCGGGTTCGATCCCCGGTCGGGGAAAAATGTTATTTCCATTTTTTCACCTGTTACATTTGGGCGCCATTGTCGTATAGCCTGGTAGTCAGGGCAGACAAAGAAAACGAAGACTCTTTTATATCTCGGTTTTAAAAGGTGTCCTGGCTGTACAATAAATTCATTCTGTGAATATCAGTGAAGATATAAACTTCAGAAGGTGAATGAAAGAAATAATTTCTCCGTTGAATGGAGGATGACCTTCTGCCACTAAGATGGCCACCGGCTGAATGCAAAGAGCGCGCATAAAAATACAGGTGCATAAACAACAGGTACATGCATTGGTTATTTGTGTTAGTAATCACCCTGACGTCACACACACTAAGAATAGAAGGAATTATAGAGTAAGAAAAGTTATCATTGGACTGCGCTATCTACATACGAGTAAAAATACTACATAGAGGAATCCCGGGTTTCCCTTATGTAGGTGAAGGTTACTTTCACTTTACATTTTAAGGTAGCGTATCACAGATTGTTAAATAGAAACTACCTAATTGTAAGTAAAATAATTATTTGTCATGAAATGACCTGTGTGACATTACCCTTTAAGTCAATGCTGTTAGACTGATCTTCCTGTATCGGTGCGGGGGGCACTACATGTGGCTTGTATGGCTGGGCGTGGCTGAGCACCTTGACCTGCAGGTTTACTGGCATAGCTAACTGCAATTTATCTTGTCCCTGGACATGTCCCTGCTCCTGTACATTAGAGTATGTGCTATGTCAACATAAGCAGTTTTCATTCTCCACACTGTTTGTCTTAAGGTTCTAGACTCAAACACTGGTCCTTATATTGAGTTGCCCCTGATTGATCCCCGGATTGAAATTTGTGGTTGCAGAGTTTGATGATAGTCTTAGTGCATTTATAGCTGGGTTGTTCTTGGTGCCAAAGAAAAATTAAGAAGCTTAATGAAGCTTTTATGATAATTGTGTTTCTGACTAAGCTTTCTTTTATTCTTGAGTTTATATTATACAAAATGTTTAATTTTTAGGAGTTACCCCAAAATAATTCCAAACAAACTACAACAGTGTCAGTAAAAATTGGTCATTTCAATACTTTGATAGTCTTGATACAGTCAAACCTCAATGGCTTTAACATCTTCGGGACCTTGGAAATTCGATCGAGACATGGGTAGTTTGAGCCACTGGGGGTAATCATGGCACCAGTTAAGGAAGCAAATAGCGATAATTTAGGGAAACATTTTTGATTTTCTACACAGTGATTGTATGTTGTGTTATCATTAGACTCGCCTTGATGAGGCAATTCTAATGAGTACACACAACATACAATTCCATGATAAAATAAGAAAAAAATCATTAAATATTTGTTTTCTTGAGCTATTGGAAGAATTTTGTAGGGATTGAAAAAAGAGTTTGAATCATCCACGGTAAATGAACCATCCTTTTCGAGCCATTGAGGTTATACTGTATAATGTCTAAAAGTTTAATATATACACTTGATATTTTCAGCTCCTTTAAATAAGCAAATCAAAATGAGAGAATGGAGTTATGGGTACATGCTTAATAATCACGCATAATTTGATGATGTGGAATTCTTGGATCAGAATTTTTATTCATCTTGTTTTTCATGCCTCTGCCTGCTGAAGTCAAGAGCGGGGCATATGGCATTTTGCTGCAATGTTACTGCAATGTTACTGCAATGTTACTTCTGTTCTTGTTCATGTCAGGGTCGTAATCAGACTCTAACAAATTTTTAAGTTTACATTTAAACTTATATTGACATTTATATCCGCGTTTCTCATGGGTGTCATAACTTTGGTACCTTTTATGCTAGGAAGTTGAAATTCTGTATGCTTACTTACCCAGACCTAAACCTTGAACTCTGTGCTGGAGTTTTTACTGGGTCATGCCCTGGAGTGGGGCTAGGGGTCAACATGTATATCAGATCAGATTGAGCATTTGGAAAACAGTTGTTCAAATTTATGCATCCAGAGGACATTTGTGCATTTTGGACACATTTCTAGTTTCAGATGAAGATTTTAGAAAATTTTGAAATTCATACAATTTTAAAGTCAAATAGAACCACCCCACTAGACCTCATAGATTGTCAGAACCAAGAGCAAACTTGTGATTAACAGATGAAAAATATATGTTTATATGTTCCTTCACAAAAATGCACCTTTTTGAACATTAGAATGGTCAAAGTGAGATGATTAAAAAATGATCGTATTACCTCAGGTTTTGTAAAGAATAAGGGAAAACACAGCTAAATACACTGCTTATCTAACACCCTGAACCATTTATAAAATTAAAGCTATGGTTGACTGAATGCTTAATGATAGCAATGATATAGCATGCACTTATCAATGATTTGCTATAAATGGTATACATTATCTGAAAAGTGCATGTGGATGTAAATCACTGACTGCTGGATTTTATATTTTTAAAAATTTCAATCAATGTATAGAAAAAGAATTTCGCGAAAGTCGATGTTGTACCTGCATTGGGCAAAGTTATTGTAATGCAAAGTCTTGGTCAATGGCACCCAGTCATAGTAGATGCTTGAAGATTATGTTGAGGACAATTACTATGCTAGGTTTGACATTCACAGCTATCATCGAGGAACTCACTTTAATGCCAGACTTGATGTAAAGTCATGACAATGCCACTGGAGTAGGAAATGTCATTAAAGACATTGGGTCATAGAGGAGTATGTCCAGGACAATTACTGTGCAAGGTTTTACTCTCGCAGCTATCACCACTTCAGAGAAACACTTTAATGCTAGATTGAACATAAAATCATGACAAAGTCAGTGGAGTGCGAAACCTAGGTCAAGGGCATAGTGTGTACTTGAAGAGTATGTTGAGGACAATTACTATGCATGGTTAGGCACTTGCAGCTATCACCACTACAGAGAAACACACTTTAATGCTAGATTTGATGTAAAATCATGACAAAGCCACTGGAGTGTGAAATCTAGGTCAAGGCACCGGTGTAACAGGCCGGTTTTTCCCCAGTCAGTTTCTTCCCCTCGAGGGAAGAAATGAACCAGTCCATTTCTTCCCTCCACCCCCCCTGGTCCATTTCTTCCCCCCACAGGACTTAATTCAGCTTAAGGGTAAACTAGTTATGTATGTGCAATTAATGGCAGCAAATCATTAATTTGAGAATTTAGATTAACTAAAACAATTTATTATTACGGCAAAGCACATTGACTGGGTGGGGGAAGAAACTGACTAGTTGGTTTCTTCACCACCCCACCCCCTCTAAGATTTAATTCAACATAAGGCTGAACTAGTTGTATATGTGAAATAAATGGTGGACATTATAAAATAAGTTACTGTTAATAAGCTAGAAGGTTTTATCATTACTGCAAATAACCCTGGCTGTTTGGGGAAGAAACTAAATAGGGTGGGGGAAGAAACTGACTAGTTGGTTTCTTACCCACCTCCCCTCCATCTCACTCCACCTACCCACTTGGACTTTTTTCAGCATAAGGGTGAACTAGTTATATTTGTGCAATAAATGATGTTACATATGATAATTTAAATAGCTAGAACAATTTATCATTACCGCAAAGCGCCTTGAGTGGTGGGGATGGGGGAGAAACTGACTAGTTGGGTTCTTCTCCCCCCCCACATCCCTCAACATAAGGCTGAACTAGTTAACTACATGAAATAAATGATGGTAAATCATAATTAGCTCACCTGAGCCAAAGGCTCATGGTGAGCTATTGTGATCACTCAAAGTCCGTCGTCGTCGTCCGTCCGTCCGTTCACAATCTTTAAACAACATCTCCTCCAAAACCGCTGATTGGATTTTGACCAAATTTCACAGGAATGATACTTGGTTGATCCTCTTTCAAAGTTGTTCAAATGGTTCCGGTCTATTGCATATCTAGGTCACAGGAGCTAAAAATAGATTTTTTAACTAAAAACTTAAAAAATCTTCTTGTCCGAAACCACTGGACCGATTTCAATAAAATTTTGCAGAAATGTTCCTTTGGTGATCCTCTACCAAGATTGTTCAAGCATTTTGGATTCGTCAAAAAACATGGCCGCCAGGGGGCAGGGCTTATTTTCCCAATATATCTATATAGAAAACTTAAAAATCTTGTCAAAAACCACTGGACCAATTTCAATATTATTTTGCAGAAATGTTCCTTTGGTAATCCTCTACCAAGATTGTTCAAACCATTTGGATTCATCAAAAAACATGGCCGCCAGGGGGCGGGGCTTATTTTCCCAATATATCTACATTGTATATAGAAATCTTTAAAAATCTTCTTGTCAGAAACCACTGGACAGATTTCAATATAATTTTGCAGAAATGTTCCTTTGGTGATCCTCTACCAAGATTGTTCAAGACATATGGATTCGTCAAAAAACATGGCCCCCAGGGGGCGGGGCTTATTTTCCCTTTACATGTATATAGAAAACTTTTAAAAATCTTCTTGTCAGAAACCACTGGACCGATTTCAATATAATTTTGCAGAAATGTTCCTTTGGTGATCCTCTTCCTCTTTCAAAGTTGTTCAAATGGTTCCGGTCCATTGCATATCTAGGTCACAGGAGCTAAAAATAGATTTTTTAACTAAAAACTTAAAAAATCTTCTTGTCAGAAACCACTGGACCGATTTCAATAAAATTTTGAAGAAATGTTCCTTTGGTGATCCTTTACCAAGATTGTTCAAGCCATTTGGATTCATCAAAAAACATGGCCGCCAGGGGACGGGGCTTATTTTCCCTATAAATCTATATAAAAAACTTTAAAAATCTTCTTGTCAGAAACCACTTGACCGATTTCAATATAATTTTGCAGAAGTGTTCCTTTGGTAATCCTCTACCAAGATTGTTCAAGCCATTTGGATTCATCAAAAAACATGGCCGCCAGGGGGCGGGTCTTATTTTCCCTATAAATCTATATAAAAAACTTTAAAAATCTTCTTTTCAGTAGCCACTGGCCCGATTTCTATATAATTTTGCAGAAGTGTTCCTTTGGTGATCCTCTACCAAGATTGTTCAAGCCATTTGGATTCGTCAAAAAATGTGGCCACTAGGGGGCAGGGCTTATTTTTCCTATATATCTATATAATGATCGTCTTGTCAGAAACCACTGGACCGATTTCGGTATAACATTGCAGGAATGTTTCTTTTGTAACCCTCTACCAAGATTGTTCAAGTCGTCATGATTTGTCAAAAAAACGTGGCTGCCAGGGTGCGGGGCTTAATTTTCCTATATATCTATATAAAAAACTTTCAAATAAAAATATTCGTCAGAAACCACTGGACTATTTTCATTATAACTTGGCAGAAATGTTTCCTTGTTGACCCTCTACCAAGATTGTTCAAGTTATCATGATTCATCAAAAAACCTGGCGGCCAGGGGGCAGGGCTTATTTTCCTTGTATATCTATATAGAAAAGTTTTAAAAATCTTCTTGTCAGAAACCAATGGGCCGATTTCAGTATCACTTGGCAGGAATGTTTCTTTGGTGACCCTCTACCAAGATTGTTCAAGCCGTTATGATTTGTCAAAAAACATGGCCGCTAGGGGGCGGGGCATATTTTCCCTATATATCTATATAGAAAACTTTAAAAATCTTCTCTTAAGAAACTGTTGGATAAAGTTCAATTTAACTTGGCAGGAATGTTGCTTTGATGACCTTCTACCAAGATTGTTCACGCCCTCATGATACATCAAAAAACATGGCTGCCAGGGGGTGGGGCTTATTTTTCGTATATATCTGTGTAGAAAACTTTAAAATTCCTCATGTCAGAAACCACCTATCTGATTTCATTATTACTTGGCAGGAATGTTGCTTTGGTGACCCTCTACCAAGATTGTTCAAGCAATCATGATTCATCAAAAAACATGGCTGCAAGGGGTGGGGATTATTTTCCCTATATATCTAAATTGAAAACTTTAGAATTCTTCTTGTCAGAAACCACTGGACCAATATCAATATAACTTGGCAGGAATGTTCCTATGGTGACCCTCTACCAAGTTGTTCAAGCAGTCATGATTCGTCAAAAAACATGGCCATTATGGGGCTTATTTTCCCTATATAGCTATATGAAACATTTTAAAAATCTTTTTGTCAGAAACCACTGGACCGATTTCAATATGGCAGAATTGTTCCTTTGGTGATCCTCTTTCAAGATTCAGTTCAAGCCATCATGATGCATGAAAAAAACATGGCTGCTGGGGAGCAGGGCTATAAAATTTATACAAAAATCTTAGAGCAGTGAACTTGGCTGAAACTTCAACAGTAAGTGTGCAAAGCTGTTTGCTCAGGTGAGCGATATAGGACCATCATGGTCCTCTTGTATAATATTAGTAAGCTAGAAGATTTTATCATTATTGCAAAGAGCCCTGATTGCTTGGGGAAGCTGAGACTCGGGAGGAGGGGAGGGGGGAAGAAACTGACTAGTTGGTTTCTTCCCCTGCCAACCCATCCTCTTGGGACCTTTTTCGGCATAATGATAATTTAAATAGCTGGAACAATTTATCATCACCGCAAAGCACCTTGACTGGAGGGTGGGAGGAAAGAAACTGACTATTTGGTTTCTTCCAATCCAACCAGCAACTCTGGGAATTTTTTCAACATATTAGGCTAAACTAATTAAATGCATGAAATAAATGGTGGTTAATCATGAAATAAGTTAATGTTAATAAGCTAGAAGGTTTTGTTATTACAACAAAGAAACGGACCAGGGTGGGGGAAGAAACTGAATAGTTGGTTTCTTCCCCACCCCACCATCCTACCCACCATCTTGGACTTTTTTCAGCATAATGGTGAACTAGTTATATGTTATACATATCAATAAATGACGGTAAATTGTTACATATGATAATTTAAATAGCTGGAACAGTTTGTCAAAGCACCTTGACTGGAGGGTGTGGGGGAAGAAACTGACTAGTTGGAGGGCATGTTGACCAGAGGGCATGTTGCTTGCAAGAGAGACAACTCTCACTTTCTTCATTATGTAGTTATCTCCCCTGAAGCGGAAATCTTGTGCAGGCGATAATTACCACACTGTTTGAGGTTATATGATAATACATGTATTTGGTAGGGATGAAGAGGAGAACCAGAAGGCATGTTGGTGCAAGAGAGACAACTCTCATTTCTTTATGTAGTTATTTCCCCTGAAACAGAAATTTTTTAAACGCAGCCTTGTGCACTCCATAACTTTGATATCCTTAGACATGATTTGAAAATATTTTTTTAGAAATGAAGAGGTGGACCAGTAGGCATGTCATGTGCAGGAGAGACAACTCTCACTTTCTTTGTTATGTAGTTTTCTCCCCTGAAGCCAAAATCTTGTGTGCTGCATAACTTTGATACCCTTAGACATATTTTGATAATGTTTGGTAGAAATGAAGAGGAGGACCAGAATGCATGTCCTGTGCAAGAGAGACAACTCTCACTTTCTTCATTATGTAGTTGTCCTGTTCTTGTGTCAACTCCAGAAGAAAGTGTAGCCAGCACCAACTTCTTTTAAAAGCCCTTCCTCTGCAAGGTAAGTCTCACTCAGAGCTGCAATCTCGACTTTGTATTGGTCAGGTTCTCTACCAACTAGAGCTTTTCTTCACTGAGCATCAAAAAGACTGATGTAGTATATCAGCCAGCACCTGGAAAGCCTTACAAGGAGCCTACCATCACAGTGAAAGGTCAACGACTGCAAGTGGTAGACAAGTTCACCTACCTTGGAAGCACATTGTATAGAGTTGTGCACATTGATGATGAAGTCAATGCTAGGATTGCCAAAGCTAGTGCAGCATTTGGCCAGCTACATGGAAGTATTTGGGACCGAATTGGAATCAAACTTGACACAAAGCTGAAAGTATACCTATCGGTTGTGCTGCCAGCTCTATTATACACATGAGAAACCTGGACAGTGTACCAATGGCATGCCAAAAGACTGAACCACTTCCATACAAGCTGTCTTTGAAAACTTCTAAAGATCAAGTGGCAAGACAGGATTCCAGACACAGAAGTCCTGAAAAGGGCAGGGATGCAAAGTGTACATACTTTTCTGAAATTGGCACAGTTAAGATAGACAAGCCATGTTACCAGAATGCCTGATGAACATTTGCCAAAAAAAATCAGCTTTGGAGAACTACAAGTTGGAAAACGCTCCCATGGTTGTCAGAAGAAGGGATACAAGGACATCCTTAAAGCCTCCCTTAAAGACTTCAACATACCAACAACAAAGTGGAGAGGTCTCATAAGAAGGGGAGCTGGTGAATATGAAGCAAAAAGAATCAGCCAAGCCTGGTAGAAACGTGCACAGCAGAAAGCCAGAGCTAAGACATCACCAACAGAACTTTCTCCCACAGACCTCTCTTGTTCTATCTGCAACAGGCAGTTTAGAGCTAGGATTGATCTCATCATCAGCCATCTTAAAACACAGAAATAATAACACATCACACAGTTGATTAGGATTGGTCATTGTCAGTAATGACAGACGAATGATACAGTTGTCTCCCCTGAAGCCAAAATCTTGTGCAGGCCATAACTCCCATACTGTTTGAGATAATAAGCTGATAATATTTAGTAGAGATGAAGAGGAGGACCAGTAGGCATGTCACATGCAAGAGAGACAACTCTCACTTTTTTCTTCGTTATGTAGTTATCTCCCTGAAGCCAAAATCTTGTGCACTCCATAAATTTGATACCCTAAGACATATTTTGATAATGTTTGGTAAAAATGAAGAGGAGGACCAGTAGGGGTGTCACATGCAAGAGAGACAACTCTCACTTTCTTCATTATGTAGTTATCTCCCCTGAAGCCAAAATCTTGTGCGCTCCATAACTTTGATACTCTTAGATATTTTTTGATAATGTTTGGTAGAAATAAAGAGGAGAACCAGTAGGCATGTCCTGTGCAAGAGAGATAACTCTTAATTTCTTCGTTATGTAGTTATCTCCCCTGAAGCCAAAATATTGTGCAGGCCATAACTCCCGTACTGTTTGAGGCAATATGATAATATTTGGTAGTGATGAGGAGGACCAGTAGGTGTGTCACATGCAAGAGAGACAACTCTCACTTATTTCTCCATTATGCAGTTATCTCCCCTGAAGCCAAAATCGTGCATTCCATTACTTTGATACCGTTAGACATATTTTGATAATATTTGGTAGAGGCATTGGTATTGAACAGTAGGTGTGCCACATGCAAGAGAGACCACCCGCTGCACCTGCGCATAAAAAAAAAAAAAAAAAAAAAAAAAAAAAACTGGTACAAAGGTACTTGGACATCTTCAGGAATGGACAGATTTCTGACCATCATTATGTGTCTACAAATTAAAATAACTTTATTTAGCCAGATTAAGTATGGATCACATGTCCATAGCTTTCTCTAATGTGGCTAGCCTCTAATGACATTTTTGCCACTTAACCCTTAAAGCGCCAAGAAAATCTGCATCTAAAAATGTCATCTGTTTATGTTGTCTGCTGAATATTCTTGCAAACTTTTTAAGCCTATTTTTGCATACAGGCAAAAAGTGTGGATCCAGCTCAGACTGCTCCTAAAGGAGCAGTCTGAGCTGGATCCACACTTTTTGCAGAAATGACTTTTAAAATCACAAGCAGATGACAAAGCAGACGACAATTGTTGTGATTGTGAAGGTTAAGTTTTAACAAATGCTGATGATAAGCCATGCAAGTACCTGCTTGTGGGAACGGATGAAAGGAAATTCAAACTGCTATGTTGCAGCCTGCTACAAGCAGGTGCAACAAAAATGACTCACTGTTACTGCCATGTAACTTTCTTGAGAATCTGCACCTATCTTTCTCTACAACTTTTATCTTGGATAGTTTTTTAGCTCACCTGAGCCAAAGGCTCAAGGGGAGCTATTGAGATCACTCACTGCCTGCATGTAGTCATCCGTCCATCCACAATTTTTTTTTCTTCATTTCCTTCACTTTCTTTCATTTCCCTCTTTCTTCCCTATCCCTCTCTTTCATCTCCTCTACTATCTCTTCTGTCTCTTTTCTCCCTTTCTTTGGGATACGACACAAAATGACCCACAAGGGTTGACGTGTTGTTAAACCCCAACACAACAACAGCAACCATCCACAATTTCTTTTAATGACATCTCCTAAATCACTGGATGATTTTTACCAAACTTCACAAGAAGAATGATCCTTGGATCATACTGACTGGTTATTTTTTTTAAAGAGTTTGAATCCAGGCAGGATTCTGGTTGCCATGGCAACCAAAAGGAAAAAAAAAACTTCAAAAATCTTCTTGTCAGAAACCATTGGACCAATTTCAATATGATTTTGTAGAAATGTTCCTTTAATGACCCTCTAACAGGATTTTTCATGCCATTATGATTTGTCAAAAAACATGGCCATCAGGGGGCAGGGCTTATTTTCCCTGTATATTTCATATACTGCACAAAAACCACGCAGGTTTTATTTGGGCACGTTTTTTTTTCCGTAACAGAAACAGATGAAACAAATAAAATATATAAGGAATACTCTAAAATGGACTGGAAAAGAATGAAACAAATGAAACAGACCAATAGCAGTTCTCACTGATGGTCTGTTTCATTCATTTCATTTGTTATGAACCAGGATGAAACAGTTCAAACACCTTGGTCAGTGCTTGTTACGAAACAGGGTGTAACATAATGTAACAATGAAACAGATACTTTTTTTTATAAACCCATTTCTGTTTTGTAACAAATGAAATGAATAAGATATAGAGGAAAATCTCTGAAACAGGATGTAACAGACCAAACAATTTGAAATATGCTCGTTACGAAACAGAGTGAAACGAAATGAAACGATGAAACATACATCTTTTTTTTTTATAAACCCATTTCTGTTTCGTAACAAATGAAACGATTAAGATATATAGGAAAAACTCTGAAACAGGATGTAACAGACCAAAAGACTTGTTCAAAGCTCGTTACGAAACAGGGTGAAACGGAATGAAACGATGAAACATACATGTTTTTTTTTTTATAAACCCATTTCTGTTTCGTAACAAATGAAACAATTAAAATATATAGGGAAAACTCTGAAACAGGATGAAACAGACCAAAAAATTTGAAATATGCTCGTTACGAAACAGAGTGAAACGAAATGAAACGATGAAACATACATCTTTTTTTTTTTTATAAACCCATTTCTGTTTCCTAACAAATAAAACGATTAAGATATATAGGAAAAACTCCAAAACAGGATGTAACAGACCAAAAGACTTGTTCAAAGCTCGTTACGAAACAGAGTGAAACGGAATGAAACGATGAAACATACATCTTTTTCCCTATATATCTTAATCGTTTCATTTGTTACGAAACAGAAATGGGTTTATAAAAAAAAAAACATGTATGTTTCATCATTTCATTCCATTTCACCCTGTTTCGTAACAAGCTTTGAACAAGTATTTTGGTCTGTTACATCCTGTTTCAGAGTTTTTCCTATATATCTTAATCCTTTCATTTGTTACGAAACAGAAAAGGGTTTATATAAAAAAAAGATGTATCTTTCATTGTTACATTTCGTTTCACCCTGTTTCGTAACTAGCTTTGAACAAGTCTTTTGGTCTGTTTCATCCTGTTTCACAGTTTTTCCTATATATCTTAATCGTTTCATTTGTTACGAAACAGAAATGGGTTTATAAAAAAAAAAAGATGTATGTTTCATCATTTCATTCTGTTTCACCCTGTTTCGTAACGAGCTTTGAACAAGTCTTTTGGTCTGTTACGAGGGATGTTCGAAATGAATTGTTTATTGTCCTCTAGCTTGATATCCACGTGGGGCACGATAAAAACCAATACATACCTGTAAAGGGCTATTCAATATCTACACAATGGTATATAAATGTACATGTTAGACTAATTGTAAGACATAAAATTTGCCAATTGAATACACGCAGTCATTGACCACTGCAGTAAAAATGGTTGGTAGAAGCGTCGACAAAAAAGATGAAATACGGGCGTACATCAAAGCTCACTCAAAACTATGGTTGTTCTTTGAAGAAGCTGATGACTGAAATTTCTACTGCTTTTGGACCTTCTTGTGTGTCTTATGACACAGTTAGGCGGTGGAAAAAGAAATTTGAGTCTGGTGTAGAGTCCATCAAAATGCACCGAAATCAGGTAGGCCAAAATCTGCATCCCGTAAAGAAATCGTTTCCAAAATAAAGGAAATCATGGAAGGAAATGCCAGATTTACAGTTCGTGATATTGCACGAAAGGTAGGCATATCACTATCAACGGTTCACCTTATTTTGAAGAAGCATTTGAAAGTCAGAAAGATTTCTGCTAGATGGGTGCCACATCTGTTGACTGACGAGCAAAAGAGGCAACGGGTTAAAGAGGCCAAAAAGCTGCTTTAAATGTTTCCAAAATATGATAAAAAGCAGTTTGCCAATATCGTCACAGGTGATGAAACCTGGGTCCATTATTTTGAGCCCGTCAGAAAGGTAAGCAATAAGATCTGGGCCACTAAACACAGCAAACGCCCAATAATTGCCAAACATTCTTTGAGTACAAAGAAGGTTTTGTATGCAATCTTCTTCTCTGGTGAAGGAGTCACAATAAAAGTGCCAGTGAAAAAGAGCAAAAGCATCACCGGAAAGTACTACAAAGACGTAGTACTGAAGAAACTGAAAAAGTATTATCAGAAACGACGCCCTGCCACTGGTTTTAAACATGTCCGTCTTCTACATGGCAATGCCCCAGCTCATACCTCCGCAATAGTTACGGCGTTTTTGAAGAAAGAAAAAGTAACTGTTTTGCCTCACCCCACCGTATTCCCCAGACCTTGCCCCATGTGATTTCTTTTTGTTTCCGAAATTGAAAGCATTCCTTGCTAGGCGGAAATACCAGTCCCGACAGGCACTTGGATTTGCCATTCATCAGTACCTTATTACTGTGCCCAAATCAGTGTACCGTGACGCCTTCAAGAAGTGGATACATCGGCTGAAACTTTGCATTTCTAGCCACGGGCAGTACTTCGAGGGCGTCCGCTTTGTGACCGGGAGGTTGCGGGTTCATACCCCGGCTGGGTCATACCAAAGACTTTAAAAATGGTACTAGCTGCTCTTTCGCTTGGCGCTCAGCATTAAGAAAGTAGAGCTAGAACTGGTCAGCTCAGTGTCAGTATAATGTGACTGGGTGGAATATCATGTCAAAGTGTCTGGGGGGTGATATTTCAGTGAGGCAGCACTCTAAAAGTGAGCATTGAGCTCCCTGCCACATCCAGACACCGTCGCGATATGACTGAAAAAGGTTGAAAGCGACGTTAAGCCCAAATCAAACAAACAAAGTACTTCGAGGGCATGAAATGAGTACTTTTGGGCTAACTTGAAATTTGAAGTCTCCAGATAGAAATAAGCAATTCATTTCGAACATCCCTCGTACATCCTGTTTCACAGTTTTTCCTATATATCTTAATCGTTTCATTTGTTACGAAACAGAAATGGGTTTATAAAAAAAAAAGATGTATGTTTCATAGTTGCATTTCGTTTCACCCTGTTTCGTAACAAGCTTTGAACAAGTCTTTTGGTCTGTTTCATCCTGTTTAAGAGTTTTTCCTATATATCTTTATCGTTTCATTTGTTACGAAACAGAAATGGGTTTATAAAAAAAAAAGATGTATGTTTCATCGTTTCATTTCGTTTCACTCTGTTTCATAACGAGCATATTTCAAACTGTTTGGTCTGTTACATCCTGTTTCAGAGATTTTCCTCTGTATCTCATTCGTTTCATTTGTTACGAAACAGAAATGGGTTTATAAAAAAAAAAAAGATGTATGTTTCATCGTTTCATTTCGTTTCACTCTGTTTCATAATGAGCATATTTCAAACTGTTTGGTCTGTTACATCCTGTTTCAGAGATTTTCCTCTATATCTCATTTGTTTCATTTGTTACGAAACAGAAATGGGTTTATAAAAAAAAAAGATGTATGTTTCATCGTTTCATTCCGTTTCACCCTGTTTCGTAACGAGCATATTTCAAAATTTTTGGTCTGTTTCTCATCCTGTTTCACAGATTTTCCACTATATCTTATTTGTTTCATTTGTTACGAAACAGAAATGGGTCAATAAAAAAAAAAGATGAATGTTTCATTTTGTTTCACTCTGTTTCGTTACGAGCTTATTTTAAATTTTTTGGTCTGTTTCATCCTGTTTCAGGGTTTTCACTATATATCTTTATCGTTTCATTTGTTACGAAACAGAAATGGGTTTATAAAAAAAAAAAAAAAAGATGATGTTTCATTGTTACATTTCGTTTCACCCTGTTTCGTAACGAGCTTTGAACAAGTCTTTTGGTCTGTTACATCCTGTTTCAGTGTTTTTCCTATATATCTAAATCGTTTCATTTGTTATGAAACAGAAATGGCCTTATAAAAAATAATTTTGGCTAAGAAAAGTATCTGTTTCATTGTTACATTACGTTACACCCTGTTACGAAACAGAAATGGGTTTATAAAAAAAAAAAGATGTATGTTTCATCGTTTCATTCCATTTCACCCTGTTTTGTAACGAGCATATTTCAAAATTTTTGGTCTGTTTCTCATCCTGTTTCAGAGATTTTCCACTATATCTTATTCGTTTCATTTGATACGAAACAGAAATGGGTTTATAAAAAAAAAAGATGTATGTTTCATCGTTTCATTCTGTTTCACCCTGTTTCGTAACGAACTTTGAACAAGTCTTTTGGTCTGTTACATCCTGTTTCAGAGTTTTTCCTATATATCTTAATCGTTTCATTTGTTACGAAACAGAAATGGGTTTATAAAAAAAAAAGATGTATGTTTCATCGTTTCATTTCGTTTCACTCTGTTTCGTAACGAGCATATTTCAAATTGTTTGGTCTGTTACATCCTGTTTCAGAGATTTTCCTCTATATCTTATTCATTTCATTTGTTACGAAACAGAAATGGGTTTATAAAAAAAAGTATCTGTTTCATTGTTACATTACGTTACACCCTGTTTCGTAACAAGCACTGACCAAGGTGTTTGAACTGTTTCATCCTGTTTCGTAACAAATGAAATGAATGAAACAGACCATCAGTGAGAACTGCTATTGGTCTGTTTCATTTGTTTCATTCTTTTTCAGTCCATTTTAGAGTATTCCTTATATAATTTAATTGTTTCATCTGTTTCTGTTACGGAGAAAAAAACGTGTCCAAAAAAAACCTGCATGGTTTTTGTGCAGTATCTAGTATATTTGTATAGAAAGCTTTAAAAAGCTTCTTGCCAGAAACCCCTGGACCAAATTCAGTATAATATGGCAGCAATGTTTCATTGATGACCTGCTACCTAGATTGTTCAAGCCATCATGATTCATCAAAAAGACATGGCCACCAGGGGGCGGGGCTTCTTTTCCTATATCTATATAGAAAGCTTTAAAAATTTTCTCGTCAGAAAGTATTGAACCTATTTTAATGTCATGTGGCAGAAATGTTCCTTTGATGACCCTCTACTAAAATTGTTCAAGCCATCATGATTTGTCAAAAAAACATAGCCACCAGGGGGTGGGGCTTAGTTTCCCTATATATCTATATAGAAAACTTTAACAATCTTCTTTTGAGAAACTGATTTCAGTATAATTTTGCCTAAATGTTTCTTAAGTGACCCTCTACTGATTGCTCAAGCCACCATGAATGGTCAAAAAAAACATACTTTCTCTATATATCTATATAGAAATTTTGAAGATAAAAAAAATGAGGCACTCCTTGCCACATAGGGCATTGCTACTCCATTTTATAGGACCATTGTGTCACTCTTGAACATAAAAGTTTTTACAAAAATCTTAAAGCAGTGAACCTGTGAGAAACTTTGACTGTAAGTATGGAAATCTGTTTGCTAAGGTGAGCGATATAGCACCATCATGGTCCTCTTGTATAGAAACTTATATTACAAGTTATTGTGAAAATACAATTTGAAAAAGGTAAAAATTCTGATCATTGCGAAAAATACCTATACAATGCTGACCCCCTTAAACCCCAATTTTATATAGTAAAACTGGGGTTTACAGGGGTATACATTAATTTCCTTATTTTTGTTCAAAACATAGATTGTGAGTACTCGTCGAGGCAGTTCTAACGAGTACCAACAATCTATGTTTTGAGCAAAAATATGAAAAATATCAGATTTTTTTATCTGAAAATTTTCATTTTTTTTTGGTGGTAAAATTCTCAATGTATTTGAATAGGCGTGATTTCGTAATGTTTAGTATGTTTCTTTTTTTTTCTCTCTCTGTCTAATTTTAGTTTGTGAAGGTCCAAACACGGCATTGCAAGACTAGTGTGAGCTTTTTTGCCTTATTGCTTCACACATTAAAACTTTTCAACAGCAGGAAGCTTTCTATTTATCCCATTGTAGATTACATGAAATCAAATGTAAGTACTTACCTATTCACCATAAATGTTTGAGTACCTTAATCTTTGCCACTCTGGGCTAATTCAGCAGACACCAAATTGATGACATTTTTCCTATTTTTCCCAGAAAACAGGATTTGACACCACATACAAATTGTCTCCAATGATGATAAAATTTTACCCAAAGTGCTAAGCTTTAATGTGAATGAATACGGTAAATGTCCTAAAATTTCAAACACTCTAAAATTTTGAACAACTTTCTTCAAGTAGTTTTTTATTGGCGGCACATTCAAAATTCGGTAACCATTTTTTTTTTTTTTTTTTTTTTATTAGCTCACCTGAGCCAAAGGCTCAAGGTGAGCTATTGTGATCACCCACTGTCCGTCGTCGTCGTCCGTCTGTCCGTCCCTCCGTCCACCATCTTTAAACAATATTTCCTCCTAAAGCACTGATGAGAATTTGACAGGAATGATCCTTGGTTGGTCCTCTTTCAAAGTTGTTCAAATGGTTCGGGTCCATTGCATATGTAGGTCACAGGAGCTAAAAATACATTTTTTAACTAAAAACTTAAAAAATCTTCTTGTCCAAAACCACTGGACCGATTTCAATATACTTTTGCAAAAATGTTCCTTTGGTGATCCTCTACCAAGATTGTTCAAGCCATTTGGATTCGTCAAAAAACATGGCCGCCAGGGGGCGGGGCTTATTTTCCCTATATATCTATATAGAAAACTTGAAAAAATCTTCTTGTCAGAAACCACTGCACCAATTTCCATATTATTTTGCAGAAATGTTCCTTTGGTGATCCTCTACCAAGATTGTTCAAGCAATTTGGATTCGTCAAAAAACATGGCCGCCAGGGGGGTGGGGGGGGGGGCTTAATTTCGCTATATATTGATATAGAAAACTTTAAAAATCTTCTTGTCAGAAACCACTGGACCAATTTCCATTTAATTTTGCAGAAATGTTCCTTTGGTGATCCTCTACCAAGATTGTTCAAGCCATTTGGATTCGTCAAAAAACATGGCCATTAGGGGGCGGGGCTTAATTTCCCTATATATCTATATAGAAAACTTTAAAAATCTTCTCGTAAGAAACCTTTGGATTGAGTTCAATGTAACTTGACAGGAATGTTGCTTTGGCGATCTTCTACCAAGATTGCGCCCTCATGATACATCAAAAAACATGGCCGTCAGGGGGCGGGGCTTATTTTCCGTATATATATCTATAGAAAACTTTAAAATTCTTCTTGTCAGAAACCACCTGACTGATTTCAATATTACTTGGCAGGAATGTTGCTTTAGTGACCCTCTACGAAGATTGTTCAAGCAATCATGATTAGTCAAAAAACATGGTTGCTAGGGATTGGGCTTATTTTCCCTATATTTAAAAATCTTCTTGTCAGAAACCACTGGACCAATTTCCATTTAATTTTGCAGAAATGTTCTTTTTGTGATCCTCTACCAAGATTGTTCGAGTCATTTGGATTCGTCAAAAAACATGGCCGCCAGGGGACGGGAATTATTTTCACGATATATCTAAATAGAAAACTTTGAAAATCTTCTTGTCAGAAACCGTTGAACCGATTTCCATATAATTTTGCAGAAATGTTCTTTTTGTGATCCTCTACCAAGATTGTTTTAGTCATTTGGATTCATAAAAAAACATGGCCACCAGGGGGCGGGGCTTATTTTCCCCAATATCTATATAGAAAACTTGAAAAAAAATCTTCTTGTCGGAAACCACTGCACCGATTTCCATATTATTTTGCAGAAATGTTCCTTTGGTGATCCTCTACCAAGATTGTTCAAGCCATTTGGATTCGTCAAAAAACATGGCTGCCAGGGGGCGGGGCTTATTTTCCCTATATATCTATATAGAAAAACTTGAAAAATCTGCTTGTCAGAAACCACTGGACCGATTTCAATATACCTTGGCAGAAATGTTTCCTTGATGACCCTTTACCAAGATTGTTCAAGCCGTCATGATTTGTCAAAAAACATGGCTGGTAGGGGCGGGGCTTATTTTCCCTATACATATCTATATAGAAAACTTGAAAAAATCTTCTTGTCAGAAACCACTGGATCGATTTTGAATATAACTTGGCAGATATGTTTCCTTTGTGACCCTTTACCAAGATTGTTCAAGCTATCATGATTTGTCAAAAAACATGGCTGGTAGGGGGCGGGGCTTATTTTCCCCATATATCTTCATAGAAAACTTTAATGATCTTCTTGTCAGAAACCACTGGACTGATTTCAATTTAACATTGCAGAAATGTTTCTTATGTAACCCTCTATCAAGGTTATGCAAGCCGTCTTGATTCTTAAAAAAGCAGGGCTGCCAGGGGGTGGGGCTTATTTTCCAATTATATCTATATAGAAAAACTTTAAAAGTCTTCTTTTCAGAAACCACAGGACCAATTTCATTACAACTTAGCAAAAATGTTTCCTTGGTTACCCTCTACCAAGATTGTTCAAGTAATCATGATTTGTCAAAAAACATGGCTGCTAGTGGGTGGGGCTTATTTTCCCTATATATCTATATAGAAAACTAAAAAATCTTCTTGTCAGAAACCAATGGACTGAGCTCAATGTAGCTTGGCAAGAATGTTGCTTTTGTGATCCTCTACCAGGATGGTTCAATATAACTTGGCAGGAATGTTTCTTTGGTGACCTACCAAGGTTGTTCAAGCTGTCATGATGATCAAAAAACATGGCTGCTAGGGGGGCGGGGCTTATTTTTCCCTATATGTCTATATAAAAAAACTTTAAAAATCTTCTCATAAGAAACCGTTGGACTGAGCTCAGTGTAGCTTGGCAAGAATGTTGCTTTTGTGATCCTCTACCAGGATGGTTCAAGCCTTCATGATACTTCAAAAGACATGGCCTCCAGGGGGCAGGGCTTATTTTCGGTATATATCTGTACAGAAAACTTTAAAATGCTTCTTGTCAAATACCTCCTGACCAATTTCAATAATGCTTTGGTGGCCCTCTACCAAGAATGTTCAAGCAATCCTGATTTGTCAAAAAACATGCCTGCTAGGGGGTGGGGCTTATTTTCCCTCTATATCTAAATAGAAAACTTTAAAAATCTTCTTGTCAGAAACCACTGAACCAATTTCAGTTTAACTTGGCAGGAATGTTCCTTTGGTTACCCTCTACCAAGTTTGTTCAAGCTGTCATGATTCGTTATGGTTATAAAATTTATAGATAAATCTTAGAGTAGTGAACTTGGCTGAAACTTCAACATTAAGAATGCAAATCTGTTTGCTCAGGTGAGCGATATAGGACCATCATGGTCCTCTTGTTATTGTTACTGAACCAGAAACTGAGGTAGTAGTGTTGAAAGCAACCGCAAAACTAATGTCATAACGAATTTTATGTACATAAATGGGGTCACACGACTTAACCGAAATACCGGAATACTACTGAAATACCGGAATACCTGTGAAAAATACAGTGGTTTGCACCTCAAAGCGCCTGTTTCTACATGTAAGTCCTGCAGAACCTATTAACCCTTAGGTGGATTCTCATGGGTCTGCTCAGATACGCCATCAGGCAACGACACGCAATTCTGGGACATTCTCATTTCCAGTAGAGATTGCAAAAGTATATGTGAAAATACCCAGAAAATGAAACAGTCGAATTCCCTTGCCCCGCATGAAGAAACCGCATGCTCGTCACAGTAACATCACAGAAGTCATGGCGGAAACCTCTTAGAGAGAAAAACGCACTTACGTTCAGCGTTAAATTATAGAGCATTTGTTTCGTCAGAAATTCATATGAAATTGTCATGTATAGAACTTAAGTATTGAGACAGATAGGTCTATGCAAATTGTAGACTCAGATCAGATGGAGCAAAGAAAGAGGGAAACTAGTTTGTGGAACATGGAAATTTGTAAAACACTTTTAGGACATTAAGACATGCGAGCAGTGACGAATCAGATCATCTACCGATGCAATTACCATTTGTGGTGACAAACAGGCATGAAAACATCAATTCTTGGAGAAATTACAAATCTCTGGTTAAATACATCACCGTTTCAGTTTAAGTTTAAATTCTGTTCTGCGGCGTCTGATCTGGATCCACACTGTTAACTCAGGGCTGTCTGTCCGAATACAGTAAGTACAGAAATTCGGTCAAAGCGAACCCCTTCAGAAACCAGCCTGGTTTCACCCAATCCATAAAAATATGCTGTGTTTGACTCGTAAAATTCATTATCAAGGCATATGCAATTAGCTCCCTTTAAACAGTAAAACCTAAAGAGAAAGGGCCTTGCCCGCATTTACCAGGGTATAAATAAATATTATTACCTTTATTCTTTTTACATTATCTATATATTACGAACATTATAATTATTAAAATACCCAGAAAATGCAACAGTCACAAAGCACCATTTCCCTTGCCCTGCATGAAGAAACCACGTGCTCGTAGCGGTAACGTCACATGAAATCCTGGTGGGAAACCTCTTCTGAAGAAAAACAAACTTACTTTATTGAGCCTTTTCTCGTCAGAAATGCACATGAAACGGGCACGTATTACCAATTTAAAGAATCTAAGTATTGGGATAGATAGGCCATATGCAAACAGTGCAGACACAAATCTGACACCGCAGAAAACAAGGGAATGAAACTAATTTGATGGAAAGGGATCATGAAAATTTGGAAAACACTTTTAGGACAATAAGACCTGTGCGACCAGTGAATACTCAGATCAGCCTTCGAATCAGTCTTGGTTGTTTGCATGAGCTCCTTTGGCTTCTGAGTTTTCAAGATAGTCCTCCGAGTATATGTGTTTCTAAATTAAAGCCTGTATTGGTTTCTTCAGTAGGTGTCTTTCACACGTATTCCTGTAATTTTCAATGGTCCAGTATTTCGGTAGTATTCCGATATTTCGGTAAGTCCTGTTACAGATAAATGGCATGGGAACAGTAATTTTATACAGCAACAGTCACGTGGATGCCCGCGTGTTTAAGGTTAGATTATGCGCAGGCGATCTAGAACTGTTGTTACCTTGTAGCAGACATGATAACTATTCCAGATGAAAAAAGAAGGCCAGAATAAATCTATGGATCCGCGCTGTTCGATCTGACTATTTGCTGTTCGTGTATATCACTACTTCCTAATGTCATATTGCTATACCAGAAATCCAAAGTTGATCTATCATTTCTGCAAAGCCTGACACAAATGCGTTTATAAGAAAGCACGCGAAGTTGTTAATTAGCATGTGCATCCGTACATTCTGATGGTTTCCTTCAATAAGATCTGCCGCTAATATTTAAATTTAGCCTGCCAAAGGTTTCAATAATCACGCCAAAAACATTTTCGTCATGGGGATTAACGCCTCCAGCAAAATCTGCGTGACTGTCATGATGCGCTCGAAGCATCCTATTTGCACAGGTAATGGTCCCAACAGTGACGATAGGTCCATGTCAGCCAAAATGAACCTAATCATTTGTTACAAAAGGGACTAGTCTGTGCATTAGCTGGAGACTGAGATTCATGTATTGCAGTTTTATACCAATGACCTAATCAGTGATTGAGTGGACACCATTCTGCACTAGACTGTGTCTCGCACTCTAATCCGACATACACATAAACACAAAGGGCCATTTTTGCCTGAATAGGGAACTAATGCAAGGATTAGTTTTGATGACAGATTATTCTTGCAAAGCGTTTCATTTCCGTGTAGAAGATAATCTGTTCTGTCTCCGAATTCTAAACAACAGTACATCTTTTTTTTTTAAGAAACAAATATTGCTAAAAACCATTATAGCAGTTTACTGGTTTGGCATATGTAGTTCAGTTTAGTGCAGAAATAAAATCTTTGATCTTGATCAGACTGCATTTAGCACAAGCTGATCTAGATGACCGCACTGTTCTTTTATGTATGAGTCTTTTCCAAGAGAAACAATCATAGACAGGATCAACATGCGCATCGGCATAGTATATGTATCGGGACGGTCTGACCTGGGTCTACGCTTAATGCCGACAGAATGCATAATTTGTCAGCAAGAAGTGTGAACACTGCGCTTCAAAACGGCGGTAATTCTAATCAGTCTGCGCTTTTCACATTAAAACTACGTACACTTGACCTTTGAGGAAAGGGACTTTTGTGTTTCTGTAGTGGCTCAAACAGGAACAAATGTGTGGTACCCTTTTGAAGTATTTTTTGGTCAGCTTGTGTATCGCAATGCGGTAAAGTGAAGAGAGCTGTTAGGTAAGAAGACAGTGGACTAAGCTTGCTTATCTTAAGGAAATGGCACATTCCCGGAGTGCCGAACAAACGTATCTGGCGGTTAATAAGTGTACCGGATAATTAATTGTTTTATTATGAGGAACATTTATTCTATATACAAATAATCGGATGGAATTGAAAACAAACATCAGTGTGGTAATTATTTATTAGTTCATACAATTTCACTTAGTTCATAAAATTTCACTATCACTTTTCCAGTCACGCAAATCAAATAAGAAAAATTCTTTCGTCCTATGGGTCCCCTTTTTGTCGTTTCGGGAGTCCGAAAGTGTCCGATAGCCAGGTCAATTTTGGCTCTAAATGAATCTGTCCTAAAATTTCGAACAGTAAATTTTTTAGCATATCATAATTCCTAAAATTTCGAACAAGAACTGAAATTAATTTTGTTCAAAATCTTAGGACATTTACCGTACATCTGGTAGTTCTTTTAACTGGTTTCCTGTGTTCTATAAGAATAGATATATATATGGGAAGTATTGAGCTATAGGGTGAGGGAACCAGTCAAGTAGTTCTTCAGCCATTTTTGTACAAGGGAGACAACATTTGAGATTTCCAGTTTACTTGTCCTGCTCAATATATTAAGATGCCACTCCCACTTCTAATTTTCAGCCAATCGGATAACTTGAGCTGTATTGTTGCTATAAATTCACATCCTTAATGGTAAACAGTGCAGATACAGATCAGTTGGCCATATCATCTGAATCGACACAGTTTGCAAAGGCAGGGTATATTTAGGTTCAGCAGGACTAGGGTTAACACCTTCTTTCCTTTAAAAGTAGACCCTTATTCCATTACAAAAAACACTCCTATTCAAATATATTGAACATTTCACCGTTTTCAGATAAAAATTCTGATATTTTTCATATTTCTGCTCAATACATAGATTGTTGGTACTCATTAGAACTGCCTCGCCCAAGTGGTTCTAAAGTGTACCAACAATCTACTTGTATGTTTTTGACCAGAAATAAGAAAAATAATGTATACCCCTGTAAACCCCAGTTTTACTACATAAAAGTGGGGTTTAACCCTTGTCCTGCTGAACCCGGATATATTCTGTTTTGCAAACAGTGTAGATCCAGATCAGTTGGCTTCTAAAGAAGCCAACTGATCTGCATCTGCACTGTTTGCCATTGAGTATGTGAATTTGTAGCAACAATCCAGTTCAAGTAATCTGATTGGCTGAAAATTAGAAGTGGGCGTGGCATCTTAATTTATTCAGCAGGACAAGGGTAAAGGGGGCCAAAATTATATAGGTATGTTTTCGTGATGAGAGGGAAGGCAAAAAAATTTTGACCAAGTTGCCTACCCTGAAAGAGTATCCATTCTACATAGCTCCTTATAATATACCACTTTTGCTAACAAGTTCATTTGACTACCAGGGCCCAACTGTTCAAGGCATCGTTAGCTTAACGAGCTCCTGAGTGGTCAAAATGTTAACTGTTCTTGTAAGTAAAATGTCTAATTCACAGGCATTTTTGCTGAAAAAATGTGAGTAGCTGCAAAAGCTCCTCACATTTTTCTTTTTTCAGCAAAAATATTAGCATATGTGCCATATTTAATGATAAAAATTTTAACAATATGTTAACTTATGACATCATTAGTTTTGAACAACTGGGCTCTGATGAATTGTCTAAAATACACCCCAACCACTTTATAACACTATTGATGGGGTCCAAAGCAAAAACCGTGTTATTTAAACAACCGTGTTATATCCAAACAAAAATGTATAGATTATATTGAAAAATGACCATTTATGGTCATTTTTCAATATAATCTATACATTTTTGGAATCAATCTTTGAACTGTGTTATATCCAAAACCATGTTATAATGAACCGTGTTATAAAGATTGAAGTTATTGTAATGGAATGGTAAGCAGTATGCTGGAAATTTTGACATGCATGTTTTAAGATAATGTCTATCCTGGCTGTTTTTAGAATCCAAGGTTTCTTGAAATTTCAAAAATATGTTTGTTTTAAGATAAGAGGTGTACATATCCAAGCTATGTATAGAATGCATGTTGACTGGGAACTCAGGCGTACGTTAATGCTTTAAGCTAATGCCTGTGCATATCCAAGCTGTTTAAAATCCATGGTTTCTAGGAAGCAGTCTATAGAATCCATGGTCTGTATGAATTCTGACATATCCATGCTGCTTATAGAATCCATGGTTTCTGGGAAATTTGACATGTATGCTCTGCTGAACAAAATGGTTTCCAGAGCTAAAAATAGAAAAACAAAAAAACCTTTAAAGGACAGGATAAGTAGATGAACCAAATGACTTCTGAAAAATATCTTAACGATTTTTATACCCCGCCACACATAGTGGCGTGTTATTATGGTTTCACATTGATCGTCCGTGTGTGCATCTATCTGTCCATCCGTCCTTCTGTCTGTCGTACGTCCATCCATCTGTTTTTTGTTTCTGGATGATAACTTGAGTAAACATCAATGGATTTTCACCAAACTTGGTATGTGCATTGATATTGTGAAGATCTGGTTTGGGATTGCTAATGGGCAAATTTCGTCAAATTTTTATGGAGTTATCTGCCCCAGACACGCCCATATTTTCATTTCCAGAGGATGACTTGAGTAAATAACAAGGGATTTTAACCAAACTTGCTATAAGCATTGACATTAAGGAGATCTGGTTTGGGATTGTTAATGGGCAAATTTAGTCAAATGTTTAAGGAGTTATCTGCCCAAGACACGCCATTTCCGGACGATAACTTGAGTAAATAACAAGGGATTTTAACCAACTTGCTATATATATTGACATTAAGGAGATCTGGTATGGAATTGGTAATGGGCAAATTTCATCAAATTTTTACAGAGTTATCTGCCTGAGACACGCCCATATTTTCGTTTCCAGATGATAACTTGGGATTTTAACCAAACTTGCAGTATGCATTGACCTTAAGGAGATCTGTTTTGGAATTGCTAATGGGCAAATTTTGTCAAATTTTTACAGAGTTATCTGCCAAAGACACGCCCTTATTTTCATTTCCGGAGGATAACTTGAGTAAATAACAAGGCCTTTTAACCAAACTTGCTATATGCATTGATATTATCAAGATCTGTCAGAAACCACCTGACTGATTTCAATATTACTTGGCAGGAATGTTTCCTTGGTGACCCTCTACCAAGATTGTTCAAGCAATCGTCATTTGTCAAAAAACATGGCTGCTAGGGGTGGGGCTTATTTTCCGTATATATCTAAGTAGAAAACTTTAAAAATCTTCTTGTCAGAAACCACTGAACGGATTTCGATATAACTTGGCAGGGATGTTCCTATGGTGACCCTCTACCAAGTTTGTTCAAGCTGTCATGATTCGTCAAAAAACATGGCCATTAGAGCGGTGGGGCTTTTTTTCCATATATAGCTATATAAAACATTTTAAAAATCTTTTTGTTAGAAACCACTGGACCGATTTCAATATAACTTGGCAGAATTGTTCCTTTGGTGACCCTCTTTCAAGATTCAGTTCAAACCATCATGATGCTTGAAAAAAAACATGGCCGCTGGGGAGCTGGGCTATAAAATTTATACAAAAATCTTAGAGCGGTGAACTTGGCTGAAACTTCAGCAGTAAGTATGCAAAGCTGTTTGCTCAGGTGAGCGATATAGGACCGTCATGGTCCTCCTGTTTTTTTGTTTATTTTTGTTTTATTGTTTGGTCTGATATTGAAGTATAGGAAAAACAAATTAGCCAAAGCACATATGAGCTTATAATATAGCCATGCTTCTGTCGTGTGTCCTCTGTCAGTAAACACCACCCTAGATGCAGCAAACTTCTCCCTATTTTCCCAGGAGGGAGAAGTCACTTCTCTTTTAATTTCTGGGCCCACTTGGACCCTTAGGTTACAGTTCACCAAATATCAGCAGAGCTATGCGACAATGAAAATTTTTTATTTTTTTTTTTTTTTTTGTATATCCACTTACAGTTTATATCTGGAGCACTGAATTGCACCAATTTATGTGCTACATCTTATTACTTGCCACGGGCGGATAATGCCCCCCTTGGCGGAGCTCTTGTTCTTATTTCTGCTCAGAAACATAGATTGTGGGTACTCATTAGAACCGCCTTGCCAAGGCAGTTCTAACAAGTACCCACAATCTACGGGTATGTTTTGAGCAGAAATGTGAAAAATATCAGAATTTTCTATCTGAAAATTTTCAGTTTTTGGAGGTGAAATTTTCTATAATGATCTGAGTCTGCATGTTTAGTGCAAAGATAACAAAAATTATGTTCTGCTTGCCCCTTTATCTAGAGCAACAACAGAAAAAAAAAAAACGTAAAAATTAGTAAAAAAATAAATAAAGTAAAATGAATAAGTAAAACTTATGATGATACTATTCTGATACTATTCTGATGCCTGTGTTTGGTTTTGCCTTCAGAAACTTATGATACCTTTGGTTAAAGAACTTGATCTTGATGGCCTTGATGACCTTGCTTCAAATGACGTAAGTGTAAATATCGAGGTGAGATAAACTGTAGTTTGATTTGCCAATTTTATGCACATGCATTTCAGCTTCTATGTAAAAAAATTTGTTGTTCTGTGTAATACATTTAACACTTTCAAACAGAAGAAAATATTAATATTTTGTGTAAAAAGCAAGACTGTTTACTAGCATACAATTTATTACTCAAGTGTATCCTACATGTCTACAAATAGATATGAAAAATAAACAGATTATATCCACTAAACTAAGTTTGGCTATCTGGAGCAAATCAGCTGACTCTGGGATCTTCCAGGCAGAACCAGTGCCACACACCCCAAGAATCTCGATGTCCATGAGGCAGGCCAAATTCAGAGCAATGCATGCAATGGACCAGTCTCTGTTCCAGGGCAGAAACATGGCAAGAGCATAAGCTTGAATCCCAACTGAATGTGTTTTATTTGGGGAACAAATGGCAAAATTGAATAATTTTGATCTTAGCCGCAGAGTCCATTGCGATGAACTGGTAGGTGGTGGGGATGGTGGCGGTTATTTCTTACATTAGACTAGCATATCACTGATAGAAGTGAACCAAAACAATGACTGACCTTAAGAAACCCCTAACATATAGATAGTAGGGGTCAATGACTGGTCAGTGGACAGAATGGGAAGCAGCAGCTGTATCATGCCATGTTCATTACGAAAACATACCTATTCAAATATACTGAAAAGTTAATCACCGAAAAATTGAAAATTTTCAGACAAAAAATTCAAATATTTTTCATATTTCTGCTCAAAACATAGATTGTGGGTACTCGTTAGAACCGCCTCGGTGAGGCGGTTCTAACAAATACCCACAATCTATGTTTTGGAGCAGAAATAAGTAAAATAATGTACACCCCTGTAAACCCCAGTTTTACTATATAAAAGTGGGGTTTAAGGGGGTCAAAATTATATAGGCATGTTTTCATGATGTTTTCTCTTAGAGAATTTAACCCCCACTAACCTGACTATTACTATATCAAAGTGGGGTTGGTGGGGTATTGCTCTCTCATATGTTTCTGATGACTGAGACCATAAAACTCTGCCCACTTTCCAATAAAATGATGCTCTGTTATGCAGTTAGTTAAGTAATACTGATAAGACAGATAACTAGAAACCTGCACACAAAATTCTTAAATATAAAACACAATGAAGAAGCTCAAAACTGATACCAAAATCTACATCTGCATCAAAAATTAATCAAATTAGAAATTTTAAATGGTTTTCTATGTTAAAAAATAAAGATTTTAAGACTATATTTTGCAGTGCAGGGAACCAGTGTTATCAGAGAAAAGTAGTTCCCCAGGTTAATCTGGTAATACCACCTGTTGTGAACAGACTCATTGTGTGTTGAGGGCAGTAGCCATAAAACATCTGGTTGAATTATTAGTTGAGCATGAATTTTTTTGCCACTTTTTTTTCTAAGAGAAAAACTTGTCATGTGACTTGCTTGGAAGTTCCAAAAAGGCAATTTAAATTTGGTTCATGAGGGAGAGACAGTTATTTTTTTCCTCCGATTTCAAACAAGTTGGTAGGGCATAATGCTTTGGGGTTCTCCATTTGTCCCTTAGTTAGTCTGTCCATTAGTCATGCTATTTTGTGCATAGCATAACTTTTGGACCATACAAGCTAGGTTTTTTTGGAATTTCATGTGTGGATTCCTAATGAAAAAATGGTTGATTTGTGTTGTCAGGATGCTATCCCTTCCTTGACTTATGCCTCTTTAAAATATGAAATGAAATCTTGTAAGCAAGATATCTCAAAAATCTTCAGAACTTGCGTTTTTCATGTAAAGTGTTCTATTTTTGTGTCTTCAGCATCCCATATGCAAAACTGAAACCATAATTTATTTAACAAGTTATAATCCAGGCAACGGCAAGCAATCGTCATCAAAATGCAATCTTTTTGTGTCACCTGTATAGCATGGCAGACACATAGGGATCATGTTGTCCGTCTGGTGGCGTCAGCATCTTCGGCGGTGTGGTTTCACACTTTTCGTTTCCCTTCAATAACTTTTGAAGGGATGTATTGATTTCATTCAAATTTTGCAGAACTTTATATCACTTTAAAATACAGGTCAAGATTTATATTGATAATCATGCGCCAAATTTTGGCACAGTTATGGCCCTTTTTTGACTTAGTCTTTGTTGTTCGTTTCCACTCAATCTTTTGAAGGGATGCATTGATTTCATTCAGACTTTGCAGAACTTTATATTACTTTAAAATACAGGTCAGGTTTGATATTGGTAAGGCCATAATAAATTAATTGTTAGATTCTCATAGTGGTGTACCGATGATCACATGGTATCGATTAGCAGCATGCTGAAAGCTCCGGATTCCGATAATTGATTGAACTTTCTCACAATCGATCATCGGCAAACTGATTAACGCTGCATGTTTTCAATTAATCACTTGGGGTAAAACAAACAGTTACCAGCCTCGGTGGCTCAGTTGGATGCCCCGTCCGACTGGAGACCAGGAGGTCACGGGTTCAACCCCCGCCGAGGTATGCAACATTCTTTCGTGGAGATTGAACATGAAATATTTTCTACGGTCATTCTCCCCCTTCCGCTGATTCAAGAAGGGCAGTTGTCAAGTTTCTGGCGAAAGAATGTTCACAATACTGGTTAACCGCTTAGAGGACTAAGCCTTCCCAGTAAACGTGTGGTTAGGTAAACTGACCACGCTCGACATGACCCCATTGGGTTGACTGGGCTGTAAAACCTCAACACAAACAAACAAACAGTTACCTGTTGATGTACTCAGAGACTATACTTGAGTATTCACGGAAGTATTTTCAGTGTATGAGGACATCTGTCACTGATTACACAACTCACTGACCATAAAGATTTGTGACAATAAGCTGCCGCTTTTGATTTACAAAACTACGCAGTAAGGCGGGGCAGAGCAAGTTTCTTTTATTGGCTAGGGTGTAGTTATGACATACATTCAGATTCACCAAGCCTGCCGACTGGTTCACGGTTGATTTGATGTAACAGAATCATTCTGTACAACAGATGGGCAGAAATAATGTGTAAACTGTTAAAGTCAAATGTATTGATAGTTCATGTTCCCTAAAATTAAGCTACCTGGTTCTATGACTCGCACAAATGTCCATTTTGATGTATTTTTTGCCGCTGAAAATTTCTGAATGTAACAAATTCTTCAATGTTTATTAATTGGAAGTGTCATAGCACTAGTAAAACAGCTTCAGCCCTTCCGACTGGTGTATGAGGGATGTTCGAAATGAATTGCTTATTTCTATCTGGAGACTTCAAATTTCAAGTTAGCCCAAAAGTACTCATTTCATGCCCTCGAAGTACTCCCCGTGGCTAGAAATGCAAAGTTTCAGCCGATGTATCCACTTCTTGAAGGCGTCACGGTACGCTGATTTGGGCACAGTAATAAGGTACTGAAGAATGGCAGATCCAAGTGCCTGTAGGGACTGGTATTTCCGCCCAGCAAGGAATGCTTTCAATTTCGGAAACAAAAAGAAATCACATGGGGCAAGGTCTGGGGAATACGGGTTGTGAGGCAAAACAGTTAACTTTTTCTTTCTCCAAAAACGCCGTAACTATTGTGGCACCAATCTAGCAGAAATCTTTCTGACTTTCAAATGCTTCTTCAAAATAAGGTGAGCCGTTGATAGTGATATACCTGCAATATCACGAACTGTAAATCTGGCATCTCCTTCAATGATTTCCTTTATTTTGAAAACGATTTCTTTACGAGATGCAGATTTTGGCCTACCTAATTTCGGTGCATTTTTGATGGACTCTACACCAGACTCAAATTTCTTTTTCCACCGCCGAACTGTGTCATAAGACACACAAGAAGGTCCAAAAGCAGTAGAAATTTCAATCATCAGCTTCTTCAAAGAACAACCAAGTTTTGAGCGAGCTTTGATGTAAGCCCATATTTCATCTTTTTTGTCGACGCTTCTACCAACCATTTTTACTGCAGTGGTCAATGACTGTGTGTATTCAAATGTCAAATTTTATGTCTTACACTTAGTCTAACATGTACATTTATATACCATTGTGTAGATATTGAATAGCCCTTTACAGGTATATATTGGTTTTTACGTGCCCCACGTGGATATCGAGCTAGAGGACAATAAGCAATTCATTTTGAACATCCCTCGTATCTGTTTTTGTCGCACCTGCGTTAGCAAGCAGGTGCGATATAGGCATGCTGACCCGTCCGTTCGTCAACAATTGACTTGTGAGGGCAACTCCTCCTACAGTTTTTGGCCAATCTTTTTGAAACTTCACAGATGTTTTGGCCATAGCGTGTAGATGTGCATATTGTTTGCTCATAATTCTCAAATTTTATTTTTTCAACTTTTTCCACTTTGTTAACTTAGCAGGCTGTCAAGTGTTCCTGTTTTTCCTATTTTTTCCTATTTTTTCAGGTTTCCTATTTGTTTCCTATATTTTAACCCCATTTCCTATAGTTTTTACCAAATTCCTATAGTTTTTAAAATGCTGCAGATTAAGTGCATTGATGTTCAATACAGGGCCCTATTTTCAAAAACAGTTAATCTATGATGTAAATTCAAGTAAGAACCCTGTAACTCTTCACTATGATGAAACCACCACAACTCAGGTGATAAAACAAATGGATTTACATTTCCGCTTCTGATCTGAAGAACAGAATGAAGTTGTCAGACATTTTTATACAGCATTGATGTTTGGACATGCAGAAGGTGCAAAGGTTGCTGCTGCCATGGTGGACAAATTAGAGGAAGATAAGATCTATACTTACATTAAGCAGTGATGGACCAAATGTAAATAAGACCATTTTTAGAGCTGTTAATACGTCTTTGAAAGGTGCTGGAAATCCAGGAATGATAAACATTGGAACATGTAACTTTCATGTTGTTCACAATAGTTTCTGTAAGGCTCTTGAGGCATATGGTACACCAGTGGATGATCTTGCTGTGGACATTCATTCTTTTTTCAAGATATCATCTGCCAGAAGAGAGGATTTCAAGTTCATTCAGCTAGAAGAAGAAGTGGAAACCCATACCTTCTTAAGACATGTTCCTTCTCGGTAGTTGACACTTGGTCCTGTAGTAGACAGGCTTATTGAACAGTGGGAGCCTCTCCAGAAATATTTTACAGATCTTGCAAACAAGGATCCAAAAAGTGCTCCAACCAGTTCTGCCTTTAAAAGGTCATGTACAAGACTTAAAAATAAGCAAACTTTAGTTGAACTTCACTTCCTACAGTCAGTGATGCCTCTGTATCATTCATTTCTGGAATTGTTCCAGACAGAAGCTCCGTTAGTTCATGTGTTATATGAAGAACTGTGTCGGCTTGTTTACATGATGATGGGCAGATATGTCAAAGCATCTGTATATCAGAATAAAACTGGACAGGATCTGAAAGAGGTAAAGCATGGTGAGCTACAGAATCAGTTGTCAGACAAAGAGATGATAATTGGGGATTCAACAAGACAGGTGTTGGGGAATCTGGATTCTGGGAAACAGAAAAGAGCACGTTTAGATATAAGAAAATTCTTCAATACTGGAGTGTCATACCTGTTATCTAATTTTCCAATTGATAATGAACTTCTGAAAGATTTGGGCTGTTTACATCCTGAACATAGACTTAAGCCCAGTAGCAGTTCAGCAATAGAAAGGGTAGCAAGGAAATTACCTTTTGCAGAAGAAGATGTGGCATTGATCACTGATGAAGGGAAGGTATACCAAGGGGAAGAAATTGATGAGAAACTTTGGAAAATAGAGAAAGATGATGAAGTTGAGTTGAGAAGGATTGATCATTACTGGAGAGACATTCTGAAATTGAAAACTGGTAGTGGCGAAGATAAGTACCCTAGGCTTGGAAAAATAGTAAAAGGAGTGCTGGCATTGCCACATGGTAATGACTAATGCTGATGTTGAAAGAGGGCTATCAGATAATAAGAAAATGTTGGGAAAAGATAGGGTAAAGCTGTCATCAAAATTAATTATAGGGAACAGACTTTCTAAAGAGGCTGTGAAAATCCATGATCCTGAACATATGCTGCCAGAATGTGTATCTCTTAACAAGGAACTAATAGGTTACCAGTATGTCAGAGGTAGTCATAGAGTTTACAAGGAGAGGCTAGAAGAGGAAAAGCAAAAGAGGGAAGAGGAGGAGAAGAATAGACAGCAAAAGAAAGAAGAGTGTGCACAGCTTGAAAAACAAAAACAAGCAGCAGAAGAAAAAGAGTCCTTGAATGAAAAAATGAAAAAGCTGAATCATAAAGAAAAGAACTCTAAAGAAAAACTTCATGCTGCTGAAAAACTGCTTGAAGAAGGAAATGAAAAACTGGCTAGAGCATTAAGAAAGAGAGATTTTTCTAGTGCATCAGTGAGTCAGTCATTGTTCGAGACTGCTCAGAAAAAGATCAAAGAATCAACAGAGCGTCTAGACAGAGTAAGAGAAGAACAGAAATCAGTGGAAGGTAGGAAAAGGAAGAACCTGGAGAAAATTGCTCAGGTGGATTCAAAGAAAGCTAAGAAATGAGGTGAACTTAGCCAATAAAACCAAATTCTGGAGTTAGTGACTTGTATGCCAGATTAGTGTTATTTTTTTTTAGTTTTGATAGTGTAATACTATGGTCACTTATATTTTCATTTTTCAAGCACATGATTAAGAGAATTCATAGTACAAGAAGTACAATGTCTAAGCTTGATAGGTTATATTTTCAACTTCAAGAATATGATTAAGAGAATTCATAGTACAAGTAGTACAATGACTAAACTAGGCAAAATTATTTGTCAGTTTCTTAAAGTTCTATTACTTTCCATGTTGATACTTTGCTATGTGCTTGACCATCCCAAGATACCCATGGTAAATGCACAAAGACAGTTATGTATAACTGTATACATAATTTTCTCTTTATGGTTTCTTTAAAACTTCATTTTTTCAGGATGTTACATGAGCTAGTCATTAAACAGAGTAACCTAGTCAGTAACTCATGTATCTTGTATTTATTGCAACACAGCCTATCTTGAATTGGTCAAACACATATGATGTTATCTTGACTTAAAGCAATAAAGATGATATTAATTTTTTTTATTGCCACTAATATAAAACCTTTGATGACATTTAAGATGGTGATTGAGGGCTGGCTGTAAGGGGAGGTGGAGGCCAGGACCATATCAAAAATATCAAAATCTGACAGTGGCTAACAGAAGTTTTAATCCTATTACCAAAACTTCTTGTTGCTTTTTGTCTTTATTAAACCATCTCTTTAAATTTAGAATACCTGCATTTTTGGTACTTTTTTTTATGATAATAAGGCCTTTTTTGCTGCTAAACCTTGATAATTATCCTATAAATTTCCTATTTTTTTTTCCTATATTTTTTCCATAAATTTCCTATTTTTTTAAGCCCAGAATATGTATTTTGCACCAAAATACACTTGACAGCCTGACTTAGTCATTTTTTACCTAAAACCCTTATAGTCAGTGGGTGTCTTGTGAGTGCAACTCCTCCTACAGTTTTTGGCCAATCATTTTGAAACTTCCCAAATGTTTTGACCATGGTGTATAGATGTGCATATTGTTTGCTCATAATTCTCAGATTTTTTTTTTCAACTTTTTCCGCTTTGTTAACTTAGTCAGATTTTACCTGAAACCCTTATAGTCAGTGGGTGTCTCGTGAGCGCAACTCCTCCTACAGTTTTTGGCCAATCGTTTTGAAACTTCGCAGATGTTTTGGCCATGGTGTGTAGATGCGCATATTGTTTGCTCATAATTCTCAGATTTTTTTTTTTTTCAACTTTTTTTGCTTTGTTAACTTAGTCAGTTTTTACCTAAAACCCTAATAGTCAGTTGGTGTCTCGTGAGCGCAGCTCCTCCTACAGTTTTTGCCCAATCATTTTGAAACTTCACATATGTTTTGGCCTTCGTGTGTAGATGCGCATATTGTTTGCTCATTATTCTCAGATTTTTTTTTTTTTACTTTTTTTGCTTTGTTAACTTAGTCTGTTTTTACCTAAAACCCTAATAGTCAGTGGGTGTCTCCTGAGGGCAACTCCTCCTACAGTTTTTGCCCAATCATTTTGAAACTTCACAGATGTTTTGGCCATGGTGTGTAGATGCGCATATTGTTTGCTCATAATTCTCAGATTTTTTTTTCAACTTTGTTAACTTAGTCAGTTTTTACCTAAAACCCTTATAGTCAGTGGGTGTCTTGTGAGCGCAACTCCTCCGGCAGTTTTAGGCCAATAGTTTTGAAACTTCACAGATGATTAGGTGTTGGTCTGAAGATTTGTATATTATTTGCACATAAATCTCAGATTTCTTTTTTTTAACTTTTTTCGCTTTGTTAACTTAGTCAGTTTTTGCCTAAAACCCTTATAGTCAGTGGGTGTTTCGTGAGCGCAACTCCTCCAGCAGTTTTAGACCAATAGCTTTGAAACTTCACATATGATTAAATCATGGTCTGAAGATGTGCATATTGTTTGCACATAAATCTCAGATTCATATCAGCAGAGTTAGGGCCCCTTGATTTATGCCCAAAATTGGTTTCCGCTCATTATCTTGTGAAAGAATTGATGGATTAGGATCATATTTTGCATACATATTGTTGTTAACAATACCTAGCTTGGGATTTCGTCAATTTTCAGCTGAGTTACTGGCCTTGATTAATGGGCAAAAATGATATCCACTCAATATCAATATCTTGTGAAATAATGGACAGGTTTAGATAAAATTTTGCAAGCCAATTTTCCAAATTTCTAGGGGTGGTCGGGTGGTGCGAAGGTGCTGTGTATCTTACATCCAACTGATATTGGCTTACAGTTGGGCAAGGCCTGCTATCCTTGTAGTGGGTAAGGGTAGAAGGGGAATGTTTTTATTTCTTCTGTTTCTTCACTTTCATTCCTGTTCCTCTTTCTTCCCTGTACCTCTCTTTCATCTCCTCTACTCTCCCTTCTATCTCTTTTCTCCCTTTCTCTGGGAGACGACACAAAATGACCCTCAAGGGTTGACGTGTCGTTAAACCCCAACACAATCAATCAAATCCAGATTTTCTACTTTGTCCATTTTTCTAACCCATCAATTTCTTGAATATTACAAATAGATTTTTTTTCAATACAAATAGGAACTTGTGTGACTTAATCCCCGCAGGTGCGACATGGCTTTCCACGGATTTCTTGTTCGTTGTTGTTGTTTTTTTTCACCAAGTTTTTCATTTAAAATCAATAAAGCAACGCTGAAATTTACCAATTGCACACTAGTACCTGACATTAGACTAGTAGTCCGACATTTTAATTTTAATTCTTCCTGAACCATACAGGTGGGTTGAAACTTATACAATGTCTTAAACAGCATTTTAAAGCATCATAGATATGTTTTCTCTAGTTTAAATTATTAATAACATGCTTAACATAGGCCACCAAATCTCTGAAAATACTACTAATAAACGCTTTGTAAATATAGAGTTCAGTTGTTGTGCAGTACAGTTAAATAAACTTATAAACACATGACCATGAACAAGGATTAACAGTGAAACATGCACACCAAAGCAAATTATTCAGGAACCGATTATAATCAGAAAATCACATCGGCAGCAGCAGTCGATGCCAATCGATGATCGATTATGATTTCCAACCGATGTCCTACCACTAGATTCTCATTACCGCCCCACCATGATTTTTTACCCCCTGCCTCTATTTTTTTTATTGACGCTTTTTCGTAAGAACGAGTACTGCTCCGATGTTTCGGTTTTATATGAAAAATCTTACGGTTTGCTGATCGGCTTGTTCCGTTCCACTTAAATCTACATTAAATATGCAAATTGCGCATATACGACAACAAATTACATACTTCCGGTGTAATTGCCAACACAAAATTGTTTGTTTAACTACGATCAATATCCGCTATTGTTCGAAGTGTACTGGATCCCTGTTGCAAATGCGCATCATTATAACTCGCGTCCGGTCAGACAACCAGTCGATTTCTTCTTTCATTTTCGAATCCAGGTAAAAAAAAACACATTGAAAATAGCGTTTGTGATCGTGAAAATCATGGCCAGTTAAACTGTAATAAACGACTGGTATTGATTTAAAGCCAGCGATACCCAAAATCTTCTCAATCCCCACAGTGTATTTAATTCAGAGCTGATTGATAAAGTGGTGTTGTTTCCCAGTCTGCAAGAATCGAGGCAGTTGCTAGGAGATAAAAATAATATATGCTGTTTGTGAATTGTATCTGACAGGTAAAAACTGTTTATATGAACAAAAGAGAGAATGTTTGACAGGAAAGGAAAAATCACACAGAACAGAATAAATTGATGACTTTTTTTTTGTCCAACAGTGTTCTCAGAGAAACTGAAAAAAAGTGGTTTCTTCAGCACTACAGTTGCTCTTTCAAGGCTATTCTGATTATTACACACACCATTTGTTTTTCATAATACATTGGAATTATGAAAAAGTATTCTTTATTCACCAAATACAGGTGGTTTGCAAAAATCAGTATAATTTCAGCCACCCATCTCCAATTTCTGTGTAGTCCAGAAAAATAAAAAATAAAATTTTACCCCCAGCCCTGCTTTTGAAAAAAAAAAAAAATGAAAATCTGACTATTAATTTATTATGGCCTAATCATCTGCCAAATTTTGACTGAGTTATGGCCCTTTTTTGACTTAGTTTTGTTGGTGTGTTGATATTGGTTTCCGATCAATAACTTTTGCAGGGATGCATTGATATTATTGAAAGTTTGCAGAAGAATATATCATTGTAAAATACAGGTTGAGTTCGATATTAGTAATCATCTGCAAAAGTTTTGCTGAGTTATGGCCCTTTTTCGACTTAGTTTCCACTCAATAACTTTTGCAGTGATGCATCAATTTTATTGAAATTTTGCAGAAGAATATATTATTGTAAAATATAGGTCAAGTTCAATAATGGTAATCATCCGCAAAATTTTGGGCAAATTATGGCCCTTTTTCGACGTAGTCGCCTATAGGGATAGGAGCGATTATAAGGACCAGTGTTTTTTGGGGTTTTTTTTTCCCTTTTTCATATAAAATGGTTGGTGCTTTAAGCAGGCGGCACATCCGATTCTCGGAATTCTAGTTATATTGTCATTGCCCTCAAAGACATTCTATTATTATTTTCTAGCAAAAAAATAGAGCAAATGTTTTTTTTTAAAAGTCTTCTACTACAATTTTGAACGTTGCTTTAAGGGTTAAACTGCCAATCACAACACTTGTTGTCTGGTTTATCATTTGCTTGTGATTTCAAGTCATTTTTGCAAACAGTGTGGACCCAGATCAGACGACTCCTCTAGGAGCAGCCTGATCAGGTTCTGCACTGTTTGCCTATATGCAAAAATAGGTTTGAAAAGTTTGCAAGAATATTCAGCAGATGACATATACAGACGACATTTTCAGATGCAGGTTTTCTTGGCATTTTTTTAGGACCCCACATTTGTGTATGCACTCTGTCTTCCATCTGTTCATCCATCCATCTTGTGGTACATCTACAGATATATTACGTCAAAGTAGGCCACTGTGACATTAGCTCACCTGAGCATGAAGTGCTCAAGGTGAGCTATTGTGATCAGTCAATGTCCATCGTGCATGGTCCATCATGCCGTACAGTTTGCTTTAAAAGCCTACTCCTCCTATATACACCCCTGGGCCAGTTGACTCTAAAACTTGGTAGGAAGCTTCCTGGTGACCTTTAGATCAAAAATAGCTAAAACTTTTCCGGAAATCCAAGATGGCCATACGGCTGCCGTATTGAAAATTTATTTTGTGCTTCTTCTGGACCAAAAGGTCTGTTGACAGGTCATAACTTGGTAGGAAGTATCCGGGCAACTTGCAGATCAAAAACAGCTAATTAGAAATCCAAGATGGGGGCCATCTTGAAAATCTGTTTTGCTCTTCTTCTCCTGAACCAGAAGGTCAATTGACTCAAACTTGGCAGGAAGTATAAGGGCAACTTGCAGATTAAAAACAGCTAAAGTTGTACCAATCAGAAATTCCAGACGGCCACAACCTTGTAAATCTATCTTGCCCTTATTCTCCAGAACCCAGTTGACTTGAAACTTGGAAGTTTTGCCGCAACTTCCCAATCAAAAATAGCAAACATTTTGGCAATCAGAAATCCAAGATAGCCATAAATCTATTTTGCTTTCTACTCCCCGCAAACATTTTGGCAATCGGAAATCCAAGATAGGCAAAAATCTATTTTGCGTTTTACTCCCAAACCGAAAGACCAATTGATTAGCAACTTGATAGGAAGTATCTTGGTGACCCATTGTTCAAAAATAGCTGAAGTCATTATGATCAGAAATCCAAGATGGCCATCATGGCAGCCATCGTGAAAATCTAGTTTGTGCTTCTTCTCCTGAACTGAAAGGCCAGTTGACTTGGTAGGAAGTATCGGGGCAACATTCAAATAAAAAATAGCAAAAATCTCCTATTGGAAAGCCAAGATCTTGAAAATCTATTCTGCTCTTCTTCTCCTGAACCAAAAGGCCAGTTGACTTGAAACTTCATAGGAAGTATCGGGGCAGCTTGTTGATCAAAACTAGCTAAAATCTTTCCAATAGGAAATCTAAAATTGCCGCAATGTCCACCATCTTGAAAATCAGTTTTGCTCTTCTCCTCCTGGACCGAAAGGCCATTTGACTCAACATATGGTAGGAATTTCGGGGCAATTTGTAGATCAGAAATAGCTTAACCCTTGTCCTGCTGAACCTGGATATATATGCCTTTGCACACATTGTAGATCCAGGTCAGCCGGCCTCAGTGGCTCAGTTGGATGCGCCATCTGACTGGAGACCAGGAGGTCGCAGGTTCAACCCCCGCCGAGGTCGGCAACATTCTTTCGTGGAGATTGATCATGAAATATTTTCTATGGTCCTTCTCCCCTTCCGCTGATTCAAGAAGGGCAGTTCTCAGTTTCTGGCAAAAGAATGTGCACAATACTGGTTAACCGCTTAGAGGATAGCCTGCCCAGTAAACGTGTGGTTAGGTAAACTAACCGCGCTCGACATGACCCCACTGGGTTGACTGGGCCGTAAAACCTCAACACAAACAAAGATCTAGATCAGTTGGCTTCTGAAGAAGCCAACTGACCTGGATCTGCACTATTTACCATTAAGTATGTGAATTTATATCTACAACCTTGATCAAGTAATCTGATTGGCTGAAAATTAGATGTCGGTGTGGCTTCCTAATTTATTCAGCAGTACAAGGGTTAAACTTTTGATAAGAAATTCAAGATGTCCGTCTTGTTGGCCAACTTGAAAATCTATCTTGCTCTTCTTCTCCTGAACAGAAAGGCCAGTTGACTCCAAATTCGGTAGGAAGCATCAAGGCAACTCGTAGATCAAAAGTAGCTGACATCAGTGACTTAGTTGGATGCGTGTCCTGTTGGTGATCAGGAGTTGGTTAGGAGGTTGCGAGTACAACCCATGCTATGTTGGCAACAATTTTTCTTGGAGATTGATCATGAAATATTTTTCTATGGTCTTTCTCTCCCTTGCGCTAATTCAAGAAGGGCAGTTGTCAGTTTCTGGCGATGGAATGCGCACAATACTGGTTAATCACTTAGAGAATTAAGCTTGCCCAGTAATAGTGTGGCAAGGTAAACTGACTGCGCATGACATGACCCCAATGGGTTGACTGGGCTGTAAAACCTCAACACAAACAAACAAACACAATCAAAGGAAACTAAAATTGTTCCAATTGGAAATCCAAATGGCCACCATCTTGAAAATTTTTTTTGCGCTTATTCTCCTGAACCAGAATGTCAGTTGACACGAAACTTGGTAGGAAGTATCAGTGTGACTTGTAGATCAAAAGAAGCTAAAATTGTTGGGGAGTCAGTTGAGGCAACTTGTGGATAAAAAATAGCTAAAATCAAAGGAAACTAAAATTGTTCCAATTGGAAATCCAAATGGCCACCATCTTGAAAAATTTTTTTTGTGCTTATTCTCCTGAACCAGAATGTCAGTTGACACGAAACTTGGTAGGAAGTATCAGGGTGACTTGTAGATCAAAAGAAGCTAAAATTGTTGGGGAGTCAGTTGAGGCAACTTGTGGATAAAATATAGCTAAATTCATTCCTATCAGAAATACAAGGCCGGCCTTGGTGGCTCAGTTGGATGCGCCATCCGACTGGAGACCAGGAGGTCGCAGGTTCAACCCCCGCCGAGGTCGGCAACATTCTTCCGTGGAGATTGATCATGAAATATTTTCTACGGTTATTCTCTCCCTTCCGCTGATTCAAGAAGGGCAGTTGTCAGTTTCTGGCGAAAGAATGTGCACGATACTGGTTAACCGCTTAGAGGACTAAGCCTGCCCAGTAAATATGTGGTTAGGTAAACTGACCGCGCTCGACATGACCCCACTGGGTTGATTGGGCCGTAAAACATCAACACAAACAATCAGAAATACAAGATGACCACCATGGCCTCCATCTTGAAAAACTATTTTGCACTTCTTTTCCTGAACTGAAAGGCCAATAGACTCAAACTTGGTAGGAAGTGTTGGGGTGATTTGCAGGTAAAGAATAGCTTAAATTGTACCGATTGGAAATCCAAGGTGGCCATCTTGAAAATCTAATTTGAAATACTACTCCTTAACCCTTTGTATTTGGGAGACCCGTAAAAGGGTAATTGGCAAACAGTGCACACCTAGATCAGATGCCACAGAATGCGGCATCTGATCAGGGTCTCCACTGTTTGCAAATAGTTTAGCCATTTTTCTCTAGGAATATGTAAATCTCATAGCCGGATGTACATAAAATTTCCAACCACTTCTCCCGAACAGAAAGGAAATTTGACTCGAAACTTCATTGGAAGTATCAAGTTGACTTGTTCATACATTATTATATATTGTATTACAGCCCTGAGATAAAAATATGGCCCCGCCCAGGGATCACTTGTTTGGTACTCAGGTGAGCGATATAGTGCCATCTTGGCCCTCTTGCTCAATATAGATTTTTATTACTTTTTATGCCATGCAAAAATGTGCCTTTGGGCATATGCGGACAGGGAAGGCATATCCATGCAGTCTGATCAGAGCCTTCGCTATCAGCAAACAATCATTGGATACTATAGAATGTATCAATGGAGAGCAAGGGCTGGGATGAGACCATGGGCATGCACAGGATGAGGTAAATCGGCACATTTTGGGCATGCTCCAAGACACATTTAGACATGACAGGGCTCATTTGATGTATGTTTTCCTTCAAAAGACGCTTTGCTATTTTATTTTCAGAAATTAGTCCCATACATGCTAAAGCAGTTTTGGCTGCAGCCAAGGGAAATCGTCTTTCAAAGGTTCATTCAGAAAAGATTGAGGTCAGCACTAGTGCAAGGGGTAAGTAATACTACAGATACATAGAGTATGTACACATAGGTCTAGAAAGAAAAAGAAGTACAGTTGACTCTCCTTATCTCAAATTCCAAGGGACTCTCTGAAATACTTCGAGATATCCATTCCTCGACATAATCAGATTTGCAGAATTGAGGAAAAATAAATTGAACAACCACATTTCACAAATGTTTATATGTAATTGGACTCCTGAAGTTAGAGATATATTGAAAATATTGTGGAAAAGGGGAGAAATTGCTTCTTATTTCTCCTCATTTCCACAATATTTTGTTACCTGTTGTTTGATTTTCATGTTTAAACAGAGACCAGGTTTTCACTTCGAGATAAGCGGTTATTCGAGATAAGCGAGGTCGAGATAACGAGAGTCAACTGTATTACATATCTTCAGAGTGCTTTTTTCATCACGAAAACGTGCCTATATAATTTTGACCCACTTTTATATAGAAAAACTGAGGTTTATAGGGGTATGCATTGTTTTTCTTATTTCTGCTTAAAAAACATAAATGATGAGTACTTGTTAGAACCACCTTGCTGAGGCAGTTCTAACGAGTACTCACAGTCTATGTTTTGAGTGGAAATATGAAAAATATCAGAATTTTTAATCTGAAAATTTTCAGTTTTTGGTAGTAAAGTTTTCAGTATATTTGAATAGGCATGTTTAGTAATGTCAACCAAAATGCACTGATAGTTTTCATATTTCTCCATGAAAACATATGTTGTGTGTATGCATTAGAAACGTCTCACCAAGCACTTCTGTTGAGTACATACAACATAAATTTCATGGAAAAATAAGAAAAATGTATAGCTGATGCTCCCTGTGATCTAGAACTGTGGTAGTGCTATGTCGAATTAAACAAAAACAACAAATGCAGTTTTTTTCCCATAATAAATAAAATGACTATATGTGGGCAGATGGTAACTAGCTTTTAACCCTTGTCCTGCTGAAGCCGGATATACCCTGCCTTTGCAAACAGTGTAGATCCAGATCAGTTGGCTTCTGAAGAAGCCAACTGATCTGGATCTGCACTGTTTGCCATTTATTATGTGAATTTATAGTAAGAATCAGGATCAAGTAATTCAAATGGCTGAAATTTAGAAGTGGGCGTGGCATCTTAATTTATTCAGCAGGACAAGGGTTAACTAAGCATTATATTCATGAATATTTTTGTGTTATCCATTACCCAATCTATGTTTCATCCAATCTGTGGACTTAACAGTGGAAGTTTGCCATATGGCTTTCTGGCTCCCAGAACTGGCTTTGTGACCTATAACCTGCTTCGCAGCTTGGATTTGGCAACCAGCTCTAGAGGCCTGTATCACTCGGCTCTCCATTGACTAGCTCTTTGGTTACTATTCAACCATGGGGGTGGTCTGGTGGTGCGAAGGTGCTGTGTATCTTACATCACTGGGGCGTCCAACTGATATTGGCTTACAGTTGGGCAAGGCCTGCTATCCTTGTAGTGGGTAAGGGTAGAGGGGGAATGTTTTTATTTCTTCTGTTTCTTCACTTTCATTCCTGTTCCTCTTTCTTCCCTGTCCCTCTCTTTCATCTCCTCTACTCTCTCTTCTATCTCTTTTCTCCCTTTCTCTGGGAGACGACACAAAATGACCCTCAAGGGTTGACTTGTCGTTAAACCCCAACACAATCAATCAATCAACCATGAAAGTCCATTTTTCATTGTGATGAAAGCATTAAAAAGCCATTTGGTGACCACAAAATTTTATGCCAACACCATTCAGCCTCTCTCATGGTGTCATAGTCCAAGTGTGTACAACCAACTAGTCACGGGGTTGTAAAAGCTAAAAATTGTGACTGGAAGTTGTAACTATGTAGTCAGATACGCCAGTTGTGTGTGACTTGGTAGTCACAACTCAGTCACAATTTTTATTTCTTTCCCATAATAATTAATAATTAATTAATTAATTATAGGTTTCATATTTCATCCACATCAACCAACCTAAGGGATTCAGCATGTAAGATGTAGCTTTCATATTTTGTCTGCACCAACCTAAGGGAAGATGTTTCAGTGGCATATACCCCATCCCTCAGTTTGACATTCTTCTGACATCAAAGTCAGGTCATACTCTGTCATTTATGAGGGTTGTGCAAAAAGTTCTGTCACTAATAGGCTTACTTAGTTTTATCCCAGGTATATTTTAAAATGTTTCACTGCACTTGAATGGTGTGTTGAATAGCTAAAGATACCCTAACGGATTCGGCATGTTAGATGTAGCTTTCGTATTTTGTCCATACCAACCTAAGGGAAGATGTTTCAATGGCATATACCCCATCCCTCAGTTTGACATACTTCTGACATCAAAGTCAGGTCATACTCTGTCATTTATGAGGGTTGTGCAAAAAGTTCTGTCACTAATAGGCTTACTTAGTTTTATCCCAAGTATATTTTAAAATGTTTCACTGCACTTGAATGATATGTTGAATAGCTAACGATACCCATTTATTTTGTGAAAATTGCTTTCCAACTGACCGAGTTATTTCAAATTGAAACAGCTGCAGTCATATACACTGACCAATTTACTTGTTACATTGGAACATGGACCAGAAGACTGAAATTTGTAGCTATATTAAATGCTGCATTAGGCTTAATATAGATTCAAAGCAGATATTTAATGAATTATGTGGTATATATGGACCTCAGACCATTTCAGTTCGCACAGTTTTTAGGTGGGTTACAGCTTTTAAAGCTGGGAAATTTTCTGTTGAAGATGACATTTGTCCTGGAAGGCCTAAAACCTCTGTTACCAAGACTAACATTGCTGCTGTAAAGCTTGTGGTCGAACAGGATGCGGGATTGTCTGTCAAAGATTTAGCTAGTTGTACTGGCATATCAGGAGGCAGTGTGCAAACAATTCTGAAAAAGCATTTGGACCTGAGGAAAGTTAGCACTAGGTGGGTACCTCATTTGCTCACTGAGAAGCAAAAGACGCAATGCCTTAAATGTGCCCCTGGAGCTTTTGAAAACGTTCAAAGGCTGTAAAAGTCGGGTTATTTCTAACTTGTTAACAGGTGATGAAACCTGGGTGCACATGTTTGAGCCACAAAGAAGGGCTGATAATAAGCAATGGAAGCAAAAAGATCAAAAACGTCCATGTATTGCCAAGAGAATCATAAGTTCGAAAAAGATGTTATACGCTATTTTCTTTAATTCAAGTGGGCCAGTTGTTCAAGTGCCTTGTCCATCTGGTCATACAGTCACTGACTGATTCTACAAGAATTCTGTACTGAAGAAAGTGAAAGAGTTTTACAATTAGAAACGACCAAGCAAAGGATGTCCAGGAGTCCACCTTTTACATGACAACACCTCCTCTCATAAGTGTGAGGTTGTTAAGTCTTTTTTGGCTTCTGAAAAGGTGAAAGTTTTAAACCATCCATCTTATTCACCTGACCTGAGTCCCTGTGACTTCTTTTTATTTCCAGGGCTTAAGAAAATGCTTTCTGGAAATAAGTATACATCTAGAAGTTCTCTTGGCAGCGCTATTAATAAAATTATGTTGGATAAAACGAAGCACTGAAGTAATCTGAACCCAGTGAAAAAACTTTTTGCTGGACCCTCGTACAGCTATGTTTGAGTTCTGCATTTAATTTTTAATATTTAAAAATTGTTTTCTTCTCCAATCAGCCTTTCGGGCGAGCTGTGTTGTCTTTTGACAACTCTTGTTCACTCTTGTGTTTATTATCGATAACACAGTTGTGCTATAATATGATTCTCCCAACCTATGCATAGAGCTATGGGAGTCCCCTTTCTTCCTGAAATGGGGTACAGGTCTCGAAAATTGTTATATTTCAGGAGGTTTCAATTATTAAGAAATTTGTCTTAAAACTACTTAAATTTTCAAGACTAATATATATATATATATATATATATATATATATATATATATATATATATATATATATATATATAACAATATGGATTGTTTATCATTACAGTTCAACCGCAATGGCTCAAACATCTTTGGGACCATGGAAATTAGTTCGAGACATGGGTAGTTTGAGCCACTGAGGGTTAATCATGGCACCAGTTTAGGAAGCAAATCGCAATAATTTAGGGAAATCTTTTTGATTTTCTACACAATGAGGTGATTCTAATGAGTACACACAACATACAGTTCCATGATAAAATAAAAAAAAATCCCTAAATATTTGTTTTCTTGAGCTATTGGAAGGATTTGTAGGGACTGAAAAAAGAGTTTGAATCATCCACGGTAAACAAGCCATCCGGGTTCGAGCCATTGAGGTTATACAGTATACACAATCCTTAGAGTTATATTCATAACCAGTTTCTTTGGATAATCTAACCGTCACGATCAATGATTCATCCATAAACTGGAAAATCTTATAGGGTATTATGAATTGATATCATAAGTCAAATTATTTATCCAGTTTGGATAATTTAGTTACGATAAACGATTATCCATAATAGGGATATTCTGTTATCATTTATATATATTATAAATAACAATATCACCTATTCTCACTATTCCAGTTATATTTGTGCAGAATAGTTAATTGTCTCTGAACCTCTACATCTTCCGTTGTCAGAGATATTAAATTAGTATTATTTCAACTCAACATGTATACTTATAAACTCTACTAAGGTTAGTAGAAGTTTGTTTATAAACTCCCCAATTCTCGTCTCATGGGGGAAGTTTTAAACATTAGCCGAGTCAGAATTTACTGTATCATGGTTATATCATAGAAAATGGTTGATTCGGTAATGACTTCTCTTCCTTCATAGTCAAATTATCAAGATACTTTCATTTCTTGACTAAGAATGCTAATCAGAATTATCTAGGAATTAGATCCATGATATGTAATACTTAGATCTAGTAATAAAATCGATTCTAGCCAGTTCTTTCTAAGTTACTTAAATCTTTAATCGCTATTGTAAGAGCTTCTTTAAAGTTAGGAGGCTGTTATACAGTATGCTATGTTATCAGCCTTTCCTCTTATTAAAACTTTTACGACTGCCAAACTCTGTTATGATGTTAGCAGCCTTTCCCTTTATTAACTTTTACCGAGGATACAAAACGTTCCCTAAAGTCTCCTCTGGTAGAAGTTTAGTGTTCAAAATTTATTGAAGTTGTCCATCTTCATGCGGGGAAGTACAGTCTTTTTCTAGTATCTGTTGCCCTGACTAAGATACGTTAACACAGTCAGCCTGGCAGTAGATAAAATATATTTAAAATTATCAATCATATGTTCACTACCATGGATGGATAAACTGGGTATTTGGCAAGAATTAGATTAGTCCATTTACCCAGATTATTATTATTCCTGTTTAGCTTGAAATGCAAAAGGGAATAATAAATAAAATCTTATGGTTATTTAAGAATTATGAACTGGTTATTGGCAACAGTCAGATCTGTCCAATTAACCAGATTCCACTTATTTCATATTAATAAATAATTTAGACTATTTATTAATTTAGATAAAAATTACATTTCTAGGATTTATATTAAAATCTCGAGAGATGTTGGTTATTTGTAGGAACTCATCCAAGAAGACATTTACTTATTAAATAATTTGCCTCTCAAAGATAGAAGGCTATCTTTCTGGACATCTGTTTGGTAAGTTTAGCTCAGAAGCATTATCAAACAGTATTCTTAAAATTTGCCTTTTAAAATGCAAATATTGAAGGTTATGTCTCAATGACTCATAATTCTTTTTTTGGGACCAACTGTTGTTACCCATAAAAGAAGGAGGGGCCAGGAATTCAGGGCCCGGATGTTCAAAGCTAACGACATCGTTAGTTAACGATTCGTTAAAATTTACATCAAGTGATACGCAAATATGCTGAAATTTTTTGCTGAAAAAAATGTGAGTAGCTTTTGCAGTGCAAAAGCTACTCACATTTTTTCAGCAAAAAATATCAGAATATTGTATATTGAATCCGCTAAAACAGTTAACGAAATGACCCTTAACGAGCTCGTTAAGCTAACGAGGCTTTGAACAACCGGGCCCTGGCCTCTTATGCTTGAAAAAACTGGCAACCTTCAGAGTCTACCATTAACATATATGTTATTAACACCTTAAAGATATGTGAGGTTGTGAGATATGTAAAGATATATTAGTGAATCTGGATCATTCTAACTCTTACATATAAAAATAGAATGTATCTGATTCTTTAGAGTTTCCTGAGTCTTAATCTAGAGGCATAGGGATTCTATATATTATCTGTATTAGAACTAGGAGAGCTCCTCCCTCCTAATCTGCAAATTCTAGCACATTGTCTATTGGTTAATGTATTATGCAGTTAAAATGAAGTTTTTAAAAGTGAAACATATTTTAACTGGCAATACTTAACCAATAGATAAGAGAATCCCACCTTACTCCCCGCGTAGCTCAGTTATATTGAATTATCCTTGAAAGAAACTGACACATGATAGAAAGAGCTGAAAGAGTGATGTCACACAGGTAACTGCTTAAGGGACTTCTGGATTAAGACTCTTTAAGACGACTGAACTATCGTTTTTTTTTTTCTGTGGAAGGTTTTGAAATACAGAATAGAATAGCATATTATCTATAGATTAAGTATTGCTAGTTAAAATATGTTTTACTTTTAAAAACTTCATATTTGGTAGGGATGAAGAGAAGGACCAGTAGGTGTTTCATATGCAAGAGAGGCAACTCCCACTTTCTTTGTTCTGTACTTATATCCCTTGACATTCAAGGTTTACCTTTTGGTTAACATTTTTTCAAAGTTATATGTTACCTTTATTCTTCAGTAGATTGCTTTCATATTTGGTAGAGATGCAGAGGCAGACCAGTAGGCATGTCACATGCAAGAGAGACAACTCTTTTCTTCATTATGTAATAATTTCCCTTGACGGCTGAGGTTTACTTTTTGGTTAACCTTTTTTGCAAATTTTATGTTACCTTTATTCTTCAGTGGATTGCTTCCATATTGGATAGGGATAAAGAAGAGGACCAGCAGGCATATGGCTTGCAAAAGGGACAACTTTCTCTATCTGTGTTATGTACTTATCTCCCCTGAAACCGAAATTTTGTGCAGGCCATAACTCCCATACTGTTGGAGATAATTTGATAATATTTGTAAGGACATATATCAGGTCAAGTAGGAGTGTCACAGGCAAGAAGGACAACTCTTGCTTTGTTATTAGCTCACCTGAGCCAAAGGCTCATGGTGAGCTATTGTGATCACTCACCGTCCGTCGTCATCGTCCGGATGTCCGTCTGTCCACAATCTTTAAACAACATCTCCTCCTAAACCACTGGTGGGAATTTGACCAATCTTCACAGGCATGATCCTTGGATGGTCCTCTTTCAAAATTGTTCAAATGGTTCCGGTTCATTGCATATCTAGGTCACAGGAGCTAAAAATAGATTTTTTAATTAAAAACTTAAAAAATCTTGTCCGAAACCACTGGACCGATTTCAATATAATATTGCAAAAATGTTCCTTTGGTGATCCTCTACCAAGATTGTTCAAGCCATTTGGATTCGTCAAAAAACATGGCTGCCAGGGAACGGGGCTTATTTTCCCTATATATCTATATAGAAAACTTTAAAAATCTTCTTGTCCGAAACCACTGGACCGATTTCAATATAATTTTGCAGAAATGTTCCTTTGGTGATCCTCTACAAAGATTGTTCAAGCCATTTGGATTCGTCAAAAAAAAATGGCCGCCAGGGGGCGGGGCTTATTTTCTCTATATATCAATATAGAAAACTTTAAAAATCTCCTTGTCGGAAACCGTTGGACCAATTTCCATATAATTTTGCAGAAATGTTCCTTTGGTGATTTTCTACCAAGATTGTTCAAGCCATTTGGATTCGTCCAAAAACATGGCCGCCAGGGGGCGGGGCTTATTTTCCCTATATATCTGTATAGAAAACTTTAAAAATCTTCTTGTCAGAAACCACTGGACCGATTTCCATATAATTTTGCAGAAATGTTCCTTTGGTGATCCTCTTGCAAGATTGTTCAAGCCATTTGGATTCGTCAAAAAACATGGCCGCCAGGGGCGGGGCTTATTTTCCCTGTATATCAATATAGAAAACTTTAAAAATCTTCTTGTCAGAAACCATTGGACCAATTTCCATATAATTTTGCAGAAATGTTCCTTTGGCGATCGTCTACCAAGATTGTTCAAGCCATTTGGATTCGTCAAAAAACATGGCTGCCAGGGGGGTGGGGGGAGCTTATTTCCCTATATATCTATATAGAAAATTTAAAAAATCTTCTTATCAGACACCACTGGAACGATTGCAATATAATGTGGCAGAAATGTTCCTTTGGTGATCCTGTACCAAGATTGTTCAAGCCATTTGGATTCGTCAAAAAACATGGCTGCCAGGAGGGGCGGGGCTTATTTTCCCTATATATCTATATAGAAAATTTAAAAAATCTTCTAATCAGAAACCACTGGAACAATTGCAATATAATATGGCAGAAATGTTCCTTTGGTGATCCTGTACCAAGATTGTTCGAGCCATTTGGATTCGTCAAAAAACATGACCGCCAGGGGGCGGGGCTTATTTTCCCTATATATCTATATAGAAAAACTTGAAAAATCATCTTGTCAGAAACCACAGGACCGATTTCCATATAATTTTGCAGACATGTTCCTTTGGTGATCCTCTTGCAAGATTGTTCAAGCCATTTGGATTCATCAAAAAACATGGCCGCCAGGGGACGGGGCTTATTTTCCCTATATATCAATATAGAAAACTTTAAAAATCTTCTTGTCAGAAACCATTGGACCGATTTCCATATAATTTTGCAGAATGTTTCTTTGGTGATCCTCTTGCAAGATTGTTCAAGCCATTTGGATTCGTCAAAAAACATGGCCGCCAGGGGGCGGGGCTTATTTTCCCTATATATCTGTATAGAAAACTTTAAAAATCTTCTTGTCAGAAACCACTGGACCTATTTCCATATAATCTTGCAGAAATGTTTCTTTGGTGATCCTCTTGCAAGATTGTTCAAGCCATTTTGATTCGTCAAAAAACATGGCCGCCAGGGGGGCGGGGCTTATTTTCCCTATATATTTATATAGAAAACTTTAAAAATCTTCTTGTTAGAAACCACTTGACCGATTTCAGTATAATTTTGCAGAAATGTTCCTTTGGTGATCCTGTACCAAGATTGTTCAAGCCATATGGATTCGTCAAAAAAAATGGCTGCCGGGGGGGGAGGGGGGGGGGGGAGGGGCTTATTTTCCCTATATATCTATATAGAAAATTAAAAAATCTTCTTATCAGAAACCACTGGAACGATTGCAATATAATTTGGCAGAAATGTTCCTTCGGTTATCCTGTACCAAGATTGTTCAAGCCATTTGGATTCGTCAAAAAACATGGCCACCAAGGGACGGGGCTTATTTTCCCTATATATCTATATAGAAAAACTTGAAAAATCTTCTTGTCAGAAACCACTGGACCGATTTCAATATACCTTGGCAGAAATGTTTCCTTGGTGACCTTCTACCAAGATTGTTCAAGCCGTCATGATTTGTCAAAAAACATGGCCGCTAGGGGGTGGAGCTTATTTTCCCTATATATGTATATAGAAAACTTGAAAAAATCTTCTTGTCAGAAACCACTGGACCGATTTCAATATACCTTGGCAGAAATGTTTCCTTGGTGACCTTCTACCAAGATTGTTCAAGCCGTCATGATTTGTCAAAAAAAAATGGCTGGTAGGGGCGGGGCTTATTTTCCCTATATATATCTATATAGAAAACTTGAAAAAATCTTCTTGTCAGAAACCACTGGATCGATTTCAATATAACTTGGCAGATATGTTTCCTTGGTGACCCTTTACCAAGATTGTTCAAGCTATCATGATTTGTCAAAAAACATGGCTGGTAGGGGTGGGGCTTATTTTCCCCGTATATCTGCATAGAAAACTTTAATGATCTTCTTGTCAGAAACCACTGGACTGATTTCAATTTAACATTGCAGAAATGTTTCTTATGTAACCCTCTATCAAGGTTATGCAAGCCGTCATGATTCATCAAGAAACCGGGCCGCCAGGGGGCGGGGCTTATTTTCTCTATATATCTATAAAGAAAAACTTTAAAAGTCTTCTTCTCAGAAACCACAGGTCCAATTTCATTACAACTTGGCAAAAATGTTTCCTTGGTGACCCTCTACCAAGATTGTTCAAGTAATCATGATTTGTCAAAAAAACATGGCTGCTAGTGGGTGGGGCTTATTAGCTCACCTGAGCTGAAAGCTCAAGGTGAGCTTTTGTGATCACTCACCGTCCGTCGTCGTCGTCGTCATCCGTATGGCCGTCCGTCCGTCTGTTCACAATCTTTAAACAACATCTCCTCCTAAACCACTGATTGGATTTTGACCAAACTTCACAGGAATGATCCTTGGTTGGTCCTCTTTCAAAGTTGTTCAAATGGTTCCGGTCCGTTGCATATCTAGGTCACAGGAGCTAAAAATAGATTTTTTAACTAAAAACTTAAAAAATCTTCTTGTCAGAAACCACTGGACCGATTTCAATATAATTTTGCAGAAATGTTCCTTTGGTGCTCCTCTACCAAGATTGTTCAAGCCATTTGGATTCGTCAAAAAACATGTCCGCCAGGGGGCGGGGCTTATTTTCCCTATATATCTATATAGAAAATTTTAAAAATCTTCTTGTCAGAAACCACTAGACAGATTTCAATATAATTTTGCAGAAATGTTTCTTTGGTGATCCTCTACCAAGATTGTTCAAGCCATTTGGATTCATCAAAAAACATGGCCGCCAGGGATCGGGGCTTATTTTCCCCATATATCTATATAGAAAACTTTAAAAATCTTCTTGTCCGAAACCACTGGACCGATTTCAATATAATTTTGCAGAAATGTTCCTTTGGTGATCCTCTACCAAGATTGTTCAAGCCATTTGGATTCATCAAAAAACATGGCCGCCAGGGGGCGGGGCTTATTTTCCCTATATATCTATATAGAAAACTTTAAAAATCTTCTTGTCCGAAACCACTAGACCGATTTCAATATAATTTTGCAAAAATGTTCCTTTGGTGATCCTCTACCAAGATTGTTCAAGCCATTTGGATTCGTCAAAAAACATGGCCACCCGGGGGCGGGGCTTATTTTCCCTATATATCGATATAGAAAACTTTAAAAATCTTCTTGTTCGAAACCACTGGACCGATTTCCATATAATTTTGCAGAAATGTTCCTTTGGGGATCCTGTACCAAGATTGTTCAAGCCATTTGGATTTGTCAAAAAACATGACCGCCAGGGGGCGGGGCTTATTTTCACTGTATATCTGTATAGAAAACTAAAAAATCTTCTTGTCAGAAACCACTGGACCGATTTCCATATGATTTTGCAGAAATGTTCCTTTGGTGATCCTGTTGCAAGATTGTTCAAGCCATTTGGATTTGTCAAAAAACATGACCGCCAGGGGGGCGGGGCTTATTTTCACTGTATATCTGTATAGAAAACTTTAAAACTCTTCTTGTCAGAAACCACTGGACCGATTTCCATATGATTTTGCAGAAATGTTCCTTTGGTGATCCTGTTGCAAGATTGTTCAAGCCATTTTGATATGTCAAAAAACATGGCCACCAGGGGGGGCGGGGCTTATTTTCCTAATTTATCTTTATGGAAAACTTTAAAAATGTTCTTGTCAGAAACCACTGGACCGATTTCCATATGATTTTGCAGAAATGTTCTTTGGTGATCCCTGTTGCAAGATTGTTCAAGCCGCCATGATTCGTTAAAAAACATGGCCACTAGGGGGCGGGGTTAATTTTCCCTATATATCTATATAGAAAACTTTAAAAATCTTCTTGTCATAAACAACTGGACCAATTTCAATATAACTTGGCACAAATGTTTCCTTAGTGACCCTCTATCAAGATTGTTCAAGCCGACATGATTTGTCAAAAAACATGGCGGCAAGGGGGTGCGGGGTTTATTTTCGATATAATTCTATATAGAAAACTTGAAAAAATCTTGTCGTCAGAAACCACAGGACTGATTTCAATATAACTTCGCAGAACTGTTTACTTGGTGACCCTTTACCAAGATTGTTCAAGCCGTTATGATTTGTCAAAAAACATGGCTGCTAGGGGGCGTGTCTTATATTCTATATAATTTATCTATATAGAAAATTTTAATAGTCTTTTCAGAAAGCACTTGACTGATTTCAATGTAACTTTGCAGGAATGTTTCTTATGTAACCCTCTATCAAGATTGTTCAAGCCCTCATGGTTCGTCAAAAAAACATGGCCGCCAGGAGTCGGGGCTTAGTTTCCTTATATATCTATATAGAAAACTTTAAAACTCTTCTTGTTGGAAACCACTGAACCGATTTCATTATAACTGCAGAAATTTTTCCTTGATGACCCTCTACTAAGATTGTTCAAGTAATCATGATTCGTCAAAAAACATGGCTGTCTGGGGCAGGGCTTATTTTCCCTATATATCTATATATAAAACTTTAAAAATCTTCTTTTCAGAAACCAATGGACCGATTTCAATACAACTTGGCAGGAATGTTTCTTTGGTGACCCTCTACAAAGATTGTTCAGGCCGTCATGATTCATCAAAAATCATGGCCGCTAGGGGGCGGGGCTTATTTTTCCTATATATCTATATAGAAAACTTTAAAAATCTTCTCGTAAGAAACAGTTGGACCGAGTTCAATGTAACTTGGCAGGAATGTTGCTTTGGTGACCTTCTACCAAGATTGTTCAAGCCTTCATGATATGTCAAAAACCATGGCCCCCAGGGGGGGTGGGCTTTTTTTTCATCTATATCTGCATAGAAATCCTAGAGCAGTGAACTTGGCTGAAGTTTCAACAGTAAATATGCAAATCTGTTTGGTCAGGTGAGCGATATAGGACCATCATGGTCCTCTTGTTTTCCCTATATATCTATATAGAAAACTAAAAAATCTTCTTGTCAGAAACCAATGGACCGATTTCAATATAACTTGGCAGGAATGTTTCTTTGGTGACCCTCTACCAAGGTTGTTCAAGCTGTCATGATAGTCAAAAAACATGGCCGCTACGGGGCAGGGCTTATTTTTCCCTGTATGTCTACATAAAAAAACTTTAAAAATCTTCTCGTAAGAAACCGTTGGACCGTTGGTTCAAGCAATCCTGATTTGTCAAAAAACATGCCTGCTAGTGGGTGGGGCTTATTTTCCCTCTATATCTAAATAGAAAACTTTAAAAATCTTCTTGTCAGAAACCACTGAACCGATTTCAGTTTAACTTGGCAGGAATGTTCCTTTGGTTACCCTCTACCAAGTTTGTTCAAGCTGTCATGATTCGTCATGGTTATAAAATTTATACATAAAATTTTAGAGCAGTGAACATGGCTGAAACTTCAACATTAAGTATGCAAATCTGTTTGCTCAGGTGAGCGATATAGGACCATCATAGTCCTCGTTTTTTTTTTCTAGTTATCTCCCCTGAACGAATTTCCAAGCCATATTCTTATTTAGTAGAGACATAGATAAGGACCAGAGGAGGTGTCATCTGCAAGAGAGACAATTCTCACTTTCTTCTTTATATACTTACCTCCACTGAGGCTGAAATCTTGTGCAGGTCATAACTCCAGTACTGTTTGAAATAATTTGATTATATTTGGTAGGGACATTGATCAGGTTAAGTAAGAGTGTCACATGCAAGAAGGAATCAATTCCTTTGTTCTTTTTAGCTCACCTGAGCCAAAGGCTCAAGGTGAGCTATTGTGATCACTCACTGTCAGTCATCCGTCCGTCCACAATCTTTAAACAACATCTCCTCCCAAACCACTGAGCCAATTATAACCAAATTTCACAGGATTGATCCTTTGGTTATACTGACTGAAAGTTATTCATAGTTTTGGAATCCATGCAGAATTCTGGTTGCCATGGCAACAAAAAAAACTACTTTAAAAGTCTTCTTGTCAGAAACCACTGGACCGATTTAAATATAATTTTGCAGAAATGTTCCTTTGGTGATCCTCTTCCCTGAATATTTCTGATTTATCAAAAAACATGACTGCCAGGGGGAGGGACTTATTTTCCCTATATATCTATATAAAAAACTTTAAAAATCTTTTTGTCAGAAACCACTGGACCGATTTCAATATAATATGGCAGAAATGTTCCCTTGGTGACCCTCTACCAAGATTATTCAAGCCGTCATGATTTGTCAAAAACATGGCCACTAGGGGGCGGGGCTGATTTTCCCTACATATTAATAAAGAAAACTTTCATTATCTTCTTGTCAGAAACCACTGGACCGATTTCAATATTTTGCAGAAATGTTCCTCTGGTGATCCGCTACCAAGATTGTTCAAGCCATCACGAGTCGTCAAAAAACATGGCCGCCCGGGGCACGGCTTATTTTCTCAATATTATCTATATAGAAAACTTTAAAACTCTTCTTGTCAGAAACCACTGGATCGATTTCAATATAACATGACAGAAATGTTCTCTTGGTGACCCTCTACCAAGATTTTTCAAGCCGTCATGATTCGTTAAAAAACATGGCTGCTAGGGGGCGGGGCTTATTTTCCCTATATATCTGTATAGAAAATTTTAAAATGTTCATGTCAGAAACCACTGGACCAATTTTAATATAACATGGCAGGAATGTTCCTTTTGTGACCCTCTGCCAAGATTGTTCAAGCCGTCATGGTTTGTTTGAAAACAGGACCATCAGGGGGTGTGGCTTATTTTCCCTATACAGTGTAGCTCCAATACATCGCGGTCCGTTATTTCGCGAAATCCAGTATATCGCGAATAGGCCATGGCTCCCAAATTTTCCATAAGCAAAAAAAAAAAAAAAAAAATTAAAAACATAAAATGTTTGTTGTTTTATTTAACTTCAGAAAAAAAAAAAAAGAAAAAAAAGAAAACGCGTTCTGCCTCCGGTAATTGATTTTTCGCGCCTATCCCGACGCTAAGTCGCGCGTCTGGTATTATATGATAAACAATCCACTTAGTGTCAATCAGCGCACACGTTGATTATAATTGGCAAACAATAAATTATATCGCCGTAATTGTCGTAATCATTATCATCATTTAGTACATAGATCTACTCAATGAGTCAATGATGCCCACAAACTAATTTTGCTCAGCAGGGGAAAACGGTCCACCTCCTTTTCAACACCAGCAAATTTTACAAGACAGTAGTCTTACGATGTTTCTGTCCAACATACACAGATCGTAGTCCGCTTATTTTACACTTCTGTAGATATAAATATTTTAGAAGAAAACAACTGCGTCCAAAAAAACAAAAACAAACAATAAAAAAAATAAATAAAAAGAAATTAACTTTGTTTTTTTATGCGCCCGCAATATAAGCCAAGGGAAGCAACTCAAGTTATCTTAGCACAATAGAGTAACTTCCCTTCGCCAGAGTATCCAAAATGGCGTCCTAAATTGTCAATCCGATGATTTCTTGTTTTCAAATGTAGTTTATCAGCTGGTTTCGATTGGAATTACTTGTTAGACATAGCGCACCATTGTAAATTATTCCATTGAGCAATTCTAATCCAATTTAAATTAGGAAATATGGTGACAACATAACTGAATGCCATTTATCCGTGATGTCTCAGCAAACTACCACAGCGACAAACCCAGCAAGTTATGCACGCCATTATACATGCATGGTACATGTCGGGACTTATATCGTGCTCCGACCACATCGCGGTTTCAGGGTTATGGACCCGCAATACTGCGATATATTGGAGCTACACTGTATATCTACATAGAAAACTTTAAAAATCTTCTTGTCAGAAACCAATGGACTGATTTCAGTATAACTTGGCAGGAACGTTTCTTTGATGACCCTCTACCAAGATTGTTCAAGCCGTTGTGATTCCTCAAAAAACATGGCCGCTTGGGGGCGGAGCCTATTTTCCCTATTTATCTATATAGAGATCTTTAAAAATCTTCTTGTCAGAAACCACTGGACAGATTTTAATATAACATGGCAGAAATTTCCCTTGGTGACCCTCTACCAAGATTGTTCATGCTGTCATGATTTGTGAAAAAACATGGCTGCTAGAGGGCGGGGCTTATTTTCCCTATATATCTATATAGAAAACTTTAAAAATCTTCTTGTCAGAAACCACTGAACTGATTTAAATATATTGTATAACATGGCAGGAATGTTCCTTTTGTGACTCTCTACAAAATGTTCCTTTTGTAACCCTCTATGAAGATTGTTCAAGCCATCATGATTCATCAAAAAACATAGCCTCCAGGGGTTGGGGCTTACTATATAAAAACTTTACAAATCTTCATTTCAGAAACAACTAGACAGATATCAATATAACTTCTCGTCATAAACATTTGGATCGATTTCAATATCTTTGGTGAGCCTCTACCAAGAATGTTCAAGTGGCCGTGATTCATCAAAAAACTTGACCACTAGGGGGCAGAGCTTATTTTCCCTATATATCTATATAGAAAACTTTCAAAATCTTCTTGTCAGAAACCACTGCGATTCCAATATAAGGAAATGTTTTCGTGGTGACCCTCTACGAAGAATGTTCAAGCTGTCTTGATTTGTCAAAAAACATGGCTGCCAGGGAGCAGGGCTTATTTTCCCTATATATCTGTATAGAAAACTTTTAAAACCTTCCTGTCATAAACCATTGGACAGATTACTATATAACTTGGCAGGAATGTTTCTTTGGCGACCCTTTACCAAGATTATTCAAGCTGTCATGATTCATCAAAAAACATGGTCGCTACGGGGCGGTGCTTATTTACCCTATATAGTATATAGAAAAATTTAAAAATCTTCTTGTCATAAACCATTGGACTGATTTCAATATAATTTGGCAGGAATGTTTCTTTGGTGACTGTCTACCAAGATTGTTCAAGCCATCATGATTCATCAAAAAAAACATGGCCACTAGGAGGCGGGGCTTATTTTCCCTATAGATATATAGGGAAAATCTATATAGAAAACTTTAAAAATCTTCTCGTAAGAAACCACTGGAACGACTTCAATATAACTTTGCAGAAATGTTCCTTTGGTAACTCACTACCATGATTGTTTAAGCCGTTTTGATTTGTCAAAAAAGATGGTCGCCAGGGGGCAGGGCTTATTTTCCCTTTATATCTATATAGAAAAATTTAAAAATCTTATTGTCAGGAACCACTGGACTGATTTCTACTACAAGGGTTCTAGCTGTCATGATAAGTCAAAAAATATGACCGCTATGTGCAGAGCTTATTTTCCCATATACAAGTATCTATATAGAAAAATTTTAAAATCTTCTCATCATAAAACTAATGGACCTATTTCAATATAACTTGGCGGGACTGTTTCTTTGGTAACCGTCAACCAAGATTGTTCAAGCTGTTATGATTCGTTAAAAAACATGGCTGCTAGGGGGTGGGGCTTATTTTGCCCTATATATCTGTATAGCAGACTTTAAAAATATTCTTGTCAGAAACCACTGGACCAATTTCAGTATTACTTGGTAGAAATGTTCCTTTGCTGACCCTCTACCAAGATATTTCAGGCCGTCATGATACGTCAAAAAACATGGCTGCTATGGGGCAGAGCTTATTTTCCTTATATTTATCTATATAGAAAACTTTAAAACCTTCTCGTCAGAAACCACTTGACTGATTTCAATATTTCTTGGCAGGAATTGTTCTTTGGTGACCTTCTGCCAAGATTGTTCAAGCAACCATGATTCATCAAAAAACATGGCTGCTAGAGGGTGGGCTTATTTTCCCTATATATCTATATAGAATACTAAAAATCATCTTGTCAGAAACCACTGGACTGATTTCAATATAACTTGGCAGGAATGCTTCTTTGGTGACCCTCTAGCAAATTTGTTCAAGCTGTCTTGATCCGTCAAAAAACATGGCCGCTAGGGGTTGGGGCTTAATTTCCTTATATATCTATATAAACGGTTTAAAAGTCTTCTTGTCAAAACCACTGGACTGATTTTAATATAACTAGGCAGAAATTTTCCCTTGGTGACTCTGTATTAAGATTCAGTTCAAGCTGTCATGATGCATTAAAAAAAAAATGACCACTAGGGGGCAGGGCTATAAATTTTATGCAAAAATGTTAGAGCAGTGAACTTGGCTGAAACTTCAGTAGTAAGTATGCATATCTGTTTGATATAGGACCATCATGGTCCTCTTGTTTTTAGTTATCTCTTCTGGTGAATTTCTAAGCCAAATTCTTGTGCACTTGATAACTCTTGAATGGTTTGATAATATTTGGTAGAGGCCTAGATAAGGACCAGAAGGCATGTTATGTGAAAGAGAGACAACTCTGACTTTCTTCGTTACATACTTATTTTCCCTGAAGCAGAAAGCTTGTGCAACCAAAATTGATTTTTGGACAAGTTTTCAAAAATCTGCCCTTTAAAATAGCAATGTCCGGGCAGGTGGCGTTGGACATCGTCCGAGGTTTATCTTTTGGTTGACCTTTTTGAAAAACCCATTCATAATGCAGTTAGGTGTTTTTCTTGTTTTATCATATGATCATAAAAAGAACACGACCACTCATTACAAAACCCTTGGCTACTGGTGCGTAACCTCACCACAAGATCTGTGACAGTGTTTTGTTTTCTGTTGAAAGATGGTTCACATTTAACAAGTCTCGATAAGCAGAATCTTACAAGGGGCTTTCTGTATCTCTGGATCCATGGAGTTTTTGTCTGTATTTTCTGAAAACTGAACAAGACTTGACATTTCATTCCAGTTGTTTCCTATGGAGAGTAGGAATTTGAAATGTCATTTATGGGATGCTAGGCTTAAGTGGGTTAAATGTATTTAGATTCAGAAGAAAAATGTTAAATACAAAATGTCAAAGGTTAATTTTTTATCTTTTACAGGATAGAAGAAAAAGTCAGACAATACTAGAAGTTTTCCCACTTTGCCCCAGTGGATATTATCCAAAAACTAGGCTCTCCTTTGCCCTATACTATGCCAAATATTTACATGATGCAGATAAGGCTGTTATGTGGTTGGATAAACTGTAAGTATGCAAACATTATGCTGCTGCAGTCATATTAACCCTTAAAGCGCCAGTCACAACAATTGTCATCTGCTTTGTCATCTGCTTGTGGTTTTAAAAGTCATTTTTACAAACAGCCTGGACCCAGATCAGACTGCTCCTTTAAGGAGCAGTCTGATCAGGGTCCACACTGTTTGCCTGTATGCAAAAATATTTTTTTAAAAAGTCTGCAAGAATATTCAGCAGACGACGTAAACAGACGACATTTTCAGATGCAGTTTTTCTTGGCGCTTCAAGGGTTAATTTTTTAGCACTTAATGGGCAAAATAAGCAGACAACAATATTTTTTTTTTTTTATGTCCCCTGCGTAGCATGGCAGACACGTAGGGATCATGTTGTCCATCCGCATAAGCGGGTGCGTCAAGGTCGGTGTCATTGGTGTTGTCGTCAGTTTTTGTTTCTGTTCAATAAATTTTGAAATGATGAATTGATTTCTTTCAGATTTTGCAGAACTTCATCAGGAAAACATGCCTATATAATTTTGACCCCCTCAAACCCCACTTTTATATAGTAAAACTGGGGTTTACAGGGGTATACGTTATTTTTCTTATTTCTGATCAAAAACATAGATTGTGGGTACTCGTTAGAACTGCCTTGCCGAGGCGGTTCTAACGAATACCCATAATCTATGTTTTGAGAAGAAAAATATCGGAATTTTTTATCGGAAAGTTTTCCTTTTTTGGGTGTAAAATTTTCAATAAATTTGAATAGGCGTGTTTTCGTAATGTATATCACTGTAACATACAGGTTAAGTTTGATATTGGTAATCATCAGCTAAATTTTGGCTGAGATATGGCCCTTTTTTGACTTAGTTTTGTTGGTGTGTTGATACGGGTTTCCGATCAATAACTTTTAGCAGGGATGCATTGATTTTATTGTAAGTTTGCAGAAGGATATAGCATTGTAAAATACAGGTCAAGTTCAATGTTAATAATCATCCACAAAATTTTGGCCAAGTGATGGCCCATTTTTGACTTAGTTTTTGTTGTTGTGGATAAAATACAAGGTAAAGATATTGTTTCCCCTCAGTAACTTTTGAAGGGATGCATTGATTTCATTCAAAGTTTGTAGAATGATATATCATTATAGCATAGAGGTCAAGTTGATTTTTGTAATCATGCAAAAAATTTTGGTCGAATTATAACCCTTTATTTACTTGATTAATAAAATTCAGACAAAGTAGTGAGGGGTTGCCTTTAGGGATAGGAGCCATTATAAGGACCTGTGTTTTTTTCTTTTTTCATATCAAATGTTTGGCACTTTAAGCAGGCAACACATCCGATTCTCGTAATTCTAGTTTCAGAAGACAGGGTTGGACATTCCTCGCACATTGTCTGTTTAAGAGACAGTTTTTGAGAACTGTCAAAGACTTTTTTCTAGGAAAATAAGAAAAATATCATCAACTTGTTTCTACTGAAATTTGCACAGAGAGTGGTAGAGATTAATGTAATACTATTGCTGCATTGTACATACCATATTTAGTAACTAGTTTGGGGAATAGGCCATTCTTTCATAGTCAATCATCGGTTTAAAAAAACGACTGATGGTCAGCTTGTAGAAAATTTATTCATTCTTATTTTACCTCTTTTCCTGGTACCTATTCATAGTTCCTGATAAAATTGGGTATCTACAGGTCAGTACCATTAGTAATGGCATCGGTAATACACAAATACAAATATAACGTGGGTGTGTTATGCCTCCAAATTTGTTTTCCGATGGGTCCTAGTTCCCCACCCACTAGATCAAAGTAACAAAATGAAATGCTTTGATCTGCAGAAAAGGACCAGCATGGCTTGTCTTTTTATGCCCCCAACTTCAAAGAAGTTGGGGGCGGGGGGCATATTGCTTCTGCGTTGTTCGTCCGTCCGTCCGTCCGTCACGCTTTTTGATGCATAGCATAACTTTAGAACCGTGACTGCTGCTGTTTTGAAATTTCATATATGGATTTCTCATGAAAAAATAACTGACACATATTTTTTTCTTGACAGGATTATGCCCCTTTTCCGAGTTATGGCCCTTTGAAAAAATATTGACAAAATCTTGTCAGCAAAATATCTCAAAAAGTATTGAAGCTAGAGCCTTGAAACTTTATGAATAGACTGGTAGTGATAAGTAGACAACCTGATTAACTTTTGAAGAAATTTTGAAAAATCTTCATGAGTTATTGCCCTTTGTAATTTTGGGTATTTATACCTTGTCAGCAAAATATCTCAAAAACTGTTTGAGCTAGAACCTTGAAACTTACTAAATGGATTTGTAGTGATGAGTAGATGACCTGATTAACTTTTGAAGAAATTCTGTAAAAATACTTCATGAGTTATGGCCCTTTGTAATTTTTGGCATTTTTACCTTGTCAGCAAAAAATCACAAAAACTGTTGAAGCTAGAGCCTTGAAGCTTGATGAATAGACTGGTAGTGATGAGTAGACAACCTGATTAACTTTTGAAGAAATTTTGAAAAATACTTCTTGAGTTATGCCCCTTTGTAATTTTGGGCATTTTACCTTGTCAGCAAAATATCTCAAAAACCGTTGGAGCTAGAGCCTTGAAACTTGATGAATAGCTGGTAGTGGTGAGTAGACAACCTGAATAACTTTTGAAGTAATTTTGAAAAATACTTCTTGAGTTATGGCCCTTTGTAATTTTGGGCATTTTTACCTTGTAAGCAAAATATCTCAAAAATTATTAGAGCTAGAGCCTTGAAGCTTAATAAATGGATTTATAGTGATGAGTAGATCACCTGATTAACTTTTGAAGAAATTCTGAAAAATACTTCATGAGTTATGGCCCTTTGTAATTTTGGGCATTTTTACCTTGTCAGCAAAATATCTCAAAAACCGTTGGAGCTAGAGCCTTGAAACTTGATGAATAGTCCTGTAGTGATGAGTAGACAACCTGATTAATTTTTGAATAAAATTTTGAAAAATACTTATTGAGTTATGGCCCTTTGTAATTTTTGACATTTTTATGTTGTCAGCAAAATATCTCAAAAACTGTTAGAACTAGAGACTTGAAACTTGGTGAATTGATTGGTAATGATAAGTAGATGACCTGATTAACTTTTGTGTAAATTCTGAAAAATATTTCATAAGTAATGGCCCTTTGTAAATTTGGGCATGTTTCCCTTGTCAGCAAAATATTTAAAAACTATTGAAGCTGGAGCCTTGAAACTTGATGATAGATCGGTAGCGATGAGTAGATGACCTGATTATGCCCCCAGTTTCAAATGAAATTGATGAGGCATATTATTTTGCCTTCGTTTGTCCATCCGTCCGTTATTCCGTTCATCAAGCTTTTTTGTGCATGCCATATTTTAAGAACCCTGCATGCTAGGGTTTTGAAATTTTATATTTGGGTTCCCAATGAAAAAATAGCTGCCCTGTATTTTTTTCTTTGTCCAGCATGTTTGTTTAGAGATATGCCCCTTTGAAAAAAAATCAGAATTAAATCTTGTGAGCAAGATATCTTGAAAAGTATTTAAGCTAGGTTCTTGAAATTCGATATAGTGAGTGGGAATGATGTGTAAATTACCTGATTAAATTTCAGAGAATTCCGTGAAAATATTAAGTTACGGCCCTTTGCGGTTCTGCACCTTGTCAGCAAGATGTCTTGAAAAGTACTTAAGCTAGGGTCTTGAAACAATATATGCTGATTGGGGATGATGTGGAGATTACCTGATTTGTTTTTTAGGGAATTCCATGAAAAATCGAGGTAGTTATTGCCCTTTGTAGTTCTGGGCATTTTGACCTTCTCAAAAAGTATTTCAGCCAGAGCCATGATATTTGGTATACTGATTGGGATTGAGGAGGAGATCACCTGATTAAATTTTGAACCAATTAAATGAAATGTTGGAATTATGGACCTTCGCAATTTCTGGCCATTTAATGTTGTTGCTTTATTGTGTATAGCATAAGTTTAGAACCATGTATGCTAATGTTTTGAAATTTCATATTTTGATTCCTCATGAAAAAATCGGTGACCCATGTTTTTTTCTTATCCGAATTATCTCATATTTTAGAGTTATTTCCCTTTTATAAAATAACATTGAAATCTCATATTTGTATTGTTGTTACCATCATGGGTAAGCAGTGTTGGAGTCAAGCAGTGTTAGAGTCAGGCAGTTGGGGGCATAGTGTTTTACAAACACCAGCTCTAGTTTTCTTTACAGATGCTTATAATCCCTTAACTCTTAAAGCACAAATCACAACTGTCGGCCTCGGTGGCTCAATTGGATGCGCCGTCCGACTGGAGACCAGGAGGTCGCGGTATCAACCCCCGCCGAGGTCGGCAACATTCTTTCGTGGAGATTGATCATGAAATATTTTCTACGGTCATTCTCTCCCTTCCGCTGATTCAAGAAGGGCAGTTGTCAGTTTCTGGTGAAAGAATGTGCACAATACTGGTTAACCGCTTAGAGGACTAAGCCTGCCCAGTAAACGTGTGGTTAGGTAAACTGACTGCACTCGACATGACTCCACTGGGTTGACTGGGCCGTAAAACCAACACAAACAAACAAATCACAACTGCAGTAGAATCAATTTTACTTTTATTTATTTATTTATTTATTCTTTTTTTTTTTTTTTTTTGTTTTCAGAGAATAAAGTCTTGACATTTCAGGTGAATCATCTGCCACATGAAATATCATGACTTACTTCTCTGAACAATGAATAAGATTAAATCAGAAATTCAAAATTTTGTCTGCTACAATTGTTTGCTTAGCACTTTAAGGGTTAATTTAAACTGCTTTGATCTAGCCGCAGTAACCGTAAATGCCCTTGTGTCATGTATGAGTGAAACCTGAGCAAATCAAAGAATGCTGAAATTCGCTTTGATGTTATCCTAGGTTGTGAACACATTTAACCCATAAAGTGCCAAGCAAAATTTGTGGTAGATGACAATCTTAATATATTTTTTCTATTTTCAGAGAAAACAAGTCTTGACATTTCATGTGAATTGTCTGCTTGGCAGACAATTTCACATAACATGTCAGACTTGTTTTCTCTGGCAAATAAAAAATAGTCAAAATTGTTGTCTGCTGCGATTGTGTATGGTGGCTTAAGGGTTAACTGATATATAGATGAGCTGCTGAAAAAAAACAATGCCCAAGAACTTAAAAAAAAACAATGCGCCAATCGCAACTGCAGTAGAAGAAAATTTTACTTTTATTTTTTCAGAAAATAAAGTCTTGACAAATAATCAGCTGATTATTCACATGAAATGTCAAGACTTACTTCCTCTGAAAAATAGATAATAATAAATAAAACATTCAAATGTTGTCTGCTACAAATTTTGCTTGGTGCTTTAAGGGTTAATTTATCCGCTATAAGTTATAAATGTGTATTCTCAAGATAAGCTTATCAGGTTGACAGATCTGATAGCTTGTATACCAGATGCAATTTACTGTCGGTACCTTTGATATCTGAAAAGGCATGCAGAATGGTGTATAAACAGTGTAACTGGAAATAAAAAAAAATTCCCTTTTTAGCTCACCTGAGCGGAAGACTCAGGATGAGCTATTGTGATCACTGTCCATCCGTCCAAGCCAGCATTTAAGGTTAGAGGGTTCAATTTTGTAACCACATTATGCTTTTTATGCCCCCAACTTCAAAGAAGTTGGAGGGGCATATTGCTTCTGGGTCGTCTGTCCGTCCGTCCTTCCGTCCGTCCATTCGTCATGCTTTTTGATGCATAGCATAACTTTAAAACCGTGAATGCTACTGTTTTGAAATTTCATATATGGATTCCTCATGAAAAAATAGCTGACACGTATTTTTTTTCTGGACAGGATTATGCCCCTTTTCTGAGTTATGGCCCTTTGAAAAAATATGGATGCAATCTTGTCAGCAAAATATCTCAAAAACTATTAAAGCTAGAGCCTTGAAACTTGATGAATAGACTGGTAGTGATGAGTAGACAACCTGATTAACTTTTGAAGAAATTTTGAAAAATACTTCTTGAGTTATGGCCCTTTGTAATTTTGGGCAATTTTACCTTGTCAGCAAAATATCTCAAAAACTGTTTGAGCTAGAGCCTTGAAACTTAGTAAATGGATTTGTAGTGATGAGTAGATGACCTGATTAACTTTTGAAGAAATTCTGAAAAACACTTCATGAGTTATGGCCCTTTGTAATTTTGGGCATTTTTATCTTGTCAGCAAAATATCTCAAAAACCGTTGGAGCTAGAGCCTTGAAACTTAATGAATAGACTGGTAGTGATGAGTAGACAACCTGATTAACTTTTGAAGAAATTTTGAAAAATGCCTTTTGAGTTATGGCCCTTTGTAATTTTGAGCATTTTTACCTTGTCAGCAAAATATCTCAAAAACTGTTAGAGCTTGAGCCTTGAAACTTAGTAAATGGATTTGTAGTGATGTGTAGATGACCTGATTAACTTTTGAAGAAATTCTGAAAAACACTTCATGAGTTATGGCCCTTTGTAATTTAGGGCATTTTTAACTTGTCAGCAAAATATCTCAAAAACTATTGAAGCTAGAGCCTTGAAACTTGATGAATAGACTGGTAGTGATGAGAAGACAACCTGATAACTTTTGAAGAAATTTTGAAATATACTTCTTGAGTTATGCCCCTTTGTAATTTTAGGCATTTTTATCTTGTCAGCAAAATATCTCAAAAACTGTTAGAGCTTGAGCCTTGAAACTTAGTAAATGGATTTGTAGTGATGTGTAGATGACCTGATTAATTTTTGAAGAAATTCTGAAAAACACTTCATGAGTTATGGCCCTTTGTAATTTAGGGCATTTTTAACTTGTCAGCAAAATATCTCAAAAACTATTGAAGCTAGAGCCTTGAAACTTGATGAATAGACTGGTAGTGATGAGTAGAAAACCTGATAAACTATTGAAGAAATTTTGAAATATACTTCTTGAGGTATGCCCCTTTGTAATTTTAGGCATTTTTATCTTGTCAGCAAAATATCTCAAAAACTGTTAGAGCTAGAGCCTTGAAACTTAGTAAATGGATTTGTAGAGATGAGTAGATGACCTGATTAATTTTTGAAGAAATTCTGAAAAATACTTCATGAGTTATGGCCCTTTGTAATTTTGGGCAATTTTACCTTGTCAGCAAAATATCTCAAAAACTGTTGGAACTAGAGCCTTGACACTTGATGAATAGACTGGTAGTGATGAGTAGACAACCTGATTAACTTTTGAAGAAATTTTGAAATATACTTCTTGAGTTATGCCCCTTTGTTATTTTGGGCATTTTTATCTTGTCAGCAAAATATCTCAAAAACTATTAGAGCTAGAGACTTGAAACTTGGTGAATTGATTGGTAATGATGAGTAGATGACCTGATTAATTTTTTTGTAAATTCTGAAAAATATTTCATAAGTAATGGCCCTTTGTAAATTTGGGCATGTTTCCCTTGTGAACAAAATATCTCAAAAACTATTGAAGCTGGAGCCTTGAAACTTGATGAATAGATTGGTAGCGATGAGTAGATGACCTGATTATGCCCCCAGTTTCGAATGAAATTGACGGGGCACATTATTTTGCCTTCATTTGTCCATCCGACTGTTTGTCCGTTCATCAAGCTTTTTTTGTGCATGCCATATCTTAAGAACCCTGCACGCTAGGGTTTTGAAATTTTATATTTGGGTTCCCAATGAAAAAATAGCCGACCCGTATTTTGTTTCTTGTCTAGCATGTTTATTTAAAGTTATGCCCCTTTGAAAAAAATCAGAATTAAATCTTGTGAGCAAGATATCTTGAAAAGTATTTAAGCTGGGTTCTTGAAATTCGATACAGTGAGTGGGAATGATGTGTACATTACCCGATTATATTTTGAGAGAATTCCATGAAAATATTGATAAAGTTATGGCCCTTTGCAGTTCTGCTCATTTTGACCTTGTCAGCAAGATTTCTCGAAAAGCACTTAAGCTAGGGTCTTGAAATATTATATGCTGATTGGGGATGATGTGGAGATTACCTGGTTTGTTTTTTAGGGAATTCCATGAAAAATTGATGTAGTTATGGCCCTTTGTAGTTCTAGGCATTTTGACTTCTTCAGCAAGATATCTCAAAAAGTATTTAAGCTAGAGCCATGATATTTGGTATACTGATTGGGATTGAGGAGGAGATCACCTGAATAAATTTTGAACCAATTAAATGAAATGTTGGAGTTATGGCCCTTCGCAATTTCGGGCCATTTAATGTCGTTGCTTTATTGTGTATAGCATAAGTTTAGAACCATGTATGCTAATGTTTTGAAATTTCATGTTTTGATTTCCTCATGAAAAAATAGGTGATCCGTATTTTTTTCTTATCCCAATCATCTCCTATTTTAGAGTTATTTCCCTTTGATAAAATAACATTGAAATCATATATTTGTACTGTTGTTACTGTCATGGCAAAGCAGTGTTGGAGTCAAACAGTGTTAGAGTCAGGCAGTTGGGGGCATAGTGTTTTACAAACACCAGCTCTAGTTTTCTTATCCCAATCATCTCCTTTTTTAGAGTTATTTCCCTTTGATAAAATACCATTGAAATCATATATTTGTACTGTTGTTACCGTCATGGCTAAGCAGTGTTGGAGACAAACAGTGTTAGAGTCAGGCAGTTTGGGGCATAGTGTTTTACAAACACCAGCTCTAGTTTCCATTAAGATACATTATAAACCTTAAGGTTAGGGAGCTTATAGCCCTTAAAACCCTATGAAAATTTACAATGGGATGAAGCCCCTAAACCCAAATTGTTGGAACTTCCATCCATCCATCCATTCACACCTTTGAACAACTTCTCTGAAACCCCTTTGTCAAATTTCTTCAAAAGTCATGTGGAGTTTGGTGTTAAAGGGGGATTGAAAATTTGTATAAATGGTCACGGTCCGTAAGTCAAGATGGCCCCCATGCCCATATATAGCTCCCATAGACTTATAATGGGAAAAACTTGAAAATTGTACAGCCTTTGTATGTTTTCAAAAGTTCCTGGGCACATTTAAGGCATTGTGTCTTTTGCTCCTCAATGAGCAAATGAGGTACCCACCTAGCGCAAACCTTTCTCAGGTCCAAACGCTTTTTATGCCCCCAACTTCAAAGAAGTTGGAGGGGCATATTGCTTCTGGGTTGTTTGTCCGTCCATCCTTTCGTCCGTTCGTCACGCTTTTTGATGCATAGCATAACTTTAAAACCGTGAATGCTACTGTTTTGAAATTTCATATTTGGATTCCTCATGAAAAAATAGCTGACACGTATTTTTTTTCTTGACAGGATTATGCCCCTTTTCTGAATTATGGCCCTTTGAAAAAATATGGATGCAATCTTGTCAGCAAAATATCTCAAAAACTATTAAAGCTAGAGCCTTGAAACTTGATGAATAGACTGGTAGTGATGAGTAGACAACCTGATTAACTTTTGAAGAAATTTTGAAAAATACTTCTTGGGCTATGGCCCTTTGTAATTTTGGGCAATTTTACCTTGTCAGCAAAATATCTCAAAAACTGTTAGAGCTAGAGCCTTGAAACTTTGTAAATGGATTTGTAGTGATGAGTAGATGACCTGAATAACTTTTGAAGAAATTCTGAAAAATACTTCATGAGTTATGGGCCTTTGTAATTTTGGGCATTTTTATTTTGTCAGCAAAATATCTCAAAAACCGTTGGAGCTAGAGCCTTGAAACTTAATGAATAGACTGGTAGTGATGAGTAGACAACCTGATTAACTTTAGAAGAAATTTTGAAAAATGTCTTTTGAGTTATGGCCCTTTGTAATTTTGGGCATTTTTACCTTGTCAGCAAAATATCTCAAAAACTGTTAGAGCTTGAGCCTTGAAACTTAGTAAATGGATTTGTAGTGATGTGTAGATGACCTGATTAACTTTTGAAGAAATTCTGAAAAACACTTCATGAGTTATGGCCCTTTGTAATTTAGGGCATTTTTAACTTGTCAGCAAAATATCTCAAAAACTATTGAAGCTAGAGCCTTGAAACTTGATGAATAGACTGGTAGTGATGAGTAGACAACCTGATAAACTTTTGAAGAAATTTTGAAATATACTTCTTGAGTTATGCCCCTTTGTTATTTTGGGCATTTTTATCTTGTCAGCAAAATATCTCAAAAACTATTAGAGCTAGAGACTTGAAACTTGGTGAATTGATTGGTAATGATGAGTAGATGACCTGATTAATTTTTTTTGTAAATTCTGAAAAATATTTCATAAGTAATGGCCCTTTGTAAATTTGGGCATGTTTCCCTTGTGAACAAAATATCTCAAAAACTATTGAAGCTGGAGCCTTGAAACTTGATGAATAGATTGGTAGCGATGAGTAGATGACCTGATTATGCCCCCAGTTTCGAATGAAATTGATGGGGCATATTATTTTGCCTTCATTTGTCCATCCGACTGTTTGTCCGTTCATCAAGCTTTTTTTGTGCATGCCATATCTTAAGAACCCTGCACGCTAGGGTTTTGAAATTTTATATTTGGGTTCCCAATGAAAAAATAGCCGACCCGTATTTTGTTTCTTGTCTAGCATGTTTATTTAAAGTTATGCCCCTTTGAAAAAAATCAGAATTAAATCTTGTGAGCAAGATATCTTGAAAAGTATTTAAGCTGGGTTCTTGAAATTCGATACAGTGAGTGGGAATGATGTGTACATTACCCGATTATATTTTGAGAGAATTCCATGAAAATATTGATAAAGTTACGGCCCTTTGCAGTTCTGCTCATTTTGACCTTGTCAGCAAGATTTCTCGAAAAGCACTTAAGCTAGGGTCTTGAAATATTATATGCTGATTGGAGATGATGTGGAGATTACCTGGTTTGTTTTTTAGGGAATTCCATGAAAAATTGATGTAGTTATGGCCCTTTGTAGTTCTAGGCATTTTGACTTTTTCAGCAAGATATCTCAAAAAGTATTTAAGCTAGAGCCATGATATTTGGTATACTGATTGGGATTGAGGAGGAGATCGCCTGAATAAATTTTGAACCAATTAAATGAAATGTTGGAGTTATGGCCCTTCGCAATTTCGGGCCATTTAATGTCGTTGCTTTATTGTGTATAGCATAAGTTTAGAACCATGTATGCTAATGTTTTGAAATTTCATGTTTTGATTCCTCATGAAAAAATAGGTGATCCGTATTTTTTTCTTATCCCAATCATCTCCTATTTTAGAGTTATTTCCCTTTGATAAAATACCATTGAAATCATATATTTGTACTGTGGTTACCGTCATGGCTAAGCAGTGTTTGAGTCAAACAGTGTTAGAGTCAGGCAGTTGGGGGCATAGTGTTTTACAAACACCAGCTCTAGTTCAGAATTGTTTGCACACTGCATTCTGATATGCCAGTACAACTAGCTATTTATTTGACAGATAATCATGCATCCTGTTCGACCACAATCTTTACAGTAGCGATGTTAGCCTTGGTTACAGAGGTTTTAGGCCTTCCAGGACGGGTATCATCTTCAACAGAAAATTTTCTGGCTTTAAAAGCTTTAACCCACCTAAACACTGTGCGCATTGAAATGGGCTGAGGTCCATATATACCACACAATTCATTAAATATCTGCTTTGAATCTATATTAAGCCTAATGCAGCATTTAATATAGCTACGAATTTCAGTCTTCTAGTCCATGTTCCAATGTAACAAGTAAATTGGTCAGTGTATATGACTGCATCTATTTCAATTTGAAATAACTCAGTCAGTTGGAAAGCAATTTGCATGAAATAAACTGGTATCGTTAGCTATTCAACACACCATTCAAGTGCAGTGAAGCATTTTAAAATATACCTGGGATAAAACAAAGGAAGCCTATTAGTGACAGAACTTTTTGCACGACCCTCGTTGCTTACTACTCATTTCAGATTGGTTAGACTTTCAACATCTTGCAATATTTAAAATATGACAGGCTGTTGCCAAAACCAATCCTTCATATCATTTATAAGATGTAAATAATAATTCCAGGTGTGACATAAACTCATTAGAAGCAGTTTCACAATTCAAAAAATGACCTCAAAAAAGGAAATGAACATGAATATTGCTCAGTTATTTGATAACTTGTCATTCAGACTCAAAGACCAGTTCTTTCTTGACAAAAATAATGCTGAAAAAGACAAGCTATGCATCATTTAACACAAACAAATCATCACCTGTCAGTTCAAGGGGCTTTCTTTCAGATAGAATGTAGAGTGTCTAATGGATTCTGAAATTAATAGTATTTAGTATCAAATAAACCTCTTTTCACTTGCCTCACTTTTTAAATATGTAAAGAAAAAAAAAAACAAAAAAAAACAAAAATACGGTAGAGCAATGTTTCCTAGGAAACTCTGGTTAAATTGATGTAAGCATAATATTCGATGTTATGCAGGTCTTGGACTTATTTAAACAGGTTTTGTCTGGTCCGCCACTTTGCATACTTGCTGAAAAAAAAAAATGCACAAAATGCTTAAGCTCCTTTCATAAATAGCACCTATTTATTTCATATTATATTTAGTATGTAGCAATGTTTAATGGTCCCCTACATAAATCCTGCCAATCAAACCTCCAGGGTCCAAACTGGCCACACCCCGGGGTCATTAACTCCAATAGACTTATAATGAGAAAACTTCAGAAATCTTCTCTGAAACCATGCGGCTGAAAGCTTATATATTTAGTATGTAGCAATGTTTAGAGGTCCCCTAATTAACTGCTGCCAATCTAGCCCTTGGGCTCCAAACTGGCAGCACCCAAAGGGGGAGGGGTCATATGTTTATATTGAGCTTTATAGCTAAAGAACCTTCAAAAATCTCCTTCTCTGAAATCATGAGGTGGAGAGCTAACAGATTAAGTATGTAGTGATGTTGAGTGGCCTCCTACATAAATCCTGCCATCAAGCCCCTGGGGTTCAAACTGGCCATACCCCAGGGGTCATTAACTTCCATAGACTGATAATGGGAAAATTTAAAAAAAATCTTCTTCTCTGAAACCATGAGGCCTACAGCTTACATATTTAGTATGTAGCAATGTTAAGAGGTCCCCTGCATAAATCCTGCCAATCAAGCCCCTGGGCTCCAGACTGGCCACACTCAAAGGGGGAGGTTTCATATGTTTATATTGAGCTATATAGCTAAAGAACCTTCAAAACTCTTCTTCTCTGAAACCATGAAGCAGAGAGCTAACAGATTAAGTATGTAGTGATGTTGAGTGGCTTCCTGCATAAATCCTGCCAATCAAGCCCCTGGGGTCCAAACTGGCCATGCCCCAGGGGGTCATTAGCTCCCATAGACTTATAATGGGAAAACTTAAAAAATCATGAGGTCCACAGCTTATGTATTTAGTATGTAGCAATGTTTAGTGGTCTCCTACATAAATCCTGCCAATCAAGCCGTGGGGTCCAGATTGGTCACGCCCCAGGGGGTCATAATTATGATTATATAGAGCTATATAGCTAAAAACCTTCAAAAATTTTCTTCTCTGAAACCATGATTCTGAGCGCTAACAAATCAAGTATGTAGGGATGTTTAGTACTCTCCTACATAAATCCTGCCAATCAAGCCCCTGGAGTCCAAACTGGCCACACCCTGGGGACATTAACTCCCATAGACTTATAATGGGAAAAACTTAAAAAAGCTTCTCTGAAACCATGAGGCCTACAGCTTATATACTTGGTATGTAGCAATGTTTAGTGGTCCCCTACATAAATCCTGCCAATCAAGCCCCTGGGGTGCAAACTGGCCATGCCCGGGGAGTCATTAACACCCATAGACTTATTATGGGAAAAACTTCAAAATCATCTCTGAAACCTGAGGCCAAAAGCTTATATGTTTAGTATATAGCAATGTTTAGTGGTCCCCTACATAAATCCTGCTAATCAAGCCCCAGGGCTCCAAACTGGCCACACGCCAGCGGGGTCTTATGTTTAAATTGAGCTATACAGCTAAAGAACCTTCAAAAATCTTCTTCTCTGAAACCATGAGGCGAAGAGCTAACAGATTAAGTATGTAGCGATGTTGAGTAGCCTCCTACATAATTCCTGCCAATCAAGCACCTGGGGTCCAAACTGGTCAGGGGTCATTAGTAGAAGACTTGTAATGGGAAAAGCTTCAAAAATCTTCTTCTCTTAAACCATGAGGCGCACAGCTTATATATTTAGTATGTAGCAATCTTTAGTGGTCCCCTACATAAATCCTGTCAGTCAAGCCTTTGGGGTCAAAACTGGCCATGCCCTGGGGGTCATTTACGCCCATAGACTTATAATGAGTATAAGGCTTATAGTGGGAAAAACTTAAAAAATCTTCTTCTCTGAAACCATGAGACCCACAGCTTATATATTTAGTATATAGCAATGTTTAGTGGTCCCCTACATAAATCCTGCCAATCAAGCTCCTAGGGCCCAGACTGGTTAGGGGGTTATTTGTTTAGATAGAATTATATAGCTAAAGAACCCTCAGAAATCTTATTCTCTGAAGCCATGAGGCCAAGAGCTAACATATTTTGTATGTAGCAATGTTTAATGGCCTCCTGCATAAATTCTGCTGACCATGCCCCTGGGGTCCAAATTGGTTATGCCCCAGGGGTCATTAACTCTAATAGACTTATAATAGGGAATCTTCTTCTGAAACCATGAATCCCACAGCATTTATATTATATTTAGTATGGAGCAATGTTTAGTGGTCTCCCACATAAATCCTACCAACCATGTCCCTGAAGTTCAAATTGGCCATGGCCGCGGGGTCATTTATTAATATAGAGCTATACAGCTAAAACTTCTCTGAAACCAAAGGGCCCTTAGCAGGTGCGATCATCATGAATCTTGCTCAAAATGTTTGTCTTGGTGATTTCTAGGTCAAGTTTGGACCTGGGTCACTTATGACCTATATTTCATGGATCCTGTGACTTTCTTAAGTTTTTCCATTTAGGCCAGTTTCTCCGTAACTGTTGGTCCTACAGCAATAATACTTTGCACTTGCAGACATCTTAGCATAGCCTCTTGAATGAAGTCATGTATATTTGACATTGGCCTATATTCCACGGTCCACTGACTTTGTTAAGTTTTTGCATTTTGGTCAGTTTCTCAGTAATTGGTCCCACAGCCAGTGATACTTAACACATGCATTCATCTTAGCATGGCCTCTTGAGTGCAGTCATTCATATTTGACCTTGATCTATATTTCATGGTCCATTAGGCATGCTACATAGTCTTACTTGTTTATATAATCATCATGAATCTTGGATGCGCCGTCCGACTGGAGACCAGGAGGTCACGGGTTCAACCCCCGTCAAGGTTGGCAACATTCTTTCATAGAGATTGATCATGAAATAATATCTACAGTCATTCTCTCCCTTCCGCTGATTCAAGAAGGGCAGTTGTCAGTTTCTGGCGAAAGAATGTGCACAATACTGGTTAACCGCATAGAGGACTAAGCTTGCTCAGTAAACGTGTGGTTAGGTAAACTGGCCGCGCTTCACATGACCCCATTGGGTTGACTGGGCTGTAAAATCTCAACAGAACGAAATCATGAATCTTAGCCAGAATGTTTGCCTTGATCATTTATGGGTCAGGTTCTCTAAGTGCTATGATACTCAGGTGAGCATTACAGGGCCATCATGACCCTCATGTTTTAAATGGACACATGATCAGTAAATCTGATAGCCACGTGATTAGTCAGAGTTAAATGGCGGCGGCATTTGCATTCGCAGTAATATTACCTGATTTTGTCACATGATTTATGCAAGGAAAAGGTATTTTAGGACATTCGAAATGACAGGCACGTCTTCTTTTGTCCATTCCATAGGACACCTTTAAAAATAAATGATCTATATACTTGTATCCCATGCATCTCAACATTTATAAGGTCCAACCAGTCAGCTCCGAAGCAATTGCACCCCTCGCCTGTAACGCGGTCTGGGTTTGTGCACCCTGACCAGCGCGTAGCAACAGGACTGACCTATACTAATGTTTTTTATGCCCCTAACTTCAAAGAAGTTGGAGGGGCATATTGCTTCTGGGTTGTTCGTCCGTCCTTCCGTCCGTTCGTCACGCTTTTTGATGCATAGCATAACTTTAAAACCGTGGATGCTACTGTTTTGAAATTTCATATTTGGATTCCTCATGAAAAAATAGCTGACACATATTTTTTTTTCTTGACAGGATTATGCCCCTTTTCTGAGTTATGGCCCTTTGAAAAAATATGGATGCAATCTTGTCAGCAAAATATCTCAAAAACTATTAAAGCTAGAGCCTTGAAACTTGATGAATAGACTGGTAGTGATGAGTAGACAACCTGATTAACTTTTGAAGAAATTTTAAAAAATACTTCTTGAGTTATGGCCCTTTGTAATTTTGGGCAATTTTACCTTGTCAGCAAAATATCTCAAAAACTGTTAGAGCTAGAGCCTTGAAACTTAGTAAATGGATTTGTAGTGATGAGTAGATGACCTGATTAACTTTTGAAGAAATTCTGAAAAATACTTCATGAGTTATGGCCCTTTGTAATTTTGGGCATTTTTATCTTGTCAGCAAAATATCTCAAAAACCGTTGGAGCTAGAGCCTTGAAACTTAATGAATAGACTGGTAGTGATGAGTAGACAACCTGATTAACTTTTGAAGAAATTTTGAAAAATGCCTTTTGAGTTATGGCCCTTTGTAATTTTGGGCATTTTACCTTGTCAGCAAAATATCTCAAAAACTGTTAGAGCTTGAGCCTTGAAACTTAGTAAATGGATTTGTAGTGATGTGTAGATGACCTGATTAACTTTTGAAGAAATTCTGAAAAACACTTCATGAGTTATGGCCCTTTGTAATTTAGGGCATTTTTAACTTGTCAGCAAAATATCTCAAAAACTATTAAAGCTAGAGCCTTGAAACTTGATGAATAGACTGGTAGTGATGAGTAGACAACCTGATAAACTTTTGAAGAAATTTTGAAATATACTTCTTGAGTTATGCCCCTTTGTAATTTTAGGCATTTTTATCTTGTCAGCAAAATATCTCAAAAACTGTTAGAGCTAGAGCCTTGAAACTTAGTAAATGGATTTGTAGTGATGAGTAGATGATCTGATTAATTTTTGAAGAAATTCTGAAAAATACTTCATGAGTTATGGCCCTTTGTAATTTTGGGCAATTTTACCTTGTCAGCAAAATATCTCAAAAACTGTTGGAACTAGAGCCTTGACACTTGATGAATAGACTGGTAGTGATGAGTAGACAACCTGATTAACTTTTGAAGAAATTTTGAAATATACTTCTTGAGTTATGCCCCTTTGTTATTTTGGGCATGTTTATCTTGTCAGCAAAATATCTCAAAAACTATTAGAGCTAGAGACTTGAAACTTGGTGAATTGATGGGTAATGATGAGTAGATGACCTGATTAATTTTTTTGTAAATTCTGAAAAATATTTCATAAGTAATGGCCCTTTGTAAATTTGGGCATGTTTCCCTTGTGAACAAAATATCTCAAAAACTATTGAAGCTGGAGCCTTGAAACTTGATGAATAGATTGGTAGCGATGAGTAGATGACCTGATTATGCCCCCAGTTTCGAATGAAATTGATGGGGCATATTATTTTGCCTTCATTTGTCCATCCGACTGTTTGTCCGTTCATCAAGCTTTTTTTTGTGCATGCCATATCTTAAGAACCCTGCACGCTAGGGTTTTGAAATTTTATATTTGGGTTCCCAATGAAAATAGCCGACCCGTATTTTGTTTCTTGTCTAGAATGTTTATTTAAAGTTATGCCCCTTTGAAAAAAAACAGAATTAAGTCTTGTGAGCAAGATATCTTGAAAAGTATTTAAGCTGGGTTCTTGAAATTCGATACAGTGAGTGGGAATGATGTGTACATTACCCGATTATATTTTGAGAGAATTCCATGAAAATATTGATAAAGTTACGGCCCTTTGCAGTTCTGCTCATTTTGACCTTGTCAGCAAGATTTCTCGAAAAGCACTTAAGCTAGGGTCTTGAAATATTATATGCTGATTGGGGATGATGTGGAGATTACCTGGTTTGTTTTTTAGGGAATTCCATGAAAAATTGATGTAGTTATGGCCCTTTGTAGTTCTAGGCATTTTGACTTCTTCAGCAAGATATCTCAAAACGTATTTAAGCTAGAGCCATGATATTTGGTATACTGATTGGGATTGAGGAGGAGATCACCTGAATAAATTTTGAACCAATTAAATGAAATGTTGGAGTTATGGCCCTTCGCAATTTCGGGCCATTTAATGTCGTTGCTTTATTGTGTATAGCATAAGTTTAGAACCATGTATGCTAATGTTTTGAAATTTCATGTTTTGATTCCTCATGAAAAAATAGGTGATCCGTATTTTTTTCTTATCCCAATCATCTCCTATTTTAGAGTTATTTCCCTTTGATAAAATAACATTGAAATCATATATTTGTACTGTTGTTACCGTCATGGCTTAGCAGTGTTGGAGTCAAACAGTGTTAGAGTCAGGCAGTTGGGGGCATAGTGTTTTACAAACACCAGCTCTAGTTTTTTATTTTTCCATGAGCTGGCCTCGGTGGCTAAGTCACTGTCAGGTGCACATCCGACTGGTGATCAGGAGGTTGCAGGTTTGATCCCTCTTAGTCCAGCAACATTCTTTCATAGAGATTGATCTCCCTTCATAGAGATTGATCTCCCTTCCACTGATTTAAGAGGGACAGTTGTTAGTGTCTGGCAAAAGAATGTGCACAAATACTGGTTAATGCATAGAGGACTAAGTCTGCCCAGGAAAAAGTGTGGTTAGGTAAACTGACAAGCTTGATATGACCCCAATGGGGTCAGTTACATCTCCATAAAAGTATATGTTATGCGTCTAGACAGTTTGACTTTTATCTAGCACGTAGCAAAATGGAGTTGCTGATTGTTTAGGACAAGTATGGTAAGAAGTTCAAGGCCCAGTTGTTCAAAGCATCATTAGCTTAACAAGCTTGTTAGTGGTCAAAATGTTAACTGTTCTAGTAAGTACAATATCTAATTCACATGTATTTTTGCTGAAAAAATGTGAGTAGCTTTTGCAAATGCAAAAGCTACCCACATTTTTTCAGCAAAAATATTGGCCTATATGCCATATTTAATGATCAAAGTTTAAACGATATGTTAACTAACGACATCTTTAATTTTGAACAACTGGGCTCAGGTGTACAAATACTTAGCGTAAATACAAATATTAAACACAGTGAGTCCTTGTGTTTTTTGTCAATTGTAAGTAGATAATTTAACTGAAAACTGAATAAATGCAAACTTTCAAGGAAAGTATATGTTGTAGGTACTCATTAGAAGTGCCTCAATGAGAAATAAATAAAATACCGGGCCACGAGGTTATAAAATTTTCTCTGCTAATAAATATGAAAATGCCAGCAATAGTTTGCATTTTCATATTTATTAGCAGAGAAATTCTCATTCTCATCAATGTTTAGCAAGGTAGAATTTGGCATTGTTAATAATTTGAGATTTATTAGTCTGAAAACTTCCATGCTCAGTTGAGTTGAGCATGAAAAAAGTTTTATAACCTCGGAGCCAGAACTGTTTGGTTGAAAACAGTGCCTAAACTAGGACTACCATATTTACCCTAAGTATTTGGACACATTGATTTATTACCATACTTGTCTAAAATTTGAAAGTCTATTTTACTACTCATTGATGAGTCTAGAATAGTGCCGGATGAGTGGTAAAAAGTGTAGAGTCTGATCAGATGCCCCATTCTCGTGCATGCGGCATTTGAGTGGTCTACATGTTTGCTCAGGCCTTTCTGTCATAATATTTAGGGTTATAATGGTATAGTTACTTCGGACTACGGTATTCAATCTAATCACTGCACATACCACAGTCAAGCAATCTCGTAGTCTTCAGATTATAGCCAGTGTATTTTTGTCTACTTCTTTATTAGCTCACTGAGCTCAAAGTGCTCAAGGTGAGCTGTTGTGATCAGTCAGTGTACGTCGTCAACAACTGCTTTAACCTTTACCACTCTCTGGGCATTTTCAGCAGATGACAAAATGATGATATTTTTCTTATTTTTCCCAGAAAACAGGATTTGACATTTCATGCAAATTGTCTCCTTAGGAGACAATTTGCATGAAATGTCAAATCCTGTTTTCTGGGAAAAATAAGAAAAATATTTCAAAATGTCGTCTGCTGAAAATTTTACCCAGAGTGCTAAGCGTTAAAAGCTTACTCCTCCTACACCCCTGGGCAAATTGACTTGAAACTTGGTAGGAAGCACTACGGTGACTTGTAGATCAAAAATAGCAGAATCGTTCCATGGTGGCCATCTTAAAAATCTAATTTTTGCTTCTTCTTCTGAACCAATAGGCCAATTGACTCGAAATTTGGTAGGAAGCATTGGCATAGTGTATAATCACGTGACCAAAGGACAGTGACCGAAACCGGAAGTTGCGACGCTGTCCGACGGACAATCGCAAAGTTGGCATAGCATTTCAAGGTGTATGACCTATCTTTATTTTTATTTTTATCTCCTTTGGCAGGCAATTTGCTTGTTTCAAGTACAGTGGACTATTGGTAAAATGTTGACGGGCCCCCGTAGCCTAGTGGATAAGAGAGTTGACTTTTGATCCATTAGGTTTCTCACCGCTGTGGTTCGAGCCTGGCTCGGGTCATATGTGGGAAAGCCAAGTTCTGCTTACGGATGGTCAGGTGGTTTTTCTCCGGGTTCTCCGGTTTTCGCCCACCTTCGATGAACGATCGGCTCGATATGAGTGAAATATTCTTGAAAGGGCCGTAAAACCCAAATCAAAAAAAAAAAAAAATGGTAAAATGTCAGGTTGTATTCCGCAACAACATAATATGGGAAAGATGGTCATTTAACAAAGAGAGAGGAGAAAACGTTTGGATCGATCAGAACAATTTGCCATGTCAGTTTGCACCGAGCTGCGTTTCGCATCGTTTAAAGTCAATAATTCAAATACATGAGGGATATTTTTTAACAATTGTTCGCGTAATAGCCATTTCCCAAGACATCTGTAGCCATGCTTTAGCCTAGTTAATCGGGTATTAGAATTTTGAGGTATAAACAGATACATACCCTCTTCGCCATGACAGTCCACAAAATTGTTCGGCTGCCAGTTTATACTGTCCTGAAAATTGTGATTCAATGTTTGCATACAAAGACTTTCTCTACAATTATAAAAATGCAAAAAAAAGAAAATCTGAAAAAAAAAGAAAACACATTTGGTCAATCATGATCATGAATTTAGAAAGAAATAAAATATTATAATAATAATAATAATAATAATAATAATAATAATATCTCTTAGATCTACTTGTGGATGTTGCATTAAAGCAGCTTGTTGACCAATATTTTTACATTGCTTACACTCTGTCCCCTCTCACTCCCAACCTCTACGTTGCGGGGAACTCGTTATCCCGAATTTCATGGAACTTGATGAAAAAGTTCGAGTTATCAGAAGTTCGAGACAACCAAATCCTGACGTCACAGATATGATGAGGCCTACTGTTTACCTAAATGTGCTTGGAGGGCATGGTTATTCTTAGTAACCGCATTTACATGTACTACTAATTGCAGTGTTATTTGCTTTAGGATGAATAATGGTGATCGTGGAAGTGAAAGTCAAAAATAATTGAAAATGATTGAATTCTCACTTGTTTTGTTGTCTTTTAGTTTCTTTTAATTTCTATATATTTGGGTTTCCATATATACACTTTGGCAAATAAACTATAAATACACATTGGCATCACCGACAGAGCTTTCTTCCTCAGACCTCTCTTGTTCTATCTGCAAAAGGCAGTTTAGAGCCAATACTTGTCTCATCAGCCATCTCAGAACACACAAACTAGGCCGCTGTCCAGCTCTTGTTTACCTCTCCCACCCCAGGGGGAATTTTGTAGACCGTGTTTTTCTTAAAGCCTATTATCCTGCAAGTATTTTGCGGCATGTTAGCAATCTGGCGATGGGGGTAGTTACTGAGTAACAGCCTGTTACATTCGTTACCCCTACAAAACGTATAATATCAAAGGAAATTATTAAACCCATGAGAATTGGAACAAAAGTAATTAGATGCTCCAATTAAATATATGAAGTTGAAGAACAGTCCACCAGCTACAAAATGTGATGTTTGAAACTTCTTTTTGGCTTTACATGGCGTACGCATGTTACATTTTCTAATGTATTCTTTAGAAATGAGTATTTTAACTCATTTTGTTCATTTTCATAGATTGTACCTTGCCTCTGTGACCTTAATATTGTAATTTCTGATAAGGTATTTTAATACCCTTTCCAAAGCAGCAAACATTATTTCTCTAGCAGTTATACTTTTATACTTTGTCACTTATGCACCCTAACACACTAATGTGAACTGTAACATAAAAAAAATTATGTTCACATAATATCAAATGCAACCTAGACGTACCAAAAAAGTGAATTCTTAATTTAGCATTATTGCTTAGTAATATGGGATACATAGGCGCATTTCAACATGTCTCTGCCATATCATTCTGCCCATGGTAACGTAGGTAACATCTAAAATATCTACATACTGTAGGCTTTGGTGATTTTCTCTGTGGTTATCCGCATCAGTATTTAGTGTCTTTTTTGTATCATTTAGAAGTTTTGTGGTAAGCATTCCCAAAACTGCAAATTTAATGCCGATATTCTTTGTCAGTTATATACATTTCATACTGTTAACAGTAAAGTTGCCATATGCATCAAGCCATTTTTTCATAAAATACTGGATACTGTCCTGAAGTTTTCGATTTACGGCAAATGCTAAAATTTCTTTATGTCTGAATAAAATATCTACATGACTTTGCTTAATAATTTATCAGTGGTAATATATTTAACACTGTAATGTCTTTTTTTTACGGATTTTTGTCTCTGTAAAGGTTTTTACGTATACTTTTATCTCTTGAATTAATACTCGGTTTTAAAATAAGATTTTTTGTCAGAATAAAAGGATACAAATGACACGTTCTCTTATTTATTTTGTTGCACTACCAGGTGTGATACGTAGATAATTCATTTATCTGCAATCCAGCTGACCAATGCATATCAATTCAAGAATTTTATTGGTATATATAAAAAAAAAATCCAAATTATAGCTTGCTACACTCATTTTTGTGCATGTATTTAAAACCAGAATAGTATTCACATGTAATCCTGATTAAAACAAAATGTTTATCACTATCATAAGCGGCTGCAGGACATGTAGGGCCTGTAAGTACAGCGATGACTGGTCAATGTCTTTCATTGCGCTCAATGAATTGCAAAGGACCTCAACTTTTTTCATGCAGACTGCAAAGACTGATCAGACTGAGCGGACAACCATACAGATCTGAGTATTTCCCAGATGCACAAGTCATTTATTTGTTTTGCCATTTTCATGAATCTTGCTGAAAATGTTTGTCTTGATGATTTCTAAGTCAGGTTTGAAACTAGGTCTCTTGGGATCAAAAACTAGGTCACCAGGCCAAATCAAAGGAAAACCTTGTTAATACTGCAGAGGTCACATTATTTAAATAATTATCATAAATTTTGCTCAAAATGTTGGTCTTGATGATTACTAGGTCTAGTTTAAAACTGGGTCACTTGATATCAGAAACTAGGTCACCAGGTCAAATCAAAGGAAAACCTTGTTAACACTCTAGAGGTCATATTTTTTAAGTAATCATCATGAATCTTGCTCAAAATGTTTGTCTTGATGATTTCTAGGTGACGTATATTTCACTGTCCAGTTACTCTTATGTTTTTCCGTTTAGGTCAGTTTCTCAGTAATTATTGGTCCTACAGAGTGATATTTGGTACTTGTGAAATGTTTGTGTTTAGGTCAGTTTCTCAGGAACTATTGCTCCTACAACCAGTGATACTAAGTACATACATACATCTTAGCATGGCCTCTTGAGTGCAGTCTTATTTAACCTTGACCTCTATTTCACAGTCCATTAGGCATGCTACATTGTCTTACTTGTTAATATAATCATTTTGAATTTTGATCAGAATGTTTCCCTTGATCAGTTCTAGGTCAGGTTCTCAAAGTGCTGTGATACTCTGGTGAACATTACAGGGCCATCATGACCCTCTTGTTAAAGTGTACCTTTAGTAGAGGTAGGTACATATTTTACCAAAGTTTTCCCAGCATTTTTGAAAAACCTAAGTGCACAGTGCAGTAATTAGGTTGGATACAGTATTTTTTTTTTTTTTTTTTCAATTTTTTTCACCTTTGTTCACCACATATGACCCAAAATGAACAGCTTAGTATTTGTTTATAGAAAATTGCCTATTAGTATAAAAAGTGGGGAAAATATCCTTAAATAGAATTTTCAAATTAAACAGCTATGAAATTTTTTTTGATCTTTAGTCACAAGAGGCAAAGGTGACTGATGATCAATTAGATTATAATTGATCATGGGTACAACATTAATATTTACCGTAAACCATTATGAAAACATACCTATATAATTTTGACCCCCTTAAACCCCACTTTTATACACTAAAACTGGGGTTTACAGGGGTATACATTATTTTTAGCTCACCTGAGCCGAAGGCTCATGGTGAGCTATTGTGATCACTCACCGTCCGTCGTCGTCGTCGTCACCGTCCGGATGTCCGTCCATCCACAATCTTTAAACAACATCTCCTCCTAAACCACTGGTGGGAATTTGACCAAACTTCACAGGAATGATCCTTGGTTGGTCCTCTTTCAAAGTTGTTCAAATGGTTCCGGTTCATTGCATATCGTTTCGTGGAGATTGATCATGAAATATTTTCTACGGTCATTCTCTCTCTTCCGCTGATTCAAGAAGGGCAGTTGTCAGTTTCTGGCGAAATAATGTGCACAATACTGGTTAACCACTTAGAGGACTAATCCTGCCCAGTAAACATGTGGTTAGGTAAACTTACCATGCTCGACATGACCCCACTGGGTTGACTGGGCCGTGATACCTCAACACAAACAATTCATTGCATATCTAGGTCACAGGAGCTAAAAATAGATTTTTTAATTAAAAACTTAAAAAATCTTCTTGTCCAAAACCACTGGACCGATTTCAATATAATTTTGCAAAAATGTTCCTTTGGTGATCCTCTACCAAGATTGTTCAAGCCATCTGGATTCGTCAAAAACATGGCCGCCAGGGGGCGGGGCTTATTTTCCCTATATATCTATATAGAAAACTTTAAAAATCTTCTTGTCAGAAACCACTGGACCGATTTCAATATAATTTTGCAGAAATGTTCCTTTGGTGATTCTCTACCAAGATTGTTCAAGCCGTTTTGATTCGTCAAAAAACATGGCCGCCAGGGGCGGGGCTTATTTTCCCTATATATCTATATAAAAAACTTAAAAAATCTTCTTGTCAGAAACCACTGGACCGATTTCGATATACTTTTGCAGAAATGTTCCTTTGGTGATCTTCTATCAAGGTTGTTCAAGCCATTTGGATTTGTCAAAATACATGGCCGCCAGGGGGCGAGGCTTATTTTCCCTATATATCTATATAGAAAACTTAAAAAATCTTCTTGTCAGAAACCACTGGACTGATTTCCATATAATTTTGCAGAAATGTTCCTTTGGTGACTCTCTACCAAGATTATTCAAGCCATTTGGATTTGTCAAAAAACATGGCCGCTAGGGGGCAGGGCTCATTTTCCCTATATAGCTATATAGAAAACTTAAAAAATCTTCTTGTTAGAAACACTGGACCAATTGCTATATAATTTTGCAGAAATATTCCTTTGGTGATTCTGTACCAAGATTGTTCAAGCCATTTGGATTTGTCAAAAAACATGGCTGCCAGGGGGCGGGGCTCATTTTCCCTATATAACTTGAAAAATCTTCTTGTCAGAAACCACTGGACCAATTTCATTATAACTTGGCAAAAATGTTTCCATGGTGACCCTGTACCAAGATTGTTCAAGTAATCGTGATTCGTCAAAAAACATGGCCGCTAGGGGGCGGGGATTATTATCCCTATATATCTATATAAAAAACTTTAAAAATCTTCTTTTAAGAAACCGTTGGATCGAGTTCAATGTAACTTGGCAGGAATGTTGCTTTGGTGACCCTCTACCAAGATTGTTCAAGCCTTCATGATACGTCAAAAAACATAGCCCCCAGGGGGTGGGGCTTATTTTCCATATATATCTGAATAGAAAACTTTAAAATTCTTCTTGTCAAATACCTCCTGACTGATTTCAATAATGCTTTAGTAACCCTCTACCAAGAATGTTCAAGCAATCCTGATTTGTCAAAAAACATGGCTGCTAAGGGGTGGGGCTTATTTTCCCTATAGATCTAAATAGAAAACTTTGAAAAATCTTCTTGTCAGAAACCACGGAACTGATTTCAGTTTAACTTGGCAGGAATGTTCCTTTGGTTACCCTCTACCAAGTTTGTTCAAGCTGTCATGTTTCATCAAAAAAAAAAAAAAAAAAAAAAAAAAAATGGCCGTTAGGGGGGTAGGGCTTTATAGCGATATAAAACAGTTTAAAAATCTTTTTGTCAGAAACCACTGGACCATTTTCAAAATAACTTGGCAGAAATGTTCCTTTGGTGACCTTCTTTCAAGATTAAGTCAAGTCATGATGTGTTTAAAAGAAAAAACATGGCTTGGTGTGTTGGGTTGGGGTGGGGGGGAGACAGGGCTATAACATTTATACATAAATCTTAGAGCAGTGAACTTGGCTGAATCTTCAACAGAAAGTATGCAAATCTGTTTGCTTAGGTGAGCGATATAGGACCATCATGGTCCTCTTGTTATGTAGTAAAACCGGGGTTTACAGGGGTATACATTATTTTTCTTATTTTGCTAAAAAAACATAGATTGTAGGTATTTGTTAGAACCGCCTCGCTGAGGCAGTTCTGATGAGTACCAACAATCTATGTTTTGAGCAGGTATATGAAAAATATCCGAAATTTTTATCTGAAACATTTTCCTTTTTTTGGGTGGGGGGGGTTGTGAAATTTTCAATATATTTGAATAGGTGTGTTTTCGTAATGATTCTCTCCCTTCCACCGATTCAAGAAGGGCAATTGTCAATTTCTGGCAAAAGAGTGTGCACAAGCACTGGTTAACCACATAGAGTACTGTGTCTGCTCAGGAAGTAGTTAGGTAAACTGACCAGCTCGCCATGACTTTAGTAGTGTTGACTAGGCTGTTTAGCTTCAAGCAGACTAATTCATATAAATTTTCTCCTAAGGGTAAATTCCCCATATGACAAATTGAAATGTCAAAGAATGTTTTCTGAGAAAGATAAAAAAAAAAAAAAATCAAAATGTCATCTGAAAATTTTACTTATGCGAAGCATTGAGATGAATATGGTAAAATATTATTCAAGACCTGAGCCCAGTTGTCCAAAGCATCGTTAGCTTAATGAGCTCATTAAGGGTCATTTCATTAACTGTTTTAGCGGATTCAATACACAATTTTCTGATATTTTTTGCTGAAAAAATGTAAGTAGCTTTTGCACTGCAAAGGCTACTTACATTTTTTCAGTAAAAAATTTCAGTATATTTGCGTATCACTTGATGTAAATTTTAACAAATTGTTAACTAACTATGTCATTGGCTTTGAACAACTGGGCCCTGAATTTATGGTACGGTAAATATCTTAAAATTTCGCAGACCATTCATTACGAAAACACGCCTATTCAAATAGATAGAACATTTCACCTAGAAAAAAATTGAAAATTTTCAGATAAAAAACTCAGATTTTTTTAATATTTCTGCTCAAAATATAAATTGTGGGTACTCGTTAGAACCGCCTCACCGAGGTGGTTCTAACAAGTACCCACAATCTATGTTTTGAGCAGAAGTAAGAAAAATAATGTATACCCCTGTAAACCCCAGTTTTACTATATAAAAGTGGGGTTCAAGGGGGTCAAAATTATATAGGCATGTTTTCGTGATGATTTCTGACAAAATGGCATACGCTTCTTCAGTCTGATCAAGGGCTACACTGTTTGCTATTCCACTAAGTATGTTTATAAACAACTGCATAAAAAGCAAAAGTTTAGGCCGAAACAGTACAGAATAAAATGTTAAAAATTTTAGGACATTTACCGTAGTTATGGCAAAAAGCAGTTTTCTTCAATTTTTATTTCAGAGAGCACTGTAAAAAGTCTCATCAAGAACACTCAAGAATCATTCTTTTAGAAGTGGCAACTTGTCAATATTGGCAAGGAAAGTATGAAGGTATTGTATGTATTCAGACTTTTAATGCTACCAGGCAGCTGAGTCACTTAGAAGCAGCGGAAGATATTGATGTGCTTTTGGTTTATTATATACCTACAAAAAATACCATTGACTACTAGAAACTTTCCGACACAAAAATACAACTTCTTGTCTCACGCTAGTAGCGTTCTCCTATTCCATATCACTATCCTAGCATACCCAGGTTCTCTGGGCCCATTTGTTCAAAACTAACAATGTTGTTAGTTAATGTATCATTAAAACTTTGACCATTAACTATGGCATATATGCTAATATTTTTGCTGAAAACATGTGAGTAGCTTTTGCATTTGCAAAAGCTACTCACATTTTCCAGCAGAATACCTGTGAATTAGATATTGTACTTACTAGAACAGTTAACATTTTGACCACTAACAAGCTTGTTAAGCTAACAACATTTTGAACAACTGGGCCCTGGTTTTGCAGTGACATTACCAAACATCATTTTTGCAATGGAACCAAAACCCAGACATTGGTCACTAGTGACGTTAATATTCAAAACATAACATCAGTAGTTTGCATGTTTTAGCGTAATATGAGTAAAATTATGAACAAGAAAGGGAGAAAAGGTATAGAATTAAAATATCAATACTGCAGTAATGAGCTTGTATACTGTTTCATGTCTCAAGGATGAGCTAATATCATTGGATCACACTTGACGCTTCGCATCTCTTGTATTCAGATGATATCAGCTCATCTGCTACATGATACCGTTTGCCAGATCAAGTTTCTACAGTAACATCACGAAAACATGCCTATATAATTTTGACCCCCTTAAACCCCACTTTTATGTAGTAAAACTGGGGTTTACAGGGGTAAACATTATTTTTCTTATTTCTGCTCAAAAACCTAGATTGTGGGTACCCATTAGAACCGCCTCTAGATTGTGGGTACCCGTTAGAACTGCCTCATAGAGGCGGTTCTAATGAGTACCCACAATCTAGGTTTTGAGCAGAAATATGAAAAAGTTCAGAATTTTTCTATCTGAAAATTTTTATATTTTGTTGGTAAAATTCTCAGTATATTTGAATAGGCATTCGTAATGTATTGTGTATTTATTTTTAGAATTTTTGTTAACCCTTTCATCCCTATTGACCAATACAGGTACCTTTCCAAACAGTGCAGATCCAGATGAGATGGCTTATAATGAGGCATCTCATCAGGATATTTTGTTTTTGATTTTTGAATGATACCCCTATTTGGAAGAATGGTTCAGTCCTGATTTAGCAATGTGAGTGTCCTCTTCAGAAACTCAGGGGTGAAATGGTTAATCACTTTTGGATGGAGAAGTTTGTTGAGGGGTTTATATCATTTCAACATGTCATCAGAAAACATACCTATACAATTTTGACCCCCCTTAAGCCCCACTTTTTAGCTCACCTGAGCCAAAGGCTCAAGGTGAGCTTTTGTATGACCAGTCTTCGTCTGTCGTGTGTCGTCCGTCTGTCAACTTTTTACTTAAAAGTCATCTCCTCCTAACAAGGGGAATGGATTTTGAAATAATTTTACAGGAATGTTCCTTGGATGACCCTCTACCAAAATTGCCTAAATGGTTCCGCTCCGATAAACAAAATGGCCACCAGAGCCAAAAATAGAAAAACCTTTAAATGACATCTCCTCCCAGGCCAATGGCCGATTCCAAAATAATTTCACAGAAATGTTCCTCTCTTGCCCCTTTACCAAATTTGCTAAAATGGTTCCGCTCCGCTAAACAAAATGGCCGCCAGAGCTAAGGATAGAAAAAAAAACTTTAAACCTCCCAGGCCAATGGCCGTTTTCAAAATAATTTCACAGAAATGTTCCTCTCATGCCCCTTTACCAAAATTGCTGGAATGGTTCCGCTCCACTAAACAAAGTGACTGCCAGAGCTAAAAATAGAAAAATAGAAAAACCCTTTTAAACGACATCTTCTAGGCCAAGGGCCTGATTTCAAAATAATTATACTGAAATGTTTCTCTAATGCTCCTTTACCAAAATTGCTAAATGGCTCTGCTGAACAAAATGGCGGCGAGGGCTAAAAATAGAAAAAGGGCGTAGACTATCATGCGTCAACAATTTACTTAAGAGACATCTTCTCCTAAACTGGTGAATGGATTTTGAAATAATTTTACAGGAATGTTCCTTGAGTGACCCTCTACCAAAATTGCTAAAATGGTTCCGCTCCGCTAAACAAAATGGCCACCAGAGCTAAAAATAGAAAAACCTTTAAACAGCATCTCCCATGCCAGTGGCCTGATTTCAAAATAATTTCACAAATGTTCCTGTAATGCCCCTTTACCAAAATTGCTAAAATGGTTCCGCTCTGCTAAACAAAATAGCTGTCAGAGCTAAAAATAGAAAACCTTTAAACGAGGCCTTTGACCGGATTTCAAAATAATGTCACAGAAATGTTTCTCTTATGACTCTTTGCCAAAATTGCTAAAATGGTTCTTTTGGCTGAACAAAATGGCCACCAGAGCTAAAAAAAGAAAAAGGGTGTAGACTGTCATGCATCTATCAACAATCTACTTAAGAGACCTCTCCTCCTAAACGGGTTAATGGATTTTGAAATAATTTTAGAATTGCTAAAATGGGTCTGTTAGGCTGAACAAAATGGCCACCAGAGCTAAAAGTAGAAAAAAAAACTCCCAGGCTTATGGCCCAATTTCAAAATACTTTCACAGAAATGTTCCTCTAATGCCCTTTTACCAAAATTGCTGAAATGATTCTGCTCCGCTGAACAAAATGGCTACCAGAGCTAAAAATAGAAAAACCTTCAAACAACCTCTCTTAGGCCTATGACTGGATTTCAAAACATTTTCACAGAAATGTTCCTCTTATATCCCTTGACCAAACTTGCTAAAATGGTTACCTTTGGCTTAACAAAATGGCCATCAGAGCTAAAAATAGAAAAAGGGCATAGACTGTCATTACTTAAAAGACATCTCCTCCTAAATGCCCGCTTCGGTGGCTGTTGGATGTGTCATCCTACTGGAGATCAGGAGGTAGCGGGTTCAACCCCAGCCAAGGTCGGCAACATTCTTTCGTGGAGATTGATCATGAAATATTTTCTGCGGTCATTCTCTCCCCTTCCGCTGATTCAAGAAGGGCAGTTGTCAGTTTCTGGCGAAAGAATGTGCACAATACTGGTTAACCACTTAGAGGACTAAGCCTGCCCAGTAAACGTGTGGTTAGGTAAACTGATCGCGCTCGACATGACCCCATTGGGTTGACTGGGCCTTAAAACCTCAACACAAACAAACAAACAAATCTCCTGCTAAACTGGTCAATGGATTTCAAAATAATTTCACAGAAATGTTATCCTAATACCCCTTTACCAAATTTGCTAAAATGGTTCTTCTCTGCTGAACAAAATGGCCACCAGAGCTAAAAATAGAAAAAACTTTAAATAACATCTCCTCCTAGGCCTATGGCCCGATTTCAAAATAATTTCACAGAAATATACCTCTGATTAAGTCATATTCTCCTTGAGTGCAATGATACACAGGTGAGCAATATAGGGCCATCATGGCCCTCTTGTATATAGTAAACTTTATTTCTTCTTATTTCTACTCAAAAACAAGATTGTGAGTATACTTGTTAGAACTGCCTCATCAAGGCAGTTCTAAAGAGTACCCTTAATCTATGTTTTGAGCAGAAATATGAAAAATATAAGAAATTTTTATCTGAAAATTTTCATTTTTTGGTGTTAAGATTTTCATTATATTTGAATAGGCATATTTTCATAATGTTTAAAGTGTGTAAGGTATGCTACTCTGTTTTTGACTTCTTTCATAGTCATTTTTGCATGGGGCTTTACTCGGTAAATGTAAGATGGACAGCTTACAAAGCAGTGTTGGAAAAGTTGTTTTCATGCCAGGAGCAATGGGCAATTAAAGGTCCACCACAATAAAGATAATGCATTTTGCTGAAACTTAATTTTCTGTCATTATACCCCGCCACACAATAGTTGTGGGGTATTATGGTTTCACGTTGGACGTCTGTGTGTCTGTCCGCCAGTGGTACGCTCGTCGGTCCGTCCATTTTTCGTTTCCGGATGATAGATGGATTTTCACCAAACTTGGTATGTGCATTGATGTTATGGATATCTGGGTTTGGCTTGCTAATGGGCAAATTTCATCAAATTTTTACAGAGTTATCTGCCCGAGACACGCCCATATTTTCGTTTCCGGACGATAACTTGAGTAAATAACAAGGGATTTTAACCAAACTTGCTATATGCATTGACATTAAGGAGACCAGGAGCAATGGGCAATTAAAGGTCCACCACAATAAAGATAATGCATTTTGCTGAAACTTAATTTTCTGTCATTATACCCCGCCACACAATAGTGGTGGGGTATTATGGTTTCACGTTGGACGTCCGTGTGTCTGTCCGTCAGTGATTCGTCTGTCGGTGCGTCCGTTTTTTGTTTCCGGATGAAAGCTTGAGTAAACATCAATGGATTTTCAGCAAACTTGGTATGTGCATTGATATTGTGGATAGCTGGGTTTGGATTGCTAATGGGCAAATTTACATATTTACATGCCCATATTTTCGTTTCCGGACAATAACTTGAGTAAATAACAAGGGATTTTAACCAAACTTGCTATATGCGTTGACATTAAGGAGATCTGGTTTGGAATTGCTAATGGGCAAATTTCCTCAAATTTTTACGGTTATCTGCCTGAGACATACCCATATTTTTGTTTCCAGACTATAACTTGAATAAATAACAAGGGATCTTAACCAAACTTGCTATATGCATTGACATTAAGGAGATCTGGTGGGCAAATTTTTACAGAGTTATCTGCCCGAGACACGCCCATATTTTTGTTTCCAGACGACAACTTGAGTAAATAACAAGGCCTTTTAACTAAACTTGCTATATGCATTGATATTATCAAAATCTGGTTTAGGATTGTTATCTGTCTATTGATATTATCAAGATCTGGGTTTAGGATTGTTATCTGTCCCTCTGTCATTTTCTTTCCAGAAATTTTTGCAACCATAACTTTAATACATAAACAAATAATTGCTGTGGTGGGGTATTATGCTTGCGGTGCTTTTATTAGCTCACCTGAGCATGAAGTGCTCATGGTGAGCTATTGTGTTCAGTCAATGTCCGTCGTCTGTCGTCTGTCATGCGGAGTGAACAATTGCTTTAAAAACCTACTCCTCCTACACCCCTGGGCCAATTAACTTGATACTTGGTAGGAAGCATCCGGGTGACCTGTAGATCAAAAATGGCTAAAATCGTGCCGATCGTAAATCCAAGATTGCCGCCATGGTGGCCATCTTGAAAATCTATTTTTCGCTTCTTCTCCTAACCCAAATGCGAATTGAATCGAAACTTGGTAGGAAGCATCAGGATGACTTGTACATCAAAAATAGTTAAAATCATGCCGATCGGTAATCCAAGATGGCCGCCATGGTAGCCATCTTGAAAATCTATTTTTCGCTTCTTCTCCTGAACTGAAAGGCCAATGACTCCAAACTCGTTAGGAAGTATCAGGATGTCTTGTAGATCAAAAATAGCTAAAATCGTGCTGATCGGAAATCTAAGATGGCTGCAATGGCCACCATCTTGAAAATATATTTTTCGCTTCTTCTCCTGAATCAAAAAGTCAATTGAGTCTAAACTTGCCAGGAAGCATCAGGGTGACTTATAGATTACAAATGGCTAAAATCGTTCCAATTGGAAATCCAAGATGGCCATCTATTTTTCACTTCTCCTGAACGGAAAGGCTTATTGACTTTAAACTAGGTAGGAAGCATCAGGGTGACCTGTAGATTAAAAATAGCTAAAATCATCTCTATCAGAAATCCAAGATGGCCCCCATGACAGCCATCTTGAAAATCTATTTTTCGCCTCTTCTCCTGAATTGAACAGCTGTTTGACTTGAAACTTGGTAGAAAGCATTCGGGCAACTCGTAGATCTGAAATAGCTTAAATTGTTTGGATCAGAAATCCAAGATGGCTGTCATGGCAGCCATCTTGAAACTCTTTTTTTCGCTTATTTTCCTGAACCAAAGGGCCAGTTGATTTTGAAAATTCGTAGGAAGCATCAGGATGAGTTGTTGATATAAAAATAGCTAAAATCATTCCAATCGGAAATCCAAGATGGCAGCCATCTTGAAAATCTATTTTTCCCTTCTTCTTCTGAACTGAAAGGCCAATTGACTCGAAACTTAGTAGGAAGCATCGGGGTGACTCGTAGATAAAAAATAGCTCAAATCGTTGCGATAGGAAATCCCAAATTGCAGCTATAGCGGCCATCTTGAAAATCTGTTTTGAACTTTTTCGCCAGAACCGAAAGGGCAATTGACTCAAAGTTCATTGGAAGTATCAAGGTGACTTGTAGATCAACAGTAGCTAAAATCATTCTGATTGGAAATCCAAGATGGCTACCATCTTGTTTATGTTTATTATATTTCCCTGCCACTGCGCTGTTTAAAATCACGATTCTTCAGAAACCACTTAGGCAATTGCCACCAAATTTCACATTGATCCTACTGTTGAAATGTGATTGAGAGTTTGTTCAAATGATCACGCTCCATTGACTGTCATGCCATATAAAATATTCTTCTTCAAAGTTAGGATGATCTTTTCATTAGTTGCGATGACAGGATTGGAAAAATGTTGCTTAACATCTGCATATCGGCAGTGGCTATGTCACTCAGGTGAGCTATCCGTTGCCCTGTGGGCCTCTTGTTTATTTTTATTTTATTTTTTTTTTTGCAAATTTTATTTCTCCTGTCAGAGGTCATTTTGTCAGGAAAAATAATACCTGTGATCAAAGTGGTAATTTATGCTGAAATAAGTATATAAGAGATTCGACCCGCATCAAAGTGTGTTATATAATAGTCCTTACGAGAATTCGTGAGCATTGATGTTTCATAACCATTGTCACAATACGAAAATATGCCTATTCAAATAAACTGAAAATTTCACCACCAACAACTGAAAGTTTTCAGATAAAAATTCTGACATTTTTAGCTCACCTGAGCTATGCTCAGGATGAGCTATTGTGATCACTTTTCGTGCTTCCGTCCGTCTGTCCGTTAACATTTTCAAACAACTTCTCTAAAGCCGCTAAGCCAATTTTGCTAAAATTTCATATGGAGCCTCCTTAGGGTGGGGGAACGAAAGATTGCTACAATGGTCGCGGCCCGTTGACCAAGATGGCCACCATGCCCATACATGGTAAAAACCTTTAAAAATCTTCTGCTCCAGAACCGAGGATGCCTTGGGGCTGAATCTTTGCACGAATGATCGGGGATGGGAGGTCTACCAAAGTTGCTGAAAGAATTTTCGTATGTTGACGTTTGACCTTTTTACAGCAAGGTCAAGTTCGCTTCCCTATGCATTTGTATGAGCCCCATACATTTGAATGGGAAAATTGTTGAGAATTTCAAACGACTTCTCTGAAGCCTCTGAGCCAATTTTGCTCAGTTTCATATGGAGCCACCTTAGGGTGGGGAAACAAAAGATTGCTAAAATTGTCGCAGTCTCTTGACCAAGATGGCCGTCATGCCCATCTATGGTAAAAACCTTTAAAAATCTTCTTCTCCAGTACCGAGAATGCCTTGGGGCTGAATCTTTGCACAAATCATCGGGGACGGGAGGTCTACCAAAGTTGCTAAAAGAATTGTCGTACGTTGACATTTGATCTTTTTACGGCAAGGTCAAGTTTGCTTCCCTATGCATTTTATGAGCCCAATACATTTGAATAGGAAAATTGTTGACAATTTCAAAGGACTTCTCTGAAGCCACTGAGCCAAATTTGCTTAAATTTCATATTGAGCCTTCTTAGGTCGGGGGGAATATTGCTAAAATGGTTGCAGTTCATAGACCAAGATAGCTGCCATGCCCATATATGGTAAAACCCTTTGAAAATCATCTTCTTCAGAACCGAGGATGCCTTGGGGCTGAATCTGTGCACAACAGACGACCTCTTCTGAAGTCACTAAGCCAAATTTGCTCAAATTTTTAGCTCACCTGAGCACAAAGTGCTCTTGGTCAGCTATTGTGGTCAGTCAGTTTCCATCATGTGTCGTCCATCATGCTGCGTCAACAATTGTTTTAAAAGCCTACCCTCCTACGCCCCTGGGCCAGTTGACTCAATACTTGGTAGGAAGCATCAGGGTGACTTGTAAATCAAAAATAGCTAAAATTGTTCCGATCATAAATCCAAGATGGCCACCATCTTGAAATCTATTTTTTGCTTCTTCTCCTGAACCAAAGGGCCAATTGACTTCAAACTTGCTAGGAAGCATCAGGGTGACTTGTAGATCAAATATAGCTAAAATCGTGCGGATTGGAAATCCAAGATGGCTGCAATGAAAATCTATTTTTCGCTTCTACTCCTAAAACCAAAAGCCAATTTGACTCCAAACTTAGTAGGAAGCATTTGGGTGACTTACAGATCAAAAAAAGCTAAAATTGTTCCGATTGGAAATCCAAGATGGCCACCATCTTGAAAATCTATTTTTCGCTTCTTCTCCTTAAAGGCCAATTGACTCCAAACTTGCTAGGAAGCATCGGGATGACTTGTAGATCAAAAATAGCTAAAATCGTGCATATCGGAAATCCAAGATGGCCACCATGGCCGCCATCTGGAATATCTATTTTTTGCTTCTTCTCCTGAACCTAAATGCCAATTGACTCGAAACTTGGTAGGAAGCATTGGGGTGACTTGTAGATCAAAAATAGCTAAAATCATGCTGATCGTAAGTCCAAGATGGCCGCCATGACAGCCATCTTGAAAAACTATTTTTCACTTCTTCTCCTAAACCCCAAAGTCAATTGACTCGAAACTTAGTAGGAAGCATCAGGGTGACTTGTAGATCAAAACTAGCAAAAATCATTCTGATCAGAAATCCAAGATGGCCACCATCTTGAAAATCTATTTTTTGCTTCTTCTTGTGCACGGAAAGGCCAGTTGACTCGAAACTTGGTAGGAGGCATTGTGGTGACTTTTAGATCAAAAACAGCTAAAATAGTGCCAATAGTAAATCCAAGATATGGCAGCCATCTTGAAAATCTCTTCTTCTCCTAAACCCAAATGCCAATTGACTCCAGACTTGGTAGGAAGCATCGGGGTGACTTGTAGATCAAAATCAAAAATAGCTAAAATTGTTCCGATTGGAAATCCAAGATGGCTGCCATGGTGGCCATCTTGAAAATATATTTTTCACTTCATTTCCTGAGCCTAAAGGCCAGTTGACTCTAAACTTGGTAGGAAGTATCAGGGTGACTTGTAGAGCAAAATTAGCTAAAATCCTGCTGATCGGAAATCCAAGATGGCTGCCATGGTGGCCATCTTGAAAATCATTTTTTGCTTCTTCTAAACCCGTAAGCCAATTGACTTGAAACTTGGTAGGAAGCATCAGAGTGACTTATAGATCAAAAATGGCTAAAATCGTTCTGATCGGAAATCTAAGATGGCCGCCATTGCGGCCATCTTGAAAATCTATTTTTCACCTTCTCCTGAACCAAAAGGCTTATTGACTTTATACTAGGTAGGAAGCATCAGGGTGACTTGTAGATCAAAAATAGCTATCGCTATCAGAAATCCAAGATGGCCACCATGACAGCCATCTTGAAAATCTATTTTTTGCTTCTCCTGAACTGAAAGGCCATTTGACTTGAAACTTGGTAGGAAGTATTGAGGTGACTTGTAGATCAACAGTAGCTAAAATCATTCTGATTGGAAATCTAAGATGGCTGCCATCTTGTTTATGTTTATTATATTTCCCTGCCACTGAACTGTATAAAATCATGATTCATCAGAAACCACTTAGCCATTTGCCACCAAATTTCACATTGATCCTACTGTTGAAATGTGATTGAGAGTTTGTACAAATGATCACACTCCACTGACTGTCATGCCATATATTTCTTCTTCAAAATTAAGAACTGCTTAAATGATGATCTTTTCATTAGTTGCAATGACAGGATTGGAAAAATGTTACATAACATCTGCATATCTGCAGTGGCTATGTCACTCAGGTGAGCGACTAATGGCCCATGGGCCTCTTGTTCATATTTCTGCTCAAAACATAGATTGTGGGTACTCATTAGAACTGCCTCAGTACTGCCTCACTGAGGCAGTTCTAACGAGTACCCACAATTTATGTTTTTGAGCTGAAATAATGTATACCCCTGTAAAACCCAGTTTTACTGTATAAAAGTGGGGTTTAAGGAGGTCAAAACTACGAGGGATGTTCGAAATGAATTGCTTATTGTCCTCTAGCTTGATATCCACATGGGGCACGATAAAAACCAATACATACCTGTATAGGGTTATTCAATATCTACACAATGGTGTATAAATGTACATGTTAGACTAAGTGTAAGACATAAAATTTGCCATTTGAATACACGCAGTCAGTGACCACTGCAGTAAAAATGGTTGGTAGAAGCGTCGACAAAAAAGATGAAATACGGGCTTACATCAAAGCTCGCTGAAAACTTGGTTGTTCTTTGAAGAAGCTGATGACTGAAATTTCTACTGCTTTTGGACCTTCTTGTGTGTCTTATGACACAGTTGGGCGGTGGAAAAAAAAATTTGAGTCTGGTGTAGAGTCCATCAAAAATGCACCGAAATCAGATAGGCCAAAATCTGCATCTCGTAAAGAAATCATTTCCAAAATAAAGGAAATCATTGAAGGAGATGCCAGATTTACAGTTTGTGATATTGCACGAAAGGTAGGCATATCACTATCAACGGTTCACCTTATTTTGAAGAAGCATTTGAAAGTCAGTAAGATTTCTGCTAGATGGGTGCCACATCTGTTGACTGACGAGCAAAAGAGGCAACGGGTTAAAGTGGCCAAAAAGCTGCTTCAAATGTTTCCAAAATATGACAAAAAGCAGTTTACCAATGTCGTCACAGGTGATGAAACCTGGGTCCATTATTTTGAGCCCGTCAGAAAGGTTAGCAATAAGATCTGGGCCACTAAACACAGCAAACGCCCAATAATTGCCAAACGTTCTTTGAGTACAAAGAAGGTTTTGTATGCAATCTTCTTCTCTGGTGAAGGAGTCGCAATAAAAGTGCCAGTGAAAAAGGGCAAAAGCATCACCGGAAAGTACTACAAAAACGTAGTACTGAAGAAACTGAAAAAGTATTATCAGAAACGACGCCCTGCCACTGGTTTTAAACATGTCCCTCTTCTACATGACAATGCCCCAGCTCATACCTCCGCAATAGTTACGGCGTTTTTGAAGAAAGAAAAAGTAACTGTTTTGCCTCACCCCCCTGTATTCCCCAGACCTTGCCCCATGTGATTTCTTTTTGTTTCCAAAATTGAAAGCATTCCTTACTGGGCGGAAATACCAGTCCCGACAGGCACTTGGATCTGCCATTCATCAGTACCTTATTACTGTGCCCAAATCAGCGTACCGTGACGCCTTCAAGAAGTGGATACATCGGCTGAAACTTTGCATTTCTAGCCACGGGGAGTACTTCGAGGGCATGAAATGAGTACTTTTGGGCTAACTTGAAATTTGAAGTCTCCAGATAGAAATAAGCAATTCATTTCGAACATCCCTCGTATATAGGCGTGTTCTCGTGACGAGATAGCATTTGTGGTTAGAAATTGAAAGAAGTTATCGCTTTGCCTCTTTTAACCCTGGTCCTGCTGAACCCAGATATACCTGCCTTTGCAAACAGTGAAGATCCAGATCAGTTGGCTTCTGACGAAGCCAACTGATCTGGATCTGCACTGTTTCCATTAAGTATGTGAATTTATTGCAACAAATCGATGTTGGCTTCCATGACTGCCATCTTGAAAATCTATTTTGAACTTCTACTCCGGAACTGAAAGTCCAGTTGACTGGAAACTTTGTAGAAGGGATTGTGATGACTTGTAGATCAAAATTAGCTAAAATTGTTCAGATTGCCACAGCAACCATCTTGAAAATTTGTTTTTGCCCTTCTTCTGAACTTAAAAGCTAATCGACTTAACGCTTGATAGGAAGTATCAGGGTGACTTGTAAATAAAAAATAGCTAAAAATTGTTCTGATGGGCACTTCAAGATGGCAATTGGGCAAGTTGGTCCAGGTGAGTGATTTTTGGCCCTTAGAGCCTCTAGTTTAAAAAAGTGGTGGGGATATTGTGAATGCCTCCATCCATCATGCTGTCTCCTCCTAAACCACTGGGCTGAATTTAACCAAACTTGCTACATGATTTTCCCTCATGGTAAGGGTGTGTGTAAGCAACATTATTTTTCCGTCTGTCTGGTGTCCGTTCATCTATCCATCATGCTGTCTCCCAAACCACTGGACGGAATTTAACCAAACTTGCTATATCACTTCCCCTCATGGTAAGGATGTGCAAGAGCGATATTATTTTTTCAATCGGTGTCTGTAAGTGGTGTGCGAGTGAGAGTCTGTCTATCTGTCCGTCCGTCATGCTATTAGCAACATTAGCATGGAGTGTGGGGATTTATGATGATGCGGCATTGACTACACATTTTAGTTTTTAGAAATTGAAAGAAGTTATCGCTTTACCTGAGGAGCACAAAGTGCTCATGGTGAGCAATTTTGGTCAGTCAATGTCCGTGCAGCGTCAACAGTTGTGTTCAAAGCCTACTCCTCCTACCCTAGGCCAATTAACTTGATACTTGGTAGGAAGCATTAGGGTGACTTGTAGATCAAAAATAGCTAAAATCATGCTGATCAGAAATCCAAGATGGCCGCCATGGTGGCCATCTTGAAAATCTATTTTTCACTTCTTCTTGTAACCCATGAGCCAATTGACTCCAAACTTGGTAGGAGGGTGACTTATAGCTCAAAGAAAAGCTAAAATTGTTCCAATCGGAAATCACAGATGGCCGCCATGGTGGCCATCTTGAAAATCTATTTTTGGCTTCTCCTGAACCAAAAGGCTTATTGACTTTAAACTAGATAAAATAGCTAAAATCCTGCTGATCGGAAATCCAAGATGGCCGCCATGGTGGCCATCTTGAAAATCTATTTTTTGCTTCTTCTCCTAAACCCAAAAGCCAATTGACTCCAAACTTGGTAGGAAGCATTGGGGTGACTTGTAGATCAAAAATATCTAAAATTGCTCCAATCGGAAATCCAAGATGGCTGCCATGGCCGCCATCTTGAAAATCTATTTTTTACTTCATTTCCTGAGCCGAAAGGCCAATTGACTGTAAACTTTGTAGGAAGTATCAGGGTGACTTGTAGAGCAAAAATAGCTAAAATCCTACTGATCAGAAATCCAAGATGGCTGCCATGGTGGCCATCTTGAAAATCTTTTTTTCGCTTCTTCTCCTAAACCCAAAAGCCAATTGACTTGAAACTTGGTAGGAAGCATCAGGTTGACTTATAGGTCAAAAATAGCTAAAATCTTTCTGATCGTAAATCCAAAATGTCTGCCATGGTGGCCTTTTGAAAATCTATTTTTTGCTTCATCTCCTGAATCAAAAAGCTTATTGCCTTTAAACTTGATAGACTTGTAGATCAAAAATAGCTAAAATCGTCCCTATTGGAAATCCAAGATGGCCCTCATCTTGTTTTATATATACTTATATAGGGAAAACCTTTAAAAATCTTTTTGTCTGAAACCAGAAGGCCCTGGCCATTGATATTTGGTTACATAGCTTCATCTTGTTCACATGCCTATTCAACAAAAAGGCACCATGCAATCATGCTTCTGTCCATCACCCTGCAGCCTGTCATCCGAAAACATTCATTTTTAACAAATTTTAAACATACATAGTCCTACAAAGAGAAATCATAGTCTTTTAGAATATACTAGAGACAATGACACTCAGGTGAGTGAATTAGAGCCCTGTGGGCCCTCTTGTTTGTGATGAAAAGTATACAACACCAAGATATACTTTGGTGATTGGCTGTTATGGTAATATAAAAAAGTACAAAACAGTTGAAAAAGAGATTTTTTCAAGTTTCTATACCTGAGAAACTCTATTTTAATCAAAAACCACCCGTATTATTTCCCTTGTCATTCAAGAGTTGTGTTTATTAGTGTCGGTAGTGACCTTAACCAGTTGACGGATTTTGAAATAATTTCACATGAATGTTCCTTGGGTGACCCTTACCAGAATTGCTCAAACCATTTCGCTCAGATGAACAAGATGGCTGCCAGAGTTAAAAATAGAAAAACCTTTAAACGACTTCTCCTTTTTAACCAGTTGATGGATTTTGAAATAATTTTACAGGAATGTTCCTTGGGTGACCCTCTACCAAAATTGCTCAAACTGTTCAGCTTGGATGAACAAGATGGCGGGTAGAGCTAAAAATAGAAATACCTTTGAATGACTTCTCCTTAACCAGTGGATGGATTTTGAAATTATTTCACAGGAATATTCTTTGGATAACCCTCTACCAAAATTGCCCAAACCGTTCTGCTCGGATGAACAAGATGGCTGCCAGAGCTAAAAATAGAAAAACCTTAAACTGACTTCTCCACCTTAACCAATGGATGGATTTTGAAATAATTTCACAGGAATGTTTCTTGAGTGTCCCAGGTCTGTCAAAGTTGCTCAAACCCTTCTGCTTGCATGAACAAGATGGCCACCAGAGCTAAAAAAAAAAGGACTTCTTCTCCTTAACCAGTTGATGGATTTTGAAATGATTTCACAGAAATGCTCTTTGGGTGGCCACCAACGTCACGTTGTCATAGCGATGATGTTATGTACTGACTTCATGTTTATCTGTTTAACTACTATCATTAAATCAAGTAGAAGAAGTAGTTTTCTGTGTTTTACTGCCTTTATCACATTCATACATCTCAGCATGGCCTCTTTACCTATATTTCATAGTCCTTTAGGCATGCTACATTGTCTTATTTGTTAATATGATCATCATGAATCTTAGTCAGAATGTTTCCCTTGATCATTTCTAGGTCAGCTACTGTAAGTGCTATGATATTCAGGTGAGCGATACAGGGCCATCATGGCCCTCTTGGGTCATTTCTCACTCCAGTGCAATGTATATGGAAAATTTGCATCTTTAAAATTTGTTCAACATACCTGTGTGGGTATGTGAGCTTTGCTCACTGTCTGCTATATTTTTGTCTTATTTTCGTTACATTTTAGCTTTTTCATCTCAAACTGCTTTTATCTCAACCATAAATTTTGGTCCCTTGGAACTTGAGCCAGCCTCCAGGGCTCAGTGGAATGTGTGTCCAACTGGTGATACCCAAGGTTGGATCCCCGCAATATTCTTTGGTGAATATTGATCATGAAATAATTTCTTTGATCATTCTACCACTTCTGCTGATTCAAGAAGGGTAGCTGTTGATTTCTGGCAAAAGAATACAAACAAGTACTACTTAACTGCTAAGAGGACTTGCTCAGGAAAGGTGTGGTTAGATCAACTGACTGGCTTGACATGACCTTAACAGTGTTGACTGGGCCGTTAAACTACAAACCAACCAACTTAGAACTTGAGATAATGAGGTTTAACTGAATGTTGTTTCAGAGGCTTTGGAGACATTATGTCGCATTAGAATCCAAGACCACTATCCCAGAGACCATGTGTTTGAGGAAAACCTTGTTCAGTTAATGTATTTGGGACAGAAAGGACCCCAAGCAAATGAACTGTTTAAAACCTTGAAAGACAGTGGCTATTTGATTGATACTGAAGACAATCATGATGTGAAAATGCTTCAAAGGAGGTGAGAACACAATGTACCTTTGTAGGGCGTAGGGGGCTGGGGGGGATATGTGAGCCCAATGAAGAATCAGATCAGTCTGCACATTCACACAGTTGGATCAGAATATTCACTGGGTGCATTTTGGATATCCAAGGATGCAAACTTGCAAAGTTTCTTCATGTGGACAGTGACCATTGATCAGGTTGCTTTTCAGTCTTCATTCAGCACGTCAGAATATATCATCACGAAAACATGCCTATATAATGTTCCCCTTAAACCCCAGTTTTACGGGCCCCCGTAGCCTAGTGGATAAGAGAGTTGACTCTTAATCCATTAGGTTTCTCACCGCTGTGGTTCGAGCCTGGCTCGGGTCATATGTGGGAAAGCCAAGTTCTGCTTACGGATGGTCAGGTGGTTTTTCTCCGGGTTCTCCGGTTTTCGCCCACCTTCGATGAACGACCGGCTCGATATAAGTGAAATATTCTTGAAAGGGCCGTAAAACCCAAATCAAAAAAAAAAAAAAAAAAAAAAAAAAAAACCAGTTTTATTTAGTAAAAGTGGGGTTTACAGGGGTATACATTATTTTTCTTATTTCTGCTCGAAAACATAGACTGGGTACTCGTTAGAAGAACCTCACCGAGGTGGTTCTAACAAGTGCCCACAATCTATGTTTTGAGCAGAAATATGAAAAATATCACAATTTTTATCTGAAAATTTTCAAATTTTGGTGGTAAAATTTTCAGTGTATTGAATAGGCTTGTTTTCACAATGCAGAATTTTCTCACTTTGCAAACTATCTTAACCCAAGACTTTACCAAATAAAAGCTCAAGCAAACAGTGTAGACCCAGATGAGATGCTGCAGAATGCAGTATCTTATCAGGTTCTACACTGTTTGCTACTCGTTCAACAATTTTAGACACATCAGCAGGCAGCAGAGTTGACTTGTTCTACTTTTGGGAAAAGTATGGTGAGGTGTTAACATTTACCAGACTATGGACAGATTAGGCAGACTATAAATTGGTGATATACTTCTTATTTTTCCTAGAAAACAGGATCTGATACTTTGTGCAAGTTGTCTCTTAAGAAGACAACTTGCATGAAGTGTCAGATCCTATTTCTCTAGGAAAAGTAAGAAAAATATTTCAGAATTTGCTGAAATTTTTACCCAGCAGGCAAAGTGTTAAGTTTCATTTATATTAACTCATTTAAGCCTTCATCAGCTAGCATTCTTTACAGATCTATAGCGGGCCATTATCGGCCGGTCAGCTACGCTATAAATTTATGTATAATGCTTATTGGGCTCGGAAAGATGTTTATTTGCTTTGCCTTTTATGATGCCCCCACCATTTGAAGAATGGTGGAAGGGCATTAAGTTTTACCCCTGTGTCTGGCTCAGATCTCCTAAACCATATGGAATATATTCATGAAACTACAGATGGCTAAAGCATATCAAGACATTGTGTTGTGGACAAGAAAGACAATTCTGGCTAATTCAGTTTTTGAATTAAGTCCCTTTTGCTTAAAATCCATGTTGTGTCTGCCTCATAACTCCTAAACCCTATGGAATGTATTCATGAAACTTCATAGATGGCTAAATCATAACAAGGCAAGCAATGAACAGAACTCTGGTTAATTTGAATTTTGAATGAACTTCCTTGCAAAAAATCCAGTATAAATGCTAAGTATAAATGCTTTCTTTGTGTCCGGCTCATAAATCATTAACCATATGGAATGTATTCATGATACTTCACAGGTGGCTAAATCATATCGAAACGATGTGTTGCGGATAAGAAAGACAACTCTGGCTAATTCAGTTTTTGAATTAACTCCCCTTGCTTAAGATCCATGTTGTGTCTGCCCCATAACTCCTAAACCCTATGGAATGTTATTATGAAACTTCACAGATTGCTAAATCATAACAAGACATATTGCAAACAATGAAGAGAACTCTGGTTAATTTGGATTTTGAATTAACCCCCTTGCCAAAAACCCATGTAGTGTAAAAGCTTGCTTTGTGTCCGGCTCAAAACTCTTAAACCATATGGAATATACTCATGAAACTTCAAGGATGACTTAATCATATCCAGACAATGTGTTGCGAACAATGAAGAGAACTCTGACTACTTTGGTTTTGGAATTATGAAACTTCACAGATGGCTTCATCATATCAAGACAATGTGTCACGAACAAGGAAGACAACTTCGGCTAATTTGGTTTTTGAATCAACTCGCTTGCCAAAAACCAATGTAATGTACATGCTTTCTTTGTGTGTGGCTCATAACTCCTAAACTACATGTATATGGAATATATTCATGGACTTTCACAGATGGCTAAATGATACCAAGATGATGTGTTGCAAACAAGGAAGACAACTCTGACTAATTTTGTTTTTGAATAAACTCCTTGCCAAAAACCCATGTAGTGTACATGCTTTCTTCATGTCCAGCTTATAACCCCGAAACCATATGGAATATATTCATAAAACTTCAAAGATGGCTAAATCATATCGACACGATGTGTTGCTAATAAGGAAGACAGACAACTCTGGCTAATTATCACCTTGAATAACAAAGTGGCAAGGAGATATAGGGTTTGTCCTATGCGTAAGTACATAATGTACGTATGTTTCTTCACCTTTTGTCACTGCTCCAGCCCCTACATTTATTGATTGATTTCAATAGAACTTCACACAAATGTTGGGTATGATAATATCTCAAGCAAGTTCCACTTTCAGGGTCCTGGACTCAAGGTCAAGGTCACTATGGCTATTTTTAGAAAAAAAAAATTGTTATCTAGCACTTAATTTATTGATAGATTTTAATATAAGCACACATATGTTGGGTATGATAATATCTCAAGTACATAAGTTGACTTTAAGGGTCCTTATCTCAAGGTCACGGTGACTATCTTTAGAAAAACTTTGTCATTTCTCTAGTGCCTACATTTATTGATGGATTTTATTGTACCTTCACAAAAATGTTGGGTATGAAAATATCTCAAGCAAATTTGACTTTCAGGGTCCTGGGCTCAAGGTCAAGGTCACTGAGGCTATTTTTAGAGAAAAAAAAACTTTGTCATGGCTATGGTACCTACATTAATCAACGGATTTAAATATCACTTCACACAAATGTTGGGTATCATAATATCTCCAGAGCACATACATAGAGCAAAAAAGCCATTGGCAATGATTAGGCCTAGGACTATCAAACTAATAAGGAGGATGGACCTGAAGAGTACATGACCTTTAGGTCAAAAGTCAAGGTCACCATGACCTTCAGTACCAAAAAGGCTTATAATTCTGCAATGCTTATGGTTAGAACCCTCAAACTTAGAAGAGATGTTGGTCCTCACCAGTAGATGATCTTGAGGTCAAAGGTGAAAGTCACCAGAAGCTTTAGTACTAACAAGCTTGCTAACTTGGCAATACTTGGGGCTAGGACCCTCAAACTTAGACAGGATGTTGTTCCTCACCAGTAGATGACCTCTCGGAGTGGGGGGGGGGGGGGGGTGGGGGGTGGGGGGGCGGGTAACTTCCAATATATGGCATAGTACAGATGTACATGCCGAATAGCCCCCTTTTTCAGTGCTGTCAGGTATATGATTGGCCCCCTTTTTTCAACAAAAAGTATATGAATGACCCAATTTTTCTGGATTCCTATGTGAAAGGCCCCATTTTTTCTGATATCCTAGTATATGCACATATATTTTGCTCAGTGATTTTTCCAGGCTGCTTGTTCTTTTTGTATTCAATGAATCGACTGTGATAGTTGTCTAACAACCAGCAATAAAATGGTTCAAAAAATCAAAGGGCAGTATATGAATAGGTCAACATTTTGGATGATCAAGTATATGAATGGGTCCGTTTTTTTCAAAGGCCAGGTATATGAATGGGGTAGGTTTTTAAATACTGGCTTGCACACCCGTACCACAATTACCACCCCCTCCCCCACCCCATCCCCGAGTAGATGACACAGAGGGCAAAGGTTGTCTAGGTCAACCATGACCTTGAGTACTAAAAAGCTAATTCACTAGTGCTTGAGGTTAGAACCCTTAAACTTAGAGAGGATGTTGGTCTTGACCAGTAGATGATCCTCATGGCAAAAGTCAAGATCACAGTAACCTCTAGTACAAATAAGCTTATAACTTGGCAATGCTTGGGGCTAGGACCCTCAAACATAGTAGGGATGTTTCTTATGACCAGAAGATGGCCCTGAGGGCAAAGGTCATAGTCAAAATCACCATGACCTTTAGAACCACATCTCTGTTAGCAATGCTATGTATAACATGATTCAGGTGAGCGATATAGGGCCATCATGTCCCTCTTGTAATATATCTTCACGCATTTGTGGCAAGTTCAACATTCAGGGTCCTGGGCTCAAGGTCAAGGTTGACATGACTGAAATATTGTCTATCATGTGACATCTAATCCTTCCCAACCTGAAAATCTAAATGGTTACAATACTGTACCTGAATGTTTACAATACTGTACCTTAATGTCAAGGTCATATATGACTAGGCCTGTCACGTGTACAGAAATCTCTACACGTGTACACAAAATTTCATAAACGAAACGATTTCATTTAACCGGGAATCTTTTACATACCAGTTTACAAGGGAAAAAAAATGAAATAAACAACAATCTTTAGCTTTAAGGCTGTATTTCCATCTCAGATAGGAATATTTCTGTTGTGGTTTCCAAAATCTTTTTATCCAAGGCTGTACAACTATGTTTTGTTCAAAACAGAACTCAAATATCCATTTATGTGTGTCACAATGTGTGTACTAATTGACAATTTTGAGCACACTGCTAAATTTGTGTATTAACAAAGCTGCTTTCTGATTGCTGCAAAATTTGAGGGGTCATCTCAAACATAACCATTGTGGACTATGGATGCTAGTCAAAACGGCCAACTGCGTGTAGTGTTTGTTTTCGGCTTTTGCACAGTTTTGGGTTTTCCATCATTGACTTCAGTCTTTACAGACTTATGTACATGTTTCAAATGATTGGACATAGTCTCGGTGCTGCCTCCCGAGTATGACACTTCAACTTTACACGTTACATTTGGCCTTCTTCTTGCCATGGGGGGTGGAGATAACAGAAAAATATTGCCAAACTGGCGATCTCAGGTTTTTAATAGAGGCAGCTATTATGAGAGAGAAAGAAAAAAGAAAGTGACGAATGAATGAGGTAAGATTTTATTGATGATGTCATTACTGATAATGTGTCAATCATGTGCTTCGTGTAAACAAACTGTCATTTTCGTAACCGTTTTCTACACAAACACTACACGCTTCCGGGTACACGTTTACACGTGATAGCCCTATATATGACCTTTACATTAAGGTTACAGGCATTTTGTTTCTTCATTCATATAACTATTGTATGTCATGAAATTCCCCTGTCCAGTGTTTGCCCACACCAAGAAGTCTTGTGTGAGTGGTTTTGTATCACCTGCGATGCCTTGTTTGGTTTTGAATCAGATCCCCTTGCCTAAAATCCATGCAGTGTCTGACTGTTAACTCCTACACCCTATGGAATATATTTATGAAGCTTCATAGATAGCTAAATGATATGGAGATATGTCGGGAACAAGGAAGACAACTCTGGCTAGTTTGGTTTTTGCGTTAGCTCCTCTTAACTAAAATCCATGTAATGTAAAGCTTTCTTAGTGTCAGGCTCTTAACTCCTAAACTGTATAGAAAGCATTTATGAAACTTAATAGATGGCTAAATCATATGGAGACATGTCGAGATCAAGGAAGACAACTCCGGCTAATTTGTTTTATGTTTGATTACACAATTTACAGAGAAGCTGTCATTTAGGTGAGTTATGCGTTTTTTGTTCAATACATGTCAAAGAGCTTACAGTCATGATGCATAGTCTTCACGAGGCACTGGAAGTAGAAGAGATGAAAAAACAAAACAATAAAAGATGTTATACATGACATACAAACAACATAGGTCTAGATATAAGTGGGTATCAGGTAAATAATTTTCTTATTACTCGAAGAAAACGTATGTTGTGGATATTCATTAGAAGCGCCTCAGCGAGGCGCTTCTAATGAGTACCCACAACATATGTTTTCATCGAGCAATAAGAAAAATGTAGATAATTTTTAATGGAAAAAAGCGCCTTATCAAGAGCTATGATAATTTAACAAGGAAGAACAGCAATGGAGGAACCACCTTGGAATGGTCGGCAGAAAGGACTATTGGAGAGCTTAAACTAGCTTGCTTCATCGAAACATCCCTCTTACCTCTTTGATTCTGGGTAATTTTGCATGCTTTTTTGGCATCCGCCAATTTTTTTTTAGCTCACCTGAGCTCAAGGTTAGCGATTGTGATCACCCTGTGTCCGTCATAAGTGTTTTGTGTGTTGTGGGTCATTTATGTCATTCATTCTCTAGAAGCAACAGCTTTACTTAAATCTTCATGAAACTTTACCAGAATATTTGACATGATGAGGCCAGTTTTTCTTCAATCTTCATGGAACTTTACTAGAATGTTTGACTTGAATTCTGGGTCAAGTTGGAATATGGCTCATGTCAGTTCAAACACCAGGTCACTGTGTCAATTTTTTTAAAACTTTGTTCACCCTCTGGAGGCCACAGTTTTGCTTTAATCTTCAAAAAACTTTACAAAAATGTTTGTCTTGATGATATCTTGGTCAAGTAGAAATGTGGGTCATGATGGGTCAAAAAGTAGGTCACTTTTCAATAAAACCTTGTTCACCCTTTAGAGCCCACAGTTTTGCTTCAGTTTTCATGAAACTTTACCAGAGTTTTTTTAATGATACCTTGTTAGAGTTTGAATATGGATCATGCTGGATCAAAAACTAGGTCACTAGGTCAGATTTCTTCAAACCTTGTTCACCACCTTGAGGCCACAGGTTTTCTTCAATCTTCATGAAACTTTACCAGAATGTTTGCTTTTATGCTATTTAAATAATCATCATGAAGACTCAAGCAAAATGTTTGCCTTGATGATTTCTAGGTCAAGCTCGAATCTGGGTCACTTGGGGTCAATAACTAGATCATAGGGTAAAATCAAAGGAAAAGATTGTAAACACTCTAGGGGTCACATTTTGGAAGTGATCATCATGAATTTTACTCAAACTGTTTGTCTTGATGATTTCTAGGTCAGGTTCAAAACTTGGTGACTTAGGGTCTAAAACTAGGGCACCAGGCCATATCAAAGGAAAACCTTGCTAACATTCTAGAGTTCACATTTTTTATACACCCATTTGAAAAATGGGACGTATTATGTTACGTGGTATGGCATCTGTAAACTTTTTTGTTTCCGGCTAACTCCTCCTACAGTTTACATCAGATCAAGCTGAAACTTGGTATATACTTAGACCATGATGTGGAACAGCGCATATTTTTTCGGGGTTACAGTCCACCCAATGTTTGCAGAGTTATGCCCCTTTGAAAATTTCTGTAAACTTTTCATTTCCGGTTAACACCTCCTACATTTTACAGCCGATCAAGCTGAAACTTCATTTATAGTTAGACCATGATGTGGAGCAGCAAATATGGTTTTGAGGTTACAGTCCACCAAATATTTGCAGAGTTATGCCTGCCCTTTGAAAATTTCTGTAAACTTTTTGTTTCCGGCAAACTCCTCCTACAGTTTACATCTGATCAAGCTGAAACTTGATTTGTAGTTAAACCATGATGTGGAGCAGCACATATTGTTTCAAGGTTACAGTCCACCAAATAATAGCAGAGTTAAACCCCTTTGAAAATTCCTATTAATTTTTCGTGTCTGGTTAAATCCTCCTACAGTTTACATCTGATCAAGCTGAAACTTCATAAATAGTTACACGATGATGTGGAGCAGCGCATATTATTTCGAGGTTACAGTGTACCAAATATTTGCAGAGTTATGCCCCTTTGAAAGTTTTTGTAAACTTTCACAGCACATTGTTTAGAAGTAATAGTGAGCAAATTTTATTTTATAATAGGTATATGTTTTGCAAATAACTAAAGTTATGGCCATAATGGCAGTTATTTATTTATTTATTTATTTTTTTTTTTTTTTTTTTTTTTTTTTTAACATCTTTTATTAGATTTGCAAGGAGATGTTGCCATTATTAAATCTTTATAAATACATTTATTAAATTAAATGATACAGATTAAGGAGCTTGACTAATATCAAAACTTATAAACATAATTCATTTTGGATTTTTTTTTTCAATACTCTTCTGAGTTGGCTCCCTTGAAGAACAAAAATAAAATCAGTATAAAACAAGTTAAAGGTTTACAAAAACTTTCTTGCAGCATTTTGGTTGTTTATTTTTGTTTTGTTATTGTTTGGTCTGATACTGAAGTATAGGAAAAATAAACCAGCCAAAGGCTCATTTGAGCTTACAGTATAGCCATGCTTCTGTCATGTGTCCTCCATCAGAAAAAGCATTTCTCCCTAGACGCAGCAAACTTCTCCCTATTTTCCCAGGAGTGAGAAGTCACTTCTCCCTTAATATCTGGGCCAGCTTGGACCCTTAGGTTACAGTTCACCAAATATCAGCAGAGCTATGCCCCAATGAAAATTTATATATATTTTTTTTTTTTTTTTTTTTTTTTTTTTTTTTTTGTAATTCCACTTACAGTTTATATACGGAGCACTGAATTATACAGGAGCCAAGTTATGTGCTACATCTTATTACTTGCCATGGGCGTATAATGTCCTGCTTGGCGGAGCTCTTGTTGAAGTGATTATCATGAATCTTGCTCAAACTGTCTTGATGATTTCTAGGTCAAGTTTGGAACTGGCTCACTTATGACCTATATTTCATTGTCCAGTGACTTCCTTAAGTTTTTTCCATTTAAGTCAGTTTCTCAGTAACCGCCAGTCCTACAGCAGTAATACTTGGCACTTGCATACATTTTAGCATGGCTTCTTGAATGCAGTCATACATATTTGAACTTGACCTATATTTCGCGGTCCACTGGCTTTATTAAGTTTTTGCATTTAAGTCAGTTTATCAGTAACTATTGGTCCAAAGCCAGTGGTACTTAGCACATGCATATCTCTTAGCATAGCCTCATGAGTGCTGCGTCATCCAAATTTGACCTAGTCCATTGCTACATTGCAGGGCCCCTAGGGGAACCTTTAAAACTTTAAAAACCTTTAATTTTGTTGAAATCCTTTAAAACCTTGAATTTGGCTGAAAAACCTATAAAAACTTTTATTTTGATGAGAAAACCTTTATATTTGGCAATTTGTAAATGCAAGAGAAGGACGGAGTAAATATGTAGCATTTGGTAACAACAGATTATAGTTCTGTTTCTTAGATTCATATGTTCTAAACAGAAATACAAGTAAATATTGTCATTTATTATTTAAAGAGGAAAATATCCTTTTTTCTCTACAATTTTTCTCCCTATTTTGCTTGAGAGGTGATGATATGGAGTTCTTTTGCTGGGGATCTGCCAAGAAATTTAACCATTAAATGCTCTTTATTTTGTACAAAATTTATCCTGAAAACCTTTATTTGGCTGAAGTTAGCCTTTATAAAAAGCCTTTATTTTTAAGAGAGACTGCTAGGGGGCCTGACGTTGTCTTACTTGTTAATGTAATAATCATGAATCTCGGTCAGACTGTTTCCCTTGAACATTTCTGAGTCAGGTTCTTTAAGTGCTATATTCAGGTGAGTGATACAGGGCCATCGTGGCCCTCTTGTTTAAATGATTTTTTTCAAAACAATCTTTCAGGAATGCCATCGGAGTGTCAAAGAGTTTGGATCCAGATCAGGCCCGACATTTTGTCGGGCCTGATCTGGGTCCAAACTGTTTGCAAAGATTATTAGCAGACGACAAAAGTCGCCACTAGCGGGGAAAAATTTAATGCTGATGCAGCTCAAAATTGTAAATATTTGGTTTACTCATTTCAGATTCAGCCCTCAGGATGTAGCAGAGATATTGGAGTCTGAAGAAGCGGTCAAAGAACTTTCAAATTCAGACATTCAGCACATTTTTCAAATCTTGGTTGGACGTGACAATAAAGATGAGACTCAAAAAGGTAATATGATAATGTATTTTATGGTTTTTTATGGAGGCAACTTATTTAACCCATAAAGTGTCAATCACAACTGCAACAGATGACATTTTGAAAACAAAAATATTACTGGTATTAATATTAATTATGGAGAAAGATTGCAGGTGTTATAGTAAAATCAAAATTGGAGTTAAATGCTAAGGTTAAAATAAAACTGGCAAAATCATTAGACTATTTAAATAGGTAAAAGCAGGTATTACTACAGTTCTAATGTCTGTGCATTAGAAAGTTGTGTTTAAAATTATCAAATATCTTTTCTGATCTGTTTGCCAAGTTTCCAGGGGTGGGTAGCAAGCTGCCCAGGCCAGTGTATCTTATCCCTCCCCTTCTTGTCCAAAGAAAATAGGTAACAGTAAATTCATAAAGAAGATAGGTAACAGTAAATAACAGTTAAAGTTTTCTTATGACCTGTGAAATGAAAAATTCTATTAAGAAAGATAAAATGATTTTCTGAATTTTGTTAACAAGATTTTCTAATGTTGGGAGCAAACTGCCAAGGCAATAGTATCTTGGGCTACAACCCATACTCATAATATATATTGAAAAATAGGTAAAAACATGTATTACTACAGTTCTAATGTTTGTGCATAATAAATTTATGTTTAAAATGATTAAATAGATTTTCTGGGCCCAGTTGTTCAAAGCTAACGACATCGTTAGTTAACGATTCGTTAAAATTTACATCGAGTGATACGCAAATATGCTGAAATTTTTTGCTGAAAAAATGTGAGTAACTTTTGCAGTGCAAAAGCTACTCACATTTTTTCAGCAAAAAATATTAGAATATTGTACATTGAATCCGCTAAAACAGTTAACGAAATGACCCTTAACGAGCTCGTTAAGCTAACGACGCTTTGAACAACTGGGCCCTGATCTGAGCTTGACAAGTTTCCAGGGGTGAGAGGCAAGCTGCCTAGGCTGGGATATCTTACCCCTCATCCCTACCTTCCAAAGAAAGATAGGTAATAGAAAATACTAAAAGTATTTTAATGGCCTGTTTAATGGGAAATTCTATTAATAGTGATAAAATATTTTTCTGAACTGTGTCTGCAAGATTTTATGAGGTTGGGAGGAAATTTTAAACTGCTCAAGCCGCATTATTTGGCCGCATTTCCTTCCCATGAAAAGAAAAGTAGGTAAAAGCATGTAGTACTACAGTTTAAATGTTTGTGCTTTAGAAATTTGTGTTTAAATGATTAAATATCTTTTCTGATCTGGCTGGAATTTTACCAGACTAGCACAGATACATCATTAGGACAAAGGAAAGAAGTGATTAGATTTTGGTGACCTTGACCTCATTTTCAAGGTCAGTACATTATACAGACTAAAATTTAGCCTTATATGTAGTCTTATCTAATGGATCAGTAGATGGAATTAGACCAAACTAGCACGGATACTTCATTGGGACAAGGAAAACAAGTAATTAGAGTTTGGTGACCTTGACCTCATTATCAAGGTCACACTGACACTTTGAAACTCAGATGTTTATAGAAAAAAGCTTGTGTGCACACTATCTCTTTAACCTATGGCTGATATTGATCTAAATTGGTTCTCATTATGCTACTTTTGGTGAACTACAAATTTTACAAATCAGTGTCATACATTTTGAACAATAAGTTGTCTTAAGACAGTTTTTTTTTTACTGGTCATTACTTTAAGCTCATAGGTGAGCTTATAGTATAGGCAGGCTCCGCCATCGTCGTCCGTCTGTCGTTCACACTCTTCAAACATCTCCTCAAAAACCACTGGGCCAATCAAAGTCAAATTTTATATAGAGCCTCATGGGATAGAGGGAAAGAAAGTTTGTTCACCGCATCTGGGTCACATGACCAAGATGGCTACTTCACCCATATATGGTAAAAACCCTTTAAAATCTTCTTCTCCAGAACCAAAGAGCCCTGGGGCTTGGTATGCAGCATTGGGGACATGGGCCCAATGAAGTTTGAAAAAATGACCTTTGGTTGACCTTTACCTTTTTTTTACAAAAAGGTCAAATTTTGTTAGATAGACTCCTATAGGCAAAATTTTAAAAATCTTCTTGTCTGAAACTTGAAGGCCTAGGTCTTTGATATTTGGTATGTAGCTTTATCTTGTAGACCTTTATAAAGATTTTTCAAATTATAGCCCTGGGGTAAAAAACAGCCCCGCCCCAGGGGTCACTTGTTCTACATAGACTCATATAGGGAAAACTCTTCAACCATCTTCTTCTCAGAAACCACAGGGCTACTCAAGCCAAATTTCATATGGAGCCTCAATAGTTAAGGGAAACTAAAGTTTGTTCCTGGCATCTTGGTCACACGACAAGATGGCGGCCTCCCCCATATATGGTAAAAATCCTTTAAAAATCTTCTCTGGAACCAAAGGGCCAATGGCCCTGTGGCTTGGTATGCAGCATTGGGGACATGGGCCCAATAAAATTTGAAAAAATAATAACCTTTGGTTGACTTGGACCTTTTTAATGGAAAGGTCAAATTTTAACTTCATAATACATTAACCTATAGATAATGTGCTATTCTCTTCTGTTTTCACACCTTCCACAGAAAAAACGACCTTTCAGTCGTTAATTAAAGTCTTAAACCAGAAGTTCCTTTAGGCAGTTACCTGTGTGATGTAACTCTTCCCGCTCAATTGACCACATGTCAGTTTCTTTTCTGTGGACAAAGAAATTCAACAAGGATTATTTACCTGTGATAGAAATTTGGATTATTTCTTTCCTCACTGATAAATTTCTGTATCCTTGTGTTTCTTTTGTTTATTTATCACTCCTTTCACTTTCTGTGTTATTATTTAAAATTTTCAATTTTCGATTTCATGTATTTTTTGACTGGTCTTTTTCCACATGCGTTTTTGCGACTCTCGCTATTCGGCACAACGCTCGTGCGCGATCGATTTGATAGTCGTGTTAAAAATGCAGAATATTTTTGTTCTTTTCGTTCCAGGTTATTCAGCAATTACGATATGTTTTTCCTGGACTTTTATTTGCAGAGATCTTCAGTTGGCTAAAGATTCTCATGGTGGAGAAGCTGATTGTACAGAACTTGTCAACCCTTGATGTGTTATAAGACAATTCTTTACTGATGGGAGCCCCACCCAATATGGCTATACTGCCGGGGTAAGACCCATCAAGGTGGCATCTTTGGGTACTTAGTATCGGATAAAGTCTAAGTCCACCAGTCACCGGTCATCCAGTCAATCAGCTTCACCAGTCACCAGTCAACCAGGTGCCAGTCAACCAGGCACCAGTCATCCAGGTGCCAGTCAACCAGGCACCAGTCAACCAGTCACCAGTCAACCAGTCACCACTCACCGGTCAACCAGGCACCAGTCAACTAGTCTCCAGTCAATAATTTAATTATTTTCTGGAAACACTTAGTTTTTGACATATTTCACCGGACAAAATAGTCACGTATACTAACTTCCGGTCATTATGTCTAATTATTAAAAAAATTTCACCGGGCAAAGTATCAGTAATATTTCTGATATTTATACCCGGTCATATTATTATATTATTTCTGATTTTTCACCAGGCAAACTTTTACAGAAAGTGTCTGGTCAATTTTTGCCTAATAATTAATTATCATCGGGAAAAAGTTTCGAATACTTGTGCCCGCTCAGTTTTCATATATAATCTCCCTTTTTCATCAGACTAGAGTTACAAATACTACTATCCGATCAATTTGTCCAATTACTTGTAACTTTACCGGGCAACGGTTACGAATACTAGTGTCCGGTCATTATGTCGGGTAACTAGTGTCAAAATAGTGATCACTAATTCCCGAACAATCTATTATCCTTAATAGAGGTCCATTCACGTTTAAGTCAATGGATATAGGTTATTAAGTGAAATACATAGTAACTTTTCATACATAAAATTCTGTACAGTCTTTCCCGAATCAGACTAGAATCTTTAATATTCCATTGACTTATTATAGGAGTGTAATTCCATTAATATTTTAAATTAACTTATGTTTTATCTCTTTTATCCGCTAGAAAGAGTTAAACTTCCGACTATAACAAAATTTTTACCGGGCAGCAGTTCGTAGACTAGTGCCAGGTCATTCAAATTATGTTTTATCTCTTTCATTCGCTAGAAAGCGGTTAAATTCCGGCTCTAATGAAAATTTCATTGGGAGGCACTTCTAACGACATTCTAACGAAATTCCACCAGACAGTAGTTTCGTAGACTTTGTGTCGGATTACTAGTGTCCGAGTAGTATTCACTAGTACTCGCTCAACATATATTTATTTATTTATTAACCACTATAGACATGTATAGTCTTGGGTTATAGGTTATTGAATGACAGCGATGGGTTCTAATACCTAGTAGCCACTTATATTGTTGAATTCTGTCCAGTCACTTTTGAACTTGACTTAAATTCTATATATATATTTATTATTGAAAATGAATTAAGAATTATCGGTTACGATCAAATTCGCAATTCATTCACTAAGTGTAGAAGATACTTCCAGCTATAATTATATCTCTTTTATTCACTACAAAGAGATTAACTTCTTACATATTCACCTTATTTGGCTCTAGGGCAAAGGTGAACTATAAATTTATCGTTATTTATAAGAAGAAAAATATACATGAAATCTAAAAAATTTTCTTCTTTCCTCCCCTGTTTTTCTTCTACATGCTCCGATATGTAATCAGCATGTAATCTAAGGAGTAAATTGACAAGAAAGTAGCAATCAATCTTTTCTACTTTCTATTAATTTTTCATTCTTAAGGTATCGGAAATTTACACCAACCAGATAAATAAATTAACAGTTTATTTATTTATTCGCTACCTCTCTAGATTACTACTATTTAAAATTCTAGTTGAGGTACATATTTTCCTTTTGCCTTTTCTACATGGAAAATAGTTGATCCGATAAGCTATTATCCTATTTTATACTATCTTTTGATTGATTATATAAGAGTCTAGGTCAGTCGTGCTCTGTCTAAACTCTGCTATAAAATAATAAATAAGAAGAAAATCTTATATTTAGGCATAGATATAATTCGATACATTCTTTACTTTGCCTGTTTTATTTTTTCTTCTGGATCATTTAAGACTACGATAGTAATATACCAGATATTTTTGCCTCAGTAAGAATCTATTACGCCGAAGATTTTATTGGAATAATAATTTTATTATGATTATAATTTCTAGACCCAATTAATCCTAGTATATTATAGGTCTACTTTATCTTATTGAGAAATAGTTTTGCTTCAACTAGCTCTATACCTCTAATATTTTATTTATAACTAGAGTCCATGTCAATCAAAATTTTCTTGCACTTTGGTATTGACAATGGATACATATTTAGTAAAGGCATTAATTATTCAGTACGTGACAGATTATTATTGCCTAAATTAGATATTATATACAATACTTTCCTTTTGATATTTTTTTTATTGACTTTGTAACTATTCAGAAACTGCCAAAGTCAATCATTTCCTTCCTCTAAACTTACCGAAGCTCTAGATTATGTTGATATATATTTTTGATATACGCTTGGAGGTTAATTAACGAGAGTTTACCTCATAATATTGTTATATTCATATTAATCAGTCTATAGTCTAGGCTTATACAAAAGGGAAAACATCCTTAATTACGAGCCAGTAAAGAATTAAGATACACTTAATTATCTCTTTACCCCTTCTTTATGTTTACATTCGTTAAAGGGATCATAGTAATTCTCGCTAAGAGTTCAAGTTCAGTTTGCGAATAATGCAAAGATTAATATCTTGATTTCCAGTCCGCATCAAAAATGGTCTATATATATAGATAAATATCTTTTCAGAAACTGGATATTTATTTATTTTTCCACACAATAAGTCATTTCAAGACATTTCGATGATTTTGAAATGCACTGCTTCAATTTATAATATAGAATATGTTTATATTAACTTCACAACTTAGTAAGTGCTGCACCTACGTTCCTGGTCAGATCTTACTTTTGTGATACGTTTTTGAACATACTGAAAGTTTCTCCGATTATACATTCGGTAAATAAACTTTCGAGTAGCATTTATGCTTTTAAACATTCAGATTAATTGATAATAGTTAGAGATAATATATTATACCAATATTTATATATCTATCTTCATTATTTATCTTTCTCATCTTACTTTTAAGTTAGATTGACCTTCTCGCTACGTTCCAGGTTTAAATCTAGCTAACATTGTGGACCAGTCACTTTTTTATTTCCTAAACAATATTTTAACATTTTTCTCAGTATTCAGAGCATAACGACTTCATGAATACTTGGAAATAATTCAATTCTACGCTTGTTAAACTAAGCCTAAAACAAGCCCTAGTTTTTTAGAATGGATATTATCCTTCGATTCAGTTCATGGAGATACATCCTTTTAGATCCCATTATCTCTATTTCAATCATACAAAATTCTAATGACTAAGTACTCTTTTTCTACGTACGAATACAGAATATCGAGTCACTGTTGCTGCATATTGGTTAAAGATTAAACAAATTTTATCTTAAACCTATATGACGTTAAATTAATTATTATCTCTTTCATATACATGTTTTTACCCTTCCGTCAGGGATCGTGGTAATAATATTATTTTATTACTCTCTATGGTTTACACATAGATCTCGAGAGTATATATATATATATACATGTATATATATGTATATATATTTTCTTCCTGAATTCATTTGCGAGTACGTAATTTGATATTTCAGGAATTACCAATTATGCAGACATAGATTTTATTCTGTTAATATTCAATTCTAAAAATTTGATTGAATATTTATCTATAAAATTTCTGGGCAGTAATTTTATAGCGAGTTATGTGTTTAATAATTCCTTGCTTAATAAATAGTTACGCTTAACCTTTTATTTATAGCAGGAATTTTGTTCCATAGTATAATTTTAATTTAGTATTCATATATTTCTTACTATTCTTAAATATGCGTATAGAATAGTAATACTATCTCTTAACTTATAAATTAAGTGTTTTTGAGATTATTAATCAGTATTATTGTATAATCTTTCTTCAGAGATTATCACACTATTACTTTTTCTCTGAGTCCTTCTCTTTTTATGAACATTTTGATTCGTCATTTCAAAGTGGATTTTTTAACATTTCTTGATTTCCATGATTATTTACTCAGGAGTACTTTTCATGGCAATCTTCTGGTATAGAAAGATTCTATCCAGCTTATTTATTATTGCTTAATCTTATCAATACGGTAAGATTTAGCCAAACTATGACCGTCTTACAGTTAGCTGCGATCAACCTTATTCTTATCTCTTATTCTCTGTCAAACTCTTAAGTTAAGATGTTGACAGTTTCTTCTTTATTATTTTGTCAGGACATCAAACGCTTTTATATGTCTATGACAAAACTAATTATCAATGGTTTAGGTTGTTTTTTCTTCCCAGCAGTTTTATGCAAACTGTGTATTATTTTATTGCTTGACTAAAAATTCGTAATACAATTAGTCTAGCAATAGTTTTAACCATTATGTTTGTCTATACCTTTTTCTTCTGATGGATAACTTAGTTATAGTTAACTCCATCTACTTTTATTATCTCCCCTTCTTTAATTTGATCAAAGGGAAATAATTATACATTATGGTTATTTTAAGTCTGTGTCTGTTCATCGGAAACTGTCCTGTCGCTCCAGTTAACAGAATCTAATTAGTTTATAATTCTAATAGCTTAGACTATTACAATTACATAGCTTCACATATCTAGAATTTTATCCAAAATATCTGCATATGTCAGTTATCTATAGGAAACTCCACCGAGTAGACTTTTCTTTATTTATTCAAGACCCTACATAGACTACTTACAGTGTATGGTCTTGGCTTTTTGTTTTACAAATTTTGTTTTGAAAATATTTCTATATTCCTAGCTTACTTTGCGATGGAATATTTATGTTATGTCTCAATGACTCCTTTTTCTTTTTGAAGCCAATTGTTGTTTCCCAAAAAGAAAAAAAAGGGGGGGGGGGGAGCAATGTTAGGTCTCCGAGACTTAAGAACTGGCTTCCTCTAGAGTCTACTATTATATATAAGGTTGTTAGATCATAACACCTTAAAGATATGCTGTTTTGTGAATCTAGATCATTCTTTCTATTAAATATAGAATTAGAATGTATCTGATTCCTTTGAGTTTCCTGAGTCTTAACCAGAAGTGGTGAGATATTATTGGTGTTAGAATTAGGAGAGCACCTCCCTCCTATTCTGCAAATTCTAGCACATTATCTATAGGTTAATGTATTATGAAGTTAAGATGAACTTTTTTAAAAGTAAAACATATTTTAACGAGTAATACTTAACCTATAGATAATCAATTATCTCCCTCCGTCCACCCTCGCTTATCTCTCCTAATTGTGTCTATTGTTTTACACATAAAAGAAACTGACACATGGTCAATTGAGCGGGAAGAGTTACGTCACACAGGTAACTGCCTAAGGGACCTTCTGGTTTAAGACTTTAATTAACGACTGAAAGGTCGTTTTTTCTGTGGAAGGTGTGAAAACAGAAGAGAATAGCACATTATCTATAGGTTAAGTATTACTCGTTAAAATATGTTTTACTTTTAAAAAACTTCATTTTTCTACATGGGCTCCTGTAGGCAAAACTTTCAAATTCTTCTTGTCTGAAACTAGAAGGCCAAGGCCTTTGATATTTGGTGTGTAGCTTTATCTTGTTAACCTCTACCAAGATTGATCAAATTGTAGCCCTGGAGCCAAAAATGGCCCCGCCGCAGGTATACAGGGAAAACTCTTCTAACTTCTTTTCAGAAACCACTGGGCCAATCAAAACCAAATTTCATATAGATCTTCAATGGATAGGGGAACTGAAGCTTATTCGCCACATCTGGGTCACAAACTTTGAATTTTCATATAAAATTAAACATTTCCAATTGTTAACTTGAGTAATTAATAGTGGACTTTCACCATTGCATTGATATTGTGGAGCTCTGGTTTTGGATTGCTAAAAGGCAAATTTTGTCAATTTTTGTCAGGTAATCTGGCTGCCACACAATTATGACAGTATTACTATAGCCCCACTTTGAAAAAGTGGGGCTATACTGGATTTACTGTGATTCCATCATTCCGTGATTCCGTGACTGCAAAATTAAAATGCATTTTGTTTAATAACTTCTATGTTTGTGATCCTACTTCATTTGAACTTATACTACATTTGGTCTCTAAGGTAAGTAAGTTGTAGTCGCAGAATAGTGGATGTGGGCCCATAACTCTTGTAGTTATGTCCCTTGGTAGGTTTTAAAAATTTAAAATACATTTTGCTTATTAACTTTTATGTTTGTGGTCCTACTTCAGTGAACCTTATACCACACTTGGTCTCTAAGGTAAGACCAGTGTAGTGGCAGTCTTGGAGTTATTTCCCTTAATAGGTTTTCAAATTTTGCCATTCTTGAAAGTTTTCGTAACAGATTTCTCAGGGAACTATGAAAGCTAGAAAGCTGAAAGTTCGTATAAACATGGACAATGACTGGTTGTATCAAGTGTACTGGAATAGGGGCCAAGGGTCCATAACTCTTGTAGTTATGTCCCTTGGTAGGTTTGCAAAAAAATTAAAATGCATTTTGCTCAATAATTTTTATGTTTGTGGTCCTACTTTGATGAAACTTATACCAAATTTGGGGGCTTTGAAAAAGTGGTACATGCATGGAAAGTAGGTTGATGTATCATGTATTCACGAATCAGGGCCAAGGGCCTATACCCTATGGATATAAATGTCCTACAGTGGTGTTTTCTGGTAAGGCTGAATTCAAAATATTTCAAATCTATATGTGTTTCTGATAGAGCTGCAGCAGGGCTATAGTCAGTTCCTCTCACAGCTCTCAGATTTTTATGCCCTCCTTTGCATGAATTATTTTCAGCTGTTGACATATTTACCAAATACAAAGACAGTAATGTAGTGTTTCACAGACTAGCTGCTGCTTTTGTTGCTGAAGGAAAGATTGAACAAGCAAAGAAAGTTCTTGAGGTAAGCATAACTCCAATTATTGCATAAAAAGCAGTGCCACACGTTATTAACAGCCGTGCATTAACAGGTGAAAAGCCATGTATTAAGGCAATTTACGCGCTGTTATTGCACAGCTACGCAACTTTCAATATGATCGTACCAGGGCCACAGATTTGCTGCCGTTACGAGATGTGTACTGCCTTGCCCTAGAACATAGTCCGTGGAAATTGCATTCTTGAGACATCAGTGAAAAAGCAAAACAAAATAGTGCAAGAAATAAAGCGAAATGTTGCAATGTTTTCAGTTTTTATGCAATAATAGCGATCGAACATGGTTTTTCAATGCAATAACATTCGCCAGGTCCCTTAGGAGGTATTGAAAACCGTGGCCTTCGGCCTCCGTTTTCAACACCTCCCATGGGACCTGGCGAATGTTAATGCATAAAAACCCATGTTTGATCCCTATAATAAGGAAGGTAGAAAAATCAAAGCACTGACAGCACTGAAGGGTCAATTGTCTCTGAGTGTAGGCTGGGAAAATGGTCCTGAATTGGGACAAGATTGTTTCATTTAACCCTAAGCCTGTAAATAAAGCAAACAATGCAGACCCTGATCTGAAGCCACATTTTGTGGCATCTGGTCTGGGTCTGCATTGCTTGCTAATGTCCCAGTCCAGGTTTTACAGATAACTCTCGTTACATGGCTCTCTGACATCGCAGTGACAATAGTGCAATTATAAATAACCGTTACTTGGATTTCGTACAAGCACGCGGTTTACCGGCCTTGGTGGCTCAATTGGATGCGCCGTCCGACTGGAGACCAGGAGGTCGCGGGTTCAACCCCAGCCGAGGTCGGCAACATTCTTTCGTGGAGATTGATCATGAAATATTTTCTGCGGTCATTCTCTCCCTTCCGCTGATTCAAGAAGGGCAGTTGTCAGTTTCTGGCGAAAGAATGTGCACAATACTGGTTAACCGTTTAGAGGACTAAGCCTGCCCAGTAAACGTGTGGCTAGGTAAACTGACCGCGCTCGACATGACCCCATTGGGTTGACTGGGCCGTAAAACCTCAACACAAAGCACGCAGTTTGATTTCAATTGTCAATAATAATCATGTGGACAATAACCTTAAGTATACTTTGGCTCGATTGTAAACAACCCAAAAAGTCACTGAAAAAAGTCACAGATCTGGGTAAGAAAAAAGTCATTGGGTGCACAAAATATTTTGAAGTTGTTTAAATCTTGCTTTATAATTCTGATATGAGGTGATTTAATATATATATTTTTTTTTTCTTCTTTTATTTTGCAAAGAATAATAAAATTATAACTTTTCACATTTTTATACCCTGCCACAGAATAGTGGTGGGATAGTATGGTTTCACGTTGGACTTCCGTGTATCTGCTAGTCTGTCCGTACCTCATTCGTATGTACGTCCGTCCGTCTGTCTATCCGTATTTCATTTCTGGATTATAACTTGAGTATACATCACCAAGTTTGATATGTGTATTTATATTGTCGAGATCTGGTCTGGGATTGTTAATGGGCAAATTTTTATGGAGTTATCTGCTCAAGACATACCCATATATTTGTTTCTGGACGGTAACTCAAGTAAATATCGTTTAACCAAACGGTACATGCATTGATATTAAGAAGATCTGGTTTGGGATTGTTAATGTCCAAATTTCATCAAATTTTGATGGAGTTATCTGCTCAAGACACGCCCATATTTTAATTTGTGGACATTAACTTGAGTAAATATCAAGGGATTTTAACCAAACTTTGTACATGCATTGATAATAAGGAGATCTGGTTTGGGATTGCTATTGGGCAAATTTTATCAATTTTTGAGTTATCTTCAGGCTATTATTGTTTTGCATTTTCATTATTTTTAAAACAAAGCTCATTTGCAATTAAAGAAACACAAAAATAATTGACAGTATGTCTTTCTTTATGGGACAAAGTATGCTGTTTTTCACACCTCTAGATCAGGTAAATGCATTAGGAAAATTGACATTAGACCATTTTTAAGTGACAGATTGCACTACATAAAAAAAAACTTACTTTAACAGTCATGTTTGCAAATAAATGAACAAATAATGCAGATGTCTCCTTTTTTATCGCACCTGCTTGTAGCAGGGTGCGATATAGGTGTCAGATTTTCTGTCCGTCTGTCCGTCTGTCAACATTTATGTCGACGTTCGACATTTATGTCAAAGTTAGTATTCTAATCAACTACAAGACTAAACAACCATCAAACCTTGCATGAAACATCTCCCTGACCTCCTGACTTTGCAACATAGGCGTCCACTTTTCTGTATGTCTGTCCATTTGTCTGTCCGTCTGTCAACATTTATGTCGAAGTTAGACATTTATGTCAAAGTTAGTATTTTAATCAACTACAAGACTAAACAACCATCAAACCTTGCATGAAACATCTCGCTGACCTCCCGACTTTGTGACATAGGTGCCCACTTTTCCATTCGTCTGTCTGTTCGTCTGTCCGTCTCTTAACAGTTCTGTTATGTCAAAGTTCAACATTTATGTCAAAGTTAGTATTCTAATCAACTACAAGACTAAATAACCATCAAACCTTGTATGAAATATCTTCCTGACCTCCTGACTTTGCGACATAGGTGTCCGCTTTTCCATTCCTCTGTCCGTTCGTCCGTCCGTCTGTCTCTTAACAGTTCTGTTATGTCGAAGTTCGACATTTACGTCAAAGTTAGTATTCTAATCAACTACAATTCTACAACAACCATCATACCTTGCATGACACATCTCCCTGACTTCCTGACTTGGCAAATATGTTGACCCAGTGACCTTGACTTATATTTTGCGCTCCATTGACTTTGACACAATTTACGTTGACATTCCAGATCTTCTCAACTATAAGGCGTACAACTACCAAACCTTGCATAGTGCTTCTCCTAGATGTACAGACTTGGCAGGTACCTTGACCCGGTGACCTTGATCTATATTTTGCGCTCCTGTGACTTTGACATATTTTGCGTCGATGTTCGAAATCTCCTCAACTATAAGGCCTACAACCATCAAACCTTGCAAAGTGATTCTCCTCAATGTACTGACTTAACAGATAGCTTGACCTGGTGACCTTGACCTATATTTTGGCTGCAGTGACTTTGAAATAATTTACGTCAACGTTCCAGATCTCCTCAAGTGTAAGACCTATAGTCACCAAAGCTTGCATAATGCTTCTCCTATATGTACTGACTTGGCAGGTATCTTGACCCGGTGACCTTGACCTATATTTTGCGCTCCAGTGCCTTTTACACATTTTACGTCAACGTTCAATATCTCCTCAATTATAAGACCTACAACCATCAAACCTTGCATAGTGCTTCTCCTCAATGTACGGACTCTGCAGGTACCTTGACTGGGTGACCTTGAACTATATTTCACGCTTCATTGACTTTTACACCTTTTACGTGACCCTTCCATATGTCCTCAACTGTAAGGCCTTCAACCACCAAACCTTATATAGCACTTCTTCTCGATGTACTGACTCGACAGGTACCTTGACCTGGTGACCTTGACCTATATTGTGCACTCCAGTGACTTTGACACATTTTATATTGATGTTCGGTATCTCCTCAAATATAAGACCTACAACCACAAAACCTTGCATAGTGCTTCACCTCATTGCACTGGCTTGGCAGGTACCTTGACCCAGTGACCTTGACCTATATTTGACACATTTAACGTTAATGTTTGATAACTCCTTAACTATAAGGCCTACAACCACCATAAGCTGGCCTCGGTGGCTCAGTTGGATGCGCCGTCCGACTGGAGACCAGGAGGTCGCGGGTTCAACCCCCGCCGAGGTCGGCAACATTCTTTCGTAGAGATTGATCATGAAATATTTTCTACGGTCATTCTCTCCCTTCTGCTGATTCAAGAAGGGCAGTTTCTGGTGAAAGAATGTGCACAATACTGGTTAACCGCTTAGAGGACTAAGCCTGCCCAGTAAACGTGTGGTTAGGTAAACTGACTGCTCTAGACATGACCCCATTGGGTTGACTGGGCCGTAAAACCTCAACACAAACAAATACAACCACCATACCTTGCATTGTGCTTCTCCTTGATGTACTGAATTAGCAGGTACCTTGACCAGTGACCTTGACCTATATTTCATGCTCCAGTGACTTTTACACATTTTACGTCAACGTTCCATTATCATTGGGCTGTATGATACGAAAATTCAGTGCTGAAGATATAGCCATTAGAGGGAATGGGCTGGCCTGGAATATATGTGCCCCACTAGGCACTTTGTCTACATTTGTTTCAACCCTGTTTTCCCAGTAAGCACTGCTAAGAATGAAATAAACTTATTTAATAACCACATTCGGATTGTGGCTCCTGTGACTTTTGCGCCAGCAGGTGCGATGACGCCTTCCGCGGAATTCTTGTTTTTTCTTAGTGACTCTTTTTCTGTGACTTTTTCAGAGCACCCCTGATAAGAGGGGGGTATTTGGTAAATATTTTTCTTATTTATGAAAACATTGGGTACTTGTTAGATTTAGCACCTCCATGAGATGCTTCTGAGTTGAAAAATGTGTTTAAGCTAGGGTAAGTATCAAGTATTTTGGGCAGGTTAGAAGAGCAGAGTCTGTTGGAACCTCAGCTCTATGACATCTTTCTTCACAAAGTAAGATGAGTTTTTGTTGTCTGATTTTTAGCTCACCTGAGCAAAAGCTCAGGGTGAGCTATTGTCATCACCCTATGTCCGTCATCGTCCGTCGTTCGTCATCTGTCGTCCGTTGTTCGTTGTCAACAATTAGTTTGATAGCACACTAGAGGTCACAGTTTTGACCCAGTCTTGATGAAACATGGTCAGAATGTTTGCCTCTATGAAATCTAGGTCAAGTTTGATACTGGGTTACTTGGGGTCAAAAACTAGGTCACCAGGTCAAATCAAAGGAAAAATTTGTTAACACTCTAGTGGTCACATTTTTGAAGCAATCATCATGAATCTTGCTCAAAGTGTTTGTCTTGATGATTTCTAGGTCAAGTTTGAAATTGGGTCACTTGGAGTCAAAAACTAGGTCACTGGGCCAAATCAGCAGAAAACTTTGTTAACACTCTAGCGGCCACATTTTTCAAGCAATCATCATGAATCTTACTCAAAATGTTTGAAACTGGGTCATGTGGTATCAAAAACTAGGTCACCAGGCCAAACCAGCAGAAAACCTTGTTAACACTCTAGCGGTCACATTTTTGAAGCAATAATCATGAATCTTGCTCAAAATGTTTGTCTTGATGATTTCTAGGTCAAGTTTGAAACTGGGTCATGTGGTATCAAAAACTAGGTCACCAGGCCAAATCAGCAGGAAACCTTAACACTCTAGCGTTCACATTTTTGAAGCAATTATCATGAATCTTGCTCAAAATGTTTGTCTTGATGATTTCTAGGTCAAGTTCGAAACTGGAACACCTGGGGTCAAAAACTAGGTCACCTGGCTAAATCAGCGTAAAATTTTGTTATCACTCTAGCGGTCACATTTTTCAAGCAATCGTCATGAATCTTGCTCAAAATGTTTGTCTTGATGAGTTCTAGGTCAAGTTCGAAACTGGGTCACTTGGAGTCTAAAACTAGGTCACCAGGCCAAATCAGCAGAAAACTTTGTTAACACTCTAGCGGTCACATTTTTTAAGCAATCATCATGAATCTTGCTCAAACTGTTTGTCTTGATGATTTTTAGGTCAGGTTCCAAACTGGGTCACCTGGGGTCAAAAACTAGGTCACCTGGCCAGATCAGCAGAAAACCTTGTTAACACTCTAGTGGTCACATTTTTTGAAGCAACCATCATGAATCTTGCTCAAAATGTTTGTCTTGATGATTTCTAGGTCAAGTTCGAAACTGGGTCACTTGGGGTCAAAAACTAGGTCACCTGGCCAAATCAGCAGAAAACCTTGTTAACACTCTAGTGGTAACATTTTTAAAGCAATTATCAAGAATCTTGCTAAAAATGTTTGTCTTGATGATTTCTAGGTCAAGTTTGAAACTGGGTCACATGGGGTCAAAAACTAGGTGACCTGGCCAAATCAGCAGAAAACTGTTAACACTCCAGAGGTCACATTTTTGAAATAATCATCATAAATATTGCTCAAAATGTTTGTCTTGATGATTTGAAGGTCTAGTTTAAAACAGTTTAAAACTGGGTCACTTGATATCAAAAATTAGTTAGCCTGACCAAATCAAAGGAAAACCTTGTTGATGCTCTAGAGGTCACATTTTTGAAGAGATCATCATGAATCTTGCTCAAAATGTTTGTCTTGATGATTTCTAGGTCAAGTTCGAAACTGGGTCACTTGGGGTCAAAAACTAGGTCACCTGGCCAAATCAGCAGAAAACCTTGTTAACACTCTAGTGGTAACATTTTTAAAGCAATTATCAAGAATCTTGCTAAAAATGTTTGTCTTGATGATTTCTAGGTCAAGTTTGAAACTGGGTCACATGGGGTCAAAAACTAGGTGACCTGGCCAAATCAGCAGAAAACTGTTAACACTCCAGAGGTCACATTTTTGAAATAATCATCATAAATATTGCTCAAAATGTTTGTCTTGATGATTTGAAGGTCTAGTTTAAAACAGTTTAAAACTGGGTCACTTGATATCAAAAATTAGTTAGCCTGACCAAATCAAAGGAAAACCTTGTTGATGCTCTAGAGGTCACATTTTTGAAGAGATCATCATGAATCTTGCTCAAAATGTTTGTCTTGATGATTTCAAGGTGATGTATAGTTTTCTGTCCAGTGACTCTCTTAAGTTTTTCCATTTAGGTCAGTTTCTCAGTAATTATTGGTCCTACAGAGTGATATTTGGTACTTGTGAAGTGTTTGTGTTTAGGTCAGTTTCTCAGTAACTATTGCTCCTACAGCCAATGATACTTAGTACATGCATACATCTTAGCATGGCCTCTTGAGTGCAGTCATCCATATTTGACCTTGACCTTTATTTCACAGTCCATTAGACATGCTACATTGTCTTACTTGTTAATATAATCATTTTGAACTTTGATCAGAATGTTTGCCTTGATCAGTTCTAGATCAGGCTCTCAAAATGCTATGTTGCTCAGGTGAGCATTACAGGGCCATCATGGCCCTCTTGTTGGAAGTTTATAAAGATTATCAATTGCTATAAAAGGATGTAGATGTTATGCAATAGACTGTATGCTTAGTGGTTAACTCAATTAAGGACAAGACAAAATATTTAGACATAATCGTCTAAGTACCGGCGCAAATTTTGTTCATGTTTACATAGAGATATGGGAAAAGGGTATACTAAAGTTTAATAAATTTCAATTTAACAGGTAAAATTGAACATTAATGTGATTCTTTAAATTTCACTGCCACAGGCGATAATAATAGGCTTTTGCAAACAGCATAGATCCAGATGAGACGGCTCATATGAGCTGACTTATCTGGATCTACGCTGTTTGACATTCAGTCTTTCAACTTTACGTATAAACTTCTTTTCAAGCAATAGTTTGTTAAAAAAGAAAAGCAGATGACATTGTCGTTTGGCTGAAATCGGCAACATTCTTTCGTGGAGATTGATCATGAAATATTTTCTACGGTCATTCTCTCCCTTCCGCTGATTCAAGAAGGGCAGTTGTCAGTTTCTGGCGAAAGAATGTGCACAATACTGGTTAACCGCTTAGAGGACTAAGCCTGCCCAGTAAACATGTGGTGAGGTAAACTGACCGCGCTCGACATGACCACCGACATGACCCCATTGGGTTGCACCGAAAGAGTTAATGTTTGCTTTTATTAAGCTTTATGAAATTTCTTGGTTGAAATTAAAATAAAATACACATTATTCTGTTTATAACACAGTTTGTAATAAGATTTTTTTTTATAATTGCCGGGATCCTCACAAACCGACGACCGGCAAATATAAAGAGTCCTTAGTGAGCTAATCGAACACGCTCCCGTATGTAAAAATCCAAAGCTATATTAAGAGACCGGTGCGATTTGCTTGCCATCTGCGCCGGTCAATAATAACATTGCTGCTCTCTTTCATTGCATAATGATAGGTTGAGCCACACACTCAAGACATCTCAGTCGCACATTTTTTCCAGAAGGTTTATGCCTGATTTTACTCATTTGTGATCATGCTCAGCATGTTTTTTTTTTAGGTTTTCTTTTGCTCTGACTTGCACTCAGTATTCTACTCATCACGAAAACACGCCTATATAATTCTGACCCCCTTAAACCCCACTTTTATATAGTAAAACTGGGGTTTACAGGGGTATAAAATATTTTTCTTATTTTGCTAAACAACATAGATTGTGGGTACTCATTAGACTGCCTCAGCTAGGCTGTTCTAATGACTATCCACAATCTATGTTTTGAGAAGAAATATGAATATTATCAAAAAATTTTATCTGAAAATTTTCCTTTTTTGGTTGTAAAATTTTCAATATATTTGAATAGTTGTGTTTTCATAATGTTAATCTGAATGGCCCGATATAGATTCAAGTAGAAGGCCAGCTGTCATTTTGCAGTCATTTTGAATTGTTTTACTATTAACCCTTATCCTGCTGAATAAATTAAGATGCCATGCCGACTTCTAATTCTCAGTACATCAGGCTACTTGATCCAAATTGTTATGCCCCCGCCTACCTTGGCAGGAGTGGGACATATAGCGTTTCACCGTGAAGTTATGTCCGTATATATGTCACGTTCGTAACCAGGTTCAAGTTTACCTGCAAGTTTAGGTGCAAATTTACGTCCGCATTTCTCTTGCAGCTAGTAACTTTTAAACCTTCTGGGCTAGAAAGTTGAAACTTTGTATGACATTTACCTACATCAAGACCTTTTAATGTATGGTACCGTTGCCCCAGGGTCATGCCCCTGGGTGGGGCTAGGGGTTGGGGGGGGTGCATCCGTGTACTGGGGACAGATTTCTTGTTGCTATAAATTTGCTTACTTGATGGCAAGCAGTGCAGATCCAGATCAGTTGGTTTCTTCAGAAGCCAACTGATCTGGATCTACACTTTGCAAAACAGGGTATATCCAGGTTCAGCAGAAGGGTTAAATTGTTAAATTCTGCTACTCAAAATAAACACCACTTCGCTTTCAAGATCAGCTTTTGCCAGTCAAAAATCATGGTTTCTTTCTCGCTATTCTACATTCAGTATTAAGACCATCCCACTAATAAGACCACTTTTAGGCAGTCCCAAAAGTAGTCTAATCAGCAGAATTTTACTGTACTGCATAAATATGTCTTCATGTTCTTACCCCTTGTCATGCTGAATAAATTGAGGGCATGTCATGTTCAGCAAGAAAAGGGTTAATTATCAGATTGTTATCCTATTTTCTCCATATAGTATAGAGAATGTTTTATGTCTTATACAGCCCTAGATAAAAGTAATGTCCAGGTTAAATATTTTCGTATTTCTCCACAAAGACATATGTTTACTGTCCCTTTGACAACACTATTAAAGACGTTTTTTGCTTAGATTTTTGTTTTAAATGAAAATGTTTTGGTCTGCTTGACCATTTCGTATAAGAAACCATTTGTCTTTGCTGTTTCTGTGTTTTGTTCTCAAATATTTACATTAAAATTAAATTTACTGCCAAAAATTGGTCTGACCTATGCAATTTCTACTGTGAAGTTATTTTTTGGAATTTTTGTCCAAGAAAATAGTTTTTACTTTTCTTTGCTTAATTTGAATCATTGACCTCTCTCAATAGTATTGTGAAAAATTCAGAAAAATTGAACAAGTGGAACTTGTTGAAAATATGCCTCCAAGTTATCTACCCTACAGATTTCTGCATAATTTGCATTCATTTTACTATGGGAAAAAGTGAAAATATTTGATTTTTTAAAAACTAATAAGTAAAATAAAACTGTTTGTGCATAGGTAGTTATGACAAATGGTTTTGCATTAAATCCTGACAAAAGTTTACATTTACTTCTATTGTGTACAGCACCAAGCAAACAACAACTTTCTGAAAGATGTCGAAAGCACAGCAGGTTACTTATTAGAAGCACCTCTGTGATTATGTTACTAATAGTCAGGTTTCTCAATTCCTGTGTCATGCAAAAAACGTAACCCTACAATCAGAAAGATATACGGCTGAGTTTTTGTATATATAAAGCTTGGATATTGGTTCATACAAAACGCAAAACGGCTGTATAGCAATGCGAAACTAATTGCATTTTGGAGAGATGCATGCATTTTGCATGATATTGGTTTAGTGGTTTGCCGAGCAACTGTAAGTTCTATTAAGCATATAGTACACAAATATATAGCAACAGGTAAATATCCATTCGCGATAAATTAATCTGTACAGTTAATGTCTGAATATAAATTATCTCTGATTGTTTAAAATTCTTGGCCCGGTTGTTCAAAGTGTCGTTAGCTTAACGAGCTCGTTAAGGGTCATTTCGTTAACTGTTCTAGCGGATTCAATACACAATATTCTGATATTTTTTGCTGAAAAAATGTGAGTAGCTTTTGCACTGCAAAAGCTACTCACATTTTTTCAGCAAAAAATTTCAGCATATTTGCGTATCACTCGATTAAAATTTTAACGAATCGTTAACTAACGACGTCGTTAGTTTTGAACAACTGGGCCCTTGTCCCATTGATGAATATTTTAGTTTCTGGAAATTACGTCGGTTATTATGTTTGGTTTTCATACATTCTAACCCAGTATAGTTCGTCAACAAAGGTTTGGAAATTATGGATATGTAGAAATGCGCAGCAATTCCCCTAAACATGCATTTTTAAGACTTACGTAAGTACAATACAGTGTTCTGTACGAATATTTTTTAAATGAAAAAACCATAAGCACAAATGCCAAAAGATGTCTGGTAAAATTTAAAAATGTGTCATTCAAAATGGTGTCATATAATTTGCAATCAAATGCTTTCTTACAGGTTTATTGTAGCGACCATATTGGACGAAAATTCAAACTTTTTTTGGTGTTAATCTATTTCTGTATACCTTCTAATAAAGGCTATAGAAAAGGGTAAAAGGTTTATTTGAAATGTAATTTGCATGCGAAATTTAAAAATTGATGTCAGACAGGAAAACGGGGTACTCTCCCTTAAATGTGAAAATCAACTGGGATGTCACTAATGATGTCATGTTTGCATATATGCATGAGAAAATAAACATTCTGCCTTCTCTTTTGAGCATTTTTTTCTTTCTTTTTCCATGATTTCAACCTGAATACACAAGGTTTTGTATACTTATAATTTGTTACATTTCAGTTGGGCCTCCATAAAAATGCACAAGTTTTCGCGAAATACAATGAATGCATATCTGCTATACAGGTGTTTTATGTACAGACATTCCAGGCTTTCTTCCTATATCAAAATAAATTGTATATCTTTCCGATGCTAGGGTTAGCAAAAATTGAGTATCAGAGTCCGTACTATTACTGTATGGCTGCCAACTTTGCTTTCTGTGATGTTTGAATGTGTCATGTTTTATAGTTTTGTGCACAATACTTTTATATTGTCAAAATTTCTTATTGCCAGTGGCAATATAAAAGTAAAGTGATTTTTGGCCCAAGTAGTACCAGAGTTCCAGATAAGGGAATTTTTTTTTTCAGCTGTAAAGTACTGACATGTTTCTAATTTCTGCAGCATGAAAACATACATTGTGGGTACTCATTGGTGGGGTGCTTTTAATGAATACCCACAATGTATATTTTCATGCAGAAATAAAAAAGAATATTAACCTGATACCCCCTCTTATCTGGAACTACGTAAAAGCAGGATTCCTTTTATTTTGTAGACCCCAGGAGTGCAAAATTGCAGAGAAATAGGTATTATATCTGAAAGATTCTGTGATATTGCAGTCGATCCTGTAAGTACATACAAATCATACCTTTAGTTAAGATTTTTTTTTTTTTTTTTTTGGGATATTTTATTTCTGAACAAAAGCATATGTTGTGGGTAGTCATCAGGAGTGCCTCACCATATGTTCTGGGTAGTCTTCAGGGGTGCCTCACCATATGTTGAGGGTAGTCTTCAGAGGTGCCTCATCATATGTTGTGGGTAGTCTTCAGGAGTGCCTCACCATATGTTGTGGATAGTCTTCAGGAGTGCCTCACCATATGTTGTTGGTAGTCTTCAAGAGTGCCTCACCATATGTTGTGGGTAGTCTTCAGGGGTGCCTCACACTATGTTGTGGGTAGTCATCAGGAATGCCTCACCATATGTTGTGGGTAGTCTTCAGGAGTGCCTCACCATATGTTGTGGGTAGTCTTCAGGGGTGCCTCACCATATGTTGAGGGTAGTCTTAATGGTGCCTCACCATATGTTGTGGGTAGTCTTCATGAGTGCCTCACCATATGTTGTGGATTGTCTTCAGGAGTGCCTCACCATATGTTGTGGGTAATCTGGACTGTATGTTGTGGGTAGTCATCAGGGGTGCCTCACCATATGTTGTGGGTGGTCTTCAGGGGAGCCTCACCATATGTTGCGTGTAGTCATCAGGAGTGCCTCACCATATATTGTGGGTAGTCTTTAGGAGTGCCTCACCATATGTTGTTGGTAGTCATCAGGAGTGCCTCACCATATGTTGTGAGTAGTCTTCAGGAGTGCTTCACCATATGTTGTGGGTAGTCATCAGGAGTGCCTCACCATATGTTGCCGGTAGTCTTCAGGAGTGCTTCACCATATGTTGTGGGGAGTCTTCAGGAGTGCCTCACATTATGTTGTGGGTAGTCTTCAGGGGTGCCTCACCATATGTTGTGGGTAGTCTTCAGGAGATCCTCACTCTATGTTGTGGGTAGTCTTCAGGAGTGCCTCACACCATATGTTGTGGGTAGTCATCCGGACCTATTCACCTTATGTTGTGGGTAGTCTTCAGGAGTGCCTCACTATTTGTTGTGGGTACTCTTCAGGAGTGTCTCACCATATGTTGTGGGTAGTCTTCAGGGGTGCCCCACCATATGCTGTGGGTAGTCATCAGGAGTGACTCTCCATATGTTGTGGGTAGTCTTCAGGAGTGCACACCATATGTTGTGGGTAATCCGTACCATATGTTTTGGGTAGTCATCAGGGATGCCTCACATATGTTGTGGGTAGTCTTCAGGAGTGCCTCACCATATGTTGTAGGTAGTCTTCAGGAGTGCCTCACCATATGTTGTGGGTAATATGTGCCATATGTTGTGGGTAGTCATCAGGAGTGCCTCACCATATGTTGTGGGTAGTCTTCAGGGTGCCATACCACATGTGGGTAGTCTTCAGGAGTGCCTCAACATATGTTGTGGGTACTCATTAGAAATGTCTCAAAGAGGTGCCTCTGATGAGTACTGACCTTATACCCACTCTTTTATGGAGCTATGATATATACATGTATGTAGTTGAAAACAAACATCGAGTAAGCCTGTTGCAATAAAAAAGTTATTATTACATGTCAAAAACTAGTTAAATACTTGAAAGCACGCTTATTCTTCTACTGTTTTGATTCCTTTTGTAGGGGAGACATTGCTATGTTTCCAATGTTACTGATATTTTGTCATCCATTTTTAGTGCTGTATTTATAATTGTTAGCTCACCTGGAGCTTTCCCTTGACAGTCCGTCTGTCCTCCATCTGTCGGCCGTCGTTAGCTTTTCACATTTTCGACATCTCCTCCAGAACCATAAGTTGGATTTAGCTGAAACTTAGTGGGAGGCATTGTGGCAACATGGAGATTCAAAATTGCTAAAATTGTTCTGTTCCCATATCCAAGATGGCGGCCAGGGTGGCCATCTTGATATTCTTCAAACGGCATCTCCTCCCAAACCATAAGTCTGATTGAGCCAAAACTTGACGGGAGGCTTCACAGTGACATAGAGATTCAGATTTGCTAAAATCGTGCCATTCCAATATCCAAGATGGCCTCCACAGCGGCCGTCTTGAAATTCTTCAAACGACATCTCCTCCCAAACCATTAGTCAGATTGAGCCCAAACTTGATGGGAGACATCGGAGTGACATAAAGATTCAGAATTGCAAAATCAATCCATTCCAATATCCAAGATGGCTGCCATCTCCTCCCAAACCGTAAGTTAGATTGAGCCAAAACTTGTTGGGAGGCATCACAGTGACGATTCAGAATTGCTTAAACCGTTCCATTCCGATATCCAAGATGGCCACCATCTTGAAAATCTTCAAACGACATCTCCCAAACCTTAGGTTGGATTGAGCTGAAACTTGATGGGAGGCAACATAAAAGCAACATAGAGATTCAAAATGGCTAAATCATTCCGTTCTGATATCCAAGATGGCCGCTACAGTGGCAGTTTTGAAAGTCTTGAAATGACATCTGCTCCAGAACTGTATGTTGGATTGAGCTTAAACTTGGTGGGAGGCAATTGGGAGACAAAGATGAGACACAACAGAACATGGTGTCTCATCATGGTCTACTCTGTTTACCATTCATCCAGCAATTTTTAGACAGAACAACAGGTAGTACCGATACATTGTATTTGTTCAAATTTTAGAACAAGTGTGGTTTTGTTTGTGTTGAGGTTTTACGGCCCAGTCAACCCAATGGGGTCATGTGGAGCATGGTCAATTCACCTAACCACACATTTACTGGGCGGGTTTAGGCCTCTAAGCGGTTAACCAGTATTGTGCACATTCTTTCGCCAGAAACTGACAACTGCCCTTCTTGAATCAGCGGAAGGGAGAAAATGACCCTAGAAAATATTTCATGATCAATCTCCATGAAATAATGTTGCCGATCTCGGCAGGGGTTGAACCCATGACCTCCTGGTCTCCAGTCGGATGGCGCATCCAACTGAGCCACCGAGGCCGACAGAACAAGTGTGTAAGCTGTGTCCAAATACTTAGGGTAAATGGCATATTTACCATTGGTTTAAACAATCAGATGAAGTAGGCATCTTCCATTCTCTGCTTTGTTGTTTCTGGTGTTTGCATTTTATAATTATGTAGCCCCTACCAAAGGGTGGGGGACATATTGTTTTTGGGACAGATCCCATTTGTATCGGTGTCAGCATCAGCGTAAAACTTCTTGTCCGCTCTGTAACTTGAATACTCTTTGGAATATTTTGATGATACTTAACTTAGTAGAAATGTAGAACAGGATGAGATGACTTGTCACTTACAAGAATGACAACTCTGGCTTTCTTTATTTTTGAGTTATCTCCCTTTGTTTTGTTGTAAATGCCTGTTTTAAAAAGGGTCATATTATGTGTTAACCCTCGGCGTCCTTCTGTCCGTCTGTAAACTTTTTGTTTTCAGTAAATCCTCCTACAGTTTACATCGGATCAGGCTGAAACTTGATATATAGTTAGACCATGATGTCCACAGCAGCACATATTGTTTCAAGGTTACAGTCCACCAAATATTAACAGAGTTATGCCCCTTTGAAATTTTTTGTAAACATCTGATTTCTGGCTAACTCCTCCTATACATTACATCCGATCAAGCTAATACTTGATAATATATAGACCACAATGTTTAGCAGCGCATATTGTTTCAAGGTTACAGTCCACCAAATATTGTTATGCCCCTTTGAAATTTTTTGTAAACATTTTGTTATCAGCCAACTGCTCCTACAGTTTACGTCCAATCAAGCTGAAACTTAAATTATAGTTAGACCATGATGTGGAGCAGAGCATATTGTTTCGAGGTTGCGGTTTACCAAATATTAGCAGTTAAGCCCCTTTGAAAATTTCTGTAATTTTTTGTTTCCAGCTAACTCTTCTTGCAGTTTACATTTGATCAAGCTGAAACTTGATTTATACTTAGACCATAATGTGGAGCAGCGCATATTGTTTCAAGGTTGCAGTCCACTAAATATTATCAGGGTGCTGTCCCTTTGAAATTTTCTGTATTTTTTTTTTCCTTTCTGGCCAATTCCTCCTACAGTTTATATCCGATCAAACTGAAAACTTCGTAAACAGTTACCTAATGATGTGGAGCAGCCCATTTTATTTCAAGGTTACAGTACAACCTTCGAACACCCCCCCCCCCCCCCCTCCCCTCCACACACACCCACCCCACAATTCTTTGTTTTTGAATTTGATTTTGTGTCTACACAAGAATAGTTATGAATAGTTTGATGATACATGGTAGACATGTAGAACAGGACGAGATGATGTGTTACGTACAAGAATGACAACTCTGGCTTTCTTACTTTTGGAGTTATCTCCCCTTTTTGTGTTTGAATTTGATTTTATGTCCGCTCTGTAACTCGAATTCCATTTGGATTATTTTAATTTTACTTGGTAAAAATGTAGAACAGGATGAGATTAAGTGTTGTGTACAAGAATGACAACTCTGGCTTCCTTACTTTTGGAGTTATCTCCCTTTCTTGTGTTTGAATTGATTTTGTGTCCGCTCTGTAACTCGAAGACCCTTCACAATATTGATGAAAATTGATAGTAGGGAGAGACAATGTGTTGCATACAAAAATGACAACTATAGCAGGGTTAGGGGACATTTGTTTTTTTTTGTTTTGTTTTTGTTTGTTTTTTTTTTGTTGTTTTTTTTTTTTTTTTTTTTCAAAAAAAACTTTTCTAGTATGGATAAATGAATACTTCGGACTTTCGGTTTTCCTGGTGTTGTTCTTACTCTTTGTAGCTTTGTGGTTCTCGCATTGTTTTCTGTTTTTTGTTGTTTTTTTATGTATGTGTTGTGATGCTAGCATTGTGATTACTGTCTTTAATAGCTGCCCACTTTGCTTTCTGTTTTAGTAGGTGTGTTGTGTGCTAGCATTTTGGTCACCTTTACAGCTGCCCATTTTGCTTTCTAATTTACTAGTTGTGATTAAGAGTGGCATCAGGACACAGGGTGAAGTTGGCTGGCGTAAAAGTGCTTTAAACCCCCCAATGGTTTATTCTACTGACCGTTCTAAGGCGGTGGTCCCGGTGTTAATCTTACTCTTTGTTGCTTTGTGGTTTATTCTACGAGGCCATTTCTTTTATGTCTTATTTTATGTGATTTGTTCTTGTGTTTTTCAGTCCTTTTAGCATTGCGATAACCTCACTTGGGGAAGAGAGAGCTAATCTTAGTGCTTTTCTTATGTTTGGTTGATTTGCGCTTGTTTGGTTTTGTCTGTTTCCTCTTCCTCTTGGACTTTACCCTTTTTGTTATGAACAATTGTCAATATTTCTGAAGTAAAACGCATTTGAAGATTCCAAAAATTAAGTACTATGTGAGTATATGAAATCACTTTAAATCAGGGAAAGAGTTAAATTCTAAAAATTCAAGTACAGTAACCCCAGTAGGTTACTGACATGTTTTATCTTTTACAAACAAAAGCATTCAAAGGCAGTTACTGTGTGCAAATTTCATGGCTGTTTTTTCAGAAGTAAAAGAACAACTACATCTTATAAAACCGTTCATGATTTTTTGACACACGTTGTAGGTACCATACTTATCCTGATATTTGGACAAGTTCATTTAGCTACTAGATGTGTGCAATAAGCGTTAGCTGAATGACCGCCAGTGCAGACTCGGATCAAACTGCTTAAAACAGTTTGATCCGAGTTTGCACTGCCGGTCATTCAGCTAACATCTTTGGATGTAGAAAAAGACCAAACTGCTTTGGGAAGTTAGGTCTTTTTCTACATCCAAGGACTTGTTTTGATTGATTGAGTTGATTTTTTTATGGCTCAGTCAACCCATTATGGTCATGTCGAGCCTGTCAGTTTATTTAAACACATTTTTCCTAGGCAGGCTTAGTCCTCTATCAGTGACCTGATCACCAATCCGGCATGCATCTGACTGAGGTACTGAGAGCGGCTCCAAGGACTTGTTAAGGTGTATTTGGTGATAATTCTGGGATTATTTTTCTTATTTCTCCATAAAAACACAGGTTGTGGGCTAATGAGTGCCTCAGTGAGGCACTTTTAATGAGTATCCACAACCTATGTTTCTTATTACTCTATAAAAACATATGTTATGGGTACCAAGCAGAAGTGCCTTAGTGAGGCACTTCTAATGAGTAACAACAACCAATGTTCTTTTATGGAGAAAATTATCCCAGAATTATCATCAAATACTCCTTCTTATAAAGTCTTCTATAATTTTTTATAATTTCTCCATAAAAAACATAGATTGTACGTACTTATTATGTCTCCCTCCCCCTTTAGGGTTGGGAGACATATTGTTTGTCCCCTGGGCATTTGTCTGTCAGTCTGTCTGTCTGTCACACTCATGTCTGCTCTATAACCATTCAAGCTATCTTCACGAAACTTCATATAAATATTAATCAACATTAGACGCAGTGCAGAGCGTAAGAGCCATAACTCTTGCATTTATACTTTTGAGTTATTTCCCTTGGACTCTGTCACAAAATTGTGTCTGTTCTATAACTTGAAAACCATTCAAGCTGTCTTCACGAAACTTCATATAAATATCAATCAACATTAGACGACATGCAGAGGACAAGAACCATAACTCTTGCATTTATAATTTTTTAGTTATTTCCTTTGCACTCAGTCAGAAACTCATGTACGCTCTATAACTTGAAAACCATTCAAGCTATCTTCATGAAACTTCATATAAATACGAATCAACATTAGATGACTTGTAGAGCACAAGAACCATAACTCTTGCATTTATACTTTTTGAGTTTTTTCCCTTTGAACTTTGTCCATCACAAAATCTTGTCCGATAACGGGCCCCCGTAGCCTAGTGGATAAGAGAGTTGACTCTTAATCCATTAGGTTTCTCACCGCTGTGGTTCGAGCCTGGCTCGGGTCATATGTGGGAAAGCCAAGTTCTGCTTACGGATGGTCAGGTGGTTTTTCTCCGGGTTCTCCGGTTTTCGCCCACCTTCGATGAACGATCGGCTCGATATAAGTGAAATATTCTTGAAAGGGCCGTAAAACCCAAATCAAAAAAGAAAAAAAAAAAAAAAAAAATCTTGTCCGCTCTATAACTTGAAACCTGTTCTAGATATCTTCAAGAAACTTCATGTAAATATCAATCCACATCAAATGACATGCAGATTGCAAGACCCGTAACTCTTGCGTTTAATTTGAATTATTTCCCTAGGACTTTTGTCCGTCATAAAAAACGTGTCCACTCTATAACTTGAAAACTGTTCAAGATAGCTTCACGAAACTTAATTTATATGAATATGAATCAACATTAGATGAGGTTTCAAAGTGCAAGAACCATAACTCTTGCATTTATACTTTTGAGTTATTTCCCTTGGAATCTCATTAGTTAATTATCCCAGAATTATCATTATACATTCCTCATTATAAAGTGTTCTGCTACATGTTCATTGTTTGCTCAGGCATGTCTGTCCAAAATAAATTTTGGGTAAATATGATGCAGTGAAGTCTTTACGGAAATTATCACAGTGTATAATCACGTGACCAGTGGACAGTGACCGAAACCGGAAGTTGCGACGCTGTCCGACGGACAATCGCAAAGTTGGCATAGCATTTCAAGGTGTATGACCTGTGTTTATTTTTATTTTTATCTCCTTTGGCATGCAATTTGCATGTTACAAGTACAGTGGACTATTGGTTAAATGTCAGTTTATATTCCACAACAACATAATACCCAAATGATGATCTTTTAACAAAGAGAGAGAATAAAACGTTCGGATCGATCAGAACAATTTGTCATGTCAGTCTACGCTGAGCTACATTTCGCATCATTTAAAGTCAATTATTCAAATACATGAGGGGTATTTTTTAACAATTGTTTGCATAATAGCCATTTCCCAAGTCATCTGTAGCCATGCTTTAGCCTAGTCTACCAATTATTAGAATTTTGAGGCATAAACAGATACACACCCTCTTCGCCATGACTGTCCACAAAAATGTTCGGTTGCTAGTTTATACTGTCTGCAAAATTGCGATTCAATGTTTGCATACAAAGACTTTCTTTACAATTATAAAACTGCAAAAAGAAAAAAGAATTGAAAAAAAATAATAATAATAAATAAATAAAAATATAAAAAAAAAAACATTTGCTCAGTCGTGATTATGAATTTAGAAAGAAACAAAATATTCTAATAATAATAATAACTCTTAGATCTACTTGTGGATGCTGCATCAAAACAGCCTGTTGACCAATATTTTTATATTGTTTACACTATGTTCCCCTATGTATTCTTTAGAAATGAGTAATTTAACTCGTATAGTTCATTTTCATAAATTGTACTTTGCCTCTGTGACCTTAATATTGTAATTTCTGATAAGGTATTTTAATACCCTTTCCAAAGCAGCAAATATTATTTCTCTAGCAGTTATACTTTTATACTTTGTCAGTTATACACCCTAACACCCCAATGTGAAATGTAATATAAAAAAAAATCATGTTCACATAATATCAAATGCAGCCTAGATATTGTACCAATAAAGTGAATTCTTAATTTAACATTATTGCTTAGTAATATGGGATACATAGGCGCATTTCAACATGTTTCTGCCATACCATTCTGCCCATGGTAACATAGTTAACATCTAAAATATTTACATAATGTAGGCTTTGGTGATTTACTCTGTGGTTATCCGCATCAGTATTTAGTGTCTTTTTTGTATCATTTAGAAGTTTTTTTGTAAGCATTTCCAAAACTGCAAATTTAATGCCGATATTCTTTGTCAGTTATATACATTTCATACTGTTAACAGTAAAGTTGCTATATGCATCAAGCCACTTTTTCATAAAATACTGTACTGAAGTTTTCGATTTATGGCAAATGCTTATAATTTCTTTGTGTCTTAATAAAATATATACATGACTTTGCTTAATAATTTATCAGTGGTAGTATCTGTAACACTGTAATGTCTTATTTTTAAGGATTTTTGTCTCTGTAAAAGTCTTTATGTATACTTTTATCTCTTGAATTAATACATGGTTTTAAAATAAGATATTTTGGTCAGAATAAAAGGATACAAATGACACTTTCCCTTATTTATTTTGTTGCACTACCAGGTTTGATACATAGATAATTCATTTATCTGCAATCTAGCTAACCAGTGCATATCAATTCAAGAATAATATATATATATATATATATATATATATATATATATATATATATATATATATATATATATATATATTATAGCTTGCTACACTCATTTTTGTGCATGTATTTAAAACCAGAATAGTATTCACATGTAATCCTGTAATCCTGATTAAAACAAAATGTTTATCACTATCATAAGCTGCCGCAGGACATGTAGGGCCTGTGAGTACAGCGATGACTGGTCAATGTCTTTCATTGTGCTCAATGAATTGCAAAGGACCTCAACTTTTTTTGTGCAGACTGCAAAGACTGATCAGACTGAGCAGACAACCATACAGATCTGAGTATTTCCCAGATGCACAAGTCATTTATTTGTTTTGCCATGCTGCGGCTTAAATACATTAACGTTACATCATAATCAAGGTAATATGATTTCCCCCAAAACAAATAGTGTTGCTTTATTTTTAAATATACATAATACAATAATCCTAAACTATTCGCTATTTAAGGTAATATGATTTCCCCCAAAACAAATAGTGTTGCTTTATTTTTAAATATACATAATACAATAATCCTAAACTATTCGCTATTTAACAGAATCATTCACCATCAGCAGGTACTAGGTTGTTGTCATTTCTGAAATTGCAATGGAAAGAAAAGGTGACAAAAGAATACCTTATCATATCTTGGCGTCAAATAATCTAGTAATAAATAGTATATCAGGGGTAGGGACCAAAGACATTTTTTTATCTAATTATAGTTTTTTGGCAGTTGAATTGACATCAGACTCTGCCGTAAGCCATATAAGGCTCAGCGACACAACCATTCCTATAAGTTATTTTATATTTTCACCAGCCTGATAATAAAAAGTACACGGTTTGGAGGTCCATTTTAAAGTAACAAAGAGAATGAAAATCGTTAAGTTTAATGTTGTTATGTGTTTCTCTTATCACTTATATCACTAATAAAAATCATAACAAGGCTTTTGTATAATTTTATATCTGTAATGGTTTTCTTATCACTATATTGATGATAAACCATAGCAATCATTTATTTAATGTGTTTTCCATCAAATTGTTTCAGGTATGACAGACTTGTATGTGTTGTTTTTTACATGGTATTTCATAATAAGCAGATTTTATTGAAGCAAATTGTCTTCTAGCCAGCATTTTTTTTTATTCTATGCACTCTGGTAACAAAGAAGTGCCAGAGTGTGCATGCTGCGTATTTGGCTGCATCTAATTGCAGTGCAGTATTGGTATACTGTATTTGACCTAATTACCGCACATACCCCTATAATCGCACAGTCAAGAAATTCCGTAGTCTTCAGATTACAACCAGTGTACTTATTTCTTTACTTCTTTACAAAGGCATATGTTGTGGGTACTCAATTTGAATTGCATCGACAAGTCGATGCAATTCAGATGAGTACCCACAACATATGCCTTTGTAAAGAAAGTCAGAAAAAATCGTGTAGTCATCATTAAATAAGTCCTTTTCTGATCTTTTTTATAGTGTATCCTTAGTAGATAGATACATATTTGACCACAAATGAGTGTGTCCTGTAAGTTTGAAAAACCTAAGCGCACAGTGTGGTAATTAGGTCGAATACGGTATGTGTGATTTAATATAAGCGTGATAAACACTGCATTTTTATGTAAACTCAAATAATGACATAGTTCTCCTTGAATAATTTGTGCCCTCAGAAAAATTATTTTCATTTTATTCATACTTTTGGGTAGATATTAGGAAAGTATGGAGTATTTTCATTCATGGAGCTCTACTGAAAAGATTTTTCCTGCAAACACTGTCTAAACAGCATTCTGATGTCACAGCACTTAAACTGACATATAACATGTATAACAGTATTAAGTATGCAATATTTCTGGAAGTCTAGATGGATTAAAGGTTTAGAAAGTTAGCTTTATGCATAGAGCATAAAAACAATGAAGAGATCATATCAGATAAGTATAACTGAAATATTTCTGTATTTATTATAGAGTACATTTTACTATTTTAAAGGTAAAATTATCAGTTGGATTTATTATAGAGTACATTTTACTATTTTAAAGGTAAAATTATCAATTGGATACACCAGCAGATGATTGGCTAGGGTTTTCTTTTATGTTACTCACCAGACTATAAAGATATCTAAGAAATAATTAACTATGCTTGTTATTAATAGAGTTAAAGGGCTGATTTACATACAGTATCAATTTATACAATGCAAATTAAGTGTCACTTAAAAAGTAACGTATATAACATTAAGAAGTGTATGAAGAATTTATTCAAAACATATACTATATTAAACCAATAATAATAGTTAAATACATTTTACCAAAAGCATGCTATGGTAGCAAAAAGCATGCTAGTAAGCATGAATAGGGAAACTTTAATATTCACACCAAATTATTTTATTGTTTTGAGGGTAACGTTAGTAACATTACTGTTACATGTAAATGCCCCCATCGCCAAAGGGTTAACATGTTATTTTATTTATTATATAATGTAATTTCAGAAAATCATAGTGTATTTTTTTTTCATTTTGAATTTTGAATCAAAGAAAACATCTTTTTTATATCTTATTGATATCATTATTGGCATTTTGTCAGAAATTTTACATATACCTATTTTGATATTATGCTTAATTATTTTTTTTTTTTTTTTTTTTCAAGTCAAAGAACTTTACTCCCTCAAAGTCAAGCATAACATGACATCACAAGAAATAGAAATACAAAGTTGCAAGTTAGGATGTTTACCGTATTTCATATATATATATATATATATATATATATAAAATGGTTCAGAATAGTATTAGGTCAACAAGGGAATTATAGCCGTCCAATATCTGTATCACATGGTCCAATATTTGTATCACACGTGGGATCTATTTGGGCCCCATATATGTATCTTGAAATATTGTTATTTATCCAGGATTATGTTAGTTTTATCTCAGGGTCCCAGATATAAGCATTTATTTTTAAAGATATCAAATTATGCCTTTATGGGACCAATATAGGTGTTATAAGGGCAAAATAACTCCTATATGGGGCTCATGTTGGACCAGAATGGACTAAATTCTCAGATTCTGCCAATGTGGCTCCCATATATACATGTATGCTCTGTGGCTGCTTTGCTTTTGGACCATTTTCACAGACACGTGTCAGACAGTCCTGATTTTGAATTATTGCTATTGCCAACTTTGCGGACAGTCAAAATATTTACTTCGGCAACTTTTCGACTCATACAGTTTCAATTTTGTGGACAGTCATGGTGAAGAGGGTGTGTATCTGTTTATGCCTCAAAATTCTAATAATTAGTAGACTAGGCTAAAGCATGGCTACAGATGGCTTGGGAAATGGCTATTACGCAAACAATTGTTAAAAAAATATCCCTCATGTATTTGAATTATTGACTTTAAACGATGCAAAACGCAGCTCGGTGCAAACTGACATGGCAAATTGTTCTGATCGATCCGAACGTTTTCTCCTCTCTCTTTGTTAAATGACCATCTTTCCAGTATTATGCTGTTGCCGAATACAACCTGACATTTTACCAATAGTCCACTGTACTTGTAACAAGCAAATTGCCTGCCAAAGGAGATAAAAATAAAAATAAACATAGGTCATACACCTTGAAATGCTATGCCAACTTTGCGATTGTCCGTCCGACAGCGTCGCAACTTCCGGTTTCGGTCACTGTCCACTAGTCACATGATTATATACTGTGATTTTGTCTCTCTCTCATTTTTTACATGGCGTTTTACTCTAAAGAAGTAAATTAGCAAATTTTTTTAATTATTCACTGCATTCAACAGTACCTATGCACAACAAGTGGATGCAGGTTTACAACAAGTTCCACTTATTCAAATTTACTGAAATATTCTCATTATTGTGATGTAACATCAATAATTTAAATTTCTGAAGAAAAGCAAACAATATGTTCAAATTAAAAAAGTCCAAAAATCCAGTTTACCATAGAAATTGCATGTGGTAGGTCAGATCCATTTTAGGCCATAAAACTAATTTTTACAGTAAATATTTGAAAAAAAAGAATGCTCAGAAACAGAAAAGACAAACAGTTTTTGATACAATATTGTCAAGTCACAAATCAATTTTTCCATTTATGATAAGTCGGCAAGGGAAAAATGTCTTTCCGAAGGATATCTATCATCATATGACATTATTCTGTACATTTAAAAGGGATTGGATACACTAAAATTAGTCTTGGTTAATTTTCTGCCAGTTTTCTTACAAGGGAGACAACTTTCTTGACATGCTGTTTGTTTTTCTGCATTCAAATCTCTTCAGAAAAGGGATTCTATGCCACAAGAATTGGGAGCAACTTCTTTTCTTTTGAAGTTGATCCTTTTTTGAAAGGAAGCAAAAACAACAGAGTTGCTTCCCCTGAAAGGGTATCTATTCCCCTTACCACTCTGGGCTAATTCATCAGATGGCAAATTGATGACATTTTCATATTTTTCCCAGGAAACAGGAGTTGACATTTCATGCAAATAGTTTCCATTAAAGACAACATGCAAATTGTCTGAGAAAAATGGAGACCATCACAAAAACATGTCTATATAATATTGACCCCCTTAAACCCCACTTTTATATAATAAAACTGGGTTTTACAGGGGTATACATTATTTTTCTTATTTCTGCCCAGAAACATAGATTGTGGTACTCGTTAGAACTGCCTCGCTGAGGCGGTTTTAACGAGTACCCACAATCTATGTTTTGACCAGAAGTATGAGAAATATCCGAATTTTTATCTGAAAATTTTCATTTTTGGGTGGTTAAAATGTTCAGTATATTTGAATAGGCGTGTTTTCATAATGCAATTTGCATGACACATCAAGTCCTGTTTTCTGGAAAAAATAAAAAAAATATTTCAAAATGTTGTCTCCTGAAAGTTTTACTCAGAGTGCTAAGTGTTAAAAAAAAATTATTTCAGGTTCAGATGTTAGAGCAATATGCTGAAGTGATTGGAAACACCTTTTCTAATAATGATTGCGTGGTATATGTCTTAGAACGCATTAAATATCTTACAAGGTAAGTAGCCAGTGAAAAAGTTATCTGGCTAAGATTCCCCAGGGAAGCTCTCTGGTTAGCTCATCTGGAGCAGAGCTCAAGGCAGGCCTCCTAAGGGAACCTTTGAAACCTTTAAAAACCTTTAATTTACTTAAAATCCTTTAAAACCTTTAATTTAGCTGAAAAACCTATAAAAACCTGTGTTTTATTAGGAATACCTTAATTTTTAGCCATTTAGTTGAGCTGTGTCACATTCTGAAAAGAGGATCATTTTGGTTTGCATGTAAATTATATTGATCTCTGCCATTGACAAAACAGCAATCTGAGACTGCAAATGATCCAGTTGTGAAGAAACAGAACGTGAACTGTTGAACTCATGGCAGTGTATGCCGTAATGGCAGGTTTTAACAGCATAGAATCTGGAAATGGGGAGAGAAAATTGATGTCTTCATAGGTATTTCATTGAAAATTTTGCCAGAAAACCTGTATTTGACCAAAAATAGCCTGTATAAAAAAGTTTTATTTTCAAGAGACCCTGCTAGGGAGCCTGTCCAGGTCAGCTTATGTGATCATTTGTTGACCATCCATCAGTCTGTCTCTCTGTTAGCTTTTCACATTTTCAACAACTCCTCCTGAACCGTTGAACAGATTGATTCGAAACTTGGTTTGGGGCATCAGGGTTAGTAGATCAAAATAGCTAAAATCGTTCCGATTTGAAATCCCAGATGGCTGCTATGGCCGCTGTCTTGAAACATCTTTTTTGATCTTCTTCTCCTGAACAAAAGGCCAGTTAACTTGAAACTAAATAGGAAGCATCTGGGTGACTTGTAGATTGAAAATAGCTAAAATCGTTCCAATCGGAAATCTATGGCGACCATCTTGAAACTCTGTTTTTTTGCCTCGTCGCCTGAGCCAGAAGGCCAATTGACGTGAAACTTGGTAGGAAGCATCTGGGTGACTTGTAGATTAAAAGTAGCTAAAATCTTTCCAATCTGAAATCTAAGCTAGCTGCCATGGCCGCAATTTTGAAATTCTTTTTTTCACTTTTTTTCCTGAACAGAAAGGCCAGTTTACTTGAAACTTGGTAGGAAGCATCAGGGTGACTTGTAGTTTAAAAATAACTAAAATCCCTCTGATCGGAAATGCCAGATATAAGGCGCCGTCTTGAAAATCTATTTTTAGCTCACCTGAGCTATGCTCAGGATCAGCTATTGTGATCACTTTTCGTCCGTCGTCCATCTGTCCATTTACATTTTCAAACGACTTCTCCTCTGAAGCTGCAGAGCCAATTTTGCTCAAATTTCATATGGAGCCTCCATAGGGTGGGGGAACGAAAAATTGCTAAATGGTTGCAGTCCATTGACCAAGATGGCCGCCATGCCCATATATGGTAAAAACCTTTAAAAATTCTCCAGAACCGAGGATTCCTTGGGGCTGAATCTTTGACGTGAATCATCGGGGACGGGAGGTTTACCAAAATTTCTAAAAGAATTGTCGTACATTGACATTTGACCTTTTTACGGCAAGGTCAAGTTCGCTTCCCTATGCATTTGTATGAGCCCCATACAGTTGAATGGGAAAATTGTTGAGAATTTCAAACGACTTCTCCTCTGAAGCCTCTGAGCCAATTTCGCTCAAATTTCATATGGAGCCACCTTAGGGTAGGGAAACAAAAGATTGCTAAAATTGTCGCGGTCCGTTGACCAAATTGGCTGTCATGCCCATATATGGTAAAAACCTTTAAAAATCTTCTTCTCCAGAAACAAAAATGCCTTGGGGCTGAATCTTTGCACAAATAATCGGGGATGAGAGGTCTACCAAAGTTGCTAAAAAGATTATAGTACATTGACATTTGACCTTTTTACGGCAAGGTCGCTTCCCTATGCATTTGAATGAGCCCCATACATTTGAATAGGAAAATTGTTGAGAATTTCAAAGGACCTCCTCTGAAGCCACTGAGCCAAATTTGCTCAAATTTCATATTGAGCCTTCTTAGGTTGAGGAAACGAAAGATTGCTAAAATGGTCGTGGTTCATCGACCCAGATGGCCACCATGCCCATATATGGTAAAATCCTTTAAAATCTTCTCCAGAACCGAGGATGTCTTGTGGCTGAATCTGTGCACAAATCATCTGGGACAGGAGATCTACCAAAGTTGCTAAAAAGATTATAGTACGTTGACATTTGACCTTTTTACGGCAAGGTCAAGTTTGCTTCCCTATGCATTTGTATGAGCCCCATAACATTTGTATGGGAAAATTGTTTAGAATTTCAGACGACTTCTCCTCTGAAGCCACTGAACCAAATTTAGTCAAATTGTTAGCTCACCTGAGCAAGAAGTGCTCATGGTGAGCTATTGTGGTCAGTCAATATCCGTTTTGTGTCGTGCAGCGCGTGGTGTCAGCACTTGCTTTAAAAGCCTACGCCCCTGGGCCAATTGACTCGATACTTTGTAGGAAGCATGGCCCCCATCTTGAAAATCTATTTTTCACTTCTTCTCCTGAACCGAAAGGCCAATTGACTCGAAACTTGGTAGGAAGCAGCGGGGTGACTTGTAGTTCAAAAATTGCTAAAATCATGCTGATCGGAAATCCAAGATGGCTGCCATGGCAGCCATCTTGAAAATCTATTTTTCGTTTCTACTCCTAAACCCAAATGCCAATTAATTCCAAACTTGGTAGGAAGCATTGGGGTGACTTATAGATCAAAAATAGCTAAAATTGTGCCGATTAGAAATCTAAGATGGCTACCATGGCCGCCATCTTGAAAATCTGTTTTTCGCTTCTTCTCCCGAACTGAAAGGCCAATTGACTCCAAACTTGCTAGGAAGCATCAGGATGACTTCTAGATCAAAAGTAGCTAAAATCTTGCCAATCAGAAATCCAAGATAGGCGTCATGGTAGCCATCTTGAAAATCTATTTTTCACTTCTTCTCGTTAAACCCAAAAGCCAATTGACTTGAAATTTGGTAGGAAGCATTGGGGTGACTTGTAGATCAAAAATGGCTAAAATCGTTCAGATTGGAAATCCAAGATGGCTGCCATGGTGGCCATCTTGAAAATCTATTTTTCACTTCTTCTCCTGAACCGAAAGGCTTATTGACTTTAAACTAGGTAGGAAGTATCAGGGTGACCTGTAGAACAAAAATAGCTAAAATTGTCCCTATTAGAAATCCAAGATGGCCACCATGACAGCCATCTTGAAAATCTATTTTTCACTTCTTCTCCTGAACTGAAAGGCCATTTGACTCAAAACTTGGTAGGAAGCATAAGTTGTTGGTAGGAAGCATTTGCTTAAATTGTTTGGATCGGAAATTCAAGATGTCCACCATCTTGAAACTCTTTTTTTTGCTTAATTTCCAGAACCAAAGGACCAGTTGATTTGAAAATTGGTAGCACGCATTGGGATGACTTGAAGATATTAAAATAGCTAAAATTGTTTCAATCGAAAAACCAAGATGGTGGCTATCTTGAAAATCTTTTTTTCCCCTCTTCTTCTGAACTGAAAGGCCAATTGACTTGAAACTTGGTAGGAAGCGTCGGGGTGACTTGTAGATAAAAAATAGCTCAAATTGTTGCGATAGGAAATCCCAAATTTGGGCCATGGCATCCATCTTGAAAATCTGTTTTGAACTTTTTCTCCTGAACCAAAAGGACAATTGACTCAAAGCTCATTGGAAGTATTGAGGTGTCTTGTAGATCAACAGTAGCTAAAATCATTCTGATTGGAAATCTAAGATGGCTGCCATCTTGTTTATGTTTATTATATTTCCCTGCCACTGAGCTGTTTACATGTATAAAATCATGATTTTTCAGAAACCACGTAGCCATTTGCCACCAAATTTCACATTGATCCTACTGTTGAAATGTGATTGAGAGTTTGTTCAAATGCTCATATATATTCTTCTTCAAAATTCAGAATTGCTTAAATGATGATCTTTTCATTAGTTGCAATGACAGGATTGGAAAAATGTTGCATGACATCTGCAGTGGCTATGTCACTCAGGTGAGCAACCTGTGGCCCCGTGGGCCTCTTGTTCACTTCTTCTGAACTGAAAATTCAATTGACTTGAAGGCCAATTGACTTGAAACTTCGTAGGAAGCATCAGGATAACTTGAAGATCAAAAATAACTTAAATTGTTCCGATCAGAAATCCAAGATCACCTCCATCTTGAAAATCTATTTTTCGCTTCTTCTCATGACCTGAAAAGCCAGTTGACTTGAAACTTGATGGAAAACATCGGGGGGACTTGTAGATAAAAATAGCTAAAGTTGTTCAGCTCCAAAATCCAAGATCGCAGCCATGGCTGCCCTCTTAAAAATCCATTTTGAACTTCTTCTCTTGAACCAAAAGTCATTTGACTTGAAACTTGCTAGGAAATATTGGGCCACCTGTAGATCAAAAATAGCTAAAATCTTGCCGATCCAAAATTCAAGATGGCTGCCATGGCCGCCATCTTCAAAATCTATTTTGAACTTCTTCTCTTGAACCAAAAGGCCTGTTGACTTGAAACTTGGTAGGAAGTATTTGGGCAACTTGTAGATCAGGAAAAGTTAAAATCTTTCTGATGGGAAATCCATAATGGCAGCCATCTTGAAAATCTGTTTTGAACTTCTTCTCTTGAACTCAAAGGCTAATTGACTAGAAACTTGCTAGGAAATATCTGGGCAACTTGTAGATCATAAATATATAGCTAAAATTGTTCCAATCAGAAATCAAGATGGCCACCATCTTGAAAATCTATTTTGAACTTCTTCTCCTGAATCGAAATGCCAAATGGCTCAAAACTTGGTAGGAAGAATTAAGGGCAACTTGTTAATCAAAAATTGCTAAAATTATTCAGATCAGTAATCCAAGATAGCCGCCAACTCTGCCATCTTGAAAATCCATTTTGAACTTTTTCTCTTGAACCAAAAGTCATTTGACTTGAAACTTGCTAGGAAATATTGGGCCACCTGTAGATCAAAAATAGCTAAAATCTTGCCGATCCAAAATTCAAGATGGCTGCCATGGCCGCCATCTTGAAAATCTATTTTGAACTTCTTCTCTTGAACCAAAAGGCCTGTTGACTTGAAACTTGGTAGAAAAAGTATTAGGGCATCTTGTAGATCAGGAAAAGTTAAAATCTTTCTGATGGGAAATCCATAATGGCAACCATCTTGAAAATCTGTTTTGAACTTCTTCTCTTGAACTCTAGGGCTAATTGACTAGAAACTTGCTAGGAAATATCTGGGCAACTTGTAGATCATAAATATATAGCTAAAATTGTTCCAATCAGAAATCAAGATGGCCACCATCTTGAAAATCTATTTTGAACTTCTTCTCCTGAATCGAAATGCCAAATGGTTCAAAACTTGGTAGGAAGAATTAAGGGCAACTTGTTAATCAAAAATTGCTAAAATTATTCAGATCAGTAATCCAAGATAGCTGCCAACTCTGCCATCTTGAAAATCTGTTTTGAACTACTTCTCTGGAACCCAAAGGCCAATTGACACAAAACTTGATAGGAAATATGAAAGCAACTTGCAGATAAAAAATAACAAAAATCGTTCCGATGCAGAATCCAAGATGGCTGCCATGGCCATAATCTTGAAAATCTAGTTTGAACATCTCCTGAACCAGAAGACAAGTTGACTAGATACCATCTTTTGTATTAAGACGAAAAGTCGCATCAACAATGGGGTCTCATACATCAGGCTTTCTGGAACCAGATCGTTTGGATCAAGTCACAGATGTTTAAACAGCAACACACTGACTTACACGTGTTTCTCTGTTATATATATATGCTTTCTTACTGACTGACCAATTTTTATTAAGGGGTTTTAGCGTTTGTTAATAGTCTTTTCAATTTTTTTTTTAAATCCATTTCACATATATGTCAGTTGCCATAGTGCAACTGTGTGTGTGTGGTTTTTTTTTTTTTTTTTTTTTTGTTTTGTTTTTTTTTTTGTATGTTCCTACCCCTAATCACTACAGTCTACCACCTTTGGGTCTTTGGAGGTATTTTGAAATGTTTTTGTTTATATGACATGTTCTCTTTAGATAAAATGAAATGTGATTTCAGCCCATGTCATGCTTTGAAAATACATGCATTCAAAACATTTCAAATATATGGTTCTTTGATCCAAAGGTGTAGTTTGTTGTCACTCATTGTCTGCATAGGGAAAACATTTAAGTTGGCTGCCTTTGCTCTGTCGGAGTAGCAGACTGGAGATTGCACCAGAAGACTCTTGATTCACAACTGCACAATCTGACGGTTGGTATTGAGGTAGAATCTGCGGTTTGGCTCTGGGGACCGAGCAGGGGCGGTCAATTGGTGTAAGCGATGCAAGTTTAATTCCAGTATTACCACTGCCATTTTGTTTAGCCAAACAAATCCAAATGTCCAAGAATGTATTCGACCAGAAAATAAAGATAAAAAAACGCCTGAACACATCAATTTTTTTAAAAAGTCCCTAAGAATGTGATTGCCTGTTGTCAGTCAGTCCGTCCCTAAGAATGTGATTGCCTGTTGTCAGTCAGTCCGCCCGAGCCCACGAATGGGCATATATTGGGTAAACATGAATGGGGTACTTGCCATTTATTCCGTAAGTGTCCAAAGTAAGTACACAATTTATTTGAGGCACATGTTGGATATTTAGGCATCTGGTTTAGTATTTTGAGCCGAAAAATTAAGACTGTAGTAACCAACAAATGTCAATACGTACGAGCCTCCGTGCGTCCATCCGTTAGCTTTTCACATTTTCAACAACTCCTCTAGAACCATTGAACAGATTCACTCGAAACTGAGTAGGAAGCATAGGGGTGACTTGTACATCAAAAATAGCTAAAACCATTCCTGTCTGAAATCCAAGTAAGCAGCAATGGCAGCCATCTTGAAAATCTATTTTTTGCTTCTTCTCCTGAACCCTGCAGCCACTTCACTTGAAACTTGGTAGGAAGCATCAGGATGACTTGTAGATCAAAAATAGCTAAAATCTTTCGATCAGAAATCCAAGATGGCTATGGTGGCCATCTTGAAAATCTATTTTTCACTTCTCCAGAACCTAAAGGTCAATTATTGTACCCCGCCTTTTCGAAGAAAAGTGGAGGGACACTGTTTTTGGTTTTCCGTGGTGCGTGGCGCGTGGTGCGTGGTTCCGAGTTTTTAGTAGGTACTTTGTCCCCTTAATTCCTCCCACAGTTTCTGTCTGATCCTTTTGAAACTTTACAGATGTATTAAGGATGGTCTGAAGATATGCATGTGGTCTTTTCAGAATCCTGAAATAATTTTTTATCACTTTTTCCGCATTTTTAACTTAGACATTTTTTGAGTTCTAATACTACAGAAGTGTATAGGGAGCAGGTACCTTGTCCCCTTAACTCCTCCCACAGTTTTTGCCGATTCTTTTGAAACTTTACAGGTGCTTTAAGGATGGTCTGAAGATGTGCATGTGGTTTTTTCAGAATCCTGAAATTAATTTTTATTACTTTTTAGACATTTTGAACATAGACATTTTTTTTAATTCTAATATTACAGAAGCGTATAGGGAGTAGGTACCCTGTCCCCTTAACTCCTCCCACAGTTTTTGGCCGATCCTTTTGAAACTTTACGTGGGCTTTTAGGATGGCCTGAAGATATGCATGTGTTTTTTTCAGAATCCTGAAATAATTTTTTTTCACTTTTTCCGCATTTTTAACTTAGACATTTTTTGAGTTCTAATACTACAGGAGTATATAAGGAGCAGGTACCTTGTCCCCTTAACTCCTCCCACAGTTTTTGGCCGATCCTTTTGAAACTTTACAGGTGCTTTAAGGATGGTCTGAAAATATGCATGTGGTTTATCCAGAATCCTGAAATTATTTTTATCACTTTTTACACGTTTTGAACTTAGACATTTTTTTACTTCTAATATTACAGAAGTCTATAGGGAGTAGGTACCTTGTCCCCTTAACTCCTCCCACAGTTTTTGGCCGATCCTTTTGAAACTTTACAGGTGCTTTTAGGATGGCCTGAAAATATGCAGGTTGATTTTTCAGAATCCTGAAATATTTTTTTATTACTTTTTCCGCATTTTTAACTTAGACATTTTTTGAGTTCTAATATTGCAGAAGTGTATAGGGTGCAGGTACCTTGTCCCCTTAACTCCTCCCACAGTTTTTGTCCGATCCTTTTGAAACTTTACAAGGGCTTTTAGGATGGCCTGAAGATATGCATGTGGTTTTTTTTAGAATCCTGAAATAATTTTTTACCACTTTTTCTGCATTTTTAACTTAGACATTTTTTGAGTTCTAATACTACAGAAGCGTATAGGGAGTAGGTACCTTGACCCCGTAACTCCTACCATAATTTTAAGCCGATCCTTTGAAACTTTACAGGTGCTTTAAGGATGGTCTGAAGATATGCATGTGGTTTTTTTTCAGAATCTTGAAATTATTTTTTATCACTGGTTTCCTGCTTCAATACTTAGGTAATTGATACAGGACCAATGGTCCTCTGGTTAACTTTACCATTTTTAACACCTCAAATAAAAATAAGGCGGGGGACATAAATTCCCCATGGAATTTGCTTGTTTTAAACTTAGGAAGCATCAGGGCGACTTGAAGATCAAAACTAGCTAAAATCATCCTGATAGGAAATCCAAGATGACCCCATGGCGGCCACCTTGAAAATTTTATTTTAGCCTCTATTCCTGAACCAAGAGGCCAATTGACTTGAAACTAAATAGGAAGCATTGGGGTGACATGTAGATCAAAAATAGCTAAAATTGTCCCTGTAGGAAATCCAAGATGGCCACCATGACAGCCATCTTGAAAATCTATTTTTCCCTTCTCCTGAACTGAAAGGCCAATTGACTCGAAACTTGGTAGGAAGCATTGGGGTGACTTGTAGATCAAAAAGCTAAAATCATTCCAATTGGAAACCCATGATTGCCACTACGGTGGCCATCTTGGAAAAATCTATTTTTTTGCTTTTTCTCCTGAACCAAAAGGCCAATTCATTTGAAACTTAGTTGGAAACATCGGGATGACTTATAGATCAAAAGTAGCTAAAATTGTTCCAGTTGGAAATCCAAGATGGCCACCATGGTGGCCATCTTGAAAATCTATTCTTCCTTCTTCTCCTGAATTGAAATGCCAATTGACTTGAAACTTGGTAAGAAGCAGCCGGGTGACTTGTAGAACAAAAGAGGCTAAAATTGTCATGATCGGGAATCCAGAATGGCGGCCATCTTGAAAATCTATTTTTTGCTTTTTCTCCTGAACCAAAAAGCCAATTGACTTGAAACTTGGTAGCAAGCATCGGAGTGACTTGTAGATCAAAAACAGCTAAAATTATTCCAATTGGAAATTGAAGATGGCCGCCATGGCATCAGTCTTGAAAATCTATTTTTCAGTCTTTTCCTAAACTGAGAGGCCAATTGATTTGAAACTTGGTAGGGAGCATTGGGATGACTTGTAGATCAAAAATAGCTAAAGTAGATCTGATAGGAAATCCAAGATTGCCACTATGGCGACCATCTTGAAAATCAGTTTTTCGCTTTTTCTCCTGAATCGAAAGGCCAATTTACTTGAAACTTGGTTGGAAGCATAGGGTGACTTGTAGATCAAAAATAGCTAAAATTTTTCCAATTGGAAATCCAAGATGGCCACCATGGCAGCCATCTTGAAATGTATTTTTCGCTTCTCCTCCTGAACTGAAATGCCAGTTGACTTGAAACTTGGTAGGAAGCATCAGGGTGACTTGTAGATCAAATGAGGTTAAAATGGTTCCAATACGGAAGCCAAGATGGCCATAATCAGGCCATCTTGAAAACCTGTTTTTCACTTCTTCTCCAGAACCGAAAGGCCAATTGACTTAAAACTTATAGATAAAAGATATATAGTGAAAATTGTTCCTATCAGAAATCCAAGGTGGCCATCATCTTGAAAATCTATTTTTTGCTTCTTCTCCAAAACAGAAAGGCCATCTGACTTGAAATTTGGTAGGAAGCAAAGGGTGACTTGTAGATCAAAAATAGATAAAATCTTTCTGACCGCCATCTTGAAAGTCTATTTTATGCTTCTTCTCCTGAACCGAAAGGTTAATTGACTTGAAACTTGGTAGGAAGCATTGGGGTGGCTTGTTAGCTCATCTGGAGTTTTACTCCAGGTCAGCTTATGCCATATGGCCTTTTGTCCGTTGTCTGTCCATCCATCAGTCGTCAGTCTGTTGTTTGCTTTTCACATTTTCGACATCTTTAGAACAATAAATTGGATTGAGCTGAAACTTAATGGGAGGCAATTTTGCAACATGGAGATTCAGAACTGCTAAAATTGTTCCGTTCCGATAGCCAAGATGACCGCCATGGCGGCCATTTTGAAATTCTTCAAATGACATCTTCTCCCAAACCAGTCGGATTGAGCCAAAACATGATGGGGGCTTCACAGTTGGACAAAGATTCAGAATTGTTAAAATTCTTCCTTTCGGATATTCAAGATGGCCACCATGGAGGCCATCTTGAAATTCTTCAAATGACATTTCCTCCCAAATCATAAGTCAGATTGAGCCAAATCTCAATGGGAGGCATCGGAGTGACATAGAGATTCAGACTTGCTAAAACAGTTTTGTTCTGATATCCAAGGTGACTGCCATGGCGGCCATTTTGAAATTCTTCAAAAGACATCTCCTCCCAAGCTATAAGTTGGATTGAGCCAAAACTTGATGGGGGCTTCACAGTTGGATAGAGATTCAGAATTGCTAAAATTCTTCCTTTCGGATATTCAAGATGGCCACAAAGGAGGCCATCTTGAAATTCTTCAAATGACATCTCCTCCCAAACCGTAAGTCAGATTGAGCCTTGATGGGAGGCATCAGAGTGACATAGAGATTCAGAATTGCTAAAATAATTCTGTTCTGATATTCAAGATAGCCGACATCCCCTCCCAAACCATACGTCATATTGAGCTGAAACTTGATGGGAGGCATCGGAGCAACATAGAGATTCAGAATTGCTAGAATAGTTCAGTTTAGCTATCCAAGATGGCCGCCTGGGCTGCAAACAAATCCTAAATTAGATTGAGCCCGTGGGGGGAATCTGTCACAGTGTGACAATTTCTGCCCAATAAATAATAAAATAATAAAAGATAAAAAAAATAATAATAAAAAAAACAAAAAAAACAATAATAATAATAATAATGGTGAAACTGCATAAATGGGTAAATGAAATGTATCTTATGTGATTATGTTTTGAAATATGATATAAAATGAAGCATGAAGTAGAAGAAGAAGAAAAAAAAAAAACAATATTTATGAAAGTATAAAATTTAGAATTAATATTTCTCAGTGTCACTTTCCCTGTAAGGTGTTTTGATTATTATCACAACATAAGCTGTGCTCATAAGTGAAAATCTGATTGTTTGAAACATTGGGTGAGAAAATGCTTAATAGTTTAATTACTTTGATTAACAGCAGATACCCTGATCTGAACTGTACACACTGTCAAAGCTGCCAGATTGAGTTGTTTGTTTGCAAAAAGAAATGGCTTGATTGATAGAAATTAACCAGAGCAAAAGAGATCTTAAATTTTGTTAAGTACCACCTGATTATAACTTCATGCCAAACTGGGCTTTGGTCAATTTAATCTTTACACTTATCAAACTTCTTTTATAATGTTGAGCTTTTGGCAATTCCAACTTCCTTGAGATATTATGTCACCTGTTTGAGAAGAAACATATTTAAGATGGGCTGAAACTTAGCCTCTTCAGTCTATCACTGGTATTCATACATACTGCATCAAGAATCTAGGCTCAGCTATTCTCCGAACTTGAGATAGCTTAATCTGTGAACTTGGGTATTGTGTGCTTTAGCTTGAAACATTAGGACTTAAGTTAGTGACTTGGAAGAAATTTAGGACTTGGATTCATTTGGACATTCAAACTGAGGGAAGTACATTATTTACTTATCTGGAACTCTGCATTTATTTTAAGTTAGAACTTTGAGGAGGACATTTGCATAAGTAAAAGGAACTTGATGAATTGATCATTAAATAATAATTAATATTTAGGGAAGTGACTTAATACTGAGAAACTGTTATTTAGTTAGATTTATAAAGAAGATTTATTTAGGAAAGAACTGTTGTTTACGTTACTTACATGACATTTTATTTGTGATATTTGGCATGAACATTTAGAATAATTTTGGGTAAATTTGAGAAATTCTACAACTGTGTTTGGACTTGTTATTTCTTAGAAATTAGGAACTTTACGTGTCTGATTAAAGGTTTAATTTAATCAGACCGGACCCCGTAACTGGGAATGAGGAAACAGTAACAGGATACGGCTAGAGCTAATTCCCCAAACTTTGCAAAAGCCGTATTCTGTCACAAGCGGTGTGTGCGGGACTGAGGCAACTGTAGTAGTCGTCATATCAGGCTCAGGTCAAAGACAAAGACCAGAACCAAGCGATAGCTACTACAGCAGCGACAGCAGCAAAGGATACAGCAGCTGGACTATAGTCACTCACAGACAGCACCTTCCCCTGAAGAGGAACAGTCCAGCCGACCAAGAAGGAGGCAGCCAGCATCCCCCATCTCCGGATACCCCAACAACGAATACAACCCGACGCCCCCCCACATTCCCCATCTTTCTCTCCCGGTTGCATACTTGATGGGAGGCATTGGGGCCACATGGAGTGATAGAATTGATAATATCATTTTGTTCTGATATCCAAGATGGCCCCATGTCGGCCATCTTGAAAATCTTCAAATGACATCATCTCCAAAACCGTAAGTCGGATTGAGCTGAAACTTGATGGGAGGTATCGGAGCAACATAGACTTTCAGAATTGCTAAAATGGCTTTGTTCCAATATCCAAGATGGCCACCTCTGTGGCCATCTTGTAAATCTTCAAACCACGTATGCTCCCAAACGATGTTGGATTGAGCCCAAACTTTGTGGGAGGCATTGGGGTGACATGGAGATTTAGAATTGCTGAATTGGTTCCGTTCCAAGATCCGAGATGGCTGCCATGGTGGCCAGCTTGAAAATCTTGAAACAACATCTGCTTCTGAACGGTAAGTCAGATTAAGCTGAAAATTGGTGGGAGGAATGGGATGACTAGGAGATTCAGATCTTCTAAATTCATTTCATTCTGACATTCAAATTGGCCAACACAACGGCCATCTTGAAATTCTTCAAATGACATCATCTCCAAAACAATAATCCAGATTGGGCCCAAGCTTGACAGGAGGCATCAGAGCAACATGGAGATTCAGAATTGCTAAAAATTATTCTGGTCGAATATTATCTGAAATGGCCCCCAAGGTAGCCATCTTGAAAATCTTCAAACCTCATCTGCTCCAGAATGGTAAGTCAGATTGAGCCAAAACTTTGTGGGAGCCTATGGGCGACATGCAGATTCAGAATTGCTAAAAACATTTTGTTACAATATCCACAATGGCTGCCATAGCAGCCATCTTGAAGATCTTCTATTGTTAACTCACCTTGAGCTTTGTTCCAGAGCTTATGCCGTGAGCTGTTGCCTCAACCATATGTCTGTCAGTAACTTTTCAGATTTACGACATCCTCAGAATAGTATCCATGATGGCCGCCATGGCGAATGGGCAGCCATCTTGAAGTCTTCAATTCTTATCTGCTCCAGAACAGTGTCAGATGGAGCAGAAACTTGGTTAAGGCATTGGGGCAGCATGGAGATTTAGAATTGCCAAAATGCTTCAAATCAAATCTGCTCCCGAACGGTAAGTCGGATTGAGCTTAAACTTGATGGGAGGCATTGGGGTGTTATGGAAATTCAGAACTGCTAAAATTGTTCTGTTCCAGTATCCAAGATGATTAATGCCATCTTGAAATTCTTTAAACTACATCTCCTCCCAAACAGTAAGTCAGATTGAGCCAAAACTTGATTGGAGGCATTGGGGTGACATGAAGATTTAGAATTGCTAAGTTCAGCTCCAATATCCAAGATGGCGACCATGGTGGCAATCTTGAAACTCTTCAAACAACTTCAGATCCTGGATAGGCAATCTTATCTGATAGCCAAGATGGCCACCATGGCACAATGTAACATATCATGATCAGCCTAAGCCAGGTGAGCAATTTCTGGTCCACTTGGGCTAGTTTTTTTGCCTAAGCAAAAGGCTAATTGATTTGAAAGCTTCATTTGAAGCCCCAATTAGATTAAAAATACTAAGATAGTACAGATTGGAAATCCAAGATGGCGACCATAGCGGCCATCTTGATAATCTACTTTGAACTTCTCCTCCTGAACCAAAGTGCATTTGACTTGAAACTTGGTAGGAAGTCTTTGGCTGACTTGTAGATCAAAAAACGCTGAATCGGTTTCTGACAGAAGTTGATGTTAGCTGCCACAGCCGCCATCTTGAAAATCTGTTTTGAACTTCTACTTGGGAACTAAAAGTCCAACTGACTGGAAACTTCGTAAAAGGGATTGTGGTGATTTGTAGAACAAAATTAGCTAAAATTGTTCAGATTGGAAATCCAAGATGGCCACCACAGCGACCTTCTTGAAAATCTGTTTTGACTTTTTTCTAAACCGAAAGGCTAATTGACTTAACACTTGATAGGAAGTATCAGGGTGACTTGTAGATAAAAAAATAGCTAAAAATTGTTCTGATGGGGACAAAGATGCCTTTTGGACAAGTTGGTCCAGGTAAGTGATATGTGGCCCTATTTTACCAAAGCCATATTTTATGTGAAGTTTCAGTGTCACCAAATAAAAGCTAAATTCCATAATGAGTTACAGTTAGGTACAAAGACTAAAAGTTTTTTAATTAACCCTTGTCCTGCTGAATATATCTAGATGCCACGTCCACTTCTAATTTTCAGCCAATCAGATTACTCGATCTGGATTGTTACAATAAATTCACATACTTAATGGCAAACAGTGCAGATCCAGACCAGTTGGCTTCTTCAGAAGCCAACTGATCTGGATCTACACTGTTTGCAAAACAGGATATATCCGGGTTCAGCAGGACAAGGGTTAAACTGTCGGCTACCATACCCATATGTTTCATTCTTTAAAAATGTTGCCATAAGCTTGGTCAGGTGAGCTACAGGGCCATTGATCCTCTGATTTTACCTTACCCAGAGCTCCAGATAAGATTGGGGTATCCACATAATACTTTCTTTATTTCTCCATGAAATTGTTTGTTATGGGTACCCATTAGAATTGCCTCCAAACATATGTTTTAGTGAACAAACAAGAAAAATGTCAGTACTTTTGGGTGGTAAAATGTGCCTTTTCTCTAGTTAAGCCCACCAAGTCCCTCAGTGCATTTGTTGCAAGATTGCGGCAATTTATAGTGCATTCTAAGTGTATTAACCCATTGTAGTCAGGAGACCCGTAAAAGGGTAATTGGCAAACAGTGCAGACCCAGATCAGATGCCGCAGAATGCGGCATCTGATCAGGGTCTCCACTGTTTACAAATAGTTTAGCCATTTTTCTTTAGGAATATCAAAATCTCATAGCCAGACGTACCTAAAATTGAAATTGGACTCTTCCAATATATAGAGTGGGAGAATCTATTCAGTATACAATGGGTTAAGTAGTTTATTTGATATGTCAAAGTTTTGCAACCTGTGACTTAAGTCATGCTTTACCAAAACTGCTAAAATTGTTCTCCTCTAATCAAAATGGGCACCAGAGCTAAAAATAGAAAACCTTAAACGACATCTCCTAGGCAAATGTCCCAATTTCAAAATAATTTCATAGAAATGATTCCCATATGACCTTTTACCAGAATTGCTAAAATCGTTCCACTAGGCAGAACAAAATTGCCGCCAGAACTAAAAATAGAAAAACCCTTAAATGACATCTCCTCCAAGGCCAATGGCCTGATTTCAAGATAATATCACAGAAATTTCTCATATGACCCTTTACCAAACTTGCTAAAATCTGGGGGACACAAGGTTGAACAAAATGGCTGCCAAAACTAAAAATAGAAAAACCTTTAAACAATATTTCTTCCTAGGCCAGTGGCCCACTTAAAAAAAAAAAAAAATCACAGAAATATTTCTTTATGGGCCTCTGCTGAACCAGAGCCACCTGAGCTGAAAAGACATGTTGAAAAACCTTTCATTGACATTTCCTCCTACTGCAATGGCCTGATTTCAAGATAATTTCATGGCAATATTCCTCTTATGAGCCTTTACCGAAATTGCTAAAATCTTTTCTTTCCCCTGAACAAAATGGCCACCAGAGCTACAAATAGAAAAACCTTAAAGTAACATCTCCTCCTAGGCAAATGGCCAGATTTCAAAATAATTTCACAGAAATGTTCCTCTGATAACCCTTTACCAAAATTGCTAAAATCATTTGGCTCCATTGAATAAAATTACTACCAGAGCTAAAAATAGAAAAACCTTAAAAAGACATTTCCTTCTAGGCCATTGGTCTGATTGAGCTGAAGGTGGGAGGCATTATGGCTATACATGGAGATTCAGAATTGCTAAAATCATGCCGTTCAAATATCCAAGATGGCTGCAGTAGTGACCATCTTGAAATTCTTCAGTCGACATCTCTTCCCAACCTGTAAGTTGGATTGAGCCGAAAATTGATTGGAGGCATCATAGTGACATAGAGATTCAGAATTGCTAAAATCATTCTATTCTGATATCCAAGATGGCCACCTTCATCCTCTAAAAGGCTGACAGATTTGGAAATAATTTCACAGGATTATTCCAGTGACCCTTTAACAAAGTTGCTCAAAATCATTTTGCTCCACTGAACATGATGGCTACCGGAGCTAAAATTAGGCAAACTTTAAAATGGGACACAAAAATTGCACAGCAGTGTGGAAACCACACTAAACCAATGAAATGATACTACAAGCTTCTAAACAATAATGAGTCTTAACAAAAATACTGATTGTTTTACAGGCATATAGAACCCTTCCCATACAAGAAAATAGATCAAAGATAGATAAATATCAGAATAAAAGGAGATAACAGTTACGGAGCAAAGTTTTTGACCTGGAGAACCTGAGGTGAATCATCTTGAAGACTGTGGAAATGGAGTCAGCAGACGCATTACGAAAACATGCCTATTCAAATATAATCAGAATTTTACCTCCAAAAAATGAAAACTTTCAGATGAAAAATTCTGGTAATTTTACATTTCTGCTCAAAATATATATTGTGAGTACTTGTTAGAACTGCCTTGGCGAGGTGGTTCTAAGAAGTACCTACAATCTATGTTTTTGAGCAGAAATAAGAAAATTAATGTATACCCCTGTAAACCCTAGATTTACTGTAAAAAAAAAGTGGGGTTTAAGGGGGTCAAAAACTGTATAGGCGTGCTTTCGTGATGTGTGGAAATGGAGTCAGCATTCAGGACGAAAAATATTGTAACAGAAGCCATGCTAGCTTTGATCATCGTGACAGTTGTATGATCTATTACTTGATGAAATCTGGCTTTGAACAGAATCTTAGTTTAGAGAGAGCTAACAGTGCAAGGCAATATGTCTGAACCATATACCCCATTACGAAAACACGCCTATTCAAATATTTAGAAAATGTCACCGCCAAAAACTGAAAAATATCAGATAAAAAACTCTGATATTTTTCATATTTCTGCTCAAAACATAGATTGTGGGTACTCTTTAGAACCGCCTCAGTGAGGCGGTTCTAATGAGTACCCACAATCTATGTTCGAGGCGGTTCTAACGAGTACCCACAATCTTATGTTTTCAAGCAGAAATAAGAAAAATAATGTATACCCCTGTAAACCCCAGTTTTACTATACAAAAGTGGGGTTTAAGGGGGTCTAAATTATATAGGCATGTTTTCGTGATGCATAGCTACAGATAAGGCACTTATTTCAACCAACAAATTCTGATATTCTTATGCCACCACAAAAACATATGTTGCGAGTGCTCATTAGAAGCCGTCATAGAGGCACTTCTAATGAGTACCCACAATATATGTTTCCTTGAAAAAACAAGGCATCACGAAAACATGCCTATATAAATTTGATCCCCTTAAACCCTACTTTTATACAGTAGAATTGGGGTTTACAGGGGTATGCATTATTTTTCATATTTCTGCTCAAAACATAGATTGTGGGTATTTGTTAGAACCGCCTCACTGAGGCAGTTCTAATGAGAACCGACAATCTAGAAATGTGAAAAATATCGGAGTTTTTTTTATCTGAAAATTTTCAGTTTTTGAAGGTGAAATTTTCTATATATTTGAATAGAAGTGTTTTCGTAATGAAAAATATAATGTGGATTCCCGCTCTTATCTGGAGCTATGTTGTACCCAAGTTGAATGATCATGTGAACATTGCTAACTCATGTAGAGAAGTTTTGGACAGACTACACACAGAGGCTGCATCTTTAGCTACAGTAAATCTTGACACACTGCAATTGAGGTGAATTATCACATGAACCTGGCAAATGAAGTCAACATGTCCTGGTACCAAAAATCTTGGCAAACTACACATGAAGTAAATACGGTAATAACCTTGCAAATGTAATCAGCATCTTCAGTGCAAAAGTTTTTTACAAGCTACACATGATGTGAATGATCTCATGAACATTGCAGTTAGAATTATTATCTGTAGTACAAATGTTCTTGACAAAATACACAACCTAACACGGGTGATTAATCACATGAACCTTGCAAATGGATTTGACATATCCAAATACAAAGCTACATATGAGGTGAATAATCACAATAATGTTGTAAATGGAATAACCATATTCAGTACATGTACAAAAGTTATTGAAAAGCTGCAATGGTGAATGATCACATGAACCTCATGAATGAAGTCAACTTCTTCTAGTACAAAAGTTACTGACAAGCTGGCACATGAGGTGAATAATCACATGAACCTGGCAAATGGAGTCAACATCTCCAAGTATAAGTTGTTGACAAACTTACACATGTAATCACAAAGTAAGAAAGTTACTGACCAGCTTACACTTGAGGTGAAAAATCACATAAACTTGGCAGATACAGTAAATGTCCTAAAATTTTGAACTTTTTATTCCCTACTCTTCTTAGCTCACCTGTCACATACTGACAGGGTGAGCTTTTGTGATCACATTTTGTCCGTCGTCAGTCCATCCGCCCATCCGTTTGTGCATCCGCAAACAATTTCTTCAGACAACATCTCCTCCTCAACCACTGTTTGGGTTTTGACCAAACTTCACAGGAATGATCCTTGGTTGGTCCTCTTTCAAATTTATCTAGGTCAGAGGAGCTAAAAATAGATTTTTAAACTGAAAACTTCAAAAATCTTCTTGTCTGAAACCAGAAGTCCCCCATCTTTGATATTTGGTATGTAGCTTCATCTGGTGGACCTCTACCAAAACTGTTCAAATTATAGCCCTGGGGTCAAAAATGGCCCCGCACCAGGGGTCACTTGTTTTACATAGACCCATATAGGGAAAAGGTTTAAAATTCTTCTTGTCTGAAAGCAGAAGACCCAAGCCTTTGATATTTGATACAAAGCTTCTCCCAAGGACCTCTACCAAGATTGTTCAAGTTATTGCCCTGGGGCCAAGAATGGCCCTACCCTGGGGCAGACATGTTTCACATAGACTTATATAGAAAAAAAACTTCAAAAATCTTCTTATCTGAAACCAGAAGGCCTGGGTCTTTGGTGTTTGGTACATAGCTTCACCTAGTGGACCTCTGCCAAGATTGTTCAAATTATAGCCCTAGACATGTTTTACATACTTATATAGGAAAAAATCTTTAAAAATCTTCTTGTCTGAAAGTACAAGGCCTAGGCCTTTGATATTTGGTATGTAGCAAATCTTACAAGAGTGTTCAAATGATGCACCTGGGGTGAAAAGCAGCCCTGCCCAGAGGGGGGATAAGTCACTTTTTTTACATACAACAAAAAGCCATTGACAATGATTAGGCCTAGGACTATCAAACTAATAGGGAGGATGGACCTAAAGAGTAGATGACATTTAAGTCAAAGGTCAAGGTCACTGTGACCTTTAGTACCAAAAAAACTTACAATTTTGCAATGCTTCTGGTTAGGACCCTCAAACTTAGTAGAGATGTTGGTCCTCACCAGTAGATGTTCCTGACTGCAAAGGTCAAGGTCACCAGGACCTTTAGTACTAAAAGCTTGATAACTGCAATGCTTGGGGCTAGGACCCTCAAACTTAGAAGGGATGTTGGTCCTCACCAGTAGATGACACCAAGGCCAAAGGTCATGGTCAAGGTCACCATGACCTTTAGTACTAAAAAGCTTGATAACTTGGCAATGCTTGGGTCTAGGTCCCTCACTTAGAAGGATGTTGGTCCTCACCAGTAGATGACATGTACAAAACAAGCTTATAACTCAGCAATGCTTGGGGCTAGGACCCTGAAACATAGTAGGGATGTTTCTTATGACCAGAAGATTACCCTGAAGGCAGAGGGCATGGACCTTTAAAACCGCATCTCTGTTAGCAATGCTATACATATCATGATTCAGATGAGAGATATAGGGCCATCATGGCCCTCTTGTTTCTCTTCCTTTTTCCTTAAAGGCTCCATATTTCTCAAAAATAGACATTTTACTATCCAAGAAAGGTTTAATAAATTGATATATGGTATTAATACAATCATAAAACGTGGCACCTGACAGCCTCTAAACTTTCACTTAGTCTCTCGTTCTTGAAATGAAATGAGACTAACTGAATTTTTACAGGCTGTCAGACTCCACATTTTATGATGGGTTTAATAAATTCATAGTATTAATAATATATATTAATTTATTAAACCTTTCTTGGATAAAAAAAATGTCTATTTTTGAGGAATATGGAGCCTTTAATTTTGCTTTTTATGCAGTTATTTCTTAAAATAAATGGCAAACAGTGCAAACCCTGATCAGATTGCTCCTCCTTCAGAAGCAGTCTGATCTGGGTCTGCATTGTTTGCATATGCCATTTTATCAGAAATTGTTGTATATGAAATTTTAGGACATTTCCTATGCATATCTTTTATTTGGAGTTTTATCAGAATTAAGCCGGCCTCGGTGGCTCAATTGGATGCACCGTTCCACTGGAGACCAGGAGGTCGCGGGGTCAACCCCCGCCGAGGTCAGCAGCATTCTTTCATGAAGATTGATATGAAATATTTTCTATGGTCATCTCCCTTCTGCTGATTCAAGAAGGGCAGTTGTCAGTTTCTGGCGAAAGAATGTGCACAATATTGGTTAACCACAGAGGACTAAACCTGCCCAGTAAACGTGTGGTTAGGTAAATTGACCGCGCTCGACATGACCCCATTGTATTGACTGGGCCGTAAAACCTCAACACAAACAATCATCAGAATTAAGGGTGAGATTTATGCAATTAAATATGATTTAACTCTTGTCATGCCGAATAAATTAAGATGCCACGCCCACTTCTAATTTCCAGCCAATCAGATTACTTGATCTGGGTTTTTGATAGAAATTCATATATTTAATGACAAACAGTGCAGATCCAGATCAGTTAGAAGCAAACTGATCTGGATCTTCACTGTTTGCTAAGACAGGGCATGTCGTTTTAAGCAAGAGAAGGGTTAAATTGTGGTTCTACTTTGTGTGTGGGGGGGTAGGGGGGGAGGAGGAAGAGGATAAGGGGTGCTAAAATGTTTCTTCTAGTTATGTTGTATGTCTCCTATTCTTTCTGTGCCTGGAAAAAATTGTGCTTTATGGTTGTAGCATTTCCTGGGTAATGTCATTTTATTGTCCCCGGCCTTTTCGAAGAAAAGCGAGGGGACATGGTATTTGGCTTTTGGTGGTGCATGGTGTGTGGTTCCGAGTTTGTAGTCGGTACCTTGTGAGCATAACTCCTACCTTTTAAAACTTTACAAGTATTTTTATCATGGTCTGAAGATGTGCATATGCTTTTTACAAAATACTTAAGTTAATTTTTTTTTTTTTTTTTTTTTTTTTTTTTTTTCACTTTTTAGCTCACCTGAGCCGAAGGCTCATGGTGAGCTATTGTGATCACTCACCGTCCATCTTCGTCGTCGTCGTCGTCCGGATGTCCGTCTGTCCACAATCTTTAAACAACATCTCCTCCTAAACCACTGGTGGGAATTTGACCAAACTTCACAGGAATGATCCTTGGTTGGTCCTCTTTCAAAGCTGTTCAAATGGTTCCGGTCCATTGCATATCTAGGTCACAGGAGCTAAAAATAGATTTTTTAACTAAAAACTTAAAAAATCTTCTTGTCAGAAACCACTCGACCGATTTCCATATAATTTTGCAGAAATGTTCCTTTGGTGACCCTCTACCAAGATTGTTCAAGCCATTTGGATTCGTCAAAAATATGGCCGCCAGGGGACGGGGCTTATTTTCCCTATATTATCTATAAAGAAAACTTTAAAAATCTTCTTGTCAGAAACCACTGGACCGATTTCAATATAATTTTGCAGAAATGTTCCTTTGGTGATCCTCTACCAAGATTGTTCAAGCCATTTGGATTCGTAAAAAAACATGGCCGCCAGGGGGCGGGGCTTATTTTCCCTATATATCTGTATAGAAAACTTTAAAAATCTTCTTGTCAGAAACCACTGGACCGATTTCAATATAATTTTGCAGAAATGTTCCTTTGGTGATTTTCTACTAAGATTGTTCAAGCCATTTGGATTCGTCAAAAAACATGGCCGCCAGGGGGCGGGGCTTATTTTCCCTATATATCTATATAGAAAATTTAAAAAATCTTCTTGTCTGAAACCACTGGACGGATTTCCATATAATGTTGCAGGAATGTTTCTTTGGTGATCTTCTACCAAGAATGTTCAAGCCATTTGGATTCGTCAAAAAACATGGCCGCCAGGGGGCGGGGCTTATTTTCCATATATATCTGTATAGAAAACTTTAAAAATCTTCTTGTCAGAAACCACTGGACCGATTTCAATATAATTTTGCAGAACTGTTCCTTTGGTGATTTTCTACTAAGATTGTTCAAGCCATTTGGATTCGTCAAAAATATGGCCGCCAGGGGGCGGGGCTTATTTTCCCTATATATCTATGCAGAAAACTTTAAAAGTCTTCTTGTCAGAAACCACTGGACCGATTTCCATATAATTTTGCAGGAATGTTCCTTTGGTGATCCTCTTCCAAGATTGTTCAAGCCATTTGGATTCGTCAAAAAACATGGCCGCCAGGGGACGGGGCTTATTTTCCCTATATATCTGTATAGAAAACTTTAAAAATCTTCTTGTCAGAAACCACTGGACCGATTTCAATATAGTTTTGCAGAACTGTTCCTTTGGTGACTTTCTACTAAGATTGTTCAAGCCATTTGGTTTCGTCAAAAAACATGGCCGCCAGGGGGTGGGGCTTATTTTCCCTATATATCTATATAGAAAACTTTAAAAATCTACTTGTCAGAAACCACAGGACCGATTTCAATATAATTTTGCAGAAATGTTCCTTTGGTGATCCTCGACCAAGATTGTTCAAGCCATTTGGATTTGTCAAAAAACATGGCTGCCAGGGGGCGGGGCTTATTTTCCCTATATATCTATATAGAAAACTTAAAAAATCTTCTTGTCTGAAACCACTGGACCGATTTCCATATAATTTTGCAGAAATGTTCTTTTGGTGACTCTCTACCAAGATTGTTCAAGCCATTTGGATTTGTCAAAAAACATGGCCGCCAGGGGGCGGGGCTCATTTTCCTTATATATGTATATAAAAAACTTAATAATTCTTCTTGTCAGAAACCACTGGACCAATTGCTATATAATTTTGCAGAATTATTTCTTTGTGATTCTGTACCAAGATTGTTCAAGCCATTTAGATTGTCAAAAAACATTGCTGCCAGGGGGTGGGGCTTATTTTCCCTATATATCTTTATAGAAAACTTGAAAAATCTTCTTGTCAGAAACCACTGGACCAATTTCATTATAACTTGGCAAAAATGTTTCCATGGTGACCCTGTACCAAGATTGTTCAAGTAATTGTGATTCGTCAGAAAACATGGTCGCTAGGGGGCGGGGCTTATTTTCCCTATGTATCTATATAAAAAACTTTAAAAATTTTCTTTTAAGAAACCGTTGGACCGAGTTCAATGTAACTTGGCAGGAATGTTGCTTTGGTGACCCTCTACCAAGATTGTTCAAGCCTTCATGATACATCAAAAAACATGGCCCCTGGGGGGTGGGGCTTATTTTCCATATATATCTATATAGAAAACTTTAAAATTCTTCTTGTCAAATACCTCGTGACTGATTTCAATAATGCTTTAGTAACCCTCTACCAAGAATGTTCAAGCAATCCTGATTTGTCAAAAAAACATGGCTGCTAGTGGGTGGGGCTTATTTTCCCTATAGATCTAAATAGAAAACTTTAAAAATCTTCTGGTCAGAAACCACTGAACTGATTTTAATTTAACTTGGCAGGAATGTTCCTTTGGTTACCCTCTGCCAAGTTTCTTCAAACTGTCCTGATTCATCAAAAAAAAAAAAAAATGTCCCGTAGGGGGTTGGGCTTTATAGCAATATAAAACACTTTAAAAATCTTTTTGTCAGAAACCACTGGACCAATTTCAAAATAACTTGGCAGAAATGTTCCCTTTCAAGATTAAGTCAAGTCATGATGTGTTAAAAAGAAAAAACATGGCCTTGTGTGTTGGGGGGAAGGGGGGGGGGGAGTGGGGGCAGGGCTGTAAAATTTATACATAAATCTTAGAGCAGTGAACTTGGCTGAATCTTCAACAGTAAGTATGCAAATCTGTTTGATCAGGTGAGCGATATAGGACCATCATGGTCCTCTTGTTTCACATTTTTAACTTAGACTTTTTTTCGCATAGTTCTAAGTTTGTAGTGGGAACCTTGTGAGCGCAACTCCTCCTACAGTTTTATACCGATCTTTCTGAAATTTCACAGGTATCTTAATCATGGTCTGAAGATATACATGTGCTTTTTACAGAATCTTGAATTTTTTTTTTTTTTTTTTTTTTTTTTTTTTTTTTTTTCAAATTTTTTACATTTTTAAGTTAGACTTTTTTTCGTGCTTCAGTACTATGAAAGTGTATATGTAGTAAGTACGTTGTGAGCGCAACTCCTCCTACAGTTTTGGACCGATCCTTTTGAAACTTTACAGGTGTTTTAATCATGGTCTGAAGATATGCATGTGCTTTTTACAGAATCCTTAATCCTTAACTTATTTTTTTTCACTTCTTTCTCATTTTTTGCATGGTTCCAAGTTTGTAGTGGGAACCTTTTGAGCGCAACACCTCCTGCAGTTTTATACCGATTCTTCTGAAACTTCACAGGTTTAAGTTAAAAATGTGAAAATTTTGAAAAAAATTATTTCAAGCTTCTGTAAAAAACACAGGCATATCTTCAGACTAATCATAGTCTGAAGATATGCATGTGCTTTTTACAGAATCTTGAAATAATTTTTTTTTTTTTTTTTTTCAATTTTTTCACATTTTTAACTTAGACTTTTTTCATGCTTCAATACTATGAAAGTGTATATGTAGTAGGTACCTTGTGAGTGCAACTCCTCCTACAGTTTTATACCATTCCCACTGAAACTATACAGATGTTTTAACCATAGTCTGAAGATATGCATATGCTTTTTACAGAATCTTGAAATTACATTTTTTTTTTTTTTTTTTTTTTCACATTTTTATACCCCACCACACAATACTAGCGGGGTAGTATGGTTTCAAGTTGGACGTTTTTTCGTTTCCAGATGATAACTTGAGTAAACATCAGTGGATTTTCACCAAACTTAGTACATGCATTGGTATTGTGGAGATCTGGTTTGGGATTGCTAATGGGCAATTTCGTCAATTTTTTATGAACTGCCCGAGACACGCCCATATTTTCATTTCCAGACAAAAACTTGAGTAAATAACAAGGGATTTTAACCAAACTTGCTATATGCATTGACATTAAGGAGATCTGTTTGGAATTGCTAATGGGCAAATTTCGTCAAATTTTTACGGATTTTTTTACAGAGTTATCTGCCCGAGACACACCTATATTTTCGTTTCCAGATGATAATGAGTAAATAACAAGGGATTTTAACCAAACTTGTGATATGCATTGACATTAAGGAGATCTGGTTTGGGATTGCTAATGGGCAAATTTCGTCAAATTTTTACAGAGTTATCTGCCCGAGACATGCCCATATTTTCGTTTCCAGACGATAACTTGAGTAATAACAAGGCATTTTAACCAAACTTGCAATATATACTGACATTAAGGAGATCTGGTTTGGAATTGCTAATGGCATCACTAAAACATGCCTATATAACTTTGACCCCCTTAAACCCCACTTTTATACAGCAAAACTGGGGTTTACAGGGGTATACATTATTTTTCTTATTTCTGCTCAAAAACATAGATTGTGGGTACTCGTTAGAACAGCCTCGCCAAGGCGATTCTAACGAGTACCCACAATCTATGTTTTGAGCAGAAATATGAAAAATATCAAAGGGTTTTTATATGAAAATGCTCAGTTTTTGGTGATAAAATTTTCAGTATATTTGAATAGACGTGTTTTCGTAATGGGCAAATTTCGTCAAATTTTTATAGAGTTATCTGCCCAAGACACACCCATATTTTCATTTTCAGACGATAACTTGAATAAATAATAAGGGATTTTAACGAAACTTGCTAATTGCATTGAAATTAAAGAGATCTGTTTTGGAATTGCTAATGGGCAAATTTCGTCACATTTTTTAAAGAGTTATCTGCCCGAGACATGCCCATATTTTCGTTTCCGGATGATAACTTGAGTAAATAACAAAGCATTTTAACCAAACTTGCTATATGCATTGATATTATCAAGATCTGGTTTAGGATTGGTATCTGTCCCTCCGACATTTTCTTTCCAGACATTTTTGCTACAATAACTTTAATACATAAACAAATAATTGCTATAGCGGGATATTATGCTTGCGGTGCTTTTATTAACTTTTAACACAGACTGTTTTCATGCTTCAATATTATGAAAGTGCATATAGTTGTAGGTACCTTGTGAGCACAACTCCTCTCACAGCTTTTTTTTTTTTGTACATTTTACAGGCTTTCAAATGAATCTTTAGTCATTTGTCATTGGGCCTTCTGATGCCAAAGCCTTTGATTGCAATAATTAGCTTGTCAGTAGCATATCTCTTAAAGTATTTTACTTTTTAACTAACATAACCCTCCCACTACTGTGCATCTTCAGGGAGCATTCTTCAGTTTCACCGATGCTCTTGTTTGGAAGATTTTTAATAGGCGGGGGACATAAATTCTCTGAATTTGCTTGTTTTTCCAGAAGTACAGAGATGAACACTACTGAGTTTATTATTTACTTGTATTGATAAAGTTCAAACAGGAAAGATTTTTGTTAAAATTTTGATAGAAAAAAAAAAAAAAGTAACATGAAATGTGAACTGTCTTATTTATTATTTCTGTCCCTTAATAATTATGTTAACACTTTGCTTGCTGGAAGTTTTGAAATATTTTTCTTATTTTTCCTAGGAAATAGGATTTGACATTTCATGCAAATTGTCTCCTCAGGAGACAATTTGTATGCATTGTCAGATCCTATTTTCTAGGAAAAATAAGAAAAATATCATTAGTTTGTTGTCTGCTGAATTTGCCCATAGCATGGTAAGTGATAATGTTCTATTGTACTGCAGAGAAATTTTGGAATACTGTATCTATCCTAAATGTTCAGATAGGCAACCATGAACAAATAGACATGAACCCAGACATTACGAAAACAGGCCTATTCAAATATATTGAAAATTTTACAATCAAAAATGGAACATATTCAGATAAAAAATTCTGATATTTTTCATATTTTTGCTCAAAACATATATTGTGGGTACTCGTTAGAACCGCCTCACCGAGGCGGTTCTAACGAGTACCCACAATCTATGTGTACTAGCAGAACAAGAAAAATAATGTATACCCCTGTAAACCCCAGTTTTACTATATAAAAGTGGGGTTTAAGGGGGTAAAAATTATATAGGCGTGTTTTCGTGATGTCAGACACTGCAGATTTGGGCATCTGATGAGGGTTGGCACTGTTTGCCACTCATCCAGCAATAGTTTAGATATAAGTACAGATAGCTCAAATTTTACTTTAAGTATGGAAAAGAGTTAAAGTGTCTGAGTTCCACGGGTAAATATGGTATAATGCCAATATATAGAATAAAAAGAATTTAAGAATCTGGTTAGAACAAATACAGTGCTCCAGGTAGGATTTAAAGGTAGAAGAGAGCTGGGCAGGGCACTTTTTGCATGGTCATATAAGAATGAGGGCAACATGCGTTCAGTGATGTACTTAGTATTAAGACATGTTACAAAATATAATCCCATTCCACAATAAATGCCTCAAAAATAGGGGGTTGTTGGGTGAGGCAAAGGTGGCGTATATCTTGCTTCAGATCGAGGGGAATGTTTTTAATTCTGTTTTTTGGGGTTTTTTTTTTTACTTTTATTCATTTTCCTCTTTCTCCTCTGTCCCTCTCTTTGATCTCCTCTACTATTTCTTTTCCCTTTCTCTGGGAGACAACACAAAATGACCCACAAGGGTTGACAGGTCGTTAAACCCCAACACAATCAAAGCCTCAAAAACAGAACACACATAAAACTGACCTTTAAACATTGATAACTTTTGTAATTTTGGTGTACAATTTTCACCAAAATATAGGGTTTTATGTCAGGAAATAGGGAAGAGGGCAGAAAGGCAGCAGGAGAGTACTCGTTTGAATTGTCTTGACTTGCCAAGGCAATTCATATGAGTACCAACATCGTATGCCTTTATGAATAAAGTAGATGCACATCGCAAAAACACGCCTATATAATTTTGACCCCCTTAAACCCCACTTTTATATAGTAAAACTGGGGTTTACAGGGGTATACATTATTCTTATTTTTGCTTGAAAACATAGATTGTGGGTACGCGTTAGAACCGCCTCACCGAGGCGGTTCTAACGAGTACCCACAATCTATGTTTTATGCAGAAATATGAAAAATATCAGAGTTTTTATCTGAAAATTTTAAGTTTTTGGAGGTGAAATTTTCAATATATTTGAATAGGCGTGTTTTCGTAATGATGGCCTGAAGACTACAAAATTGCTTGACTGTGCGCTTGTTGGAGTTATTGCGGTAGTTAGATCTAATACAATAGTATGGAAGGGCTATGTTCACATACCTCATCTAGCTTTATATACTGAGGATTATGTGTATAAATACCTGAATGTGATAAAATTGCAATCATTAGGTACCTTTTGAATTATTCACAATTCTGAAAGTTGATACAAATTTACATCACAAAAACATGCCTCTATAATTTTGACCCCCTTAAACCCCACTTTTATATAGTAAAACTGGGGTTTACAGGGGTATACATTATTTTTCTTATTTCTGCTCAAAAACATAGATTGTGGGTACTTGTTAGAACCGCCTCGCTGAGGCGGTTCTAACGAGTACCCACAATCTATGTTTTGATCACAAATATGTAAAATATAGGAATTTTTTATCTGAAAATTTTCATTTTTTGGTGGTAAAATTTTTCAGTATATTTGAATAGGCTTGTTTTCTTAATGCATTGCAACTGTTGGGAAGGGTTTAGAAACCTGATGTTTGAGTGTGCAAACATCGCCACATTAGTAATGTAGCCATTTTGGAACAATGATAAGATGACATCAAAACTCTTTGTCAGAAAAAGCCTCAACAAGATTCAGAAGAATATCTTTGTAGCGTGGGGTTCAAACACCCAACCCCAGTACATGTATCAGTAAATTGTACTCTAAAGCTACCAACTCTACTGAATCCAAACTTACTGTGATTTTGACATCCTTCGGAAAGACATTTAACAAGACATTTTTCATTTGGCATTTTATTCTAAATGGAAAATTGACTTTTGACTAATATCTTATCAGGAACTTTTTGTCGTTTCTGTTCCTGTGCTGTGTCTTCAAATATTTACCGTAAAATTAATTCTTTGGCCCAAAAATGGATCTGACCTATGCAATTTCTGTAGGAAACTGGATTCTTGGCGCTTCTAAAGAGTACCCACATCATATCTTTTCATGACGAAATAAGAAAAACATCAATACTTTTGTGCCTTATTTCATCATGAAAACACGCCTATATAATTTTGACCCCCTTAAACCCCACTTTTATATAGTAAAACTGGGGTTTACAGGGGTATTCATTATTTTTCTTATTTCTGCTCAAAAACATAGACTGTGGGCATTTGTTAGAACCGCCTCGCCGAGGCGGTTCTAACGAGTACCCACAATCTATGTTTTGAGCAGAAATATAAAAAGTATCAGAGTTTTTATCTGAAAATTTTCAGATTTTTTTTGGAGGTGAAATTTTCTATATACTTGTATAGGCGAGTTTTCGTAATGTCAAGCTATTTTATCAAATTTCTTCACCTTTATTAACCACAAATCTAAAATTACTCAAATAGCTTAGACTATCTTCTTTTTTTTATAACTTGGCTTTTAAAATAAAGTGAGAAAATATGTTTCTAAAAATAGAATTTTCCGATTTGTCGGCTATAAAATTCTTTCCGACGGATGGCAAAAGTGACTGATGATAATAATCAGTCATCAGTGGCAACACAACCTATAGCAAGATGATAGCGACAGTATGCCTTGACTCCTTACGATACTTTTCCTAGAATTTGAACACCAGTTATCTGTCTAAAACTTGCTGGATGAGGGCAAATAATGTAGACCTTGATCAGATGCCACATTCTGCTCTTCTGCGTCTGATCTAGATCTATACCGTTTGCTCAGATCTGCCTGCAGTCTAATACTTAGTTCAAAACAATACACACACACTATTTCATAACACAGCCATCTTTAATAAAAAATTGCTTTTATACCATATGCAAAACTGAACTGTTCAGATAACCCTGCATGACCAGATCAGAGTAGGCTGTTTGTTGACCTTTGTTCGTCTGCAGTATGCACTGATTCTGTAAGCGGACAGCAGACGCCATTTATGGCGTCTGCTGTCCGCTAAGAGAAAAGCCATTATCAGACCGGATGCTGATCTGGATCTACACTGTTTGATATGCACTTATTTTGCGCTGTATACCAAAGGCTCTGATCTGAACCTTAACCACTCTATGTGCAAATTCAGCAGACAAGTTGACGGTTATCATAATTATTTTTCCACGGACAATAGACTGACATTTCATTAAAATTGTCTTCTGAGGAGACAATTTGTCGAAGCCTGTTTTCTAGTAAAAAACATTTTAAAATGTCTGCTATTTTTTTACTCAGCATGCTAAGCGTTATAGTGCAAAGCAAAATTGTAGCAGACGGCATTCTTTCTTTTATTTATTTTTGAGAGAAAATAATGCTTGACATTTCATGTGAATCACGAAATGCCAAGCTTTGTTTTCTCTGAAAAATACAACAATACTCAACATTTCTGCTGCAGCTGTGATGTCGGCTTTTTAAGGGGTAGTTAATAAGGTTTTAAGTCCAATAAATATTATTAATCTGCATGGCTTTTATTTCATGGTTGTAAATCCAGCCAGAACATAATACAAAATAATCTATGCATGCAATTGATTTAAAATATCCTTAAATAAATTACCCTCCATGAGATCAAACCAACCCAATCACATCAAGTTTTTACTCCAAGTCCCTGAGATCAAATCCAGTTTCTGTGCTATACTGAAGTACGCCATCTTTCAGCCTGATTCCTCTGTAAGCGTCCGTAATGGCTTCTCCAACATCCGGGCAGTCGAGAGGTAGAATGCCGCCTTCAGACGCTGCGGCCATCATGATCATTCGTCTGAACAGTGGTGGGGTATCAATCACGGTACTGCTCTGAAGTGAAAGAGTAAAATCGGAAGTTACAATATTTATCCTAAGTGGAGGCAAACAGTGTAGACCCAGATCGGACGCCGCAGAACGCGGCGTCTGATCAGGGTCTACACCGTTTGCCACCCATCCAGCGATTTTAGAGTATTAACAGGTGGCAAAATGGACGTTTGGTACAAGTATGGTAAAGAGTTAAGGTATCCAATTACGGCAGCTTATTCCAGAAGGCGAGAGAAATACTAGTCAAACCTTTAAGCATTGCTGAAGACAGGCGCTTGCTTATCACAGTAAATTTACATTTATTTTCCATTTATGGGACCTGAAACCTTGGCCCAGTTGTTCAAAACTAACGATGTCGTTAGTTAACGTATCGTTAAACTTTGATCACTAAATATGGCATACATGCTAATATTTTTGCTGAAAATAAAAACTACTCACATTTTTCTACAAAAAATACCCGTGAATTACATATTGTACTTACTAGAACAGTCAACATTTTGACCACTAACGAGCTCATTAAGCTAATGATGTTTTGAACAACTGGGCCCTGGCCTTTGATACAGGTGTCCTTTAAGACGGATTTTACTGTATATCTGCGAAAAGAATGACAAAGAAGCATGTTTTTAGAGTCTTATCAGGCCGTACAAGAAAAGCGCATGGGGGATCTCTAGACAGCATTCCATTTTTTTTTCACGCACACATTCATTTCCACTTATTAAATAAGCAACGCTAATACAAAAACGCTGGCGAAAATAGTTTAACCCATTGAAGACTGGAGACCCCTAAGCGGGTAACTGGCAAACAGTGCAGACCCAGATCAGACGCCACAGAACGCGGCGTCTGATCAATGTCTCCACTGTTTGCAAATAGTTCAGCCATTTTTCTGTAGGAATAGCTATATAATATAGCCTGACATACCTAAAATCGGAAATTGACTCCTCCAATATATAGTTTGGGAGTTTATTCAGTCTTTAATGGGTTAAACGTTATTGTTCATGCTTCTCCCACATCCCCACCAGACCACATGCGGACGCACAGCATAATCGTCTAGGCGAAAAGAAAAATGAGTACGGTCTCTACATGCCCCACCCATTTTTGTCACATCACGAAAACATGCCTATATAATTTTGACCCCGTTAAACCCCACTTTTATATAGTAAAAATGGGGTTTACAGGGGTATACATTATTTTTCTTATTTCTGCTCAAAAACATCGATTGTGGGTACTCGTTACAACCGCCTCGCCGAGGCGGTTCTAACGAGTACCCACAATCTACGTTTTGAGCAGAAATATTTAAAATATCAGTTTTTTTATCTGAAAATTTACAGTTTTGGAGGTGAATTTTTCTATATATTTGAATAGGCGTGTTTTCGTAATGACGCCAGGGAGAAATGAGACAAATGTTGTTTCCGACTGAAAAGAACCATGCACAAGAGATAAACAACACAAGGAGTCTTCCATAAAACAGTTAGCCAAAATGACTACAATAAAAATGAGCTTCTTGTAACTCAGTTATGAGCTGGTATCTAGATATATAAATACTTTGCTAAACTTCAATAAAAACATACGCAGTGGGCCTCATTAATACAATTCTAATTTGCACTCACAACAGAAACTAGAAAAATAAGAAAACTTATTTCCGCATGACTCCAAAACACCTTTTATTTGATGTGATCCTGGCCCCGAGGTTATAAAACTCTTTTCGTGCTTAACTCAGTTGAGCATGAAACTTTTTCGGAGAAATTTTCATGCTCAGCTGTGTTTAGCAAAAAGAATTTGCAATTATTAGTAATTTAAGAATTATTAGCAAGACAAATTTCATGCTCAACTGAGTTGAGCATGAAATTTGTCCTGTTTATAATTCTTAAATTACTAAAAATTGCAAATTAACAACTGCAAAGTTTAATAGCCTCGGGGCCAGTTGTAAATGTCGAGGTCAGTTGTAAATGTCTGACGTTATATTAAGGGGAATAGGTATACTTTCGAGGAGGGGGTTGTCTGGCGCCTTCTGAACAGTGGCCCACCTAAAAGGAAAAAAATGCTCACTTTCTGAAAAGGGTCTAGACTAAACAGAAAGAATTTGCTCCCCATGGGAACAACTTCCTTTTAGAGTAGACCCCTTTTTGAAGGGGTTTGGTGTACAATAAAGCAAACGGGAATTTACAAAAGTTGTCTTTCTTGTATAAACGGCGGAAAAGCTATCAAGCGTATCCAATCACCTTAAAATATCAATCACTATTGCAGCAAACGATATCTGATTTTTTTTTTTCAAAGGAAATAAGGTTTGATATTTTGTAGATGATTCAGGCAGACAGTTCACATGCAATGTCAAGCCTTATTCTCTATGAAAAAAAAATACAATAATACAACAAGAGGCCATGGGCCACGATTCGCTCACCTGAGCTATTGCATATCTGCAGATGCCATACACTTTTCTTCCAGTATTGCCACATTTTCCCCATACAAGAGTATGGGGTTGCAAATTTGACCTTGCCATAGAAAGGTCAAATGTCATCCTAGGATCATCATTTGACTAAACTTGGTAGACCTTAAGTCCAGATTTATATACACTAAGATTCAGCCTTGAAGCTTTCTTGGTTCTGGAGTAGAAGATTTTAGGTGTTTTTACCATATATGGACATAACGCCGTCTTGTTTCATGGTGTAGAACGGTTTGAACAAATTGATAATATGCCTTCGACAGAAGGCCCAAAGAGTAATCTGGCGAAAAGTTGTCAAGTTGTTTCAGAGAAGAAGACGTTTAAAGATTACGAAATTTAATGGATAACCCAAGAGGACAAAATCTGGATTGTAACAAAAAGGGCTTGCTATTTGATCATACATTGTAAGTTTCAGCCAGCGGTCTTTGATACATTTTCGGAAAATGATATTACAACAATTCCCCCATACAAGAGTAGGTGAATGCAAATTTGACCTTGCTATAGAAAGTTTTACTATATATGGGGAGCCGGTTTCGGTGGCTCAGTTGGATGCGCCGTCCGACTAGAGACCAGGAGGTGGCGGGTTCAACCCCCGCCGAAGTCGGCAACATTCTTTCGTGGAGATTGATCACGAAATATTTTCTACGGTCATTCTCTCCCTTTCACTGATTCAAGAAGGGCAGTTGTCAGTTTCTGGCGAAAGCATGTGCACAATACTTGTTAACCGCTTAGAGGACTAAGCCTGCCCAGTAAACGTGTGGTTAGGTAAACTGATCGCGCTCGATATGACCCCATTGGGTTGACTGGGCCGTAAAACCTCAATGCAAACTATATATGGGCATGGTGGACATCTTGTTTAATGATGCAGAACTGTTTGAATAAATTGATAATACCCCTTCGACAGAAAGCCCAGTTTGAAATCTGATGAAAATTGGGCAAGCGGTTTCAGAGAATGAGACGTTTGAAGATAACGATATTTCATACATGTATAGGGCCCAGGAGCAAGGGCAGATAACCCTGGGGGGAAATTTACTTTGATCATACATTGTTAGTTACAGCCATTGGTCTTTAATACATTTTGAGAAACTGAATTTTCGATATTTTCCCCATACAAAGACGCAAATTTGATCGTGCAGTGAACAGGTCAAATGTCAACCTAAGGTCATCATTTGAACAAACTTGGATGACCTTGTGTCCCCATTGCTATCTAACAAGATTCAGTCTTGAAGCTTTCTTGGTTCTAGAGAAGACTTTTACGTGTTTTTCACCATTCATCACGAAAACACGCCTATATAATATTGACCCCCTTAAACCCCACTTTTATATAGTAAAACTGGGGTTTACAAGGGTATACATTATTTTTCTTATTTCTGCTCAAAAACATAGATTGTGGGTACTCGTTAGAACCGCCTCGCCGAGGCGGTTCTAACGAGTACCCACAATCTATGTTTTGAGCAGAAATAAGAAAAATATCAGAATTTTTTGTCTGAAAATTTTCAGTTTTTGGAGGTCAAATTTTCTATATATTTGAATAGGCGTGTTTTCGTAATGGATGGGCACGGCGGCAATCTTGTTTAATAATGCAGAACCTTAGAACAAATTGATAATACGCCTTCCACAGAAGACCCAGTGTGAAATCTGGTGAAACATTACGAAAACCTGCCTATTCAAATATACTGAAAATTTTACCACCAAAAAATGAACAAATTCAGTTAAAAAAATCTGATATTTTTCATATTACTGCTCAAAACATAGATTGTGGGTACTCGTTAGAACCGCCTCGACGAGGCGGTTCTAACGAGTACCCACACTCTATGTTTTTGAGCAGAAATAAGAAAAATAATGTAAACCCCTTTAAACCCCAGTTTTACTATATAAAAGTGGGGTTTAAGGGGGTTGAAATAATATAGGCGTGTTTTCGTGATGATTGGTCAAGCTGTTTCAAAGAAGAATACGTTTAAAAATTACGAGAGTTTATACACGTGTATAGACCAGGGGCAAGGGCAAATAACCCTGGGGGACAAAATTTTGATTGTATCTGAAAATGTTTGCTACTTTGATCAGACATTGTAAGTTTCAGCCATTGGTCTATAATACATTTTGAGAAACTAAATTTTCAATATTTTCCCCATACAAATGCATAAGGACGCAAATTTGACATTGCCGTAAAAAGGTCTACTGTCAACCTAGGGTCATCATTTGAACAAACTTGGATGTCCTGCTCTGTAACAAGATACAGCCTTGAAGCTTTCTTGGTTCTGGAGAAGAAGATTTTAAGTGCTTTCCACCATATAAGGGCATGGCGGCCATCTTGTTTAATGATGCAAATCGTTTGAACAAATTGATAATACACCTTCGATAGAAGCCTTCAAGGACCAGTGTGATATCTGGTGAAAATTGGTCGCTGTTTTAGAGAAGAAGATGTAAAGATTACAAGACTTTATACATGTATATAGCCCAGGGGCAAGGGCAGATAATCCTGGGGGGGGGGGGGGCGAATTTTGATTGCACTGAAAGGGTTTGCTACTTTGATCAAACATTGTAAGTTTCACCCATTGGTCTTTAATACATTTTGAGAAACTGAATTTTCAATATTTTTCCATACAAATGCATAGGGACACAAATTTGACCTTGTCGTAAAAAAAAGATCAAATGTCAACCTATGGTCATCATTTAAAAAAAAAAAAAAAAAAAAAAACAAACTTGGTAGACCTCGTCCCTGATGCTATATACCAATATTCAGCCTTGAAGCTTTTTTGGTTCTGGAGAAGATTTTTAAGTGTTTTACTATATATGTGCACGGCGGCAATTTTGATTAACGGACCGAGACCACTTGTATAAATTTTCAATACCCCCCTTAACAGAAGGCTTCAGGAGAAATTTGAAGAAAATTGGCCTAGAGGTTTCAGAGGAGAAGTTGTTCAAATGTGTGGACGGACGGACGACGAACGAAGAGTGTTCACAATAACTCATCCTGAGCTCGGGGGGGGGGGGGGGGGGCCGGGGGGGGGGGGGAGTAACTTAGGGGTAATTTTGGTACGGATTTGCGAGCCAGTATTTCAAGACTACCCCATTCATATACCTGGCCTTCGAAAAAACGGACCCATTCATATACTTGATCATCCAAAATGTTGACCTATTCATATACATGTACTGCCCTTTGATTTTTGTACCATTTTTTGCTGGTTATTACACAAATATCACAGTCAATTCATATACTCGTACCAAGAGGACAAGCAGCCTCGAAAGATCTCTGAGCAAAAAATATGTGCATATACCAGGATATCAGAAAAATGGGGCCTTTCACACAGGAATCCAGAAAAATCGGGCCATTCATATACTTTTTTGGTGAAAAAAAGGGGGCCAATCATATACCCCCCCCCCCCCCCCCCACACACACACACACACACGCGAGATCCTGAGCCTTCGGCTCATTTGAGCTAAAAATAGAACGTTGTCTGCTACAGTTTGCCTTGGCACTTTAATGGTTAAAGCATACTGTTAGTCTAACAGCAGTCAGAAACAAAGAGTTTCCAGAGGATCTAGTGGAAAACCATACCGAGTCTGAAAATGACCAGTTGTCTTGGAATATACGTAAAACTCAGTAAACTATAATATTTTCGGCATTCGTGCAGCCAGAACACTCCTATTCAAATATATTGAAAATTACGCCACCAAAAACTGGAAGTTTTCACATAAAATTTCTGATATTTTTCATATTTCTGCTCAAAACATAGATTGTGGGTACTCGTTAGAACCGCCTCGCCGAGGCGGTTCTAACGAGTACCCACTCTCGTTAGAACCGCCTCGCCGAGGCGGTTCTAACGAGTACCCACTAACTATGTATTTGAACAGAAATAGAAAAATAATGTATACCCATATAAAGTTTCCCCAGTTTTACTATATAAAAGTGGGGTTTAAGGGGTCAAAATATTTAGGTGTTTTCGTGATGTGCCGTCCGCTTAAAGAATCATTGGTTAGTAGAGTTAAAATGTTTCAATGAAGTGCAAAGGACATGTGTGAGTTGCCTAGGACTGGATATTCAGGCAGATTTTCCGCCATTTCACAAAGGAGACAACTTTTGTGACTTCCGTAAAACGTATCCCTTTACTTCACTATAGCGGAGTATATATTTTTTTGGCCCTTTGTGATCCATTACGAAAATAGGCCTATTCAAATAACTGAAAATTTTACCACCAAAAATTGAAAAATTTCAGATAAAAAATTTTGATATTTTTCATATTTCTGCTTAAAACATAGATTGTGGTACTCGTTAGAACCACCTCGACGAGACAGTTCTAACGAGTACCCACAATCAATGTTTTTGAGCAGAAATGAGAAAAATAATTATATATACCTCTGTGAAGCCCAGTTGTTTTATATATATATATATATATATATATATATATATATATATATATATATATATATATATATATATATATATATATATATATATATATATATATATATATATAAAAGTGGTGTTTAAGGGGGTCAAAATTATATAGGCATGTTTTCGTGATGCTGACTTTGCTCATTCCGGGATTTTTGCAAATTCATATGAGGGTCACTGATGAGGCCTGAATGGCGAATCTAGCTAGTTTGGCCCCGTAGAAAACACATCGAGATTAGCATGGGAAGTACTTACGTTGCCGAATTAACCAAACAATAGTTATCATCACGGAAACATACCTATATAATTTTGACCCCCCTTAAACCCCACTTTTATATAGTAAAACTGGGGTTTACAGGGGTATACATTATTTTACTTATTTCTGCTCTAAACATAGATTGTGGGTACTCGTTTGAACCGCCTCGTCGAGGCGGTTCTTACGAGTACCCACAATCTATGTTTTGAGCAGAAATATGAAAAATATCAGAATTTTGTATCTGAAAATTTTCAGTTTTTGGTGGTAAAATTTTCAGTGTATTTGAATAAGCGTGTTTTCGTAATGTGCTACTGGATTGTACGAGAGGATCCAGCATTAGAAAACGCTAGAATTATTTTCCCGTATTCTCTTCATAACATTTGATTATTACGGGATATTTGTTTTTTGTTGTTGTTTTTTTCCCCGGTATCGGTGGCTCAGTTGGATGCGCGCGCGTCGACTCATGAGTTGGATCCCCGCTGGGGCCGGCAACATTCTTTCGTGACCATGGAATGTTTTCTATGGTCATTATCTCCCTTCTGCTAATTCAAGAAGGGCAGTTGTTAGTTTCTGGCGAAAGACTGCGCACAAGTATTGGTTAACCGCTTAGGGGAGTAAGCGCCCTAGAAAAGTGTAGTCAGGTAAACTCTCCGACTCGACAATAATAGTGTTGACTGGGCCGTTAAACTCCAACCCAATATTGTCCCTCTCTCTGTCCCTCTTTAGCCTAAAAACCGCCAAAAATGTTACAACACACGACTGACCTGCAGTTGGCTTTAACATGTTTAAAAGAGTCGCGTCGATCAAAAATAAAGTTTGTTTACTTTATTTCTACTGTGTCTTAATGTTGTTGTCCATCAAGTCAGACACAAATTATGTAAGTGTTTACTACCGATGGCTTCAGTGGTTTTGGAGGGAGATGTAACGTAAAGATTTTCTATTTTAAAGCTACCGTCGTTGCCGTGAAGTAAATGAGTATAAACAGACTTGGTACAAAATGCAGAGGACCACAGAAGAAACATTGTTACCAAGGGGAAAGAATACACCTGAAGATTTTGTCGCCATTGTTCTCAAGGGAGACAACTTTTGTGCCTTCCTGATTGCATCTCTGCTCACCAATCTCCTTCTATAAAGGGCTCTACCCTATAAGGAAAGAATTGCTCCCTCAAAATTGTTTCGTCCCCTTCTGAAAAGGGGTCTACCCTATAAGGAAAGAATTTGCAAATTCTTTCCTTATAGGGTAGACCCCTTTTCAGAAGGGGACGAAACAATTTTGACTGAGCAGTCTCCACAGGAAGTGTATCCGCCGCCCTTTATTCAAATCGCTTTGTCAGTCCACCTTACATTTGCCACGGCAAACAATTAAGTAGACAGGCAAAGGACAAAAAAAATAATGAAATATTTAAATAGCTGTATCTCTTTATTTATTGAGCACTATTACAAATGCAGGGTGAGCTATTTTGATTACTCTGCCGTCAGCCCCGGTCTTTCCTTCACACTTTTCAAATGACACTCAATGAAAAAATACCCAATTTACTAAATAAATTTGTAAATTTTACTGTCCATTCAAACACCAGGAAAAAAATAAATTTTACTAAATCATATGTCAGTATTTACTATGACTATTGATAAATTGTACTATCACAAAAAAATAAATTTACTAGCTGACCTCAAGGAAAGAAGAAATGTCCTTTGGTCATGAAAATACATGTAATATTTAAAAGTCAGTTGTTAACTTTTTTCTCTTTGAGGATGATTACGACAGATTCACCCAAATCATAGTGCATTGCATTCATATTGTTTTAGTTGTGCGGATTTTAACGCTACCAGGCATCCGAGTCACATGGAGGCAGCGGCGATTGTTATGTGCATGTATTTGTCAAGGTATTTGTACAGCCTTGCTTTCATGGATCACCCATGCACACTTGGTGCCGCTGTCTGTCACCAAGCGCCGCCCTGTCCACTATACTCAACACAGGGCACGTCGAGTATGAGCTAGGCATACTAATGGTCTGAAAGTTGTTTTGACCCGAGCGGGATTCGAACCCACGATATCCCGCTTTAAAGTCGAGTGCACTAACCACTAGGCCACCCAACCCACGTTGCATTCATATACTTTTGAACAGTTATTTGTTTAACATTAATTTCACTTAATTGTGGTGTTTGATTCTTTGACAAAATGGTTAAAACTCTTGGTAAAACTGTAGCTTCCATGTCAGGGCATAAATCAAGATTATGTGGATTAGAGTATTTAATTGTTTTTATTTGTTTTATTTATTTACATGTAGTTAGTTTGTTTGGTTGTTCTGTTTTAATAAATGAACTCTTTTTATATAGAAAGATCCAAATCCAACATATGTTACAAATAGATGAAATCAGTATACTAGTAGACCAGTAAACCTTACAGTAAATGTAATATTATTAGCCTTGTTTGCTCAAGTACTAATCAAACTAATAAATTTTACTAGATATTTCTTTCAGTGGCTCTTGAAAACCGCGATCAGCCTTTTTGATTGGCTGTCAGGGCAACCAATAAAAGATCCTCTAGATTTATAACGGCGAAATACTCAAATTTCATCTCTGTATAAACCAATGAAGCAATGCGAACTTAACACAGATTTTCCTTAGGTCATCCTTTGTCAAATTAGTCACTTTATATATAACTCAAGGTGGGAAAACTATGGCACCATTTGTTTTGGTTGCCATAGCAACAATTTTTTTTCCAGATTTACAATAAAAAGAGAATAGTTAAGTGACTATTATCCTTAAAAATAATAATAAAGAAACAATATTTTTACTATATAATTATGTCAGACCAAGTTCTGGTCATTTCTTATTTCTCATTAGTTTATATTTTATTTAGAATCTAGTTTATATTTCTGAACAAAGTTCACCGAGACATAAAAGAAAACACAAACAGTTTCTGATCATATTCCAGATCGATTCTAGAATCTGCTGAGTAGGCCTAATTAGAATAAAACGCAAAGCAAAACAAAGGGTCTTTCTTTTCATGAGTTGTGGAAAGAACAAAATTTAGCCAAGTAGATTCTGTTTCGACGATAGAACTGTAGTTTCCTTACCATGTCTCCTTTGCCAGTGGTTTCGTTCCTTGATAACCCTACATCTGTTTCGGATGCAGGGTACATACCCTGTTCATTTGGTTTGTTCAACTTTCTCTCTTTGGCTCTTCGATTTTGGAACCAAATATTGACAAAATTTTCAGATTTTGATAATTGCTTTGCAAGCTCTAATTTTGTTATCCTATCAGGCTTTTGCTCCTTCCCAAACGATTCCTCTAATTTCTCAATTTCGTCCGGTGATATAACTGTTCTGCGACGCTTCTTCGTTCGCTTTTTGTTGACAGAATCCATTTTTGAAATAGATCTCTAGATTCAAGAGGTATTTTTATCGTAAATCAAAGTTTGGTACCCCGCCAATATATGTGTATAAGTGTAAAAGCATCAAGATGCTGAAGTCCAAGCGTATCCTGGAACCAAATTACCAAATTAAAACGTCATCATAGACGTAGGATTCATAATTGATTATTGACTGTGTATTAGAACCCTCGTACTCTGACAGGACCTTGAAACTTATTTTAGGCTTACCATTTCAGAGATAAATTGAGACATTTTAAACAAGTATTTATGTTTGCCAAAATGTTAATAGAGATAATATCAAACTAGATCGAAATATGAAATTCAAATTAATTCCAAAATGCATTGATGCATCGATGTATACCCAATACCATTTCGACGTCATTTGGAAATGCTTTTGACTGAGAGGGTGGACAGACGGGGGGGGGGGGGGGGGGGGGGGACGGGGGTAAAGGGGGCGGGGACGGGGGAAGAGGGGGCGGGGAACGGCGTAAGAGGGGGCGGGGGTAGGTAAATTTTGGGGCGGGGGTTATACCAAAATTTGTTGTATTTTACCGATTTTACTCTATTTTTATGTACTTCAATATCAGAAGTATATAATAGACGTATTGAAGCAAATTCAGGCATATTTACAATGAATCCGGCGTTGATTTCACTTCACCGACGAGGAGTGTTCCGCCAACCGTGGTTTACATTGAATTCGTTTACGTCCGATTTCCATTTATCTCTAGTTGATTACTTCCCTTTGATTCCGAAAGTTCACAAAATAGCCGTTGTCGGTGGCAATCCACATTTTAAGAAATAATTATCCGTCTGCCGTAGACAATCATTTTATTTGCTCATTGTTGGAAAAGGACTTTTGCGCTGTTAAAAACAACAACAACAACAACACTTCAAGATCCAACATGAATTTTCTGATGGGTTTTCCAAACACGGAATATACACGTTGCCCGGTGGGTAGGTTGGGTGAGGCAAAGGTATCGTGTAACTGATATTTTCTTACAGTTGGGCAAGGCCTGCTATCCTTGCAGCAGGTAAAGGTAGAGGGGAATGTTTGTATTTCTTCTGTTTCTTCAATTTCATTCATTTTCCTTTCTCCCCTGTCCCTTTCTTTTATCTCCTCTACTATCTCCTATATCTCTCTTCTCCCTTTCTCTGGGAGACGACACAAAATGACCCACAAGGGTTGACGTGTCGTTAAATCCCAACAATCAAATCAATCACATGTTGCCCGGTGACAAAACACGGACCATTCACGGACTTAGGACCAGTAAAAATCCGTGTCCGTGGTCCGTGAATAGTCTGTATTAATTGCAAAATATAGTAAACTTAACCGCTAATTGGTCCATGAGTATTCGGTGGTCCGTGAACAGTCCGTAATTAGTCCGTAATTGGTGCATCGTACATCGGTCCGTTATAGCAATCAGATCGTCGGTGAAAAGTCCTTGGTCCGTGAATGGTCAGTTATGGTCCGAAAATTGGTCCGTAAATGGTCCGTAGCAGCAACAACATGGTCATGCAGTTAATTGAAAACTACAAAATAACATTAGAAAGTGAAACACTACATATCATTGAACAAAAAGTACTACTACAATAAAATTGCCGCCTCGGAACGGTCAGTTATGAATTACTCGGGAGGCGTGTGTGTGTGTGTGTGTGTGTGAGTGTGTGTGTGTGTGTGTGTTGCGGGGGGGGGGGGGCGGGGGGCGCTTAAGCTAGCTTTACGGGATCCCAACAATCGCTCTCATCTTCCATAGTGGTAAAAATGTAAAAATATATATTTGTTTTGTTCGGTCCGTTTGGAGGTCTTCTAACCCATCCATTAATCATTACGGGCAATAAACAAATCACAGATAAAGCCTATACAGGAATAATGAAGCACAGCTGATAATTTTCTGTGTGGGAAAACTGTTATGTTTTGATTCTCAAGTCTTTTGATAAGACGATCTCTCATTTTAGAGACAGTATATGGTATGCTACTAGGATCAATTCCGTTGAGGATGCTGACCATATTTGCAATGGTGAAACACCACAGTCATTTGTATTCTTTTGTACAGAGCAATTAAAGTGTCGAACAAAGATTTTCGGTATAGGGCTAAACATCATGTTTGCAATTGCCATTTCAGCGGCACTTGAAATGTAAGTACCGCCTGCACTTTCATACAAGTTGATAACATCATCGTCGCAGTTGAATTTCGAGAAACAAATCCAGTGCAAATCTGTACCATTGGATTACTTCAACGTACATGTAGGTATCTATGACAATGTAATGTCACATTATCCGTAACGTCACGTTATTCCGATTTTGATATTACTCCCAGTTTTTTTTTTTTTTTTTTTTTTTTTTCATATATCATAAGTGGCGTCCGTAATTTAAAAAACGTTCCGTGCTTTGTCAAGTCCGTGAATAATAGGTCCGTGCTTTGTCAGGTCCGTGAATTGTAGGTCCGTGCTTTGTCAAGAGATCCGTGAATAATTGATCCGTATTTTGTTATGCAGTCCGTGTATTGTTAATAGGTCCGTAAGTCCACGAGTCCGTGTCCGTAAGTGGTCCGTGTTTTTTCAACCACCACACACGTTCGACATTTAACTCTCAGTTTTTCTGAGGAAACCACAAAAAAGACAAGAAAACATTGATGCAAAGCATCAATACGCCGGGAAACTAATCTGTCATGCATTACTTAGCTCCCTATAGATCGTAGTATATAGTGAAAAAGTGTTATAATTTATGAAAGGTTCTAATAATATGAATTATCACAATACTTAACGTTAAAAACATTATAGACGTTGTCAGAGCTATGTAAAAAAAAATCAACTATGATCGTCTGCTTTCTAGCTTGCTAATGTGGATCAGTTTAGGCCCGGACCTAGGCCCACCAAATTTTGTTCTTGACCAGTTTAGGACCGGATCAAGGCCCACCACCTTGTGATACCTGTTTTCCATAAGCCTCATATGCAGGCCCTTACGCAGACTTTTGAAATGGAGGGTGCAAATCTTTAGCTATTCTGTAAAGGGGGTGCATATGCTAAGGAAATACCGATTTTGGGGCAAAAATTAGGGGTATAGTTTGGGGTCAAAATCTGCATGAATGTATATTGCAGAGTCCTGTTTGAATTTAATTATAGCGTGTTGGGGATATTAGAAATTCTGAATTAGGGGAGGGAATAGTTTGCTTGGGGAGGGAAGTGGGGGTAAGGGGGAGGGAAGTGGGGGAAAAGGGGGAGGGAAATGGGGGTAAGGGGGGAGGGAACTGGGGAATGCCTACCCCCTGTCCACCCCCTCTTTGACTGTCCATTACGTTATCGCGACTATAGATTCCAAGCCACAGCTCTAGATAAGACGATGTTTTAATCTCCCCAAATGATATTTTTTTCTTTTTTTTTTTCACAAAACATAAGTTGTATATACTCATTAGAAACGCCTCATAGTCCTACCCAGCGGTCGCGGGCACATGATATTTATACAACATCGCATCAACGTCGCTGCAACATCATAACGTTGCATCCACGTTGATATACGTTGTCTCAACGTTGCGCGCCCGCTGGTCAATGAGTACTGACAACGTTTATTTTCGAAAAGAAAAGAAAAATATTCATCTTAACTCTTTCGGTGCCAAATTTCAGACGACATTTGTCGTCTGCTTTTTTTAGAACAAACTATCGCTTGAAAAGAAGTTTATATGAAAGACTGAATGTCAAACAGCGTAGATCCAGATGAGACGGCTCATTATGAGCCGTCTCATCTGGATCTATGCTGTTTGCAAAAATCCTAATATTATCGCCTATGGCAGTGAAAGAGTTAATACCCATTGTCTAGAACTAGATCTATATAAATCATCGCAATATTTTGCGTAATGACGTAGACCCTACACATCCCTTGTTTCCTCTATATGCGACAAGCCACGTGAAAATGCGTCTTCGGACATATGCGGACAGCGAAGGCCCAGATCAGCCTGCACATCCGCGCAGTCTGATCAGGGCCATCACTGTCCGCTAACAGAATCATTGGGTTCTACAGAATGTATGAATGGAGATGAAAGACCATGATAATACTTTGCGCATGCACAGGTTGCTCTGAATATGCGCATGTGCGACGGCGCTTTTTCACTTGACACGGCTCATATATTATGGGGGAATCAAGGCATTTCACCATAGCATATAAGAAATGGGGGATGTTAGGGTATTAGCATATTAGGACACATTTATGTAAATTAAAAAGAGTTGCTAATAGTAACAAACAAATGAAAAGCTGGTTTAAAACTCATAATTCTGAAAATCTCCCTAGTAATACAGACCCCTACACCTACCCCTGTTTTCACTTTATATTGTCGGGGAACGTGGGTACTCCATCCCCAGTCACCAAATAACCCCAGATCAACAACAACAAAAAAAAAAAATGGTAACAACCATATAGCTGCGTATTATGGTAATATGTATTGGCAATGTTCATAAGTAAGACAGCTTTAATTTGTGACTTTCTCTTCGTTTAGTCCGGTCCCTTCTGAAAAAGGGTCTACTCTAAAAGAGAAGAATTTGCTCCTTGTGGGAGCAAGTTCTTTCCTTTTAGAGTAGACCGTTTTCAAGAAGGGAGGCAAAACAAATTTAACAGAGTTGCCTCCTTTGAAAGGTATCCATCTCAGACCTATTCGCTCGAATATTTACGGTAATTATGGTATATTAGCTTAGCTTGTGATTGTGAATTAGCAAACAGTGCGGACCAGGGGGTGAGGGTGGGATGGGTGGTGGGGGTAATGCTTTCCTTTTAGAGTAGACCCATTTTCAGAAGGGATGCAAAAACTGTTTTGACACAGTCGTCTCCCGCGAATGTGTAGCCACTCCCTTCCAACATACGCCCTAATTCATGGGAGAGTGCTGCTCAAGAATGTTCAAAATGGCGTGACCTTATAAACAATGGTGCTTTTGCTTTTAGAAAGCACAATGTAGCTGCCAGTCGAAATGATAGTTCTTCGCAGCAGTAACACAAATCAAGCTATCATCTTCAGGTTCGTCTTGCTCGAACCGTGGCAGACTCTTCAGAGCAAGAACTTCCATCACAAAAACATGCCTATATAATTTTAACCCTCTTAAACCCCACTTATATATAGTAAAACTGGGGTTTACAGGGATGTACATTATTTTTCTTATTTCTGCTCAAAAACACAGATTGTGGGTACTCGTTAGAACCGCCTCGTCGAGGCGGTTCTAACGAGTGCCTACAATCTGTGTTTTGAGCAGAAATTTGAAAAATATCAGAATTTTTATCTGAGAACTTTCAGTTTTTGGTGGTGAAATTTTCAATATATTTGAATAGGCGTGTTTTCGTAATGTGCTTTTAGAAAGCACATGTAGCTACCGGTAGAAATGATAGTTCTAAGCAGCAGTAACACAAATCAAGCTGTCATCTTCATCTTGCTCGAACCGTGGCAGACTCTTCAGAGCAACTACTATCATCACAAAAACATGTCTATATAATTTTAATCCTCTTAAACCCCACTTTTATATAGTAAAACGGGGTTCACAGGTATATATTATTTTTCTTATTTATGCCCAAAAATATTGATTGTTGGTAGTCATTAGAACCGCCCCGCCGAGGCGGTTCTAACGAGTACCCACAATCTATCTTTTGAGCAGAAATGTGAAAAATATCAGATAATAGGAACCCACTTAAAAACCGAGAATAGTACTTAATACAAGCAGCACAGTATGTTAACAGGCCTATGAGAAATGTTTACTAATAAGCCATAGCTCCATATAAGTTTTTTTTTCAACCAAAACTGTTGATATTTTTCTTATTTTCGGAAAAAAAACAACAACAAAAAACATATGCTGACTCATCAGAAGCGCACCTGCTAGGCGCTTCTAATGAGATCCAAAACATATACTCAGTGAAGAAATCATAAACAAATATACATCTGGACAGCGCTCTTTTCTAGAGAGCTGTGCCAGTCATGTATTTTTCACCATATAATGTAGGAAATTAGGAAGCTTTGTTGAACCGTATTTCTCACGGAACGGATTCCTCACACGTGTGAAAAATTCGGTCGGATTTGTCACGCGGCGTGAAGAATTCGACCGAATTTTTCACAGCTGCCAAACGTATTCCTCATCTATCTGTGACAAACTCGTTCGGTATCAGTTTTATATATAGCACGCAAACGTATTTGTCACCTTTCAAAAAAACCCTCAAAAAAGTGCCTTTTTTTCATGCACGGATTTCTCCAAACGTATTTGTCACAGCTTATGATATAAAACATACGATTAACCATTTAATACAGTTTCGAGGTAATGTGTTTTTCTTATCATGCATATCTTTTAATCGAGTGATAGATTTATTATTTATTGTATTATTATTTTTAACTTCGAATATTATTGGATATCATAAAATGAAATAAATGAAATGTCATATCTGTTTCTTGATACCTATGGATTTGTTCAATAATATCAACCACCCTTATTCTATACAGATTTCGACAAATCTTATTATAGATATAAGATTGTTGGTACTGATATCAAATATTCTAATTGTAAAGATATCTATAAATTATGGATATCTGTAAAGAGTTTTATTGATATCTATAATTAATTATGGATATTAATAATTACATATATTAATACCCAATTTGTGAATATTTTATTTCGAAAAACCGATATCTAAAAATCAGTCTTTATATTGTTATCTTAAACTTGAAATGTAAATTATTGATATAAATCAGATATAAATCAGCCCGACTTTATTACTTTAAGATATCAATGCGAATTGTTTGTAACAATGGATAAATTTTGGTAATTGATAATCGTGATTGTGAAAAGCCACAAATGATCTAAATTATACATTAAGAAAACAAGCCTATGCAATGAATACCCCGGGCCGGCAAACCCCACTTTATATAGGAAAAAGTGAGGGTTGCAGGGCTATTCATTATTTCCTTATTTCTGCTATAAAAATTGTGGGTACTCGTTCAAACCGCCTCAGCGAGGCGGTTCCTGAGGCGTTTCGAACGTGTACCCACAATTAATGATTTGAGGAGAAATAAGAAAGGTATCAAACTTTTTCCTCTGAAAATCCTCTTCGGCAAAATGCAATGTATTTGAATAGATATGTTTTCCTTATGAGGAAAAAGTGGGGTTTGCTGGGGTGTTCATTATTTCCTTATTTCTGCTCTAAAACATAGATTATGGGTACTCATTCGAACCGACACCTCATTGAGGCGGTTCGAACGTGTACCAACAATCAATCAATCAATTTATTCACCGAAAGTGTGTCGCCTGTTTGACATCTGACCAAATATAGCACACGTGAGTAATTCCATCGAATTTTTCACAGCAGTGAAAAATTTCCATCGAATTCGTTACAGTCATGATATATTCAACAGAATACATCACATGTGAAAAATCCGACCGAATTTCACACACCTATATTTCACCGAAAATGTTTCCATTCATTAAAGATTTGTTTACTGGTGTGCAAGCAATAGAAATTCTAATGTGTGACAAACTCGTTTGGGTTAAAAACTCTAAATCCGCTAAACGTTTTCTTCACCTTTGTCCGAATGTGAAAAATTCGGTCGAATTTATCACACCGGCGTGAGGAATCTGTTCCGTGAGAAATACGGTTCAACAAAGCTTTGGCTTTTAAACATATTTGGTCAGATTTATGAAGTAAGAAAAAAGTTACTAGAAATAACAAACAAACAAATTGAATAACTTTAAAATATTATATTCTTAACGACTTATCGTAGTTTTGATGAGATAAACTTAAAAAAAAAAAAAAAAAAACGAAGTTAAACTAGCTGTATTTTTTTTAAAGTGAGGGTCATTCTTGTCGGTATTCTTGCAGAGCCAATGGGACAAGATCTCAATTAGACGGGTAGTTGCATTCGACGGGACCGCGCGGAAAAAGACGAAACCAAAGTTTGATTGCCGAGAAAAAACCTTTATCCTTCTTAGAATTGAATAATTTTTGATAGTCTTCTTCAGTATGCATATCAGATTTTCAAATATTTCCCGTTATTAAGGAAATATTGCCAATTGAATAGGCCCATGTCGGTCGGAGAAAAGACGGGACCAAATTTTCGCGCAAATGACCATGTCTAGAAATTATGCAAGTATCGAAAAAATGGCATATGCCAATATGCCAACTAAATTCTTTCCAGGGATTTCTCAAATCGCAAAATATTGAAAATGCACACACTAGTCTTCGAAGAAGTATGCCCGGGACCAAAAAAAAAAAAAAAAAAAAAAAACTTACAGAAACTGTGGCTTCGTTATGTTTGTCATTTTTTTTTTTTTTTTTTTTTTTACATAATAGTGACTGGCTGAATAATTATATGATATTAAGTAAAATGAACCTAAAGAGAATTGCAAAATTTTGGACATATATCCGCCAGTTTTTGGAAAATATGCCCGGACTAGCCAGGACCAAAAGAAAAAAAAAATAAATAAAAAATTACCGATGTCTTAAACTATGATAGAATATAAAGACCATTGTTAAAATTTAAAACTGTGGAATTACGGTGTGTTTGTGGCATGCATGAGTTCTTTGATTATATGATTGGTTGTGAAGTTAAGAGATGCAGAAAATCGTACCATAAACAATGCGTTGGGATACGAAGTGACCGTGCGACCAACCGGAAATATCCTATACGTGGAAAATCCCAGGCGATCTAACTGTGGATTTGTATGTGAATAGACTGAGTTTATCAGCAGACCACATTTTGAAATAATTTTTTCCAAGAAAATGGGCTTTGACGACTCTGTTTTCTGCGAGAGATAGAAAAATATCATCAGTTTGTCGTCTGCTGATTTTGCCCAGAGAGTGTATAGGTGAAGGAGAATTGATACACTTTCAAGGGAGACAACTATGTCAAAATTGGTTTGCCGTCTTTTGAAAAGGGATCTACTTTAAAAAGAAAGAATTGGCTCCTTTGAGAGTAGACTTTCTAGCTCACCTGAGCGAGGCCTAGGATGAGCTATTGTGATCACTTGCTGTCCGTCGTCCGTCCGTCTGTCCGTCAACACCTTTGAACGACTTCTCTGTAACCCTTGGGCCAATTTTCTTCAAACTTCATGTGGGGCCTTCTCTTAAAGAGGGATTGAAAATTAGAACAAATGATCACAGTCCGTTAATCGAGATGGCCGCCATGCCCATATATAGTAAAACACTTAAAAATCTTCTTCAAGAAAGCTTCAAGGCTGAATCTTGGTATATAGCATCAGGGACTCAAGTAGACTAGCTTCTAGTCGGATATCAATATTATTTTCATCAATAAATTATAATAATTAATTTACTTAATAAACTAAGGGCCATCTACTACTTACAGCTTGCCTCACCTCTTTGATAGTAGCAACTGATCTTGGAGATATCCGACCTTGATGTCAGAGACCAACTATATTAGAGACTGGTTATACAAGATGTCATACATAAATTTGAATCAGCTTATAGTAAGGAGTGATAAAACATGACATCAAGGTCTAGGAGCTAGTCTAGGACTCAATGTTTGTTCAAATGATGACCTTAGGGTGACCTTTGACCTTTTCACGGCAAGGTCAAATTTGAGTCATATTCAATTTTTTGTCCCCTGGGGGTTATCTGCCCTTGCCTCTTGGCAATATACATCTATAAAATTGTGTAATTTTTAAATGGCTTCTTCCCTTGAACCGCTTGAGCAATTTTCACCAGATTTCACAGGGAGCCTTTTGTCAAAAGGTTCAAATGGTTCCGCACCATCAAACGAGATGGCCGCCATGCCCATATATGGTAAAAACACTTAAAAATCTTCTTCTCCAGAACCAAGAAAGCTTTGGGCTGAATCTTGGTATATAGCATCAAGAGCTCAAGGTCTTCCAAATTTGTTCAAATGATGACCCTAGGTTAACCTTTGACCTTTTTACGGCAAGGTCAAATTTGCGTCCCTATACATCTATATGGGGAAAATGTTGAAAAGTCATTTTCTCAAAATATATTAAAGACTAATGGCTGAAACGTACAATGTATGATTAAAGTGGTAAAAACTTTTAGTTAAAATCAAAATTTTGTCCCCAGAGGGTTATCTGCCCTTGCCCCTGTGGTATATACATATATAAAATGGTATAATTTTAAATGTCTTCTTCTCTGAAACCGTTTTAGCATTTTTACCAGATTTCACATGGGAACTTCTATCAAAAGGGTATTGCCAATTTGTTCAAATGGTTCCGCGCAATTGAACAAAATGGCCGCCATGCCCATATATGGTAGAAACACTTAAAACTCTTCTACTCGAGAACCAAGAAAGCTTCAATGCTGAATCTTGGTATATAGCATTGAAGACTCAAGGTCTACCAAGTTGTTCAAATGATGGTTGTAAGTGAACCTTTTGCGTCCCATGCATTTGTATGGGGGAAATGTTGAAAAGTCTTTTTCTCAGAATGTATGAAAGACTAATGGCTGAAACTTACAATGTGTGATTAAAGTAGTAAAACATTTTAGTTATAATAAAAATTTTGTCTCTTGAGGGTTATCTGCCCTTGCCCCTGTGCTACATACATGTATAAAATGGTGTAATTTTAAATGTCTTCTTCTCTAAAACTGCTCGAGCAATTTTCACCAGATTTCACATGGGTCTTCTGTTGAAAGGGTATTGCCAATTTGTTTAAATGGTTCCGCGACACTGAACAAGATGACCGCCATGTCAATATATGGTAAAAACTCTTGAAAATCTTCTTCAGAACCAGGAAAGCTTTGAGGCTGAATCTTGGTATATAGCATTGAGGAATCAAGCTCTACCAAGTTTGTTCAAATGATGATCATAGTTTGACCTTTGACCTTTTTACGGCAAGTTCAAATTTGCGTCTCTATAGATTTGTATGGAGTTGAAAAATCATTTTTTTTTCAATATGTGTTTAAGACTAATGACTGAAACGTACAATATATGATTAAATTAGTAAAATGTTTTAGCTAGGATCAAAAGTTTGCCCCTGTGGGTTATCTGCTCTTGTCCCTGTACTATATACAGGTATAAAACCATGAAATATTTAAATGTCGCCTTCTCTAAAACCACTTGACCAATTTTCACCAGATTTCACATGGGGCCTTTTGTCGAAGGGACATTGACACTTTGTTCAAATGGTTTTGCATCATTGAACAAGATGGCTGCAATGTCCATATATGGTAAAACACCTTATAATCTTCTTCTCCTGTGCTAAGAAAGCTTTGAGGCTGAATCTTGGTATACAGCGTCGGGGACTCAAGGTCTACCAATTTTATTAAAATGATGAATCTAGGATGACCTTTGACCTTTTTTTATGGCATGGTCAAATTTGTGTCCCAGTTGCTGTGGCAATACTGGTAGACTGTTGCATGGCATTTGCAAATATGCAGGTGAGCGAATTGTGGCCCATGGGCCTCTTGTTTCAGATGTGGATTGGTTTATAGGAACACAAATGGGAATTTACACAAAATTGTCTCCCTTGTCAAAATTGGTTGAAACTGTAATAAACGTTTCCATTCACAATAATTTTCACAGGTTCTCACATCTAAATTTTCTTCTGAATACTCACATTCTCTAGACCTATATATTTTCGTATTTAATACTCAGCATGATGGATAAAAATTTCGACAGACAACATTTTGAGATATTTTCTTTTTATTTTTCTCAGAAAATAGCCTTTGACATTGCATGCAAGTTGTCACCTTAGAAGACAATATGTATGAAATGTCAAAGCCTATTTTCTGTGAAAAGCATCAAATTGTCAGCTGAGTTTGCCCAGAGAGTGATAAAGGTCTGAGGACCACAAACTGAAATATATTTGTCTATGCATCGCGAAAACATGCCTATATAATTTTGGCCCCCTTAAACCCCACTTTTATATAGTAACACTGGGGTTTACAGGGGTATGCATTATTTTTCTTATTTCTGCTCAAAAACATAGGTTGTGGGTAACTCGTTAGAACCGCCTCATGGAGGCAGTTCTAACGAGTACCTACAATATGTTTTGAGCAGAAATATGAAAAATATCAGAGATCTTTATCCGAAAACTGTCAGTTTTTGGTGGTAAAATTTACAATATATTTGAATAGGCGTGTTTTCGTAATGGGGTGCCGTTTTCTGATAGCATTGTTTTTTTTTTTTGTTGTTTTTTTTTTGTTGTTTTTTTATTCTCTGTGAAGTTATGTTAAATAATATTAAAAAAAATACAAAAAAAAAAAAAAAAAAAAAAAAAAAAAATCAAAACTTTTTATATCCTATGTTTCGTTTCGATGAAATTTTAGAATGTCTTTGCATTATGATTTCAAAGAAATACAGGCCGTCTTCGCATTAGCTCTTTTTGAAGTTTGTTATTGTTTTAGTTTGATGTACATATTTGTTAATCATATTTTCTGTTCATGTGTGTAATAAAGATTGTCAATAAAAATATCATTTTTATCAGTATAACTTCCGTTTTATTTTGATATATATTTTCCGAGGCTCTAACCAGAGGGCACAACGTTGAACGTGAATCGACGTTGTTTCCATAATGTGTTTGCTTGGTAAAAAATCTTTAAAAGAATATTTCGCCACCAACGTTCATACAGTAGCAGGTAAATATCCAAAATTTCCATCAGCTCTAAGGCTGTTTTTCAATCTGATTGAAGATAATTGGCAAAAATTCGACATTTTGCTTAAAATCAACCCTAAAACACACACACATATATATATATATATATATATATATATATATATATATATATATATATATATATATATATATATATATATATATATATATATATATATATATATATATATATATATATATATATATATATATATATATATATTTTTTTTTTTCCATGAAATTTTGCACATTAGTGTATAAATATATATTTAGTCATATATTAAAAAGAAATTATGCATATGCCAAGAAAATTTATTTTTATAGGCTGATTTCGTCAAAAAAAAAAATAAATAAATAAAATAAAAAAATAAAAATAAAATAAAATAAAAAAAAAAATTGATTTCTCGAAATCAAGTTGATTTCTCCTTTTTGGTCCCGGGCACATTATTTCGAAAACTGATACACAAACTATCAAAATGTTTCGGTTTGAGAATTCCCTAGAATGATTTTCGTTAGCAAACCATAAAAAGTACTTGCCATACTATTTTGGCAATACTTGCAGAAATTTAGGACATGGTTATTTGCATGAAAATTTGGTCCCGTCTTTTTTCCGGCCGACATGGGCCTAGTCAACTGGCAATATTTTCTTAACAGCAGGAAATATTTAAAAATCTGGATATGCATTTTGAAGAAGACTATAACTAATATACCTACGAAAAAAAAAAAAAAAAAAAAAAAAAAAAAAATCAATTCAATTCTATTTAGGATAAAGGCTTTTCCTGGGTGATCAAACTTTGGTACCGTTTATGATCCCGTCTTTTTCTGCGCGGTCCCGTCGAATGCAACCATCCCATTTAGACTTCACAAATTCACTTTTTGCATTTTGTAATTTAGCTGATTTACCAAAAGTTCCATGTAAAGAATCCAATACTATTCCGTATTAAATTTATTGTGTGCTATTAAGCAAGACCAAGCCTTTTTTTTTTTTTTTTTTTTTTTTGTTAAAACTAATACTTGTACAGCAGCACGAATATTGTGCTTCCGAACGAATATTGAGCAACTAGCCACTTTCAGGTTGTTGTGAAGAGTTGCATCCCTTGCAATGTTTTGACAGCTGTCGTGTCCTGAAATGTGACAGTTTGTGGATATGAAACAAAATAGGACATTGTGCAAGACTGGACGGAAAGAATTATTAGTTCAGTGTTGTAAGTGAGTTTGTGTAGTTCTTTTGCATTTATTAATGTATACGGAATTTAATTTAAAATTAAAATATTGTAATCATTATGTCCGGCACTGTCAGTTGGACTCTTGCTATGGGATTGCATAATAAAACAGACCTGTCTCTGAACCTAGACTAGAGATATCAGCTCTTCTTCTCCCGTGTAATGGTCAGGATTCTTCAACAAGAATGTACTGTTAACCAGTGAGAGGTGAAAGCCAACTCCAAAGTTAAAAATCCCCATATGTACAGTTAAAGCGTGCAGTACTTTTCGGTATCACAGCTGAAGGGTCCGCAGGACATGACCTAGACTATACTCCTCCATAGTGGCAGCATCAGTGGCCTTGGTAGGAAGAAGATTCCATTCATGGATGGTTCGTGGGAAGGAGTTCTTGTAGATAGACAATGTGGCAGTTGGTTGATAGTAAATTCTGACCTCTGGGGCAATTGTCACTCGGGCGAACAACATCAGTGTCTATTTCCATGCTGAATCTTGTATAAAGTTGTCAGTCTGTCTACTCTTCTTCTGAATTGTAATAATTCCCAGCCATGATCTGAAACCATCTTGGAGACGCAACCTGGTGTTCTATCATAGTAATTGTTGTGGACAAAACGTGCTGCTTGTCATTGGACTTTCTCCAGTTTGGTAACATCTTCACTAGATGAGGGGTCCCATGCCAGAGAAGCATATTCCATGATAGGCCTGACAAGTGCTGTGTAGGCTGTTCTCTTCACCTCCTTTGTGCACTCGCTGAGGTTACGTCTCAAGAATCCTAGGGTCTTGGATGATTTGGCTGCCATGGCGTCAACATGATTATGCCAGGACATTACAAAAACATACCTATTCAAATATACTGAAAATTTTACCACCAAAAACTCAAAATTTACAGATAAAAAATTCTTATATTTTTCCAAATTTAGTTGCATGTAAAGAATCCAATACTATTCCGTATTAAATTTATTGTGTGCTATTAAGCAAGACCAAGCCTTTTTTTTTTTTTTTTTTTTTTGTTAAAACTAATACTTGTACAGCAGCACGAATAGGACATTGTGCAAGACTGGACGGAAAGAATTATTAGTTCAGTGTTGTAAGTGAGTTTGTGTAGTTCTTTTGCATTTATTAATGTATACGGAATTTAATTTAAAATTAAAATATTGTAATCATTATGTCCGGCACTGTCAGTTGGACTCTTGCTATGGGATTGCATAATAAAACAGACCTGTCTCTGAACCTAGACTAGAGATATCAGCTCTTCTTCTTCTTCTTCCGTGTAATGGTCAGGATTCTTCAACAAGAATGTACTGTTGACCAGTGAGAGGTGAAAGCCAACTCCAAAGTTAAAAATCCCCATATGTACAGTTAAAGCGTGCAGTACTTTGCGGTATCACAGCTGAAGGGTCCGCAGGACATGACCTAGACAGAACTCCTCCATAGTGGCAGCATCAGTGGCCTTGGTAGGAGGAAGATTCCATTCATGGATGGTTCGTGGGAAGGAGTTCTTGTAGATAGACAATGTGGCAGTTGGTTGATAGTAAATTCTGACCTCTGGGGCAATTGTCACTTGGGCGAACAACATCAGTGTCTATTTCCATGCTGAATCTTGTATAAAGTTGTCAGTCTGTCTACTCTTCTTCTGAATTGTAATAATTCCCAGTCATGATCTGAAACCATCTTGGAGACGCAACCTGGTGTTCTATCATAGTAATTGTTGTGGACAAAACGTGCTGCTTGTCATTGGACTTTCTCAAGTTTGGTAACATCTTCACTAGATGAGGGGTCCCATGCCAGAGAAGCATATTCCATGATAGGCCTGACAAGTGCTGTGTAGGCTGTTCTCTTCACCTCCTTTGTGCACTCGCTGAGGTTACGTCTCAAGAATCCTAGGGTCTTGGATGATTGGACATTACAAAAACATACCTATTCAAATATACTGAAAATTTTACCACCAAAAACTGAAAATTTTCAGATAAAAAATTCTTATATTTTTCCAAATTTCTGCTCAAAACATAGATTGTGGGTACTCGTTAGAACCGCCTCGATGAGGCAGTTCTAACGAGAACCACATTCTATGTTTTTGAGCAGAAATAAGAAAAATAATGAATACCCCTGTAAACCCCAGTTTTACTATATAAAAGTGGGGTTTAAGGGGATCAAAATTATATAGGCATGTTTTCGTGATGAGAATAGGCATGTTTTCATTTAGACTTCACAAATTCACTTTTTGCATTTTGTAATTTAGCTGATTTACCAAAAGTTCCATGTAAAGAATCCAATACTATTCCGTATTAAATTTATTGTGTGCTATTAAGCAAGACCAAGCCTTTTTTTTTTTTTTTTGTTTTTGTTAAAACTAATACTTGTACAGCAGCACGAATATTGTGCTTCCGAACGAATATTGAGCAACTAGCCACTTTCAGGTTGTTGTGAAGAGTTGCATCCCTTGCAATGTTTTGACAGCTGTCGTGTCCTGAAATGTGACAGTTTGTGGATATGAAACAAAATAGGACATTGTGCAAGACTGGACGGAAAGAATTATTAGTTCAGTGTTGTAAGTGAGTTTGTGTAGTTCTTTTGCATTTATTAATGTATACGGAATTTAATTTAAAATTAAAATATTGTAATCATTATGTCCGGCACTGTCAGTTGGACTCTTGCTATGGGATTGCATAATAAAACAGACCTGTCTCTGAACCTAGACTAGAGATATCAGCTCTTCTTCTCCCGTGTAATGGTCAGGATTCTTCAACAAGAATGTACTGTTAACCAGTGAGAGGTGAAAGCCAACTCCAAAGTTAAAAATCCCCATATGTACAGTTAAAGCGTGCAGTACTTTTCGGTATCACAGCTGAAGGGTCCGCAGGACATGACCTAGACTATACTCCTCCATAGTGGCAGCATCAGTGGCCTTGGTAGGAAGAAGATTCCATTCATGGATGGTTCGTGGGAAGGAGTTCTTGTAGATAGACAATGTGGCAGTTGGTTGATAGTAAATTCTGACCTCTGGGGCAATTGTCACTCGGGCGAACAACATCAGTGTCTATTTCCATGCTGAATCTTGTATAAAGTTGTCAGTCTGTCTACTCTTCTTCTGAATTGTAATAATTCCCAGCCATGATCTGAAACCATCTTGGAGACGCAACCTGGTGTTCTATCATAGTAATTGTTGTGGACAAAACGTGCTGCTTGTCATTGGACTTTCTCCAGTTTGGTAACATCTTCACTAGATGAGGGGTCCCATGCCAGAGAAGCATATTCCATGATAGGCCTGACAAGTGCTGTGTAGGCTGTTCTCTTCACCTCCTTTGTGCACTCGCTGAGGTTACGTCTCAAGAATCCTAGGGTCTTGGATGATTTGGCTGCCATGGCGTCAACATGATTATGCCAGGACATTACAAAAACATACCTATTCAAATATACTGAAAATTTTACCACCAAAAACTGAAAATTTACAGATAAAAAATTCTTATATTTTTCCAAATTTAGTTGCATGTAAAGAATCCAATACTATTCCGTATTAAATTTATTGTGTGCTATTAAGCAAGACCAAGCCTTTTTTTTTTTTTTTTTTTTTTGTTAAAACTAATACTTGTACAGCAGCACGAATAGGACATTGTGCAAGACTGGACGGAAAGAATTATTAGTTCAGTGTTGTAAGTGAGTTTGTGTAGTTCTTTTGCATTTATTAATGTATACGGAATTTAATTTAAAATTAAAATATTGTAATCATTATGTCCGGCACTGTCAGTTGGACTCTTGCTATGGGATTGCATAATAAAACAGACCTGTCTCTGAACCTAGACTAGAGATATCAGCTCTTCTTCTTCTTCTTCCGTGTAATGGTCAGGATTCTTTAACAAGAATGTACTGTTGACCAGTGAGAGGTGAAAGCCAACTCCAAAGTTAAAAATCCCCATATGTACAGTTAAAGCGTGCAGTACTTTGCGGTATCACAGCTGAAGGGTCCGCAGGACATGACCTAGACAGAACTCCTCCATAGTGGCAGCATCAGTGGCCTTGGTAGGAGGAAGATTCCATTCATGGATGGTTCGTGGGAAGGAGTTCTTGTAGATAGACAATGTGGCAGTTGGTTGATAGTAAATTCTGACCTCTGGGGCAATTGTCACTTGGGCGAACAACATCAGTGTCTATTTCCATGCTGAATCTTGTATAAAGTTGTCAGTCTGTCTACTCTTCTTCTGAATTGTAATAATTCCCAGTCATGATCTGAAACCATCTTGGAGACGCAACCTGGTGTTCTATCATAGTAATTGTTGTGGACAAAACGTGCTGCTTGTCATTGGACTTTCTCAAGTTTGGTAACATCTTCACTAGATGAGGGGTCCCATGCCAGAGAAGCATATTCCATGATAGGCCTGACAAGTGCTGTGTAGGCTGTTCTCTTCACCTCCTTTGTGCACTCGCTGAGGTTACGTCTCAAGAATCCTAGGGTCTTGGATGATTGGACATTACAAAAACATACCTATTCAAATATACTGAAAATTTTACCACCAAAAACTGAAAATTTTCAGATAAAAAATTCTTATATTTTTCCAAATTTCTGCTCAAAACATAGATTGTGGGTACTCGTTAGAACCGCCTCGATGAGGCAGTTCTAACGAGAACCACATTCTATGTTTTTGAGCAGAAATAAGAAAAATAATGAATACCCCTGTAAACCCCAGTTTTACTATATAAAAGTGGGGTTTAAGGGGATCAAAATTATATAGGCATGTTTTCGTGATGAGAGGTCACTGCTGATGTTCACTCCGAGGTTCTTTCCACTGTCCACTTCTTCCAGTGTGTGTCCATGGAGCTTGTATTCTGTTTTCCTCTCGAAATGTTTATTGTGGTTGATCCGGATGACCTGGCACTTCTCCGGGTGGAACTGCATTTGCCATAGCTTCTCCCATTCTTTTCTTCTAGGGATCCTCTTGCAGTCTCCTTGCATCTGCGTCGGATTTAATGAGTTTGTATACAAGGCAATCATCAGCAAAGAGGCAGGAGTCTGAGTGGTCAACAGCTTCAGCCAGGTCATTGATATTGGCCAAGAATAATAAAGGGCCTAGGACCGTCCCCTGTGGCATGCCTGAGATGACATCTGCTTGAGCTGACTTGCAACCATCTTGTAGGACTTGCTGCTTTCTGTGTCCAAGGAAGGATCTTATCCACTCCAGGGTTCTCACTAGGATTTTGAAAATTGGAGTAAAATGCTGTCCTCCTAAAAAAGTTGGAGTTTTACCATACTTATCTATTGAGACTTTCCAAAAAGTTGGAGTCAGAAATAAAAAGTTGGAGTAACTTACTCCAAATCTGGAGTTAATGAGATCTCTGCACTCTAGGGTCTCTATTCTGACTCCATAGAAGTTCAGTTTGTAGAGAAGTCGTTGGTGGGGGAAGCAGTTGAACGCTTTTGAAAAATCAAGCAGGATGAAGTCGACTTGATCCTTTCCTGAATGAAGGCTACTGGCGATGCCCTGGATGGTAGCAACCAGTTGGGTGACAGTTGACCGTTTCTTCTGGAATCCATGCTGTTTCACCGTCAGTATACTGTTATTGTCAAAATGTCGCATGATGCTACTATGAACAATATGCTTGAGCACTTTAGATGCTACTGACGTCAGTGACACAGGTCTGTAGTTGGCAGCAAGTTGTTTTGGCCCTTTCTTGTAGAGGGGAACTATCGGTGCTTCTCTCCAATCAGATGGTACATTTCCCATATCCAAGGAGAACTGGAAAATGTGACTAAGGATGGGTGCAGGATAAAGGTAGGTATGCCATCAGGACCAGCTGCCTTGTATGGTCTCAAGTTCTTCAGGTTTCTTGATTCCATTTAGGTTGACACTGATGTTCTGCATAGGTTGGTATGGGCTTGGTCCTTTGTCTGGGAAGGAGTCAGTGTTTTCTTGCGTGTAAACTGACTGAAACTTCTTGTTGAGTTTTTTCAGCTTTTACCATTGTATCACTTTGCAGGAAACCATCCTCATTCAACAACGCTGATACTCCTGATGCTTCTTGTCGTTTACTCTTGACGTATGACCAAAAGCGTTTCGAGTTTTCCTTTAGGTCTTGACTGACTACCTCCTCCATGTACCACCTCAGATTGCATAATAAAGCTATCAATCTAACACTTTGTATAATTTCTAAGATCCAGAGTCTTCTGATTAATTAAGGAGGTGGTGATTCTCAAGTTTTACTGTTCTTACTTTGTCTAGGTAACAAAATGCAAGGCTACAAAATTAAACATACCAGTCAACTTGTCAAGCCACATTCACATTGCATTTCTCACCTAAATCGTGCTCACATGCCTATAATTCTGAGTCATACGAATTTTGAATTTTAAAAGAAATTCAAAGACATTTACTGTGTGTAAAAGTCCATAAATTAATCCGTTTCGCTCATTTTCACGCAGAAAACATTCCTCTTGTATTGTCTTCAATTTGATTACATGCACCATGTCACAGTCTTGTGTATAATTTATCAAACAAGAATTGTACTACAATGTATACACTGGCCAGTGAATATATAAACTTTTGATGAAGGAAGACAATTCAAAAGCTCGCACTTCATCCCTTCGAGTTCTATTCTTTCTATTTGTTTTTATATATATTCTTTCTATTTGTTTATATATATATACTGCGACTACAGGTTTCATTTTCTGAGCATTAGGTGCAGGTCTTCCTGGTAGAAACCAATACGAAGGGGGGGGGGTCGGGTGTGGCGAAGGTGTCGTGTATCTTATGTCTGGAGGCATCCAACTGATATTGGCTTACAGTTCGGCTAGGCCTGCTGTCCTTGTAGCAGGTAAGGGTAGAGGGGGGATGTTTTATTTCTTCTGTTTCTTCATTTTCATTCCTGTTCCTCTTTCTTCCCTGTCCCTCTCTTTCATCTCCTCTACTATCTCTTCTATCATTTTTCTCCCTTTCTCTGGGAGATGACACAAAATGACCCACAAGGGTTGACGTGTCGTTAAACCCTAACACAATCAAAAACCAATATGAAGCAATGTGGATACAGTGTCTTGCTAAAGGACATGGCGCTTGATGCTTGCTGGAGTCGGAGTCGCTAACGGTACGCTAACTCACGATCTTGAATCTGATGCTTTACTACTGCACCACAGTGCTCCACTTGGAAGCCAGTGAGACCATCAGTGCTCTGCCAGTTTGAATCAAAGCAAAATCATGTAAACTTGCTGGGGCATAACACCTTAAATAGAAAAAAAAAAAGTAGTAAGGCATTAATACCGAGTGTGCTGGTAGAAGATGTTTTGGCCATTACAGCACTAAGTCTTGTCATCAGCAGCATTCCCCTGGGAAGTGTGTTAAGGTAAGTGCATTTCCTGGTCTTTATCAGTGACCTCCTTATAGATGTTAAGTGAAAGACAAGGGTGTTTTGCAGAAGATAATGAGAAGATTGTGTGGTATGCCAGGAATTCGCATCTGTACAGGACTGTAAGTTCCAGCAAGACAATTAGTTTTCTTGGAGAAGAATTGGGGCATGATGTCATTTCATCCAGAGAAATGCTGTTTGACAGTCTAAGCCAAATTGGGAGGACCATCAGACATGTCAAACAAAACATTTTTCAGTCCAGTGAATATTTGAAGAATTTCAAGTGCATTTTAATGATTTGTCTGACTGGTGTCAGACCGACTTTGAAAAGTGTTATATCCTCTATGTACACATGAATAGAGCCCAGACAATCTTTAGAATTACACATAGGAGGACTGAACACTCTGAAGGGACACACACATTACAGATACCACAAGTAGATACCTTGGAGTGGTCCTATCAAAAAAACATGGTAAAGGGAAAGAATACAGTAAATGTCCTGAAATTTCGTAATCCAAAGACTCTGACAAAATGGAATTTGCAAACAGTGCAGACCCAGATCAGACTGCTCCTGAAGGAGCAGTCTGATCAGGGTCTACATTGTTTGCCATTCCACTTTATAAGTATTTTAAGAAACAATTGCATAAAAAGCAAAAGTTAGGCCGAAAAAGTATGGAATAGTGTTTGAAATTTTAGGACATTAACCGTACATACTGTATGTTTCCTATGTTGTATTCTCAGGATAGGTAGCAAAGATGTCGTTGACAGTCTCATTGGTCTGACTAAAGCTATAATGAGCGGCAAAGTCAGAAAACATACCTTAGGACATGGTCATCCAGCATTCATGCAGTCTAATCAGAATCTACACTGTGCACATTTTGGATAGTCAAAAATGCAAAATAAATTGATGGGGACAACAGAGAATCCAATCAGACTGCACAAAATATATGTTAGCAAAGTGCTTCTTATTACCCTATAACATATGTTTTTGTGTATTGATAAGAAAGAATATCAATATTGTTTTGTTGAAAAAGTGCCTTTAATCAGAAGCTATGTAAAAATTCTACCTGGAAATTATAATTTAGGGCTGGAGTCTGGTAATTCCTCCACTTGTGGATTAAAGGGGAACGCAATAAAAGTAGTAAATATATTTTGAAGTAAACTACGTACTTTAAAAGCCATATATTTTGGTGCAAGAGTTTTCAAAATGGGCCTAGAAGTAAGGAAGTTATGGTGGTTTGAATATACTTAAAATGGCTGTCATGGATACTGCCATATTGTAGGCTTTGTGACGTCACACAGTCCAAATTAAATATGCAAAACCAAATTGCAAAGGGTTTTTAAGAAAATTTTGCTACAGAAATTTTATAATCTTTTAATTCTAGTGACAAGCAATCATTTCCACCCAAAATAAACAAACTTTGTGAGAATAACTACCTTTATGAAAGGAATTTTTATTTTTATGAAATATTTAAAATTGCAGCGCCCATTCCGCCAATTTTAAAATATTCAGTGTCTATAAGTTACTTAATTTTCCACAGATTTTGATCAAATTAGTGTCAAAATTCATTGTTTGTAAAGTTCTTTACTTTAAAGCACAATACCTTTTATGGTTGCGTTCCCCTTTAACTCTTAATGTTAAATGACACCTATCATTCAGTGCTGCTCCACAATGGATAAATATTGAATATTGAAAGTCATATTCCAGTTAGTGTACTTCCGCTGGTGGATTAACTCTAAATATTGACTGAAGTGTGTAATTTGATGCAATTCCACCAGCGGATAAACTTGGAGTATTGAATACCATTGTAACACTACTGGATTTAAGCCTGACAATTTCCTTCAAGGTTCAGATAGCAAATTTTACCATGAATATTCAGCAGATATACCCTTAGCAACAATTTATACTTAAATCCTAGAGGAGTAGTCTCATACCTTTTGATAAGGTGCTTTTTCAGTGCAAAAGTATTGAAATTTTTCTTATTTCACAGAAACATATGTTGTGGGTACTCATTAGAAGTGCCTTGCTGAGAGGCTTCTAATGAGTACCCACAACATATGTTTTTGTGGAGCAATAAGAAGACTAATTACCTGACACCCACTCTTATCCAGACGTGAGTTTGACACATAACAAGCAAGGTAAGTAATGTAAGTCAGTGTCCAACTAGGGTATGAACTGCAACATAGGAAAACATATCTTTTGACATAATTACATGTATGTGCCCAAGGAAAGAGCAAGTCAGCCTAGGCATCTGCTTAGTCTGATCAGTCATCATTGTCAGTACACCACAACCTCTTTATAACACTATTGTTGGGATCCATAGCATAAACCGTGTTAGTTAAACAACCGTGTTATATCCAAACTAAAATGTATAGATTATATTGAAAAATGACAATTTTTGGTCATTTTTCAATATAATCTATACATTTTTAGATCCATCTTTGAACCATGTTATATCCAAAACCGTTTTATAACAAACCGTGTTATAAAGAGGTTGTAGTGTATTAAGAAACTTTGCATCATTTGCTATCCAATATACACTCAGTGAAGATTCTGATCAGACTGCACAAATGCACAGGCTGATCTGACTTTACTGAACGCACATGTCGAAAGGCACATTTTCTGATGTAGTGGCACAGGTGATAAATACCAACAGACTCCTGCAGTTGAAGGACTGCTTAACAACAAAGACATGACAGTGCATATCTGTGTGGTCTAATTGTTAAAATTATCTTGTCTTGACATGCATGAAACATTGCACCACACCATAACATAGCCTTTTAATAATGTTAATGTATTAATTCATAATTCTTTCATTTCCTTTCTTGACCTTTAAGTTTCTTCATTTCATTATGATTATTTAAAGTCAACATGATTATCAGATGATATCTTTTAAGAATATACAAAAAAATTACTTTGTATGGTTTAAAAAAGTGACTTAACTTTTTTTTTTCTTGATTTCTGTTTAATGTCCTATTGTGGATTACTTTTAAAGGTATTGTTTCCTACTGAAATTTATGTAACATTATAGTATGTGTACAAATGTTTGAACAGTATATTATTGTTACGATTTTCAGTGTAACATCAATGTTTAAAACTCAGTAAAACCTTGAAAATAAGTGCATTTATTTGTTTAACGGTATCAAGGAAAATAAAGCAATGATTATCATTTATACCTGTGAACTCTGGTAGCAAATTGTTTTCTTCATGAATAGCCCCCAATTTTAAAAAGATTCAAATACTTGAATACCTGTCTGCAAAAATTGTCTATCCTTTAACAAAGGCAGCAAAATCTTTCAAGTTAAAATATTTGCAAATAGCAAAGCATTCTTGATAAGAGTGGATGTCAGGTAAATAGTTTTCTTATTTCTCAATGAAAACATATGTTGTGAGTACTCATTAGAAGTGCCTCACCAAGGCACTTCTAATGAGTACCCACAACATATGGTTTTATTGAGAAACAAGAAAATTATTGCTACTTTTTGGTTGAAAAAAAGAAAGCACCTTATCAAGAGCTATGTAGCAAAGACATGGTGACAGATGAACCTGCACCTCTACACAACCTCATCAGCATAGCCTCAGAGAAGATGGGTATCCAGATATTATTTTCTCATTATGAAAACACACCTATTCAAATATACTGAAAATTTCACCACCAATAACTGAAAGTTTTCAGTTAAAAATTTTGATATTTTTCAATTTCTGTTCAAAACATAGATTGTGGGTACTCATTAGAACTGCTTCACTGAGACTGTTCTAACAAGTACCCACAATCTATGTTTTTTGCAGAAATGAGAAAAATGATGTATACCCCTGTAAATCCCAGTTTTACTATATATTAGTGGAGTTTAAGGGGGTCAAAAGGTATGTTTTTGTGATGTATTTCTCCATGAGAACATAATGTTGGGGCCTCAGTGAGGCACTTTGTAATGATTTATGTTCCCAGAAAATAGGATTTGACATTTCATGCAAATTTTCTTCCTTGGAGATAATTTTCATGAAATGTCAAAACTTGATTTCTGGAAAAAGTAAGAAAAATATACCAATATGTCATCTGCTGAAAATTTTACCCAGAGTGCTTAGCATTAATGTATGTAAGTAAAAGTTGGTTATCCAACAGTGTATCGCGTTTGATTGAGTCGATGTCAGTATCTGGTCAGTGGGATGGATCATATGAATAATGTTATGAAACTGTGTTATAATTGATAGGCTAGCCTTATTTTGCCCAGTTTCTCACAAAAATTAGTGTAAGTAAAATCATAAGTCTAGAAAAGAGGAAATATCAAGTAAAGATTTTTCTTATTTCTCCGTGAAAACATGTTGTGGGTACTCATTAGAAGCACCTTGGTGCTTCCGATGAGTACCCACAACATATGTTTCATAGCAACAGATAAGGCACTTTTTTCATCCGAGAAATGCTGTTATCTTTCTTATTTCTCCATGAAAACATATGTTGTGGGTACTCATTGAGTACCCACAACATATGTTTTTGTAGAGAAATAAGAAAAATATTATGTGGATACCCCCTCTTATCTGTAGCTATGTGTTTTTATGGAAAAATAAGAAAAGTATTTATCTGGATAACACGCTAATCAGGAGCCATGATGTTTGTATATATGTGGGCCCATTATTTGCTTGTCAGTGTCAATATGTCAGTATGAACCATTGTATGCAAGGACCCTTAAAATCATCATATATGCAAACAGCTGAGGCCCAGATCAGTCTGTGTTTATAGTCTAATCAGGGCCTTAGTTGTTTGTATCTGTATCAAGCCACTGTCTTGTTTCAGCTTTAGTACTCATTTGGGCAAATTCAGTGGGAAAAGAATTTGATAATATTTTTCTTGTTTTTTTTTTGTTTTTTTTTTTTTGTTTTCTTTTGTGGGGTGTGTTATGTGTGTGTGTTGTGGAGGGTGGGGGGGGGGGGAGTGGTGTTAGGAGACAACCTGATGCCAAACCCTAGTTTCTGAAAAAGAAATGCTTAAAATATACCAAAATGTCGTCTGCAGAAATTTTTACCCAGCATGCTAAGCGTCATTGATGTACATATTTTGAGACTCTGCAGTAAATGCATTTCCTTGTTTCTTGTCTTTTATAGGAATAAAATCAGAACTATGGCCATGACATGATGTGTGGATAGACCGAATTCTAGAGATGGATATAGACATCAGTGTCTCAAAGATGAATTTTAACATAAATGATTGTCTGGAGGGGGCTGCAGGATCAGTCCCAGACAGACCTGAGCCTGGGTGTGTTTCTGTCAGCTTGAGGGAGATGTGGGAGATTTATATCAAGGCAGTAAAGAGTACGGACAAGTCAGCGGACAACATGAAGGTTTGTTACTTTCAATACTGCTGGCCTCAGTGGCTTAATTGGATGTGCCGTCCGACTGGAGACCAGGAGATCTGGGTTCAACCACCGCCCAGGTCGGTAACATTCTTTCATGGAGATCGATCATGAAATATTTTCTACTGTCATTCTCTCCTTTCCGCTGATTCAAGAAGGGCAGTTGTCAGTTTCTGGCAAAAGAATGTGCACAATACTGGTTAACTGCATAGAGGACTAAGCCTGCCTAGTAAATGTGTGGTTAGGTAAACTGACCGAGCTTGACATGGCCCCATTGGGTTGACTGGGCCATAAAACCCCAACACAAACAAACAAACATTCAATACTGCATGTCTACTACTGTGAATAGCTCCAGATAAAAAAAGAGTATCCAGATTTTTATCTTATAATTTCATGAAAATGTGTTGTGGGTATAACTCCAGATAAGAGGGTATATTTTACATACGCTCAAATTTCAATGGCTCGAATATCTTTGGGACCATGGAAATTTGTTCGAGATATAGGTAGTTCGAGCCACTGAGGGTTAATTATAGCACCAGGTCAGGAAGCAAATAGCGATAATTTAGGGAAGTCTTTTCGATTTTCTACACAATAATTGTATGTTGAGTGTATTCATTAGAATTGCTTCAATGAGGCAATTCTAATGAGTACACACAACATACAATTTCATGATAAAATGAGAAAATTTCCCTAAATATTTGTTTTCTTGAGCTGTCGGAAGTAGGGGCTCAAAAACAAGTTCGAATTAGCCGTGGTAAACGAGTTCTGTTTTTAAACTATCTATATGCCATTTGACCTGTCTATACTTACAGCTGTTTAAATATTAGAACAATTTATTCCAAGATAGTAAACATTTTGCATATCTACATAGTATTTTAAAATAGCAACATAAAAATGCAGGATCAGGGGCAGGTATATGTGTTGCATTTTATTTTGTTAATATCTGAAATCACAAGAAAACATGCCTTATACTAAATATTAGTAAAGACCTGTCTTGTTCTGTAGTCCCTATCTTTGAAGAAGTTGAAACTTGTTGACCTTATTAGGGCAGAGGAGTAGATCACCTGAACCCAGTTGATCAAAACTAATGATGTCATTAGCAAATGTAGCGTTAAAACTTTGATCATTAAATATGTCATATATGCTAATATTTTTGCTGATAAAAATGCGAGTAGCTTTTGCATTTGCAAAAGCTACTCGCATTTATTCAGCAAAAATTCATGTGAATTAGATATTGTACTTACTAGAACAGTTAACATTTTTACCATTAAGGAGCTCATTAGGCTAATGATGCTTTGAAAGGCTGGGCCCTGATTTACTTTTCATCAGGAAAACATACCTATATAATTTTGACCCCCTTAAACCACTCTTTTATATAGTGGGGTTTACAGGGGTATACATTATTTTTCTTATTTCCGCTCAAAAACATAGATTGTGGGTACTCATTAGAACTGCCTTGGTGAGGCAGTTCTAACGAGTACCCACAATCTATGTTTTGAACAGAAATATGAAGAATAGCAGAATTTTTATATCTTTTATATTATATCTTTTATATATTTTAAATTTCTTTTTTTTGGTGGTACAATTTTCAGTATGTCTGAATAGGCATGTTTTCGTAATGTGAAACAAAAATTGCATTAATCTTGTGAGAGTTTATGACACTTTTCAGCATTGGCATTTTGTAGGGGCCAAGTGTGTAGTTTGGGATATGCTCTTTTACAGACACACATTTCTGATTTTAAGTTAAATTCTGTAAAGTTAAAGAAAGTTTAAAAGAAATTTTTATGAAGGTTTCAGACATGATTAGATTGTTTGGATGTCTAGGACCAGTTTAATCAGGATCTTCACTGTTTGCTGTTTAGTCAGTACTGTTTAGCTCACCTGAACGAAGGTCCATGAAGAGTTTTTGTACTACTCCCGGTGTTGGCATGGGAGTCCATACAGATGTTAAGGGTTTATGTTAAACCTTAAGTTACAGATTCTAAATATTTTATTTATTATTTTTCCGAGAAAATAAGACTTGGCTTTTCATGTGAATCATCTGCTAGGCAGATGAGTCACATGAAATGCCAAGGCTTATTTCCCAGAAAAATAAGACCAAACAAATCAAAATGTCATCTGCTGCATTTGTGATTAGTGTTTTAAGTATTAAAGTTTTTAAGGTCATATTTATTATCCATATGCATTGTGGGATTTTGTTCATATTTGACCTGCTGGTAGATATTGGTCCCTAGTTTTTTTACGGTACCACCATCCATCCACCTGAAGATCATGAACTTAGAATTTTCATGTCACACTTTTATGCTAAAGATCTTACTCCTGAATGTTTAAATTGATTTTATTAATATTTGAGTTAGTGTTACATTATGGTCTGAAGATTTGTTCACTGCAAACTTCTCCTCTGGGTCTGTATTGTTAGGGCAAATATGGTACAGTACTAAGTGACCGATGCCCACATACATATCTAGGTCAAGATTATATTTGAACTTGACACTGGTCAAAGCTGACCTCCCTTTACAATGTACTTTTGCCCAAATTATCACATCTCAGATAAATCTTGTCAAAATGATTTTTCAGTCATTACATATTCCATTTGGGTTTTGATAGTTTTATTATTTCTGTTTGCCTCTGTCCTGTAAAGTATATGTTTTTTTATAGCAATAGATAAAATGGGGCTATCAGGTAAATATTTTTCTTTTTTCTCACGACAACAATATGGTGTGGGTACTCATTAGAAGGGCCTTGGTGAGGCACATATAATGAGTACCACAACCTTATAATGTTTTTGTGGGGAAATAAGAAAAATATTGATATGTTTTGGTTGAAAAAAGATGTCTTATCTTAAGCTATGGTTTTTGTGGAGAAATAAGAAAAGTATTCTATTTAACCCTTGTCATGCTGAATAAATTAAGATGCCACGCCCATTATAATTTTTAACCAATCATATTACTTGATCCAGGTTCTTAATATAAACTCACATCCTTCATGCCAGACTGTGTAGATCCAGATCAGTTGGCTTCTAAAGAAGCCAACTGATCTGGATCAACGCTCTGTGCAAAAGCAGGGCATATTCGGGTTCAGCAGGACCAAGGTTAAGATACTTCACTGAAAATCTTAGATGTTTGTTTGATGATGATGTATACATGATAACAATCATGTATCACTGAATATTCATTGTTTGTGTTGATATGAAGAAATTTGGTTATCTGATGAAAGTACTGTATTTACCCTGAATAGTCTGACACATTTAAGTCTCATCAACCATACTTTTCCTAAAATCTGACCAAGTCATTTGGCTACTGTGTTAGTGATGTAAACTAAACCCTTGTAACAAGGACAACATTTGTTCCCAGAAATGTTGTCAATAAAATGAATTTGCTGTTGTAAAGAATCCTTAATTAGCAGAATGATACATATAAGAAAAGTATTTTACTACATTTTTGTATTCTTATTTTCTCATACAACATATATTTTGGATATTTGTTAGAATCATCTCAATGAGGCAATTCTAACAAGTATCTGAAATGTATTTTTCTTGAAGTATTAAATCATATCCGGTGGGTATTTTTTTGAAGTTTTAAATACAGTGTTGTTGCATAATGTCTGAATTTTTTTTCACCTCTTGAGTGAAGGTTTTATGCAAATCATCATTATAAAGAATTTTTTTTTGTTGTATCGAGTGTTGGTATAAAGAGGGTGGACTGAACCTAAAATAGTATTAGATGAGTGGCAAACAGTGTTGACTCTGATTAGATGCCAAGTTTCAGATCTGGGTCTATGCTGTTTGCTCAGGCCTGTCTTTCCAATTATATAGGGTGAAAATGGTATACATACATCTCTTTTTGAAATTATAATTTAAGTGTTCATTCTGCATAGCTCTAAAGAAGATGCTTTTTATCGCACCTGCTTGTAGCAGGGTGCGATATAGGCATCCGATTTTCTGTCCGTCCCTCCGTCCGTCAGTCCGTCCATCAGTCCGTCTGTCTGTCAACATTTATGTCGACGTTCGACATTTATGACATTTATGTCAAAGTTAGTATTCTAATCAAATACAAGACTAAACAACCATCAAACCTTGCATGAAACATCTCCCTGACCTCCTGACTTTGCAACATAGGCGTCCGCTTTTCCGTATGTCTGTCCATTCGTCTGTCCGGCTGTCAACATTTATGTCGAAGTTCGACATTTATGTCAAAGTTAGTATTTTAATCAACTACAAGACTAAACAACCATCAAACCTTGCATGAAACATCTCCCTGACCTCCTGACTTTGCGACACAGGTGCCCACTTTTCCATTCGTCTGTCTGTCTGTCCGTCTCTTAACAGTTCTGTTATGTCGAAGTTCGACATTTTTGTCAAAGTTAGTATTCTAATCAACTACAAGACTAAACAACCATCAAACCTTGTATGAAATATCTCCCTGACCTCCTGACTTTGCGACATAGGTGCCCGCTTTTCCATTCGTCTGTCCGTTCGTCCGGCTGTCTCTTAACAGTTCTGTTATGTCGAAGTTCGACATTTACGTCAAAGTTAGTATTCTAATCAACTACAATTCTACAACAACCATCATTCCTTGCATGACACATCTCCCTGACCTCCTGACTTGGCAGATATGTTGACCCAGTGACCTTGACCTATATTTTGCGCTCCATTGACTTTGACACAATTTACGTTGACATTCCAGATCTTCTCAACTATAAGGCATACAACTACCAAACCTTGCATAGTGCTTCTTCTAGATGTACAGACTTGGCAGGTACCTTGACCCGGTGACCTTGACCTATACTTTGAGCTCCAGTGCCTTTTACACATTTTACGTCAACGTTCAATATCTCCTTAACTATAAGGCCTACAACCATCAAACCTTGCATAGTGCTTCTCCTCAATGTACGGTACCTTGATTGGGTGACCTTGACCTATATTTCATGCTCCATTGACTTTTACACCTTTTAGGTCACCCTTCCAAATGTCCTCAACTGTAAGGCCTTCAACCACCAAACCTTATATAGCACTTCTTCTCGATGTACTGACTCGACAGGTACCTTGACCTGGTGACCTTGACCTATATTGTGCACTCCAGTGACTGACACATTTTATATTGATGTTCAGTATCTCCTCAAATATAAGACCTACAACCACTAAACCTAGCATAGTGCTTCACCTCATTGCCCTGGCTTGGCAGGTACCTTGACCCAGTGACCTTGACCTATATTTGACACATTTTACGTTGATGTTTGATATTTCCTCAACTATAAGGCCTACAACCACCATACCTTGCATTGTGCTTCTCCTTGATGTACTGAATTAGCAGGTACCTTGACCCGTGACCTTGATCTATATTTCATGCGCCAGTGACTATTACACATTTTACGTCAGCGTTCCATTATCGTTGGCTGTATGATACGAAAAGTCAGTGCTGAAGATATAGCCATAAGAGGAATGGGACTGGCCTGGAATATATGTGCCTCACTAGGCACTTTGTCTACATTTTTTTCAACCCAGTTTTCCAAGTAAGCACTGCTAAGAATGAAATAAACTTATTTAATAACCACATTCTGATTGAGGCTCCTGTGACTTTTGCGCCAGCAGGTGCGATGACGCCTTCCGCGGAATTCTTGTTTCAATACAAAAGTATTGTTTGTTTTTTTTTTCTTATTTCTCCACGAAAACATATGTTGTGGGTACTCATTAGAAGTGCCTCAGTGAGGCACTTCTAATGAGTACCCACAACATATGTTTACACGAAGAAATAAGAAAAATATTTACCTGATATCCACTCTTACCTAGACCTACCATGATTCTTTAGAACATTTTATTGAAATGTCTGGGTAGCTGAGTGGTTAGCACTCCCAACTTTTGATCACGAGGTCTTGGGTTTGAACCCTGCTAATGTGAGGTAGAATTCACTGCTCATGACTGTACAGTGCTTCATTGCTTAGGGCCTATCATTATCACCCTTCCGTCATCTTGACATGGCTGAAAAAATGTTTAGAGACTGCATTTATGAAAAGTTGAAAGTAAGGGAAATGAGAAATGTGTCCAAAGGACACGGATGTCCCGGCCTGAAAAACTTAAATGCAAATTGCTAACCCCGGAGGCAGATGGAGATGGATGGATGGACAGGGGTGACACTATATGCCCTTTCCACCATTCTTCGAATGGTGGAGGCATTACAAAATTGGAAAAGTTTGGATTAGCCCATTCATATTAAGAGACCTTATTATGGAGGAATATTTGGTTTTCTCCAGTTCTCCATAAAAACATATGTTGTGGGTATTCATTAGAAGCTCCTTGCATAGGCAACTCTAATGGGTACCCACAACATATGTTTGTATGGAGAAATTGAGAAAATTATCCCAGAACTGTCAAATACTCCTCAACAACAAGTCCTCTGCATAGTTTTGTATCTATCAAAAGTAAAGGAAACAAACTCTGGAAAACTCTCTGGAAAACAGGGGTGCATTATATGCTTAAGTTGAATGATGATTAATTAGTTAATAAAACTTCCCTTATGAAGTGAGTCAAATCAAAAAGAAGTGGCTCTATATTATGTTAACCCTTAAAGGGCTAAGCCATTGTACTGTTAGCAGACTGCTTTTTAAATTTTTTTTGTTTATTTTTCAGAGAAAATAAGACTTGACATCTCATGTGAATCATCTGCTTAGCAGATGATTCACATGAAATGCCAAGCCTTATTTTCTCTGTAAAATACAAAATGAAATCAAAATGTCACCGGCTGCAATTGTGAATAGCACTTTAAGGTTAATATCAAGGCATCCTAGCAACTAAACAACCTTTTCGCTTCATGAGTAGACCTTCAATATCCAGAACAGTAGTACATCTCCCCCCCCCCCCCCCCCCCCCCACCCCCAGCAACACCCCTAATGTCCTGTAAATCAGATGTCTTAAATCTGCTGGTTGATTTATATTTGTGTTAAAAAGTCAAAAGTTTATATGTTTATATTTGTGTTAAACTCTTAACCCTTGTCCTGCTGAGCCCGGATATGTCCTGCCTTTGCAAACAGTGTAGAGCCAGATCAGTTGGCTTCTTCAGAAGCCAACTGATCTGGATCTGCACTGTTTGCCATTCAGTATTTGAATTTGTATCAACAACGTGGATCAAGTAATCTGATTGGCTGAAAATTAGAAGTGGGTGTGGCATCTTAATTTATTCAGCATGACAAGGGTTAAGCATGATATGGCACAAGTAGTGACACTTAAATAAATTTCCTGGTTTTCAAAGCTCTGGGCCCGGTTGTTCAAAGCGTCGTTAGCTTAACGAGCTCGTTAAGGGTCATTTCATTAATTGTTTTAGTGGATTCAATATACATTATTTTGATATTTTTTGCTGAAAAAATGTGAGTAGCTTTTGCATTGCAAAAGCTACTCACATTTTTTCAGCAAAAAATTTCAGCATATTTGTGTATCACTCGATGTAAATTTTAACGAATCGTTAACTAACGACGTCGTTAGCTTTGAACAACTGGGCCCTGTACGCTGTGGAAAAAATTCAGCCGATGACAGTTTGAAACATTTTTTTTTTTTTAATTTTTCCAGAAAATAGGTTTTGATCTTTAATGTAAATTGTCTCCTAAGTCAATTTACATAAAATATCAAAGCCTATTTTCTGGGAAAAATATCATCAAGTTGTCATGTGCTGAATAAGCCTGGAGAGTGGTAAAGGTTAAGATTATTCATACCTTTAGTATACTGAATATTTAGTATACCTAAGCAAATAACTGAATTCAAATACCTAAGCAGATAACTGAATTGAAATACCTAAGCAAATAACTGAATTCAAATACCTAAGCAAAAATGAATTGAAATACCTAAGCAAATAACTGAATTCAAATACCTAAGCAAAACTGAATTCAAATACCTAAGCAGACAATATTCAGAAGTATTTTCCACAGTTCCAGATCATCAGTATAGGAAGTATTTGGAAGATAATTTCCATTATTTTTGTACGAAACACATCTTGTGTGTACCCATACAAAAAAAAACTGGGAGCTGCCTACTGTAGCTACCTTATATAGGCAGCCCGTAGGATGTGCAATAGGCTGTCTGTAGGCTGTCTACAAGAAATTTGCCAGAGTGGTAAAGGTTAAGATTATTCTAACCCTTAGTATACTGAATTTAAATACCTAAGCAGATAACTGAATTCAAATACCTAAGCAGACAATATTCAGAAATATTTTCCTTAGTTCCTAAGCAGATAACTGAATTGAAATACCTAAGCAAATAACTGAATTCAAATACCTAAGCAAAACTGAATTCAAATACCTAAGCAGACAATATTCAGAAGTATTTTCCACAGTTCCAGATCATCAGTATAGGAAGTATTTGGAAGATAATTTCCATTATTTTTGTACGAAAACTTATCTTGTGTGTACCGGTACAAAAAAATACTGGGAGCTGCCTACAGTAGTTGCCTATAGGCAGCCCATAGGAAGTGCAACAGGCTGTCTGTAGGCTGCCTACTGGGAATTTGCCAGAGTGGTAAAGGTTAAGATTATTCTAACCCTTAGTATACTGAATTCAAATACCTAAGCAGATAACTGAATTCAAATACCTAAGCAGATAACTGAATTCAACTACCTAAGCAGATACCTAAGCAGATAACTGAATTCAAATACCTAAGCAGATAACTGAATTCAAATACCTAAGCAGATAACTGAATTCAAATCCCTAAGCAGATAACTGAATTTAAATACCTAAGCAGATAACTGAATTCAAATACCTAAGCAGACAATATTCAGAAGTATTTTCCTCAGTTCCAGATCATCAGTATAGAGAGTATTTGGAAGATAATTTCCATTATTTTTGTACGAAAACATATCTTATGTGTACACGTACAAAAAAATACTAGGAGCTGCATACAGTAGCAGCCTATAGGCAGCCTGTAGGAAGTGCAATAGGCTGCCTGTAGGCTGCCTACAGGAAATGTGCCAGAGTGGTAAAGGTTAATATTATTCTAACCTTTAGTATACTGAATTTAAATATCTAAGCAAAATTGAATTCAAATACCTAAGCAGACAATATTCAGAAGTATTTTCCACAGTTCCAGATCAACAGTATAGGAAGTATTTGGAAGAAATTTCCATTGTTTTTGTACAAAAACATATCTTGTGTGTATGATTGGAATAACCTTGCCAAGGCAAGTCCATTGAGAACCCACAAGACATGTTTTAGAGGGAAAATAATGAAAATGACTTGACAAATTCATTTGATGACAAATTGATATTTTTCTTATTTTTCACAGAAAATAAGGCTGTGACATCCTCATCCTTATCTGCATTCAGCCTTTGTACATTTTTCTTTCGCGCCAATAAAATTTTTTTGCCACTGATTTCTCAGCTCCTATGAGAGCCAGAGTCTCCAGACTTTGTATATACACCTACAGAGGGTTGAAGTATATTGCATACAAGAAACCCGTTCTGCTGGAATTAATTTTGCCTTCGTTTTTCCATTTTTTTCTTTTTTCCATCTCTCACTCCAATGTAATATAATTAATGCATAGGAAAATTTGTGTCAAAGATTTCTGAGGAACTACTGCTCCTAGGATTTTGAAATTTGGTACAACATTTGGTATAACTAGTTGTATTGTGTGAGAGAATCAGCATCCTCATGCTTAACATTCCCTTTATTTGTACATTTTTCTTTCTCTCCAATAAAAAATTTCGTCAAAGATTTCTCATTGATGAGAGCTAGAGTCTTCAAATTTTGTTTACACCTACAGAGGGTTGAACACTATTGTGTAAAAGAAAAGTAAGATACTGTGATTTATTTTCCTTCTTTTCGAATTTTTTTCCTTTTTCCATCTGTCACTCAAATGAAAGACAGGGAAATTTGTGTCAAAAATTTCTCAGAAACTCAAAGACCTTGGATTTTGAAAGTTTGTTCAAACATTAGATTTGACTTGTATTATGTAAGAGAGAAGTAGCATCCTCCTGCTTTTCATTCCCTGTAAGAGAAAACCATGATGCTAAGATTTATTCCTTTCGCCTATCTCCCATGCAATACTAAGGGAAATTTGCATCTACAAAATTGGTTCAACATATCTCTGATGCCTATGGCTGGGGGCATGTGAGCTTTGCTCACTATTTGCCATATTTATGTGGATAACAAAGGCCCTTTTCAGACTACACTACCCAGGTTTTCCCCTTTTACTTCCCTTTTTTTTTGGCACACCTGATATTTTTTCTAATATAAACAGGAAGTCAATGAAAGGTAAATGGTTCTGTCTTATAAAGGCCTTTGCCATACTAATACAATCGGATGATACGGTTAAAGTCCTGAAATTTCTAACACTTTATTCCATACTTGTAATGCGTTTTTTTCTTAAAATGCCTAGTGGAATGGCAACCAGTGTAGACCCTGATCAAATGGCTCCTTTAGGAGCCATCTGATCTGGGTCTGCACTGTTTGCATATGCCATATGTCAAAAACAAATTTTTTGGATAGTTACCAAAGGTGGATTCTAATATATATTTTCCTGAATTATAAATGAAAAGATGGCCTCATTTAAGGCATTCTGTAAAAAAGGTGGATTCTGGATTTACATATTTTCCTGAATTATAAATGAAAAGATGGCCTCATTTAAGGCATTCTGTAATGAAAAATCGCAAGATAATTCTTGGTGGAGAAATAAAAAAGAAAAGGTGATTACTGTGAGTACTCAAATATCTGTGACAATGACAATAATTGTCTTAACTCATGAAGCACAGTGAGTACCCAAATTTCTGTGACAATGACAATAATTATTTTAACCCATGAAGCACTGTGAGTACCTAAATATCTGTGACAATGACAATAATTATCTTAACCCATGAAGTACTGTGAGTACCCAAATATCTGTGACAATGACAATAATTATCTTAACCCATGAAGCACTGTGAGTACCCAAATATCTGTGACAATGACAATCCCATGAAGCACTGTGAATACCCAAATATCTGTGACAATGACAATAATCTTAACCCATAAAGCACTGTGAATACCCAAATATCTGTGACAGACAATAATTATCTTAACCAATGAAGCACTGTGAATACCCAAATATCTGTGACAATGACAATAATTATCTTAACCCATGAAGCACTGTGAGTACCCAAATATCTGTGACAATGACAGTAATTATCTTAACCCATGAAGCACTGTGAGTACCTAAGTATCTGTGACAATGACAATAATTATCTTAACCCATGAAGCACTGTGAATATCCAACTATCTGTGACAATGATAATAATTATCTTAACCCATGAAGCACTGTGAGTACCCAAATATCTGTAACAATGACAGTAATTATCTTAACCCATGAAGCACTAAGCAAAATTGCTGCAGATGGCGTCTTAATTTTTTATCCTCCCCAGAGGGAGAGCATATAATCACCGCTTTGTCCGTCCTATCAGATGTCTGTCCATCCATCTGTCTGTCCAGCCGTCACACTTTTGTCTGGAGCATATCTCTAAAAGTGTTGAAGGTAATTTAATGAAACTTGATACACTGATAGAGGACTGTGAGGGGAATTGCAGATTGCAAGAACCATAACCCTATCACCAGTATTTACAGAGTTACTTCCTTTCTTAATTTTTGCAGTAAAAAGCTTGTCTGGAGCATATCTCTGAAAGTATAGATGGGAATTATATGAAACTTAATACATTAATAGACAGCCATCAGAGAAAGTGCAGAGTGCAAGAACCGTAACTCTATCACAAGTAATTACAGTTACCGTATTCGATCTAATTACCGCACTGTGCGCTTAGGTTTTTCAAAATTACTGGACAAACGTGTAGTAAAATATCCACCTAATAAGGGCACACTTTAAAGAAAGATCAGCAGAGGACTTCATAAGGAGCGTATTTAACGCTGCCTATGCGATGTTATTTTCTTATTTTCTTTACGAAAGCATATGTTGTGGGTACTCGTTTGAATTGCCTTGCAATTCAAACGAGTACCCACAACATATGCTTTTATAAAGAAGTTGATAAAAGAACACTAAGACCACTACATTGCTTGACTGTGCGCTAATAGGAGCATGTGCGGTAATTAGGTCGAATACGGTACATGTATTTTCCTTCCTAGTTTTTGCAATACATGTAGTAAGCTTGTCTGGAGCATATCTCTAAAAGTATTGAAGATAAATAAATGAAACTTGATACAGTGATAGAGGGCTATGAGGGGAAATGCAGAATGCAAGAACCTTAACCCTATCATTAGTATTTATGGAGTTAATTCCCTTCCTAATTTTTACAGAATTAAATTTGTCCGGTGCATATCTCTGAAAGTGTAAAGAGAATCAAATGAAACTTGATACATTGACAGATAGTGCAGAGTTCAAGAACTGTAACTTTGTTACAAGTAATTACTGAGTTACTTCTGGTCTTAATTTTTGCAATAATAAGCTTGTCCGTAGCTTATCTCTTAAAGTATAAATGGGAATCAAATGAAACTTGATAGAGAGCTATCAGATAAAAAATGTGAATAAAAGAACCGTAGCTCTATCACAAGTAATTACTTATTTCCCTTCCTAACTTTTTTAATAATTGGCTTGTCTAAAGCATATCTCTGAAAGTATTGAGGGGATTTGAATGATACTTGACACATTGATAGAGGGCAATGAGAGGAAATGCAGAGTTTAAGAACCATAACCCATTCACCAGTAATTACTGAATTATTTCCTTTCCCAAATTTTTGCAATAATAAGTTTGTATGAAGCATATCTCTGAAATTATTAACCCTTAAAGCGCCAAGAAAATCTGCATCTGAAAATGCCATCTGCTTATGTCGTCTGCTGCATCTTCTTGCAAACTTTTCAAACTTACATTTTGCATATAGGCAAACAAAGGAGCAGTCTGATCTGGGTCCACACTGTTTGCAATACTGACTTTTAAAGTAACCGGCAGAAGACAAAGCAGACGACAATTGTTGTGATTGGCACTTTAAGGGTTAATGGAACTTGACACACTGAGAGAGAGCAGTGAGAAAAAGAACATTGTCCAAGAACCAAAACCCTTTCACAAGTACAGTCCCGTTATCTCGAATTCCAAGGGACTAACTGAAACACTTCGAGATATCCGTACTTCGACATATCAGAGTTGAGAGAGTGAAGAAAACAATAAATTGAACAACCACATTTAACAAATGAATATGTAATTTGACTACTGAAGTTAGAAATATATATATAAAATAATGTGGAAAAGAGGAGAAATTGCTCCTGAGGAGCAATTTCTCCTCTTTTCCACATTATTTTGTTACCTGTTGTCATAGTTTCATGTTAAAACAGGGACCAGATTTTCTCTTCGAGATAAGGGGTAATTCGAAATAAGCACGTTCGAGATAACGAGGTTCGACTGTAATTTGGTAGTTACAATGTGTATAGGACCACCATATTTTACTCTTTCACTAACATAACCCTTCCACTACTGCGTATCTTTGGGGAGCATCCTTCGGTTTCGCCTATTCTCTAGTTTATATTATTTTCTACAGAGAAGATAAGGCTTAACATTTCATGTAAATCATCTACTAGGCAGATGATTCATATGAAATGCCAAATCTTATTTTCACTGAAAAATACAAAAAAAAAAAAAAAAAAAAAAAAAAATACAAAAAAACAGGATGTCGTCTGCTGCAGTTGTTATTAGGACAAAAGGCTAATCTTTGAGTGTAGTACAGAAAGAATATTAGAAAATATTCAGGGGAATAGACTGACAAGCTTGACAGTTAAACTATGTTTTAAGATTTGCTTATAAAATTAGGAAAATAACAAGCCTTATTTTCTCTGAAAAATAACAAAGAAAAAATCTAGATGTTGTCTGCTGTTGTTGTGATTAGCACATAAACTCTTTCCTCGCTAGTGGCGACTTTTGTCCTCTGCTGATGACCTTTGCAAATAGTTCAGACCCAGATCAGGCCCGACAAAATGTCGGGCCTGATCTGGCTCTAAACTGTTTGGCATTCTTATGGTATTCCTCAAAGATTTTGTTGAAAATTTAATTTAAAAAAAAAATCCACAGACAATAAAAAAGCATGCAAAATTACCCAGAATACAAAGAGTTAGGATCGAGTTAAACTATTGCTTCAGTTCTTGGAAATGAATAAAAGTGTCAGTCTGAAAAGTGTAAGAATATCTGGACTTATGCAAATATTGTGTCTTCATGGGTTTTCCAAGGCTTATCACTAGCAGATATTCAGTTCTATAGAATAATCTTGGATTATCTTCATGAATGAAAAAAGAGAACAATTTTAATCCCTAATGTTTAGCATGCTAGGAGAAAAAATCCCAGAAACTAGGCTTTGAAATTTGATGCAAAGTATCTCCTAAGGAGGCAATTTGCATGAAATGTCAGAACCTATTTTGAGGAATATACCATCAGTTTAATTGTCTCTGCTGAATTTTTTTCCTTTGAGTGGAAAAAAATTAAAGAGGTAATCACAATTGCAGCAGGTGACATTTTGATTTTCTTTTGTATTTTTTCAGAGAAAATACGGTTTGACATTTCAAGAAATGCCAAAGCTAAAACTGAATGTCATCTGCTGCAATTCTGTATAGGAACTCAAGTGTGAACTGACTGGCTCAACATGATATTAACAGTATTAACTGGGCCATAACTCTCCAAATTAGATCAAAATATCAATTCTTATTTCAGAGACAGCTGATGTCTTTGGATATCTTCCTTGAGCTGTGCAGTGAAGAGATGGATAGATCTGATTCCTTGTCTCATTTCAGGTAATTCTAACATTTAAATTACTAAATTTTTCCACCCCAGATAGGATATTTTTTTTTTATACTGTTTTACACTACAGCCTCTTTATAACAGGGTTTGCTATAATACTGTTTTGGATATAATACGGTTCAAAGATGGATCCCAAAAATGTATAGATTATATTGAAAAATGACCATAAATGGTCATTTTTCAATAATCTATACATTTTTGTTCGGATATAACACGGTTGTTTAACTAGCACGGTTTATGCTGTGGACCCCAACAATAGTGTTATATAAAGAGGTTGCGGTGTATTATGTCTAAAAAACACAAATGGTGTAATTGTTTTTCATTTTGTTTGTTTGTTTACTTTTCATGTAAAAAGTATATTGTTTTAAATTTCTTTTTTAAAAAATGCAAATGGTGTTAATCCACATAACTTTCATGGAGATTGAACATGAAATCAGTTCTACATGTAGTCCTTCTCCCCCATTTGCTGATTTAAATAAGGCAGTTGTAAGTTACTGGTGAAAGTGTGTCACATGTGCACAAGTTAACTGCTTAGAGGATTAGGCTTGCTCAGGAAAAGGGAAAGTATGTTAACTGTCTGGCTTGACATGATCTTAACGGTGTTGAATGGGCAATAAAATTCTAGCTCAAACAAAAAAAAAAATAAAAAAATAAAAATAAAATAAAACACAGAAATTGCATCTTTGAGAAACTTTCAGTAGTAATGACTGATAGAAAAATTAACCATTTCACCCCCGAGTTTTTGACATGGACTCTTCCATCTCTGAATTTAAACACATCCAATGTTGCAAATTGGGGTTTCAGTCAAAAGTGAACAATAGAATGGTAAATGGTGTAGATCCTGATGGAATGGCTTGTTACAAGCTGTCTCATCTGAATCTATACTGCTCACAAAGGTATCTGTATTGGTCTGAAGGAATAAAAGTGTTAACAAAAAACAAAAAAACAAAGAAAAAAAAAAATCACAACAGTTATCATCATGTGTCTATTCCTTGAACATGGATGTTTTGAACAATTTTGAAAAAAAAAAAAAAAAAAAAAAAAAAGAAAACGAAGAAAGAGAAGCCTGTATTTAGGTGTTTTCTTTTAATCTAACAGTTACCTCTCTTAGTTTAATGATATGACTGATGGAAAGTAAGGGCTTATATACAGCTGAAATGATAATTACCTGTCAAATTGTGATTTGCCTGTCTGTCTGTCCTTCTCCATCTTGCATCTTTCTTTAAGGTTAAAGTTTGTACAGTGGAACCTTACTGAATGGTCTGTTGCTGTTATAGGGAGGTGCCTGTTGTGGAGAGGTGACCATTCTTATAGGTTCCACTGTTCTTGCATTAACTTTTGGTTTACATTGTACATTGCAACAGAAAAGGCACCTTTTTCATCCAAAAATGCTGCTGCCGTCCTCGGTGGCTCAGTTGGATGCGCTGTCCGACTGGAGACCAGGAGGTCGCGGGTTCAACCCCCGCCGAGGTCGGCAACATTCTTTCGTGGAGATTGATCATAAAATATTTTCTATGGTCATTCTCTCCCTTCCGCTGATTCAAGAAGGGCAGTTGTCAGTTTCTGGCGAAAGAATGTGCACAATACTGGTAAACCGCTTAGAGGACTAAGCCTGCCCAGTAAACGTGTGGTTAGGTAAACTGACCGCGCTCGACATGACCCCATTGGGTTGACTGGGCCGTTAAACCTCAACACAAACAAAATCCAAAAATGCTGATAACTTTCTTAATTCTCCACAAAAACATATGTTGTGGGTACTCATTGAGGCACTTCTAATGAGTACCCACAACATATGTTTTCATTGAGCAATAAGAAAAATACTGGTCCCCCTCCAAGCTAGAGCTTTAGTACATGTATTTACCATAACATAATTTTCCGTCTTGTTTTGTTGAGCATAAAACCTTTGTATTTGACCAAAAAAAATGCAAAATTAATCTTGACTTGTATTGTATTACCAGTAACTGATGGCAAAAAAAACTGTGAAACTAGCTAGCTAATATTTCAGTTTTTTTTCCCCCATATGAATTACCATATTTACTGTTGATAGTCGGACACCTTCTCCACATCATACTTGTCCGATAATTTAAACAAGTTCATTTGACTACCTGTTGATGTGTCTAAAAGCTTCTGAATGAGTGGAAACAATGTAGACCCTGATGAGATGCTGCATTTTGTGGCATCTTATCTGGGTCTACACTGTTTTTCTCAAACTTGTCTGTCCCAGTACCTTGGGATATTTTGGTAGGCAGTATTTCTTCCTTTTACATTGATAGCTTAACCTTTATTGCTTTCAAGGCATGTTTAGCAGATGACAGATTGATGATATTTTTCTTATTTTTCCCTGAAAATGTGGTTGGACATTTCAGTCAAATCATCTCCTGGAATGTCCAAGCCTATTTTTGGAGAGAGAAAAAAAGGATTTTTTTTTTTTTTCAACATGCCATCAGATCTGCTGAAATGTTTTTACACAAAATGCCAAGTGTAAATTGTTGAAGATCAGGGCCCAGTGGTTCAAAGCATCGTTAGCTTAACAAGCTCCTTAGTGGTTAAAATGTTAACTGTTCTAGTAAGTACAATATCTAATTCACAGGTATTTTTGCTGAAAAAATGTGAGTAGCTTTTGCAAATGCTACTCACATTTTTTTCAGCAAAAATATTAGCCCATTTGCCATATTTAATGATCAAAGTTTTAATGATATGTTAACTTAAGACATAGTTAGTTTTGAACAAGTTTCAGTATTTACCCTGTATACTTGTTTTTTGACAGGTAGGTCTGAACATAGCTTGAGATAAGAGGGGGTATGAGGAAGATATTTTATTTATTTCTACATGAAAACATAATGTGGGCACTCATTAGAAACACATTGCCAAGGCACTTCAAATGAATACTCAGGACATTATTATGTTTTCATGGAAAAATTAGAAAAATATATATTTCACCATAAAAACATATGTTGTGCTTCAAACAAGTACCTGCAACATATGTTTTTATGAGTACACACAACATTGGAAAACTGTCACCATATACCCACTGCTCACAGTCTATCACTTTGTACCCACTGCTCACAATCTGTCTACATGTAACCACTGCTCACAGTCTGTCACATTGAGCCCACTGCTCACAGTCTGTCACCCGGTGCCATCTGTTCACAGTCTGTCACCCTGTACCCACTGCTCACAGTCTCACATTGAGTCTGCTGCTCACACTGTCATCATGCCCACTGCTCACAGTCTGTCACCTTGTGCCTACTGCTCACAGTCTGTTATCATGTGCCCTGCTCACAGTCTGTCACCATGTGCCCACTGTTCACATTCAATCACCAAGTGACTTTAGTAACAGTTTCTCACCAAGAGCACATACTGACAGTCTTTCACCATGGACCCACTGCTAACAGCATGTCACATTGTGCCCACTGTTCATAGTCTATCACCAAGTGCCCACTGCTCACAGTCTGTCACAATGTGCCTACTGCTCACAGTCTATCTCTATGTACCTACTGCTCACAGTCTGTCACTGTGCCTACTCCTCACAGTCTGTCACCATGTACCCACATTTTGGGGGGGTGGTCGGGTGTGGCAAAGGTGTCATGTATCTTGAGTCACCAGGGCTTCAAACTGATATTGGCTTACAGTTGGGCAAGGCCTGCTATCCTAATAGCAGGTAAAGGTAGAGGGCAAATGTTTTTATTAGCTCACCTGAGCACGAAGTGCTCATGGTGAGCTATTGTGGTCAGTCAATGTCCGTCGTGCGGCGTCCGTCGTGTAGCGTCAACAATTGCTTTAAAAGCCTACTCCTCCTACACCCCTGGGCCAATTGACTTGATACTTAGTAGGAAGCATCAGGGTGACTTGTAGATCAAAAATAGCTAAAATCATGCCAATCCGAAATCCAAGATGGCCACTATGGCCGCCATCTTGAAAATCTATTTTTCGCTTCTTCTCCTGAACCGAAAGGCCAATTGACTCCAAAGTTGCTAGGAAGCATCGGGGTGACTTATAGATCAAAAATAGCTAAAATCATGCCAGTCGGAAATCCGCCATGGCCGCCATCTTGAAAATCTATTTATTTTTCGCTTCTTCTCCTGAACCGAAAGGCCAATTGGCTCCAAAGTTGCTAGGAAGCATCGGGGTGACTTGTAGATCAAAAATAGCTAAAATCGTACTGATCGGAAATCCAAGATGGCCTCTATCTTGAAAATCTATTTTTCGCTTCTTCTCCTGAACTGAAAGGCCAACTGACTCCAAACTGGCTAGGAAGCATCAGGGTGACTTGTAGATCAAAAATAGCTAAAATCATGCTGATCGGAAATCCATGATGGCTGCCATGGCCACCATCTTGAAAATCTATTTTTCGCTTCTTCTCCTGAACTGAAGGCCAATTGACTCCAAACTTGCTAGGAAGCATCAGGGTGACTTGTAGATTTAAAATAGCTAAAATCGTGCAGATCGGAAATCCAAGATGGCCGCCATGGCGGCCATCTTGAAAATCTATTTTTCGCTTCTTCTGAACCGAAAGGCCAGTTGACTCCAAAGTTGCTAGGAAGCATCAGGGTGACTTGTAGATCAAAAATAGCTAAACTCGTGCCGATCGGAAATCCAAGCTGGCCGCCATGGCAGCCATCTTGAAAATCTATTTTTTGCTTCTTCTCCTAAACCCAAAAGCCAATTGACTCCAAACATGGTAGGAAGCATCAGGGTTACTTTTAGATCAAAAGTAGCTAAAATTTTTCCAGTCGGAAATCCAAGATGGCCGCCATGACAGCCATCTTGAAAATCTATTTTTTGCTTCTTCTCCTGAACTGAAAGGCCAATTGACTCCAAACTTGCTAGGAAGCATCGGGGATGACTTGTAGATCAAAAATAACTACAAAGATGGCCATGTCGGCCATCTTGAAAATCTATTTTTCGCTTCTTCTCCTAAACTGAAAAAGCCAATTGACTTTAAACTTGGTAGGAAGCATCGGGTTGACTAGGTCAAAAGTAGCTAAAATCTTTCTGATTGGAAATCCAAGATGCCTGCCATGGCAGCCGTCTTGAAAATCTATTATTCCCTTCTTCTCCTGAATCGAAAGGCTTATTGACTTTAAACTTGGTAGGAAGCATCTTGTAGATCAAAAATAGCTAAAATAGTCCCTATTGAAATCCAAGATGGCCGCCATCTTTTTTATTTATACTTATATAGGGAAAACCTTTAAAAATCTTTTTGTCTGAAACCAGAAGGCCCTGGCCTTTGATATTTGGTTACATAGCTTCATCTAGTTCACATGTCTATTCAACAATAAGGCTCCATGCGATCATGCTTCTGTCCAGCACCCCCAGCCTGTCATCTAAACACATTCATTTTCAACAAATTTTAAACAAACATAGTCCTGTGATGAGAAATCATAGTCTTTTAGAATATACTAGAGACAATGACACTCAGGTGAGCGAATTAGGGCCCCCTGGGCCCTCTTGTTTCTTTTGTTTCTTCACTTTCATTCCTGTTCCTCTTTCTTCCATGTCCCTCTCTTTCATCTCCTCTACTATCTCTTCTATCTCTCTCCTCTACTATCTCTTCTATCTCTTTTCTCCCTTTCTCTGGGAGATGACACGAAATGACCCACAAGGGTTGACATGTCATTAAACCCCAACTCAATAAAAAATAAATAAAAAAAAACACTGCTCACAGTCTATCACTTTATGCCCACTGCTCACAGTCTGTCACATGTAGCCACTGCTCACAGTCTATCACTATGTACCCACTGCTCACAGAGTGTCACTTAATATAATGTGCCCACTGCTCACAGTCTGTCATAATGTACCCACTGCTTACAGTCTGTCACCATGTACCCACTGCTTACAGTCTGTCACCATGTGCCCACTCATTACAGACTGTTCCCATGTGCCCACTGCTTACAGTCTGTCACATTGAGCTCACTGCTCACAATCTGTCACTGTAACCACTGCTCACTGTCACCATGAGACACTGCTCACAGTCTGATATTATGTGCCCACTGCTCACAGTCTTTCACTATGTACCATCTGCTCACAGTCTGTCACCATGTGCCCACTGCTCACAGTCAATCACCAAGTGACTTTAGTAACAGTTTCCCACCAAGAGCCTACTGCTCACAGTCTTTCGCCCTGTACCCACTGCTAACAATATGTCACATTGTGCCCACTGCTCACAGTCTATCACCAAGTGCCCACTGCTTACAGTCTGTAACCAAGTGTTCACTGCTCAGTGTTCCCAGTTTCTCACTAAGGGCCTACTGCATACAGTCTGTCACTAAGGGCCTACTGCTCACTGCCACTAAGAGCACACTGCACACAGTCTGTCCCCAAATGCCTACCTACTCCTCACAGTCTATCACCAAATACCCATGGGTAACAGTGTGTCACCAAGTACCCACTGCTCACAGACTGTCATCAAGGGCCCACTACAGTCTCTGTCTCCAAGAGCCTACTGCTCACAGTATGTCACCAAGCACCCACTGCTCACAGTCTGTCACCAAGTACCCCTGCTAATTGTCTATCACCAAGTACCCACTGTTCACTGTCACTAACAGCCCACTGCTCAGTCTGTCCCTAAATGCCCACTGCTCACAGTCTGTCACCAAGTGCCCACTGCTTACAGTCTGTCACCAGGGGCCTACTGTTGATTGACACTATTTACCCAGTATTTGCAGTCTGTCTCAGACAAACAAAACAAGTGAAAAAAAAAGAAGCTTTTTGGTCAATGACTTTTAGTTTTACTGAAATTTCTCCTTATGAAGTAGTAAAATCAAAACGAATAAACTACTCATAATCCTATAGTCACTGACTGATCAGTCATAATAAATAATTGGGTTTTAATTATCTTAGCCTTTGTCATCCTGAATAAATTAAGGTGCCTCACCCATTTCTACCCATTTCTAACTGTCAGCCAATCAGATTGCTTGATCTAAGATTTTGACACAAATTCACATACTAAATGGCAAAACAGTGCATATCCAGATCAGTTGGCTTCAGAGCCAACTGATCTTGATCTGCACTGTTTGCAAAGGTTTTGCATATCTAGTTTCAGCAGGACCAGGGTTAAGTACCTACTGGTCCAGTAGTTCATTAAACCTCAACCCTTAAAGCGCCAGTCACAACTATTGTCATCTGCTTTGTCATCTGCTTGTGATTTTAAAAGTCATTTTTGCAAACAGTGTGGACCCAGATCAGACTGCTCCTAGGAGCAGTCTGATCTGGGTCCATACTGTTTGCCGGTATGTAAAAATAAGTTTGAAAAGTCTGCAAGAATATTCAGCAGACGACATAAACAGACGACATTTTCAGATGCAGTTTTTCTTGGCGCTTTAAGGGTTAAAGTGTTAACAAAATTGTAGCATACATCATTCTATTTTTTTTTTAGCTCACCTGAGCAAAAGCTCAGGGTGAGCTAACGTCATCACCCTATGTCTGTCGTCCGTCGTCCGTCATCAACAATTAGTTTGTTAACACTCTAGAGGTCACAGTTTTGATCCAATCTTGATGAAACTTGGTCAGAATGTTTGCCTCTATGAAATCTAGGTCAAGTTTGATACTGGGTTACTTGGGGTCAAAAACTAGGTCGCTAGGTCAAATCAAAGGAAAAACTTGTTAACACTCTAAAGGTCATAGTTTTGACCCAATCTTGATGAAACTTGCTCAAAATGTTTGCCTCTATTCATTCTAGATCAAGTTCGAAACTGGGTCACTTGGGGTTAAAAACTAGGTCACTGGGCCAGATCAGCAGAAAACCTTGTTAACACTCCAGTGGTCACATTTTTGAAGCAATCATCATGAATCTTGCTCAATATGTTTGTCTTGATGATTTCTAGGTCAAGTTCGAAACTGGGTCACTTGGGGTCAAAAACTAGGTCACCGGGCCAGATCAGCAGAAAACCTTGTTAACACTTTAGCGGTCACATTTTTGAAGCAATCATCATGAATCTTGCTCAAAATGTTTGTCTTGTTGATTTCTAGGTCAAATTCAAAACTGGGTCACTTGGAGTCAAAAACTAGGTCACCGGGTTAAATCAGCAGAAAACCTTGTTAACACTCTAGCGGTCACATTTTTCTAGTAATCATCATGAATCTTGCTCAAAATGTTTGTCTTGATGATTTCTAGGCTAAGTTCGAAACTGGGTCACTTGGAGTTAAAAACTAAGTCACCTGGCCAAATCAGCAAAAAACCTTGTTTACACTCTTGCGGTCCAATTTTTCAAGCAATCATCATGAATCTTGCTCAAAATGTTTGTCTTGATGATTTCTAGGACAAGTTTGAAACTGGGTCACGTGGTGTCAAAAACTAGGTCACCAGGCCAAACCAGCAGAAAACCTTGTTAACACTGTAGCGGTCACATTTTGGAAGCAATAATCATGAATCTTGCTCAAAATTATTGTCTTGATGAGTTCTAGGATATGTTTGAAACTGGGTCACGTGGGGTCAAAAACTAGGTCACCGGGCCAAATCAGCAGAAAACTTTGTTAACACTCTAGCTGTAACATTTTTGAAGCAGTCATCATGAATCTGGCTCAAAATGTTTGTCTTGATGATTTCTAGGTCAAGTTCGAAACTGGAACACCTGGGGTCAAAAACTAGGTCACCGGGCCAAATCAACGTAAAATCTTATCACTCTAGCGGTCACATTTTTCAAGCAGTCATCATGAATCTTGCTCAAAATGTTTGTCTTGATGAGTTCTAGGTCAAGTTCGAAACTGGGTCACTTGGATTCAAAAACTAGGTCACCGGGCCAAATCAGCAGAAAACTTTAACACTCTAGCGGTCACATTTTTTAAGCAATCATGAATCTTGCTCAAAATGTTTGTCTTGATGATTTTTAGGTCAGGTTGGAAACTGGGTCACCTGGGGTGAAAAACTAGGTCACCTGGCCAGATTAGCAGAAAACCTTGTTAACACTCTAGTGGTCTTATTTTTCAAGCAATCATCATGAATCTTGCTCAACTTGTTTGTCTTGATGATTTCTAGGTCAAGTTTGAAACTGGGTCACTTGGGGTCAAAAACTAGGTCACCTGGCCAAATCAGCAGAAAACCTTGTTAACACTCTAGCGGTCACATTTTTGAAGCAATCATCATGAATCTTGCTCAAAATGTTTGTTCTGATGATTTCTAGGTCAAGTTTGAAACTGGGTCACATGGGGTCAAAAACTAGGTGACCTGGCCAAATCAGCAGAAAACTGTTAACACTCCACATTTTTGAAATAATCATCATAAATATTGCTCTTATTTGACCTTGACCTTTATTCCACAGTCCATTAGACATGCTACATTGTCTTACTTGTTTATATAATCATTTTGAACTTTGATCAGAATGTTTGCCTTGATTAGTTCTAGATCAGGCTCTCAAAGTGCTATGTTGCTCAGCTGAGCGTTACAGGGCCATCATGGCCCTCTTGTTTTTATTATTATATAGCAGACGATTCACATGAAATGACAAGTCTGATATTCTCAGAAAAAATAAAATCAAGAATCAAAATGTTATCTGTTGTGATTATCACTTTATGGGTTAATGGCTTACTTACTGATAAATGATTTATCTCTTTGAACACTGATGAATTTAGCAGACGACAAAATTAATGCTTGATTTTGTTTTCTGACTTTTTCCAAGAAAGTAATGCATGTCAACCATTTTTTCTCATAAAAATTATAAGCTAATATTTTATTCATTATTTTCATTGATTGGTCTAAATAAAAAAAGAGTATTGCTTTGCGTAAAGAAAATGTCTTACTGGTATTCACTGGAACTGACTTTGTGAGGTGGTTCCATAACTCCAGCTGAGAGGAGTATCTGGATGAATACTTTTATGTCCCCAGCCATCTGAAGAATGGGGGAAAGGAAATAGACTGTTACCCCTGTCCATCCATCAGTCCATTCCCAGTCTGTCCATCCTGCATCCAAGATGGCGTTAGCAATTTGTATCTAAGTTTTTCAGGTGTTAGCAATTTGCATTTAAGTTTTTCAGGCAGGGGCATAGGAGCCTTTGGGCACATTTCTAGTTTTCTTCAGTCTCCATGAAAAGATTTGTTTTGGGTATTAATTAGCACAATCTCAGTGACATGCTTCTAATGGGTATCCACAAACTGTTATCAAGGCACTTAACCACAAAGTGCTCTGTATCCACTATGCAGTTTACACTGATAATGATCAACACTTTTTTTTTGTAAGCTAAACTAACAAACATTATCTTAAATTATCAAATTCAAATTCTTTATTCTAGCTCATATATTAATTAGCCCTTAAAGCGCCAGTCACAACTAAAGTCTGCTTTGTCTTCTGCCTGTTACTTTAAAAGTAATTTCTGCAAACAGTGTGGACCCAGATCAGACTGCTCCTTTAGGAGCAGTCTGATCTGGGTCCACACTGTTTGCCTGTATGCAAAAACAGGTTTGAAAAGTTTGCAAGAATATTCAGCATACGACGCCGGCCTCGGTGGCTCAGTTGGATGCGCCGTCCGACTGGAGACCAGGAGGTCGCGGGTTCAACCCCCGCCGAGGTCGGCAACATTCTTTCATGGAGATTGATCATGAAATATTTTCTACGGTCATTCTCTCCCTTCCGCTGATTCAAGAAGGGCAGTTGTCAGTTTCTGACGAAAGAATGTGCACAATACTGGTTAACCACTTAGAGGACTAAGCATGCCCAGTAAACGTGTGGTTAGGTAACTGACCGCGCTCGACATGACCCCATTGGGTTGACTGGGCCGTAAAACCTCAACACAAACAAATTCAGCAGACGACATAAACAGACGACATTTTCAGACGCAAGTTTTTCTTGGCATTTTAAGGGTTAGTATACTAACAACATGTGGAGCATACAAACATGGCAAACAAATTTGAAAGTGGCAGCTAGCTCATACAGATCATCTAAATTATTGCCACACTTGTCAGAAGTTTTGTTGATTTGTAGGTCATGGGTTACTTGGGTTACTTAGTTTATTATAATACTCTAGGCTAACTGTACTTAACTGCTTTTAACGATAATTATTTTATTGTCCCTGGCAGTGAAATACACCTGTGCAGCATGACTGATAATGATTTAAGGAGCCTTGTCGTTGGAAAACCAAAATGACCCATATGTGGCCGGTAAATAAAACTATGATCTGCCTACGAGGCTGTGCTGAGTCGGGCAGTATGTAAGGAGACCTAATTGAACATATATTTGGACCAGTGAAAATCTTGATCAGAGTGCGCTGTCTGGCCATGATTTTCACTGCTCATTCAGTGAATTGGTTGATTTTTCCAAATAACATACCATACATCATTTATCAGTAGTAAACAAGCAAAACAAGCAACACCATGGGAAAACAAACTTACCTTAATCCTTGTCCTGCCAAACCCAGATATATCCTGTCTTTGCAAACAGTGTAGATCCAGATCAGTTGGCTTCTGAAGAAGCCAACTGATCTGGATCTGTGCTGCTTGCCATTCAGTATTTGAAATTGTATCAACAACCTGCATCAAGTAATCTGATTGGCTTAAAATTAAAAATGGGCATGGCATCTTAATTTTTTCAGCATGAAAAGGGTTAAGGTAAATTGATACTTTCAAGGGAGGTGGGGGAGGGGGGGGGGGTTATTGTTATCTGAAAGTGTTTGCCGCCTCCCTTTGCAAAAGGGGGCTACTCTTAAAAGAAAGAATTATGCTCATTGGGAGAAAAAAAAAATCCCCTCATTTGATAAGATATATCCTTGCAAGTTTCATGAAAATTCACCAACCCACTTTGATGATGATATTCTGACATCCTTTTTCAACATCATGTGATGTAATAAATGCTCATACCCCTATAAGTGGACAGTCAAGCAGTTTCTGAGTCTTCAGATTATCATCCCTGTACTTTTTTCCACTTCTCTTAAAGCATAATTATGTTGTGTGTACTCAGAATCGCCTCAAATTGTCCTTTAAGAATAGACCCTTTTTCAGAAGGGAGGTAAAAATAACTTGACAGAGTAGTCTTCTCAAAAAAAGTGTATCTGTTTCACTTAATGTGTCTGAATATCTAGGGTGAATATAGTAGAAGTTATAAAGCAGATTTTTCTTGTGATGTGATTCAAACCTCCCACCACAACCCCTTAGAGCACCACCCAGATTTTTGGGACGATTGTGTACAGTCCATACAGAGTATACTTACACCAAAATTTCTCTAAGGTTGTTGTCCACGTGATTATCATTGACCAATGAACTCAAACCACGTGTTTGTACGAAATCCAGGTAATAGTTATTTATAGCCGCTCTATTCTTGTCACTGTGACATCAGAGTGCAGCGTAAAGAGGGTTATCTGTAAAACAGGGACTGGGACATTGGCAAACAGTGCAGACCCAGATTAGATGCTGCATAATGCTGTATCTGATCAGGGTCTGCACTGTTTGCTTAAATTACAGGAAGTTAAAGGTCAAATGAAAAGTCTAGTCCCCATTCGGGACCATTTTCCCATCCTACCTTCAGAGACATTTGACCCACCAGGGCTGTCAGTGCTTTGATTTTTTATTTCTTGATGAAAAATGCATTATGGGTGCTTATTAGAATTCCCTTGGCCAGCTGATTCTAATGAGTACCCTATATTTGAATACCCTATCTCCTTACAATCCATAGCTCTAGTTAAGGCGCTTTTTTCAATCCAAAAGTATTGATATTTTTTATCGCACCTGCTTGTAGCAGGGTGAGATATAGGCGTCCGATTTTCCATCCGTCTGTCCGTCCGTATGTCAAAATTTATGTCGAAGTTTGACATTTATGTCAAAGTTAGTATTCTAATCAACTACAAGACTAAACAACCATCAAACCTTGCGTGAAACATCTCCCTGACCTCCTGACTTTGTGACATAGGTGTCGGCTTTTCCATTCGTCTGTCCGTTCGTCCATCCGTCTGTCAACATTTATGTCGAAGTTCGACATTTATGTCAAAGTTAGTATTCTAATCAACTACAAGACTAAACAACCATCAAACCTTGCGTGAAACATCTCCCTGACCTCCTGACTTTGCGACATAGGTGTCCGCTTTTCCATCCATCCGTCCGTCTGTCAACATTTATGTCGAAGTTCGACATTTATGTCAAAGTTAGTATTCTAATAAACTACAAGACTAAACAATCATCAAACCTTGCATGAAACATCTCCCTGACCTCCAGACTTTGTGACATAGGTGCCCGTTTTTCCATTTGTCTGTCTGTTTGTCCGTCTGTCTGTCCTTCTGTTAACAGTTCTGTTATGTCGAAGTTCAACTAAACAACCATCAAACCTTGTATGAAACATCTCCCTGACCTCCTGACTTTGCGACATAGGTGCCCGCTTTTCCATTTGTCTGTCCGTTCGTCTGTCTGTCTGTTAACAGTTCTGTTATGTCGAAGTTCGGCATTTACGTCAAAGTAAGTATTCTAATCAACTACAATTCTACAACAACCATCATACCTTGCATGACACATCTCCCTGACCTCCAGACTTGGCAGGTACATTGACCCAGTGACCTTGATCTATATTTTGCGCTCCATTGACTTTGACATAATTTACATTGACGTTCCAGATCTTCTCAACTATAAGGCGTACAGCTACCAAATCTTGCATAGTGCTTCTCCTAGATGTACTGACTAGGCAGGTACCTTGACCCGGTGACCTTGACCTATATTTTGCGCTCCAGTGACTTTGAACATTTTGCGTCGACGTTCGATATCTCCTCAGCTATAAGTCCTACAGCTATCAAACCTTGCAAAGTGCTTCTTCTCAATGTACTGACTCAGCAGATACCTTGACCTGGTGATCTTGACCTATATTTTGGCTGCAGTGACTTTGACATAATTTACGTCAACATTCCAGATCTCCTCAAGTGTAAGACCTCTAGCCACCAAACCTTGCATAGTGCTTCTCCTAGATGTACTGACTTGGCAGGTATCTTGACCCGGTGACCTTGACCTATATTTTGTGCTCCAGTGCCTTCTACACATTTTACGTCGACGTTCAATATCTCCTCAACTATAAGGCCTACAACTATCAAACCTTGCGTAGTGCTTCTCCTCAATGTACGGATTCCGCAGGTACCTTGACTGGGTGACCTTGACCTACATTTCGCGCTCCATTGAATTTTACACCTTTTACGTCGCCCTTCCATATGTCCTCAACTGAAAGGCCTTCAACCACTAAATCTTATATAGTGCTTCTTCTCGATGTACTGGCTAGGCAGGTACCTTTTGTACTCCAGTGACTTTGACACATTTTATGTTGATGTTCGGTATCTCCTCAAATATAAGACCTACAACCACTAAACCTTGCATAGCACTGCTAAGAATGAAATAAACTTATTTAATAACCACATTCTGATTGTGGCTCCTGTGACTTTTGCCCCAGCAGGTGCGATGACGCCTTCCGCGGAATTCTTGTTCTTATTTCTCCACGAAAACATGTTGTGGTACTCATTAGAAGCGTTGAGTCTTCTCTTGGCGCACATGCCATTTGTAGGTTTTGATGTGCGGTGGTTCTTGTGATTACCATATTTGTCCTAAGTAATCAGACAGACAGGCCAGAGAAAACATCGTAGACCAGCCTTTCAATTGTTTGCCACTCATTCAGCAATTTTAAGACACATCAACACATAGTAAAATGGACTTGTTCAATTAAGAGCAGGATTGCATAGGCCTAGATAAGAGTGGGTATCAGGTTAATATTTCTCGGCAAAGAAACATATCTATGTTTTTTAGCAGAAATAAGAAAAATAATGTAGACCCCAGTTTTACCATACAAAAAGTGGGGTTTAAGGGGATCAAAATTATATAGGCATGTTTTCGTGATGACTAGTAGCAAAGGCCTAAATCAGTCTATCCATCTGCTAAGTCTAATCAGGGCTTCGCTTAAAACCTGGGCCCAGTTGTTCAAAGCTAACGATGTCGTTAGTTAATGATTCGTTAAAATTTACATCGAGTAATACGCAAATATGCTGAAATTTTTTGCTGAAAAAATGTGAGTAGCTTTTGCAGTGCAAAAGCTACTCACATTTTTTTCAGCAAAAAATGTCAGAATATTGTATATTGAATCCGCTAAAACAGTTAACGAAATGACCCTTAACGAGCTCATTAAGCTAACGGCTCTTTGAACAACTGGGCCCTGATATTCTTCAGAACCCACATTATGAAAACACACCTATTCAAATATACTGAAAATTTTACCACCAAAAATGAAAATTTTCAGTTAAAACTACTGATATTTTTCATAGTTCTGCTCAAAATAGAGATTGCGGGTACTGGTTAGAACTGCCTCGGTGAGGCAGTTCTAACGAGTACCCACAATCTATGTTTTTGAGCAGAAATAAGAAAAATAATGCACACCCCTATTATAAATCCCAGTTTTACTATATAAAAGTGGGGTTTAAGGGGATCAGAATTGTATAGGTATGTTTTTGTGATCAGGCCTCTGACAAGTGAACAGCAAAGATCCTGTTCAGATTGTATGGATATGCAGGCTGATCTGTGTCTTTATTATGTACAGTATTTCTTAAAGCTTAGCAGCTGGATAAAATTTTGGCATACATTTTTAAAAATATTTTTTTTTTAATTTATCCAGACAATAGGCTTTGACATTTCATACAAATTGTCTCCAAAGGAGACAGGAGACAACTTGCATGATATGTCAAAGCCTATTTTCTAGAAGGAAAAAAGAGAAAAATTTCAATTTCTTGTCTGCTGAATTTGCTTATGGAGTGGTAAACATTAAGGACCCTTTTTACATTACACTTGTCTTATTGGGTTGTATCAAGCAAAAACATGTCTTTGAGCAGATTCAGATCCCCCTGCACATGCACACATTTCCATAGGACATTTCCTGAGTATTTACACATTGTACACTATTTTCGTTTATTCTTAGAGGACAATAAAGGCCCTGATTAGACTGCTTAGTTATGCAGACTGATCCAGGCTTTTGTTATCTATATTCTCCTGAAGACATCTTTTTGTGTAGCACGTCCCATATAAACAATGCAACCACTGGATTGTATGTCAAGTTAAGTTGGTTCAGCTTTTACTTTATATCAAGTATTTGTAAAATTTGGTCAGTCTAGGTTAATTGAGGTTAAATTAACCTCCATTTTGAGATTAAAATATGATTAGATTACTGAATTGTCCAATCGTGGTACTTTTTAAAAAAAAGAAGTGAATGTCTGTAAGATTACTGACATGAGAGGAGCTACTGTACCTTATAAAAGGAGTTATTCAGTGGAAACTATGTTTTGTTTTTCATTTTATCATGATAATGTACATCACGGATTTGTTATGTATCTTTTTAGTTTTACATCTTTTTAGGCACTGAATAAAAATAATAGTGGATGACATTGTGAATTTTTTTTTTTTTTTTGATTTTCCCCAGAAAATAGGACTTGATATGTCTTGTGACTTATCCCCTGGGGAGACAGTTCATATGAAATTTCAAGCACCATCTTCTGTTTTGGGAAAAAGTAGATAGTCCACATGAAACTGGCTCCGTGTTTTTGAGAAAAAAGGGACAATTCACATGAAATTTCAAAGATTGGTTTTCTGGGAAAAAGACAATTCACTTAAAAATTCAAGTATATGTCCATTTTCTGGGATAAAGGAGACAATTCACATGAAATTCAAGTACTGTTTTTTTTTTTGAAAAAAAAAAAAGTTCTCTAGTGTCTGCTGAAGTAATGTAATTAAAGGGCTATCAAACTTGTATCAGACAGCATCCTTAAATATTTTTAGAGAAAATAATATTTGCAGATGCTTCATATGAAATGTCAAACATTATTTTCTCAGAAAAAAAAAAAAAGATTGTTGCAGCTTAGCTGTTGTGACTGGCACCTTTAATAACCAGCAAGGACTGAATCCTTGTATTCTCCATGAAAATATATAGGGACTTCCTGTTAGAATTGCCTCACTGAGATAATGATTGTAATGACATGCATAAATTCTGTTATGGAAAATACTCATCTGATGTCTGCTTGTTAATTGAGGGTTATTGTTAAGTTTCACATAGCTGTTGATCAGATACTTTTTTTTCAACAAACATTATTGTCTCTTTTTTTTCTCCGTAAAGACAGGTTTTGTAGGTACTGATTGGAATTGCCTTCCTGAGGCAAATCCAATGAGTAATCCATATTGTATGATTGAGTGGAGAAATAAGCTAAGATAGTCATAGATTCAGATAAGGCTTTTGTATTTCAACCAAAAAGTATTGATAATTTATCTTATTTCTCCATGAAAACATATGTTTTGGTGCTCATTAGAAGCACCTCATTGAGGTGCTTCTAATGAGTACCCACAACATATGTTTTCGTGGTGAAGTATAAAAAAAATTTACCTGATACTGTCTCTTATCTAAAGCTTTGAAAATGTGTCTGAATACCCCGCTTCTAATGAGATAAGATACATATAGGAAGACTAAATGAACAGAATTCAAAGTATCAGATTCAAGCCATGAGAAAGTTTGGAAATATTTTGGAAACAATTTGCATGAAATGTCAGATCTTGATTATTGGGCAATACAAGGAAAATATCAGTTTGTCTTCTGCTAAATTAGCAGAGAAAGTGGTATTGGTTAAAATGTTTGCAATCTTTATTTTAACTGTCATCTGCTTAAAGATTTAAATAGGCAGTTGAGTATTGGACACAGTTTGAACTGTGCGCTATATTGTTAATGATGGATAACGTTTAGAATTGCTCCTTTGGAGTAACTCAGTTTTCTTTCGAAAGTGTTGGAAATATGTCTCGGAAAGGCAGTTTGGGATCATCAGGAAATGGTATACCACTTAAAGATATTGTCAATCTGTGGAAAGAAAACCTTTCTTGCAGGTACTTGTAGTTTTTTTGTGATAGTTAGCATGTTAACCCTTGTCCTGCTGAATAAATTAAGATGCTACACCCATTTCTAATTTTCAGCCAATCAGATTACTTAATCCAGATTGTTGTTACAAATTCGCATACTTAATGGCAATCAGTGCTAAGATGCCACATTCACTTCTTCAGAAGCCAACTGATCTGGATCTTCACTATTTGCAAAGGCAGGGTATATCCGGGTTCAGCAGGACTAGGGTTAATAAAAAAATTCAGCAGACAACACTTTGAAATATTTTTTCTTATTTTTTTTCAGAAAATGGGGTTTGATATCTCATGCAAATTCTCTCCATATGAGAATTTGCATGAAATGTCAGACCCTATTTTCTTTGAGGATAAGGAAAATAAAAAAATTTAATATGATCCGTTTGTCATCTACTGTATTTGCTCAGATAGTTTGTTGAAGACAAGATTTTAACATTATTTTGGGTAACCCAGTTTCTTCTTTCTCATATTCAGTCTTCGGACATGTACACCTATCCTCAGAGCACCTATCAAAGCCTTGTCAACTAGCACAATCATGCAATCTGATGCAGTCTTTCCTGTTTCCACTTTAGTTATGTTTCATAAGAACCCTGTATGCCAAGGTCATAACCCTTGCCATGCTGATTTAAAATTAAGATGCCACATTCACTTCTAATTTTCAGCCAATCAGATTACTTGTTCCAGGTTGTTGATACAAATTTACATAATGACAGGGTAGATCCAGATCAGTTGGCTTGAAGCCAACTGATTTGCATCTACTCTGTTTGTGTAAGCAGGGCATATTTGGGTTCAATTAGACCAGGGTTAAAATTTCACATGTAGATTACCCATTAAACTTGTTAAAAAATCATCTGTAACATTTCTTGTTGATTTTTATATGCCCGTTTCAAAAACAGGACGTATTTAATTATGTTACAGGGTATGGGGTCCGTCAGTCCATCCGTAAACTTTTTCGTTTCCGGCTTACTCCTCCTAGGAGTTTATATCCGATCAGGCTGAAACTTGGTATATAGTTAGACCATGATGTGGCACAGCGCATATTGTTTCAGGGTTACAGTCCACCAAATGTTTGCAGAGTTATGCCCCTTAGAAAATTCCTGTAAACTTTTCATTTCCGGTTAACTTCTCCTACATTTTACATCCGATCAAGCTGAAACTTCATGTATAGTTAGATCATGATGTGGAGCAGCACATATTGTTTCGAGGTTACAGTCCACCAAATATTAGCAGAGTTATGTCCCTTTGAAAATTTCAGTAAATATTTCGTTTCCGGCTAACTCCTCCTACAGTTTACATCCGATCAAGCTGAAACTTGAATTGTAGTTAGACCATGATGTGGAGCAGCGCATATTGTTTCAAGGTTACAGTCCACCAAATATTAGTAGAGTTATACCCCTTTGAAAATTTCTATCAATTTTTCGTTTCCGGCTAAATCCTCCTACAGTTTACATCCAATCAAGCTGAAACTTCATGTATAGTTAGACCATGATGTGGAGCAGTGCATATTGTTTCAAGGTTACAGTCCACCAAATATTAGCAGAGTTATGCCCCTTTGAAAATTTTAGTAAACTTTTTGTTTCCGGCTAACTCCTCCTACAGTTTACATTCTATCAAGCTGAAACTTGATTTGTAGTTAGACCATGATGTGGAGCAGCGCATATTGTTTCAAGGTTACAGTCCACCAAATATTAGCAGAGTTAAACCCCTTTGAAAATTTCTATTAATTTTTCGTTTCCGGCTAAATCCTCCTACAGTTTACATCCGATCAAGCTGAAACTTCATAAATAATTACACGATGATGTTAAGTGACTTCTCCCTTAATTTCTGGGCCAGCTTGGACCCTTAGGTTACAGTTCACCAAATATCAGCAGAGCTATGCACCAATGAAATTTTTAAAAATAATTTTTTTTTTGTAATTCCACTTACGGTTCATATCAGGAGCACTGAATTATACAGGAGCCAGTTTATGTGCTACATCTTATTACTGGCCACGGGCGTATAATGCCCCGCTTGGCGGAGCTCTTGTTGTTAATCTTGGAGAGTATGCCATGTTTCAACAAACTGAAATGCTGTCTTGATATCATAATTTTAAAAACCATATTTAGATATTTGGCCTACTGTTTTGAACAGATATAGATCACTTGATTAACCGTTCTCTTGCTAATCACATATGCCCTGTCTTAGCAAACAGTGTAGATCCAGATCAGTTGGCTTCTGAAGAAGCCAACAGATCTGGATCTGCACTGTTTGTTATTAAATATGTGAATTTCATCAAAAACCTGGATCAAGTAATCTGATTGGCTGGAAATTAGAAGTGGGCGTGGCATCTTAATTTATTCACAATGAGAAAGGTTAACTTTGGGGTAAAAATTATCAGCTGGTCTCCATAGCCCAGTTGGTTGCATATCTGACTGCAGATCCAGGGGTCACAAGATTGAATTTCAGCTCAGTCACATAACTTTAGGGGATCATTCTACCCCTTCCACTGGTTCAAAAAGGACAGTAATGTCAATAATGGCGAAAGCATGCTCACAAAGTACTTTTAACTGCTTAGAGGACACTACCTGCCCAGGAAAAAGTGTGAGAAGGTTGACTGACCCATTCGACATGACCTTTACAGTGCTGACTGGGCAGTAAAATTCCACATAAAGCAAAATCAGTTTTTGACTGAGTTATTCCCCTTTTGATTTTTAGATTTTTTTGCAACTTTTGAACCAGTTGACAATGAAAACTGATTTTTAGTATACTGTATTTGTGTCAAAGATTTTAACCCTAGTACTGCTGAACCCAGATATGTCCTGACCTTGCAAACAGTGTAGATCCAGATCAGTTAGCTTCTGAAGAAATCAGCTGATCTGGATCTGCACTGTTTGCCATTAAATATGTAAATTTATAACAATTGGAATCAAGTAATATGATTGGCTGAAAATTAGAAGTAGGCGTGGCATCTTAATTTATTCAGCAGGACAAGGGTTAAGGATATTAGTGTATTGTTCACAGCTTGGTTACTCTCCTTTATTATGAAACCTGTCACTTATTATTTACTAAGTTACATCCCTTTATTATGAAAGAATTCATACTTGGGTGCTTTTTGTCTATAATGAACTACAGTTGGTTTAAAGGGACTGAATGCATGACTTCTGTACGCTTTTCAACACATCAAGCCCCTCCTAAAAAGGGATCTACTCTGAAGGGAAACGGGAGCAAAAAACATTTTGACATAGTTATCGCTGTTGAAAGTGTGTCAGTTCCCCATAAGGTTGAGATGGAGATATTTGGCCGACATCTACCTTAGGGTAAGACCTTTCAATAGCACACATGCCTTCCTCAGTTTGACCTTCTGCCTAGGTCAAGGTCAGGTCATACTTTGTCATTTACAGCTGTGTTTAAGTTTTGAAAAGTGTACATGACTACTGAAGTTTCTAAGATACAGCTTTCATATTTCGTCCACACCAACCTAAGAGATTCAGCATGTAAGATATAGTTTTCATATTTCGTCCACACCAAGCAATCAATCAGTCAGTCACAGTCTTCTTAACAATGATCACTTCCAAAGGTTGTTTTCTTATCGAATCACCCCTTTCCAGGGAGCTGTGTTGTCTTCTGACAACTTCTGTTGGGCGGTTCCAATCTTTTGTCTGCTTAACCCATTTTGTTCTGGAGACCATCAAAAGGGTAAGAGGTAATAGTCTAGACCCAGGTCAGATGCTGCAGGGTCTCCATTGTTTGCAAATAGTTTAGGCATTTTTCTCGAGGAATATCAAAATCACATAGCCTATCATACCTAAAATTGAAATTGTACACTTCCAGTATTTTGTGTGGGAGTGTTTATTCAATCTAAAATTGATTAAACTGTAAGGTTGATTTTCTTGAGGGAAAGCTCAATTATTTTTGTCGCACCTGTGTTAGCACGCAGGTACGATATAGGCGTGCTGTGACCCGTCTGTTCGTCCGTTCATCCGTTCGTCAACAATTGACTTGTGAGCGCAACTCCTCCTACAGTTTTTGGCCAATCGTTTTGAAACTTCACAGATGTTTTGGCCATAGTGTGTAGATGTGCATATTGTTTGCTCATAATTCTGAGATTTTTTTTTTTTTCAACTTTTTCCGCTTTGTTAACTTAGTCATTTTTTACCTAAAACCCTTATAGTCAGTGGGTGTCTTGTGAGCGCAACTCCTCCTACAGTTTTTGGCCAATCATTTTGAAATTTCACAGATGTTTTGGCATGGTGTATAGATGTGCATATTGTTTGCTCATAATTCTCAGATTTTTTTTTCAACTTTTTCCGCTTTGTTAACTTAGTCAGTTTTTACCTAAAACCCTTATAGTCTGTGGGTGTCTCGTGTGCGCAACTCCTCCTACAGTTTTTGGCTAATCATTTTGAAACTTCACAGATGTTTTGGCCATGGTGTATAGATGCACATATTGTTTGCTCATAATTCTCAGATTTTTTTTTCAACTTTTTTCGCTTTGTTAACTTAGTCAGTTTTTACCTAAAACCCTAATAGTCAGTGGGTGTCTCGTGAGCGCAACTCCTACAGTTTTTGGCCAATCATTTTGAAACTTCACAGATGTTTTGGCCATGGTCACGTCACAGTGTAGATGTGCATATTGTTTGCTCATAATTCTCAGATTTTTTTTTTAACTTTTTTCGCTTTGTTAACTTAGTCAGTTTTTACCTAAAACCCTAATAGTCAGTGGGTGTCTCGTGAGCGCAACTCTTCCTACAGTTTTTGGCCAATCATTTTGAAACTTCACAGATGTTTTGGCCATGGTGTGTAGATGCACATATTGTTTGCTCATAATTCTCAGATTTTTTTTCAACTTTGTTAACTTAGTCAGTTTTTACCTAAAACCCTTATAGTCAGTGGGTGTCTCGTGAGCGCTCCTCCTGCAGTTTTAGGCCAATAGTTTTGAAACTTCACAGATGATTAGGTCAGGGTCTGAAGATTTGCATATTGTTTGCACATAAATCTCAGATTTTTTTTTCAGCTTTTTTTTGCTTTGTTAACTTAGTCAGTTTTTGCCTAAAGCCCTTATAGTCAGTGGGTGTTTCGTGAGTGCAACTCCTCCTGCAGTTTTAGGCCAATATCTTTGAAACTTCACATATGATTAGGTCATGGTTTGAAGATGTGCATATTGTTTGCACATAAATCTCAGATTCATTTCAGCAGAGTTAGGGGCCCTTGATTTATGCCCAAAATTGGTTTCCGCTCAATATCTTGTGAAAGAATTGATGGATTAGGATCATATTTTGCATACATATTGTTGTTAACAATACCTAGCTTGGGATTTCATCAATTTGCAGCTGAGTTACTGGCCTTGATTAATGGGCAAAAATGATATCCGCTCAATATCAATATCTTGTGAAATAATGGACAGGTTTAGATAAAATTTTGCAAGCCAATATTCCAAATTTTCTACTTTGTCCATTTTTCTAACCCATCAATTTCTTGAATACTGCAAAATAGATTTTTTTCAATACAAATAGGAACTTGTATGACTTAATCCCCCCAGGTGCGACATCGCTTTCCGCGGATTTCTTGTTTCATGTGCCGTCTTAACCCTTGTCACGCTGAATAAATTGGAATGCCATGCCCACTTGTAATTTTCAGCCAATCAGATTACTTGATCCAGGTTGTTGATACAAATTCACATTCTAATTGACAAACAGTGCAGATCCAGATCTGAGTTGGCTTCTGAATACGCTAACTGAGCTGGATCAAGACTGTTTGCAAAGACAGCTAGGGTATATCCGGGTTCAGCAGATCTGGGGTTAATTCATGTGTCATGGCTTTTTAAATTTTAGATTTAAATTAAGGCCAAATAAAAAAATATGTTTGTTTCAGGTTACTTGTAATTTTAAAATAGGGAAGGTAGGTTGGAAAATATATTTATTTTATCAAAAGTTTTTATATGAGGTTAATAGGAAAACAATATGGCCGAACAGGGAAATCCCCCAAAAAACCTTAAAAAAAAACTTTAGTGTAGGTAGTGAAAAATTAGGCACGGTTGGGTAACCTGAAACACACCCTTTTTTATTTTAGGCCTAATGCCTGGCATGCAGCAGACTACATTTTTTTAAAATTTTTTCAAGAAAATAGGGTTTGACATTTACTGCAAATTATTTAACAAAAACTGTCAAATTTTGTGAAGAAAAATACCACCCATTTGTTGTCTGCTGATTTTACCCAGAGATTGCTAAGGTCACATTACAATTCTTAAACCTGAGGATTGAAAAATGTCTATATTTACAGTTCAAGTAAATGTGGGTTTTATATATATAATTTGTACCCCATATTTTTATCCAGAGTTTAAAGTTGTTTTTAATATAGGAAGAAAACAGATTCTATTGATATAGACTTTGAATTAATTTTGACGGGATAAACATGGTTTCATGGTGGCTTAGAAAGTAAGTAATGCAGTCGACTCTCGTTATCTCGAACTCGCTTATCTCGAATAACCGCTTATCTCGAAGTGAAATTCTGGTCCCTGTTTTAACATTGAAAGCTAAGAACAGGTAACAAAATATTGTGGAAAAGAGGAGAAATTGCTCCTAAGGAGCAATTTCTCCTCTTTTCCACAATATTTTCAATACGTCTGTAAATTAGGGTGTCAAATTACATATTCATTTGCTAAATGTAGTTGTTCGATTTATTGTTTTCCCCACTTCTACAACTCTGATGTTTCGGGGTATGGATAATCTCGAAGTGTTTCAGAGAGTCCCTTGGAATTCGAGATAACGAGAGTCAACTGTAATTATTTCATAAGATTTGAGATAGCGGTAGTTTGAGATAAAGGAGGTGAAGTACAAGGAACATTGAGCAAACTAAACCAATACATGCGTTTAATTGGTTTGACTTAAACAGTAGTTTAACCCATTGTAGACTGAATGAACTCCCCCACACTATATATTGGAAGATTTTAATTGTGATTTTAGGTATGTCAGGCTAATTATGATTATATATTCCTAAAGAAAAATGATTCAACTATTTGTGGAGACCCTGATTAGATGCCCATTCTGCGGCATCTGATCTAGGTTTGTACTGTTTGTAAAGTACACTTTTAATTAGGGCCTTCAGACTACAATGGGTTAAGTTATCAATGTCTACACAGTATATTTTTTACTTGAAGATGGCTGATGAGTTACCATAATTACCCTAACTGTTGGAACAGAAGGCTTTATCAAACAGGTGTAGACCCAGATCAGATGCTGCATTCTGCGGCATCTGATCAGGGTCTGCACTGTTTGCTACTCATCTAGCTATTCTTAGAAACTTAACAGATAGTAAAATAGATATGTATTAGTTTTACATACTAAGTATACTGAGAGTTGGAGGGGGAGCAAATACTGTTATTTTTAGATGGTCCACTTCAGCTGAAAAGATCTCACTGAGGCAGTTCTAATGAGTACCCACAGTGTATGTTTACATAGATATATTTAATTTTTCTCTACAAAAAGCAACAATAACAGCAACAACAAAAAAAGCAAAAAAAAAAAAAAACGTATGTTATGGGTACTCATTGAATAAAGCCAAGCAGATGATTCATATGGATGATTCACATGAAATGTAAAGATTTGTTTTCTCTGAAAAATAAAAACCAGATTGTGCAGTCAGTGGCACACCATCGCAAAATTCCCATGCTTGTTGCCAGTGTTGCTACTAGCCAGACAGCCGGGCAGACTCGCTTCAAAGTGTCGCACCCTTATGAGGGAAAGTCATGTAGCAAGTTTGGTTTAATTCCATTCAGTGGTTTAGGAGATAGCATGTCGGACAGATGGACGGACAGATAGAGAGTGACCCACCAGACTGTCACATAGGGCAGAGTGAAAAAAAATAATGTTGCTGTTGCACACTCTTACCATGCTGTGAAGATGGAAGGACAGACCAAGGCATTTACAATATCCCCATCGCTAAAGCTTTGGGATAAAAATCAAAATGCCCTCTACTGCTATTGTGATTGGTGTTTTAGGGTTAATGTATGATTTGGGGAAGATAAAAAGCATTGAGGGAGACAATTTGCAAAAAAAAAAAGTCAAACCATATTTTCTGGGAAAAAAGAAGAAAATATTTCAGAATGTCATCTGATTTTTTTTTTTTACCTAGAATGCCAAGTGTTAATCTTTGGTCTACTACAGACAACAAATGAGCCATTATTTTCTCTTTTCTTATTTTCTAAAAGACAGGCTGATTTAAATGACATGAATTGAACAAAATACACTACAACCTCTTTATAACACGGTTTGTTATAAGACGATTTTGGATATAACGTTTTAAAGCTGGATCCCAAAATATAAATGGTCATTTTTCAGTATAATCTATGCATTTTTGTTTAACTAACATGGTTTATGTTGTGGACCCTGACGGTAGTGTTATAAAGAGATTGTGGTGTATATATAGGAACTGCTTAACCCTTGTCATGCTGAATAACTAAAGATGCCCAGCCCATTTCCAAATTCAGAGATGGAAGAGTCCATTTCAGAAACTCAGAGGTGAAAGGGCTAAGGGCTGAAAGATAAATATTGTATTTTGCAGTGATGTGAAGAGTGTCTGTAACCAACTATGTAAGGAATTCATGAGCGATATTTTGCGGATCACCACATCAGCTCAGGACGATGACATAACACAATTGCAGGCATACCTCCTGGAGGGGCGAGGCTGGGTCTTGCTGAAGGTCATACACAAGACAGGGGTGCAGGTAAGACTTTAAACTGAGTTCAACTTTGCATGCGCTGTAAAAATTTCAGCAGACATTTTGAAATACTTTTTTTCTTCATTTTTTCCAGAAAATAGGATGGATTTGACATTTCATGCAAATTGTCTCCTAATGAAACTCTGTTTGCATGAATATGTTCTGTGAAAAATAAGAAAAATATCAATTTGTTGTCTGCTGAATGAGCTAGCCCAGAGAATGGTAAAAGTTAATTGCAGTCCAGTTCAGAAGCCTAATTATGTTCCCCCTCCACCGCCTCCCCCATCACCACCACCTCCCCCACCACCACCACCAGAGTTGATTTTTATGCTCCCGCCATTCAAAGAATGGAGGAAAAGGCATATAGTGTTACCCCTGTGTATTGGTCCATCCATCCATCAGTTTGTCTCGTTAACAATTTGCATTTAAATTTTTCAGGCCGGGGCATCCGTGTCCTTTGGACACATTTCTGGTATTTAAAGTGTCCAGTAGTAAGCATTCCTGACTTCGGATCACAGGGTTCCGGGTTTGAATCCCTCTAGAAGCAAAATTCAGCTGATGATGTATTTGCTACTAAGGAGAGTTAACCCTTAAACTGCCAGTCACAACAATTGTCGTCTGCTTTATCATCTGCTTGTGATTTTAAAAGTAATTTTTAAAAACAGTGTGGACCCAGGAGCAGTCTGATCAGGGTCCAAACTGTTTGCTTGTATGCACAAATAGGTTTGAAAAGTTTACAAGAATATTCAGCAGACGATATCAACAGAGGACATTTTCAGATGCGGGTTTTCTTGGCATTTTAACGGTTAAAGGCATTGTCTCTTCTTATTCAGTCCCCTTATTTGGGATTTTTATCATACAATAAAACTTAAATATAGGATTTTTCTTTTTTAGTTTAGGCAGTTCATTGGCTCATGAACCATTGGGTTACCCAGTTGCTTCACAAGTGACCTGATACCTTTTTCTGAACTGCAAAAAAAGAAAAGAAAAAAAAAAAAATATTTTGAATATCGCATTTCAGTGTGAGCATTTTAGATGAACTAAATATACATTTCTCAGTTTATTCATCATTCTGACAGTGAACACAATGACTTTTTTTTTTTTCCCACCTATGTGCTGTTCCTTCAACATCATTATACCCCGACATACAAAGTATGTGGGGTAATATAGTTTTCGCTTTCCGTTTTGTCCATTCGTTTGTACGTACATTCGTTCATTCGTCTTTCCATCACAGGATCAAAGTTTTTGTGTTAAAGTCTATAAGACCTCATATTTTGAAGACCGTTTGATGGATTTCATTCATATATGGCATGATGATAGATATAGGTCTAAAGTTTTTATCGGCACCATCCCCACCCTGGGGGTGACCTTGGGGTTAAGGTCATGGACATAGAATTTTCATGAAAAAGTCAAAGTTTTTGTGTTTAAGTTTATATAGCTATATCATCAAGACCCTTTGAGGAATTTCATTCATATTTGGTAGATATTGGCCTAGAGTCTTACTCAGCATGATCCCCACCCTGAGTGTGACCGAGGTCAAGGTCACAAACTTAGAATTTTCATATAAAAGTAAAAATTTTTGCGTTTAAGTTTATACAGCCATATCATCAAGACCCTTTGTTAAATTTCATTATCCCCTAACTGAAAGGTTGAGCAGATATAGCTATCAGCAAGGAATCTGTTCGTCTGTCCGTCCGTCCATTGAAACATTATTCGTTCATACTTTATTTTTGTCTTGGGGTCAAAGTTTTTACGTTAAAGTTTATAAGATCTTATATTATGAAGACCTTTTGATGGATTTCATTCATATTTGGCCTGATGGTAGATATAGGGCTTGTTTTTATCAGCACCAACCCTACCCCGGGGGATAACCTTGGGGTCAAGGTCACAGAATTTTCATAAATAAGTCAAAATTTTTGTGTTTAAGTTTATATAGCTATACCATCAACACCCTTTGAGGAATTTCATTTATATTTTACATATTGGTAGATATAGGTCTAGAGGTTTACTCAGCATGATCCCCATCCCAGGGTATGACCTTGAGGTCAAGGTCACAGACTTAGAAATTTCATATGAAAGTAAAAAAATTTGCATCTAAGTTTATATAGCTATACCATCAAGACTTTTTGTTGAATTTCGTTATCCTCCTACGGATAGGTTTAGGGGATATAGCTATCAGCATGGAATCCATCCATCCATCCATCTGTCTGTCCATAAACGCATTATTGTGCACCCCATAACTCCTAACTACCCTTTGAGCTATTTTCATGAAACTCTGTCAGGTTGTAGAGGGCATTTGGTAGGAGTGTCAGGTACAAGAAAGACAACTCTAACTGACTTGGTCCATGAGTCCATGAGTGATCTCCCCTTGTCTCCAAAATTGTAAAAATTTTGTGTGAACCATAACTTTAAAACACATTAAGATATTTTCATGATACTTCACCAGTATGTAGAGGACATTGAGTAGGCATATTACATTCAAGAATGACACTCTAACTGACTCCATTCTGCCGTTTTCGCCCTTGGTTATTTAAATCTTGTGTGGGCAATAACTCTAAAAATTCTTTATTTTTGTGATACATTATCGATATGTAGAGGACATTGAGTAGGCAGGTCATGTTAAACTTTTCATCAAAATTTATATAGCTATATTATGAAGACCCTTTTGTTGGTTTCATTAATATTAAGCATGATGGTATATATCCCGTCTCTAAATATGCCATGCCATTTCTTGATTTTCCACGGAAAGCCATGGATTTCTATAGAATTCGCCATGGAATTTTCAAAAACAGGCAGATTTTCCGCGGAATTCCATGGAATAAGCAGACAGCAATTTTTCTATCTTTTTCTTAGCCATGGATATCCATGGAATCCAATAATTTTCTACGGAAACAAGGAAATCAGTTACAGCTTTCCATGGATTTATGAAGTAGGTGCCGTGGAAAGTTGAACTTAGCCAATTCTGAAGATGGAAAACGATGGAAAAATAAGATAGCCAATTTCAGGGATGGAAAGTGGCGGCACTTTGGACTTAGTCTATTTTCTAGAAGTTCAGACTTAGAATTTTTCTTTTACTGTATATTTTATACATTTTAGTAAAGAGGAGACTGCTTTTTTAATATTCAAACTTACTTGTGACAGTGGACTTTATCTTCTCTTTTTAAATAAAAAATTCTACTACAAGAAACGTTATCTAACTTTAATCATTTTACATGTACATTATGTCATTATTTACAGTGTTCTCACATTCAAGTTCTTTTTAAACCTTTACCACTCTCTGGGCTTATTCAGGTGATGCAAACTGGTGATATTTTTTTCCTATTTTTCCCAGAAAACAGGATTTGACATTTCATGCTTATTGTCTCCATTGTAGACAATTTGCACAAAATGTCAAACCTTGTTTTCTGGGAAATATAAGAAAAAAAACTTCAATATGTAGTTTGATGAAAATTTTACCCAGAGTGCTAAGCGTTAAAGACTTAAAAAAAAAAAAAAAAAAAAATAGAAAAAAACATTGCACATTGCAGTTTCCAGTCTGAATGTTGTGTTTGTTAAATATATGTCACTCATAATCTCTTTCTTCCTGTATCATTTGGCAGTCTTGATATGATGTGGTTTCTGTTGAACTCAAAACAAATTAGAACTTCCTGAAGGGTTATGGCTCTTTCAGCAGTCAGGGTATCACTGAAATGAAGATAAAACATCAACTTAGAGTATGATTTTTACTACTTGCTAGATCTAACCGGTATTTTATTTTTTTTTACAAGGTCTTCTGCCAGCTGGCTGTCAGTAGAGTTTTAAGTCTGCTGCTAGTCAGCTACTGGAATACCAATAAGAAAATAACACATTAAATGGGCATACTTTTGTGGCTTATAATATGCATAATACCAGGGTCCTGCAAAAAGTTTTGTCACTGCGTTCGGATTTTTTAAGGGCTACGTTTTATCAAACATAATTTGATTACAAATCTTCAAAGTATTCCCCCTTTACTGAAACACATTTTTGTAACCTTTTTACCCAGTCGCGAAAAGCAGATAAATAGTCTTTTGGTATCTGTTGGAGACTCTGATAAATAGCGCTGCCAAGAGAACTTCTAGACGTATACTTATTTCCAGAAAGCATTTTCTTAAGCCTTGGAAATAAAAAGAAGTCACAGGGACTCAGGTCAGGTGAATAAGGTGGATGGTTTAAAACTTTCTTTTCATAAACCAAAAAAGACTTAACAACCTCACACTTATGAGAGGAAGTATTGTCATGCAAAAAGTGGACTCCTGACCATCCTTTGCTTGATCGGTTCTTATTGCAAAATTCTTTCACTCTTCAGTACAGAATTCTTGTAGAATCGCCCAGTGACTGTATGACCAGATGGACAAGGCACTTGAACGACTGGCCCACTTAAATTAAAGAAAATTGCATACAACATCTTTTTCGAACTTATGGTTCTCTTGGCAACACACGGGCGATTTTGATCTTATCGCTTCCATTGCTTATTATCAGCCCTTCTTTGTGGCTCAAACATGTGCACCCAGGTTTCATCACCTGTTAGAAAGTTAGAAATAACCTGACTATTACAGCCTTTGTATGTTTTCAAAAATTCCCCCCGCACATTTAAAGCGTTGTGTCTTTTGCTCCTCAGTGAGCAAATGAGGTACCCACCTAGCGGCAAACCTTTCTCAGGTCCAAACGCTTTTTCAGAATTATTTGCGCACTGCCTTCTGATATGCCAGTACAACTAGCTATATATCTTTGACAGACAATCGTGCATCCTGTTTGACCACAATCTTTACAGCAGCGATGTTAGCCTTGGTAACAGAGGTTTTAGGCCTTCCAGGACTGGTATTACCTTCAGAAAATTTCCCAGCTTTAACCCACCTAAAACTGCGCATTGAAATGGTCTGAGGTCCATATATACCACACAATTCATTAAATATCTGCTTTGAATCTATATTAAGCCTAATGCAGCATTTAATATAGCTACGAATTTCAGTCTTCTGGTCAATGTTCAATGTAACAAGTAAATTGGTCAGTGTATATGACTGCATCTATTTCAATTTGCGGCATTTAATATAGCTACGAATTTCAGTCTTCTGGTCCATGTTCAATGTAACAAGTAAATTGGTCAGTGTATATGACTACATCTATTTCAATTTGAAATAACTTGGTCAGTTGGAAAGAAATTTGCACGAAATAAATGGGTATTGTTAGCTATTCAACACACCATTCAAGTGCAGTGAAGCACTTTAAAATATACCTGGGATAAAACAAAGGAAGCCTATTAGTGACAGAACTTTGTGACAAAACTTTTTGCACGACCCTCATATTACATATAATAGAGAATAATATGTATATTAATAAGCATTCATATAAACTGTAAATCATGAAAAATGTGGCTCATAAAGAGCATTGACTCTTTGAATCATTTGAATTCTCAATGCTGTGAGCAGGCCTCCTAGTGGCCCACTTTGAAAATATAGGTTTTTATGTAGGTTCTTCTTACTCAAAATATAGGTTATTTACAGGTTTTTCAATAAAAAATATAGGTTAAAAAAAGGTTCTTCCAAACTCACATAGAGATTTAAAACTGAAAAAAAAAATATTTGATGAATTTTTGCACCACAATTATTCAGATAAAGTTGAACTGAATTTTACATAGTCCGAGCGAGCAAGGAAAAAAATACAATTTCTTGACAGTTTTCATCACTTTTTTGGGACTAAAAAGTAAAAATAGTAGGGCATTTTGAAGAAAAGTTAGGGCTGAGTCGCGAGAAGGTTCAAAAAGTGAAAAATATAGGTTTTTTCATGAAAATACAGGCTTTTTATAGGTTTTATGAACAAAATAAAGGTTTTATAGGTTTGACACAAAATTATAGGTTATTATAGGTTTTATAGGTTTCGCTAGGAGGCCTGTGTGAGGTTCGATCCTGTCGTGAGGCATGCCAAGTTGTTCTGTCTGCTAGTGGTTAGGTGGTTTACCCAGGTAACTGGGCTAAAAAATAGCTGGGCTAAAAAATAAATGAAATAATCTTGATGGACAGTAACCTCGGCCCCCTCCACCCCCACCAAAAAAAGAAAAAGAAAAAAAGAAAAAAATACATTAGTATCAAACTTTTTTCTAAAGAAAAATCTTATGAACCTATCGTAAAACAGAATTGTGTGTAATACAGCTAGATGCAATAGCAACTGGACTTTTATGATTATTTACTCTTACTGTCTAATTGTAAGTTTTAAACATTACCATGACTGAAGTTTGTCTGTATACATGTACAAATCTGACTTTGTCAGTTAATTTTTATACCCTGCCACACGATAGTGGCGGGGTATTATGGTGTCATGTTGGACGTCCTTGTGTCTGTCTGTTGTACGTCCGTTTTTCATTTCTGGATGATAAGATAACTTGAGTAAACATCAATGGATTTTCACGAATTATAATCAATTATAATCAATCATCAGTCACTTCTGCCTCTTGTGACTTTGATCGGAAAGTTAGTTTATAGTGGACTAATCGGAAAATTCTATTTTAAGAAACACATTTTTCTCAAATTTTATTTGTACAGGCAAGTTATAAAGAAATGAAATTCAAAGCGGTCTATTTGCATCATTCTAGATTTGTGGTCAATAAATGTGAAAAAAAAAAAAGAAGATAAAATAGCCTTAAAAAGGGTAACCAAAAAGTACTGATATTTTTTCTTATTTCTCCATGAAAACATGTAATGAGTACCCACAACATACATTTTCATGGCAAAATAAGATAAATATTATCTGGACACCCCTCTTATTGATCTGGATCAATGAATAAGTACCTGGAAGGAGGCTAAATTAGGAGTGGATATATTTTCTACATGTTGATTATTAATCAATATCTGTCAGTTTTACAAAACTGATGATTATGATATTCTGGCCGATTCCCTACACTAATTGTTGCAATGTTTTCCATGGCTCTTTTGCAAAAGACATTGTGAGAAGTTTGTTTGTTTGAGGTTTTACGGCCCAGGCAACCCAATGGGGTCATGTTGAGTGTGGTCAGTTTACCTAACCACACCTTTACTGGGCAGGCTTAATCCTCTAAGCAGTTAACCAGTATTGTGAACATTCTTTCGCATGAAACTGACAACTACCCTTCTTGAATCAGCGGAAGGGAGAGAATGACCGTAGAAAATATTTCATGATCAATTTCCAGGAAAGAATGTTGCTGACCTCGCAAAAGAATGTTGTGAAGTTGAAGCCGAGGCCAGCACATTGCGAGAAGTAAATGTTTACATGTGACGTCACCAAACGCACCTTTTGTATACGCACCTTTTGAATTATAGTAGTTCAATCATGGTGTTGTTTCAATTAGGCTGCAAAAGTTATTGAATGGAAACCAATATCAACAAAACTAAGTCGAAAAAGGGCCATAACTCAGCCAAAAATTTGCAGCTGATTACTAATATCAAACTTGACTTGTACATGTATTTGACAATGGTATATCCTTCTGTAAACTTTCAAATAAAATCGGAAACCAATATCAATACACTAACAAAAACTAAGTCGAAAAAGGGCCATATCTCAGGCAAAATTTGGCGGATAATTATCAATATCGAATTTGACCTGTCTTTTACAATGATATAAACTGGAAATGTTAAATAATAAGCCACTGTTTTCCTTAATACTGCAGGTAGAAGCAAATAAGCCCAAAGAAGCCAGCCTTTTTCACAATATTAAGAGACAACCCAGTCAAAATGTATGGCTTTTATTGCAAAGTAAACGGTGTGTCATTACTGAGTAGCCAGTGAAATAACCATCCAATGGCACTTGTGAAAAACATTGATGATCCAAATAACTTAAAACTTCACTTACCGGTACATTCAATATGATGAATAGATGAAACATCACTTAGTAGCATCTGCTAAGAACTCTGGTACATCCATCATCTGGACAAATCCATTCGGTCTTACTCCTCTGACATCTGCCCAACAGCTCTTCTGTCAGTCTTAAAAAAAATAAAAGCACTGCAAGCATTGCACCATGCCCCGCCACTGCACTTACATGAAGCAAGTGCCATAACTCCTGTCAAAAATAAAATCAAAGGAAAGGTGCATTCGTCTTTCCCTAAATATTATCAACATTGATGCATGTACATGTGTTAACTGTGATTGAAATGTTCAATGTGATTGTTTCTTTTTTTGTACATAGTAGAAATGGTTATTTTCAATATCTACTATGTTCAAAATGCTGCAACTCCAAGAGGTTAACCAGAGTTAAGGTTTGTATGTTCTGCACATTCTCTCATGATGCTTTACGTCTTTTGTGAGAAATTTATTAATAACATCTTGAATGGTTTTCAGCTTACAGAGCAGACACCAGTACATGGCAGAAATGACTTTGTTCAATGTTCAAAATGCAATAACTCTAAAAGTAGGCAAACCAGAGTTACAGCTCATGTGTTCTGCAAGTTGTCTTCTAGTGCTTCACATTTGTGCGAAGTTTCATGAAAATATAGTGGACTAGTGTACACAGTACAAATGGCTATTTTCAATATCTACTATGTTCAAAGGGCAGCTACTCCACAAGTAGGTTACCCAGAGTTATGTTTTTCGTGTTCTGCATGTTGTCTCATAGTGCTTTACATTTGTGGGAAATTTCATAATAATATCTCGAACTGTTTCAACTTACAGAGTGGACATGAGTACATGGTAGAAATGGCTAAGTTCAATGCTCAAAGACAGATAACTCCAAAAGTAGGCAAACCATTGTTACGGTTCATGTGTTCTGCACGTTGTCTCATAACAGTTTACATTTGTGTGAAGTTTTGTGAAAATATCTGGGTCAGTATCAGTGATGGAGTGGACATGAATGATGGAAGAAGCACTGATGGATGGACAGACAGACAGACACTCAAAATTTCATAGGGTATAACATAATTCCCTTGTCAGTTTTAGTGGCGGGGCATAAAAAAATGTTCATTTTTTCCCTTGACATGTTTACAACACTCAACAAAAATTAGCTTAGAACTGCAATCTGCTGTTATTTATTTTGCCATGAAAAATAACACGAGTGATACCGACCGAGGTACGGTAGCTATGCTAATCACTGCCAAAGTGAATGCAGCATTCAAATCTACCAATGCAAGCTGGCTGTTAGCAAACATCATGACTGGTCAGCTGGCATGTCAAAGTTAAAAAGGTACAACATAATAATAGTAGTTCTTGAAGGTACATGTTTTTTCTGCTTTTGACTTCATTTTATGTACCTTTCATAAATTATGTCCACACACTTTAATGATTCAATACAGAACTTACATTAACTTATCATGGCTGGTAGTCTGTTTCTGATGACTGTCTTCATTCCAATCCACACTTGTTAGACAACAGAAGGCTCAAGCATATGGGGTTACGGAGCTTCTGAAAATAACCATGTAAAAAAACAAAATATGTAGTTGTACTATGTAGTGACTGTGTGTACATCTTATGTGCTAAACTGACTAAATCTACTTTACCTAAGTAACAATACGGACAATTACAAATGTGTTTCAAGCAACAAGAATGCAGGTACTTTTGTATTGTATTATAACATGAAAGGAGAAACAATTCAAATCACATTTTCTGTACTTGGGGATTGAACCCGGGCTGCTAGATTCAGGCCTGTATTCTACCGTGTCGCTATAAATGGCGGCTTCTGTAGTGATGTAATGGGGTGCAGGACTTGACACCAGCAACCTAGGTTCAATACCCTGGTGCAGAAAATGTGAAATGGATTTTTTCTCCTTAAATATTACAGTTTGTGGCCAGTGTTGGGTGGCAGTCTTGGAGTCTCACAGGGGAAGCAAGTGCTGGGTTGTCAGGGCCTGCACAACATTTATATTGGCATGACTGCATACAAACCTCTCTTTATCATGTTTATATGAAGGAGGACTGTAGCAGTACACCTACTGCCAAATAGTAGGTCAGCCTTTATAGCTATTGCCAGTCAGGGAAAAATGAACTGGATTTTTCTTTCTCCTTTCCTACTACAGTACACGCATGTTCAGTCAATGGACTTTAAAAACAGATTGTATGCCAATTTCTCTAGGCAAATACATTGAATATGAATCAATAAATGATTGTGCAGATATGTTACTATCTGTAAAAAAAATAACAGGATAACGGAAAAGGATATATCAAACTGACAAAATGGGATACTGGACAACTCGGCCCTTAAACTCAGCCCCTATTATTTACTAATAATCATCAATGCTGCATTATGCACTCTACGCAAATAGTGCGGGACTGCCTGACAAAACTGGCTTTTTTTTTTTCAATTTTTGTACTGAAAAAACTTTTAGACTGTCTGACATAGGTCCTGTGAATCTTAGCAAAGAAAATAATATTCTGACAGCAAATATGCCTTTCACCGGGTATAGGTATATAACACACTTGTACTTCCTTGTGGTACAAGCCAGCTTTTATAGCAATGTGGAAGGGTGTAGGACTTAAGTTGAGTGGACCAGGTTCAATCCCAGGTGGGTGCGTAGCATTTATTCACCCGTTACATTTGGCACCCACCATAAATAACCAACACAGGTGCATAAAAGTCCTCTAGTCTCATTTCACATGATTCTCGCACTCCTAGAAATTCACAGACAAATTTCAAGTTCGAGGGGAAGAATGTCACCGGGTATAAGTATATAACACCTTGTACTGTCTTGTGGTATGCCGGCTTTTATAGCAACCTGGTAGGGTGTAGGACTTTGAATCTAGCAGACCGTGTTTGATCCCCGGTCGGGGCATAAGAATTTATTCACTTGTTACATGCCTATTAAGAATTTAACACATTTTAAATATGTTTATTACAAGGTAGATCTAAAATAATTATTTCCTGTGGGCCGAGTGGCCAAGTGGTTAGCGCACTCCACTTTCAAGTGGGATATCCTTGGTTCGAATCCTTTTCAGGTTGAGACAATTTTCAGATCATTAGTACACCTAGCTCATACTCGACTTGCCATGGGTTGAGTTAAAGTGGACAGGGTTGCACTTGGTGACAGACAGCGGCACCAAGTGTGCATGGGTGATCCATGAAAGCAAGACTGTACAAATACATGTAAACAACAATCGCTGTTGCCTCAGTGTGCCTTGTGTGCCAGGCAGCGTTAAAAATCCGCACAACATAATTATTTCCACAAAAGACAAATGACTACACGACAGTTAGTGGTACAGATAGGGAAAAAAAGGACATCATAAAAAATGCCCCAAGCAAATCCATGTTTAAGTAAATCACACTCCATTCTTTTTTTTGCCAGAAGCATCATTTTAGCATGGAGTTTTACCATGGAATACACCCCCCCCCTCCCCCTCCCCCTCGAAACCTATCACAGTTTTGCCCAATATTCTTGCATTTCTAGGTTTGTTTACTCTGTAAACTGATAAATGCTATTTTTTTTTATTTTGCCACATGCATTTGTTGCAAATCATCGATAGACCCCCATATCAATTTATAAAACTTCGTTCGAAACGACAATTGTTTACATCAACATTGGACGGCATTCTTGATTATCCATCCAATGATGTTGTAAGGAAATCGATGAATTCTATCGCGAAAACACAATATACAACTGACCAGCAATCTCCCGGTTTAAGTTCAAATAGGACTGAACCTTTTTATTTTCATTTTTTCACTGCAGAAGCTTTCATCTTCAATGTTTACACGACATGACCTCTGCCTGGTCACTGATGTAAAGTGAAGGCGGATTGGTCCGTATAATAATACTGACCAATCAGCAATCCCTTAACAGAGGAAATGTGATGTCGAAATGTACTCGGTAAAACTATCAACATCTCACAAAATAAAGTTCTTCTCACCTGCAAACTGTAGCAGTGGACTGTTTGTGTAATATACAGGTTGACTTTGCCTTCAGGTAGCTAAATATCCGATAAATACACGATGCTTATCTTCACCATTCGAGTATACGCAAACTCTCCACGAACTGGTTTTCGCGCGTACGTAGAATGACCTGAGCGGGGACCCAGTCATAAAATCTCGCGGGATTCAGCAGCTGCTTTTTTGGGGGCCATTTAAGGGAAATAGAAAAATAGTGTATTGCTTATTCAGGTTTTTCGGTACAGTAGCATCAAAGTAAACTTCGCGATTTGCTGTTTCGCTATCGGTAGTTTGAAGTAAATAATGTAAAATAACGAATTTGAATGCATTTTGTTCATTTCGGGAACTTATTTTTCCTACTGGCGCCTCGATGACATCAGAATTCCTGCAAATTCTCGTAGAACCACGCGATTGTTTGAAATTCTGGCGGATCAGCGGAGTGCGTGTCACAACATCAATATTTTGACTAAGTTCTGGTTAAATATCACGGTAAAAAAATGTTAGACTGCAAAAAATATGCCGTATTTATATGAGTAATGATGATCCAGTCACTGGCCAGGTACTAAAGCTCACAAAACATAACCCATCCTCGTCGGAATATGAAGAACATTCGGCCAAGATATCGTGGACATGCAAGAGGTAGATGCCAGGTAAGGATATTTTTTTGTTTGTTTTATCTAGCACCCCATCCTATCTGGTCACCGGAATAACCGAAATCACCATGGAAATCACCATCAAGGGGTGGGGGTGGGGTTGGTAGGTGTGGGTAGAAAAGTTATGGTGGGATTTGGTTACGTAGGGTGAGAAAGGCTATCGATTGTGGCCCCGAATGTGGAGAGTTTTATACCTAAATCTCGGTGGAAATAATTGAAATCACCGTTGTTTTATAAAGTTTTGGACTACTGTAGTACTGTAACTACGGTACAGGTATTGCATTTATTGGAAATATGTTGTGGCTGAGTTTTCATAATTTTGTATGGTGAAGTTTAAATACTCATATTTCATTTATTTCTCCAAATATCTGAGATTTGTTTTCAAAAAGCATTTAGTTCAATATATTACCTCCAAGATTGCAGCATTATATTTTAGGAAAATCAAACGGTTTTTGTAACCATCAGCAAGAAACCTAGGTACCCATTTTTGCTATTTTAAGAGCTTTTTGCAGAAAATCGTCAGAAATTTAACAAAAATGATGGTAAAACTTCAATTTTATTTATTGTGACTTAACACTTTTCAACCAAACCTATCACAATCAATTTATCACAACTTCAGTAATTATCCAAAACCATTTTTAATGACCACAGTGCTGTTAAACAGCGCTAAAATCAAGCCACTACAACATATTTTGGCGATTCCGTTAGTGACAAGTCTGGGTATTATTAGGTCCGAGACAAAAAATATAGTCATATGATGGGGGAGGGGTAGTAGGGTGGTAAGACTACAACAGGATATGCTGTGTTATGGTTATCAAAGGGCCAGGACCAGTAGTGTAACAAACTCCCAGTGGAAATCACAGTTCTTTAGTTATGTGCTATACCGAAACGAAGTTCGCTATTAAATAAAAAAATAATTTTAAATTCGCAGTTATTATTTATTTTCATTTTTCCCCCAGAGGTAAGTGAAGATAGATTAATACAGTTGCTAACAATCATAAATTAACACGTTCAAATGGTCTTTGATTCGACAAATACCTGGTTAATTACCTTGCGCATCCTTAGGCGCAAAACCAGACGGTGGCTCAATTGGCTGCGCCGCCCGACTGGAGACCAGGAGGTAAACTGACAGCGCTCGACATGACCCCATTGGGTTGACTGGGCCGTAAAACCTCAACACAAACAAACAAAACCAAACAACATGATCAACAGGTATAATTAGATCACAGTAAATTGAAAAATATCAAAAGAAATCACCGACAGTCAGCTAAGAATGGATGAAGGAAGGAAGGAAGGAACAAACAAATGAATGAATGAAAAAGAAATTAATAAATCAATTAGATTTCAGAAAAACCCTATTCTGATCCACCCTTATCTTCCACCTTTCCCCACCCCACCCTTCCATGGCGGTTTCGGTGGGGATTTCAGTTATTCCGGTGAACCCATCCTATCAGCTTTCCATTTGTTACTTAATGACGTCATTTTGTCCTTGATGGCTGAGTTCATTTCTACCATGCCGGGTCTTTTCAGCCATGGTTGGTAAAACAGATTGGTATTATCAATAATACACATCTATGAATACATATATTATAATCGGTGAGGAGCACAACTTCTTTAAAGTAAACTATGGAGGAAAAAGTGTGCCTCAGTCATGCAGGACTCGAACCCGCAATCCCCTGCTTGCAATTCAGGTGCTTAACGGTCTACCAACAGATCTAACCGGGCAAACAGCCCTGCGAATCACCGCACTCCTACCCCTTTTAAGTGCCAGGCATCCACTGGACATGCTATCAGTCTCTAGCCTCTATATACTTGCACTTATCAACACCAACCCCGTGGGTTATTCCCGTGGAATGCCATTAAAGTAAACTACAGAGAAAAAAGTGTGCCTGATGGAGGACTTGAATCCTTGCTTCAAGTCAGGTGCTCTACCAACTGAGCTTTGGCCGACAGTCCTGCCAATCAACACATTCTAAAGGTTAAAAGTTTGGAGAAGATTATGACCTGGTTGTTAAAATTGACTATATTTACCTTTCTTCCAAAGTGTAAGAACTTTCCTTTGGCTGAAGGTTTTAGCTTATTTAGGTTATTTATCATATTTGCTATCACAGTTTCAGTTCAAATTTTTTTTTTCATTAACAAAGGCCCTGCATACACGTTTAGGCGATATTGTACAAATTTTTATTGTTTGATCATCAAGTTATATACATAATGTTCCGAGACAGTTCACCGACACATATTTTGGAGACAGTTCACCGACAAAATTGGAGACAGTTCATGGACATATTTGAAGACAGTTCACTGACAAAATCTTAGTTTTCATTTTTTTGAGAGCCAGGTATAAAAGGAGGGCTGAAGAATGATATAGCAAAGCAAAAAAAAAAAAAAAAAAAAACTTTTAATAGACTATATGAAATTATTTTTCAGGACATGAAAATGGAAATTGCTAGGCTAACACCATTCTCCATAGCCATTACCAGTGCCTTCCAGATGCCGAAACAGCACCAAATGCCTACTGAATCAGCAGATGAAGTGACTCCAGAAGTGACGCAGAGTCTGTTTATGCCTGAACTTAACAATGTTAGTACATTTTACTATAGTTGCTCTATGCTCCAAACTTTTGAGAAGTTGGAAATACTGGTTTTGGTCTGTCTTTCTCTCTAGCCATAAAGTTTTATGCAGCTGTTGAACTTAAGAATATTTGTGGCTTGGATCCTGGAATTCCATGGTTGGAATACTGGTGAGAAGTAAGTGAAACCGTGTTTTAATATTTAATATTCCTTAGACTTCTGTGGAAGAAACATTGTCACTCACTGCTGTGAGTCTGAGCCTAGCCCAGACAACATACGAGGTGATTTGTTTGTTTGATTTGGGCTTAACGTCGCTTTCAACAATCTTTCAGTCATATTGCGATGGTGTCTTAATGTGACAGAGAGCTCAATCATGCCCCAGACACTTTGACATGATATTCCACCCAGTCACATTATACTGACACTGAGCTTACCAGTTCCGATTCCTAGCTCTACTTTCTTAATGCTGAGCACCAAGCGAAAGAGCAGCTACTCAGCTAGTACCATTTTTAAAGTCTTTGGTATGACCCGGCCAGGGATCGAACTCGCAGCCTCCCGGTCACAAAGCGGACGCTCCACCACTGAGCCACTGTGCCAGTACATACGAGGTGAGCCAAGTTTTTATGCTTGCAGGTGCTCTTGTGGTTTACTACCTGTACTCCGGTTCACCCACCTCTAGAATGCCTTGGCTCAAAATGAGTGAAATAATCTTCTCGAATGGCATTAAAATCAGAACAAAATATCAAGGAACATTTTATTTAAAATTTCACCCTAGACAAGAATCATCCTGCAAGGAACTTGAGACAAAGAGTGTCCTACAAATATCAAGGAACATTTTATTTAAAATTTCACCCTAGACAAGAATCATCCTGCAAGGAACTTGAGACAAAGAGTGTCCTACAAACCGAAGTGTACAATGGATATGTAAAGGTGATAAATACCATCTGCAGTGATGATACATAGTTAGATGTGTCATTTTTTTTTTTTTTTTTTTTTTTTTTTTTTTTTTCTTTTTATGTTGTTGGTTTTTTGTTTTTTTTTAATTAAGGCAAATTGTGATGATCAATGATATGAAAATATTTGTTTGGGAAGGCAACATGTCACCGCTGCAAAGAGAAAGGAGGAAAAAAAATATAAAAAGAAAATGCCTACCATATTTTCCCTAAGAACTGGGACACCTTATCTACATACCTTACTTATCCTAAAATTTGAAAATATTGCTGTAGGTATGGCAAACAGTGTAGACCCTGATCAGACATCACATTTGAGGTCGAAAACATTCTTTCGTGGAGATTGATCATGAAATTTTCTACGGTCATTCCAGTGCTTATATTAAGGGAAGTCTGGGAGTCACAGACTCCCAAAAATTGCCCTTAAGCTTCCAAAAATTAATGCCAGGAAGTCTGGGACTCCCAGCTTTTAAAGATATTTAGTCATTTAAAACAAAAATTTAGAATGAATTTATGTGTTATTTAGCTTAAGAATGGTAGTTTTACTCCACAAATGAGAGTTTAAGAATACTGAGTTTGAATTTCTGAAAGTGAGTGAAAAAAATTGATCACCAGGACTTCCAGATATTGGAGCTAGGAAGGCCTGGGACTTCCTGATTTTGACAGTTAGTGCAAGCACTGGTCATTCTCTCCCTTCCACTGATTCAAGAAGGGCAGTTGTCAGTTTCTGTGGAAGAATGTGCACGATACTGGTTAACTGCTTGGAGGACTAAGTCTGCCCAGTAAATTAGTGGTTAGGTAAACTGACCATGCTCGACATTACCCCATTGGGTTGACTGATTCATAAAACCTCAACACAAACAAACATTCTGCAGCATCTGATCTGGGTCATCACTGTTTGCAAAGGCTTATCTGTCTTAATTCTTAGGGTTCTTATGGTATTACAGGTACTGTATGAATCATTTATCATCATTTAACTCCTGATACAAAAAAACCCCAAAAAATTAGTTCAGTATGCTTTTTATGAGAGCAATTTTTGTTTGATTATCGATTATATTATAACCCGAAAACTATTGAAAGACAGTCAGTCACCCAGCACTGACATGGAATAGTAAAAGGGATTTATTTCTAAAAATCTGATCAAATCATTCATACCATATAATTGGCATGCAGATTTTGAGTTCAAATATCACTATTACAACAATGCGTACAAAAATGCATAACATCCATCTTTGCAGTATGCAAGCTTCTTTGAAAGTTGATAGTATGATTTAATGCAGAACACTATTCTGTCAGTTCTATCATACTGCATTGGTTGTTTATAACATCTACATGTAGATAGCATATTGCTTTCAACATAGTTACCAACTCAGGATTCAAGTTACACTTGAAATTTAATAAATTTAGAGGGAGAAATTTCTAAAAAAAAAAAAGAAAATAGGGGGAATTTGGCTGAATTTCAGATTTTCCGATAAATTCTATATAGTTTGCCTTAGAACTCCATAAGCTGAAAATATGAAGAAGTTTGACAAGAGAGGGAGACTACTCCCTACTAACCCTTTAGCTTATTCCCTGCTGAAAAAGGGCTACTAATTATCTTCAAAAAGGCTGAGGCATGAATATGTTCAATTTATCAGTCATTTCTCAATGATTGATAATCCATTTAATAGTAGAATTGAAACCTATTTTAAACTGATCACTGAATATAACTGAACATAAACACATCAAAGGATTACAAATGCTGATTAAAATCTGCACTTTTTGGGGAAACCTGTACTTAGTTATCAGAGCCAAAGGCCAGTCTCGATGGGTGTTGGATGCACGTCAAACTGGCAATCAGGGGATTGCGGCTTTGACCCCCGCCTTGATGGCAACATTCGTTCGTAGAAATTGATCATGAAATATTTTCTGCGGGCATTCTCTCCCTTCTGCTGATTCAAGAAGGGCAGTTGTCAGTTCTGGCAAAAGAATGTGCACAATACTTGATAACAGCTTAAGAGGACTAAGCCTGCCCAGTAAAAGTGTGGGTTGACTTGGCCATAAACAAACACAGTCAGAGCCTGAGACTCACCTATCTGTGTTTACGTCTTGCCTAGCACATTCAGTTTTATTGGTGACTCAATTTTATAAAATTTAATGTGGTGTTGTTTAATATTTAACTATCTATACAAGTTCCTGTACTTTGGTCTTTAATCTAAAAATGTACATCAATTGTTTCAGAGCCAGATAATGAAGGAGTTGGTAAGAAGTGTCAACTTCAGTAAAGGCACAGCTAGATGCTTCAAAATGCTATTCAGTGCAGAAGAGTATGAAGGCAGGAGCCTTGGAGGAATATCAAACACTGGGGAGCAGAGGTTGGCCATTGAAGACAGGAAGAAAAGGAACTTCCTGGAGGGTACATTCATTTTTTTCTCTTGTCTGCAACTTAACTGAAACAAGGCTTAGGTATTCTTTTTGCCAGTGGTAGCAGTGTCATCATCATTGATATCAACCTTAGGTTTTTACATTTAAGTCCTTTTCTCAGAAACTAGGTGAGTTAAAGAAAATAATTTCATATTCTTTTCATTCATTTTAAAGGAAAAGGGTCAATTTTGCAACTTTAGGGTTTTATTTTGTGTCTATTTGCTAACAAAAAATGAACAAGTGTAGCTTATTGAATTTGAACCCACAGCAGCCGACAGGCTAAGTGATTGAAAGATGATAGTCCAGACCATTCAACTATGGAGACCCAAATGGCAAATTAGAATACTTGGTCTTTGTAATTAAATGCCATCACCCAGCTTATTTTCATATCAGTTATGGTTTGATTTCGGTGCTTATGTGAATTTATTTTTATACCCCACCACACTGCAGTGGCTGGGTATTATGATTTCATGTCGGACATCCCTGTGTCTGTCTGTCTGTCCATTCGTATTTTGTTTCAGGACGATAACTTGAGTAAACATAATGGATTTTCACCAAACTTGGTATACACACGCATTGATATTGTGAAGATCTAGTTTGGGATTGTCAGTTATTAAATTTCATCAATGTTTTACAGAGTTATCTGCCCATGACATGATAATGGCATGGTAGTCTAGTTTAACGTTTTTATTTCTGTGTATGTCTTTTGTTTACAGTTTACTTCTCTTTGTTCATTTCAGGCTGTGTTGTGGAGAAATGGGGTGTTCCCCGTGAAAGTATAGGGGCTGTTATCAGGGATTTTTTAAAACCATCAAGAACTGCCAGCAGTCAGAAGACTTAACTAGTTATAAGCTAAAGGAAGCTGGGGAAAGATTATAACTGACAATGTGTTTATGTATTGGGCCAGTGGCCTGTAATAGAAAATAAAAATGTTGTGTCACCATTTCATCATCATTTTTTGTTTTTTTCTCTTCTAAAATTCAAGAACTTGATTATCAATGTGCTTTGTTGATAATTAATGCCTTTTCATGTCTTCAGAAGGTAGCACATGTAATTGGATATTGTTGTCATGTCACTTTAGCATGGGTGACAGCGCCCTTATCCACAGTTGTAATTCATTATTGTTTCAGTAACCCAGACATGAATGTGCATCATTATCAGAACAGCGCTGAGATACACTGTCAGGTTAAGAGAATATCTGCCACCTAATAGCAAGATTTGATTCAGGCTGGTACTGGTCAACAGAAGATCATTTAACAGGCTCCAAGGAATAAAAGGGATTTTCCGTGGAAATCGAAATCCGCGGCTTTCTATGGAAAACCGTGGCTTTCTGAGGCATATTTCTATGGATTCCGTCCGAATACTCCATAGAATCAATAGAAACGCCATGAGATTCCATGGAATCCATAGCAATCCGTGGAATTCTATCAGTTCCATGGAATCCGTGGATTCCACGTTCAATTGATGGAATTAGGCGGCACATTTCTGTAGAATGCCGCGTTTTTTGACATAATTTCATCTCCCCCTTCTTTGCCGCCTGTTTTCACGGAATTACACGGATTTACTAAAAAGTTCCGTCCGAATACTCCGTGGATGTAATTCCATGGAATTCCATCAATATCCATGGCATATCTAGAGACGGGATAGGTCTATAAAGTTTTTCTCGGCACCATCCCCGGGCTGGGGTATGGCTTTTAAGTCAAGGTCACAGACTTTTCATACAAATGTCATTTTTGCTTATATTATAAAGACTGATTGATTTCACTGGTCTATGGTGATAGTTATAGGGCTAAAGTTTTAATTAGCTCAATCCCTGCACCTGGTTCCTGACCTTTGAGATCAAGGGCTTCACATTATGTGTGATTGAATTTTTTCAATGTTATAACATATAGCATACAACTGCCATCTCCAGAGTCAAAGCTACATACTTTGTGCTCTTTAAAAAGTGGCAGTAGCTCTGGTTGGGGGTATACGTGCCCCATTGGGCACTTTGTCTAGTTCAATGACCCCAGTGGCTTTTATGTTCTTGGTACATGCAAAGAGAATTAAAGGGGATGTCTCTATATTTTCTTTGCCTTCATCCGGATTTCTTCTGATCATATGACAAAACATAAATAAAGGAATTAAATCTGGTCCTGCTGAGCCCGGATATACCCTGCCTTTGCAAACAGTGTAGATCCAGATCAGTTGGCTTCTGAAGAAGCCAACTGATCTGGATCTGCACAGTTTGCCATTAAGTATTTGAATTTATAGCAACAATCCAGATCAAGTAATCTGATTGGCTAAAAAATAGAAGTGGGTGTGGCATCTTAATTTATTCAGCAGGACAAGGGTTAAATTTTATTTTTTTACAGTCCATTGACTCGTGAAAGCATCGGGTTATGTACAAAGTCACATATTTTGCACATGACCTGATTCTTTCATTAGTGAGTGAACTGCAAAAAAAAAAAAAAAAAAATATTTCTTAAATAACCCTTGTCCTGCTGAGCCTGGATTTTTGGCCAGCCTCAGTGGCTCAGTTGGATGCGCCGTCCGACTGGAGACCAGGAGGTTGCGGGTTCAACTCCCGCCGAGGTTGGCAACATTCTTTCGTGGAGATTGATCATGAAATATTTTCTACGGTCATTCTCTCCCTTCTGCTGATTCAAGAAGGGCAGTTGTCAGTGTCTGGCGAAAGAATTTGCACAATACTGGTTAACCACTTAGAGGACAAAGCCTGCACAGTAAACGTGTGGCTAGGTAAACTGACCGTGCTCGACATGACTTCATTGGGTTGACTGGGCGGTAAAACCTCAACACAAACAATACTCTTTATAAACATTGTAGAAGCCAACTGATCTGGATCTGAACTGTTTGCCATTAGGTATTTGAATTTATAGCAACAATCCAGATAAAGTAATTTGATTGGCTGAAAATTAGAAGGGGGTGTGGCATCTTAATTTATTCAACAGGACAAGGGTTAATTATAAATAGACAGTCAATGTTTATAGGTCGAGATGGATTTTGAACTTGAGGCATCTGTTGATGGACTCATGTACAAAAACTTCTGATATTTTTTTGATAATGATCATTTAAAAATTTTATAAAACTGATCTACAACACTGTATGGTAATATCAGGTGCAAAAAAAACAAAACAAAAAAGAATGAACATGACTGGAATAACCTTCCACAACACGCTAAACAGATAAACTCCTTATTATCCTTTAAATCTTTTCAGGCTAGAAATAAAACCAAAGTGCCGAAACATTTTTATACTGGTAAACGGTATTGGCAAGTCATGCATACACGAATGCGAACAAATTGCAGCGCGTTAAACAGCGATTTATATTCAAAAAATATTACAGATTCTTCCCTTTGCTCTTGTGGCGCTGTTGAAAACGCTCATCATTTTTTCTTCACTTGTCCGAGGTACCATGAGCCAAGAGCCGATATGCTAGACACATTAGCATTTTTGCCTGAAGTCACTCTTAATTTAATATTATATGGTGATGAATCAATTTGTCATGAGAATAATGTAAGTATTTTTTCAGCTGTGCAAAAATTCATCGAAAAAACTAAGAGATTTTAAGTTCTATCAATTAAACAAGGAACAGAAGTAAGCGGAAGAAGCATTGTCATCATTATCGTGAATTTTATCGTAGTTCTTCTGAAATGTCTAAGAGGGGGGTTGGGGATGTTGTGCGTCGGACAGTTTTTCCTATTTCTATTCTTGTTTGTTTATTTATTTATTTTTCTCGTCTTTGACTTTATTCTCCTAAAATTGATTTTTTTTATTATTATTATTATTTATACTGTAACTAGTGTAAGCCGTGTTAGTTAAATATTTACCTTAAAAGTCCATGTATATTGTTCTTGTACAGTGGGCTCTCTTTATACCGACAATACATGATCGGAATTTTTCTGATGTTAAACTCAGGGAACTTGCTGAAATACAGAGCCCGGTCTTTGACTGATAGTGCGTTTACTTAACATTGACTAATAACGTATATTGAAATACTATATTCTTGTTGTGGTGAATGTCGTTATAAAGAGGCCAAAGCATTCTAAACTTTGCGATGATTAGGAAATCTTTGTACTAGTTGTATCGTTTCATTATTCAATAGCTTACACTGCTTTCTGTTTTCTTCCTTGAATATGTACTTATGGAAAAAGTGTATAAAATATTTTGTCGTTTACACGTAGTTGTGAAACCGCCTTATATGATACAGCTGTTTGAAGGAGATGAACTATATAAGCTTTCAATAGCTTTCGTTCAAATCCTTTAACTTCTGATATACGTAACTTGCTATTAAATATGTATATTTGATGAAATAAATATGTTTAAACTAAACTAACATAATTTTCCTTTTAGATTAGCTCCATGTTCAGAAGGGGCTTGATATTGAGAGAGGCAAACAGGAAGTTACAAAAGTTATCTCCCTTGTAGGCAATAAGTGCCAAGCAAAACAATTTTAGCAGATGACATTCTAAAATGTTATTTTTTATCAGAGAAAAGAAGTCTTGACATAAGATAAAATTGTCACCTGCTTGGTTGGGTTTTAATGGCTACAAAGTACAACATAGAATAAATGTTACATAAATGGGGTTTTAATGGTTAACAAAGTATAACATAGCTTATGTTACATAAAACCCAAATAGTCAGGGTTTTTGTTTTCTTATCTTTTTTTTTTTCATGAATCATATTTCTAGATAAGGCATTTTTAGCTCTCCTGAGCTCAACATGCTCGGGATGAGCTATTGTGATTGCCCTGTGTCCATCGTGCGTCGCCCACAATTTGCTTCAAATAACATCTCCTCCGTAACTAGTGGGCGGATTTCAACCAAAATTGATAGGAGGTCCTCTACCAAAATTGCTCAAATCGTTCTGCTCCGCTGCACAAAATGGCTGCCAGAGCTAAAAAGAGAAAAACCTTTAAAGGACTTTCTAGGCCAGTGGCCCGATTTCAAAATAATTTCACAGAAATGTTCCTTGGGTGACCCTTTACCAAAACAGCTAAAATGGTTCCCCTCTGCTGAACAAAATGGTCGCCAGAGCTAAAAATAGAAAAACCTTTAACTGACATCTCCTCCTAGGCTGATGGCCCGATTTCAAAATAATTTCACAGAAATGTTCCTTTGGTGACCCTCTACCAAAATTACTAAAATGGTTCTGCTCTGCTGAACAAAATGGCTCCCAGAGCTAAAAATAGAAAAACCTTTAAAGGACATCTCCTCCTAGGCCAGTGGCCTGATTTCAAAATAATTTCACAGAAATGTTCCATCGGTGACCCTCTACCAAAATTGCTAAAATGGTTCTGCTCTGCTGAACAAAATGGCCGCCAAAGCTAAAAATAGAAAAAAACCTTTAAACAACATCTCCTAGGCCAGTGGCCTGATTTCAAAATAATTTCACAGAAATGGTACGTGGGTGTTCCTCTACCAAAATTGCTAAAATGGTTCCGCTCCCCTGAACAACATGGCAGCCAGAGCTAAAAATAGGAAAGCCTTTAAAGGACATCTCCTCCTAGGCCAGTGGCCCGATTTCAAAATAATTTCACAGAAGTGTTCCTTGGGTGACCTTCTACCAAAATTGCTTAAATGGTTCAGCTCCACTGAACAAAATGGCCACCGGAGCTAAAAATAGAAAACCCTTTAAATGACATCTCCTCCTAGGCAATTCCTGATTTCAAAATAATTTCACAGAAATACTCCTTGGGTGAGCCGCTACCAAAATTGCTAAAATGGTTCTGCTCGGCTGAACAAAATAAATGAAAAAAAAACAAAACAAAATAACTTCAGACGACATCTCCTCCATAACCATTGGGCAGATTTCAACCAGACTTGACAGGATAGTGCTTTTAGAGGTCCTCTACCAAAATTGCCCAAATCATTCTGCTCTGCTGAACAAAATGGCCACCAGTGCTAAAAATAGAAAAAAAAATCCAAACAGTTTATCTATAACTCATAGGGACCTGGCACACTATGAAACTGTAAAATCACCAGAGCAAAAAAATGGAAAAAACCTTAACTGGATCAAATTTCAGATGGTCCTTGGATGTCCAGTAATGTCTTGAGAGCTACATTGCATTGGATATATCATTATGTGCCAAGACTGCGGCATTTAAATATGAATATCAAGTCTTGCACTTAAAGCAGATGTTCTCAGGTGAGCGATTTCAAGTGGCTTGTGCCTCTTGCTTTAAATCAACACTTCTCTGTAGAAGTGTGTATTGCAGGTAGAATTAGGCAATTTTAGCTGGTGTCCACAAGACATGTTTTTCTTATTCCTCCAAGAAAACATATGTTGTGGGTTCTCATTACAGTAAAACCTGTGTAAGAGAGCCACCTTCGAGACTGACTTTAAATAGCGGTTGATGTGGAAAAAGTTGTCTGTCTTATAAAGGTACATGTCATGTAATTTTGCTAGCAAAACTACATGACATGTACCTTTATAAGACAACCACCCTTCTACATCAGCCACTTAAGTCAATTTCAAAGGTGGCTGTCTTACACAGGTTTTACTGTAGATGTACCTAAGTGCAGTGGAGAAATTAGAGAACTTTATGGCCTCCCACTAATGGCGACATTTGTCATCAGCTGATAACCTTTGCAAACAGTTTTGACCCAGATCAGGCCTGACAAATTATTGGGCCTTGTCTGGATCCAAACTGTTTGACATTCTGATGGTATTTCTGAAACAATTTTGTTTTTGAAAAAGTTAGTTTGAAAACAAAAAACAAACAAAAAAAAAACACACACACACACAGACAACAAAAAAAGCATACAAAACTACCCAGCACGAGTTAAGCACTTATGCCTTATCAACTTATACACAAAGATCATTAAAATCAGTAGGTTTTGACATTTCATGCACAGGAGACAATTTGCATGAATTGTCAAAACCTGTTTTCTGGGAAAAGTAAAAAAAAAAAAATTCATAATAATAATAATAATAATAAAAAAATAAATAAAAGTACATGTGTAAAACTATCATCTGTTGAATTTTGTATTCAGCATTCTAAGCATTAGTCAGACAAAGTGATACAGATATCAAGTTATTATCAAGTGACTAGAAAAAAATACAGCAATAAGTTATTGGGAAATGCCCCTTGTAATTTGCTTTCTTTTAATGTATTTATGGCAACATATATCATATTAGGAAATTGATAATGCTTAGCATGCTGGGTAAACATTTCTGCAGACGATATTCTGAAACTTTTTTTTTTTTTTACTTTTCCCAGAAAATAGTTTCCTAAAGAGACAAATATGGTGAAATGTCAAAGCCTAGTTTCTTGTAAAATTAAGTAAAAAAAAAAAGATTAATTTGCCATCTAATGAATTTGCCTATAGTGGCCATTACAAAAACATGCCTATTCAAATACATAGAAAATTTCACCTCCAAAAACTGAAAAATTTCAGATAAAAAACTCTGATATTTTTCATATTTCTGCTCAAAACATAGATTGTGGGTACTCGTTAGAACCGCCTTGCTGAGGTGGTTCTAATGAGTACCAACAATCTATGTTTTTGAGCAGAAATTAGAAAAATAATGTATACCCCTGTAAACCCCAGTTTTACTATATAAAAGGGGTTTAAGGGGGTCAAAATTATATAGATTTGTTTTTGTGATGCAAAGGATATACTTCATGCTTATCACAGTTGCAGCAGATAACATTGTTTATTTTATTTTTTGTATGTTTTTAGAGAAAATAAGGCTTGGCATTTTAGCAGATGATTCACATGAAATGCTGCTAAGTCTTATTTTCTCAGAAAACAATGTGGTCTGCTACAATTTAGCTTAGTGCTTTAAAGTTGCAAAGCTCTAAATAAGATCTCGTTTCAACCAAAGAGTTAATTTTTCCTTCAAAGCACACGCCGAAAATAATATTGGTCCTAAAATGTGAACAAGTCCATATTGTTACCTGTTGATATATCTCAAATTTGTTAGATGATTTGCAGACAGTGTGGACCCTGATCAGATGCTGCATTCTGATCTGGATCTACACTGTTTGCTCAGGCCTGTCTGTCCCAATACTTAGGGGTATTATGGTACTCATTAGAAGTGCTTAGCCAAGAGTTTGAGAATAAATATTAAAATATAGATAGGTCACAAAAGGAAGGCAGTTTTCTGGGATGGCACATTTCGTTTCGGTGAAACGAAATGTGCCATCCTGGAAAACTGCATTCCTTTTGTGACCTGTATGAAAATAGGTTAAAATATGTAAATTGTTCATCTAGATGAACAACTCCTCTTTTCTAGAGCTATAATGCTGACGAAAACTTCATTTCAACCACAACTGCAAGGTCATTGCTATGTAATATAAGACATTTGGAAAACCCCATGCCAATCCATTATTGCGAGTCACAATGTGTCACATGCAAAATTTTGTGGTCATGAGGTGCAACATTTCTGCAGTTTTTGCTCTCAGTTATATGCTTGTCCTTCAAAGACAGACCAAATAAAAGTTTACAACACATAAAAGTTTACCACAGATCCAGCAGATGACAGTTTGATAACTTTTTTCTTATTTTTTCCCAGAAAATAGGATTTGACATTTTATGCAAATTGTGTCCTCAGGAGACAATTTGCATGAAATGTTAAAGTCTGTTCTCTGGGAAAAATAGGGAAAATATTTCAAAATAATGTCTGCTGAAATTTTTACCCAGCATTAAAATCATGCAGCTCTCCCGGTTTTCTGGTAAAGAAGCGTGTGAGTTTCATGGACATTCTCTTGATAGATACACACATACACTTTTCTTTAGCTTAATGCTTAGCATGCTGGGTAAATATTTCAGCAGACGATAATTTGAAATATTTTTTCCTATGTTTTCCAGAAAATAGGATTTTACTTTTGATGCAAATTGTCTGTATGAAATGTCAAATTTTGTTTTCTGGGGAAAATGAAAGAAAGAAAAAAAAAAAAATATATATATATACAGTCAAACCTGTCCTAAAGGCCACCTGCATTAAGCAATCACCTGCCTTTAAAGGCCACTATTTCAGATCCCTGTAAAGGCAAAGAAGTGGAAATCTACCTGTATTAAGCAAGCACCTGTCTTAAACAACCAGTGTTTGGCTTTCCCATAGGTGCTTGCTTAACACAGGTTTGACTGTATATATCAAATCAAAAATATATATGTATCAATTTTTCATTGGCTGACCTTGTCCATAGCCTACTAAGGGTAAATATGAAACAAACCCAACATATTTGGTATGGATATGGCAGAAGCAACACACACTCTCGTTTTCTACATGACATAATAAATTTGTCTGGGTTTTTACAGTTATAATTTAACCTTTGTCATGCTGAATAAATTAAGATGCCACGCCCACTTATCAGTCAATCAGATTATTTGATCCGGTTGTCGATACAAATACACATTCTGATAGACAAACAGTGCAGATCCAGATCAGTTGGTTTCTGAAGAAGCCAACTGATCTGGATCTACACAGTTTGCAAAGGCAGGGCATATCTGGGACCAGCAGGACTAGGGTAAATAGGACAGTCTTTCTATGATTGCCTCAAAAATCCTACAGAGATGGAATAATCTCAGAAAAATCCTACAGGGGTAGAATTACTGATCTGTTTGTTGTCCATTAATAAATGTTCCTTATTTTCACATAAATATATTCTGTATACATTGAACATCTTAGCAGCATAAATAAGAAAATAAAATGGGGCAGTTTTGAAAGCCTGTGTAATCTGTTTGAGCCCACACATTATGGCAGATTCCTGGGGTGGATGCAGACCGGCAGAATGGACATCATGATCCCCCAGAATATAGTATAAGTCTGGTGATGAAAACAAATACTAACTAGATACGGTTGAAGGCACACCATTGGAAATCCACATACTTTGGCACTGAACCACACCAGGGCAAACATTTTTAAAAACATGTTATGCTCTTTATTCTCATTGATTTGATATCCTACAGGTTCTGAATAAAGACAGAATTTGACCCAAAACACAATCCCCATCCCCATTCCATAACCTTGCCCCAACCACCCCAGAGCAAAACTTTTAGTGAAAACTTTTTCTTCTCTTCATGGCATTCAGTTTGATATGTTATGTAACCATGTTACAGTAAAGTGTGATTTTGATCCTCATAATCCCTCCTATCCCCGTCATCCTGTCCCAGCACAAACGATCCAAAGGCAACACTTTTAGTGAATATGGTAAATGTCTTAAAATTTCATACACCAAAGTTTCTAACAGAATTCAACATGCAAACAGTGTAGACCCAGATCAGACTGCTCCTGAAGGAGCAGTCTGATCAGGGTCTACACTGGTTGCCATTCTATGAAGTATTTGAAGACACAACTGCTTAAAAAGCAAAATTTAGGGGAAAAAAAAAAACAAACAAACCCAAAAATAATGGAATAAAGTTTTCAAAATTTTATGACATTTACTGTACTTTTTCTGTGGGTGATGGGATGAGGATCGGGCATGCTCTACTTGCAGTACTGAGGTATGGGAATGGGGCACATTAGTAATTCTTCTGTTTCTGTCCTGTCATTCACTTTTTCCCCCACCTCTTCTATTTCCCTTTTTCCTTTTCTAGCTTTTCTGTTCCTTTTCATTCTCTGGGATATGACGCGAAATGCATTTAAGGATTTGGCTTGTTGTTAAACAAGAACACAAACAAACAAATAAACAAAGAACACTTAGGGTAAATATCATAAAATTTTGAACACTTTATTTCATATATTTTTAGCTTGGCTGTTTTCGAAGAAAACAACGAGGTATTGTCATAGCTCTGGCGTCGTCTGCATCGTCGTGGTGGTGCAAAAACTTGGACATTTTGTAATATCTCCATCATTACTGAAGATATTTACTTGAAACTCAGACTAGTTGTTCATTATGGAAAGGGGAAGTCATACCAATAGGGGAGGTAACCCTCAAAATAATTTTGGCACAGTTATGCCCCTTTTTCGACTTAGAATTTTTGTTGAAAAATGGTTTCACTGCAATTTCTCAAGAACTGATGGATGAATTCTGATCATGTTTGGTATTACATAATTATGGCACTTCCAATTTAATGTATTTAAGTAGTTCTGTTGCTTATAATCAAACTTGCCCTATATTTTTCTAAAAGAAACTGCAGCCGAGTGTTGGCACCCGCATGCGGTGCTCTTGTTGGCCTAAATTACGCTTGTTATGTAGTTGTTGCTTTAACTACTTAGTGGAAAGGCAAACAGTACAGACCCTGATCAGACTCCTCATTCAGGAGCAGTCTGGGTCTGCACTGTTTGCATATGCCATTTTGTCAGACACTTTGGTGTATGAAATTTTAAGACATTTATTCTTTTCTGCCATTCTACATGATATGCTAATGTTTCATGACCATGTCCTGAAAAGTGCCATTTTGTCCCACACAACCTCCCCACCTCCCCCCACCCCTTCCACCCGCCCACCTCACCCAACGACCCCGCTCAGCAAAACTTTAGTGCTTTTGTGATTACCTGTCCTACTCTACATGCTATTGTATTTGGTATGCTGCAAAACCATGTTTGGTAAATGTTACATTTTGATCCTTCCCACCCTCTCAGGGCTCACTGCCATGGGTCAGACCAAAATTTTAATATGCCCATGCATATCTATATATGTATCCTAAACACATATCAAATTTCAAGTCTAAAGCTCTAACAGTCCAGGAAGTGATAGCATTAACTACAAATGGATGAATGGGTGTATCCCGAGGACTTGTTGATGATAATTCGGGGAAAGTTTTCTCCAATTCTCCATAAAAGAGTATTTTTTGGGTACTCATAAGAAGTGCCTCACTGAGGGGTGCCTAATGAGTAACCATGGGTGCCTAATGAGTAACCATAAGAATGACAACATACATTTTTATGGGGAAACATGACGAAAACATGCCTATTCAAATAGATTGAAAATGTCACCACCAAAAACTGAAAGTTTTCAGATAAAAAAATTCTGATATTTTTCATATTTCTGCTCAAAACAGGTGGTTCTAACGAGTACCCACAATCTATGTTTTTGAGCAGAAATAAGAAAAATAATGTATACCCCTGTAAACTCCAGTTTTACTATATAAAAGTGGGGTTTAAGGGGGTCAAAATTATATAGGCATGTTTTCGTGATGCTATTTCCAGCAGTTGCAGGGATAACAAGATTTAACTAAAAATGAGATGTTTTAATTGGTTGAACTTGACACTTAGTTTATCATTTAGCTCTTTATCTTCAGTTATCTTACAGTGATCTTTTGTAGGCCAAAATTATGGTCATGATGTGAACAATGACTTACTTAATTTTACTTCGCATTAACACATTTAGAAAACTTTGACCCAGTCATGATGGATATTTGCACAGCCTTTTTAAACATGATGTTTTTCAGGTCTTGGTTATGTAATGTACCGTAAATAACAGCTGATGGATTTTGTCTATCATGATTATAATATAATACCATATTTGCATTAATTAATGCTCTGTGTGCTTAGGTTTTTTTAAAATTACTGGGCAAACATGTTGTAAAATATCCACAATGTAAGGGTATACTTTTAAGAAAGATCAGTAGAGGACTTCATGAAGGGCATATATAATGATTCTTGTGATGATTTTTTTTCTGCTTTTTTTTACAAAAGCATGTTGCGGATACTCATTTGAAATGTCATTCAAATGAGCAACCCCACAACATAAGCTTTTATAAAGAAGTAGGTAAAAAATCTACACAGGCTGTAATCTGAGGACAATAAAATTGCTTGCCTGTGCGCTTATAGGGGTATCGATGTGTGGTACTTAGGTTGAATATGGTATGTTGAGCTTTATCTAATAAAAGGAGTTTATCTTCTTTATCTAGCACACTTATGTTAACCTCTGAATTTATATTCATTATTATCTCCACTTGTCATGATGTCTACATTTATTCATTATTATCTGCCATTGGCTGTGGGTCAGTATCTCTCAGACTGTTCTGGTGTCTTTCAGCCTACCCAATCTGTCTGACATACTTGATTTAAGGGGACTTACTATACTTCGTAGAGTTTCTGCCATTTTCGCAAGAGAGACAATTTTTGTGACTTCCTGTTTGCTTTTTGGCACACCAAGTCACTTCAGAAAAGTGGTCTACGGTAAATGTCCTAAAATTTCAAACACCAAACTGTCTGACAAAATGACATATGCAAACAGTGGAGACCCAGATCAGACTGCTCCTGAAGGAGCAGTCTGATCAGGGTCTACACTGTTTGCCTTTTAAGCAACAGGTGCATGAAAAGCAATTATTAGGCCAAAATAGTATGAAATAAAGTGTTCGGATTTTTAGGATATTTATCATATTCAAAAGGAAAGAATTGGCTCCCAAACGGAGTGAATTCTTTCCTTTAAGAATAGCCCTCTTTTCAGAAGGGAGGGAAGCAATTTTGATAAGAGTTGCCTTTCTTGAAAGTATTAGTTCCCTTTAATTTCTTCCAAGTTTTGTTCAGTTGATTAATTCACATTGATGGCACAGGTGTAGTGGCTCAGTTGATAGAATGTCCACTTTGCAACCAGGAGATTGTGAGTTCTATTGCTGGGTGAGTCATATCCAAAGACTTCAGAAAATGGAACTGGCTGCTCTTTCTCTACATTATGAGCATTAACCCTTAAAGCGCCAATCACAACTATTGTCGTCTGCTTTGTCATCTGCTTGTGATTTTAAAAGTCATTTTGCAAACAGTGAGGACCCAGATCAGACTGCGCCTTAGAGGAGCAGTCTGATCAGGGTCCACACTGTTTGCCTGTATGCGAAAATAGGTTTGAAAAGTCTGCAAGAATATTCAGCAGACGACATAAACAGATGACATTTTCCAGGGAAGTCTGGGAGTAAGAGACTCCCAAAAATTGCCCTGGGACTTCCAGAAATCAATGCCAGGAAGTCTGGGACTCCCAACGTTTAAAGATATTTAGTCATTTATAACAAAAATTTAGAATGAATTAAGTGTTATTTACTCGCTCGGGTCATATGTGGGAAAGCCAAGTTCTGCTTACGGATGGTCAGGTGGTTTTTCTCCGGGTTCTCCGGTTTTCGCCCACCTTCGATGAACGATCGGCTCGATATAAGTGAAATATTCTTGAAAGGGCCGTAAACCCCCCCCCCGAAAAAAAAAAAAAAGTGTTATTTAGCTTATGAATTGCGGTTTTACTCCATAAATGAGAGTTTAAGAATATTGTGGTTGAATTTAATGAAAGTGAGTGAAAAAATTTGATCACCAGGACTTCCAGATATTGGAGCTAAGAAGTCCTGGGACTTCCTGATTTTGATAGTTAGTGCAAGCACTGCATTTTCAGATGCAGTTTTTCTTGGCACTTTAAGGGTTAAGAAAGTCAAGCTAGAACTGGTTGGCTGGTCCATTGTCTGTATAATATGACTACTGGTAGGTGGTTTATCAGTTCAGAGAAACAGACTTTAAAAGTGAAAAATGATTGAGTTTTGAAGACATATTATCTCAACCCATTGGTGAATTTAGTTAATATTTGGCATGATGGTTAATACATTGTCTAAAGGTGTATACAGTGCCAGCTTCACTCCTGCTCAATCGGTCAAGGCCATAGATTTAGAATTTTTTTATTACAGTTTATGTTAAAGAATTTTAAAGATCTGTATCTCCAGGGTCATACGTCATTTTGGGATTTATGTTAGATACTAGTCCAAAGTTTTATTCAATACAAGCCCGTCATGGACTTAGACTTTTCATGTTGAAGTTTTACCTTAAAGGTTTTAAGATCAATATCTCCAAAATGCCTTGTTGGATTCAGTTGATACTCTGAAGATCAATATTTCCTGAATACCTGGATGGATTCAGCTGACATATGGCATGATGTTAGATACCTGTTTTAAATTTTTGGCAGTGCAAGCTCCAGCCCCTCTGTATGGGACCTTCTGGTAAAGGTCTTGGACTTAGATATTGTTCATAATGATGCATTTTTTAAAGATTTATATCTCTTGAATATGTAGATTTATTTGATACTTGAGCTGGCCCCTGTAGCCTAGTGGAGTTGACTCTTAATCCATTAGGTTTCTCACCACTGTGTTTTGAGCCTCGCTCGGGTCACAAGGCTTGAACCATTGTGGTTCGAACCTCACTCGGGTCACAAAGGAAAGCCAAGTTCTGCTTACAAATGGTCAGGTGGTTTTTTCCCCAGGTTCTCCGGTTTTCGCCCACCTTTGATGAAGGATCTGCTTGATATAAGTGAAATATTCTTGAAAGGTCCGTAAAAACCCAAATCAAAAAAAAAAGTATTTGATACTTGTAGTGGTATTAGGTACTTACTTAGCTCCATCCTACGTAGTGACCATGAGGTCAAGGTTATGGAAATAGAATTTCATGATAAAGTTTTAGGTTAAAGGTTTTAAAGCTGTATAGCTCGGGATTTAGTTGATACATGGGTTAATTTTAGATACTGGTTCGGAGTTTCATAAAGTGAAAAGCTCTCTCCAATCAATGACCTTGATGTCAAAGTCACAAACTTAGAATTTTCATGTTATAAAGTTAATGTTTAAGTTTTTAAAGATCAGTCTCTCCTGAATGCCTTGATAGGATTCATCTTCCTCATGACACAATATTAAGATACTGGTTTAAAGTTTTGTTCAGTGCAAGCCCCACCTCGTTAGTGACCTTGTGAAAAAGTTCATGAACTTAGGAATTTGCTTTAATGTTAATTAAAGATTTACGGTATATCTTGTAAATACCTAGACGGGTTTAGTTGATACCCAAAATGATGTTAGATACTGGTCTTAAGTTTCATTCACTGCAAGGGCCATTCCACTCAGTGACTTTGAGGTCAAGACCACAGACTCGCGCTTTCATTTTTATACCCAGCCACAAGATAGTGGGGAGGTATTATGGTTTCATGTTGGTTGGCTATGTGTCCAGCCGTCTATCTGTCCATCTGTCCCTCTGTTGCCTGTGTCCATCCATATTTTTGTTTCCTGATCATAACTTGAGTGAATGCCAATGGATTTTCACCAAACTTGGTATGTGCATTGATATTGTGGAGATCTGGTTTGGGATTGCTAATGGGCAAATTTCGCCAATTTTCAACAGTTGTCTGCCAGCGACACATCTGATTTTTTGTTTCGGTACAGTAACTTCAGTAAATATCAATGGATTTTTACCAAACTTATTATGTGCATTGATATTGTAGAGATCTAGTTTGGGATTGTTTTGGGCAAATTTAGTCAATTTTTGACAGAGGTCCATAACATGTCTGATTTTTTGTTTCCGGACATGAACTTGAGTAAATGTCAATGGATTTTCACCAAACTTGGTATGTGCAATGATATTATAGAGATCTGATTTTTGATTGCTAATGGGCTAATTTCCTGGATGTTTGATAGTTATCTGCCTGCAACACATCCATATTTTTGTCTCAGGGCAATAACGAGTAAATCTCAACGGATATGCATTGGTATTGTGGGGATCTGATCTGAACCCAGTTGTTCAAAGCATCGTTAGCTTAACAAGCTTGTTAGTGGCCAAAATGTTACCTTTTCCAGTAAGAACAATATCTAATTCACAAGTATTTTTGCTGAAAAAATGTGAGTAGCTTTTGCAAATGCAAAAGCAACTCACATTTTTTCACCAAAAATATTAGCATGTCAACCATATTTAATGATAAAAGTTTTAACGGTAGGTTAGCTAATGACATTGTTAGTTTTGAACAACTTGGCCCTGGTTTGGGATTGTTATTGGTAACATTTTATCAATTTTTGACAGAGTTATCCGCAGATGACATGATAATGGCGGGGTTTTATCATCCCACATTTTATTAAAGCATTATTTATAAAGCTGTATGCATCTTTTGAATGTCTGGATGGATGTAGTTGATACTAGACCTGATGTTAGATACTGGTCCAAAGAATTCCCTGCCTCTCCCCACTATGACCCAGAGGTCAAGTGACAGGTTCAAAATTTTTCATTTTAGCATCATTCCTCTCTGGTGTCTGATACCCACAATAAATATTTTTGTGGAGACATAAGAAAAATATTTTTACTTTTGGGTTGAACAAAGCATATTGTCTGATACAGATATTTGTAATTTTTATTTCTCCACACAAACACATTTTCTGGTTACATGTCATCACGAAAACATACCTATATAATTTTGACCCCCTTAACCCCCACTTTTATATAGTAAAACTGGGGTTTACAGGGGTAGAGATTATTTGTCTTATTTCTGCTTAAAAACATAGATTGTGGGTACTCATTAGAACTGCCTCACCAAGGCAGTTCTAACGAGTACCCACAATCTATGTTTTGAGCAGATAAAAGGAAAATATCAGATTTTTTATCTGAAAATTTTCATTTTTTTGGTGTGGAATTTTCAGGATATTTGAATAGGCGTGTTTTTGTAATGTAAAAGTGCCTTGTAAGTACCAACAACACATGTTTTCATGAAGAAACACATAAAAAACTACTTACCAGGATGAAAGAAATGGACACTAATTATAGTATGTCATGTATTTTTACTGTATTTTAGTGTAAACTCTAAACTACTTATATTTCAGAGTGTCTGTGGTGGTCGGGATCTTGCCAAACTTCTAGTCTCACTGTTGCCGTGGTGTCTTAAATTTCCTCTTCAAACACCCTGTGGTAAAACAATTGAAGGTGAGTTTACATCTTTACCATACTTAGTATAAATCTTCAGGTGCCTTAACTCATTCATGTAAGGCCAGATTATCATCCCCACCCACCTCTAAAAATCTAGCCAAATGGACAATTTTGAGATGGAAAACTTTTTTCAGAGACAGTTGGACTTATGCTGAAAACAAATTTTGCAACTGAGACTGTTAAGAACTGCAAATGAATTGTTATGAAAAGAGTTTTAAAACATATTTGAAGGGATGTATTGAAGGGCTGCCTTTAGGGATAGGAGCGATTATAAGGACCAGTGTTTTTTTCCTTTTTCATATCAAATGGTTGGTGCTTTAAGCAAGGCGACACATCCGATTCTCGGAATTCTAGTCTAGAAAAGTCAACTGATTGAAAGGTTAAGTTTTGAAGAGTGCCGTATAATCACCTTGTGAGTCCGTCTGTCTGTCCATCTGTGATCAGTTAGCGAAAATGGCCATAGCTCTTAAACCTTAGGGAATATTTTGCTAAGTTTTAGCAATAATGATAGATACTGACAAGATCTAGCCAATACTCTTGTCAAATGCCTTTTTTCTTTGACCAAGGCAATGCCAAAGCAAAAAATGTGAACATATGGAAGTCGCCCTAGGTCTTCATCTATATGGGATATTTTGATAGAAGTTTTTATACACATTAATATTGACAAGATCCAGACAAAGGAATTGCCAAATGCCACTTTTTCTTGTCTGGGGCAATGGGGAGGCCAAAATGTGACAGCGAAAAAAACCCATAACTCTTGAAACCTTAGGAATACTTTAATAATTTTTTTGCTCACAGATTGATACTAACAAGACCTAGCCAATGGACTTGAAAATGCCAATTTTTTTTCTGACCGAGGCAGCACTGAGGCAAAAATATGGAAATAGATTGAGGTCTTCATGAAATTGGAATAGTTTGATAAACTTTTGTAAACACATTAATATTGATGAGATCTAGCCAAAGGAATTGCCAAAAGCCTGAGGTTAAGTAGAGGCACAAGCAAGAATGGGGCAGGTCGTGCACCTTAGGGATAGTTGATTACTTGTTAAAATGAAACGTAAACTTGTCTCTAATTTTTATTCTTTCTATGTATTTAAAAATAGTAGTGGTAAATGTCCTAAAATTTTGTACACAAACTTGTCTGATAAAATGGCATATACAAACAATGCAGACCCAGCAGTCTGATCAGGGTCTACACTGTTTGCCATTCTACTGTGTGTTATAAGAAACAAACCTATCAAAAGCAGACTTTAGGTAGAAAAAGTATGGAATAAAGCATTTGGAAATTTAGGACATTTACTGTATTAATACTTGTAACTTTTCTGCAGGGAGCAACCTTCCTTCGATCAGTTCATGTTTTCAAGATGTCATGAAGAATTTGCATGGTAAAGTTGCACAGCAGAAATGTTCTATTCCACCATCTAGACAAGCAAATAGGGGTTCCCAGCAGAGTGGAAGTAGTAATGGAAATCTCAGTCATGATGGTGCAGAGAAACCTAAAACCAGTCTGAAACATAAACTCTCATTGAACAAAGACCCATCTGATGCTTCAGATAGTGATGATGAAACAAAAACAGATCGATCTAGAGGGAGATTAAAACGGAAACACAGACTGGCCTACTTTAGGCATTCAACAGACCTTCCTTCGCAGAAGGTGGAATCTGATTCAGATGATGATGATATTGATTTACTACTTGGAAGTTTACATAAAGAACATAGAAAGACATCTGGCTTTGAATTGTGTACTTTGCTGCTGAATCTTCTTCAAGACTTAACTTTGTCTGACCTTTTACAAGTGTCACCGGTGAAATACCTGTCTCCGTCAATTTTACCAGACCTTCTAGAGACTCTCAGTAATATGGATGCTGAAGCCGTTTTAGCAGAACAGGACTCTGAAGTTTTTATACTGATAAAAAGACACATTCTACAAGTAATATTAACATGTTGTGGGATAATAGCAGCACAGCAAAATGGTGTTAATATTTTGATAGGCCATAAAGTGATTGAAAAACTATTATTTGTAGGACAGGGACTGAAATGTCTTGATATAAAGCCATGTAAAGATATTCTGGAAGATAAAGTATTGCTATCTAAGATCAACTTGGTGTTAGACATAGTTGTAGGATTGTTGTTGTGTTTGACAGTCGTGTTTGAGTGTCTTCCTTTTAACCCTACATTTATTCAAAGTGCCAGATTTCTTGTGGAAGAGTTTGATTTAAATGAAGGGTTCAAACACCTCAAACAGATGTTCTTTATTTCGGATTGGCTGAAGTGTAACACAGATAAAATTGACTGGATGGAAGATGACCCTGTGAAAATTTTTGGAAATTTTCTGAATACGGTAAAAGTTGTTCGGGTTAATTATATACATTCCATGAAATGTGTGAAAAGGAAACACCAGAAGTGCTCCTACAGTGAGTATTTTGATCATCATCATGATATTTTAGGAGTTCCAGCAAGCCAGCAACCAAGACCAATTGCTGATGAGAGCTTACAGATAAAATCTAGGTCAGTTTCACAGTCTTCTCATACACTTCAGACCCAACACAGTACACAGACTGTATGCATAGTTGCTGCTTGTACTGACGTTCTTCTGAGTGTTCTTAATATAGCAAACTCTAAGAGTATGAGACTAGATATCTTAAGGGTGATCTACTATTCTGGAGTGTGCTGCTGTATGAACCTAGAGGAAATTGTTAAAACATTTGTTGCTACTGTTGACAAGTTTACTCCAGCAGTTAGGAGTTATGCTTTGGAATCCATGAACAAAATAATCCTGGAACATTTTTCAGGGGGTGTAGGATTTGGAATAAAGGAACAAGTTCTTCCCTGTGCATATTGTGAAGCCACATCAGATAGTAATACGATTGATGCCAATGTGAATATGTATGCATATTTCCATAAACCTGCTCTAGATAATGAGCTGAAGGGTCTTGATAGTGGATTTTCTAGTAGTGATGTACAAAAGACAATCATTCTGTCCGCAGTTTATAAATTATCAAAGTATAGAGCTGTGCATCAGCTTAGGAAATTGTTGTATGCAGACAATGAAGCTTTGGCAATATCTATAGCAAAACATCTGTTAGTTCTAGCAATAAAAGGTAATTCATTTCTTAAAGCTGAACTATTTTTTAGTCTCTACATGAAAACTCTTAGATCTTTTGGAACAAAGGATATCTATTCTGCTGAATCTAGTCACAAAGAAGATAAGCCAATAGATTCTAGTCAGTTAAATCAAGAGCAGCTTTCAAAGACTGTTCAGGTTCATTGTCTCTCTGCCTTGCCATATTTGCTGCAAGCCAATTGTGTTACCAAAGCGTTTCTTGCCCAACAAGGGGTTCTTAAAATGTGTCAGTTACTGGAGGATGACATTTTACGAATCCCGGTGCTGCGGGTGTTTGAGGCTCTTATTGTACTAGATGAGGAAAAGCTTGATGAAGGAAGTAATCTGGGTAGCTCAGATGCTTGTCCTCACCCTTATCAGGGAGGATCAGTCGTAGGGGCATTTTTAGAGGAGCTTTCAAAAAGGTCCTTTTGTTCTGAATTTGAAGAAACAGATTTTGAACCATTAGACAATGACAGAAAGCCGTCCTCAAGAAAAAGACTTCGACATAACAGTGTTGTTTGTAACAGATTCTCACTGCCTGTTTTGGTGGATTTATGGGAAACTTGTGCAAAGCTTTCTTTACATAACCGTGTATTTGTGTCACAGTTTCTGTCATTGGAATGTCTGAGTAAGACTGAAGGATTGCTTTTAGAGACATTAGAAGTTCTTGTTAGTTCTTGTGTTATGGCTGTGAAATCTCAAGCTAGTACCGAGACTGAGGATTCTGGCTTAGAGGGAGATCACATTACTGGGCAGGGAGGAAAGTCTGAGGGCAATGCCTTTTGTATGAGAGTTGCCTTGATGGAGTCACTGGTTGTTGTGATAGGAGCTTGTTGTCAGCATTTAGAACAAGAGGTGAGTAAAGTACATTTTCCTGTCAGTGTCTGGCTAGGGCTTCATTAACCTATACCACTCTCTGGGCTAATTCAGTAGACAACAGTTGGTGATATTTTTCATATTCTTCCCAGAAAACAGGATGTGACATTTCATGCAAACTGTCTCCATTCAAGACAGTTTGTATGAAATATCAAATCCTGTTTTGGGGGAAAAATAAGAAAAATATTTCAAAATGTAATCTGCTGAAAAATTTACATAGAGTGCTAAACATTAATATTTCTTAGTTAAATTTTTAATATAGCACTATTCTATAGTTGTAGCAGATGACATTCTAAAAATGTCAGAATGATTTAAGTGATTTAAGGCTGATGATTCTCATGAAATTTCAAGCCTTATTTTCTTGGAAAAAAATTTCAGAATGTTGTCGACTGTTGTTCTGATTGACAATTTAGGAGTTAAAGGCTCAATGTTTCTAAAATATAGATACATGGTATTGATAAAATGATAAAATGTGGCATTTGTGGTCTCTTGTTCTTGAAATGAAATGATTTTTTATCATAGCTCTGAATTAATGTTGCCAACATTAATTCAGAAATACATGTACAATAAAAAATCATTTCATTTTTGAACCAGTTCAAAAATGAGAGACTAACTGAAATTTTACAGGCTGTCAGATGCCAAATTTTATGATAGTTTTGTTATCATATATCAATTAATTAAACCTTTCTTGGATAAAGAAATGTATATTTTTGATAAATATGGAGCCTTTAAAGTGTTGGACGAAAATCTGACAATGCTTTTGGTGTGACCCTTGCTGTTTGATGTTTTCATCTGTAATGGCATGACAATTTCTGCATGTTTTCCCTGGAACCAGTGGGAAGATTCTTGCTGAATCATCATGGATATATCACTGAGACATGCCCAGAAGTTGATTATGTTTTGGTGGTCTTGACCACATTTTCAAGGTTAGTACTAGTGTGTGGGTGGTGTGGGGGACATTAAGTTTTTTCTTTTCTGAAAACAGTTCCAGTTTTTAGCTCACCTGAGCCAAAAGCTCAGGATGAACTATTGTGATCACTTACTGTCCCTTGTCAGTCCATCTGTCCGTCCACATATTTAAATAACGTCTACTATGAAACCCTTGGGCCAATTTTCTACAATTTCATGTGGAGCCTTCTGTTAAAGAGCCTTCTGTTCAAAATTTGTTCAAATTGTAATGGTCCATTATTAAGATGGCCACCATGCCCATATATGGTAAAAATACTTAAAGGTCTTCTTCTTCAGAACCATGAAAGCTTTGAGGCTGAATCTTGGTATATAGCATTGGGGACATAATGTCTACCAAGTTTGTTCATGATGACCCTAGGATGATCTTTGACCTTTTCCTTCAAGGTCAAATTTGCATCCCTATTCATTTGTATGGGGAAAATGTTGAAAAATCATTTTCTCTAAATGTGTTAAGGGTAAAGGGGAGTTGGGCAAGGGGGGAAGGGGGTGGGGGGACCATGGACCAATTTTCACAAGATTTCTGTCAAAGGGTTATTGACGACAATTTGTTCAAACAGTTCTGTGCCATTCAACAAGATGGCAGCCATGCCCATATATGGTTAAAAGCACTTAATAATCTTCTTCTCCAGAACCTAGAGAGCTTGGAGGCTGAATCTTGGTATATACCAAGTTTGTTCAAATGATGATCATAGGATAACCTTTGACCTTTTTATGACATGGTCAAATTTGTGTCCTAGTTGCTGTGGCAATACTTTAAGAATGTTGCGTGGCATCTGCATATATGCAATGGCTGTTTTAGGTGTTGGAATCGTGGCCCATGGGCATCTTGTTTTTTTTTTTTGTTTTTTTTTATTTTGATCTTGTAACAAACAAACTAAGCATGAACATCAGTGAGAATTACAGTAATAGGTCTGCATATTTTTGATAAACTCAGAATATTTCCTTTACTTTGATAGGGCTCTGTTAGTCCAAGGACATGGCAGAAGGTTAGAGATATGTTTGATGGGAGTTACAGATATGAGACAAGTAAACTGAAGCTGATACTTGATGGCCTAATGAATGCTGGGATGCCACAGTACCTTTCTGTGCTTGAGTACTCTTATAGCAGGAACATTGCTCTTGTGGTGAGTTCAATTTTCAGAGCTTTACACCAGAGATGGAGGGTACATATTGTTTTCAATCCAATCCTGCAAGGCATCGTTGGAATGTAGCTCGAATTTGTTCCTATTTTTCATAAGTTATTATTGACATGATGTTGTCAACCATCAGTTCATCTGGTTTGTGTCAGTTTTATGGACCATGTTTAAATGAAGTTAACAGCCTGTAAAGTATTTAAGAATTTAACCATTACCACTCTCTGGGCTAATTCAGCAGATGACAAAATAATTATATTTTGGCTTTGATATTTCATGCAAATATGCATGAAATGTCAAAGCCTATTTTCTGGGAAAAAATGAGAAAACTATTTTAAAATGTCTGACAAAATGTTTACTCAGCATACTAAGCATTTATAAGTAGCTCGGTGAAATTATAGAAATTGCTATGGTTGTTATATCTATAATAAATCAGAATAATATCACTTTAAAAGATAAGCTTTAATGTATAAATGATCATAAACAGTTATGAGAGGCTATTATAGTTGTATTGGCATGATTTTATTACTAGTGTACCGACTTTCATTATTAGATAATTGTGTTAACTGCATTTTGTGCCAAGTTGTTTATGTATTTTCAGCTTAACAACATTGTAAGCTATTGTAACATAAATCTTTTAAATAAACTGTTATGATTTTTTTGTGAAAAAAAAAAAATAAATTGAAAAAGAATTAACGGTCCGTAGCTACTTACATTTACGGTAGATTTCCCTTTAGTTCGAACAGGTAAAAAATAAATATTGATCCGGGTGTTCGAATTATACGAAAATCAGTTTCAGAAAAAAAAACACTGTTCGAACTATTTTAAATTGCCGAAAATCTCCGATAAAAACTGAACGAGCATGATAAAAAAATCAATAACTAACCATCAGTCCCTGTGTGATGTGTCGACGATTTGAGCTATTTTCCCACTGTTGATTGAACTAGAACGTAACTCGCGGTATTTAGCGATAATTGCTCATGGTTGTGCGAATTCCCTAACAATGGACCATTTTCAATAACAAAAACATTCTATGTCACTTTCTTCTTATCCTCAGAAAACAGTAGCCTGGTCATAATCATAAACAATTGACGTCACTCTAAACTTTCTTCAATTATAGAGTAACAATATCATTTTGATGCGGATAATTGTCTTTATTTGTAATAAGTCATCCGTATACTATGCATTTCAACATTCCTTAGACTTTGGTGCGGACGTGACACACGACAGTTGTCTAAGGCGATCATCAAAAACCGTCTATAAAAACATCAAACTAATCGCTTGCATAACGGAAAGCGGTGTTGAAGAGAGGTACCTTACCAACTAAAACAAAACAAAACAAAAAAAAAACTATGATAGGGCAGCAGTTGTCGCATCCGCTTATTCCGATCAGGACCAATTAACAGTTTACTTGACAGCGTAAACAGGACTTAGAAATGTTTTTATGTGCAGCCTGATTTAGGCCATCGTTTCTTGCCTAAGAAGTAACCATTTTGCGTTCACGAGTCTACCGGAAAATCCCAGTGTTCTGACTAGTAAAAAGCGCACCTTATTGCAAATGCGAAAATTGCTGATCCAGACAAGTCGGCGCGGTCCGATAAAGGTCTAGTTTATTTATAGTGCATACTTACAAGGACAGGTGTTCTTTATGCAAGATGTTAGCAGTTTTATTATTTTGAAAAGCCTGCGCAGCTGATCGGGTTGTGAGTAATTCTTGTAAGGTCCCTTTTTCTTTTGCGTAACACCATATTTTTGCTCACGGGTAATCTCTGTGAAACATACTTATTGACCTTGTTAACCTTTACCGATTTAGCAGACAACGAACTGATAACATTTTTCTTATATTTTTTTTTTCAGTGTACATAATTTGACATTTCAAGCAATTCGTCTCCCAAGGAGACTATTTGCAAGAACAGTCGGCTGCTATTTTTTAGGACAAAAATAGAAAACTGTCATCAGTTTGTCGTTTGCTAAATTTGCCCATAGCATGGTAAGAACTAACATGCTTAAAATAGCACCTGCAGTCAGCTGGAGAAACCGTGTTAACACAGATTAACCCCTTAAAGCGCCATTCACAACTGCAGCAAAAAAAAAAAAAAAAAAAAAAACTTTTTAATTTATTTCTATTTATTTATTTATTTATTTTCAGAGAATAAAGTCTTGACATTTCAGGTGAATCATCTCCTAAGCAGATGCTTCATATGAAATTTCAAGACTTACTTTCTCTGAAAAATAAAATAATAATAAACAACAAAAAAAAAAAATTGCTTGGCGCTTTATGGGTTAATATACAATCTAGCGCTGCCATCTGTACAGTTTTAATTAATCCAAATAGCGCCAATCACAACTGCAGCAAAAAAAAAAAAAAAAACTTAACTTATATTTATTTTTTTTTTATTCGGAGATTTTAAGCCTTGACATTTCAGGTGAATCGTCTGCAGCAGATGACATTTTGAGTTTTTCTTATTTTTCAGATAAACAAGTTGACATTTCATGTGAAATGTCCGTCCAGCAGATGCTTCACATGAAGTGTCAAGAAAAATAATAATAAAGAATAAAAAATTCAAAATGTTGTCTGCTACAAATTTTGCTTGGCGCTTTAAAGATTATTTTCCATTCTACCGCATGCCTTCTGTACAGTTTAAACTAAGTCTTAGAGTGCCAATCACAACTGCAGCAGAAAAAATTCTATTTATTTGTTTATTTTACTTTTTTCAGACAATAAAGTCTTCACATTTCATGTGAATCATCTGCGAACGAAATGTCATCACTCATTTCTCTTATTTCACATTTTTTTTAAATAAATAAAAAAAATCAAAACGTCGTCTGCTAAAATTCTTGCTTAGCGCTTCAAGGGTTAGTTTAAACTGGCTGTCAATCAGCTATAACTGTAAAGGCCCTCGTGTCATGTATGAATGAAATCTGAGCCGAAAACGCTTTGATGTTAACATAGGTTGTGAAGGCATTAACCTTTAAAGTGCCAAGCAAAATTTGTGGTGTTTATTTTTTCTGTTTTCAGAGAAAACAAGTCTTGTCATATCATGTGAATTGTCTACCAATATTGTCTACCAAGTAGACAATTCACATGAAATGTCAGGGCTTAATTTCTCTGACAAATAAGAAAAAGTAAAAAATGTTGTTTGCTGCAAGTGTGACTGGCGGTTTAAGGGTTAACGGAGATACAGATAAGTTGCTGAATTAGAAATGCAAGAGCGTGTAAAGGGTATTACTTCATTTAACCCTTAGTGCGCCAATCAGAACTGCAGCAGAAAACAGTTTTACTTTTAAGTTTTTCAGAGAACTAAGCCTTGAGATTTCTTGTGAATCATCAGTCAAGTAGATGCTTCACATGAAATGTCAAAACTTTTTTCACTGATAAAAAAATAATAATGGCTAAAAAATCAAAATTTTGTCAGCTACAAATTTTGCTTGGCTCTTAAAGGATTATGCGATAATTATAAAGCGCTAATACACCGATGCTAAAACACTGATTGCCGGCTTTTCAGTGCATTTTGGTCTCCCGCTCTTCTCTGCGGGTCTTTTAATTTCAGCGGACAGAAATTTATTTACTCTAAAACGAACTGGGCTTCTTGGGTGTAAAAGAAGAACTAAGGCCATCCTTAAACTTTTGTAAGTTTGCTGTGCTCTGACCGACCCGCAAAAATCGCCGCGACTCATTTTTTTTTTTTTTTTTTCCCGCAGTTTCCGATTTATTTTTTTTCCTCGGGGATCAACCTGGTTCTGTCCATTGCGGTTACTGTATTAATCCACCTATAAGACTGTGATTTTTCCACAAAAAAAAAAAAATGCCCCCCAAAACCAGACCCGTCTATATTATCAAGATCTTCGGCCATATCGGTATTTTCGGCAAGTCCGGTGGTGCCACGTGGTCACGGAAAGTGCCGATCATCGAAGCCGGGTTTACCTTCGTCCACTGACAGAAATTTACTAATCCAGACTAATTAAAATCACATTATGTTCCAAAATGTTATCCATCCCCGAGGAACACTAAAACCAATTCGTTTCTTCCTTACAATGAACACGGGAAATAATTGCACAGACTTTTCGGATTGGTCCATTAGGTAAAACGGGTAAGGAAATTAAAAAAAAAAAAAAAAAAAAGACTGAACTCTTAGACTCTGGGCAAAATTACTTCAGAAATATTTTTTCTGATGCATATATGTCCCAAAAACAGGTTTGACATTTCATGCAAGTTACCTCCAATGAAGACATTTTGCATGAAATGTCAAATTCATTTTTCATGGAAAAATGTGATCAATTTGTCGTCTGCTGAATTAGCCCACAGAGCTGTAAAGGTTAATCATATACATTTCAATGACACATTCACCAACTAGCCACATGATTGACGGGCGAACAAACCTATTGCCATCAAAGGAATCGGCCACTTTTATAATCCCTTTGATGTTACTAGAAATTTGAACTGTGATAAACAGACCTTATTTTGTTCATACAAATTAATCGCAACCAGATCGGCTGCGCAGGCTACTCAGAATAATAAAACCGCTAATATTATACATAAAGAATGTCAGGCCTTGTAAGCATGCACAATAAATAAAATAGACTTATCGGACTGCGCATATGAGCACATTAATCTGGATCTTCCTTTTTCATATTTGCGATAAGGTACTTTTTTTGACTTGTCGGAACAGAAATATTGTAAGCCTGTCAGTAGGACGCTGCATGGGATTCATGCAGAGGTAGACTCCTGATCCGCAAAATAGTAACTTACTTTTTGGGCAAGATACAATGACCTGGACCAGCCTGCGCATTGACTGTTTGAAACGACACTCTCTTTCTTGGCCCTGCAAACTCTGTCAAGCTAACAGAGTAGGTCCTGATCGGAATAAGCCGATGTGACACCCTGCCCTATTTTTGGCTATTTTTTTTTTTTTACAATCGGTAAGATACCTTTTTTTGGTTTCAGTATTTAATGACCACCTGCAGAATAGCAACGAGGAAAATTGTACCTTATAACCATTGCAAAATACCCAGATGAGTCTGCGCTTTAAAAAAATGAATTCTGATTTGTTTTTAGGCTCTTCAGAATCAGCTTTACAAATTACATAAATTTTCAACTGCCTGCGAGAATACGTTGACCCGAGTGCTTCGGTCACTATTTTGATCAGTCACATAAGCGGCGAGGTACTTTTGTTGGTGACTGCTTTCTTTGTTAAATTAAGTTGTTTTTTTTGTGTGTGTAACAATTCATGTGAATCATTTTTTTCATCGGATTGCACACGGAAATTCGAGGTACGTAATGTTCATCAACGAACTATACATATACAGTTTGTGAATCGCACTTCACGTGTTCGAACTATTTAAAAATGAGTTTGACAAAAATACGTGACTGTTCGGACTAAAAGAGCAATTTTCGGGAGACGATTTCAAAACAGTAAGGGGTGTTCGAATTATTCGTGTGTTCGAACTAATAGGAAATCTACCGTATTCTTCAAAACAGATCAGTCTATTTAACATTATGTGATGTTAATAGTTAAGGCAGCTATATATACTTATTAGTTTTTCTGCCATATATGCAAGGGAGACAACTTTTAGGACTTCCTGTTTGCTTTTCTGCACATCAGCTGCTTTCCTGCACATCAAGCCCACAAGCTCCCAAAGAGTGCAAACATTTACCGTTTAGAGTAGGGAACCCTTTAGATCCTTAAATGTAGGAATTTGCTCCCAAGAGGGATTCGGATAGACTTCTTTTTTTACCACTCTCTTGGCTAATTCAGCAGATGACAAATTGATTATATTTTACTTATTTTCCCAGTAAACAGGATTTGACATTTCATGCAAATTGTCTCCAATTGAATGTCAAATCCTTTTATCTGAGAAAAATAAGGAAAAATATTTCAATATGTAGTCTGCTGAAAATTTTACCCAGAGTGCTAAATGTTAAATGGAGGAAAAAGCAGTCCATTCCCAACCACATCTCAAGGACTTTTTGATTTTGCTAAGGCAAACTTTAAACAACTAGGCAATGATCTGAAAGGTAGAGTGAGTATACCTTGTGATGACCTTCAACCCCAAAATAGGCACAGTAGGAATCAGCATCCAATGGCATTTCAAGTGCCATATGCTAGAACTGACATTTATAAGTACAGTTTCTTTCCAGACACCATTAGGGATTGGAATGCACTCCACGCACCTATTATCTCCTCTGCTGAAAGTTCTGAGGACCCTGTCGCTAGATTCACATTACTTGTGACATTGCAATCGTTGGCCCTGGTGAATGAATGTCTATTTATGTAATTATTCACCAGTAAAATATTCTGATTCTGATATTTATAAAAGATATACAGTGGGTCTGGATCTATGCCATTGATATACGTTCTACAGTTTTCCCAGGAGACCTGTTAAGGAAATGTATTTGATGGTAATTCTGGAATAATCTTTTCCAAATCTACATAAAAACGTGTTATGGGTACTCAATAATCGTATACCACTGGTATAGTTTTTATCAACTTCATATTAGCAATCATGAGGTACAATTCAGCACATATTTAATTCTCATAAACTTTTGTGCAGCACAGAAAAATACTGATTATTTATTGTGAACTTCTTCTAATATTTGATTGGCCCATGTGACTAACTGTTACCATCAGTTCACCTCATCCTATGCCAGATTTCAAGAAAAAGTACCTGTTAGATACTGCTGTTTAAAGTGCCCCAGCAAGACATTTCTAATGAGTACCCTTAACATTTGTTTTTATGGAGAAATAAGAAAAATATACCAGAATTATTGCCACACAACTCCTTAATAAGTCCTGGTTCATATGTTGAGACTAAGTGTGGCACTTCTAATAAGTACCAAACATATGTTATTCATATGTTGAGACTAAGTGTGGCACTTCTAATGAGTACCAAACATATGTTATTACTCATTTAAAGGCCTCATTCAGAAATTTCTAATGGACACATAGAAGATATCTTTTTTGCAAATAGATATATGAAGTTATACTCAGAACATGTTTTGGTAAAGAAGTTAGTGAAAAGTCAATATCGTATTTCTTATTGGAAGAAAGGTATTTGAGAGCTTCGGATATTTATGATAATAGTGGGACCACTATAGATCCTTCTGTAATTTTGGTTTTTAACCCTTGTCCTGCTGAACCTGGATATACCCTGCCTTTGCAAACAGTGAAGATCCAGATCAGTTGGCTTCTTCAGAAGCCAACTGATCTGGATCTGCACTGTTTGCCATTAAGTATGGGAAATTATATCAACATCTGGATCAGGTAATCTGATAAGCTGAAAATTAGAAGTGGGCATGGTCTCTTAATTTATTCAGCATGACAAAGGTTAAATTGGTATGTTGGATACTGGAGTAGGGGTGGTTGGGTGAGGCACAGGTATCCTGTATCTTACTTCACCGGGGCGTCCAACTGATATTGGTTTACAGTTTGGCAAGGCCTGCTGTCCTTGCAGCAGGTAAGGGTAGAGGGGGAATGTTTTTATTTCTTCTGTTCCTTCACTTTCATTCATTTTCCTTTCTCTCCTGTCCCTCTCTCACATCTCCTCTATCTTCTATCTGTCTTCTCCCTTTCTCTAGGAGATGACACAAAATGATCCACAAGGGTTGATGTGTTGTTAAACCCCAACTCAATCAGTCAATGGATACTGGAGTAATCACAGTATCAAAGATGTTGATTAGACAATGCAGGCTGATCTAGGTATTTGTTGGTGCATATTTCCCACAGACCACATTTTTTAAACAAATATTTCTGTTGTATTACAGTATATGAGAGATGATGATGTTTATGATGAAGATGAAGTACGTCACTTGTTACAGACAGGAAGTGAAAGTGAACATGAAAACATGTCAACAGAAATGGGCTATGATGCTGACAGTGAGGAAACAAATTTTGATGAAACTGATAAAGGTACATACAGGGTTTACCCTCAGGGTTTTGAAATGTGGGTCCCGGAGACTCCCATATATGGAGTTAAGAGTCTTATAGTAAGATTTAGGGGTCTGTTAATTTAAAGAGGTAAACCCTTAAAGTGCCAATCACTAATAAAGCAGACAACATTTTGAAGTACTCCTTATTTTCATTTTTTCAGAGAAAATATGGCTTAACATTTTATATGAATGGTCTGCTAGGCAGACAGTTCAAATGAAGTGTCAAGTTTTATTTTCTCTGAAAAATAAAATTAGTTTGAGAATGTCATCTGCTACAAAATGGCTTAGTGCTTTAAGGGTTAACTATTGCCCAAATATTGATAATTATTGCCTTTTAGACCACAAATAGTTTAAAATACAAAGCCATAGATAGATGAAATTAGTTTTGGATTGATCATCTATGCATCACTCAGGACACTTACCCCTGGCTTTTGAGGGTCCACCACAAGATTTTGGGAGTAAAAACTGCCAAAATGCGAGTCAGGGAAAACACTGTACATACATAGCTGCTGATACAAAGGTGATAATTTTGGATGATTTTTGTTTTGTGCAAACATGTCTTGTGGGTACTCGTTGAATGAGGCAATTCCAATTAGTACCCACAAGACGTGTATGTGAGTACCCAAAAGACATGTTTGTGAGTACCCACAAGACAGGTTTGTGAGTACCCACAAGACAGGTTTGTGAGTACCCACAAGACAGGTTTGTGTGGAGAAATAAGATAAAGTTTCCATGCATACTCATTACTGTTTTGTTGATAAAAGCATCCTATTTATATAGAACTACACTCTAAGCTGTACTCAAAATAAAAATTAAAAATTTCCTTGTAATCTTGTCAGATTTTCTTTTGTTTATTGATATAATTGATTTACAAAGAAGTTATAACAAGAAGTTAAAATTTGAAGCAAACATTCAAAAAAATGAAAGTGAATTAGTATATGTTAGTTTCTGTATTGTTATGGCTTGGTTGGAAGTTTCATGTGACTTCTAGCAGGAGCTTGGTAGATATTTAGTGGAGTCAATGCTGATGGCAATGGCATATATCTTGTTGTGGCATGTACTATTTCACCATGGCAAAATGGGTGAAGCACTGACTGGGTATGGTGAGAAAGAAATTTTTAGTGTCCATATCTTGACCATTATAGGATTGGGAAGTAACAGTTTTGCAGTGCAAAATAATTTAATTGACTTCTTTTTCAAAATGAATTTCATTCCCTACATTAGTAACTGTTCTTAACTCTTCAAGTACTAGCCATAGTAGCCATAGATGACATTATAAATTTCTTTTTAGCTCACCTGAACAATGTTCACAGAGAGCTATTGTACTACCCTCAACGTTGGCATTGGCGTTGGCGTCAGCGTCCAAAAATGTTGAAGTTTTTGTTAAAGTTTCTAAGACCTCATTATTTCCTAACCTTATCACTCATTTAATTCAACTTTGATATGATGATACATATTGGTCCAAAATTTTGTGCAGTACCATCCCCACCATGCTAGGTCATGTCAAGGTCAAGGTCACATATTTGGAATTTTCATGTAAAACTTATAGGTCAAAGGTTTTAGGATCTCTTTACTTCTAAACTAAATGATGGATTTAGTTCCTATTTGGTATCATGATAGATACTGGCCAAAAGTTTTTATCAGCACCATCAGTACTCATGACCATGACCTTGAGGTTGAGGTCACAGACTTAGAATTTTATAAATGTTAAAGTTTTCGTTTAAGTTTTTAAGACCTTATCATTTCCTTACCTTATCACCGATTTACTTCATCTTTGGTTTGATGAAATTTTTGAATAGTGCAATCCCCCCTCCCCCCCCCTCCCCCCTCCCCACACACACACACACACACAAGCACACACACCCAGGTCAGGTCAAAATCATGGTCACGGATTTAGAATTTTCTGGTGACAGATCTTGTTCATTTTTCTTGAGTAAACCAATTGTGGGTTGAATTTCTGTTTGTTTATAATGTTTCAGATAAGCACATTAAATGGTGCCTTGTCAGATGTCATACACCACAGAAAGTTTACTTTCCCTCTGTGTTCAAGCTTCTGTTTAACTTGATGACCATGATCAACAAAGAAGTTTCTGGAAAGCTTGTTGTCACCTCTGTATTACATAAACTCTTGCAGAATGTAAGAGCAGACAAACAGCTGGTAGAGGCCATGTGCAAAGAGGTAAAAATTTAGCAGTTTTACAATATTGAAAAGGAAAAGTTTGACTCTGTTATTGATTGCTTTCTTGAAAATTATGATATATTAGTATTGACAAATGAAAACATAACCTTACAACATAGTCATACTCTTGCAACAGATAAATGCATATTGCAAGTGGTCAGCATTTAGGATCTTTGTTATGATTGCAATATTGGAGCACCAAATACCAAACCATGACACGGTTTTTAGCTCAATTCATGATGACAGAAGATTAGTTTGTCCAAACAATGTTAAAGATGTATCATCCTGTTTATCTTGGCAACCAATCTAACTGTCTTTCAAATTGACTGGTTTGAACTGAAATCACAATTTTAATGTCCATTCCACTGATACTTACTTATTTGCCAATGCCTAAATGTGTCATTTTGTCACAATTCTCAGAAAAGATAGGTTTCACAGAATGTAACATAAAACAACATTTTAGGATTATCCCCTTGTTTCATCCTTCAGAAGAACTGTTAAGAAGTTTGGTCTTCTGACTTTTTTAACAATGTGATGAGATAACTTTGACTCAGACAGGTTAAAATGTTGCATTTACCATTTGGTACTCCTATATATTGCAGATAGGGTTATTTTATATACTTATGTATACATCCTTCAATCTTATGAACAGTATATTACTTTGAAAATCTGAAAAAAAAAGAAAAAAATAGGAGCTCAGCAGTAATGGTGATTAGGTATCTGAATATCCTTGAGTTTTATGAACAGTATATGTTACTCTGAAACTTATTCAGGCTTGTATTGATATAAGTATGAATATTCATGACTTTTTATGGAAAGTTTATCACTCTGAAAATTATGCAGGCATACATTGATATACCAGTAAGTATCTGAATAGTTTTGCTTGACTTTTTATGAACAGTATACAATTTTGAAACTTTTGCTGCATGTGTTGATATAAGTATCTTATTTATTTTTTAAGAACAGTATATTTACTCAGGAAGCAGGATTATGCTGATATTATCTGAATACTCTTGACTTTTTTTAACAGTATACTACCCTGTAAAATCAATTAATTGAAGTATCTTCTTGACTTAATGAACAGTATATTACCCTAAAAGCTTTTAGGATCTTTATGATGGAAGCTACTGTTTACTGACAGCTTTTATTGGAGAACTTGAGGCTATACTGTAGAAGATCTTTATTTGATGTAATAAACATATAGTAGTCAGAGGGCTTGTTAAGGAGGATTATTAGATGATAATTCTGGGATAATTTTCTCCAGTTCTCAGTAAAAACATATGTTGTGGGTACTCATTAAAAGCGCCTTGCCAAGGCACTTCTAATGAGTACCCACAACATACGTTTTAATTGAGAAATAAGAAAAATTATCGCAGAATTATCACCAAATAGTCCACCTTAACAAGTCCTCTGTATGATAGTATAGGCATTGCATTCAGAGTGCTGTAATTGATTGTATGTGATACAGCCAAGACTAGCATACTTAATGAATACAAGCCATTTCATGGTAAATGGGGCCTTAGTGGGTTGCAAACAGCAGAGGCCTTGATTAGACTGCTGATTTGCACAATCTGATGAGGGCCTTGTTTGCTTAGAGGAAGATTGGATTCTGTTGAATCCATTTGCCAAAAAAAAAGAAAAAAAAAAAAGTAATGATTAAATAAATAAAATAATATAAAACTAGATCATGCAGTCGACAGCACACCGTCACAAAATCCCCAGGCTCCATGCTAATTTGCTCTCACACACCTTTACCATGTGGGAAAGTCATGGGCCAGGCTTTGTTTAATTCTCCTCAGTGGTTTAAGTGGAGATGGCATGACATATAGATAGACAGAGGTATTCACAATAACCCAATCGCTACCGTATGGGGATGAAAAAAAGAAGAGAAGACACTGATCAGATGGTAGAGCTGTGCAGGCTGACATGGGCATTTGTTATGTCTGTATTTGTTAAGAATGGCATTTTGTTATTTTCAGATGAAAATATACATTTTGGGTACTCACTGGAATTGCCTTGCTGAGACAGTTTCATTAAGTACCAGAAAGATATGTTTTGATGCAAAAGTAACAAAATTAATCCCAAATTATCACCTCAGTGGGGTTGTTGGATGTGGTGGAGGTGTCTTGTATCTTACGTCATTGGGGTGTCCAACTGATATTGGCTTACAGCTGGGCAAGGCCTGCTATTCTTGTAGCAGGTAAGGGTAAAGGGGGAATGTTTTTATTTCTTCTGTTTCTTCACTTTCATTCCTATTCCTCTTTCTTCCCTGTCCCTCTCTTTCATCTCCACTACTATCTCTTCTATCACTTTTCTCCCTTTCTCTCAGAGATGACACAAAATGACCCACAAGGGTTGATGTGTTGTAAAACCCTAACACAATCAATCACCTCAGTTATCAGTGTCTCAGGGATTCCCAGTTTGAACAAGTTTCCTTTATGTAGACGATGAAGGTTCAGTCTTGTCTGATTCTTTGCTGTTGCATTCTTAATTGTTCTGAATAGGGCATTTTTTCAGCCAAAAATATTGATATTTCTTCACAAAACTTATGTTGTGATACTCATTAGAAGCACCTCTCTGAGGTGCTTCTAATGAGAACACACAACATGTCTTTTATGGAGAAATAAGAAAAAAATGTTTATTTGGTAGATACCCTTTCTAATGTTCATACATGTGATATTTTCTGGGACACAAAGTGTGGATCTGCAATTTTAGGAAGGAGATCCTGGTCTAAAAGAGGGAGAATTTTTTTTGCAGCCCAAAATATTCAGTTTTAGTAACAAGATCTGTTTTTGTCGTACTGTCGACCACTATAAAATGTTTTAATTGTCAATATATGGTGACTATGGTCACCGATTAATGTTAGTTTCTTTTGTATAACATGTTCACCCTTCAATTGTCCACGTATGACTGAAATACTGTTGAAAGGCTATAACTATATATGATATTCACCCTTTTATGAACCATGTTCATCCTTTAATTGTCTTGATCAATTGTCCATGTATGATTGAAATACTGTTGAAAGGCTATGACCATATAAGATATTCACCCTTTTATGAACCATGTTCATCCTTTAATTGTCTTGATCAATTATCCATGTATGATTGAAATACTGTTGAAAGACTATTATATATGATATTCACCCTTTTATGAACCATGTTCATCCTTTAATTGTCTTGATCAATTGTCCATGTATGATTGAAATACTGTTGAAAGGCTATAACCATATATAATATTCACCCCCTTTTATGAACCATGTTCATCCTTTAATTGTCTTGATCAATTGTCCATGTATGATTGAAATACTGTTGAAAGGCTATGACCATATATGATATTCACCCTTTTATGAACCATGTTCATCCTTTAATTGTCTTGATCAATTGTCCATGTATGATTGAAATACTGTTGAAAGGCTATAACCATATATAATATTCACCCTTTTATGAACCATGTTCATCCTTTAATTGTCTTGATCAGTTGTCCATGTATGATTGAAATACTGTTGAAAGGCTATAACCATATATAATATTCACCCTTTTATGAACCATGTTCATCCTTTAATTGTCTTGATCAATTGTCCATGTATGATTGAAATACTGTTGAAAGGCTATAACTATATATGATATTCACCCTTTTATGAACCATATTCATCCTTTAATTGTCTTGATCAATTGTCCATGTATGACTGAAATACTGTTGAAAGGCTATAACTATATATGATATTCACCCTTTTATGAACCATGTTCATCCTTTAATTGTCTTGATCAATTATCCATGTATGATTGAAATACTGTTGAAAGGCTATAACTATATATAATATTCACCCTTTTATGAACCATGTTCATCCTTTAATTGTCTTGATCAATTGTCCATGTATGATTGAAATACTGTTGAAAGGCTATAATCATATATAATATTTACCCTTTCATATTGGTATACTTTTTGCAGCTCCTGGCTATTGTTTATCTGTCTGTGCTGCAACTTTGTTACTTTTTTATATGTGGGAGACAACTCTAATGGCCTGAGAGTTCAACAACAAAAGTACCTTGCCACTGATACTACTGACCAAAACAGTGACTGAAGCACCAGGGCCGACGCATCCTCACAGTCAGTTTAGGATCTATATAATTTGTAAAACTGATTCCAAAGAGCACCAAAACAAATTGGAATTCCATTTTTTTAACCGCAGGCTGATTTAGGTCTTTGCTTTTTGCACAAGTTATAAGGAACAATTTTCCGATTTGCTATCCCTGATAATTATGCAGCTGCAGCTGGTCATTAAATACTAAAAAAAGAGATATCAGACCGATTCTAAAAAAAAAAAAAAAAAAAAAAAAGCCAAAAATAGGACAGGGTGTCACATCCACTTAATAAGATCAGGACTTACCAGTTTGCTTGACAGAGTTTGCAAGGCCTAGAAACAGAGCGCCTTTTCAAACATTTTATGTGCAGGCTGGTCTAGATCATCTATCTTGCCCACAATGTATTTCACACAGGTTATAAGATACAGTTTTCCTTGTTGCTATCCCAGAAAATTGTACAGGTGGTCATTAATTACTTAAACCAAAAAAAGGTACTTTACAGATTTTGGTTAGGGCAGGGTGTCACATCCGCTTATTTCGATCAGGACTTGGGCAGTTTGTTTGACATTGTTTGCAGGGCCTAGAAACAGAGCGCCTTTTCAAACATTTTATGTGCAGGCTGGTCTAGATCATAGTATCTTGCCCAAGAAGTAAATTACTTTTTTGCGGATCAGGAGTCTACCTGTTAATTAATCCCATGCAGAGTCATATCGATATGCTTACAGTAACTGTTTCGACAAGTAAAAAAAAAAGTACCTTATCGCAAATGCGAAAAGGGCAGATCCAGATTAGTGTGGGCATCTGCTTGGTCCGATAAGGGTCTGTTTAATTTATTGTGCAGACTTAAAAGCCTGACATTCTTTATATACAAATATACAATAGTAGCAGTTTTATTATTCTGAGTAGCCTGCACAGTCGATCAGGTGGCAAATATTTTGTATGAACAAGATAAGATCCATTTTTTTTTTTTTTTTTTTTTCACAGTTCAAATTTCTACCTGTTAATTCATTTAATAGCCTTTGAAGTGTGTCTGCCCAAACTCAAACATTTCAGGAAGACAGTAACTGTTCTTGATAGCCACCTATCTGTGCTAATTATTATCCTATTAATCCATGTAAAAATACCTTAATATAAGATTATCATAACGGTAAACCTTGAAATGATAGGTTGGGGAAAATTCAACACCGGTTTTTTTTCTTGGCAGCCAAGAGTTGTAAAGAGAGGTGAAAAATCGGAGTTTTACGCCAGATCTTAAAAGATCACATGTATGCTAATGTTGAATATGTGTTGTTGGTCCTCATTAGAAGTGTCTCAGTGAGATGTATGATTTCATGGAGAAGTAGGAAAAACCTGTTTTCAGTCAAACTTCAATGGCTCGAACACCTTTGGGACCATGGAAAATTGTTTGAGCCAATAATGATTAATCATGGTGCCAGGTCAGGAAGCAAATATCGCTAATTCTGGCAGATCTATCGATCTTTTATACAATTATTGTATGTTGAGTGTACTCATTAGAATTGCCTCAAAGAGGCAATTCTAATGAATACATTCAACATACAATTTCATAATGAAATAAGAAAGCTTCCTTAAATATTTGTTTTCTTGATCTATCGGAAGAATTTCGTTGGGACTCAAAAACGAGTTTGAATTAGCCATGGTGAACGAGCATCGGTGTTCGAGCTATTGAGATTCAGTTGTATTTGGATTTCCCCTACTAATCTGGAGCTATGATGTGGCTGTTCAGGCTGGCCTGGATCTTTGTGTTAGCTAGCTAGAAGATATTGGTTTTAACTTGATGGATGTACCCCATATGATTCATATAATATTCCTTATATCAGTATTGTCAAGTGAAAAATGATTTATACAAAAGAACCTCCACTGACAGTTTTCAGTAACTTCCACATCCCTATAAAACCCACTTTTTTAACCCTTGTCCTGCTGAACCCGGATATATCCTACCTTTGCAAACAGTGTAGATCCAGATCAGTTGGCTTCAGAAGAAGCCAACTGATCTGGATCTGCACTGTTTGCCATTTAGTATGTGAATTTGTATCACAAACCTGCATGGATCAAGTAATCTGATTGGTTGTAAATTGGAAGTGGACGTGACATCTTAATTTATTCACCAGGACAAGGGAAACAGTATATATAGCATCTCTATAGCAGCCACTTCCCTACAATCGCCCATTTTAAAGATGGCTGTTGCTTCTTGTCAGACCTCCACTGACTGTCAATTCTCAATAACTTCATCCTCCCTATAACTGCCACTTTTATTGTTTCAGTATATTTACTGCATATTCACATGAAGTGCCAAATCTTATTTTCTCTGAAAAATGATAAAAAAGGATAGACTGTAACAGTTGTCTGCTACAGTTTTGCACAGTGCTTTAAAACTTAAATTATTCCTTTTTTCCCACCGAATCTCGCTATTTTGCTTTGTAAGCTTGTCTCTGCTGCAAAAGTTCTTTGCACTCAATTGCCTAGAATTGAATAGCCTGTCTAATTTTGAAGCAGACACCTTAATTTTTAGCTGTCATGTTCAAGTTATCAATCAATCTCCCAAAAAAGTTTAATAAATTTCCTTTCATATTTAATACCAAACTATGATAATTCTTATTCGTCCAGAGACGGGTTTCTTTATTTAGCTACCATGGTTATGTATGACTCTCTACGTTAATAAGAACACTTTTTTCTTGACTGGATCTAGATTATAGTTCTGTGTATCCCAAATGTATAATAAATATCTACAACCAAATTACATCACTTTATGCCCTTATTCTTGTACATGTATAAACCTTTCAAGTGCCAGTCACAACAGCAAAAGATGGCACTTTTTTTTTATTTATTTATTTTTCATAGAAAATAAATCTTGACATTTCAAGTGAATCATCTGCAGATGATTCACATGAAATGTCAAAATTTATTTTTTATGTAAAATAATTAAAAAGAAGAATGTCGTCTGCTACATGTTTTTGCTTGGCACTTACTAAGAGTTAATAATGATCAGTGTTGTTAACTTTGTGTGTAGATTTAGGTCATATCCTGTTTGCTAGTTTTCTCTAGTAACCTTAAGGGGATTGGATACACTTGGTAGATTTTACATCATTTTTCACAAGGGATACAACTTTTGTGACTTCCTGTTTGCTTTTCTGAGCTCCAGACCACTTCTGAAAAGGGGTCTACACTCCCCTTTGGAGCAAATTCTTTATTTTTAGAGTAAAATCCGTTTTAAGAAGGGGGACAAAGCCATCTTGACAGAGTTGCCTCCCCTGAAATTGGTGTACACCACCAAAGGAAATAATTCTGACATGGAAATGTTTGTCTATCTTTCATTGGGGTGTAAAATCTACCAAATGTGTCTGGTCCCTTTAACCTTTAGCACGCTGGGTAAATTTTTCCACAGACAGCATTTTTAAATATTTTTCTTATTTTTCCATTAAAACAGGATTTGACATTTCATTCAAGTTGGAGACAGTTTGCATGAAAAGTCAAGACTGTTCTCTTAGAAAAATAAGAAAAATATCACCAACGTGTATTCTGAATTAACTCAGAGAGTGATAAAGGTTAAATGGACAAAATGGTTTTTCTTCAGGACATTTTGGATATACTATTGGATGAAGATGGTTTCTGGTCCACTCTTATCATGAAAGAAGAGGAAGGAATAGGTGGGTACCAGCTCATAAATGACTGTCTTCTGTTGTACATTTAGAGTAAACCTTTGATCCCATAATATCTAACCAGATTTTTTCATCTTTGAATTATTTTGGAAAGGGGTGTTTGCAAAAAGTGACAGTGCAGCAAACAGAGCAGAGAGGTGGTAGATGAAACAGCTTATTACAAGCCATCTCAGTTGTTTTACACAGCTGACAATATTTGTATGTTGGCACAGGAGACAATATGCATGAAATGTCAAAGCCTGCTTTCCGGGAAAATTAGAAAAAGATTTCAAAATGCTGGCGGGTGAAATTTCTACCCAGCATGCTAAGAATGAGAGATAGCAGTAGTGTTTTGATTAGCTCCCTTGATAGGTAAAGTGCAAGGCAGACCAAATACTAACTAGGTCCTTCCAATAGGAATTCTCTGTTTTTATCATAGGTCCTCTGACTCTAACTGATTTTTAACTTTAAAATTTTCCATACCTATACAAAAGATTTATTAATATTATACATTTTATTGCACACATGATATTTCGTTTTGATATTTTGAAAGCTTTACAAACATATAACCCCATTTAAGTTAGATTTCTCAAGGAAAGATGCTATCCTCAATGGAGATGCTAATGATAAGAGCAGAGGAATCCAGTTAACTGGACCTGGGCCCAGTTGTTCAAAGCATTGTTAGCTTAACAAGCTTGTAAGTGGTCAAAATGTTAACTGTCCTAGTTAGTACAATGTCTTTCACAGGTACTTTTGCTGAAAAAATGTGAGCAGCAAAAATATTAACATATATGCCATATTAAATGATCAAAGTTTTAACAATATGAAAACTAATGACATCGTTAGTTTGGAACAACTGAACCCAGGTTGTTTATAGAGAGTACTCAGGGGAGTTAATTGACTGCTATCTCCCATTTCATGTTTGTGTTTATGGGGTTTGTTTTTGTATTTCCAGCTCAAGATGTTCTTCTTGGTCTGGTCCAGCAGTTTGCTCAACACAAGATGTCAGCCCAAGAACTGCAGAAAGTACTTCAGCTGTTCCAGCATTCTGATATACCCATGGTAAGTTTAGAGAATAAGTCTGTTCCGGCATTCTGATATACCCGTGGTAAGTTTAGAGAATAAGTCTGTTCCAGCATTCTGACATACCCATGGGAATTTTAGAGAATAAGTGTTCCAGCATTCTGACATACCCATGGTAAGTTTAGAGAAGCTTAGAGAATGCTTATGTTCCAAAATTCTGACCTACCCATGGTAGGTTTAGAGAGTATGTCTGTTCCAGCATTCTGACATACTCATGGTAAGTTTAGAAAATGTCTGTTCCAGCACTCTGACATAACCATGGTGACTTTAGAGAATAAGTCTGTTCCAGCATTCTGACATACTCATGGTAAGTTTAGAGAATTAATCTGAAAGTTTGTTTTGATGACATGATATCAGCTGTGAGAAACTGCCCTTAAGATCACAGGCATTGTTTCCCATACAGTAATTTAACTTGTCATTTTCATCAATTTTGCATACTGCATTCACCCATATTTTGATTTAAAATATATGAAACAATGTCTTTACATGATTTAAGTAAAAAAAAAATAATAAAAGCACTTCAGAGCTCAGAAATTTTTCTAATTTCTCCACAAAAACATATCTTGTGGGAACTCATTGAAGCACCTCATTGAAGCTGTTCCAATGAATGTTTTTGTCGAGAAATAAGGAAAAAAGTCAGTATTTTCGGTTGCAAAAAAAAAAAAAAAGATTTATCTAAAGCTCTTTGTTTTTACAGGAGAACTTACTGTCAGTGTTTCTGAATATTGTGGAGAACTCACAAGTTGCCCCACAGTATTTCCTAGAATTTCCAGTGCGGTCCACAGGTTGGGCCCCAGCAGAATGGAGTGAAATGATGGCAGATGAGTTAGAGTCAAGTGGTACTATAGCTCCGGTGATGAAAACAATGTCAAGTATATTCATGTTCGGAAGTCCAACCATGGCAGAAACTAGTAAGTTTGAATTAGATATTTGTATTTGAAATGGATTTTATTCACTTAACCCTTTGGTTGCTAAGGGCCATAAAACCTCAACACAAACAAACTTTGGTTGCTAAATACATGAACTGGTTTTCTATGCCTTTGAATTAAGGGGACTGAATACACTTGGCAGATTTTCCATTATTTTAACACATGAGTCAAATTTTATGATTTCCTGTTTGTTTTGCTGCACACTAAGCCATTTCTGAAAAGGGGTCTACTCTAAAAGGAAATAATTTGCTCCCACTGGGAGTAAATCCTTTTCTTTCAGAGAAGACAGCTTTTCAGAAGGGAGGCAAAAACTGTTTTGAAAGAGTTACCTCCCCTAAAAGTGTATCCATCCCGTTAAGACAGGTTCATTATAACTTCCCCAGCAGTCCTCCTGTAGAAAGACTGTAGGTTTGCACTCTATTCAGCCTTTGTGGCCATTCTGTTCTTCTGTCCCACTGTCTGTCTGAATTTTTATGTACTGTTTGGCCTAGGCTGACCAAATTTGATATGTGGGAACTTCTTGTGAATGAAAGAATTGAAAGTCTTATTGTACATAAATAGGTTAATTTGACTAAATTTTGACCTCTGACATGTTTTGAGGGATTATGGAATTGCTCTGCAATAATTTACATTTAATTGTTTCAGCAAGAAAAAAAAATATTATAATATTTAATATTTAGCAAAAAAAAAAAAAAAAAAAAAAAAAGGAAAAAAAAAAAGATATAATATTTAGCTGGAGTTACTTTCACATGGGTAGCATCATGCAAATAGGTTTCTTTAGGCATATGCAGACAGTGAAGGCCCATATCAGCCTGTGCATCCATGCAGTCTGATCAGGGCCTTTACTGTCTGCTAATAGAATCATTGGATACTACAGAATGTAGGAATCAAGAGCAAAAGCCTGAATGATAATACACAAAATGACCCACAAGGGTTGACATGTCATTAAACCCCAACACAATAAAAAAGAATGGTACTTTGCATATGTGCAGGATGATCTGAATCTGTGCATCTGTGCTCGAAGGTACTTTTTTGCTTGACACAGCCCATATAAATGTTTTATAGACGGTTAGCAGTTTTATTCCAGATTGAAAAAAAAAAAAAGTATGTACATGTATGTTTACTGTTTCAGACTCTTATGTTAGCAACCAGCCAATCAACGAACAGGAGGTTTGGGAGACTTGTGCCATGAAACTCTCTCTGAAGGAGTCTCTAACATGGCCCCCATTCCAGAAAGGCTTCAGTATGGCCCTGTGGGTCTGTCTTTCAGAAGGGCAGTCAAACAGGTTCTGTCCAAACATGCCACTTTATAATCTGGAAACTGGTAAGTTGTTTTATTCTTGGGTATTACAGGAAATATGGAACATCAGGTCACATATGAGGATCATGCAAAAAGTTCTGTCACTAATAGGCTTCTTTAGTTTTATCCCAGGTAAATTTTAAAATGCTTCACTGCACTTGAATGGTGTGTTGAATAGCTAACGATACCCATTTCTTTCATGCAAATTGCTTTCCAACTAACCGAGTTATTTCAAATTGAAATAGATGCAGTCATATACACGACCAATTTGTTACATTGGAACATGGACCAAGCAAAGGATGGTCAGGAGTCCACCTTTTACATGACAACACCTCCTCTGAAAAGTGTGAGGTTGTTAAGTCTTATTTGGCTTCTGAAAAGATGAAAGTTTTAAACCATCCACCTGACTTGAGTCCCTGTAACTTCTTTTTATTTCCAAGGCTTAAGAAAATGCTTTCTGGAAATAAGTATACATCTAGAAGTTCTCTTGGCAGCGCTATTTATCAGTGTCTCCAACAGATACCAAAAGAAGACTATTTATCTACTTTTTGCGACTGGGTAAAAAGGTTACAAAAATGTGTTTCAGTAAAGGGGGAATACTTTGAAGATTTGTAATAAAAATATGTTTGATAAAACGTAGCACTGAAGTAATCCAAACCCAGTGACAAAACTTTTTGCAGGACCCTCGTATTGAAGCTTAGATTTAGATTTGTGTCAAAATATAGCAAAACATTTATAATATACCACATTTACCCTAAGTATTAGGATACAATAATTCCTTAATACAGTTGAACCGCATTGGCTCGAACATCTTTGGGACCATGGAAATTTGGTCTAGATATGGGTAGATCGAGCCAGTGAGGGGATAACTGCATTCAAATTTGGCATTTCGAGGGTTGAGCGCAAGACTAGCGTAAGTCAGATGGTTGTTTTTCCCCAAACCTAATCTCCTCACCATGAAGGCATTATGAAGATTACGACATTTCTTTCTGTAAACAATGAAAATTTAGGTGCCATTGCTCATATGAGCAATGGCACCTAAATTTGCGTTGTTTACAAAGGGGTCCAAGTTGCCCCTAAACAAGGGTATCAAAAATATGTTTGAGTTACCATAGTCTTGCGCTCAACCCTCGATTTGGGGAGGTAAATCGGCGGTTTTACGGTCGGAAATTTCGTTTTACGGCGACGCGTTAGCGGAGCCGTAAAACGTAATTTGCGACCGTAAAACCGCCGATTTACCTCCCCAAATGACAAATTTGATGCAGTTATCCCCATTCTAATGCATTTATTCATTTTTTTCTATTGAAAAAATGTACTATTTGCACAAAACGACAAGTGCTGTGAGCTGCGTAAAACCAAATGCCAGCCAATGAGAAGCGACGTTACGTGATGACGTCGGATTTGCGACAGTATATCGCAGAATATACCGTTGCAAATTTTTGACGTTACCCAATCAGACGTCGCGTTACATACGCGAGTGCATTAGAATGAGGGTTAATCATAGCGCCAGGTTAGGAGACAAATGGGAATAATATATGGATGTCTTTTCAATCTTCTATAAAATAATGGTATGTTGAGTGTACTCATTAGAATTGCCTCAGTGAGACTATTCTAATGAGTACATACAACATACATTTTCATGATAAAACAGGAAAAAATCCTAAAATATCCCTAAATATTTGTTTTTTTGAGCTGTCGGAAAAGTTTCCAAGGAACTCAAAAAAGGAGTTTGAATTAGCCATGGTAAATGAATCATCGGTGTTTGTCATTAAGGTTTTTCTGTATATTGGTTCAAAAATTTGAACAAGTCCGTTTAACAACCTTTGAACTATATAATAATGACTGGATGGGTGGCAAATAGTGTAGACCCAGATCAGATGCCGCAGAATGCAGCATCTGATCTGTGTCTACACTGTTTGCCCAGGCATGATTGTCTGAATACTTACAGTAGTCTTCTAAATATTGAAAGTTTTTTTTTGTTGGCTTTTCGTTTTTGGGACCCCAGCTGACAAAAGGAACTTACAATATTCTGAAGTGTTTTGAAAAAAATATTGTTTTAAACTGTAAAAAATCATACTTTTTTCAATATCTTCAAATACTGTTTAGATATAAGCAGTGCATAGTAGCACATTTGGAGACACTTTGTTCAAAAGTCACAAAGTTGCCATGGCAACCATATTACTGATATACCCTTATTCATAGGATTCTTGTATTGTGATAGAAACAAAGTTCCATAGCAATGTTTTTCATTTAAATTGCAGAAATAATTAGCAATACTTATAAAGGAAACATATAGCAATTGATATATTTAAGTTATAGCATTGGGCAGTCACGTAGTTTCTTTCATTTGAAACTAAATTTGGGAATGTCATTACATTTTCTGACCTTTAAAAATTGAGTTTTTGACTTGACACCCTATAACAAGTTAAGCACATATCTGTAATGTTTTATGATAGATCATTGATCGTTTCAGTCATTATTCTACACGGATGACACGGATTTGTCAGACTATATAAAACTTACAAATTATCAAAATTTGCCACAAGGTCTGTTTTGTCAGACCACAGCCCATTTCTAATCCTATTATGTATATAATTTTAGCTAATTTAAGGGTTTGTATGCTACAATAAGACTTATGTGACTAGCAAAAACTCAGATCAGCCTGCACATCCATGCTGTCTGATCAGAGTTTTCTTGGATTGCATGGGCTTTCTAAACTATCCAAAGAGGTATAAAAGAGAATACTTGCCATTTTGGGTGAATCTACAGGCTGATCTGAGTCGTTGCTGGTCACACAAGTCTTATTGTAGGTTTTGTTTGTTGACAAAACCTACAATAAGACTTGTACGACCAGTGAAGTCAGATCAGCCTGTGAATCTGCACAGTCTGATCAGAGTCTTCTCTGATTGCATGGGCCTTCTACAGCCTCGGGACAGTCCAATGGAGATAAAAGAGAGCCCTTGCTCTACTGAGTGGATGTCTTAGTCTTTGCTGGTCACACAGGTCTTATTGTAGGTTTTATCATGCGCTGACTCATATTATACATATGGATATTTATTTTCCTTAATTTTCATTTTAGGATCTGCAGAGAGGACTGAATGTCCAAAGTCAACAGTCAAACAAGATCACTCAACAGATAAATACTTGCACCTGGTCTCCATAGGAACCAGAGAGAAGATGTTAGAGATCTGGGCACATACTTGTACAAGCTCACTGCTTTTCCGGTATGTGACCTCAAACATAAAGCATATGAAGTATTTTAAAATTCCAATCTTATATTAACCCACTTAGTCTGGAGACACCAGAAATGGTAATTGGCAAACAGTGCAGGTCCAGATCAGAATCTGCATAATGCAGCATCTGATTAGGGATTCTACTGTTTGCTAATAGTTTAGCCATTTTTCTCTAGGAATATCTAAAATTGAAATTTGACTCTTCCAATATATAGTGTGGGAGAGTTTATTCAGTCTAAAAGGGGTTAATTGATGACAGATAACAGTGATCATAGTGAATGTAAAGAGAACAATACTCGGGGAATGGATACACTTTTAGGGAAGGTAACTCCATTTTACTCTATCGAAATGTTTTTGCCTCCTTTCTACGGTCAGTGATTCTAGAAGAGCAGTTGTCAGTTTCTGGCAAAAGAATGTGCATAAATACTGGTTAACTGCTTAGAGGTCTAAGCCTGCCCAGGAAAAAGTGGGGTTGGGTAAACTGGCTGGCTTGACATGAAAATGCACCTAAGGCATAGCTCCAGGTAAGAGGGGGTATCTAAGTAATATTCTTTTTATTTCTCCACAAAAACATGTTGCCGGTACCCATTAGAATGCAGAGGTGCTTCTAATGGGTACCAAAACAGATTATTTGTGAAGAAATAAGAAAAATATTATTACTTTTCGGTTGAAAAAAAAAAGCCCAAAGAGAGCAAATGTTTTCCTTTAGAGTAGACACCTTTTCTGAGGGTCTTGGTATGCAGGAAAGCATACAGGAAGTCACAAAAGTTGTTTCCCTGGTAAAAAAAATGGCAGAAATCTACTAAGTGTATCAAATCCTGTTAAAGGGGTCTTAATTCTTTCCCCTCTAGTGGTGACTTTTGTCGTCTGCTGATGACCTTTGCAAAGCAAATAGTTTGGAACCAGATCAGGCCCGACAAAACATCGGGCCTGATCTGGATCCAAACTGTTTTACATTCTGATAGTATTCCTAAAAGATTTTTTTGAATAATAAGTTAATTAAAAAAAAAAAATCTGCAGACCACAAAAAAACATGCAAAAATTACCCAGCATGCAAAAAGTTAAAAATGCACCCAAATTAAAATGCACAAATAAGCCTTTCCCATCACACTGTCAAATTTTGATGCAGCAGATATTTAGTGTTTTTCAGTACCAGAAAATCGCATTATGAAAACCTGCCTATTCAAGTATACTGAAAAGCTAACCAGCAACAAATGAAAATTTTCAGTAAAAAAAATCCAATATTTTTCATATTTCTGCTCAAAACATAGATTGTGGGTACTCGTTAGAACTGCCTCATCGAGGCAGTTCTAATGAGTACCCACAATCTATGTTTTCGAGGCAGTTCTAACGAGTACCCACAATCTATGTTTTGAGCAGAAATAAGAAAAATAATGCATACCCCTGTAAACCCCAGTTTTTCTATATAAAAGTGGGGTTTAAGGGGGTCAAAATTTTATAGGCATGTTTTCGTGATGGTTGTTATAGGGAGGTAGTAGTTGTAGAGAGGTGACTCTGAGTGGAGGTTCCGCAATGTTTAGCGCTTACCCATTCTCTGAGCTAATTCAGCATGCAATAAATTGATGTTATGTTTTACATTATATTTTCAGACTGACAAGTGAAGTTTGTCAGACAGGTCTTGTAGTGCAGGAAGCTGAATTGAAGGGAATTATCTCCCCAAATACCTGGCAGCATCTGATCTTCAGTTATGTTGAAAGTCTAGATGGCAGCACTCTCACTGGAACTGTAAGTTTCACTCATGTATATTTGTTCTGCTTTCAATAGAGTGCTGTTCTGTGGTGTCTCATCATGAAAACATGCCTATATAATTTTGACCCTCTTAAACCCCACTTTTATATAGTAAAACTGGGGTTTACAGGGGTAGACATTATTTTTCTTGTTTCGCTAAAAAGACATAGATTGTGTTTACTCATTAGAACTGCCTCACTGAGGCAGTTCTAATGAGTACCCACAATCTGTGTTTTGAGAAGAAATATGAAAAAAATATCAGAATTTTTTATCTGAAAATTTTCCTTTTTTGGCTGTAAAATTTTCAGTATATTTTAATAGGCGTGTTCTGGTAATGATTTTGTGTCTTTTTAACCTTATTCACCTTGGGAAGGCTGTGTTCCTTGTTTGTAGCTTTTTCTGGGTATCCCTATATTTGTATTATCTCATCATCATCATATCATAAACAGATTATTGATTGATGTGCAGGTACAGAGGCAACATCCACATCAGTGGGCCCCATTCCAGATAACTGGCTTGCTGCATGCATGGCAGATCTCACACCAGATCTCCATATATTTCTGTCATGAGGGTTGATAGCCAAGAGCTTCCAGTCTCTGCACTCCCTCTCTTTCAGCTGCTCCCATGTCATCTTGGGCCTCCCAGGCTTTGGGGAAACATGTATACAGGGAAAGTGAAGACCTAGGCTAGCTTCTGCATGCTCAAAGTCTGGCCAGTGTCTCCCCTGTTCACTTAATCAGTATAGGGACCTTGTATAATACATGTGGCAGTTACTATGGACCCTGACTATAATGCATGTGTATACTGTAACTAACTAATGTGCTTTGGACATCGTTTGGAAAGAAATTTTTGCATGGAGCTTTATTCTGAATGTAAAATTTTATTTGTGATTGACAGTATCCAATTAGAAACCGTTTGTGTTTTCTGTTTTCGTGTGGTTTGTTTTCAAATATTTATCTTAGAATTAATTTTACAGCCAAAATTGGGTCTGGTTTATGCATTGCCTGGAATATATTGAATTTTAAAGGCTCCTTATTTCTCAAAAATCAACATTTTATTAGCCAAGAAAGGTTTAATAAATTGATATGTGGTATTAATACAATCATAAAATGTGGTATCTGAGAGCCTGTAAAGTTTCAGTTAGTCTCTTGTTCTTGAAATGAAATGATTTTTTATTGTATCACTAAATTAATGTTGCCAACATTAATCCAGAGATACGATAAAAAATCATTTCATTTATTATCCAGTTCAAAAACGAGAGACTAACCGAAATTTTACAGACTGTCAGATGCCACATTTTATGATCGTATTAATACTATATATCAATTTATTACACCTTTCTTGGATAAAAAATGTCTATTTTTGAGGAATATGGAGCCTTTAAGAAAAAAAAAAAAAAAAATAGAATTTTGTTTTTGCTTTTCTCCGTTGATTTTTGATGTTCCATATAACAATAATGTGAAAACTTCAGAAATGTTGAACATGTAGAACTTGTTGAAAACCTGCCACAAAGCATCTACCCTACAGGTTTTTGCATACTTTGCAATCATTTTTACCACAGGACAAAAATGAAAATATTGTATTGTTTTAAAACAGATGAATAGAATAAATTTTTTTGGTCTGTTGGTACCATATTATACGTAAGTATTTCGACAGGAAAAAATTATTAAATTTCTAGCTGTCTCAATACACAGACCCATGAAAAATAATTATTTTGTCAGGTGTCCCAATACTTAGGTCCAGTAGTTGAAAATGGCATGGATTATAGATGAAAATTTGTCATATTTGTGTTCATTGTTTTGTGTGTCTCGTTAACCTGTCTATTGTTAATATTGTTGAAAGTGTCCAAGTGAAAAAGATACTCACATACTGCTTCCCCGCTTTATTGGTTGTTTGCGTGTAACGGATATCGCAAATGCGAGTACAATCTACCTGTTCTAAAATTACTGCCAGTACATCACGCAATGACGTTATTATTGGGGTCGTCTCAATGATGTTTTGGGGTTCATCTCTACAGTGTTTTAGGGCTCACATCATTCTGTTGAATTTCTTTTTATTATTATTATCATTATTACTATTATTATTATTATTATTATTATTATATATTCATAGTTTTTTTTTTTTTTTTTTTTTTGGTAGTAATTGATGCACTTGAGTTGCAAATTAAAACATGTGGCATGTCACATGACAACCACTTGCGGTAATTTTAAATGGCGACACTTCCAGACATGCAAATGCATGCATGTTTTTGTATGTTTTTGTGTTTGCAGATTTCTTGTATGAATTTCAGATTAATATTCTCAAAGAAAGGTTTTATTTATTTTCTTCTTTCTAACCAGCCTGCCGTAGGAAACCCCCTGTTGAATGCTTAGACATAAAATATTGTGTGACATTGCTTGTAAGCAAAACAAAACACAGACGGAGAAAAGGTTTTACCCTGTTCAATAGATTAATTTTTTCACCCAAATGCGCTGTCCCATTTCATATGGTACAAAAAATTACTGAAAATTTTGGCAATTTTTGATATGTCCCAATTCTTAGGGTGATGAAAAATAATTATTTTTACAATTTGTAAGGTTGTCTCAATACTTTAGGTGTCCCAATACTTAGGTATGTTACGGTAGTTACAACAAAAGCTTTGCATGACAAAGGTTTTCAAATTCACTGCTTTTGAGTAAAGCCCCATGCAGGAGAAACAACTATCTAAAGGGGGTGGTCGGGTGAGATTGTCTTACAGTTGGGCAAGGTCTGCTATCCTTGTAGCAGGTAAGGGTAGAGGGGCAATGTCTAATATTCTGTTTCTTCACTTTCATTCCTGTTTCTCTTTCTTCCCTTTCCCTCTCTTTCATTTCCTCTTCTATCTCTTCTATCTCTTTTCTTCTTTTCTCTAGGAGATGACACAGAAAATGACCCACAAGGGTTGACATGTTGTTAAGCCCCAACTCAATCATCAACTAACTAAAGGATGTTCAAAGTAGAATTTTGATCATTGCAGTTTTCATGTGGGAAAGTGTTTGTTTTTCTGCAGCAAGCCTAATGCTTTTAGTTAAATTGTATGCAAATAAACGGAAATATTTATAAGTCAGAATCTAAAAATATAATGTATACAAATCTTATTCAGGGCAATGTTCCTATGATAATTTTATTGAGACAATTTTAATGAGATTTGTTTTTCATTAGAATTCTATAACAGAGATGACTTTAACATGTTTGCATGATGGATAAAAACTTTGGTAGACATTTTAAAGTTTTATTTTATTTTTTTTTTTCTCAGAAAGTAAAGTTTGACATTTCATGCAAATGGTCTCCAATGGAGACCATTTGCATGAACTGTTAAATTTTTTTTTTCAGGGAACAATCAGAAAAAATATCATCAGTTTGTTATCTGTGGAATTTGCAAGGAGATCACAAAACTACGGTAGTCCTGATTACATCCAAATATTTTTTGTGAACAAAAGAAAAAAAAAAACAACATTAATATGAAATTCAGCAATATTTGCATTTATATTTTTTCCTAGGCTAATCTGGTAATAGATGGTTGGCAAGACCACACATTTGGACTGGACCATCCATTCTCTGCCATCGTACCCCGACACAAGTCCAGCCATCTTCACCCACAGCTATTTATAGGACATGCAGTGAAAGACATAGCCATGAATCAGAGGGGCACATGGTCATTGGGGTCCCTGATGTTAATGAAAGGTTTGTCTTTACATCTTTTTGGCTACGTCATTGCTCCAGATGCAGTAGTGAGCTGTGTTCATTGGTTGTTACTTTTGTGTTTTTGTATAATTTTTTTTAACCCTTATATCTCTGTTTTGTTTATTTGCAGTATCCAGTTTAAAACCTTAATTTTCAGTAGCCACAACTCATTGAGAGAAATTGTAAGCTGATTTCTGATAGGTCAAAATGTATACAGAGCTATGTTTTTGAGTTTTGTAGACCAATTGTATCAGTGCTTTTATGCGACACTCTGGAAATGTACCTGTAGAAGTAGTTTGCTTTGGGTCAACACTGCTTTCTGAGGCCTGTGTATCTGAATATGAAGGGTGAACATGGTATCAACTTTTCGGTGCTATACATGTAGAAGATTGTATACATTTATTTCAGGTGCAAATATTCTGAAGGAGACATGCTTCCACCTATACAATCTCGGTCCAAATGTTGAATCTATCCTGAAGTGTGACTGCTCGGAGGAATCGATGTCATATGCTCCTCGACTTCATAAAAACACAATCTTACATTCCAAGATACCACATGATGCCTTAGTTGGCCTGAGAAAACTTGATCTGACAGAACTTAGGGTAGGTTCCAAGTGAACAATTCCCATAACAAATATGTGGGCTACGTATGATCTCATCAGGTTAACATTTTCATACATAGTAAAAACAGGGTATGGAGGGACCTGTATTATTTGGCAGAGTTTTGCAGTTTTAAAAACAGCTTTCCGGTGTGTTTTATTTTTGAAACCATTTTTTACTGCGTAAATCTATCTTAACCCTTCTCATGCTGAACCAGGATATACCCTGCATTTGCAAACTGTGTTCTTCAGAAGCCAACTGACCTGGATCTGCACTGTTTGTCATTATGTGAATTTATAGCAATTTGGATCAAGTAATCTGATTGGCTGAAAATTAGAAGTGGGCGTGGCAGTTTAATTTATTCAGCATGACAAGGTAATTTGCTTATCAGCTAAAATATTCTTCATTTCCATTATTATGTGATGAAAAAGCCACTGCTTACATAGCTTCAGGTAAGAGGAGTACCAAGGTAAGTATTTTTTCAAATTTCTCCATAGAAACATCTGTTTTGGGTACTCATTTGAAGCAGTGAGTACCCACAAGGTACATTTTTTAGAGAAGTAGGACAAATATTAATACTTTTTGGTGGGAAAAGCACCTTATCTGTAGCCATGGCAGTAAAATACTAAGGCTTTTTTATGAAAAGGAATATATCTCAAACAGAGCTAATGAAATAATCGAACTCCATATAGGGTGTATATGGATGTATATGGAGTCACTGAATTTGGTTGTTCTATAGATATGGATGTTCCAGAGAGATATATGACCCAGTTGTTCAAAACTAACAATGTCGTTAGTTAACATATTGTTAAAACTTTTATCATTGAATATGGCATACACGCTAATATTTTTGCTGAAAAAAATGTGAGTAGCTTCAAAAGCTACTCACATTTTTTCAGCAAAAATACATGTGAACTAGATATTGTTCTTACTAGCACAGTTAAAATTTTGACCACTAATGAGCTCGTAAAGCTAACAATGCTTTGAACAACAGGGCCCTGTTCACATCACGAAAACATACCTATATAATGCTGACCCCCTTAAACCCCACTTATATATAGTAAAACTGGGGTTTACAGGGGTATACATTATTTTTCTTATTTCTGCTCAAAAACATACATTGTGGGTACTCGTTAGAACCGCCTCGATGAGGCGGTTCTAACCAGTACCCACAATCTATGTTTTGAGCAGAAATATGAAAAATATCAGAATTTTTTATCTGAAAATTGCCATTTTTGGGTGGCAAAATTTTCTGTGTATTTGAATAGGCGTGTTTTCGTAATGAGTAGTAATAAGCTGTTCAGTAGTAATTAGCTGTTCAGTAGTAATTAGTTAACTGTTTATTCTGTTGTGTAGGTGAACAGCACTGATTCAGGCCAAAATTCACAGATGGGCAGTCTGTCTGGCAGTTTTACAGTTTCTGACATGTCTGACTGGCACAGTTAGTAGATAGTTGCATTCGGATTGGGATGTGGGTTTGATCCCTGTCATATTTTAGACTTCTTAAAATCAGTACTATCTGTTCTTTGACTTGGCACTCATCATATAAAAAGAAATTAAATAAATGAAATAAAAAAAAAAATAAAAAAATAAAAAAATAAATAAATAAATAAAATAAAATGCCATCTGCTGCATACATGTATTTGTTTATCACTTTTTGGGTTAAACATCAAATTTTTCATGTTTGCTCAGGAAAGATGGTATTTTTCCATAGATGAGCCTAAAGTATCCTTTAGTAAAGTTTCTCTTTCCTTTTTATTTCAGAGCTCATTATTGCTAACTTACTCTAGTAAACAAGAGAAGACTGTCTGTGTATATATGCCACTTGTTAAAGGTAAGAAAATCACTCCTTACAGCCTGTGTCATAATCATGATGAAAAGCATGTGTTTTCGTTTTATGAAATTAAGAATATTAGCTCAGTGCACAAAATTCACTGTCATATGGACTCAGTCTGTCTTTAAAAAAAAAATTTAAAAGAAAATCAGGCTTCTGAAGTGCAGTCAACTCTACAGCGATCCATGTTGATATTCAGTAACACTAATTATTTAAGCATAATTGATCGTAATATCAACAATAATTAGAATATGTATGGTCTTTGCATTTTTGGTGAAAGACAGTGTTAAAATGGACATCTTTGGCACCCTTAATGGTTATAAGCTGCAATACAAACTTTTCATAATTTTGCCATAAGTCCAACTAATGCTACATTCTCAGCTATGTGCATATTAGCATATTATTAATCGGCCTCGGTGGCTCAGTTGGATGCGCCGTCCGACTGGAAACCAGGAGGTTGCGGGTTCAACCCCTGCCGAGGTCGGCAACATCCTTTCTTGGAGATTGATCATGAAATATTTTCTACGGTCATTCTCTCCCTTCGCTGATTCAAGAAGGGCAGTTGTCAGTTTCTGGCGAAAGAATGTGCACAATACTGGTTAACCACTTAGAGGACTAAGCCTGCCCAGTAAGCGTGTGGTTAGGTAAACTGACCGCGCTCGACATGACCCCATTGAGTTGACTGGGCCGTAAAACCTCAACACAAACAAACAAACCATATTATTAACACAGGTTGGTGCCCTTGAAAATACTTTAAATGGAATGTACCATGATAATATTAACCCTAGTCCTGCTGAGCCCAGATATGTCCTGCCTTTGCAAACAGTGTAGATCCAGATCAGTTGGCTTCTGAAGAAGCCAACTGATCTGGATCTGCACTGTTTGCCATTAAGTATGCGAATTTATATTAACAATCTTGAAAATACTTTAAATGGAATGTACCATGATAATATTAACCCTAGTCCTGCTGAGCCCAGATATGTCCTGCCTTTGCAAACAGTGTAGATCCAGATCAGTTGGCTTCTGAAGAAGCCAACTGATCTGGATCTGCACTGTTTGCCATTAAGTATGCGAATTTATATTAACAATCTGAATCAAGTAATCTGATTGGCTGAAAATTAGAAATGAGTGTGGCATCTTTATTTATTCAGCAGGACAAGGGTTAAGTATTGTGATGCAGCATCTGATCAGGATCTATACTGTTTTCCCCTCACCCAGCCATTTTGGACACACCAGTAGGTAGTAGAATGAGATTTTTTAATGTTAAGACATATATGATAAGGAGTTAAGGTGTTCCAACATTTAGACTTTAGAGCAAATATGTTTTTCTTTTTTTTTTTGAATTTTTCATTTGCAAACATACTTTGGCTTGCTTGTAAATTAAAAAAAAAAAAAAAAAAAAAAATAAAATAAAACATTTACAATTACTATTCAGTATTTAAGCTGAATATTTGAATAGACATGCCTGAGCAGTCAGTGTAGACCCAGATCTGACTGTTCAAAAGATCAGTTGAATCACCATATGCCGTTGAGTCACAGCTGAACGCACAATACCATGTAGTAAAATCAACTTATTCAAATTTTATGATCAGAATGGTAAGGAGCTAGAGGGAAAAGCAAGGTTGACAAAGAATACATCTGAAATGAAAAATCTTGACAAACCACACCTTTGGATGCAAATTTGATCAAAATTGCCAAAAAAAAAAACAAAAAATAATAATAATAATAATTGTGTTAAAAGATTTTAAGTATTTTGTCAAATGCACTGCCATTTTGAATATTTAATGAGATTCTGAACATTTAGAAATATTAAATAAAAACAAAGAGGTAGAATATTGTTGCAAGATTATATTTTTTAGGTTTTGCATATTTAATTGAGGCTTGATGATGTCACAAAGCCTCATTAAATTTTCAAAGTAACGGCACTCATAAAAGCAATTTTGAAATCTTCAAATCTTGATCTTACTCATTTTTTTTTTTATCTTATTTTGATGAAATTTATATCAAAATGCATGGTTTGTCAAGCTTATCTATTGCAGATGAATTTTTTGCCAGCTTTGGTTTTCCCTTTAAACCCCCACCTGTTCTATAAAAGGATGTAGGCGGGGCTTATTTCAAAATGGTGCAGGACTTTTACATTTTGTTACTTGCAGAAACTTTATCAATAAAAATAAAAGAACTAGAAAACCTTCATACACAAAATTTGTTTTGCTAGAAGGCATGTCTTTGCTTTATACATTGACATTAAAATATTGTGTTATGAAAGAATATTAAATGAGCAAGCTGAATAAAATAACCTGAAAGTGCTGAGAAATTCAAACTAGATATAACCTTTAACCTTGGTCATGTGATGTAAACATAGCAACCTGGAGTGTAGAGTACAAACACTGTCCACTTGTAAGATGGCAGTCACAGTAAATGCAGATAAAATTATTATCCTATCTTTGATTCCTTCAGAGAAAATTGCACTCATATTCCATGATTCAAAAAGAACAGTATTTAAACCATTATTAATAGGCATTTATAGAAGCTTATGCAATCTGCATACATGCAGGGAGATATTTTAAGTAGTCAGTTACAATTTTATTCCAGCAATGGAAATTTCACTAAAACATGTAATATATTGAGAATTCTGTTTCTTTAAACCAAGTAAAATATAGTAAACAAATTATATCATTTAGCCACTGTTTGCTGGGTACAATTTATTAAAAGTCACAACCATTTGTGCTCCATGTAAGCCAGGCATGTAAGGCACAAGTTTAAATCTTATTTGCCATGTTCATACCTAGTAGTGAGTAAATACATTATTTTGTAGAGACCCAAGGTAAACATATAAACAGCTGACCAGTAATCAGTAAGCCCCGCCCACATTTTCTGGTGGTAGCTGCTACCGCAAATGCCAGTTTAAGATGTCTAAATATTTAGGGTGAATAGACAAATGAATATATATATAAGCCGTTTTGGGGTGAATGGATAATGGATACACCTGGAGATTTTCCTGCCGTTTTTCAGAAGGACATAATATTTTTTCAGTAAGGACTTGGCTTTGAAGAAATAAAGATGAGACAAATACATCAGAAATGGGAATAAATTAATTTTTGAATACATTACCATATTTAACATAAGTATTGGGACACATATGAATGATCAAACAGTGTAGATCCAGATCAGATGCTGCAGAATGCAGCATCTGATCAGGGTCTACACTGTTTGCCATTCATCCAGCAGTTCTAGACACATCACTAGGTAGTAAAATGGAAATTTAGCACAGATATGGTAAGGAGTTTAGGTGTGCCAATATTTGGGGTAAATATGGTAATTCTGAATTATTTAATATTCAGGTACGCAGGGCCATACAAACGTAAATGTAGATACAGAATCCTACATGTTAACACAGCAGCCTAGATTGATGACCCCTGTAGTTCAAGGTGATATCATGCCAAAGGTCAGCTCCACCCTGGAGAAGTCTATTGAAGAGACGGGAGGAGTGGCAGCCATCTTGTTTCTTGTGGCCAAGGTAGGAACATCCTGTGGTAGTAGTGGTGTATATTATCAGTGTGAGAAAATTATGATATTATTTGCCAAATTTCCCTTATTTTCTCTTTTTCATAAATCCAGATAAGACTGGTATTAGGTACTTATTTGTTTCACTGAGGTGCTTCTAATGAGTACCCACATTTTTCTTTTCTTGGAGAAATAACAAAATATTAATTATTTTTTTTGAAAAGTGCCTTATCTGGAGTTATGCTTAATGGTTCCCTAGTATGAGCAGGGATATGATAGAATTTCTTTTGTATTTTAAAATGTACTAGTAATGTCTAGAAGACTATAAGAAGTGAAAGGGCAATAGCCTGTGCAGCTTTTACATCTCTACAGATTTGTCATAGTCAAAATGCTTACAGCTGTACATGATGCATGCAGAATCTAACATGACATTGCTAGGGACTGATTCATATTCCCACTTTTCATGCTTACTAAAAGTTATACATGTACATGTGTATCAAGGCTTGATAAATAATTTGTTTGTTTGTTTGTTTGTCAAAACTAAAGTAGATAAATGAAAAAAAAAATCTTTTTATAGCCTAAGTATTGAGACAGACAGGCCTGAACAAACAGTGTATTCTTTTTTTCCAAGGCAAACTCAATGGATATTGTTAAAATGTTGCGACAAGTATGGTCTTAAAGGAGTTAAGGTGTTCCAATTTTTATGTTAATATTCTGTTACAGATCTATGAGAACTGTCATGATGAGATGTGTGTTGCTACGGCTGAAGGGTTGCAGTCTCGGGCTCTCCAAGTCCTCTTTGCCATCATCCATCACTCGGCAAGGTTGGAGCAGGAATATATCAGTATAGGTGGTCATGTCCTGCTTTGTAAAGTCCTGACAAGTTGTAGAAGCACTGTTGGCTACAGCATTTTAAAGGTAATAAACTCTCTTTAGGGGAATTGATACACTTTCAAGGGAGGCAACTCTGTCAGAAATCTTTTACCTCCCTTCTAAAATGGGATCTACTATAAAAGGAAAGAATTTGCTCCCCTTGGGAGCAAATTCTTCCCTTTTAGAGTAGATCCCTTTTCAGAAGGGGCTTCTTGTGCTGGAAAGCAAATAAGAAATAGCAAAAGTTGTCTTCCTTGTACAAAAAGGTGCAAAATCTTCCAAGTTTATCCTGTCCTCTTAAGTCAAACGGATACAGCTTAATAACACTTCGTGCATTTGATTAGGATTGGTCATTGGCATTAATAACAAATGAAACACTGTAAAAATTTTATTACAATTTTGTAATGGGAGATATGTTCTGCTTCCTAGTATTTGAAACTGCCCAAAAAAGAGGACTGTCATCAAAGGAAGGGAGCAAGTTCTTTCCTTTAAGAATAGCCCCTAGTGAAAATGGATGCTGATGTTTCGATATCAGCAAAATCTTTCAGGTGTTTGCATTTCCCTTAACCCTTAAAGGGCTAAGCAAAATTTTAGCAGGTGATTAATTCTTGTTTTATTTATTTATTTTTTTCTATTTTTCAAATACAATAAACAAATAAAGCTTAACAGTTTATACGAATCATCTGCTTAGCAACAGATTTACAAGAAATGTCAAACCTTATTTTCACTGAAAAATAATAATAAACAAATTAGACTGTTGTCTACTATTTGTATGAAACTTAGGAGTTAGGTTTTGTTATTTTTCTAGGTTTTAATGGATGCTGCCACTACTGAATCATTGTTCAAGTATCCCACCGGGTCCGAGAAAATGTCAGTACGTCAGAAGTCGGAGGCTGTGGTTCGGGATGCCTCAGTAATAGAACATCTCATCATGAACTGGAATGTGTGGGAAGGTAGTGACAGTGATATAATGGAGCTGCTATTTCAAGCTTTGGCCAGCCTTGTGAGAGAGGACCACCCATACCAGACATTCAACATCAAACAGTTTCAAGTTGTCAATCTTGTCAGCAAGGTCTTCAAGATTTATCAGGTGAGAAAATCAAACCACCTCAATTTTGAAAACATTAAACTTTTTAGCACCTTTCTTAACTAGAGTCCACATTGTATAGATATGTAAACTCTCTGCAGTTGCAGGGGAAGGGGGCATGTATGTTAGTATTTCTTCTATTTCTTTTTCCTTCACCTTCCTTTGTTTCTTTCTTTCCTCTCCTCTACTAGCTCTTCTTATCCTTTTTTTTTCTGGGAGATGACACAAAACTGCAGCCCACAAGTGTCCATGTGTTCTTTCATGGAGATTGATCATGAAATATTTTCTACAGTCATTCTCTCCTTTTTGCTGATTCAAGAAGGGCAGTTATCAGTTTCTGGCAAAAGAATGTGGGCAAGTACTAGTTAACTGTGTAGCTGACTAAGCCTGCCCAGGAAAAGTGTGGTTAGGTAAAATGACTGCGCTAGACATTACCCTGATGGGTTGACTGGGCCTTAAAAGTAGTTGCGGTCATGGTACCAAAGCCGTAATTCAAAATCATAAATCCATAAACGAATGACGAATCAGAATGTTCAGACCAACAGACATGGACCCCAGAACAAAGGGTGTAATCAGGCGTCCGCGGATAGTAAGCATTACTTGGTAAGCAAGCTTCGCCCACCATGCCCATGGGCCTGAACGAAGGAAATATCGGTAGAAGCGTATGTCCGGGATTTGGGAAGTCTACTTATGGCGCGTCACTGGCAAAAACATCAGAAACAATTCTGGAAACTGCCACATTGTAGGGATTGACTAGATCATGATGTCTCCCATAGAACTTCTTAAGTGTTGCTACCAGTTTGGTTTTTTGAAATCCCTGGCTCAACAACTTTTGAGTGAGCACTTTCCCACGCTCCATGAAGTCCTGATAATTTGAACAAGTTCTGGCATAACGGATTAACTGTGAAACATAAACGCCGTATGCTGGTGCAGAAGGGATATTACTGCTCAGGAAAGGAAAGTTAACGATGGGAAAATTGAAGTCATCCCGTTTGTCGTAAAGCCTAGAAGTAAGCTTTCCATTGTCGATGTAGAGATAACAATCCAAGTATGAGGAGGAGGCTGAAGTCTCCGTTGTTTCCTTTATTTCAAGTTCACGTGGGTAGATGAATTCTAAATACTCTGCAAATTTTGTGTTTTTCAGAGACAATACATCATCTATATATCTGTAGGTGAAATTGAATTGTTGTGCGAGGTGTTTCTTGCCTGCTTGGAGGAGACTTTGTACAAACTCCGCCTCATACGAGTATAAAAACAAGTCGGCAAGTAACGGTGCACAATTAGTACCCATCGGTATGCCGATTGTTTGTTGAAATATCCGACCGCCGAACTCCACAAAAATATTGTCGATTAGATATTCCAGCATCTTAATGACATCTGCATCTGAGTATTTTTGTGGTGCATCAGAGTGATCCCGAATGAAGTATGTGTCTTTGTAGCCAATGACAACATACTGAAATCGACGGTTACCATTCTTGTGGAAGAAACACTGGTTGATAATTGCCTTTAATTTAGATTTCAATTTATCATGAGGAATAGTAGTGTAGAGAGTAGAGAAATCAAAAGATTTTATACTGTTGACGGAATGAAGAGATTGTGCCTTTAGGTTTTCTAAGAGCTCTTTGGAGTTTTTCAGGATCCACATCTGATTAACACCACTTCTGGCATATGCAGTGTCACAATACTTCTGAAGGCCTTCTTTAACTGCGGTTAGTATTCGTGTTAGAATCTGAGAAAGAGGCTTGGTTGAGCACTTAGCTGAACCAGCAATATATCTCTGCATGTACGGATTCTTGTGAAGTTTAGGAATCCAGTACAGTTTGGGAAGGTCAATATCTTCCTCTGGGAGGGAAATTCCAAATGTCAGCATCACCGAATGGTGGTTTTGTAGAATTTCTACCTTGGACATAGCAGTAAGATTATATGTAGGGTTTCCGGTCATGGTACTCATACCAAGCTCTTCCATTAAGCAGTTTATATAGTGTGTTTTGCAAACAAATACAATGTTGTTAGATGCCTTGTCGGCTGGAACAACGACAAACTTCTCATGGATTTCAGCTAACTCAGCAGCAACATCTTGATCGTCAAACACCGATTCATGTCGGCGAGACATGGTTCTGCTGAGTACTGAGACACGTCTGTTTACCAAGGACATTACCGATTTAACCCATTCAGACAGTGTGTCAACTTCTACGTCCTCTTTCTTGGCCCAGCGTCGTGCATACTCTTCAACAGAATCCAATATTAATTTAGAATTCTGTTTCCAAGTAAAAGACCTGGGTTCCCTATATTTAGGGCCTTTGGAAAGAATGTCCCTGAGTTTGCTAATCCTGACTATATTGAGGTCACCTGTTATGACGTGACCGGCTGGAATATAACAGAACTCCGATGCTTTACAGGAACACTCTGAGGGGTTTCGAGTAATGTTCTCAGTATTTAGCTCTTGTTGCACGTTTTTGTAATTGAAAATTTTAGGTGCAATGGGAGACGAATAACTGTAGGAGATGATAGGTGGGCTCTGGTTTTTGAAGTAAGCTGGTATGGTTGAAGTCACTTTCTTATGATTCAGGATATTGCTAATGTTAACGGCGTAAACATTATGTAAAACCAACACAACACAAACATAAACAAAAATTCTAACAAAAGGGGTGTGCCCACGCTTGGATTTCCTTCAAGCTTCGCACGTTATTTGCACAAGTCCCAGCAACTATGAAAGTAAACTTGTTTAGAAGTGTGGGTCTTAGGAGAGCTCCCTGATGTACACCCGTCATAAATGTATACCTGTGTCAAAACCTACCAGTATAAAATCAACAATTCAACATGGTGTCTAATAATTTTCATTGTTTTAGTGAAGGAACTCAATAAAGAATATTTCACTACCATAAAAAGATTTGTATATATTTCTGTAATAATTAAATTAAATTTTGAAAATACAAAACTGGATAAATTTTAGAAAAAAATAAGAAAAACAAGAACTTAAACTTTAAATTTATGTATGTTTTGGTTCTTGTCAACCTATGATTTTTGCATAAAAATATACCACATGTGTCCTCTCCTGATATGTGGAGTTTCATGAAATTTTAAAATCGATAACATGTCAATAAAGTACATGATATGCACTTAGGTCGGTTGAGTGTAAAAATAAAATTTTTTATTGACTAATCAAAGACGTCCCAAATATTCTGAAATTCATCATATAAGTAATAGAAATCAGATTCAAATTATTTTTAACACTCCAGTTCTTGACAAAACAGATTAAATACGAATTGATTATGAAAAGTAGCTGGTGCAGTACACAGACCAAAAGTACTCAGAATTGCATTTAACATCTGTATGGGTCAAGCAATAATTCCCTTATCATTCTTTTAATCAGCATTACTCTTCACTTTAGGTGTAAGCAGAGTGGCCCATTATGTGTCCATATCATTTGTCTCTTTTTGTGACTATAGAATGGACGTCTGAAAGGAAGAAATGCAAATGCCTTTCGTCTGTAAAATATGTATAATTTAAGGTGAGCCATAAAAACGGTATTTTCACTACTAAATTTGTGATTTGCTTTTGTAAACAATCAACAGCAGGGCTTTTTTTATTTTTAGCTCAGTCTTTCATTACTTATGTATCAATTGTTACATCACAGTGGAGTACAGGCATTCCTTATTTTTGTTTAATAACAAACTGAATTAGAGCTCAACAGAAACTTTTATTTCCTTGAGCACATGGCTCATCAGACCACAGTGGATCCGCTGCCAAGAGTAAAGAAATTTAAGTCATCTATACTATCTTAAAATTGTCTTGTAAAACAGTTTTTTATTGCACTCTTTCAAAGGTGTTCCACAGGGCGCAGTTTAATTATCTCTTTGATTTTCCACAGTTTGAAATAACGAGTTGATTCTAAGCAAACTGTTAATACTGGACCCCTAAAACCTGAACCAGAATGAAAAATCAAACATTACATGAATAAAAATCAATTATTTTGTGAATTTTCTCATTTTGGTGTAATTTGGGTTATCATATTTAATGTTCAAAATAAATTTGTTACCAGCGTTTGATTTTTACGAAATTTCGTGAAAATAATCCATATAGGTTTGGCCACATTTTATATTAAAATGATAGGTTGACAAGAACTGGAACCCAGTTTAATTAATGACCAAATTTGTCAGAAAATAATTATGCAGTTGAATTATGGGGACTGCTTAAAACTTATTTAAACATAAAAGCTCCAATGTCATACAAATAAGTAAATATGTGCTGTAAGCATTTTTAGCAGTGACTTACTGTTTTTAATAGCAAATTGGACATCCAAATTATGGGTTACTGGTAGTTGTGGAGTGCGCTTTTCAGGGGTACCCATATATTCAGATGTGATTTTATACAAAACTGTCTATTTAAGCAAGGGAAATAGATAAAGTGGGATAGGTACCTTATGCATAACAGTCATATCCTAGGCAATACTTGTGCTTAATATTATAAGATTCTATCCGTGAGCAGAGTCCTATGTAAATTCGCTATAGGCTGAAACCCTCCCTTTATAAAATTTTTACTGAAATGTTCAATTTTCTGATTTCCTTTATTTTACTTACATTTAGTGAGCCATTTAAGTAATTTATAGCTTCAGTTAAGTTGGATATTCAGATTAATATTATTCTAATTTCTCCACAAATATATATTGTTGGTTCTCATTGAAGTCTTCCTTGCAGTAAGTATCCACATGTTTTCATGGAAAAATAAGACAAAACTACCCACACCATTTGACTGTCAAAAAGCATCTTATCCAGAGCTATATAATTACTTATGTCCCATTATGTTTTTTCTGTCCAGATGATTGGAAACCATCTGAATGTATAGAATGTTTATGTATAGTCCCTATATAACTCTGTGGTAGGGTTTGTTGAATGCTATAACAATATATAGTGCAAAAATATAGCTGTAGAAAGGGGAATATTCAGAAGTGAGGCAAAAAAATCTAAATCGTCAGGGCCCAGTTGTTCAAAACTAATGACATTGATGGTTAACGTACTGTTAAAACTTTGATCATTAAATATGGCGTATTTGCTAATATTTTTGCTGAACAAATGTGAGTAGCAAAAGCTACTCACATTTTTTAGTAAAAATACCTGTAAATTAAACACTGTGCTTACTAGAACAGTTAACAATTTGTCCACTAATGAGCTCGTTAAGCTAACGATACTTTGAACAACTGGGCCCAGGAAGATTTGCAACCTATCTGAAGTTGTGAACTTACACGGAAATAAGTACTTCTGAACAGTGACTTGCTAACATTATCTCCTAACTAGTCCTATAGTGAACATTGTAACAATGAGACTCCATTGGAATCATTTCAGGAAAGAATACAAGACTCTCTCGTTTCTTTACCAGTATCTGTTGGAGAGAGTGCTGTTACTATCATACAGAGTATGATTGGTTCCCCTCCTGACTATCACATGATCATGGATATCTGTGACTTCCTTTTGAATGTCCATCCTGCAGCTAAAACCTACATCAGTCATTCCAAGTCTGGCTTCTACTTCAATCTCTCCTGGGGTAAGTTTACCTGTAAAGAATCATTTAGCCTTTAGGACCAGGTTCATTTAGGAAAAGGAGTATTTGAGTTATGAGTTTAGTTAACATTCTTGAACAAAGGTTACACTCCGTAACTCGATCACCCCTGAGTTTCTGAAATTGGCTCATCCATCTCTGAATTTGGACACATCAATTGTTGCAAGTAGGGGTAAAGTCAACATCAGCAATAGAATGGCAGTGTAGATCATGATGAGATGGCTTGTTACATTTTTTAGAAAAAAAAAATAGGCTTGACATTTCATGTGAATTGTCTGCTAAACAGATTACTCATTTGAAAGGTCAAGTGTTATTTTCTCAAAAAAAAAAAAAAAAAATCAAATTGATAAGAAGTGAGAAAAATATTTGAACTTTAATGTCAGAAAATGTACCTTTGTATTTGGCACTCCGCAAAGATTTAGATCAGCCTGCACATTCATGCAGTCTGATCTGAATCTTTACTGGATGCATTTTGGATAGCCAAGGAGGCAAAGTTTCTTCATGTGGACAATGAAAACTCTGATCAGACTGTGCAAACAGGCAGGCTGATTTGAGCCTTCATTGGGTGCCTATGTCATAAGGTATGTTTTTCATGTTGTATCTCATTTACCTTCATCTCATTTACCTTCATTTTTTTCTCATCAAAATTACAGCAAATCCACATTCTTTTACAGGTATGCCACTGTCTCCACTTTCTAAATGGAAACAAGAACAGAAAATGGTCTTTATGACAAGCACTCCAGTCAAAAGGGCAGCCAGCCAGCCTAGTCACGCAGGTACTTCATCATAAATCTTCATATATGAGCAAAATGAAGCTCAATCCATCATACCCCAATATCCATAATGGAATGGTTCATCTGATTCTGCATAAATGCTTTAGTGCAAACAGTATGGAAAATGTTTAAAAACTTGCAAATAGAACCATGAGTGAAATGGTATGTTCACTCAACATACCATTCTGGTATAGAAGATCGAAAAGATTTCTCTAAATTATCACAATTTGCTTCCTGACCTGCGCCATGATTAACCCTCAATGACTCGAACTACCCATGTCTCAAACAAATTTCCATGGTCCCAATGATGTTCGAGCCATTGAAGTTCGACTGTAGTACCTAGAACCTTTTTTTTTTCATTTAGAAATAAAATATATATTTATCTTGATATAAAGCTCTTATATGAAGCTAGGGATCCTTTTTGCTACCAAAAAGTATTGATATTTTTCTTATTTCTCCAGGGGGTTGGATGAGGCAAAAGTGTGGTGTATCTTGCATCACTGGGGCGTCCAACTGATATTGGCTTACAGTTGGGCAAGGCCTGCTATCCTTGCAGCAGGTAAAGGTAGAGGGAGAATGTTTTTATTTCTTCTGTTTCTACACTTTCATTTGTTTTCCTTTCTCCTCTGTCCCTCTCTTTCATCTCCTCTGCTATCTCTTCTATCTCTCTTCTCCCTTTCTCAGGAGACAACACAAAATGACCCATAAAGGTTGATGTGTTGTTAAATCCCAACTCAATCAAATCTCATTTCTTTTTATAGGTTAAGCTAGATATGTACCCTTCTTACCTGAAACAAGGGATCATCCAGATGCATCTTTAATATCTGAAATTCTGATTCTGTTTGTAGTTCCATCTGAAAGCAAGAGAAACCTGATGCAATCAATGAAATTAGTTGAAAGTGACCCAAGTGAAGGATTTCCGCCATTAGAAATTGAAGAGATCAGGAAGCCTCGTTCTTTTAGTGAACCAATGAAAGTTCCTAGGAATGAGAGCTCTCCAAAACTCGTTGGGACAAAACTAGCAAACAAGGAGTTTCATGAAATTGATAATATTGGTGTAGAGACATCTGATGATTCACAGCATAAAAGCTTGGAATTTGTTATTGGATCATCATTAGAAAAATCATCAAAGTCATCTAAAAGCTTGAATGTATCCAAAGAATCTTCAGAGGAACAAGAAGACATTCCTCTTGGCAGACCCAGAGGACTCACTGTAGATGGGTTATGCAATATTAGAACTAATTGGGATGATTTATACAAGAGAGGAGAATCAGTCCAAGAAGGAAAGGAAAGTGAGAATTGGGAAGTGATTTACAACAGGCTTGAGACTGGTAATGTGGAAAATTGCTCAGATCCAGATGAGCTGATGAGACAAGAATCTTATCCGTCCAGGGAGAATTTGTCCATTAAGTTTGATGAAGGGGATACTGCACTGGCTCAGTCAGAAGAGGGACTTGCAGCCCTATGTGTTGGTAAGTGCTTATATGGACCTTATGTGTTAATCCATTTATGCCTAGCCTTTTTGACCAAAAGGGACAGTGGCAAACAGTGTAGATCCAGACACTGCAGAATGTGGCATCTGATCAGGGTCTACACTGTTTGCACTAACTACAGGAATTTCTATTAAACATAACAATAATAAAAACTAACCAGACACCCTTCTGTTGGAAATGGACCGGTCCAACAAGTTATAGTAGAAGATTCCACCAGGCATAAATGGGTTAAGGGGAAATGGATAAGCCTTGAAGGGAAATAATGCTGACATGGAAATATTTGCTTCTATTTTCATTGGGGTTTACTGGTAAAGAAAAGAATTTTGATCCTCCTGGAATCAAATTCTTTCCTTTAAGATGTCGCAGGGGTGAGTTTACAATAACAACTTCCTGGCTCAAGATTTATAAATCCTTCTTTTTATTTTGACCAAAACGGCATCCTGTAAATAAAACATATAAACATGTGTAACTATAACGTCACATATAAATTACAGAAACAGCACATAATGAAAACAGGACACAAAAATTATATGGACATTTGACATTCTGTATATACATAGACAACTAGCCATATGCAATGAATATATTATAGGATAAACATGTACGCTGATCATCAGTATCATAAATAAAACTTTCAGTCCCAGGTATAACATATTTCACATACTTGTAAATAACTCTGTACTGTTAAAGAGGAGGAATGCATCAAAAATATGAAACAGGCCATGACAAAACCAACAATATGGCATGTGCGCCCAGCGAAGACTCAGATCAGCCTGGGCATCTAATCAGAGTCTCCACTGTGCACTAAGTGGGTAGTTATGGATCCAAGCTCTCTAAATGCGAACAGCAAAGACTCTAATCAGACTGGGCGGATGCCCAGGCTGATCTGAGTCTTTGCTGGGTGCATATGCCATTTTGTAGGTTTTGTCATGCGCTGGCTCATTCATGATATATTGTATCAACTGTTCTAGAATACCTCTGTATGACCAAGACACAGCACTAATAAAAGTATCTGTCAATGCAGAATCATACCTGGCACACAGGATAGTCACTAGTTATCCTTACAGGATAAAATAGGGAATCACTTCCATTTTCCATCCAACAACAATGTAAATATTATGATGACCGTCAGAGGATGAGATAAATCAGAGAGCATGGGCTGGTAGTAAAAATAGTTAACTTTGGTTAGTACACTTTGTCCATCCATTTACATACCCTTTTTTATGTAAAGACTTATTCAGTTGGTTAAAAAGGACACACGTCCACTCAAAAATTTAATCTGAAAGCCAGAAATTGAAAGTAGTGGCGCGTATGATTGAAATGCTGAATTACGAACCAGTTTTACAGAGGTACAACAGTTTATCAAATGAATGTAAAAATTTTAAAGTCCTGATCATGGTCCTGGATACCTATCCTATGTAGAGCCTATGTCATTTAAATTTTTTAATGTAAGTCCAGATATTTGTAATATTCAGCCCACACTCATAACAACCCATAAAATATTGGGTATTGCCTGTGGCAGAGCATCTAGAAACTTAAGGCAGGCAGGACAAGTGTTTATCATTCCACCAGATTGTAGGCAGTGTCTCAACATGCATGACAGAAATATTGTGGGATGTTAAACATTGATTGAAAAATCAAAAAACAAGAAAAAAATATGGAGTATTCAGAGGATAATCACTGGCAGTGGTGAGGAGAAACACATGAATAGCCCTCACATGTTTTTTGGTCCAAAATTTATTCTAAATTATCAGCATTATTCCCATATCTGGGGCTATTTTCCAAGTGGGATTATACATGTACTTGCTTTGTTGACAAAAGACTTTTTTGTTGAGGGTTTATTTTGTTTTAATTTATTGGCAGGGTTGTTAAAGCTGTTGTCATCAGTCATTGAAATGATGCCAGATTCTTTGACTGACAAGGTATTTCAGAAGTCTATTATCAACCCAAAGACACTGATAGTCCTAGCCAACAGTGGTTCACCAGAGATCAGAGCATGTGTCATCAAGGTAAGAACATTACACTGTCCCTGAGGTTATAAAACTTTTTTCATGCACAACTCAGCTAAGCGTGAAATTTCACTTAGTCATAAAAATAAAAATACCAACAATTAAAACTTTTTTCATGCTCAGCTCAGCTGAGCATGCTCAGCTGAGTTGAGCATGAAAGAAGTTTTTAAAAAATTGTCAGTATTGTAAGATTTATAAGCAAAACAAATTTCATGCTCAGCTGAGTTGAGCATGAAAAAAGTTTTATAACCTCGGGGCCTGGATAAGAGGCATATCCATTTATAGCAAAACTTCTAGCTATGTAGAGGTGGTTAACCCTTAAAGCACCAAGAAAACCTGAATCTGAAAATGTCGTCTGTTTATGTTGTCTGCTGCATCTTCTTGCAAACTTTTCAAACATATTTTTTGCATATAGGCAAACAGTGTGGACCAAGATCAGACTGCTCCTCTAATCAGACTGCTCCTAGAGGAGCAGTCTGATCTGGGTCCACACTGTTTGCAACAATGACATTTAAAGTATTCAGCAGAAGACAAAGCAGACGACAATTGTTGTGTTTGGTGTCTTAAGGGTTAAAAGTATAGTAAATTGGCAGTTTGGTAAATAAGAAAATGGCATATGTTGTTGAGAGGTAGCTATTCATATTGGTTCCACTTTACTTTTTCTTATTTCTCCATGAAAACATTTAATTTGAGTACTCACTGAAGAAATTCTACCCACAGCACATGCTTTCATGGACAAAAAAGGATGTCAATAAAATTTAAATAATAACATAATAAAAGATCATTAATTGTTGCTAATGGTGCCTTTTTGAATACACAAGTAAAGTACGGTTGTATACATATTTGTTTCTTGATCAGGTTTTGGCCTCCTATTTAAAGAGAAGCAGCAGTCATCAAACCGATGCCTTCCTGAAGATGGATGGTTTCCAGCTGTTGGCAGCTCAGCTGTTCCAGTACCCCACCCACTCGGATCAGATAGATGAAGCATTATCTTTAGTTCTTCAAAGACCTTTCACATTGGATGATGGGTAATTTTCAGTTCACATGCATTTTTATGAAAAAATTGGTGACCCGTATTTTTTTCTTATCCAAACTATCTCACATTTTAGAGTTATTTCCCTTTTAATAAAATAACATTGAAATATCGTTAGCAAGATATCTCAAAAAGTATGTGAGCTAGAGACTTAATATTTGGTATACTGATTGGGACTAAGAAGGAGATCACCTGATAAATTTTTTCAACAAATTTCATGAACTTTTTATTTGAATTATGACCCTTTGAAATTTCTGGCCATTTAATGTTGTTGCTTTCTTGTGCAAATCATAACTTAAGAAACATGTATGCTAATGTTTTAAAATTTCATATGTGAATTCCTCTTGGACAAATAGGTGGGAAGGAAGTTGGTGGGGCCCTTTGCTTCTGAGCATGTCCCTTTGTAAATTTGGGCCTTTTCCCTTGTCAGCAAAATATCTCAAAAACTGTTGGAGCTAGAGCCTTATAACTTGATGAATAGATTGGTAGTGATGAGAAGATGACCTGATTGACTTTTGAATAAATTCTGAAAAATATTTCAGGAGTTATGGCCCTTTGTAGACTGGGCCATTTTTACTTTGTATTATCTTTAGAGCAAGCATATGGTTGTGGGCATAGTGTTTTACAAACACAGTTTCTAGTTGTGTATTGCAAAGGGAAGTCATGGAGGGGCAGTAGTATTTGGGTACTCTTATTGTCCCCCGCCTTTTCGAAGAAAAGTGGAGGGACACTGTTTTGGGTTTTGCGTGGGGCGTGGTGCGTGGCGCGTGGTGCGTGGCGAGTGGCGCGTGGTGCGTGGTTCCGAGTTTTTAGTAGGTACTTTGTCCCCTTAACTCCTCCCACAGTTTATGTCCGATCCTTTTGAAACTTTACAGGTGTTTTAAGGATGGTCTGAAGATATGCATGTGGTTTTTTCAGAATCCTGAAATAATTTTTTATCACTTTTTCTGCATTTTTAACTTAGACATTTTTTGAGTTCTAATATTACAGAAGTCTATAGGGAGTAGGTACCTTGTCCCCTTAACTCCTCCCACAGTTTTTGACCGATCGTTTTGAAACTTTACATGGGCTTTTAGGATGGCCTGAAGATATGCATGTGGTTTTTTCAGAATCCTGAAATAATTTTTTATCACTTTTTCCGCATTTTTAACTTAGACATTTTTTGAGTTCTAATACTACAGAAGTGTATAAGGAGCAGGTACCTTGTCCCCTTAACTCCTCCCACAGTTTTTGGCCGATTGTTTTAAAACTTTACAGGTGTTTTAAGGATGGCCTGAAGATATGCATGTGGTTTTTTCAGAACCCTGAAATAATTTTTTATCACTTTTTCCGCATTTTTAACTTAGTCATTTTTCGAGTTCTAATACTACAGAAGTGTATAGGGAGTAGGTAGCTTGTCCCCTTAACTCCTCCCACAGTTTTTGGCCGATCCTTTTGAAACTTTCTGTGGGCTTTCAGGATGGCCTGAAGATATGCATGTGGTTTTTTCAGAATCCTGAAATAATTTTTTATTACTTTTTCCGCATTTTTAACTTAGACATTTTTTGAGTTCTAATACTACAGGAGTATATAGGGAGCAGGTACCTTGTCCCCTTAACTCCTCCCACAGTTTTTGGCCGATCCTTTTGAAACTTTACAGGTGCTTTAAGGATGGTCTGAAGATATGCATGTGGTTTTTTCAGAATCCTGAAATAATTTTTTATCACTTTTAACACGTTTTGAACTTAGACATTTTTTGAGTTCTAATATTACAGAAGTCTATAAGCAGTAGGTACCTTGTCCCCTTAACTCCTCCCACAGTTTTTGGCCGATCCTTTTGAAACTTTACGTGGGCTTTTAGGATGGCCTGAAAATATGCAGGTGGATTTTTCAGAATCCTGAAATTTTTTTTTATTACTTTTTCCGCATTTTTAACTTAGACATTTTTTGAGTTCTAATATTGCAGAAGTGTATAGGGTGCAGACACCTTGTCCCCTTAACTCCTCCCACAGTTTTTGTCCGATCCTTTTGAAACTTTACAAGGGCTTTTAGGATGGCCTGAAGATATGCATGTGGTTTTTTCAGAATCCTGAAATAATTTTTTACCACTTTTTCTGCATTTTTAACTTAGACATTTTTTGAGTTCTAATACTACAGAAGCGTATAGGGAGTAGGTACCTTGATCCTGTAACTCCTACCACAGTTTTAAGCCGATCCTTTGAAACTTTACAGGTGCTTTAAGGATGGTCTGAAGATATGCATGTGGTTTTTTTCAGAATCTTGAAATTATTTTTTATCACTGGTTTCCTGCTTCAATACTTAGGTATTTGATACAGGACCAGTGGTCCTCTGGTTAACTTTACCATTTTTAACACCTCAAATAAAAATAAGGCGGGGGACATAAATTCCCCATGGAATTTGCTTGTTGACATTTCAGGGTGAAAATTACCATTAAAAAAATCAATAAACTTGATCTTATTACTTAAAATAATGGCAAGAAATCTTTTATGGTAGATGTTCTAAAGATTTAAACAGTAAAATCTTACTCTTAAAACTTTTGCAGAAAAAATTGAAGGAAGTTACTAATTTTGCAAAGGAATGTAATTTAAAACAATTCTTCATGTTTAATTTTGATTTAATGTTTTGTTTTAGTCTTGAGGCAGTGATGTCTGTGTACTTTTGACATATTTCTAGCTTAATCATTTGTATTGATCCTGCAGAAATTTCGAGACAACATTGTTTTATGATGTGTGAGTTGCTAGGTTACAGTTTTCATTGACCTTACTGCTAAATACAGTTGCTAGGTTATAATTTTCTGATGAAGTTGACTTTTTTTGATTGACCTAGACTTCTAAAAACAGTTGCTAGGTTACAATTTTTAGATAATGTTGACTTTTCTAAAAATAATGGACACATGTCCATTATTAGCTCACCTGAGCCGAAGGCTCAAGGTGAGGTATTGTGAGCACTCACCGTCCGTCGTCGTCATTGTCGGCGTCGTCGTCGTCGTCCGTCCGTCCACAATCTTTAAACAACATCTCCTCCAAAACCACTGATTGGAATTTGACCAAACTTCACAGGAATGATCCTTGGTTGGTCCTCTTTCAAAGTTGTTCAAATGGTTCTGGTCCGTTGCATATCTAGGTCACAGGAGCTAAAAATAGATTTTTTAACTAAAAACTTAAAAAAATCTTCTTGTCAGAAATCACTGGACCGATTTCAATATAATTTTGCAGAAATGTTCCTTTGGTGATCCTCTACAAAGATTGTTCAAGCCATTTGGATTCGTCAAAAAACATGGCCGCCAGGGGGCGGGGTTTATTTTCTCTATATGTCTATATAGAAAACTTTAAAAATCTTCTTGTCAGAAACCACTGGACCAATTTCAATATAATTTTGCAGAAATGTTCCTTTGGTGATCCTCTACCAAGATTGTTCAAGCCATTTGAATTCATCAAAAAACATGGCCGCCAGGGGGCGGGGCTTATTTTCCCTATATATCTATATAGAAAACTTTAAAAATCTTCTTGTCAGGAACCACAGGACTGATTTCAATATAATTTCGCAGAAATGTTCCTTTGGTGATCCTCTAGGAAGATTGTTCAAGCCATTTGGATTCGTCAAAAAACATGGCCGCCAGGGGGCGGGGCTTATTTTCCTTATATATCTGTATAGAAAACTTTAAAAATCTTCTTGTCAGAAACCACTGGACAGATTTCAATATAATTTTGCAGAAATGTTCCTTTGGTGATCCTCTACCAAGAATGTTCAAGCCATTTGGATTCGTCAAAAAACATGGCCACCAGGGGGCGGGGCTTATTTTCCCTATATATCTATATAGAAAACTTTAAAAATCTTCTTGTCATAAATGACTGGACAGATTTCAATATAACTTGGCGGAAATGTTTCCTTAGTGACCCTCTATCAAGATTGTTCAAGCCGTCATGATTTGTCAAAAAACATGGCGGCTAGTGGGGTGCGGGGCTTATTTTCCATGTATATCTATATAGAAAACTTGAAAAAATCTTGTCGTCAGAAACCACAGGACTGATTTCAATATAACTTCGCAGAAATGTTTCCTTGGGGACCCTTTACCAAGATTGTTCAAGCCGTTATGATTTGTCAAAAAACATGGCCGCTAAGGGGCGGGGCTTATTTTCCTATATATCTATATAGAAAATTTTAATAGTCTTTTCAGAAACCACTTGACTGATTTCAATATAATATTGCAGGAATGTTTCTTATGTAACCCTCTATCAAGATTGTTCAAGCCGTCATGATTCGTCAAAAAACATGGCCGCCAGGGGTCGGGGCTTATTTTCCTTATATATTTATATAGAAAACTTTAAAACTCTTCTTGTCAGAAACCACTGAACTGATTTCATTATAACTTTGCAGAAATGTTTCCTTGGTGACCCTCTATTAAGATTGTTCAGGTAATCATGATTCGTGAAAAACATGCTGCCAGGGGCAGGGCTAATTTTCCCTATATATCTATATATAAAACTTTAAAAATCTTCTTTTCAGAAACCAATGGACCGATTTCAAAACAACTTGGCAGGAATGTTTCTTTGGTGACCCTCTACAAAGATTGTTCAGGCAGTCATGATTCATCAAAAAACATGGCCGCTAGGGGGTGGGGCTTATTTACCCTATATATCTATATAGAAAATTTTAATAGTCTTTTCAGAAACCACTTGACCGATTTCAATGTAACATTGCAGGAATGTTTCTTATGTAACCCTCTATCAAGCTTGTTCAAGCCGTCATGATTCGTCAAAAAACATGGCCGCCAGGGGTCGGGGCTTATTTTCCTTATATATCTATATAGAAAACTTTAAAACTCTTCTTGTCAGAAACCACTGAACCCATTTCATTATAACTTTGCAGAAATGTTTCCTTGGTGACCCTCTACTAAGATTGTTCAAGTTATCATGATTCGTCAAAAACATGGCTGCCGGGGGCGGGGCTTATTTTCCCTATATATCTATATATAAAACTTTAAAAATCTTCTTTTCAGAAACCAATGGACCGATTTCAATACAACTTGGCAGGAATGTTTCTTTGGTGACCCTCTACAAAGATTGTTCAGGCCGTCATGATTCATGAAAAAACATGGCCACTAGGGGGCGGGGCTTATTTTCCCTATATATCTATATAGAAAACTTTAAAAATCTTCTCGTAAGAAACAGTTGGACTGAGTTCAATGTAACTTGGGAGGAATGTTGCTTTGGTGACCTTCTACCAAGATTGTTCAAGCCTTCATGATACGTCAAAAACCATGGCCCCAAGGGGGGCGGGGCTTATTTTTCGTATATATCTGCATAGAAAACTTTAAAATTCTTCTTGTCACATACCCCGTGACCGATTTCAATATTACTTGGCTGGAATGTTGCTTTGGTGAACCTCTATCAAGATTTTACAAGCAATCATGATTCGTCAAAAAACATGGCTGCCATGGGGTGGGGCTTATTTTCACTATATATCTAAATAGAAAACTTTAAAAATCTTCTTGTCAGAAACCACTGAAGAGATTTCAATATAACTTGGCAGGAATGTTCCTTTGGTGACCCGCTACCAAGTTTGTTCAAGCTGTCATGATTCGTCAAAAAACATAGCCGTTAGGGCGTAGGGCTTTATAGCTATATAAAACTTTTTAAACCACTGCACGAATTTCAATATAACGGCAGAAATGTTCCTTTGGTGACCCTCTTTTAAGATTCAGTTCAAGTCGTCAAGATTTGTAAAAAAACATGGCCGGGGGTGTGATGGAGGTAGATGGGGGTGGTTAGTGCTATAAAGTTTTTACAAAAATCCTAGAGCAGTGAAATTGGCTGAAACTTCAACAGTAAATATGCAGATCTGTTTGCTCAGGTGAGCGATATAGGACCATCATGGTCCTCTTGTTTTTAGAAAAGTCAACATCATAAAAAAAAATCATGTTTTCATTCTGTTGAAGCCTACAAGAAGGAGATGCATTAGGAGAGTTATCAAGGATTCAGCAGTCATCAGTTTGTGTTCTGCTGGCATTGTTAGGCAACAGTTCAGGTGAACTTGCCCTCTGTCACAACTCGCTGCAGTTATGTTGTCAACTGTTTGAGAGCAGCAATATTCTAGCTACAGTCATGGTGGAGGCAGGGTTGATAGAAGTTCTGTGTGGCATGATATTGAAACTGTTTGACAATGACTCAAGGTATGTCAGATTTACTCTATTTATCTTGATAAACCTATTTTAGACTGAATAGACTCCCCCACACTATCTATTGGAAGAGTCCAATTTTGATTTTAGGTATATCAGGTTATGTGATTTAGATATTCCTAAAGAAAAATGGTTGCATGGCTTGCAAACAGTGGAGACCCTGATCAGATGCATTTGTGGCATCTGATCTGAGTCACACTGTTTGCCAAGTACCCTTTTAGGGGTCTCCAGACTACAATGGGTTAATGGGAATGAATACACCTGAAGATTTTGCTATCAATTTTTTAAGGGTCATAACTTTTGTAAGCAGACATATAGTTCTTGAGTCCTTATCATTTGGGTCTTGTCAAGCAAAAGGTGTCTTCATCCAAGGATTATGTATAATGCCCAGATACAGATAATCTGCACTTCTGTCCAGTCTCACCAGGGTATTGGCCTTTTGTTGTTACATTTTATCATACATTTACTAGAAAATATGTTCGTTTTGCATATGTGATACTAACATGGCTTTCAAGCACATATCACTCTTGTCATGTAGGTGATACGTCTTTTTTGTATGGGCAAAAACCCATATCACCACATTTGGAGCACTCGGCAGTCTTGCCTTTGAATCCACATACAATATCAAATAGGCAAATTCGTCAGAATGAAAAATGTATGATAAACAGATTATGATATGGCAATTTTAACTTCGTAATACATTAATCAGTCGTTATAAAGTCTTAATTCAGAAGGTCCCTTTAACAGTTACCTGTATGACGTAGTTCCTCCCGCTCAAATGATCACGTGTCAGTTTCTTTTCTGTGGACTTTGAATGTTCAAGGATTATTATTCTGTGTTAGAAAAAATGGATTAAAATTATTCTACACGGTTAAAATTTTTATATCCTTGACTTTCACTGGTTCTATATTCACTCCTTCTACTATCTATGTACTTATTTTCGAAATATTGATCTTAGATTTCTTGTTTTCTCAATGTTAAATTTCTTCCTTTGTTTCCGTGTCAGTCGATGCATTTCGCCCGCGGCAACTGTGGCCATTTAAAAGCTAAATGGGATACACATTTATCTTGTCTAACTTGTAATTCTTGCACACGTATCTCTCCGTGTTATATTTGTAGTTCCTGGACAGAAAAAGTTTGGAACCTAGCAGAAAGAAGACGCCTTCATGCTACTAGAAAATCAGTTATGACGCAGAAGAGAAAACAGAAGAAATCAAAGAAATCCAAGAAGTCCCAGTCAGACATGTCTGACAACGGGACAGTTGATGGGAGCACCGCCCCTTATAGCTTTACTGCTCGGGGCAGGACCCATCAAGGTGGCAGCCTGGCGGACTTAGAGTCTGACCGGGCACTAAGCCCACCAGTCACCAGTCAACCAGTCACCAGTCAACCAGTCACCAGTCATCCAGTCACTGGGCAACTTATCTCCGTTCATCCAGTCACCGGTCATCCAGTCGCCAGTCAACCAGTCACCAGTCAACCAGTCACCAGTCAACCAGGCACCAGTCAACTAGGCTCCAGTCAACCAGGCATGGGTTTACAGTCATTCGCGTATGACCTACAAACACAAATTCCACCTGGTTATATTCCTATAAATGTGCCTGTACAAAGCTACGTTCCGTCCATAAGTAGCCATATTTCACAGGGTAGTGTCCACAGACTATCCAGTGTCTTTATTCCTGGTTACAAACATTCTAATAGACTAGAACTTCCTAATTCAGCTTCTTCCTCTAGACAGATTATTCCACTCGAACCTGATTTTTCGCAGGTCTCAGATCCGAGTGTAATGATTGAGCCTCCAAATTCAAATGATTTATCTATCTCCAGACCTTCAAGGAAGGATCAGTCAAAAAGAGAGCATAAATCTAAAAAGAGAAGAAGACATCGATCGTCCTCTTCTTCTATCTCTACTTCCAGATCAGACTCCTTGAGTTCTTCTCGGCGAAAGAAAAATTCAAAGAGATCTAAGCACTCTCATAAAAAGAGAAGAAGACGATCGATGACGCCTTCTTCTTCATCAAATTCCTCCCAATCTCAACTTGACATTGGTAGATATACAAGGGCTCATAAATCTCCCCAGGTTGTTCAAACGCCAACTCTAATACAACCTGAGGAGACTAATTTTAGTCAAATCACTAATCAATCTATTAATTACGATCAGATTCAGTCGAATCTCACTCAACAGAATAAGGAGTCAGATTCGGAAACTGAATCCGAAGTCTGGTCATTTGATCGTGCGATTAACGAGGTCTTCCGGCTTCTTCCTCCTGAGTTATGCCCCAAAACTCAGCAGGATCAAGCTCCATTAAAACCTCTCTCTGGGATCGAACAATTAATGGAGTCTCGTTCCACTCCATTACTTGTCCTCCCACAATCCAAATTAATACAAAATACAACAAAATATATTCAAAATAGACTAGAATCGGACAAATGTTCAAGAGATTGGATTTGCCCGCAAAGCTTGGTTTCGGCTCTTGCTCCGACTAAATTCTACAAGAGCCAAAACCAATATTTGCCAACTGATAATTCCACATACGAGTTAAGGAACGCTCCTATTAACTCAAAATCCTTATTTGACGGCAGGATAAAAGAAATAGCTAAATCAAACTTCGAAGCTCAACAGCAAAGGTTTCTAGCTTCTACATCCATTCAGTCACAATCTCATTCTTATAAGCCTCCTTCGCAGAGCAGAGCTTTCAAGATACCTAAATATCCTGCTAAACAAACAACATCCAGACCTAAACCTACGCAGTCGTATAGGTCCAAAAATATTCCTCAAAGCTCATCTTCTCACATTAAGAAAGATAATATCAAGAGGACTGGTAACATCCATCAGTTCCCCTCCTCTAAACCTGCCTCTTCCTCCGCAAGATTATGAAGGCCCGCCCTTTCCACTGCCTGCTCTTCCGCTTGCGGACATTTCAGTGGGAGGACGATTGGCCCATTTTGCGGAAAAATGGGAGGAAATAACAGACAACAAATGGGTCCTCTCTATCGTACGAAACGGATTCAGGATACCATTCATCAAAATTCCTCCTTTGTCATCTGTTCCGATCAGAATGAGTCAATCCTCCTCCCCGTTTCTCAGAGAAGAGATCGAAAATCTTCTCAACAAACGGGCAGTGGAAAGGGTACAGAATCCGGAAACTCCCGGCTTTTATTCCCGGATATTCCTTGTGCCAAAAAAGAACGGAAAGTTTCGTTTAATATTAGACCTGTCTTTATTAAACCGTTACATAGAGAAACAAGCATTCAAAATGGAGACAGTCAAATCGGTAAGACAAGCGATGAGACTCAACGATTGGGCTGTCTCCATAGATTTAACAGATGCATATCTACATGTGCCGATACATCGTCAATCCAGGAAGTATCTTCGCTTCGTACACGAAGATCAAGTATATCACTTTTCGGCCCTACCGTTCGGAATGTCCCTAAGTCCGTTAATTTTCTCGAAACTGATGGACGTTATTGCAGCTTTTCTACGCCAACGTGCCATATCAGTTTTTCCATACCTAGACGATTGGCTGATAAAAAATCTGATTCACAACCGTCTGATTACTCAGACAAAGATTTGCATTCAAACTATTCAAAGCCTAGGTTTTCTGCCAAATCTCAAGAAGTCAGACCTCTTTCCTGCTCAAAAATTCACCTTCATAGGTATGGAATTTCTGACGCAACAAAATTTAGTCAGGGTTCCAGCGGATCGTGTACAGAACCTAATTCTAACAATCAAGAAAATAATGTCAGCAAAACATGTATCGGCACGAACTTTCCTTTCTCTTTTGGGCAAACTCAGTGCTGCAGCAGACCTTGTTCTCCTGGGCAGACTGCACTTACGTCCTCTTCAGATGTGCCTGCTGTCAGTCTGGAAACCTCATATTCTTCCTCTCGATCACCCGATCTCGATAAACGGCATGATTCGATCTCATTTACAATGGTGGATAAACCCCATTCGATTCGAGACAGGGACTTCAATCCATCCTCCAGACCCCAAATTCTTCCTTTATACGGATGCCAGTCATTACGGATGGGGAGCTCATTTAGAGCCGACAACACTGTCCTTTCATGGTCGCTGGACAGAAAACCAATCCCAGCTCCATATCAATATGTTAGAAATGATGGCCATACGATTAGCACTGAAACAAGCCAAAACATTTATTCACCATTCTTGCATCATGATATCCACAGACAACACAACGGTGGTCTCATATATCAACAAACAGGGTGGCACTCATTCCCCCAATCTTTGCGTAGAAGTTTGGAAAATACTCAATTGGTGCCTGGAACAAGACATAGTTATCAGAGTACGTCACATCCCAGGCAAATTCAACATTCTTGCAGACCGCCTCTCAAGACTAGACAAACCTATCAAGACAGAATGGTCTCTGGATCAAACAGTTGCAAATTCAGTATTCCAGATGCTCAACTTCCCAAATGTGGATCTGTTTGCGACAAGATTCAACCACAGACTCCCATTATATGTCTCTCCAGTACATGACTACAAAGCACTAGCGATAGATGCCCTGTCCATGGACTGGAATCATCTTCATGCATATGCTTTTCCTCCTTTTATTCTGATACCTGCTGTTCTAGAGAAAATCCGACAACATCAGTGCAGAATAGTTCTCATAGCTCCGTTCTGGCCATAGCAACAGTGGTTCTCAGAACTTCTTCTTCTATTAGTGTCAGCTCCGATTCGTCTGCCACTAATTCCAAGACTACTGACTCAATCCAAAGGAAGATTTGTACATCAAAACCTCCCAATTCTCGACCTTCACGCTTGGGAGTTATCAAACAATCAATCAGAGATAAGAAATTTTCACAAAATGTTGCATATTTTGTCTCCAGATCAAGAAGAGCATCTACACAAAAAGTCTACGATGCAAAATGGACCATCTTCTCTAATTGGTGTCATACAAAAAAGGTTAATCCGATCTCGGCCCCTATTACAGTTATAGCCGATTTCTTAATTTTTCTTTTTTCGGAAAAGAAATGTCAGATTAGTACTATTAAAGGTTATAGATCTATGATCTCTAACACTTTAAAATTCAAAACTGGTAATAGAATCGGATCTAATCCAGTTTTATCTGAACTTATCAGATCCTTTGAACTTCAACGACCAGTACAAAGATCTCTTACACCTAAATGGGACTTATCATGGGTTTTAGTATGTCTACAAAAACCACCTTTTGAACCTCTTGATAAGGCTTCTAAATTTCACATTACTATTAAGACAGCCTTTCTCTTAGCTCTTGCCACTGCTAAAAGGTGTAGTGAAATACATGCTCTAGCTATGGATTCACAACATTTAAGATTTAATCAATCTGATGGTTCAGTTTCCTTGATTCTTAAATCTGGTTTTTTAGCAAAAAACCAGCTTCCTTCTGTTAAACCAGATCCTATTGTTGTTCCTAGTCTTGCTCGAATATGTAAATGGGAACATACTGACAGACTTCTTTGCCCCGTTAGGGCTCTGAAATTCTATCTCAAAATGACTAGCTCTTATCGCCAAAATAGAACTAGACTTTTTCTTCCTATTAAAGGCAATAAGGATATTTCTAAAGATACTATCTCGAGATGGATATCTTACACTGTTAAACTTGCCTATAGGAAACTCACTAAACGAGATATCTCTTTCCTTAAAATCAAAGCTCATGAAGTTAGAGCTCTTTCCTCTTCTTGGGCTTTCTTCGACAAAGTTCCTCTCAATGATATACTTCAAGCAGCGGTTTGGAATAGTTCATCAACTTTTGCCAAATTCTATCTCAGAGACATGTCTCAACAAGCACAGAATCTCCAAAGTTTGGGCCCCATTGTAGTGGCCCAAAAAGTGGTGGGGGGCCAACAGCAATCAGCTATGGATGTGTAGACAACGTCAACAGCCCCCCTAGACCTGATGCTATACTAGAGAGGTACTAATTATATCTTTATTATATATATATGTTAACCCTGGATTACTTTATCCTTGGTTAAAGGATCTTATTATTGCCTTAAGCACTAATTATGTCCTCATTATATATATATAAAAAAAATAAATCTTTTTAATAAGCCTTAATTCAGAAGTTGGGACTAACTTATTAGGAGAAATCCTCCCTCCTATTCTACAATTTCTAGCACATTATCTATAGGTTAATGTATTACGAAGTTAAAATGAAGTTTTTTAAAAGTAAAACATATTTTAACGAGTAATACTTAACCTATAGATAAGTATTTATCGTCCCACCTCCCTTCCCTCGCTCCTTTCTCCTAATTGTGTATTGTTTTACACATAAAAGAAACTGACACGTGATCATTTGAGCGGGAGGAACTACGTCATACAGGTAACTGTTAAAGGGACCTTCTGAATTAAGACTTTATAACGACTGAAAGGTCGTTTTTTCTGTGGAAGGGGTGAATAACAGAATAGAATAGCACATTATCTATAGGTTAAGTATTACTCGTTAAAATATGTTTTACTTTTAAAAAACTTCATTTTCATATTATACCCCATATCACCCCTCAGGCTGATATAGATGTCTTGGGTTGATATGGGGTATGATATGAAATTTGCAATATAATAATCTCTGTCTATTGTATCCAGTGATTCTAAAATATGTATTTAAAACACTAATATCTAACTGACCTTTATAGAGACACAGGATAGTCTTGTCCCCTGGCAATAATACAGATTACTGATATACAAGTTATCTTTCAGGTGTCATACATTGCTTGCATCAAATCCCCTTCCGCTTCTGCTCAGGTCCCAGGATTCACCCATTGAGCTAATCCAGCCAACAATAGAATAGAATAGCATCCACTGATGTTACACTTCTATAGTTGGATAGTTATATGTTAACACTTGTTATTACAGTGACATAGATGTTGAGGGGATGGATGAGAATGAGATACTGTGGTCAGATTTTCTGAATTTCTCAACCATTTGAAAGTTGAATATAATGACACTTATTATTACAGTGATGTGGATGTTGAGGGGATGGACGAGAATGAGATACTGCTGTCTGACATCCTAAATTTCTTAAAGGCTATAGCAGTACGAGAGTTCAGAGCCAGTGGACCCCAGCATTACCAACACTTTGAGGATATTCTTACACTGCTTAAGGAACTGGAAGCTAAGGAGGCAGATAAACATGGTACCATTGTTTCTGTATTTAACCAAAATATTCAAACAGGCCTGAGCAAACAGTAAAGACCCAAATCAAATTGCTCCTTAAGGAGCAGTTTGATCAGGGTCTACACTTTTTGGCAGTCAGTCAGCAATTTTAAAACCATCACTAGGTATTCGAATGGATATCTTCACCATCCATGCACTTTAGTGCAGTCTGTGACACATTTTACAGCAGATTCAAAGGTCACAAGTTCAAAGCACATCTAGTCACTAACTCCCATGGACATTGATCATGGAATAAGTTCTATGGTCATTCTCCCCTTCCACTGAATCTAGAAGTGCAGGTGTCAGTTACTGGCAATAGTGTGTGCAGAAACTTCTGGTTAACTGCTTAGAGGACCAAGCCTGTCTTGAAAAAAAAAAAAAAAGGGCCATAAAACTCAAAATCAACCCAAAATTTCTTCAACATTTAGGAAAAATATGGGAAGGAGTTACATTTTAACCCTTAAAATGCCAAGAAAACCTGCATCTGAAAATGTCGTCTGTTTATGTTGTCTGCTGAATATTCTTGCAAACTTTTCAAACCTATTTTTGCATATAGGCAAACAGTGTGGACCCAGATCAGACTGCTCCTAAAGGAGCAGTCTGATCTGGGTCCACATTGTTTGCAACAATGTCTTTTAAAGTGACCAGCAGAAGACAAAGCAGACAGCAATTGTTGTGACTGGCGCTTTAAGGGTTAATGATACCCAAAACATATTTGTTTTGAATAAATCTCGTATGTAGATCCATAGTTCCAGATAAAAGGAGTATCCTATATATAAAAAACGAAAACATTTTTCTTATTTCTCTGTGAAAACTTATGTTGTAGGTACTCATTAGAAGTGCCTCGCTGAGGCGCTTCTAATGAGTACCCACAGCATATGATTTCTTGGAGAAATAAGAAAAACCTCAACATAGTTTGGTTGTAAAAATTTATGTGGGGCTATGTCAGACTAAGATCAATGTTTATCTTTGAATGGCTTGTATTTTATATCACATGAGTATTTTGATACCATTTTTCTTCTGTTCAGGTAAAGAATCCAAAGGTGTACACACCATGAGGATTTTCCAACATGTGATCATTACTCAGGTATTTAAGATGATAGAGAAAGCCAGTGAAGAGGTCAGCCAACAGTCATTCAGTATCTTTCCTAAATCCACCCTGCCTTCCAAAAGTGCTAACACTGTCTTGGGTAAGTGATGCTTGATACAAATTTATTAATCAGCTTAGTTGTTATTGTTCTAATATGTGTCAAACAGCCTACATCATACCAACTGATGCAATGCTTGGCATGATTTCTATATGCTTGTGGCCCGGGATTTATACGAGGGCTAATACTGAAAGTTACAAGGAATTAAGGGATAAAAACCGAGTGGTTCTGGCAGGCCAATATTTTACAGTATTAAACGGGCTAATATTTTATGGTATTAACCAGGCAATGAGATGAAATCTATACACAGAAATCATGCTAATTTCAGTTCTTACCTGGATGAGATCAATTTTAAGGGAAATCGAAATTGAATTTTTCATATTACAAGCTTCTTACCCTCTGGACCTATTCGGTAACTTTCAGTTTTCTTGATTAATTGACTGAAAAAAAATGATTAATAAAAATATCATGAAATGGATGTTTGCACATTGGCCCTGTTACAGGTCCTTGGGCAGTGGTATTGGCCTTCGGATGGCTGTTTTGAGCCTCGGGCCAAAATAGAAATCCTTAGGCCAATATGATGGCGCTCGGACCTGTAACAGGGCAGTATGAAAATGTCCGTTTTATAACATTATGATATTACATGATAAGGTTTATATATGATTAGCAATGCTGGAAAATGATTCATATGTGAACAGCAAAGTGCCAGATTGGCCTGCACATCTGCAGTATGATCAGGGCAGTCTAATCATTAGTATATTCTACAGTTATAATGATTTTTAAGTGGAGAAATAACAAAATTATAACCTAAGCATATCTGTCTCTAGCGCTAGCTTCAATTCATCAACATAGCTGAACCTTTACCACATTCTAGGAAGATTCAGCAGATGACAAATTGCTGATATTATTCTTATTTTTCCCAGAAAATAGGCTTTTGACATTTCATGCAAATTGTCTCCAATCACAAAAGCAGCAGTCACCATTCTAAAATTAGCAGACAATTCACATGCAGGGTCAAGCCTTATTCAGTTGAGAAATAAAAAAAGAAATGCAGTGTGGTTAACTAATCTTTGCTGCAGCAAGGTCCGTTTAAAGCTAATCCTTTCAAGAGTGCAGACCAAACCTTACTGTAATTATTCTTTAATCTTGCTGTACATTGTTTGCATGCCTGTATGTCCCTCTCTGGAGATGTTAGGCATGAATGGATTAAATACATCACGTGTTATGATATTGTTTTGTGTTTTTGCACAGATGGCACTGCACGTCCAGCTTCAAGCACTCTCCCATCCACTAACCCACCTTCCAGTGGTCTTACCTCCCTCACCCACCTCCAGTTTGCACTCACTGGCAGCTTTGCTAAGATGACTCTTCACAGAAAATCATCTCCAGCATGTTTTGTTCAACCAGATCGCGCATACACTGAAGTATCGGGCAACAGTGGCTCTGGTGGTGATAGTGACAGTTCCCATGATTCCTTCATCAATAGTGTACGGAGTGTGAATGTTCCTATATTGAAAACTGGGCACAGCCGCACTAAGGCTATGGAGACCAGTCAAGATAGAATGGTTCGTAGCAATTCCATACTGCAGTCAATACTTTCAGTTGGAAAAAGAAGAAAACTGGCAACCATTCCAATTTCTCAGAGTGAACTTGTTGATAGGCTCAAGAAAGTGCTCACCTTGGCCATAGATCTTGCAGTTTTTACAGGTACAGTTTTATTTTGATATTTTATTATATTTTCTTTCTCACAATATAGGGATCAGACATGGTTTTTCATGCATTAACATTTGCCAAGTCCTGAGGGAGGTGTTGAAAACCGAGGCCGAAGGCCGCGGTTTTCAACACCTCCGTAGGGACCTGACGAATGTAAATGCATTGAAAAAACATGTTCGATCACTATTATTGCATAAAAACTGAAAACATTTGCTACATTTTGCGTTATTTCTTGCACTATTTTGTTTCTCCCTTTCACCAATGTCTCTCGAATGCAATTTCCACAGACTATGCTCGTTCTAGGGCTGGGCAGTACACATCTCATAACGGCAGCAATTCTGTGGCCCCTCGGTAAGAGCATATTGAAAGTTACGTAGCCATGCATTAACAGCGCGTGAATTGTAGTGCGACACTGCTTTTTATGCAATAATATTGATTATTGGTTTAAGAGAGTGATTTCAATCCATAAAAGTCCATTCCACATTGTATTTTTCTGAGAAAATAAGAACATTTCATATGAAATGCAAAGCTTCATTTTCGTGGAAAAAAAATAGAATGTTGTCTGCTGCTATTATGATGGTAATGAATGATGATAATGAATGAGTGATGAACGATGATGATGGAGTAGATGGCAAACATGGCAGAACCTGATTAAACTACTGTTTTGTCGGGGTCTACAGTAATTGTGTAAGCATGTAGGTCAGGTATTTAGCATAAATATAGTATCTAATGTGGTATCAAAGCAGAACCAGTGCATAAATTATTACACCTCTATTCTATCAAATCATCTTATATGATTTTACAAAGCTATGACAATGATTTAACATCTGGGTCTGTATGACAAATGTTGATGGACCCTGAAAACATTTTTAGCCCATAATTTTCAGCTTTGACAGTTTAAAAGAGAGGATGTGGACTTGCACATACATTAGTGCTCCGGATAAGGCCTTTTTTATGCCCCCGCCTGCCGAAGGTAGGACTGGGGCATATAGCATTTTGCCATGATGTTACGTTCGTAAGTGTGTATGTCACAGTCATAACTTGGGTACCTTTTATGCTGGGAAGTTGAACTTTGGGACACTTCTTACCAAGACCTAAACCTTCAATTCTGTGTTAGAGTTGCCTCTGGGTCATGCCCTGGGGTGGGGCTAGGGGTCAATGTTTAAGTTTACACTGGCATTTATGTCAGCATTTCTACATTCATAATGAGAGTCATTACTTGGGCTTCTTTTATGCTAGTAAGTTGACCCACAACATATATTTTTGCTGTGATGCACTACTAATAAGTTCCCACAACGTACGTTTTTGGGGAGAAATAAGAAAACTATTCACCAGGAGCTATTTTGATAAATGTTCCAGTTATTTTCAGATTGCAGACCAGCAGCCCCTAAGAAATTGTTGATGTTTTTTGAAACCTACCCCCACACAGTTAATATAGACAGGGACTTCCAGAGAAGATTGTTTAGCTTTACATATAGGGCATTTGAGGCCACTCTTCAACAGGTAAAAAATACAACTGACACAAAATTAATACCCTACTGCATGTGTGCAGTCTGTTCAGGGACTTTGCAGTTTGTGCACACAATATATGAAATTAACACACTTAATATGTAAAATAGCTACCTTTTAGTTTGATCTGTAGGTAGGATGCTTTTACAACAAAAATTATTAAGATTTTTTTTCTATTTCTTCATGAAAACATATGTTCTGGCATCACGAAAACATGCCTATATAATTTTGACCCCCTTAAACCCCACTTTTATATAGTAAAACTGGGGTATACAGGGGTATACATTATACTTCTTATTTTTATATGAAAAATATCAGAACTTTTTGTCTGAAAATCTTCATTTTTGGTGGCAAAATTTTCAGTATATTTGAATGGGCATGTTTTCATAATGGTATTCACTGTGGTGCTTCTGATGAGCTTTCGTTGGTTTAATTTGCTACATGTTCCTTACATTCAACTCCTTTTATCTCTAACTACTGTTATCTCAAAACAAAAATTAGGTCCTTTTGAGTTAATTTGGTTGGAGTTTTACGGCCCAGTCAATGCCAATAAGGTCATGTCATGTCAGTCAGTTTACCAAACCACACTTTTACTGGGCAGTTTTAGCCTTAGACCCATACTTGTGCACATTTTTTGCCAGAAATTGACAACTGCCCTTCTTGAATCAGCAGTAGAGGAGAGAATGATTATAGAAAATATTTCATGATCAGTCTCCACGAAAGAATGTTGCTAGACCCAGCTGGGATCAAACCCACAACCTCCTGATTATTAGTCAGACACACATCCCACTGAGCCACTGAGGCTGGCATTGAGTTTGAGATACAGAGTCAACTCAATTATTCTTAACTCTTTCACTGCAACAGGCGATAATAATAGGCTTTTGCAAACAGCATAGATCCAGATGAGATGGCTCAATGAGCCGTCTCATCTGGATCTACGCTGTTTGACATTCAGTCTTTTAACTTTACATATAAACGTCTTTCCAAACGATAGTTTGTTAAAATAAAATAGCATACGACTAATGTTGTCTGAAATTTGGCGCTGAAAGAGTTAATGATTACCTTATCAGGAGTTGTGTACATATATGTTACAGGAGAAGAGTATCTATAAAAGAACCAAGAATGTGATCATGTGGGGTGCCAAAGATGTCCTTCGAGTGCAGGTAATTATGATTATCATTTATTTTACATTTATCCGATGACCTGTACCTTACATTTTTTCTAAAAACATACCATATTCAACCTAATCACTGCACATACCCCTATAAGCGCACATTCATACAATTTCTTCATCTTCAGATTACAGCCTGAGTATTTTTATCTATTTAATAAAGCATATGTTGTTTATACTCATTTGAATTGTCTTGACAAGTCAAGGCAATTCAAGCCGGCCTCGGTGGCTCAGTTGGATGCGCCGTCCGACTGGAGACCAGGAGGTCATGGGTTCAACCCCTGCCGAGTTCGGCAACATTCTTTCATGGAGATTGATCGTGAAATATTTTCTACGGTCATTCTCTCCCTTCCGCTGATTCAAGAAGGGCAGTTGTCAGTTTCTGACGAAAGAATGTGCACAGTACTGGTTAACCACTTAGAGGACTAAGCCTGCCTAGTAAACGTGTGGTTAGGTAAACTGACCGTGCTCGACATGACCTCACTGGGTTGACTGGGCCGTAAAACCTCAACACAAACAAACAAACAAGGCAATTCAAAAGAGTACCAAACAACAGATGCTTTCAAAAAAGAAAGTCAGAAACAAAATTGCACAAACATCATTCAATATGCTCCTCATAAAGTCCTCTGCTGATCTTTCTTGAAAATGTACCCTGAGTATTGGTGGATACATATTTTACCACAAGTTTTCCTAGTAATTTTGTGAAACCTAAGCTCAGGGTGTGTTAAGTAGGTCGAATACAGTACATTAGTGTACTTATGTAAAATGTATGTTTTTTAATAATAGCTCTAAATAAGCCAAGTTTTTATATCCAGTTATATTGAATTTCATTTCTCAGAAAAACATATGTGGCAGTTATTAAAAGTGTCTCTCTGAGGTGCTTCTTGTTACTACCCCACAACATATGTTTTTGTGTAGAAATCAAAAAATATTTATCTTGATAGTTTTTTTACCCTGAGATAAATTATCACCAAAAATTCCTTATTTCCTGTATTAAAGGCAATGGCATAATGCCATTGCCTTTAATATGGGAAATGAGGAATATGTTTGGTTATTAAGCTTATTTAGACAGATTGAAAAAGGTTGCTAAAAGTAAATAATGGGTTGAAAAGTTGGATTTTTTTGAAGCTGAAAAAATTCTGAGAATATGCGTAATAATTTAGACCCCTGCATACTCTTATTTTCACTATATAATATAAGGGAATATTTGATGAAGAATATATAAATGTAATGTTGTGTTTCCATTAACTTGCTTGTTAACATTTGTGTCAAATTTTTGCATAAAGTTTTTTTGCATTTCTGAAAGTATACATCTTTCTACAGTATCAAATGATTTTGTAAGTGGATAACAAAGGCCCTGAATGCTAAATGCAAAGGCAAATCTGGGCCTTAACTAGCTCACCTGAGCACGAAGTGCTCAAGGCGAGCTGTTGTGATTGGTCAGTGTCCATCATCCGTTGTGCGTCGTCCGTCATGCAGCATCAACAAATTGTTTTAAGTCACTAATCCTCCTGTACCATTGGGCTAATTGACTCAAAACTAGGTAGGAAGTATCTGGGCAACTTGTTGTTCAAAAATAGCTAAAATTGTTCTATCAGAAATCCAAACTAGCCACCATAGCTGCCATCTTGAATATTTATTCTGCGCTTCATCTCCTGCCTCAAAAGACCAATTGACTTGAACCTTAGTAGGAAGTATATGGGCAGCTTATAGATCATAGATAGCTAAAATCATTCTGATTGGTAATCCAAGATGGCCGCTTAGGCCGCCATCTTGAAAATCTATTTTGGGCTTCTACTCCTGAACCAAAAGGCCCTGACTCAAATTTTTGGAAGGAAGTATTGGGGCAGCTTAGAGATAAAAAATTAGCTAAAATCGTTCTGATTGGAAATTCAAGTTGGCTTCCAGGACCACCACCTTGAAAATCTATTTGGATATTCTCCTTAACAAAAGGCCAATTAACTGCAAATTTCATTGGAAATACCAAGGTGCATGAAGATCAAAAATAGCTAAAATTGTTCTGATTTGTAAATTCAAGATGGCCACCATGGCTGCCACCTGAAAATCTGTATCGTACTTATTCTCTTAAACAGAAAGGCCAATAGATTCAAAATTTGTCTGGTAATCAGGTTAGTGATACAGAACTGTCTTGGCCATCTTTCTATCCAGATAAGTGAAAAGTGTTATTCAAGATAAGTGGAGCATGCAAAAAACTACAGTCGACTCTTGTTATTTCAACCTTGTTTATCTCGTATAACCGCTTATCTCGAAGTGAAAGTCTGGTCCCTGTTTTAACACAGAAATCTATCAACAGGCAACAAAATATTGTGGAAAAGAGGAGAAATTGCTCCTTAGGAGCAATTTCTCCTCTTTTCCACATTTTCAATATGTCTCTAATTTAGGAGTCAAATTACACCATTCTGTTAAAGGTGGTTGTTTGATTAATTGTTTTCCTAAGTTCCGCAGATCTGATATGTCGAAGTACGGCTATCTTAAAGTGTTTCATAGGGTCCCTTGAATTTCGAGATAAAGAGCATCGACTGTATTTTTCTTATTTCTCTCCAAAACATATAAGCCAGCCCATGACAAAACCAAGAAAATGGCATTAGCGCCCAGCAAAGACTAAGATCAGCCTGGGCATCTGCCTGTTCTAACCAGAGTCTTTGCTGTCGGCATGAAGAAAGCTTTGGCCTTTAGCTACTCATTGAGTGCACAGCAAAGACTAATCAGATTGCCTGGATGCCCATGTTGATCTATCTTTGCTGGGTGCGCATCCATTATGCTGGTTTTGTCATGTTCTGGCTCATATATGATGGGTGTTCGTTAGAAGAGCGTTGGCATTGCATTTCAAATGAGAACCACAGCATATGGCATTTGGAAGGAATAAGATAAATAACTTAGTTTTGGTTGAAAAAAGCCTCTTGTTTCTGAAGTTGCACCGCAAATATTCTGTATTTCAGCTGGGACGTTTATTGGCATTCATGTTGTCCAGTAAACAAGAGGTGGACCAAAGAATCTATGCCCTCTCCTTCATGATGGGAGAACAACGTGGCTCAGAGGTGCTTAAGATGATTATATCCTCTTCAGAATTGGTAAGATTGTGGCTTTTCTTTGTCTCAGATGTGTTCTTATAAACAAAAGAATCTCTGCCTCTTGCTTTGGTCAAGAACATCTGCTGCTTGAATATAAGTACAAAAAGAAAGAAAACTATCAGAAATAAAGCAGTTCTGCTTTTCCATTTACAGTAGGGCTTGAGTAGCTTTAACATGCTTGGGACCATAAAAATCAGTTCTAGCCAGAGGCAGATCTACCACCCAAGATTGGTTTATGCATAAAATAGCTGTAGTGCACAGTGGTTTCTGCATAAAATGTCCTGTAGTGCACAGTCAGGTGTTAGTTCCACTTAGCCAGGGTATTATTGAAGTTCAGCTCCATATCAACGAATGCAACTGGAAATGAAAAAAATATAATACCATATTCGGCTTAATTACCCCACATACTCCTATAAGTGCACAGTCAAGCAGTTCTGTTGTCTTCAGATTACAGCCTGTGTACCTTTTGTCTACTCTATAAAGGTATGTGTTGTGGGCACCCATTTGAATTGCATTGACTTGTTGATGCAATTCAAATGAGTACCCACAGCATATGCTTTTTTGAAGAAAATCAGAAATAAAAATCACATAAACATCTTCAAATTAGTCCTTTGCTGATCTATTTTAAAGTGTACTGTTTGTAGGTAGATATATATTATACCACAAGTTTTCCCAGTAATTTTGACAAAACAAGCGTTTAGTGCAGTAGTTAGGTCAAATATGCTCCCTCATGGGTACCCTCCAGCTGAGACTTCCAGAGTTTAATCCTGCCATCACTGGCTTTTGACAGGAAGATTCAGTTCTCACTGCTTGAATCAAGTTTAGGATGTTCTCATCTGTCACATTCTTCTCTGCTTTCTCTGTTTGTCTGAGAGATGGCATGATATACAGAGGACTTGTTCAGGAGGAGTATTGAGAATACTTTTGAGATGATTTTCTCCAGTTCTTCATAAAAAACATGTTCCTTCACTTCTGTATAAAAATGTGTTGTGGGTACACATCTGAAGTTCCTTCACTTCTCTATAAAAACATGTTGTGGGTACCCATTTGAAATTCCTTCACTTCTCTATAAAAATATATGTTGTAGATACCCATTTGAAATTCCTTCACTTCTCTATGAAAATATATGTTATGGGTACTCATTAGAAGCACCTCACTGAGTAAAATGAGTATCCACCTCCATTTTTATGGGGATATAAGAAAAGTTATCCCAGAATTACCACCAGATACTCCTCTTTAATGAGTCCTCCGATATGACTGAATATTGTTCACAGGACCATTAAACAAAGTCAACATACAGTCAACTCTCATTATCTCACACTCCAAGAGACAAGAAGAATGTTTGAGATAAAAGTGCTTTGAGATAAAAGGGGCTGAAATATAAGGGACACATAACATAGTCAACTCTCATTATCTCAAACTCCAAGGGACAAGAAGTATGTTTGAGATAAAAGTACTTTGAGATAAAAGGGGCTGAAATATAAGGGACACATAGCAAACAAAACTTATATTGCATTTTACACCATAACCTCTTTGTATAACTGTTACTTGGATCTTAAGCAAAAACTGTATTAGCTAAACAACCATGTTGTAGCCAAACAAAAATGTGTAGATTATATAGAAAAATGACCATTTATGGTCATTTTTCTATATAATCTACACATTTTTGTTGAATACAACACTTGTGAGATCAACCTTTAAATTGTCATATCCTAAACTGTACTATAATGGGGTTCCAGTATATTTTGTTTGACTTAAGTATTAGTTTGAGTTATCAGTGTTTGGGCTAATGAGAGTATACTATAATTCATTTTGTATTTTTAGGGTAATGACTATGGTTACCTGATATACCAGTTACTGAAGGAGAGTCAGCAGTGGTTGTCACATCAACAGTATGAGGATGGATCAAAGGTCATCAATATCCTCAGTGCAGCTGGCTGTATTGTATTGTCCCCAAGGAAGAAACTTTCTTACCAGGATCTTGACTATGTTGCTGAGGTACTTTTATTTTTATCAACGATAAACAAAAACTATAGATTATTGCAAATCCTAAACAAGTAGTTAGCTTTCCTGACTTTCCATCACAAGTCTTAGGTTGGAATCCAGTTGGTTGGTTGGTTTGGAGTTTAATGGCTCAGTCAACAGTATTAACTCTTTGCACTCTGGGTAATTGTGCATGCTTTTTGTCACCTGTGGATTTATCTAAAATTAACTTTTTCTAAAAAAACTTTCAGGAATACCATCAGAGTGTCAAACAGTTTCGATCGAGATCAGGCTTGACCATTTGTCTGGCAAGGTATGGGTCCAAACTGTTTGCAAAGGTTATCAGCAGATGACAAAAGTTGCTACTAGCGGGGTCATGTTGAACTGATCAGTTTAGCTAACCACTCTTTTCCTGGGCCGGCTTAGTCCTCTAAGCAGTTAACCAGTACTTGTGCACATGCATTCTTTCACCAGGAACTGTCAACTGCCCTTTTTGAATCAGCTGAAGTGAGAGAATGACTGTAGAAAATTTTTTGTGATCGATCTCCACAAAACAATGTTACCGGACCAAGGGGTATGTTACTGGAGACATATCCGACTGAGCCAGGGAGGCCGACTGTGCTAATCTGAAACATCATATTTTGCATATGTGAACCACAATTTAAGAAAATGTACCGTTAGACATGGGTGCCTGAGAAGACTCAGATCAATTTACATATCTGCACAGTTTGATCAGAATATTTTCTGTGTGCTTCAGGAATTTTGCCAAGGACCCAGGATATCTTCAGATGAGCAGCGAATATGCTGCTCGGAGTAACTTTACTCATATTATGACTCAAATTGTTGGTAATACAGTAGACTCTCCTTAGCTCAACTTTGCTTATCTCGAATAACCACTTATCTTGTTATGAAAATCTGGTCTTTGTTTTGAAAATCTAACAACAGGTAACAAAAAATTGTGGAAAAGAGGAGAAATTGCTCCTTAGGAGCAATTTTTTTCCACAATATTTTCAATATATCTCTAACGTCAGGAGTCAAATTACATATTCATTTGTGAAATGTGGTTGTTTGATTTATTTTTACCTCTCTTCTATAAATCTGATATGTTGATGTACAGATATCTCGAAGTATTTCAGAGAGTCCCTTGGACTTTGAGATAACAAGAGTCAGCTGTATAATGTTTCTGTTCAAGAAGGGTTTTGTCATATTTTCAGAAACAAAGATCACTTGAGGTTAGACATGACAGTGCAAAGGAAGTCTGGATAAAGAAGAAGGAAACATCTCTACAGAGGTACCTATTTAGGGGACTGGATAGTTACTCTGGCATGAAAAGGTTTACCTCTAGTCTTTGGGGGCTACTCCTAAAGGAAAGAATTTGCTTCCTTTTAAGGGTAGCCATCATTGTTGAAAGAATCAAACAAGGAGCAATTATTTTTCTGCAATGTTGTCTGACTTGGCAGAATGTAAAAGGTCTTTCAGATGCATCTGTTTACCTTCTTCAGCTAAAAATCTGATCTGAAAAACAGACATTATTGTATGTCTACAGTATAATAAGGGACTGAACTATGTGCAGGATTTTGTACTTGGGTCTTGTGTAGAGACCTTGACCATCTAGCACAAACATGCAGGCAAGAATATGTGGGTGTTTTGATATGGGGACTTTTATGTCCCATTAACAATATTTTAGTAATATTCAGATCGGGATGTCCATAGCTGAAGATAATAATGTAAAGACTGTGTAAGGGTACATCTAAACGGGTGGAGAGGAGGTGGGGTGGGTGAGTACTCCTATATAATGTCAGTATGGGTATGTGCAATAGGAAAGACAGCAATGTGGGATAAACGTAAATTTAGATTGTATTTTTATTATATACAAAGTAATGAAATATAGAGAATTATTAATGAAATAAAATGCATATTTTCACTAGTGAAATATAAGTTTTATATTTTCACTAGTGATTATATAAAACTTATATTTTCACTCCTCTGAGCAGTGAAAAATATAAGATCTGGATCTACTGTTTTCTTATTTACATTAATGTTTTCATTACACTAGATGAAAATTTTTATGGTATTCACTGAAAAAGAGTAAATTTTCTTTTTATTTTATTTTTATACGCCAATGCGCGTTTCTGACGTCATATCTAACGTCACCAAACAAAACAAAACATGAACGTCATGGCGCCAAGGGACAAAACTGCGTGTCAGACTTTCCCTTGCAAATGCAAGATTTGCATCTCTTCTATCGAAAGTGATGTATATAATAAAAAGAAAATTCAAATGTTTGTCGTGAATATGACTTTTATTTCATCTCGTGAAGTGAAAAAATGTATATTTCATTCGTGCCTTTGGCACTCATGAAATATACATTTTTTCACTTCACTCGATGAAATAAAAGTCATATTCACTCCAAACATTTGAATATCCTCTGTTTCTTGCATAAATGTTGGGATTCCCATGTCTCTACTGATACATTCTCATTATCCTCAGCACTATACTTATTTGATTGTTTGTTGTTCCAGAATATTACACAAGTTTGACAGCATGTCTAGTAAACTGACAGACAGTGCAATGGAAGTGACCCAGGTTGTGTCCCAGTTACAGACCCAGGAGAGAAAAAAGTTCATCACTCACTTGAAACAGAACATGACAGACAAGGTACAGGTGAAGAAACAGTGGCAGGAGCTAGTCCAGACCCTCACTCATGAGAGGTAAGATAATGATAGAAGCACTGTGTCATGGAGAACTCATATGTTTTATGCCATTAATGAAACCTTAAAATCTGACAAAGTGTCTGGGTGGCGAGGTGGTTACAACTCATGATTTTCAATCCCATGTCAGAGTTCCACTAGAGGTGGAATTTAGTTTATAGGCTTTTCATTGCATGAAGCCTTACATTATCACCCTTCCATCAACTCAAGCCGGCCTTTGTGGCTCAGTTGGATGTGGGTCTGACTGGAGACCAGGAGGTCACGGGTTCAACCCCCGCCGAGGTCGGCAACATTCTTTCGTGGAGATTGATCATGAAGTATTTTCTATGGTCATTTTTTTCCCTTCCGCTGATTCAAGAAGGGCAGTTGTCAGTGTCTGGTGAAAGGATGTGCACAATACTGGTTAACCACTTAGAGGACTAAGCCTGCCCAGTAAAAGTGTGGTGAGGTAAACTGACCGTGCTCGACATGACCCCATTGGGTTGACTGGGCCATAAAACCTCAACACAAACAAATCCATTGACTAAATATGACTTAAATGATGTTGAAAAGGATGTAAAACAATTAATCATCATGATCATTATTAAAATCTATGCCTATAATGGAGGGACAGACTGGCCTACCTCTGTGCATTCTGATAAAATCTGTGCTCCCGACCTGATCTTCATTAAGGGAATGGGTGTACTTTCAGGGGAGAAAACTGTCAAAATTGTTTTTGCCTCCCTTCTATAAAGGGCTCTGCTCTAAAATGAAAGAATTTGCTCCGTTTGTTGGATCTTTTCATAACTTTACACAGACATTACAGACATACTGAAGATGTACATGTGAAACTTTAATGCTGAAAAAATATTTCTTCACAAAACACATAATGTACCATTCATACAAATTTCTGTCTGTCCATCTGTCTGTCCATCCATTACATTTTGGTTTCTCCTCTTACACCTTTCATTCGATCTTTCCAGAAACACTGAAGATATGTTACAGACATATTAATGAAGTACATGTGCAAGTTTGATGCTGAATTTTTTTTTTGACAAAATGGCAGGATTTTTTAACTAAGTGATTTTTTGACAACTGCTACTAGTTTTAGCCACACAATGTTCAATTTGTACAAATTTCTTATAATTTCTGAAGAAAATAATGTTTCCATGTATTCTTTTATTCTGCAGTTTAGTTAGCCCAGTTAGTCTTATTGTCTGTTTGTATAATTTCAGATAATTAATATTGTCAATACCAAACTTAACTCTTGTCCTGCTGAACCCAGATATTCCCTGCCATTGCAAACAGTGTAGATCCAGATCAGTTGGCTTCTGAAGAAGCCACCTGATCTGGGTCTGCACTGTTTGCCATTAAGTATGTGAATTTATAACAACAATCTGGATCGAATGATCTGATTGGCTGAAAATCAGAAGTGGAAGTGGCATCTTAATTTATTCAGCAGGACAAGGGTTAAAGGTACATGTCAGAGCAAAGCAAATTTTATATTTTAGGGCTGTGTGGTTTGATAAAAAATCATATCCACAATCCTGGGAGTTAAATCCTACAGAGGGCCCCTGTAGAGTAAGAAAGAGGTGCCAGAGGGGACATCTAGGGATATCTGCCCGTTTTCTCAAGAAAGAGGCACAATATAAGATAGGTATGTGAATATTTTTACATAGTAGTTATTGTTGTCAAGAAAATGTGAAATGATTACTAAAAAGTTAAAAAAAAAATAAAGCAAAACTGTATTAAAATTAGTCATTTTTGGCTTTTGCAGATTCAGTTGTATATATTGTAAACGTTGCAGAGGTTTCAGTAAAATACAGGGCCCAGTTGTTCAAAACTAACGATGTCGTTAGTTAATGAATCGTTAAAACTTTGATCATTAAATATGAAATATATGCCAATATTTTTGCTGAAAAAATGTGAGTAGCTTTTGCATTTGCAAAAGCTACTCACATTTTTTAGCAAAAATACCTGTGAATTTAGTATTATCCATATTGGAACAGTTAACATTTTGACCACTAATGAGTTTGTTAAGCTAATGATGCTTTGAATAACTGGGCCCAGCTTAATAGTAACTGCTCAGTAATAATTTTATTTTGTCTATTATCTTATTAATTTGACACATATTCGGTATGTACCTCTTTTCAAAGAAATACAGTATTGAGAAGTTGCCTACTTTCAAAAATGACAAAATCCATAAGAACTAGACTTATTTTGACTAAGCAAGCTATTGAAAATATAAAAATGGCAAGAAACTTGCGGTATCATAAATCATATAGAAATTGTAATTCCAGTTTGTGTTTTTTTTTTGTTTTGTTTTTTAAATGTATTGGGGATGCAATTTTTTTCTAAATAGTCATGAGCATTTCAATGTCAGCATACATCACCTCAAGATATTATAAGCCTTATTTGAGCGGTTCACCGCGAGATCGACCTTCAAAAGAAAGACAACTAGGAAAAAAAAATTGTTTGAAACAGACTATAGCTCGTCCTAGTTGTCCCCCCTACCAAGCGTCCTGTTTCTAGGTGACCAAGGTCGGGTACCAGTCATGCACTGGTTCCCTTCCGTCCACGCCACCGTAAGCAACCAATCAGGACGCGCCAGGTATATTCCCGCCAAAGCACGCACCAAGCGTGCGGCACGCCTAACACATGCGGTAGACATTGTTACTATAAAGGGTAGACGCAAGGTAGAAAACATCACTATTTTTTGGTCGCTTGCGAGGTCAGCACCTTCTGTATAGATTACGACGTTTGGATTTGGAAAGAAGTATTTTTCGCTAACAGATAAGTCTGTATCTTTATTTACACTAAAGCTTTTCTTTGTAGCCCATATCAGTAGTATGATGTTGTGCATTAATTGCAAGCAAACTAAACTTCCGGCAGACAGCCATGTTTTATGCGTTAGATGTTGCGGGTGTTCGCAGCTATCTCCTTGTGCCAGGTCTGCCAATTGGGCTTCAGAGATCTGGGAAGAATTATCCCACTTCCCCTCTTATGTATCTTCTGGTCGGGAGCAGGCTCAGGGATTCCCTTCTAGTACACTGGTGAATAATTTTCAATTGAACTCTGGGCCTGCTCCAGATTTGGAAAACAGACGTAGGGGACCCCAGGTCGCCGTTACCGTCACTGGTAATGAATGCTTGACTAGGGGACCTCGCCCCGCCCCCAGCGATGCTTCCCGACGGAAGGCAACGCAGGGGGCGCTGGCGAACCCCTGTTCCGGCGGAAATTCCGAACCTAGGTACCTGCCGGGTTATCGTACACCTTATAGGTATGTTAACTCGGCGGCCTTTAATACGGCGGGCAGATTCCCAAGTAATGTAACTGTACCTTCCTCTCAATTTTCTTGGCAGGAAGGCGCAGATCAGGGGGCCTTTTATTGGCCATATTTTTATCCCTGGGGTTCTTGGGGTGGCTTTAGTGGGTATGATTATTACCCCAACTTATATTTGCCCTGTCCCGAAGCCATTCCAAGCTCGTCCAGTTCAATTACTAAGACTGTTTCCCAGGAGAATGGTTCTCTCCCTTTAGTTGCTGGCATTCGTACCACACCAAATATCCAGGTTACAGGATCTGTTTCTCATACTACTCCTGCGGTGAGTTCATTTAGGAATCCAAAACCTATTCAAAGTGGTAAGGCCAAAGTATCTCTTTCCACTGTGCCTACTATTAGTAAGGCTTCTCAACATAATAATACTAGAGCCATTCCGACTTGTTCGGGTATTATTTTTCAGGAAGGTTCATTTTCAGATTCCTTAATAGCGGAACCAGTTATTGGTACTACCAACTTGGGTAGAAGTAGAAATAGTAAGAATAGACTGGTTACTTCCTCCACATCATCTGCTCTTCCTTCAGTCAGGGTAAGTCATAATGTTAATGAAGCCTTCGGGCATTTGTATACGGAGGTACAGAATAGCAGCAGGGTTCCATTGGCTGACTATTCATCTGTAGGCGCACTGGGATCTGTAGAGGACGATGTCCCTATAGGTCCTAGTGTTTCCGCAGTCAGACCTTCTGTGACTATCCCTGCTTTGAGCAGGGATAGTTCTTTAGGTCTTACAGCTACGCCATTGAGGGTAACCAACCCCTCACGTAGCACCCCTGACATTGCCTCAGCCATATCCCAGGCAGTATTGAGGACTCTATCAGGGTTGGGCAACTTGGCTTCGTCAGTGGATCTCCCTTCTGTTGCTGAAGAAGGGGAGGGGCAAACTTTCACGGGTCAGTCTGGATCCACTGGCAATGGTCGCGACCATGTTCGGACCATTAGCCAAGACCCCCGGGCTCCATATCATGAATGTGATTATGTCCCGGACCAGGCTCTTTCAGAGAGTTCATTAAGTTCTTCTCAAAAGAGCCAGTCTCATGAGCCTGCCACAAACTACCATGAGACACTGGAGGAAGTTTACTCCCTTTTGGGAGACCTTTGCCCCAAGGCTGACCAAACTCAAGACAGTGCGCGAGTCCAATCCCTGCTTGAGTCTATTTTGGACCAGCCTACTTCCTCCAGGTCAACACTTCCACAATCCTCAACAGTGAATCAGTTGATGGGGAAGCTGTTTGACAACACCGCAGAGGCTAGACATATTCCAAATTGGCATGTACCTAAGAAAACAATTGATTACCTTACTCGACCTCATTCTTACGCTTGTCATACGGAATTTTGGCCGAGTAAGATACCCACCCTTGATGCTGACGCTGGCAGGCTAGGCATCTCAGTGGGCAGATTCGCCTCTTTACCAGTGGCTCATTTAGAGTACCTGGAGCGGTTAGCAAGGAGAGCGGTGGCCATCAGTTCACATTGTGATTTTTTTGGTTCGGCTGCATTTCAGGCCCTCTGCGCAGAACATGTTGACCCGGATGTTCTGCGTAGTCTACTTCTAGCAGTGAACCGCTCTGCTAAGCACATCATGGCCCTAGGCCTATCTATGTCTGCTGTACTATTGCATCAGCGCCGTAACGCTGCTCTAAATACATCTAATTTACTTTTATCTCATAACAAGGACAGTCTTAGAGCAGCTCCTCTGAATTCTTCCTCTCTTTTTGGGGGTAAAATAGAGGAAGTTTTCAGAGCTAACCTAGACGATAGACATCATTCCCTCCTGAGAGCAAATTATTCAGGAGTATCGGCCAATAGAAAGAGACCTTCCTCCTCTTCTTTTAATTCAAATCCAGCGAAGAAGTCTAGGTGGGAACCAAAAGCTGGCCGGGTTCCCACCTCCACTTCTTCGTCTGCTGTCTCTTTCAAACGGTTTTGATCCACCAAAGGGGGCCGTGGTGGATCATCTTCTTTCAGGGGGGGCCCTGCTAGGAGGAGTAAATGACATCATCAGGGCCCTTCCATCTGCACCTCATCCCTCTCTTCCGGTGGGAGCTCGTTTGTTAAGTTTTGTGGAGGCTTGGTCAGCCATAACTCAGGATTCCTGGGCCCTTTCTATTCTCCGGAAGGGCTACAGGATTCCTTTTGCAAAGGAACCTCCACTATCGTTGTCTCCAATTCTGTTCCCTGTAGCTCATCAACATTTAAATCACTTGAGGGAGGAGGTGCAGATTCTACTGGAAAAGAGGGCTGTGGAAATTGTGAGAGATACCACCTCTCCGGGTTTCTACAGCCGGATTTTCTTAGTGAAGAAGAAAACCGGCCGTTTTCGTCTTATCATAGACCTATCATCGCTAAACAAAATGATGAAGGTAGATCACTTTCAGATGGAAACTGCGGCCTCCATTCGGAGAGCTATTCCTCCAGGGGCTTGGGCGGTTTCTATAGACCTTATGGACGCATACCTCCATATTCCTATTCATCCAGCGTCTCGCAAGTACCTGAGATTTTCCCTAGAAGGCACTATATACCAATTTCGGGCGCTTCCATTCGGAATCTCAACAGCGCCTTTCGTTTTTACAAACTTGATGGAGATTGTGGCGGGACATATTCGATCTCTAGGACCCAACATTCACCAATATTTCGACGATTGGCTTGTCCATCGTCTTTCACAGGAGTCCCTACTGTCCGACCTTTCACTAGCTTGGGAAATCATTACAAGTCTGGGTCTAATACCAAATCCCCTGAAATCAGACCTAGTTCCATCTCAGGACTTCGTGTATGTAGGAATGAGGTTCCTGACTCACATTGGCATTGTCAGAGTTCCAGAAGAGAGAGTCAACAAAATTCTTGTCATGCTATTTCGGGTTCTACAGGCTCAATTCATTACCGCCCGAGAATTTTTGTCCATGTTGGGATCACTCAATGCAGCAGCAGATTTAATTCAGTTAGGTCGCCTTCATATGAGACCTCTTCAGTTCCATCTTCTGGCCAATTGGAAACCTCACCGCGACAGTTTGGTCCAATCTATTCCAATATCCCATTCATGTCGTGTAGCAATCAAATGGTGGATGAATCCTTCCATTTATGTGGCTGGAATTCCTCTTGTTATACCAACCCCAGATTTCCATCTGTTTTCAGATGCCAGCCATTCGGGCTGGGGAGCACATTTAGAACCCCTAGGTCTAGAGGTTCAGGGACTGTGGGATATTGCTTCCCAAGACCTTCACATCAACAATTTGGAGTTACGAGCAGTTTTCCTAGCACTCCAACATTTTCAGAGTCACATTTACAATTCATGCGTGATGGTAGCATCAGACAATTCATCAGTAGTGGCTTACCTCAAGAAGCAAGGGGGGACCCACTCTCCATCTCTGTGCATGCTAGTTTGGGATCTTCTTTACTGGTGTCATCATCGGAATATTCACATTCAAGTCAGGCATATTCCAGGGAAATTGAATGTTTTGGCAGACAGCCTGTCTCGCCCAGACCGAATTCTCCCCACCGAATGGTCTCTAGATCGGGAGATAGCTCACCAAATTTTCAGTCTTTGGGGTACTCCTCAGATAGATCTTTTCGCCACCAGATTAAACCATCTTCTGCCCCTGTTTGTTTCTCCAGTACCGGACCACAGGGCTTGTGCAGTGGATGCTATGTCACTAGAATGGAAAAACCTATTCGCATACGCATTTCCTCCATTCAAACTTGTTCCCCTGGTTCTAAACAAGATAAGGGATTCCAACAGTCGGTTCATTCTCATAGCCCCGTGTTGGCCTCAGAGGAGCTGGTTTTCAGTCATTCTGAGTCTCATAATAGACTTTCCCAGGGAACTTCCGGTTCATCGCGGTTTGGTATCACAACATCAGGGAAAAGTACTCCATCAGAATCCAGCTATGTTGCATCTTCACGCTTGGAAGTTGTCAGGAGTCAAATCAGAGGTAAACACATTTCTGAATTCGCTACCCAGTGTATCTCTCAATCCCGCAGAGAGTCTACGCTCAAGGTCTACTCTGCGAGGTGGAAGATATTCTCGGATTGGTGTTTGCAAAGGGAAGTTAATCCTGTCGATCCCGCTTTAAATGATTTGGTAGATTTTTTTTGCTACCTTTTTGACACCCTGAAATTATCGGTAGCTTCTATTAAAGGCTACCGCTCCGCCATCTCAAATACACTGAAATTTTCCAAATCAGCAGACTGTACGGCGGACCCAATCATTTCAGATCTTATTAAAGGTTTTGCCCTGAGAAAACCGGTTTCCAGATCTCTTACGCCCAAATGGAATTTGACTTGTGTTCTTTGGTCTCTTAATAAAGCTCCTTATGAACCGCTAAAGACTGCTGACATCAAATACATCACGCTTAAAGCAGTGTTTCTTCTTACTTTTGCGGCTGCTAGAAGAAGAAGTGAGATTCATGCTCTGTCAATTGAGGAAGGCTGTTTTAGGTATGACCGCAACTCGGATTCCATTACCCTCCTCACACAACCTGGGTTTTTAGCAAAAAACCAGCTTCCAGAGTCATTACCAGAACCTATTGTTATTCCAGGTCTTTCTCAGTTTTGTGGTTCTGATACGGATGATAGGCTTTTGTGTCCGGTCAGAGCTCTTAGAGCTTATTTGTCCAGAGTGAAAGCTAAGAGATTGGGAAGGAAGAGACTGTTTTTACCACTGAAGGGCTCTAAAGATATTTCACCTTCCACTATTTCTCGTTGGATCTGTGACGTTATCAAACTAGCTTATGCAGATTTATCATCTTCGGATCTGTCATTCATGAAAATCTCGGCTCATGAAGTTAGAGCTTTGTCTTCGTCTTGGGCTTATTGGAATTCTGTCGCCCTTGAGGATGTGGTAAGGGCTGCATATTGGCGTACAAATAGTACCTTTTCTTCATTTTACCTTAGAGATTTGGCCCCAATTAGGCAGGATACATCGTCATTGGGACCTCTCGTGGCGGCGCAGTCTATTACTGGCTGCCATCGTTCTGTATCTTAAGTCTCTTCACAGTATTTTAAGCCTGCTTGAATCCGGTGTGAAACTTTTCTTCAAAGGGTCTGTCTTATTCTTCTCCATCAATGGATATTGGATTTCGACCCGCAAGCATACCTACAATGTAAAAATATTCCCCTAAAAAATACTATGAATTACCAGGGGACTGCTGAACTTCACCGGATTCCAGCATGGGTGAGTAGAGATTTATACTATTTTTATTATTACCTACCCGCCTATGCTTATTATTCAGGCTTATAATATCTTGAGGTGATGTATGCTGACATTGAAATGAAATTTTTAAAGTAAAATTAATTTCAATTAAAGCATACTCACCTCAAGATATTATCAAATGTCCCTCCTCCCACCCCGCTTTCATTGTTAAATTTTATTGCTCCCAAAAAATAGGGATGTTTTCTACCTTGCGTCTACCCTTTATAGTAACAATGTCTACCGCATGTGTTAGGCGTGCCGCACGCTTGGTGCGTGCTTTGGCGGGAATATACCTGGCGCGTCCTGATTGGTTGCTTACGGTGGCGTGGACGGAAGGGAACCAGTGCATGACTGGTACCCGACCTTGGTCACCTAGAAACAGGACGCTTGGTAGGGGGGACAACTAGGACGAGCTATAGTCTGTTTCAAACAATTTTTTTTTCCTAGTTGTCTTTCTTTTGAAGGTCGATCTCGCGGTGAACCGCTCAAATAAGGCTTATAATATCTTGAGGTGAGTATGCTTTAATTGAAATTAATTTTACTTTAAAAATTTCATATCTGTAATATAATGTATGTATCTGAGAGGGAGATTTACAGCTCCATACAGAGAGATTTCTTATTTTACCCTGAAGTATTCTGACACCTTCACTCCCTTATCAAATTTTCTCTAAGCTTTGAACATCTATTTTCATTATGAATTGATGTGTCTAAAAACTGCTGGATGAGTGGCAAACAGTGTAGATACTGATCAGACACTGTATTCTGATCTGGGTCTACAGTTTGTTCAGGCCTGTCTGTCCGAAGATTAAGGGCAGATATGGTATATAAAAGAAAGACAGGAATCCAGATTCATTTTTGATAAGGAGATTGAAATTCTTAATAAGGAGAAATGTTTCATAATTTACATGCAGTCTCACTTTCAAACAGATAGCTATCTCATATACATATATGCATAAGACACTCATGTCTTACTATATCTCTTCAGAATCAGAGACAGTAGATCCTCCATTAATTTACCTGTTTGAAGAGGACCATCAGAAGTTATCTGAAGCCCCAGCCTTGATATATCAGCTTCATATTAACAAGAAAATCAGGTAAGCATTGAGTTATTTCATAGCTTAATATAAATGGGATGTCTGTCTAGATAAAGATTTTTTCTTATTTCTTCACAAAAAGGATACATTGTGGGTACTCATTATTATAGCCCCACTTTGAAAAAGTGGGGCTATACTGGATTTGCCATGTCCTTCCGTGATTCCATAATTCCACCATTCCGTGATTCCATGACTGCTTAATAACTTTTATGTTTGTGGTCCTACTTCAATGAAATTTATACTACACTTGGTCTCTAAGGTAAGTAAAGTGTAGTTGCAGAATAGCAGCCAAGGGCCCATAACTTTTAGAGTTACATCCCTTGGTAGGTTTTCAAAATTTAAAATGCATTTTGCTTAACTTTTATGTTTATCGTCCAACATCAATGAACCTTAAACCACACTTGGGTTTCTAAAGTAAGGAAGGTGTAGTGGCAGAATGAAGGCCAAGGGCCCATAACTCTTGGAGTTATATCCTTTAGTAGGTTTTCATGGTTAACCACCTAGAGGACTAAGCCTGCCCATTAAAGTGTGGTTAGGTAAACTGACCCGCTCGACATGACCCCATTGGGTTGACTGGGCCATAAAACTTCAACACAAACAAACCAATTCAAACAAGTAAAACTGTCAGAGGGCCTTGTAGATATAGCATGAGGTGTGTGTATTATATCTGTTAACATTTTAGGTATACCACAAAGTGTACGACAGTGTCTCCCAACAGTGAGAGTGAAGGTGAGCTGTTGATTGGTGAGGACAGTGTCTTCTTTGTAGCTGATGAAGCTGTCACAGATGCTAATTACACACAGGTAGGTTCATTAGCAGAAATTTCAGCAGTGGTGATTATTAGGTCATACTGACCTGCATGGTAACCACCAACCAAAGGTGAAGGGGGATAAGGTAATGGTCTCCGTGTGGCCATGTATATGTCCCTCCGTCACACTTTTGTTTGCAGCATAACTCCAAAACTATTTAAGGGGTTTTGTTGAAACCTCATAAATTGATAAAGGACACTGAGAGGAAGTGCAGTATACAAGAACCTTGCTTACTTTGCATACAAAGGTAGAGGACATTCATTGGAAGTGCATTGTTTAAGAACCATAACTCTGATGTGTCATTGAAATATTATCCCTCTCTCACGCTTTCACTATATTTGTCATAAATATGAATCAAGAACTATTCAAGGCACATATATTTAGTTCAAATTATACACAGTGATAGAGGGTATAGAAAGGAAAAGCATTGGTCAGTTCCTCTTCAATCCCCACTTTCCCCCCACCAAAGGGCAAAAGTATCCATTGATGCGAGAATTGGCCATTGTGGGGGGTGGGGGGAGGGATTGTCCGTTTCCACATATCTTGTTGTCCTGTCGTAGTGGAGTGTTTGTATGGCTAGATTTATGTGTCATTTGGTACCATTAGAGGCTGTGAGTGTCTAAAGACTAAGCAAAAGGTTGAAAGACTGTACTACCTATTAATTTCTGGTACATGTTCACAACACGAAAACATACCCATATAATTTTGACCCTCTTAAACCCCACTTTTATATACTAAAACTGGGGTTTACAGGGACATAAATTATTTTTCTTATTTCTGCTCAAAAACATAGATTGTGGGTACTCATTAGAACTGCCTCAGTGAGGCAGTTCTAACGAGTACCCACAATCTATGTTTTGAGCAGAAATATGAAAAATATCAGAATTTTTATCTGAAAACTTTCAGTTTTTGGTGGTGAAATTTTCAGTATATTTGAATAGGCGTGTTTTTGTAATGTATGTGTCATTTGGTACCATTAGAGGCTGTGAGTATCTAATGACTAAGGCAATAGGTTTAACTACCTGTTATTTTCTGGTACAGCTGTACATGTTCACATCACGAAAACATACCTATATAATTTTGACCCCTTAAACCCAATTTTTAGCTCGCCTGAGCCAAAGGCTCATGGTGAGCTATTGAATTTGTGATCACCCACCGTCCGTCGTCGTCGTCGTCGTCGTCGTCGTCGTCGTCGTCCGTCTTTAAACAACATCTCCTCCTAAACCACTGGTGGGAATTTGACCAAACTTCACAGGAATGATCCTTGGTTGGTCCTCTTTCAAAGTTGTTCAAATAGTTCCGGTTCATTGCATATCTAGGTCACAGGAGCTAAAAATAGATTTTTTAATTAAAAACTTAAAAAATCTTCTTGTCCGAAACCACTGGACCAATTTCCATATAATTTTGCAGAAATGTTCCTTTAGTGATCCTCTACCAAGATTGTTCAAGCCATTTGGATTCGTCAAAAAACATGGTCGCCAGAGGGCGGGGCTTATTTTCCCTATATATCTATATAGAAAACTTTAAAAATCTTCTTGTCCAAAACCACTGGACTGATTACAATATAATTTTGCAGAAATGTTCCTTTGGTGATCCTCTACAAAGATTGTTCAAGCCATCTGGATTCGTCAAAAAACATGGCCGCCAGGGGGCGGGGCTTATTTTCCCTATACAGTCAAACCTGTGTTAGTGGTCACCTCTATTAAGCAGCCAACCTGTATTAAGCAGCCAGAGGAAAGTTACCCGAAAATTCATAGACTTATATATTTGAACTGTATTAAGCAGCCACCTGCCTTCAGCAGCCACATTTTAAGCTTCCCATGGTTGGCTGCTTAAGACAGGTTTGACTGTATATCAATATAGAAAACTTTAAAAATCTTCTTGTCAGAAACCATTGGACCAATTTCCATATAATTTTGCAGAAATGTTCCTTTGGTGATCCTGTACCAAGATTGTTCAAGCCATTTGGATTCGTCAAAAAACATGGCTGCCAGGGGGCGGGGCTTATTTTCACTATATATCTGTATAGAAAACTTTAAAAATCTTCTTGTCAGAAACCACTGGACCGATTTCCATATAATTTTGCAGAAATGTTTCTTTGGTGATCCTCTTGCAAGATTGTTCAAGCCATTTGGATTCGTTAAAAAACATGGCCGCCAGGGGGCGGGGCTTATTTTCCCTATATACCTGTATAGAAAACTTTAAAAATCTTCTTGTCAGAAACCACTGGACCGATTTCCGTGTAATTTTGCAGAAATGTTCCTTTGGTGATCCTCTTGCAAGATTGTTCAAGCCATTTGGATTCGTCAAAAAACATGGCCGCCAGGGGGCGGGGCTTATTTTCCCTATATATCTATATAGAAAACTTTAAAAATCTTCTTGTTAGAAACCACTCAACCGATTTCAGTATAATTTTGCAGAAATGTTCCTTTGGTGATCCTCTACCAAGATTGTTCAAGCCATTTGGATTCGTCAAAAAACATGGCTGCCAGGGGGTGGGGGGGGGGGGGGGGGGCGGGGCTTATTTTCCCTATATATCTATATAGAAAATTTAAAAAATCTTCTTATCAGAAACCACTGGAATGATTGCAATATAATGTGGCAGAAATGTTCCTTTGGTGATCCTGTACCAAGATTGTTCAAGCCATTTGGATTCGTCAAAAAACATGGCTGCCAGGGGGCCGGCTTATTTTCCCTATATATCTATATAGAAAAACTTGAAAAATCTTCTTGTCAGAAACCACTGGACCGATTTCATTATACCTTGGCAAAAATGTTTCCTTGGTGACCTTCTACCAAGATTGTTCAAGTAATTGTGATTTGTCAAAAAACATGGCCGCTAGGGGATGGAGCTTATTTTCCCTATATATCTATATAGATAACTTGAAGAAATCTTCTTGTCAGAAACCACTGGACTGATTTCAATATACCTTGGCAGAAATGTTTCCTTGGTGACCTTCTACCAAGATTGTTCAAGTAATCGTGATTTGTCAAAAAACATGGCCGCTAGGGGGTGGAGCTTATTTTCCCTATATATCTATATAGATAACTTGAAAAAATCTTCTTGTCAGAAACCACTGGACCGATTTCAATATACCTTGGCAGAAATGTTTCCTTGGTGACCCTTTACCAAAATTGTTCAAGCCGTCATGATTTGTCAAAAAACATGGCCGCCAGGGGGGCGGGGCTTATTTTCCCTATATATATCTATATAGAAAACTTGAAAAATCTTCTTGTCAGAAACCACTGGATCGATTTCAATTTAACTTGACAGATATGTTTCCTTGGTGACCCTTTATCAAGATTGTTCATGATTTGTCAAAAAACATGGCTGGTAGGGGGCAGGGCTTATTTTCCCCGTATATCTACATAGAAAACTTTAATGATCTTCTTGTCAGAAACCACTGGACTGATTTCAATTTAACATTGCAGAAATGTTTCTTATGTAACCCTCTATCAAGGTTATGCAAGCCGTCATGATTCATCAAGAAACAGGGCCGCCAGGGGGCGGGGCTTATTTTCCCTATATATCTATATAGAAAAACTTAAAAAGTCTTCTTTTCAGAAACCACAGGTCTAATTTCATTACAACTTGGCGAAAATGTTTCCTTGGTGACCCTCTACCAAGATTGTTCAAGTAATCATGATTTGTCAAAAAAACATGGCTGCTAGTGGGTGGGGCTTATTTTCCCTATATATCTATATAGAAAACTAAAAAATCTTCTTGTCAGAAACCAATTGACCGATTTCAATATAACTTGGCAGGAATGTTTCTTTGGTGACCCTCTACCAAGGTTGTTCAATCTGTCATGAACGTCAAAAAACATGGCCGCTACGGGGCAGGGCTTATTTTTCCCTATATGTCTATATAAAAAACTTTAAAAATCTTCTCGTAAGAAACCGTTGGACCAAGCTCAATGAAGCTTGGCAAGAATGTTGCTTTTGTGACCCTCTACCAGGATGGTTCAAGCCTTCATGATATGTCAAAAAACATGGCCTCCAGGGGGCGGGGCTTATTTTCGGTATATATCTGTATAGAAAACTTTAAAATGCTTCTTGCCAAATACCTCCCGACCAATTTCAATAATGCTTTGGTAACCCTTTACCAAGAATGTTCAAGCAATCCTGATTTGTCGAAAAACATGCCTGCTAGTGGGTGGGGCTTATTTTCCCTCTATATCTAAATAGAAAACTTTAAAAATACTCTTGTCAGAAACCACTGAACCGATTTCAGTTTAACTTGGCAGGAATGTTCCTTTGGTTACCCTCTACCAAGTTTGTTCAAGCTGTCATGATTCGTCATGGTTATAAAATTTATACATAAAATTTTAGAGCAGTGAACTTGGCTGAAACTTCAACATTAAATATGCAAATCTGTTTGCTCAGGTGAGCGATATAGGACCATCATGGTCCTCTTGTTATATAGTAAATCTGGGGTTTACAGGGGTATACATTATTTTTCTTATTTCTGCTCAAAAACACAGATTGTGGGTACTTGTTAGAACTGCCTTGCTCAGGCAGTTGTAACGAGTACCTACAATCTATGTTTGAGCAGAAATATGAAAAGTATCAGAATTTTTTATCCGAAAATTTTCATTTTTTGGTGGTGAAATTTTCAATATATTTGAATAGGCATGTTTTCCTAATGACACGTTTATATTTCAGGCTCTATTAGGAAATAAGGATCAGCTGTCTATGACATGGCCTTTTGAGGACATCTTGGAGATACATCGGCGCTGGTTTGAGTTGAGTGATAGAGGACTAGAGATTTTCTTAATCAATGGAAAAACTTGTCTGCTTGCTTTTGATTCTTCTCAGGTATGTATTTCTTTCTTCTTGTAGTCCTCAGATGTTTTAATTCTGAAAGAGCAAATTTGTAGCAGACTACATTCTGAAATTGACTTTTTTTTTTTATTTTTTCCAGAAAATAAGATGACATTTCATGCATATGGTCTGCTAATCAGGATCTGCAGTGTTTGCTTAAATCACAGGAAATTAAGGCATAAATGAAACAGTCTTAAGTACCTATGTTCAGGACCATTTTCCCAGCTTACACTCTGAGCCAGTCGACCCACCAGTGCTATCAGTGCTTTGAATGGAAATCTACCCGATTAGATTAAGTCATCTGAAGACAATGACAGGCTGATAATAAAATGCTTTTTGTCTTATCTTTCTCAGAAGAAAGAGCTTGACATTTCATATGTATTGTCTAGACAATTTATATGAAATGGCAATACCTATTTTCTGAGAAAAATAAGAAACTATAAGAAATTTGTCATCAGCCAATTAACCTGTCCGTGTAGCTCAGAGGAGTTGCCCTAGAATCTGGTTTGCAGGTTCAATCTCCAACCAGGACATACTTAACTAAAATTGATAATAGCTACTCTTTCACTTGGCAGTCATTATTTTGAAGATCTGGGACTGGTCAAATTGGTGTCGGTATAAGGTGACTTGTGGTAATATCATACCACAATGCATGATAGTGGAGTGAGACATCAGTTCCCAGTATCATGTCCAGACTGTCACACCATCAAAACTTTACTGAAGGATTGTTGACAGTGACATAAAACCTCAACTTAAACAAACAAATCATCTGCTGATTTAGCCATAGAGTGCTGAAGGTTAAGGGGAATGGATACAGTTTTAAGTGAGGTAATTCTGTCAGAAATGTTTTTTCCCCTTCTGAAAAGGGGTCTATTCTAAAAGGAAAGAATTTGCTCCCAAGGGGAGCAAATTCTTTTCTTTTAGAGTAAACCCCTTTCTTAGAAGGGTCTTGATGTGTAAGTAATCAAACAGGAAATCGTAAAAGTTCTCCCTTGTAAAAATGGCATAAAATCTCCCAAGTATATTCAGTTCCCTTGATGCAATGTATATTTTTTTTCTGCAGGAGAGAGACAGATTATTTCAGCATTTACTCATGCTGGAGTTGCCCAATCGCAGAGATACTGGCAACCTTTTTGATGGTTTAGATCGCTGGCAGAATGGTCAGATGACAAACTTCGAGTACCTAACCTACCTCAATAAACAAGCGGGAAGATCCTTCAATGACCTGATGCAGTATCCTGTGTTTCCTTTCATACTGGGTGATTATACGAGTGATAAAATAGATCTGACAGACCCTAGGATATATAGAGATCTCTCTAAACCAGTGTCAGTACAGGACCCAAAGAATGAGCAGAAATTCAGGGATAACTATGAGGTAACCAAAATAAGCCTGTCTAAAAAGAAATAAAAAAAATATCATATGACAAATGTGACCAGCATTGCACGGCTGTGCAGTCTGATAAGAGGCCATGCTAGTTGTTAACAGAATGTGTAGATCTTCAAATTTTATTAGTAAACATCATAAACCTTGATCAGACTGTGCATATGCTAATGCTAATCTGGTCTGTACTGGTCACCAGATGTCACAAGGTCATTTTCTCTTCGAGAGACTCTAGAATAAATGAGCTCAAACATAGGCAGGGCTCCAGATTAACTCGTTCATCCCAAATTTCTGAGATGGACTCTTTTAATCTATCAATGAAATTGGACACATTCATTGTTGCAGATGGACATCTGTCAAAAATCAAGAAAATAATAGCAAACTGCTGTATGTCATATTTGCAATTGAGTAATGCAATTCAAGCTCAAACAGCTTAAATGTTCAAATAATAATATTTCCAAAATTTGAGGCAGTGTCTAAATTAATTTTAGGAATCATAGTGCCAGATAAGGTTCTTTTTTTACCCCAAAAATACTGATACTTTTCTTATTTCCACAAAGACATTTGTTGTCATTAAAAGTGCTTTGCTGAGGTGTTTCTAATGAATATCCACAACATATATTTTTATGAGAAATAAGAAATATATTTACCAGATACCTCCTCTTATCCAGAATTAAGTAAAAAAAAATTTCTTTTTTTAATTAACTCTTTCAGAGCCAAATTTCAGATGACATTTTTCGTCTGCTTTTTTATTTTAACAAACTGTTGTTTGGAAAGACATTTATGTGTAAAGTTGAAAGACTGAATGTCAAACAGCGTAGATCCAGATGAGATGGCTCATTGAGCCATCTTATCTGGATCTTTGCTGTTTGCAAAAGCCTATTATTATTGCCTATGGCAGTGAAAGAGTTAAAAAAAAAAAAAAAAAAAAAGGACGAGTGTTTTACTATTATATCCCCCACCAAAGATGATGGAAGAACATATTTCAGTTTCTTGTAACCATGATATCTCTTGTAACACAAAAGTGAGCAGATTCTCTAGGAAGCTGCAGGGATACATTACGAAAACACGCCTGTTTAAATATACAGAAAATTTCATCTCCAAAAAACTGAAAATTATCAGATAAAAATCTGATATTTTTCATATTTCTGCTCAAAACATAGATTGTGGGTACTCACTAGAAGTGCCTTACTGCGGTGGTTCTAACGAGTACCCACAATCTATGTTTTTGAGCAGTAATAAGAAAAATAATGTATACCCTTGTAAACCCCAGTTTTACTATATAAAAGTGGGGTTTAAGGGGGTCAACATTATATAGGCATGTTTTTGTAATCAGTAGGACATCATTGTTTGTTTTCAGAAAAAAATGTTTCTAGTTGTTGGTGGTTTATATTTTAGATACTGAAGGCAGAGTATGACAAGTTTGGTAGAGCTGGTATGGGATCAGCTGTCAGTGGTAAACCCTTCCATTATGGCAGCCATTACTCTAGTAGTGGCACTGTGCTGCATTTCCTTGTTAGATTACCTCCATTCACAAAGATGTTCATCAACTTTCAAGGTACATGTTAACCCTTCCCTTGCTGAACATGACATGTCCTGTCTTAGCAAACAGTGTAGATCCAGATCAGTTGGCTTCTGAAGAAGCCAACTGATCTGGATCTGCACTGTTTGTCATTAAATATGTGAATTTTTATCAAAAGCCTGGATCAAGTTATCTGATTGGCTGGAAATTAGCAGTGGGCGTGGCATCTTATTCAGCATGACAAGGGTTAAAAAGTTTTGATTCTGATAATGTTCTTAACCACTTGCCTGTTTCTGGAGAAAGAATGTGCACAATACTGGTTAACCGCTTAGAGGACTAAGCCTGCCCAGTAAATGTGTGGTTAGGTAAACTGACAGTGCTCGACATGACCCCATTGGGTTGACTGGGCCGTAAAACCTCAACGCAAACAAAAGCTAGAACAGCATGACAGTTTTACAGACAGCTAGGGAAAATAATGCTTAATTTGATTTGTTGCCTGTCAATAGAAATTCTGCCTTATCAGGGAGGAGTATGAATTTTTATTTATCACCTGCTAATTAATGTCATTCGGATGCTAAATTTCATTTCCTCATTGTACTCAGAACAAGCCATCATTTGCCTGTGAGATATTTGCACAACTTTTATGGGTATAACTGCAAAAAATAGCTGCCGTAATATGAAGGAGAAAATCAGTCTTAAAAGTGCTGGGAAGAACAGCAACAGACCACAATCTTAAATATTTTTTTTTTCTATTCTTCTAGATAAATAAGGCTTGATATTCCTTTGATAGGCAGATCATTCGCATGAAATATCAATTTGTTATTTTATCCAAAAAAAAAAAAAAAGGAAAAAGAAAAAAAAAGAATATTGATTGCTATAGTTTGGAATGGACCTTTAATAAACATAAGTTTGAATAAGTTTTAATAGTTTATTGTATACAGGTGTTTTTTTTTTAATACAAGCTCATTCTCTTCCATGGAGAAAGCTGGTCTATAACTCTGTGAACTTACAATAATTTCCCATTTATTTGTAGATCAGAGTTTTGACATTCCGGACCGAACCTTTCACAACTTACACACATCCTGGCGGTTATCAAGTGCGGAGTCTAATACAGATGTTAAGGAGTTGATACCGGAATTCTTCTTTACTCACGAGTTTCTTACCAACTCAGAAGGTGAGTTAAAAAAAACAAACATCAGACCTGCAATAAGCAGTATAGAGATGTGATATAGGCGTCGAGTTTTCCATAAGTCTATACATCCATCTATCCATCTGGGCCCAGTTGTTCAAGTTTAATGAAGTTGTTAGCTAACATGACATTAAAATTTCTGTTCTGAAATATGGCAAATACATTCATATTTTTTGCTGAGAAATTGTGAGTAGCTTTTCACAGTTTTGCAGCAAAAATATCAATGTATTTGAAAATACCTTAGCTACAACAGGTAATGAGTTTGTCATTAACAAGCTTCTAAGCTAATAATGTTTTGAACAACTGGGCCCATAGCATCAGCATTTGCATCAACCCTAGAGTTCAGCTGCAATTTGATAAAATATAAGACAGTCTTAAACCTTGGCATAATTTCCTCCTGAACATGGACTCATTTCACCTTAATCTATATTTAACAGACTAATAACTTTGTCATGTTTTCTGTCAGGCCCTGTTTTCAGTTAACCTTGAGATTTACAATTATCAAACATGGCATACACTTTCTCCCTGACTTGTACACAAACATAATCTGTAGCATTTTATGATCTGGGTGTGTATTTTTTGGTCTAATAATTTCATCAGGTTTATCACAACCCTAATGTTTAACTCATTTCATGCTCAAAATTAGCACCTTTTCAGAATCTCTGTGGACAGAGACAAAGATCAAGGATTTTACCCTCTGTCTGTCCTATAAGGCAGGTCTTCTAGCCAGGCTCTGCTAATTCCCTGATAGTTGTTGAGGCAGGGAGAGGGCATGGTTATGGATTACTAGTGCATTAATATAATTAGAATTAGAATCACCTTCTAAAAATAGGCAAAGAATGAAATACATTAAGTGTACTTCAGTAATATAGTTGTTTTTTTTCCCACCAGGTTTTGACTTTGGTCACCGTCAGACTGGTGATGAAGTGAGTGATGTTGGTCTACCACCATGGTGTAAGAGAAATCCACGCCTGTTCATGCTGATACACAGACAGGCACTGGAATCAGACTATGTCTCAGACAATATCACACACTGGATAGATCTTGTGTTTGGTTATAAACAACAGGGAGAACATGCTGTGAAGGCCATTAATGTCTTTCATCCAGCTGTAAGTATCCTAGAACAGCTTTTTTAGTCAAATCTGTCTTCAGCAAGCATCTTAGGGAAGGGCTGAAATTGCTTCTGGTAAATGTCCTAAAATTTTTAACACTTTATTCCATACCTTTTTGGCCTAAATTTTGCTTTTTATTAGAAGTGTGTGTGTGGCCAGGTAGTTAGCACGCAGGGCCCCAGATCACAAGGTTGCCAGCCTCGGGTGGCTCAGTTGGATGCGCGTCCGACTGGAGACCAGGAGGTCGCGGGTTCGACCCCCGCCAAGGTCGGCAACATTCTTTCGTGGAGATTGATCATGAAATATTTTCTACGGTCATTCTCTCCCTTCCGCTGATTCAAGAAGGGCAGTTGTCAGTTTCTGGCGAAAGAATGTGCACAATACTGGTTAACCGCTTAGAGGACAAAGCCTGCCCAGTAAACGTGTGGTTAGGTAAACTGACCGCGCTCGACATGACCCCATTGGGTTGACTGGGCCGTAAAACCTCAACACAAACAAAATCATAAGGTCCCGGATATGAAGTCCATCAGGTTGATATGCTTTAAATAATGCTGAAAGGGACATAAAGCACCATCCTCATACGCTTTTTATGTAGTTGTATCTTAAAATACATTGTGTAATAGCAAACAGTGTAGACCCTGATCAGACTGCTCTTTAAGAGCAGTCTGATCTGGGTCTGCACTGTTTGCATATTCTATTTTGCCAGACATGTTATTATACAAAATTTTAGGACACTTTTGTACTTAAGGCAGGTGCTTGCTTAATGCAGGTTGGTTTATACTGATTGTACTTATATGGGATATGGAATTTTTGATCTCCTAGGAGAAGTTCTGCAAAATAGAGGTGGCCTTTAAAACAGGTTTTTACTGTACTTGTTAGTGGCACCCTTGGAAAAGGCTCCTTATTAGCAGTCAGCAAAGTCCAGGGCCCAGTTGTTCAAAGCATTGTTATCTTAACGAGCTCGTTAGTGGTCAAAATGTTAACTGTTCTTGTAGGTACAATATCTAATTCACAGTTATTTTTCTGAAAAAATGTGAGTAGCTTTTGCACATGCAAAAGCTACTCACATTTTTTTAGCAAAAATATTAGCATGTATGCCATATTCAATGATCAAAGTTTTAACGATACGTTAACAAATGACATTGTTAGTTTTGATCAACTGGGCCCAGATTGCGCTGCATGTTCACACAGTCTGATTAGATCCTGTCTCTGTTGTCCCTATACTATAAACCAATTTTTGTTCACATACATGAAGGGCCAGTGACCTTCGCATGGGAAAGTCACTCATCCAGCAGTTTATTAATAAATCCAGAGGTAGTGAAATTGATGTGTTCAAATTTTATGAGAACTGTGGTAAGTGAGGTGGTAAGGAGCTGAGGTGTCCAGATATTTAGGGTAAAAATTGTATTAGATACAGAAAATATAAGATTCAATGCCATTGACCTATATATTATAACTTTCAGACATATTTTGGTTTGGATATCGGCAATGTGAAGAACCAGTTAGAAAGAAAAGCCATACAAACCATGGTTAGGACATATGGACAGACACCTAAACAGTTGTTTCGTGTGCAACATCCACCAAAGAAAACCTTATCACAGCCTCGGATGTCTGACACAAAAATGCAGTGGGGGCCACAATATAAGGTAAAAAAAAGGGCCCAGTTGTTCAAAACTAACGATGTTGTTAGTTAACGATTCGTTAAAATTTTAATCGAGTGATACACAAATATGCTGAAATTTTTTGCTGAAAAAATGTGAGTAGCTTTTGCTACTCACATTTTTCAGCAAAAAATATCCGAATATTGTGTATTGAATCCGCTAGAACAGTTAACGAAATGACCCTTAACGAGCTCGTTAAGCTAACGATGCTTTGAACAACTGGGCCCAGGCTTTTTTTGACTCAAAATACAGTAAATACTCTAAAGATTTGAACAGTAAATTCTAATTTTAAAATGAAAAATATGATGTATATGAATGGAGGCAATTAAACTGCCTCCCTTTGCAATATTACTTATTTCCTTTTGTTTCACTGGCAAGGAGCGCTGATAACAGATTAACGTCATTTTAGAACATTTACTTAAAATCTTGTCAGACAGTAGTTACAAATATAGAATACTGAAGTAGTTTCCTTAGATTGTACTAAACCTTTTGACGCTGTGAGGCTGCACAGAACAATCTGAATAATTTTTAGAAAATTTGCATCATGAAAACGTACCTATATAATTTTGACCCCCCTTAAACCCAACTTTTATATAGTAAAACTGGGGTTTACAGGGGTATACATTTTTCTTATTTCTGCTCAAAAACATAGATTGTGGGTACTTGTTACCCACAATTTATGTTTTGAGCAGAAATATGAGAAGTATCAGAATTTTTATCTGAAAACTTTCAGCTTTTGGTGGTGAAATTTTCAATATATTTGAATAGATGTGTTTTCAAAATGAACAGCTGGAACTTTTTGAAAACCTGCCCCAGTCTGTGTACCCTTTTGATTTTTGTACAATTTGCAACCATTTTTGCAATGGAAAAAATGAAAATATTTGATTCTTTAAAAAGTAATCAAAAGAATGAAACATTTTGTGCATAGGTTTTGCTTTAAGTCATGTTTTACTTCTAATTTGTACAGCACCAGTCAAGAAAAGGACTTTCAGGAAGATGTCCAAAGCAGAGTATTTAAAAGGTTCTTGTTCTAATTGTACTCATCTATCGTTGTAGACAGTGGAAGGTCTGAAGTGGGGAAACTACCTAGGATCTCCCAGTCTACCAGATCCAGAACCAGTCTGGGAAGAAACCTACTCCTCACAAGTTGCCAGTCTAATTCCGTTGCCAATGGGTGTGGTCTTTGGGATCAGTCCAAACAGCTGCCTGTTGGCACAGTATAGCCAAGACAAGCAACAGAAAGGTATACATGGTAGTTTTTATGAGTCTTTATCATAGATTTAAATAAGAGGAGTTTCCAGAAAATTATTTTTCCTATTTCTTCTGAAAATATGTTGTGGGTTTCTCCCCAAAAATATGCTGTGGGTACTCATCAGAAGTGCCTCAGTCAGCATACCTTTTCATGGAAAAGTATAAAAAAGACAGTAGAACTTTGATAACTAGAACAAGATAATTGGAATACCCTGGATAATTTGAGCTAATTTTTGAGTCCCCAGTAGTCATTTTTCTACAGAATTCAGCCATCCATAACTGGAACAACTGATAACTATGGTCCCCTGCCTATTTCAGTAATTGAAGTTTGACATTTTGGTGGAAAAAATCTTATCTAGGATTATGTCTATAAAATGAATACATATGATTCAAAGAAAGAAAAAAATGTTGTTTTTTTCTACATATTCTGTGTTTTATTGAGAGTCAAGCTACAGATTTCAGTTAAATCGCAAATATTTTTTTTAACTTAGGTTCTAAGGTTTCTAAAAATAGATAACTGAATATATCAAAATGAGGTTTTGTAATTGCTTAAATAATGCATCTATAAGCTTGAAACTTTACTACCACTCTCTTGACAAATCAGCAGATGACATATTGAGGATATGTTTCTTATTGTTTTGAGAACATAGGCTTTGGCATTTCATGCAAATTATCTCCTGACGAGAAAATTGCATGAAATGTCAAGCCTGTATCAAAATGTCGTCTGCTGAAATTTTTACCCAGATTGCTGAGCGTTAAAATAAGTTGAAATAGGATATTTACTCTAAGTATTGGGATACACAGGCCTGGGGAAACATTGTAGACTCAGATCAGACACCTCAGCATATGGCAGCTGATCAGGGTCTACACTGTTTGACACTCATCCAGCAATTTTAGATTGATTTTATGTAGTAAAATGGATTATTCATATTTTAGGACCAGTATGGTAAGGAGTTAGGGTGTCCCAATACTTAGTGTAATAAGGTATTTTTTGAAAAATACTAATTCATACCTATATAATTTTGACCCCCTTAAACCCCTTTTATACAACTGGGGCATACAGGGGTATACATTATTTTTCTTATTTCTGCTCAAAACATAGATTGTGGGTACCGAGTACCCACAATCTATGTTTTGAGCAGAAATATGAAAAATATTGGAGTTTTTTATCTGAAAATTTTCAGTTTTTGGAGATGAAATTTTCTATATGTTTGAATAGGCGTGTTTTGGTAATGTTGAGCTGGGGTTCAGCATTTTCTTTAAGATTGTTTATGCACCCAGCAGAAACTCAGATCAGCCTGTGCATGCACACAGTCTGAGCATAGGCACTCTGTGGTTAACCAAGGAAACAGTGTCTTCAAGCACACAGTGAAGACTTTGATCAATCTGCACAGATGCTCAGACTGATCAGTCTATGCTAGGCATACATGCAGTCTTGTAGGAAATGCTATGCCCTATCTCAAATTTTCCTATTATTATTTGCAGCAATATTGTCTGATGACCCTGGAGATATCACCTGGGCGGCCATACTGACTTGGGGAATGTCAGATGGTCTGGTCCGTATTATCAACGGGAAAACCAAACCAGCTGTCAATTTCATACAGCACAGTCCATTTGAGGAGGTAAAACTTTTCTAATATGAACTTGATTAAATATTGTAGGACCATTTGATGAGAGACATTAAACCTTCTACCACTCTCTGAGCTAATCCAGCAGATGATAGAAAACAGGGCTTGACATTTAATGCATTGTCTCCTTAGTTCTTATTTTTCCAGAAATCAGGGTCTAACAATCATGTAAATTGTCTCCTATGAGACATTTTGCATGAGCTTTCAAACCCTGTTTTTGAGACAATTTGCATTAAATGTCAAAACCTGTTTATTTTGTTTTTTTTTGTCAGAAAATTGAGAACTGGAGGTAATTGGAATGAAATTGTCAAACAGTTTTTTTCTGGGAAAAAATAAGAAATATATTTCAAAATGTTGTCTGCTGAAATTCCATTCAAGATTCTAAAAGAATGTTGTTAGGGACAATTCAGTTTTTGTATTTCTGCTATGTTTGTAAATATTTACCTTAAGTGGAAAGAATTCGCGATAGGGAGAGGCAGTTCTCTCAAAAGTGTTTTTGCCTTCCTTCTAAAAAGGGCCTACTCTAAAAGGAAAGAATAATTGCGCCCCCCTCCCCCCCCCCCCCCCACTCCACCCCCTTGGGAGCAAATTCTTTCCTTTTAGAGTAGACCCGCTTTTAGAAGGAGCTTTTTCTGCAGGAAGAAACAGGAAGTCACAAAAGTTGTCTGTATTGTTAAATGGTGGGAAATCTACTAGGTGTGTCCAGTCCCCATCAACTTAGATTTATGGCCAAAACAAAAATTGCAATTATGATAGTAAAATATCACAGACATTCAGATTGTCTCTAAATGTGATAATTTAGATATTTTGTTCTTTTTCTCCACTGACACAATTTCATTGAAATATCAAGCCTTATTATGGGGGAAAAAATGAAAATGATTAAAATTTTTGTCTGCTCAAAATAAATTCATCAGACTGATTGTTAATTTTGTTTTATTCTACAGATTACTTGCTGTGTATCAGTTCCTGATTGTAGGCATTTGTTTATCGGAGGAACCTCTGGTGTCATCACATTCTACAATACCAAGTACAATCCTGCAAAGGTTAGTGTATGGCCCACTCAGCAATTGGGCAGCAGTTAGGGAAAGTTGTCACTATGAATACACATAATGGGCACATTGAGATTATCCTGTGCATCTGCACAGTCTCATTAAGATCTTTACATTTGATTATAACCTCGAGGCCAGATCTGAGTCTTTGCTGTCCACATATACTCAAAGAATTTTTTTTTGTTAACACAGCTCATTATCCTTGGGTAAAGAGTGATACAGAGAACTTGTTAAGGAGGCAGTAATTGGTGAGAGTTCCGGGACATGTTTTCTTATTTCTGCATAACAAAAATATGTTGTGGGTACACATTACACACCTTGCTGAGGCACTTCTAATGAGTCTCCACAACATAGTTTTTGTGGAGAACTGCAGAAAATTATCCCAGAATTATCATCAAGTAGTCCTCTGGTAATAGGACGTCTGTGCATCAAAGGATTGCATCATACTATGTGTTGGCACATACCATCTCTCGTCACTGCATGCTTCATATTACCTTCCCTTGAAGCAAGGATAAATATTATACACATGTATTTGTCAAAAAAAATAGGTCCTGGCATTTCATGTAGAACTGTCTCTAAATGGAATAATTCAAATGAAATGCAAAGGTTATCTTCTGGGAAAATATAAGGAAATCTATTGTTAATCCTTAAAGAGCCAAATGTAAACATTAGCGGACAACAAATTTGTTGTCTGCTAATGTCATGACAAGCCTTTTAAGGGTTATCCCATAGAGCTCTAATCACAACTGCAACCGACAACATTTTGATTTTCTTTCTGTATTTTTTTCAGACAAAGTAAGGCTTGACATTTCATGTGAATTGTCTGCTGAGCAGATGATTCATATGAAATGCCAAGTCTTATTTTCTCTGAAAAATAATAAGAAAATTAGAATGTCATCAACTACATTTTGCTTAGTGCTCTTAGGGTTAAATATTTCAGTATTGCAGGTTACAGGTTCAGACAAGAAATGTTATTTAGTTCATAAATCAAAAGTGCTATATTGTTTGTTTCCAGGAAAGTGAGTTGCAGATTTTTGGTCACAAGAAGTGCCTGTATGGTCACACTAAAACAGTAACAGCCATGGTTGTGTGTAAGCCCTACAGCATCTTGGTTAGTGCCAGTGAAGATGCCACGTGCATTATTTGGGACCTTAACAGGTATATTTTAACCTTGAATCTGCTTAAGGGGAATATATAGACTTTCAGAGGTATGTGTGTTGGGGGTGGAGGCTGGGTCGGGGAGTGGGGGTGGGGGGTTGGAGGGTGGAGGTAAGTCAGTCAAAATAAGTTTGCCCTCCTTCTGAAAGGGGCTTGCCTTTAAAAGGAAAGAATTTGCTCCTTTGGGAGCAAATTTTTTCCTTTTAGAGGTGACCCCTTTGGAGAAGACCCCATTTTCCCTCTTTTAGGAGAGACTCCTTTTGAGAAGGGACGAGGTGTGCCAGAATGCAAACAGAAAGTCATAGAAGTTATCACCCTTGTAAAGAATGATGAAAAACCCACCAAGTGTATTAAGTCTCCAGGATTGGTCCACTGATGTACAAGGATATGTAGTGAACAATTTTAGACACTTCATCTGGCAGTGAAATGGATTTGTTGAAATTTGTTGATAAGAGTGCACCATTCCATCAGTATGCATAACTACAAAATAGCATAAACCTGCCATGAGAAATTGAATAGACATTATGTGTGATGGACTGACAGAGGAAGCAGTAAACATGACAAGACAGTGGGTGCCATTGGATGCTATGATTTTGCTAACTCTTGTATAGGGTCTTCACACAAACAGCAAGAAGATGACTTGAGAACACCAAACTCTGGTTGTTCTCAGAAAAAAATTTCATGCCATGTCACTGTCGGGAACACCAAGGACAACCAAGGTGGCAAAGTGATTAAGTAAGGATTGTGTAAACATATATCATTTAAATTGCCTCACTTTACGAATTATAATCAATTATCTTTCTAATAACATGATTATCTCAATTTAAGGGTCTATTAATTTCACTGTGCTATATAATGGCATACATTTTCATGATTGGTCCATTAGCATGTTTAGTTTTTAAGTGCACTGTTCCTGCTGTTTTGGGCCTGTTTGTGCTGTTTTGGTTCTTGTCCAGTCTGTGTAACACATGTCACCCAAGGACACCCAATATGTCTTCTCTCCAGAGAGGGGAGAAACTTAATATTTTGGGTGGTTTCATTGTTTTCAGTCAACAGCTAGTAATTCATTGAATGCGAATGAACAATCAAGAGTAGCTCTGTTTTGTTAGCATTATCATTTTAAACAGATACCTACATTTAAACCATTCATTCTAGCACGAATCTGCTAACCCTCCTTTCCTCTATGTTGCATAACTATTACATCAATTCCCTTCTGAAAAAGGTCTATTCTAAAAGAAAGAAAAAATGCTCCCCTAGAAGGAATCTACTCTAAAAGGAAAGAATCTGCTCCCAGGTGGAGCAAATTCTTTCCTTTTAGAGTAGACCCCTTTTCAGGCGGAGACAAAATCAATTTAGATAGATTTCGTTCACTAAGAAAGTGTATCCATACTCCTGAAGTGGAGATCCGGATCAGTTGGCTTCTTCAGAAACCAACTGATCTGAATCTACACTGTTTGCTAAGACAGGGCATGTCGTGTTTAGCAAGAAAAGGGTTAAAATATTTTTTTACTTTAAATAGTTTTATATAGTGGCCAAAAGGAAAGAGAGAGAAAAATTTTTTCTTTGAAAAAAAAAAGTATAGTTCTGTTAGCTTTTTCAGTACTTTGTATTTACTGCTGTATATACCCCAAATATTAGGACAACTAAACTCCCAGCGGGCCCCCGTAGCCTAGTGGATAAGAGAGTTGACTCTTAATCCATTAGGTTTCTCACCGCTGTGGTTCGAGCCTCGCTCGGGTCATATGTGGGAAAGCCAAGTTCTGCTTACGGATGGTCAGGTGGTTTTTCTCAGGGTTCTCCGGTTTTCGCCCACCTTCGATGAACGATCGGCTCGATATAAGTGAAATATTCTTGAAAGGGCCGTAAAACCCAAATAAAAAAAACAAAACAAAAAAAAAACTTAACTCCCAATCATACTTGTTCTAAAATTTTAACAAGTCATTTTACTACCTGTAGATGTATCTGGATCAGTGGCAAGCAGTATAGACCCAGATCAGATGCCACATATTGTGGCATCTGATCTGGGTCTACACTGTTTGCTCAGGCTTGTCTGTCCCTATACTTCAGGTGAATATGGTATATTTATTCTTGTGTATATTTCAGACTGTCATATGTGCGAAGTATAACATCTCATAAAACAGAGGTCAAGGTTGTTGCTGTTAGTGACACACTTGGTGACATTGCTAGTGTTAGCAGACATGGTAACATGTTTCCCCCTTTTTCTCTTTTTCTTAATTTGCTATTGGATTTATGAAAAATTCTGCCACTTTATTTTGTACCAGACATTCTAAATAAGAGATGTACCAATAAGAACAATTATTAACCCTTAAAGCACCAATTAAAATTGTTATAGACAATATTGTATGTTTTTATTTTTCAGAAAAAAAAATAAGGCTTTATTAGGCCTGAGTGATAAGTGTCTACTCTGATCAAATGCAGAGTGGTCATTTTTCTATATAATCTATACATTTTTGTTTAGGTACATTTTGAGATCCATTTTTAAATGTTTTTATATCCAAAACTGCGCTATAAGGATAAAGAGGTTGCTGTGTAGTACTCAAAATATACAGGTATATTGCTAAAGAGTTAGATCTGGATTGGACCTGTTTGACATATAGATAGTTTGTTTGAAAACATCACCAAGTAGTCAAATGATGTCAACGAAATGACATACGTTACATTCCGGCCTCTTCAATTGCTTCAAGCAGCCATTAAAGTACTGTTCAGGACCCATTTGGTCAAAGCATTGTTAGCTTAATGAGCTCATAAATGACAAACTGGTTAAATGGTGTAGAGAAGATATTTTCAAATACATTGATAATTGATATTTTTTTCCTAAATTGTGAGTAGCTTTTTCTACTCACATTTTTTCAGCAAAAAATATCAATGTACTTACCATATTTCAAGATAGAAATTTTAATGTCATGTTAGCTAACAGCTTCCTTAAGTTTTGAATAACTGGGCCCTGAATTAAGAAATAAATTATTCTGAACCGTGCTCAAATGCCTAAGATAAAGCACACTTGAGTTTGGGTTGTACCATTTGAGCACGAGCGAGCAGAAAAATTTATTTCTTTTCTAACACCCCTCGTTGAGTGAATTTTTGCATAAATGAGATTTTTTATTGATTTTTATTATTATTTATATTACCTGACTTCCCCTTTGGTAGTTGACAATACCTCTTAAGCATTAGGTCACGCGGTTATGTAGTTACAAGGTTCAATGATGAATATTCAAAACGGCAGATAACTTATGCAAATCAGGAACAATGTAAAACATAAAAATGATGTAAAATATAAAAACTGGTATCCTGTGTTCATGAAAGAATAGAAAAGATGTATGAAATGGGAGTGCTGCGATGGACTTAAGAAGGACAGATATAAAACAGCAAAATAAGAATGTTATCCAGCTTACTTTTGTTTTGGAACTTTTTAACAAACACACGATAGAAACAAGAAGTAAAACGGATGTGTTCGAATGGTATAACCTGTAGAGGAATTCATCTGGTAAAAAAAGTCAAAGAACTGCAATGTTCATAGATCATTTTCTGTATGAATGTTTCGGCCAATATTACATTACTAAAACATGCCTATTTAAATATATTGAAAATTTTACAACCGAAAAAGGAAAAAATTTTTAGATAAAAAAAACTTTATATTTTTCATATTTCTGCTCAAAACATAGATTGTGGGTACTCGTTAGAACTGCCTTGGCGAGGCGGTTCTAATGAGTACCCACAATCAATGTTTTTGAGTAGAAATAAGAAAAATAATGTATACCCCTGTAAACCCCAGTTTTACTATATAAAAGTGGGGTTTAAGGGGGTCAAAATTATATAGGTGTGTTTTCCTGATGATAAGCTAGTGTTCATAGTTACTAGGGGCGAAACTTTTGAAAATATGATTGGTTTCTTGTTGATAGCACGAAATTCCTATGCTCAAATACCGTAGATAAAGCACGGCTAGAAATGTAAAGACAAATAAGGAACAACACGCGCAGGAGTGTTAGAATTATAGTAGACAACATTTTTTTTTATTTTACCAAAAAATAAGGTTTGACGGGTTCCTCTGTTGCAGTTTTCTTTCTTTGGGCATCAATTGTTTTAGTTGTGGTATTTGTTCCTCATGTCTGCTTTTGGTGCCTCGGGAAGGCTGCGCTTCATGATTTGGGCATTTTCTGGGTATCTTCACTTACATTTTTATGTTTCATGAGAATTTTCTTTATGATTCACATGAAATGTTAAGCCTTGTTTTCTTGGAAAAAATAAGACTGTCATCTGCTGCTGTTATGAATACTGCTTAGTTTTCAAGGTAATTACAATAAATACATTACTACGGTCAGAGGGGTTGTTAAGGAGGTGTATTTGGTGATAATTCTGGGATAATTTTTCTTGTTCCTCCTTAAAAATTGTATGTTGTGGGTACTCATTAGAAGTGCCTCACTGAGGCGCTTCTAATGAATACCCACAACATATGTTTTTGTTAAGAAATAAGAAAAATTATCACAAAATATTCCTCCTTAAGAACTCCTCTGAACAGTAATGTGATCTGAAGCCCTGTATCACATGTTAATTGATGTTACCATCTCTCTGGACCATACTCAGCGTAAGCATCTTGCATTAGTCTGTGATCTGGGAATATCCACTTGCTGTAATAAAAAGCATCAGATCTTGTTACTGTAGTACAGTTAACTCCCTTTATACAAACACTCGGGGGTGGGGGGTGTGTATCTTACATCACCGGGGCATCCAACAGATATTGGCTTACAGTTGGGCAAGACCTGCTATGTTGGCAGCAGGTAAGGCTAGAGAGGGAATGTTTTTATTTCTTCTGTTTCTTCACTTTTACTCCTATTCCTCTTTCTTCCCTGTCCCTCTCTTTCATCTCCTCTGCTATCTATTTTCTCCCTTTTTCTGGGAGATGATACAAAATGATCCACAAGGTCGATGTATTGTTAAACCCCAACACAATCAATCAATACCAACACTTGATAGAATGATAAAATACGTTATAACAATTTGACTGGCGTAAAACCTTTGTTCAAGAGGTGGCAGTTAAATAAAAATTATATAGGAATAAATATTTAATACTTCAAGAAATATATGTTTTGGATATTTGTTTGAATCCCCTCAAGAAATAAGAAGAAAACAAGACCTTTCTTACATATCATTCTGCTCATCAAGGATTCTTTACAACAGCAAATTCATTTTAATAACAACTATTTTGGGAACAAATTCTGTCCTTGTAATGAGGGTTCTTTGTATATGCACTCTCTACAAATTGTCTTGGGTAACAACTATATATATGTTCATCTGTCTTGTTAGGTCTTGGCAGTACATTACACCTACACACTGTCAATGCTGAGCTGGTTGCCACGACAACATGCAAGGAAACTATCAACTGTTTGAGTTATTCTAATGCTCCAGAGGGCTTATCTATCAATGTGATAGCTGGTGGGCTTAGTTCAGGAACCATCAGGTAAGAAAAAACAAAACCATACCAAATTTAGTGTTGCTTGACACTTGCATTTAGTTCCATTGATGTGCTGGAATGCCAACAGCACAATAAGTGTGGCACTGGGTTGTTGATCTAATAAGCAAGAATTTGAATCTCACTTGGGTACAGTTTGACATTTAATTGGAATAATCTCATTTCCCATTTCATTCAGTAGAAATAGAAAAAAAAAAAAAAAAAAAGAAAAATAGGATAAGAAATATTTTGGAGACAGTTTGACTGACATGCCCAGCCCTTTACATGACATCAGATAAGTCTTTTTTTTTTTTCAACTGAAACTATTGATGTTTTTCTTCTTTCTCCAAACAAAAAAAAGTATGTTGTAGGTATTCATTAAAACCATCTCAGGGAGCACTTCCAATGAATACCCACAGCATTTTCTCTTCCAATGAGTACCTAAAACATACTTTTCATGGAGAAATAATAAAATATTAATCTGAATACCCTCTCTTCCCCTGTTATCTTCAACTCTGTCTATTTATTATGAGAAAAACTGACATACTGACAGCTTTGGACCTGACATGACTACCACAGTAATGCACACCAATATATGTATTGGACTATGTTTTCTTACTTAATTATTTCCTTTGTTACAGAATGTGGAGTAGCTGGGATCTTACTCCTGTCAGAGAACTCAACCACAATAGTCTTCTAGCCACACCAATAATCAGGTAGGGTTAGCTTAATCTGCTGAATTGTAATATACATGTTTATCATACTTTCCATCACGTAAACATGCCTATATAATTTTGACCCTCCTGAAACCCAACCTTTATATAGTAAAACTGGGGTTTACAGGGGTATACATTAATTTTCTTATTTCTGTTCAAAAACATAGATTGTGGGTACTCATTAGAACTACCTCAGTGAGGCAGTTCTAACGAGTACCCACAATCTATCTAACAAGTACCCACAATCTATGTTTTGAGCAGAAATATAAAAAAATATCAGAATTTTTATCTGAAAACTTTCAGTTTTTGGTGGTGAAATTTTCAGTATATTTGAATAGGCATGTTTTCGTAATGTATCAGTTTTTTTGTTTTGCAAGAGTAGAAGTCTCTATTTGTCTGTCACTGTTGTTTTTTTTTATTACAATCAGAACCATGTTCTTTTCAGTTTTAACACTAAAAAGTTAACTTGCTAGGGCTTGAAATTCATAAAAATTCCACTGGTATTACATACCTAGAAGCTGGTCGGAGTGGCTTAGTAAAGTGTTCACTTTTAGATTGGGTGAGTGTGGGTTTCATCCCCATCCAGGTCATATCAAAGATTTTATTAACTTGATACCAGCTGCACTTTGCTTGGCAATTGGCATTAGGAAGTAAAGCTAGGACTACATCATATTGTGTGTCATCTGATCTGGATCTATACTGTTTGTGTAGGCTTGTCTGTCCCAGTACTTTGGATTTGGGGTGGTCCGGTGGTGCAAAGGTGTCATGTATCTTACATCACCGGGGCTTCCAACTGATATTGGCTTACAGTTGGGCAAGGCCTGCTATCCTTGTAGCAGGTAAGGGTAGAGGGGGAATGTTTTTATTTCTTCTGTTTCTTCACTTTCATTCCTGTTCCTCTTTCTTCCCTGTCCCGCTTTTTCATCTCTTTTATTATCTCTTCTACTTCTTTTCTTGCCTCTGGGAGACAACACAAAATGACCCACAAGGGTTGACGTGTTGTTAAACCCCAACACAATCAATCCCAGTACTTAGCCTTATTATGGTAATTTGCCAAAAATTGACTACATCTTTTGAAAAACTTGCCTCTCCAAATCGGAGTGCTACTCAAGGGAATGTAAGTCAGATCAAAGATCAGAGTCTTCTTTGTTTGCCATTCAACCATTTATTTTGTGAAACAAATGTATAAAAACAAAATTTAGACAAAAACGAATTTATAGAGTAAAGTGTCTAAAATTGTAGGACCTATACAGTATTCAAATATTTTCCAGCACATCTTATTTGCCTTTTTAACTTATGTCTTTTTTCTGTCATAATTTCAGTTTGACTTTCACACATGACTCCCAGCGCCTTTTCACTTCAAGCAGTGACGGTAGAGTGATAGTATGGGACATAAATAAACAGCGGTCTAAGAGTGTGAGATTTAGACCATTCCTCTATCCAGCAGATGTTAGATAACTCTTGAAAATGATAGTTGGACAGAATGTATGATGACAGTTACCACTGATTTAGAAACATGGTATGCTCGGCATTCCTATTTCCTTCCAAATGGAAGTACTAAGAATGATGCTGTCTTGGCATACTACAGTCGAACCTCGTTATCTCGAACTCGCTTATTTCGAATTACCGAAGTGAAAATCTGGTCCCTGTTTTAACTTGAAACTATGACAACAGGTAACAAAATAATGTGGAAAAGAGGAGAAATTGCTCCTAAGGAGCAATTTCTCCTCTTTTCCACATTATTACATATATATATATATTTCTAACTTCAGGAGTCAAATTACACATCCATTTGTTAAATATGGTTGTTCAATTTATTGTTTTCCTCACTCTCTCAACTCTGATATGTCGAGGTACGGATATCTTGAAGTATTTCAGTGAGTCCCTTGGAGTTCGAGATAACGAGAGTTGACTGTATTTGATGGCAGTATACATCAGTATAAGCATGTGATGTTTACTGAGACCATTCTTGTATTGATATATTGTTAGTTCATGTTCTTAGGATAAAATATGATAGCATTAAACATTAGTGTACCGTAATACAAGCATTCCTTGATCTGATGTGAATTGAACAATGACTTGTTAAAGATTATGCTGAGAAGAAACACTGTTCAAGATGTGCAATACTTTGAGCATTTCTCAATCAGATAACATGAATTAAATGTTAACTTAATATAGATTATAGTGACAATAAACAATGTTCAAGATGTGTGACACTGACCATTCCTTGATCTGATGGATGTTGAATAACATGAATGGAATTATTGTTACCTGATAGAGATATATATAGATTATGTTGACAATAAACACCGTTCAAAATGTATTATACATTGACCATTCCTTGATCTGATGGATACTGGATAACATGAATGGAATATAACTTGATACAGATTATGCTGACAATAACACTGTTCAAGATGTGTGACTTTGACCATTTCTTGATCTGACAGATATCGGATAACATGAATGGAATTATAACTTGATACCTATTATGCTGACAATAAACACTGTTCCAAGATATGTGATACTTTGTCCAGTCCTTGATCTGATTGGATAACATGAATGGAATTACAACTTAATACAGACTATGCTAACAATAAACACTGTTTAAGATGTGTGACTTTGACCATTTCTTGATCTGATAGATGTCGGATAACATGAATGGAATGATAACTTGATGCTGATTATGCTGACAATAAACACTGTTCAACATGTGTGATACTTTGACCATTTCTTGATCTAACGGATGTTGGTAACATGAATTGACTTATAACTTGATACAGATTATCTCTGTTCAACATGGTTGACACTGATCATTCCTTGATCTGATGGATGTCAGATAGCATGAACAGAATTATAACTTGATATTCATATAGATTATGCTAACAATAAACACTGTTCAAGATGTTTGATACTTTGACCATTTATTCCTTGATCTGAAGGATGTCGGATAACATGAATTGAATTATAAGTTGATGTACATATAAATTTTGCTGACAGTAAACATAGTTCAAGATGTAATACTTTGACCATTTTTTGATCTGATGGATGTTGGATAACATGAATGGAACTATAACTTGACAAAGATTAAGCTGACAATAAACACTGTTCAAGAAGTGTGATACTTTGACCATTCCCTGATCTGATGGCTGTCAGATAGATGAATAGAATTCTAATGATGTAGATTATGTTGTTAATAAACATTGTTCAGGGTATACGATACTTAAAGCATTACTATATCTGATCGCTTTCAAATAACATGAATTGGATAACTGTATATAAATTATGCTGACAATAGATATTGTAGCTGTGCAATAATAATGACAAATGATAAATTGGTATAAATTATGTTGACAATAAACACTATTTTAAATGTGCAATAATTTTACCATTCCTTCATGTTTTGGATGCCAAAGAACAAGTGATAATTTAATCATATAGATTATGATGACAATAAACAGCAATCAGCATCATTCTATGTACACAATTTGCCTACTAGAAAATAGGGTTTAATATTTCATGCAAATCTTCTCCATATTTTCTGGGAAAACTTAAGAAAAAATATCAAGAAATCATTTGTCAGTTGTGTTATTTCAGAGGTTGTAAAAACTTAACTAAAATTGATAATTGGTGAAATGTGATAGCCACAAATGCTGATATGTTATCTTGATAAATACTGCAATGCCAGATGTATGCTTTCTTTATCATGTAGTCAAAAAGGTAGGAGATAAAGAGCTTTCTTTCTTTTACCATGTCTGTTTGGTAACACTGTCTGATAAAGATATTGCACCAGTGGAAGCATTTTTGTATTTCTTGGAATGGTAGCTGATACTCAGAATACTTATTTAGAGTGACTTTGTGTTTACAAGTTAGAGTGTGATAGTGTTAATAAGATTTTTTAGCAAGTCAGAGCAAAAATGTGATGTTTTGCAAGTCAGAGCAAAAATGTGATTTTTTGCAAGTCAGAGCAAAAATGTGATACTAGTTAATATGTAAGAATGAGAAATGGGATTTGTAGTACTCAGCTGTAAATTGATTTTACTTTTATTAAAGTGTCACTCAAAATTATAGTAGAAACATTCTAAAATTTGTTTTATTTTTGTTTTTCAGAAAAAAAAAGGCTTGACATGTGAATTGTTTGCCTACTGGACAATTCATATGAAACATCAAACCTTATTTTCTCTGGAAAATAATAAAAAAAATAGTAAGAATGTTGTATGCTACTGTTGTGACTAGCTCTTTAAGGATTAAATTTGTACTTGCAATAGATAGTAGGTACATGTACAAGAAATATCCTTAGGCTTGCTGACAAAAATGTCACAGTGGTGTTGCATAGCTACAGCAGATAAAGCAAGGATACAGTAAATTTGGTTGAAATTCATCTAGCACTGTAGGAGGAGATAGAGCAATGGCTGGATAGATGGAGGCAATAACAGGATCCCCACTTTACTATCAGAAAACCATTGAAATGGCAAATGAATGAAAAAACAAAATATCAAAAACAGAATCGTTGTCTTTTTATACACCTGAATTATGCCAGGTCTCCATGGCTCAGTTGGATGCAAGTCGTACTGGTAATCAGAAGGTTGTGGGTTCGACCACCGCCAGGGTTGGCAACATCCTTTTGTGGAGACTATCCATAAAATATTTTCTACTGTCATTCTCTCCCTTCCACTGATTCAAGAAGGGCAGTTATCAGTTTCTGGAGCTAGAATGTGCACAATACTGGTTAACAGCTTAGTGGACTAAGCCTGTCCAGTAAAAGTGTAGTTAGGTAAACTGACCATGCTCAACATGACCCCATGGGGTTGACTGGGCCGTAAAACTTCAACATAAACAAATACACCTGAATTCTAAAGTGTCTTAATGCCATAATTAACACCTATCATGCGATGGGTAAATTTGGCAGATGCCTGACAAACTGACAATATTATCTTATTTTTCCTAGAAAATAGGATCTGACCTTTCATGCAAATTTTGTCTCTTATGGAGACAATTTGCATGAAGTGTCAAATCCTATTTTCTAGGAAAATTATAAAATATATTTCAAAATGTCATCAGCTAATTTTTTTAGTGATGCAAAGTGATAAATATTTGGGTTATCAGTTTTACTTAAGCCTTAAAGGGCTAAGCAGAATCATAACAGACAACATTTTAAATGTTTTTTTTATTTTTCAGAGAAATAAGATTTGGCATTTCATTAGGATCGTCTTCTAGGTTGACAATTCAAATGAAATGTCAAATCTTATTTTCTCTGAAAAAAAAACAAAAAAAAAAAAAAAACACATAAAAACATCAAAGTGTCATCTGCTGCTGTTTTGAATAATGCTTAAGACACCTGTGAAAGTTATAGGGGTCCTTACCTTTTTCTCCTTGTGATATAGCCGCAGATAGGAATAGATATCCACATAATATTTTTTTTTTATTTCTTTGCAAAAACATGATGTGGGTACTCATTAGAAGTGCCTCATTGAGGCACTTCTAATGAGTACCCACAGCATATGTTCTTGTGAAGAAATAAGTAAAGTATCTGTACTTTTTGTTTCATAAAAGTACCCTATCTTGAGTTAGATTGTGTGTGTGTGTGTGTGTGTGTGTGTGTGTGTGTGTTGTGTGTGTGTGTGTGTGTGTGTGTGTGTGTTACATATAACAATATTTATAATGAGTTGTATATTTTATAGTGTATATTTTCTTATAGAACAGATCATATCCAACTGATGAACAGTCATTGATATAACAATGTAGGTAGATTTATATGACAATGTACATGTAGTTAGATTGATTCCCTTTCAGTTATACTCACTTTCAGTTATACTTGTCAGTAGCACCAAGTGCTGGAAATATGATCTTATGGAAGGTTAAAGTTTTTGATCTCTTTTCCAATGGTACATGTGCATTTTATTTGAGAAATAGATCAGCTCTAGCAGTTATTTGTTGAATAATAAATCACTGTTTGGAGGTCAGTTGTAAAGTAGATCAAATCACAGGCACGGAGCGTGAGTGATTTATTTTCTTACAACTGCCCGACAAACTGTGATTTATTACTCAACAAATCACGCACAAGAGCTAATCTATTTCGATTCTAACACATAGAAAGTGATGAAAAAGTAATTGTATCCTTCAGATTCTTCTAACTTTCTGCCATCGAATAAAGAAATCCTGCCAATAGTTTTGACTGTAATGCTGACATTTACATGCATTATTTATGTTGTTGACACGAGAAAAACAACGTTACACCCTCTAAATAGTGTAAACAAAGACTGACATCAGCAAAGTGTCAAAATGACGTCAAAACGGTGCCACATTACGAAAACACGCCTATTCAAATGTATAGAAAATTTCATCTCTAAAAACTGAAAATTTTCAGATAAAAAAACTCTGAAATTTTTCACTTTTCTGCTCAAAACATAGATTGTGGGTACTCGTTAGAACCGCCTCAGCGAGGCAGTTCTAACAAGTACCCACAATCTATATGTTGCGCAGAAATAAGAAAAATAATGTATACCCCTGTAAACCCCAGTTTTACTATATAAAAGTGGGGTTTAAGGGGGTCAAAATTATATAGGCATGTTTTCGGGATGAGATAGAATCTCGCCCTTCCGCCCAGTGATTTGTTGCAGATTAAATCACTGAATTTAACCATTGGCTATATAGGCAAGGAGTGTTAGAATAATAATTTATCAATAAAAATAGTCCTGTTTGCATATATGTCTGGGATATTTGTCTGACCATGCATTATAAAATTGCAGCATTTTTTTTTTATTTTTTAACTATTTTCAGCTGATTTTTTTATTCCAAATTGATATATTTTCAATAAGGATAAGAAGACAAACAAAACATATCTGAACAGCATAGTTTTAGATCAGGGCCCAGTTGTTCAAGACTAATGATGTAAGTCTGATGCCCAGACCTTTTTTCAACCCAAAAGTTTTGGTGTTCATCTTATTTCTCTGTATTTATGAAAACATGCCTATTCAAATATATACAGAAAATTTTACCTCCAAAAACTGAAATTTTTCACATATAAAACTCTGATATTTTTCATATTTCTGCTCAAAACATAGATTGTGGGTACTCGTTAGAACTGCCTCGGTGAGGGCAGTTCTAACGAGTACCCACAATCTATGTTTTTGAGCAAAAATAAGAAAAATAATGTATACCCCTGAAAACCCCAGTTTTACTATATAAAAGTGGGGTTTAAGGGGGTCAAAATTATATAAGCATGTTTTCGTGATGGAAATCATATGGAGCGAGTTCTTATTGAAATAACTATGCCAAGGCTGCATTGAGTACCAATAACATACATACATGTATATGTTTTCTTGGAGAAATTAGAAGAAAAAACATGCTTGCTCTTGAATCTGGAACTCTGAAACAAGTACACCTTGTATCAGCCGGCTTACATACATACCCATTAGTGGTCTGCAAGGTTTAGATATTGTGTAAACAAAATGGGAATGTCTATACCTCTGAACCCTGTTTTGTTTGCACAATATCTGTGCATTGCAAAGATCCAGACCAAACTGCATTTACACAGCTCTACAACTGAACAGAGCATCCATATATATATATATATATATATATATATATATATATATATATATATATATACTATCGAAAAAATGTATTGCGACTCCTATTTGTTTTGCCCCTCATTTTATAAATATTCAAATTATTGTGAGTTGCTTTGTGGTTTTGGAAACAGCATTCATATCTGAAAAAAGATGCATCAACATTTTTGTGAGGAATATGGCTTCTTAAGAATAGCGACGTTGGATATTTGGTAAGGGTACCAGTTCAAAAATTGCACTTTTACCATCATGTTAGCTTTCGATAAAATTCATTTGCTTTAATTGATTCTGAAAAGCAAGTAAACTGCAAGATGAAAACAAATTCAAAAGAATATCACAAAAGGCATGTTTCCATGGTTTCAAACCCATGTATAGCTACTGCTTTGAATGTTTTTCAGTCTGAACTCAGTACCTGATGTGGTCTCCATTACAGTGTATACAAGCGGCATTTACACGAGATCTCATTGTTAACCACATAACACACTCAGTACCTGGTATGGCCTCCGTTACGGTCTGTACAAGTGTTCACAAGAGATCTCATACTGTTAATAAGATTCCGCACAGTTCTCTGAGGAATTGCCTGCCACTGCTGACTTAATGCTTGCTCCAGTTGCTGATGAGTGCGGATACCTGGGTGTCCCTCATAAGTTCACCTCCCTAACTCGTCTCACAGCTGCTCTATGGGTGAGAGATCCAGCAATCTTGCTGGCTAGGGTAGAGTCTGTAGCCGCTGCTGCTGGAAGTAATCGGTAACAATCCTGGCCCAATGAGGAAGTGCGTTATCATCTTGAAATGTTAGTCCAGTCTGAACAACAAGAGGCTGTACAGTTGGTATAAGCACTGCGTCACGGTATTTCAACGCCATCATGTTTCCCTGAACAGTGTGAAAGTCAGTCTTGTGGTTGTAACTCACAGCCGCCCAAACCAAAACGCTGCATCCGCAGTATCTCTCATGTTCTGCTATGGTTACAGGAACATAACGCTCGCTGACTCTCCTCCATACACGTTTATGCCAGTCGTAGAAATCAACATTGAAACGCGATTCGTCTGACCAAAGGATGCTGCCCCACTGATTCCTTTTCCAACGGCGACAATGACGGCACCAAGCGAGCCTCTCTCGCATGTGGTGGGGAGTCAGCTTGTACCTCAGGCAAGGTCTACGAGGCTTGATGCCAGCAAATTTTAAGTTGGCTCCGAACAGTACGAGGTGGATTGCCACTTCTGTAGCCCGTCGAAGGTTGGCAGTAAGTTTAACAGACGATTTAAACCATTGTCTCAGGGCAGTGAGTCTCAGTAACCTGTCTTGGACTGCTGTAGTCAACCTCGATCTGCCAGGTTTAGGCCTGTTTTTCACTGAGCCTGTTTAAAGAAACCTCATTTAATCCTGAACATTGTAGCTCTGTGTACGCCGGCTTGCATAGCAGCTTGATTTGCCTTGGTCCAATTTTCTAACATACCGATAACACGGGCCCTTACTTCGACTGAAATGCTTCTTCCAGGCATTTTAAACTGACTTCTCTGAGAAAGATCATTTGCACAAAATGGCATGATTTGTTAGGAGAAAGATCACTTGCAAACATGCCACGATTTTCATAGTGAACATTAGCGACAAGGTGCGACAAGCAAATGCAGTTTTCTGCAGTGCGAGTTACTAGTGCAATTTTTATATGGTGACCCCCATGCACAGAAACCAGTCGATACATCCAACTGCACAAATTCATCAGAATTTTAAAGTGTGCATAGTATATATATATTTTTTTTTTAATTTTACCACTAAAATAAATTATGCATCTGGATCACCAATCGGAGATGATTCTTTTAAGTATCCATAATACCTCATCTAAAGCTATGTGCAGCATGGAAATGCAGACTGGTCTAGACCTTTAATAGTCATATTTAGCACTTTTTATACCCTGCCACATGATAGTGCTGGAGTATTTTGTTTTCATGTTGGACATCTATGTGTCAGTCCATCCATATATTCTTTGATCATACGAAATGTATGTGCATTAGTATTTCTTTTCAGTGTGATAATTTCTGTTCCCTTTCCAGGGCTGCATTGAAATTTTACTTGTGCATTGTTATTTGGAAGATCTTGGGCGGAATTGTTCAGAATAAAATTTGGTAATATTTATGGAATTATGGTCACTGATAAATGAGCCACGTCAAGTGAAAAAGCACCTTGTAGCATGTGCAAAATGTGCAGGTTCACATCATCCTGTACATGTGCAAAGTCTCATCCTGGCATTTTCTGTCCACTGAAACAGTCTATAGTATCAAATGATTCAGTTTGTGGACAGCAAAGGCTCTGATCAGACTGCGCAGATGTTTGCACATGGCATGGCCAAAATGTTAAAATTTTCTTTTCATGGCTTAACTTGAGTGTTTTTCATCCAATTGAAACAAAATTTATGTGATGGCTTAATGACCAGTCAGTACAGGTATTTTATGAAGATATGAAGATAGCATGTTTTTTTTTTTTTTTTTTTTGTTGTTTTTTTTTTACAAAATTAGGGCTTCTGATTTAAGGCTCCATATTCCTCAAAAATAGACATTTTATTATCCTAGAAAGGTTTAATAAATTGATATGTGGTACATATACGCCATAAGCTGTGGACTAAGATCTGTAAGATAAGGCAAACTTTAAAGGGAGATTTGACAAAATTCTGTGAGATTTCCTTAAACATCACTTTGAAGCTCCTCCAATACAGTCTAAAGTGTTTTTCTTTCATGTATGAAGCTTGTGACAACCACAACAATGTGTAAATTAGGTTTATTTCTTCATAAAATCTGTTGTAAAATGGCCTGAAAATTCTGTGAGATTTGAATTTTTTATGGGAATTGCCTTCCAGATGGGCCAAATTCTGTGAGATTTTATCTCACAGTGTGAGATATGGCATGTATGGTGGTAATACAATCATAAAATGTGGCATCTCACAGCCTGTAAAATTCAGTTAATCTCGTTCCTGAACTGGATCAAAAATGAAATGATTCATTAACTTATCTCTGAATTTGTGTTGCCAACATTAATTCAGAGATACGATAAAAGATCATTTCATTTTTTAATGCAGTTCATAACCGAGAGACTAACTGAAATTTTGCTGGGCCCAGTTGTTCAAAGCTAACGACGTCGTTAGTTAACAATTCGTTAAAATTTACATCTAGTGATACGCAAATATGCTGAAATTTTTTGCTGAAAAAATGTGAGTAGCTTTTGCAGTGCAAAAGCTACTCACATTTTTTCAGAAAAAAATATCAGAATATTGTATATTGAATCCGCTAAAACAGTTAACAAAATGACCCTTAACGAGCTCGTTAAGCTAACGGCGCTTTGAACAACCGGGCCCTGGCTGTCAGATGCTACATTTTATGATCCTATTAATACAATATATCAATTAGTGGTTTCCATGTTTAAGTCAGAGTGTTTTTCATCTAATTTAAACAAAATTCATGTGGTGGCTTATTGATGAATAATTATCGGTTTAGTATGAAAAAAAACCCCAGCAACTGCATATATGTGTTGCTTTTGACGAGTTATGGCCCCTGATAATTGTTGAAAAAATGGTTTCCTTGGCTAAGCCTTCCTGACAGTTCATCACAAAAACATGCCTATATAGTTTTGACCCCCCTTAAACCCCACTTTTATATAGTAAAACTGGGGTGTACAGGGATATACATTATTTTTCTTATTTCTGCTCAAAAACATAGATTGTGGGTGCTCGTTAGAACTGCCTCACCGAGGCAGTTCTAATGAGTACCCACAATCTATGTTTTGAGCGGAAATATGAAAAATATCAGAGTTTTTTATTTGAAAATTTTCAGTTTTTGGAGGTGAAATTTTCTATATATTCACCCACAATCTATGTTTTGAGCGGAAATATGAAAAATATCAGAGTTTTTATCCGAAAATGTTCATCTTTTGGAGGTGAAATTTTCTATATATTTGAATAGGCGTGTTTTCGTAATGATCTGTTTTAGACAGCTTTCCAGTGGCAGGATGTCATGCTGTATGATGCTTTTATTGTGTTTTCCTATACCCACTTATTTATATTAATTTTTCTGATGGTTTTAACATTTTAGAAAAAGATGTGTTTCTAGAAAAGATCACAAGAGGGAGGGGAATGTAGTTTTGGGATATCAACAGCAGAACTTTACATTTTATTTAGTTTCAGTACATTTTACACCATCCCACCGAGCCATCATGAAAATCAAGATAAGATTTGCATCCCACAGTCCCCCATGTACATAGTTCTAGCTAAGAGGATAGGACAGGTATTCAAATATTCTCCAAGATAATAATTAGTCATTAGGTGGGTATTTCGTAGCATTATCTCACTGAGAAAATTTTAATAAGTGCCCATAACATGCACTTTTATGGAGAATAAAAAGTATTTGTTTGTTTTAGTCCAAAAAATAATTTTAGCTGGAGCTGTTAGTTGTCTTCTGGAAAGTTCCATACCATGTTTAACTAAAGATTCAGACAGCCATGTCTGAGCTTACAGAGCAGTTTGATCAGGGTATGCACTGTTTTCCATTATGCGAATACTTCTTAGACACATCTAATGTTCTGTGGTCAGGGCCTTCTCTGGTCAGTATATACATTCTGCATATAAGCTCTGCCTTGCGCAAAGGTGTATAGGTATACAGTCTGATCAGGGCTTTAGCTTTCCACGTACAGAACCTTGATACTGTGGAAGACATACCTCAATGGCTCGAACATCTTTGGGACCATGGAAATTTGTTTGTGACATGGGTAGTTCGAGCCACAGAGGGTTAATCATGGCACCAGTTAGGAACCAAATAGCGATAATTTAGGGTAATCTTTTCAATTTTCTACACAATCATTGTATGTTGAGTGTACTCATTAGAATTGCCTTGAGGCAATTCTAATGAGTACACACAACATACAATTCCATGATAAAATAAGAAAAAATCCCTAAATATTTGTTTTCTTGAGCTATTGGTAGGATTTTGTAGGGACTGAAAAAAGAGTTCTAATTATCCATGGTAAACGAGCCATCCCGGTTCAAGCCATTGAGGTTATACTGTACAAAGATTAAACACCCTGATCAAATGGTGCAAATGTGCATATGCTGATTTACTGGCCTTAGCTGTCACGATATATATATATATATTGAAGACACGTTTTCAGAGCGTACTGTTTTGAAGACACATTTTCAGACTCGTGTATTGTTTCATATATAGGACAAGTGCACCACAACCTCTTTATAGCACTATTGTTGGGGTCCATATCATAAACCTTGTTAGTTAAACAACCGTGTTATATCCAAACAAAAATGTATAGATTATATTGAAAAATGACCGTTTATGTATAGATTATAATGACAAAAATGTATAGATTATATTGAAAAATGACCATTTATGGTCATTTTTCAATATAATCTATACATTTTTCAGATCCATCTTTGAACCGTGTTATATCCAAAACCATGTTATAATGAACCGTGTTATAAAGGGGTTGTAGTGTACAGTATGTAATTAAGGTATCTGAATGTTTATAGTAGATATGGTATTCCACAGAGGCAATTCTAATGAGTACCATCATCTTTCATAGAGAAGTACCAATCAGAAAAACATTAAATAAGATAACCCACCAGATATTTGTTTTGGAAGCTTTGCTATCAAGAGCTATGAAATATTGTTGATATTATGCATAAAGTAATTTTGACATCTGCATTGTAAACAGCGGCATTATTCTTGCCTTGTGCTATAAGCATGGCTTATTAGACCTTTCGGCTGCAAACTGTGTTTGTATACATATTCTCATGTACATACATCTGTCCATCCTCCACCTGTCTGTAACACTTTGCTTTTTGTGGGAAGGGGACAGGGTTTAATAAGCCATGCTTGTTGGCATTTTTTTCTTGTCAAAACTGTATCAGTATTTGGCTTATTTTTGTTAATTGTTTTGATTTTGTCTTGCCAGGCATTCTGATCTTGACTAAGACATTTTGTAGATATTTCTCTTATCTTTCTAGAAATTTCTCTTAACCTTGTTGTATAATATTATGTTATTATTAAATCCATGCTGTTCAGTCAGGATCTTTCATTTGATCAGTCAGGATCTTTCATTTTCATCATGAAAACATGCCTATATAATTTTAAACCCCACTGTTATAAAGTAAAAATGGGGATTACAGAGGTTTATATTATTTTTCTTATTTTTGCTCAAAAACATAGATTGTGGGTACTTGTTAGAACCACCTCATTGAGGCAGTTCTAACAAGTACCCACAATCTATGCAAGGCAGTTCTAACAAGTACCCACAATCTATGTTTTGAGTAGAAATATGAAAAATATCAGAGTTTTTTATCTGAAAATTTTCAGTTTTTGGAGATGGAATTTTCTATATATTTGAACAGGCATGTTTTCGTAATGATACTATAATGATATAATGAGCACAGTAAGGAAAGGGCCTGTTTGCGATATGTGAACAGCAAAGGCCCAGATCAGCCGGCCCAAGCAAGCAGCTGATTGCTGGCCTCGATGGCTCAGTTGGATGCGCCGTCTGACTGGAGACCAGGAGGTCGTGGGTTCATCCCCCGCCGAGGTCGGCAACATTCTTTCGTGGAGATTGATCATGAAATATTTTCTATGGTCATTCTCTCCCTTCCGCTGATTCAAGAAAGGCAGTTGTCAGTTTCTGGTGAAAGAATGTGCACAATACTGGTTAACCACTTAGAGGACTAAGCATGCCCAGTAAATGTGTGGTTAGGTAAACTGACCACGCTCGACCCCATTGGGTTGACTGGGCCGTAAAACCTCAACACAAACAAACAAGTCTGATCAGCACCTTCTCTGTATGTCATTATATTTCATAGTACTCATTGATTCTCTTAATGCACTTTGATTAGACTAACAATATGCAGGCTGATCTGGGGATTAGACTAACAATATGCAGGCTGATCTGGGGATTAGACTAACAATATGCAGGCTGATCTGGGGATTAGATTAACAATATGCAGGCTGATCTGGGGATTAGACTAACGATATGCAGGCTGATCTGGGGATTAGACTAACAATATGCAGGCTGATCTGGGCCTTCCTTGGCCATAAATGGCATAAGGGCCTTTTTGTTCAGTTACACATCATAAAGGTCCTTTCCTTGATTTGTGCATCATATCTAATAAGATTGTAATGTATACATATCAAAGGGAAATCACCTTGACCGGGAGATTGTACATCCCTTTTCAAAGGTGGCTGCTCTTAAAAGAAAGAATTTGCTCCCCAGGGAGCAAATTCTTTCTTTCAAGAGCAGCCCTCTTTGATAAAATACTAGTATGAGCAAAATAGAAAATTCTTTTCTGTTAGAATGGTCCCTAAAAATTTTCAATGTGGAATGCTCTCTTTTTGAAATATACTCCTTCACTTCAAACATAAATGAACACTGAAGACCCTGGTCAACCTTCACATCCATGTTTTTTTGCTGTTTTGGGTGTTTGCTATTCATTTTTCATTTCATTCCTGCTATATACTTTGCTCTCCTTTATCACTATAAAGTGGCTATTCATTTTTAATTTCATTCCTGCTTAGTTTGCTCTTCTGTGTCATTATAAAGTGGCAATTCATTTTTGGTTTCACTGATGATACACCACAACCTCTTTATAACACTATTGTTGGTGTCCATAGCATAAACTGTGTTAGAAAAACAACCGTGTTATATCCAAACAAAAATGTATAGATTATATTGAAAAATGACCGTTTATGGTCATTTTTCAATATAATCTATACATTTTTGGGATCCATCTTTGAACCGTGTTATATCCAAAACCATGTTATAATGAACTGTGTTATAAAGGGGTTGTGGTGTATTTATACTTTGCTCGCCTGTGTCGTTATAAAGTGGCAATTCATTTTTGGTTTCATTCCTGATATATATACTTTGCTCTCCTGTGTCGTTATAAAGTGGCTATTCATTTTTAATTTTATTCCTGCTTTTTACATTACTCACCTGTGTCATTGTAAAGTGGCTATTCATTTTTAGTTTCATTCCTGCTACATACTTTGTTCTCCTGTGTCACTATAAAGTGGCTCTTAATTTTTAGTTTCATTCCTGCTGTATACGAAGGTGAGTCAATAAGTAACCAGCCTAACTTATTTCCGTATGAGATCCACCTTTTCTTTTTCGATGTAATTGCCCTCTAGTGTGATGCACTTAGACCAACTGTGTTCAAGTGCCGTCAACCCAGAACTGAAAAAGTCAGGGTCCTTTCCATTGACCCACTTCTCAACTGCCGTCACGACTTCTTCATCAGACCGTAAATGAAGTCCACGGATATACTTTTTCAAGTTTGGGAATAGGAAAAAGTCGCTAGGAGCTAGGTCAGGTGAATAGGCAGGATGTGGTATTAATTCATACCCGTTTCGCTCTACAGCATCCATTGCAACTTTGCAAGTTGGGACTCTCGTGTTGTCCTTTTGCAGCAAAACACCTTTAGAGAGTTTACCTCGGCGTTTTTTCACGGATGGCAGTTCTCAGCTGGTCTAACAAGTTTGCATAGTACACTCCAGTTATTGTACTTCTCTTGGGTAAAAAGTCCAACATAATAATGCCTTTTGCATCCCAAAATACTGTGGCCATCACCCTGCCAGCAGATGGTTGCGTCTTGAACTTCTTTGGCCCTACCCACTGAGGACTCTGAGCTTTATTCTCTGGCTCATAATAATGAACCCAAGTCTCATCTACAGTCACCAGACACAAAAGAAAATCATCTTTTGACCTAAAAAGCTTCAACAAGGCACTGCATACTGATGCTCTGGTTGCCATTTGCTCATCGCTAAGGGATTTGAGGACCCAACGGGCTGTTAGCTTGCTCATACCTAAACGATCACATAAGATTGTTGAAACGCTACCATGTGAAATGCTTAATGCCTGCACTATTTCTTCCACCTGAATTCGCCTATCAGAGTATACCAGATCCCGAACTTCCTTACACATTTCTTTGTCAGTGGCATCCAGTGGGCATCCAGACCTGGCTTCATCTTCTAAAGATATTCTACCGTGTTTGAATTCCCCTACCCAGAATTTAACCTGAGCATAAGATGGTGCAGAAGACCCATAAACATCGGCTAACTCGCCGTGTATTTCCTTGCCTGTTTTACCTTTTAAATACAAGTACCGAATTACAGCACGGTACTCAACTTTAGATGAAAGCATGCCTTTGCATCACTAGCCATGTTTGACATTCAATATCTCATTAAAGAATGACTCGATATGTGTGCAATTTTGTACCCATGTATAAAACATATATTGAAACAAAGCATGAAAATCGTGACCGTCTCAGTCCATCTGAAATAAGTTAGGCTGGTTACTTATTGACTCATCCTCGTACATTGCTCTCTTGTGTCATTATAAAGTGGCTATTCATTTTTAGTTTCACGCCTGCTATATACTTTGCTCTCCTATGCCATAATAAAATGACTATTCATTTTGAGTTTCGTTCCTGCTATATACTTTTACTCTCCTATGCCATAATAAAATGACTATTCATTTTGAGTTTCATTCCTGCTATATACTTTTACTCTCCTGTGCCATAATAAAGTGGCTCTTCTTTTTAGTTTCATTCCTGCTGTAAACTTTGCTCTCCTGTGCCATATTAAAATATTGTTTAACAGTTTGCATTCTGGGTAAAATTTTCAGCATACAACATTTTGAAATATTTTCCGTATTTTGCTCATGCAGATTGTCTCCTTACATGAAAGTTGAAGCCATATTTTATGGGAAAAATAAGAAAAAGTATCATTGATTTATGATCTGCTGATTTTGCCCAGCGAATGCTAAAGGTTAATATTTACATTTATATACATATAGCAGTACCGTCTTTTTACTTTGTAATCTATTTCTTCCTATAGCAACTCTGCCCATCATATTTTTAGCCATGATTATACTCTTTCAATACATAGTATTAGATAAAATATTTTTCTTGCACTGGGGTGGGGTATAAAAGTTTTGGCATACTCTGGATAAGGGGCATTTTCAACCTGTAAATAATGGGTACCTACAACATGTTTTGGTGGAGAATTAAGTATCAGGATGTTTTCACTGAAGAAATAGTATCTTATCAAGAGCTGTGGAACTCAGCATAAAGCAAAGGCTTTGATTAGCCTGTGATGATGTGCAGGCTGATCTGGGTCTTTGCACTGTTGCACACACCATGTTTATCCTAAGTATTAAGAAACCTAAATACCTTACCATACTTCTAAAAATATTTTTAATCCATTTTAATTTTGTTCTTGTCTTAATATTGCTAGATAAGTTGCAAACAGTGTAGTCTCTTATCAGATGCCTCTAAAGTGGCATTTGATCTGGGTCTGCACTTTTTGCTCAGGCCTGTCTGTCCAAATACTTTGGGTAAATACAGTATGCTAGGGTCCATTTTTATGTGATATCAACTTCTATATATTCAAGAATTGATGTTGAATTTTAATAGTTTTATTGGCTTGATCAAATTTTATTTTTTACCTTGATAAATATTTGTGCAATCATATCTATTAAAGAGTTTGCATCTGCTCTCTGTTTGTTTTTACATATCCATTCAGTGTGTCTTCATTTATGTTAAAACACCTATGTAAAAGTATACCACTTTGCATCTATGTGAAAGTATACCACTTTGCATCTATGTGAAAGTATACCACTTTGCATCTATGTGAAAGTATACCACTTTGCATCTATGTAAAAGTATACCACTTTGCATCTATGTGAAAGTATACCACTTTGCCAAATAACAGATAAAATATCTTTTCAACCAAAAAGTATTAAGATTTTTCTTATTCTTCACAAAACCATATGTTGTGGTATTCATTAGAAGTGCCTCACTGAGGCACTGAGGCACTTCTGATGAGTATCCACAACATATGTTTTACAGAGAAATAAGAAAAATACAGTAACTGTATGCTTCTTGTCTAAAGCTATGTAAGCTTTGGTACTTTCACTGTATAATGCAGGGAAAGTTAGGAAAATTCTGTCACAAAGTATCATAGGAATTATTGATGGGGTATTTGGTGATAATTATTTGATGATTTTCTGGAGTTCTCCATAAAACATATGTTGTGGGTACTCATTAGAAGTGCCTTGGCAAGGCACTTCTAATGAGTACCCACAACATGTTTGTATGGAGAAATAAGAAAACATATCCCAGAATTATCACCTATTTGACTGTACAGTGCTTCATTGCACAGAGCCTTTCATTGTCACCCTCAAGATACCTTACTGACAAGAAAAACATGATGAATGGATGGAAGAACAACCCAAAAGTAACGTGCCTCCAACTGTTTTGAAAGTGGGGGCATAAAATACATTATTGAAACCTCGATAATTCAAAGTCCAAGGGACCAAACCGTTTTGTTTGAATTATTGAGACTTTGAATAACTGAGGGTTAAAATGCATACATATATTTAGGTCAAGACTTCAAAATAATTTTGAATTATCGAGAATTTTGAATTACTGGAGTTTGAATTATCGAGGTTCTACTGTATAACACTACCTGCACAAGTAAAAACTCAATCGCTACTGTGAAGGATGTGGGTGGCCAAGCAGTTTGCACTTCTGTCTTCAGGTTTAGGGTTCAAATCCGGCCAGAGATGGAGTTCATCTCATGACTGTATGATACTTTTTTGCATAGAATCTTTCATTATCACATCATGATCATCTAGATATGACTAAAATAATGTTGATAACATAAGACACCAAATCATCATCATCATCATCATCAACATCAATTAATCATTACTATGATTGTAACAGGGTTTAAAACGAATAAAGATTTCCCTTCAAAAAAAAAAAAAAATCATTACTAAGATTAAACTGAAAATTTGGATGAAGCTTCCCCTGCATGTGTGTTCAGGCAGTTAAGCATATTACAGCTTCTTTTAGCTGTATTACATTTTTTTATGTTTCAAATATATTACACTATAAAAACCTAACTTAAAAACTTTCTGTAAAATTGTATGAATCTATTCCCTTTTTGTGGTTGAAACTCAGTATATGATTTTTTTTACAAAGCTGTTTCCATAATTCTGTTCACATTTTCTCAAAGATACACAGTACTTAACCTGTATATTTGGACACCTTAAATACTTACATTATACAAAGTTATGTCAATGATTGTCAGTTTGCAAGGACAGTCTTCAGAAATTACAAAATATCTGCATGAATGTTACAAACCACTAAATAATACAGCAACATGTTACATTTACCATATTCACCCTAATTACTGTACTTTGCACTTAAGTTTTTTTTTTTTTTTTTTTTTTTTTCAAAAATCACTAGAAAAACTTTTTGTAAAATATTCTCCTAACCTGGGTACACTTTAAGAAAGCTCAGCAGAGAACTTCATGAGGAGCGTATTTAATGATACTTAGGTAATATTTTCTGACTTTCTTAAAAATGCATATGTTGTTGGTACTCATTTGAATTGCCTTGACTTGTCAAGGCAATTCAAATGAGTACCAACAACATATCTTTTTATAAAGAAGTAGATAAAAGTACACTGGCTACTAAATCGCTTGACTGTGCGCTTATAGGAGTATGTGCAGTGATAAGGTTGAATATGGTAGTTTGATTGTCAAGCTTGAAATGATGTCCATCATGTTTACAGACCTATACAAAATGTATGCTTCATAGCCATAGTTCTAGATAAGCCAATTTCTTGAGGTTTTCTAACTTCCCGATGAATACATACATTGTGGGTACTCAACAGAAGTACCTCATTGAGATACTTTGAATGCATGGGACACTTCTAATGAATACCCTCATCATGGTTTTGTGGAGAAATAAATATCTTGATAACCCTCTTATTTAGAGCTATGTAACAAATGACATTTTCACTACATAGTTTTACAGTGTGCAGAAAAGAGAAAATTTGGTTAGTAAGCATATATATATATATATATATATATATATATATATATATATATATATATATATATATATATATATATAGCTAGGGCATTCCATTTATCCTAAATCCCAAAACAGATTCCTCAAAATACTCTATGTCCCATAACTGGATTTTGAAATATTCCTAAGTAAATGATGATAACTCATATCCCCGAATTCCTAAAAACCCATATCCCTGAATGAATAAATATATATATAAAAAAATATTCTGATGTTCCTAAATAAATTAATCAAATATCTCATGTCCCCAAAACAACTAACCAAGCTTTACCAATATTTTAATTCCCCTAAAGTTTTGAGCTTTGATGTCAAAAATATATTTTGGAAAGAAATATTTGCATTTTTAAATTAGAGGCACCCCTGACAGTGGTTTTGAAATCTTATGATCATCAGTATCATTCTAAGTTTTTATTTGAGTTTGATAAATTTGAATAAAAATGCCCGGTTTGTCAATATTTTTCATCTTAAAAGCACTCTTCCCAACTTTGAAATTTCCCAATATTTAGGGTAAATACAATACCTTTTGCTAATATTTGACATGGTCAAAGTTGATACTTAGACCAGCCTGCACATTCAGGTACATTATGTTAACAAGTCTATATAACGTAGACCCCATAATCGTGAAAACATGTCTATATAATTTTGACCCCATCACCCCACTTTTATATAGTAAAACTGGGGTTTATGGGGGTATTCATTATTTGTCTTATTTCTGCTCAAAAACATAGATTGTGGGTATTCATTAGAACCGCCTCGTCGAGGCGGTTCTAATGGGTACCCACAATCTGTGCTTTGAGCAGAAATATGAAAAATATCCGAATTTTTATCTGAAAATTTTCATTTTTTGGTGGTAAAATTTTCAGTATATTTGAATAGGCATATTTTCGTAATCCCCCACAAGATATAACTTGTACAGTGAAAACAGGGAGACCGCATTTACCCGAATTAATGGGACACCACAATTCCTTACTATGCTTGTCCTAAAATTTGAAGAAAAAAAACATTTTCTCACCTGTTGATGTGTCTAAAATATTGCTGGATGTGTAGCAAACAGTGTAGGCCCTGATCAGACTCTGCATTCTGCGGCGTCTGATCTGGGTCTAAACTGTTTGGTCAGGCCTATCTGTCCCAATACTTAGGGCTGTTACAGTATGTACGGGTCTAACGTATTAGGCAGGTTTTCGAAATTCTGCAGATTTTAACAAGCATTTTACCATGTCTAATTTCTTACGACATAATAACATATATCTTAATAACATATATCTTAATTTGCTTGATATAAAAAAATCTTCCTCATTTCCCACATTATATAGTAAAAATTCAATGGCTTACATCGCTCTAAATTAGAGGGTATGTAGATGAATATTTGGCGTATTTCTGTATGGAAACAGTTGTTGTGGGTACTTATTAGAAGCGCCTTCAGAGGCACTTTTAATGTGTAACCACAACATATGGTTTCACTGAAAAATTTGAAGAAAAATGTCAATACTGTCTGTTTGAAAAAACATGCCTTATTTAGGACAACATCTAAGAAGTATGCATTTCGCATATGCATATTCACGTTATGATAGAATATGTTGATCAATGTACAGATAAGGTCCTGACCAGATTGCGCGAATGCACAGTTTTTACCCGATTCTTCCCTAGGCGCATTTTCTCGCATTGTGACTGACTTCATTAACCCTCAATGCGCTAAGCAAGTTTGTAGCAAACGACATTCTAAAACTAATTTTATTATTTTTTTCAGAGAAAATCAGACTTGACATTTCATGTGAATCAGATGATTCACATGAAAGATCAAGTTTTATTTGAAAATTAAAAAAAAAAAAAAAAAAAAATATGTTTCGTCTAGATTTGCTGTAGTTATGATAACATGGATAAGCGCTTTAAGGGTTAAACGAACAATAAAGACCTTGAACACGGCCCAATAACCAGTCCTTCCTTCTCAGTCAGCATTCTACGTAAATCTATATCGGGCCGTCATCGGCTCGTCAGGGTAGCTGACGGGCCGATGACGGCCCGATGTAGATTTACGTAGAATGCTAGCTGGGTTAGTCTCACAAACTTTTCAATGTGTGATTCTCTTGCAATATACTGTACTATTTCGTTAACTATTTCTTGCTATCTGTTGGAATCTGGTTCGTGCCACTTCGCGATACCTTCCATAACCTTGCTTCCTATGTAGTGAAACACGTGCTCCCAAGCTTGGCCTACTTCCGGTGTGAAGTTTTGGCCTAGTTTCTCCTCAAGAGCTATTACTATCGCTGGCCAAAGAAGCTGAAATAGAGGTGGAAGTTGTAATGATTAGGACCAAGTTCTCAATTGAACACGAGATACTCACTGTCAGGATATGCTTTGAGTTTCCACTGTAAAAGAAACGATGTTACTGCATGTGTGTACAGAAGTGAAACCTTCGTGAAACTCACGGACATCACGAAAACGTGCAAATTTTGACCCCTTAGCCCCACTTTTATATAAAATTGCCTGGAGGTAACCTGAATACAGTTAAATCAGTTTGTCATATTTCTTCTACTGGGGTGGGGGCCCAGCTGTTCAAAGCGTCATTAACTTAACCAGCTCGTTAATGACAAACTTGTTAAAGACAAATTGGTGAACTGTTGTAGCTAAGGTATTTTCAAATGCATCGATATTTTTGCTGCAAAAATGTGAGTAGCTTGCAAAAGCTACTCATAATTTTTCAGCAAAAACTATCAATGAATTTGCCATATTTCAAGATGGAAATTTTAAGGTCATCTTAGCTAACAACTTTGTTAAGTAAAATTGGGAATACAGTTATCTTATTTTTGCTAAAAAAACAACAACATAGATTGTGGGTACTCGTTAGAACCGCCTTGCCGATGTGGTTCTAACTAGTACCCATACAATCTATGTTTTGAACAGAAATATGAAAAATATCAGAGTTTTTATCTGAACATTCAGTTTTTGGAGGTGAAATTTTCTATATATTTGAATAGGCGTGTTTTCGTAATGAAACGCTATGTTATGACGAAATTACTGAAACGCAGAACACTATAGGAATGAATTTCATTTTTTTTTTTTTTTTTTTGTGATTTTTATCCACGTGTAAACGCCGACGAATCACATACAAACTAAATAAAGCCCGAAGGGGTTTGTGTTAAATTTGTAAATCAGTCGCCGGAGTTTACACGTCGATAAAATCAACAAAAACAAAACCAATTTGTTATAATTCCAACTATGTCATATTTACATTCATTACGAAAACACGCCTATTCAAATACATAGAAATTTTCACCTCCAAAAATTGAAAATTTTCAGATTAAAAAATGATATTTTTCATATTTCTGCCCAAAACATAAATTGTGGGTACTCGTTAGAACCGCATGTGGGTACTCCTTAGAACCGCCTGGGCGAGGCGGTTCTAAAGAGAACCCACAATCTATGTTTTTGAGCAGAAACAAGAAAACTAATGTATACCCCTGTAAACCCCAGTTTTACGATATAAAAGTGGGGCTTAAGGGGGGATTTGGGGGGACAAAATTATATAGGCATATTTTCGTGATGGAAAATATGGGTAAAAACAACTCATTTTGGGCGACGGTTGCTAAACCTATCCGTTTTCCTGTTACTCCAACCTAATAGGTACGTAAAGATAGTTCCCTGCTAACGCTGATAACGCTTAATTCTGCACTCAAACATATTAGCCTCGTTAAGTGACTGAGTGAACTCAGGAATTGATACAATCAGATCCACATCAAGCCTCCAACAAAGGGAAAGAGAGACAAAATCAATTAAGCAGACACAAAATGAACAAATGGAAGGCAGAGTTGGCAACTCTTTCCCAAAAAGCTGGCAACTCTGTTACCCAAAACTAACTGAATATATAATAAACTTACATAATTGTTAAAAGAAAAAACATTAGAAAGTGAAACACTTCATAACAATTAACAAAAATTACCCAATGAAAGTACAACCTTGGGACGGTCAATACCCAGCTAGCATTCTACGAAAATCTACATCGGGCCGTCATCGGCCCGTCAGCTACCCTGACAGGCCGATGACGGACCGATATAGATTTACGTAGAATGCTGACTGGGTAATGAATTACTGGGGGCTTAGGCTAGCTTTACGGGATCCCAACCCTCACCCTCAGCTTCCATAGTGGTAAAAACAATACATTTGTTCAGTCCGTGTGGAGGTCTGCTAACTCATCCATGAATCAGCACGGGAACAAATAAATCTCAGATGAAGCCTATAGTAAAGCAAAGATGAGGACTCAACAGAATCAATGTGTTGAGACACTTAGAGATCACTTGGTTGTCAAACAACACTACTTGAATACTTGAGCAAAAGAAAACCACCAGTTGAACCCAGGTGAGCAGAGAAACAGATATAAAAAGTTATGAAAAATAATGTTTACCCCTGTAAACCCCAGTTTTACTATATAAAAGTGGGTTTTAAGGGGGTCAAAATTATATAGGCGTGTTTTCGTGATGATAGCTCGGGTACACTTTTGCGATAAGGCGCCTTTTTACTTATTGAAGAGCAAATGATTATGTAATTCTGTAGGAAGTAACACCGCAATTAAAGTACACAAATCGTGGAATATTTAACGGATTAATTGATCAGTCATTCTCAATAGGCCATTATGCAAACAACGACCTAATTAATTAGTCATTAGATGTGTACAATAATGTTTTGATTTTCAGTTCAGACACACATTTTAACCCTTAAATCACCATTCAAAACAGACGACATCCTTTTTTTTTTCATATTACTTTTACTAGATGGTATATCTAATTACAATGGTATTGATTCTCATGTAAATTTACTGTGTATAGTGTATGTTCGCTATCCTGCATATCATGTATGTTGAAATTTGTATATGTCCTCATGAGTCATATCGCAAATTACTTACTTACTGACTTACTTACTTACTATCTAATGTATATATGCGCCCAGACAGCACCCTTTTACAAGTGATAAAATTGCTTCTTGCTTTAATTATACGATTGGTTGTTGGTTATCAGCCCTTTGTTTACGACAGTGAATCGGCTTAGACTTAATGATGGCTCCTGCATGTTTGTCCGATGGTCGGCGTTTGATATGTGTTGGCTTTGGCCGTGCCCACCGTGGTCCCACTGGCGGTTTCCTTCTGTTCTGATGTCAGAGTGGCATCGATTCCTCAACTTTGTTTTGAAATAGTTTTTATATGTATACTGTGATGATATTAAGTTACAAAAACATAATGGATCGAATTATTTTTTTATATGTTTGAAACTACGCCAGAAAAGAGGACGAGGTTAGCGTCTATAAAGATTTTCCCATCACATCCATGCTTATATCAGCTGTCAGTGTCTGAGGTGATTGCCACAAGCCCTCATCTTGTTACATCACAGTGATTTAATTCGATATACACGTTTTTCTTTTTATCGTTTTTTTTCTTTTGTGATGTTTCACTGGTTGAGTCACGGAGATTCTGTGCGAGCCGACCAATCATATTGTATTGTTTTGCAACATCTAAGCCTAGGGAGAGATTTGGTACCAGATTTACTCCCACGTTATCGTGTTGTGTTTATAGGCTCCTGTCTAGCATTGTGGTCATCATGAAAACATGCCTATATAATTTTGACCCCCTTAAACCCCACTTTTATAGAGTAAAACTGGGGTTTACAGGGTATACATTTTTTTTATAATTTCTGCTCAAAAACAGATTGTGGGTATTCGTTAGAACCGCCTCGTCGAGGCGGTTCTAACGAGTACCTACAATCTATGTTTTGAGCAGAAATATGAAAAATATTAAAGTTCTTTATCTGAAAATTTTCAGTTTTTGGAGGTGAAATTTTCTATATATTTGAATAGGCGTGTTTTCGTAATGCGCCTTGTTGGGGAAGGGGGAGCTGATTTCTTTCCAACAGTTAACATAGTCTTCTTGAACTGTGCAGCGGTTAACTCTTACCGACAATTTTAGACCATTAGACACTCTTGCCCTGCTGGTTTGATTAAAATGTATACATGTATAATTTTTAGCTTGACAACAAACAGCAGCACAAAGTATACAGGTGGAGAAACATGAGAACACTTTTGTGGAATCACGAGCACTGATACAACTGGTACAAATGCAACTAGGGCGAATAGTATGCTAACAACAGTCCACCTTTGCCAATAGCCACATCACAGAGCAACAAAACACTACCAATCTGGGCCCAGTTGTTCAAAGCATCGTTAGCTTAACAAGCTCGTTAGTGGTCAAAATGTTATCTATTCTAGTAAGTACAATATCTAATTCTGAGTTATTCTTGCTGAAAAAATGTGAGCAGCTTTTGTAAATGCAAAAGCTACTCACATTTTTTTTTTCAGCAAAAAATTAGCGTATATGCCATATTTAATGATCAAAGTTTTAACGATACGTTAACTAACGACATCGTTAGTTTCGAACAACTGAGCCGTGAATATTTCACATTAGTACAATATGACATAACATAAAAAAAGAACAAAATCAATTTTGCAATAAAGAACAACATTCATGACGTAATAAACTGTGCACGAAAAGCTGTCCTTAATCAGTTTCTAAATCCGCTTATGTATTTAACTTTCCGCTATTCTCAAGACTAAATCCGTAGATGACAATAAATTCATATATTTCTCAGAAATAAAGCTTGGTATTTCTTTCATGTTGCCGCCAGAATTAATTGTTTAAATGACATATCAAGACAGCGCACAAGCCACAAAACAAAGAAAAGCTGATCAAAGCAATCAGCTCTCTCATTACGAAAACACGCCTATTCAAATATATTGAAAATTTCACCACAAAAAAATGAAAGTTTTCAGATAAAAATTCTGAAATTTTTTCTTATTTCTGCTCAAAACATAGATTGTGGGTACTCGTTAGAACCGCCTCGCCGAGGCGGTTCTAACGAGTACCCACAATCTATGTTTTGAGCAGAAATAAGAAAATAATTTATACCCTTGTAAACCCCAGTTTTACTACATAAAAGTGGGGTTTAAAGGGGTCGAAATTATATAGGCGTGTTTTCACGATGTCATCCCCAACGAGGTGATCAAAATGCTAGACAGGATACACTAAACACAGCAATACGACAACGAACTTGACAAAACATAAAAAGAGCCCCGCAGCGAACAGCCACAAACCAAAACAATCAGACAGTGTGGCAAGTCCTCTGGGCAAGACCAGCTGATCTCGGTCAAACAGGCCCCACCAACGACTCGCACACAAACCATAAAAATCCTAGAATGGAGTCAATGATCACACTGAAGTATCGGAAAATATAAACTGCACTGTAGTGAAGTAAGGGAGACGTTTAATCGAGGAGGTTCTAACGAGTACCCACAATCTATGTTTTGAGCAGAAACATGGAAAATGTCAGAATTTTTTATCTGAAAATTTTCATTTTTTGGTGGTAAACTGTTTAGTATATTTGAATAGGCTTGTTTTCGTAAAGAGGAAAGTAGTTGTTTCCCTTGGGAGCAAATTCGTTCCCTTTAGAGAAGACCTCTTTTCAGAAGGCTTGGCGTGTAAAAAACAAACAGGGTTAAAAAAGTTACCTCCCTTGTAAAATGGCGAAAAATCTACCTAGTGTATCCAGTTCTCTTTAATTTGGACAAGATTTTGGATAAGTAAAAAGGAAGTTGAAGTTTCGTACATGATCTCGGAGTATAAACCGTGGGTTCATGAGCTTATAAACTTCTGACGACGATGATTTGCGTTCTGCAACTCGTGTTGTGGATATTATCCACGCCTGGTAAACTATCACAGGTACCTCCGCGGAGGTACCGATTAAATGGTTGTGACAGATATCCGGAGCTACATGTGATGGTCAAAATCTAGACATAAAAAGTTAGGCGTTCGTCTTTTTTAATAAAATACACAATAACCAGAGAGTTTACTGAAAATCAAACAGTGCTATTCGACCCTTATAGGCATTAAATTTTGTCACACGTCATATCCCCCAGAACTTTCCATATTTACCAAAGATACGACCTTCGAAGTGGCTTCGAAGTGAGCCCGAAGTACTCGAAACAGAAAAAGACCGATCGTTGTTGGTTCTAAAAGCGGATATCTGGCATACAAATCTGTTTATCTTGATACACTGATGTAAAGTAAACCTGTTTGCCTGAATACAGATATCGATAAACTCCAAATAAGGCTGGATTCTTCAAAAAACAGCTGGAGGTGCCTGTGACGTCGTGGAGGTGCCTGTGATGTAAAGAAATATAGTGAAAATCAGAAGAGTTATTGCAGCTGCAAATATTGATATAATTCTTCTCTAGATCACTGCCTGGAAAGAATCATTCATTCAGCATCGCAATAAGCTATCATAATGTGTATGTCATGAATTTCTATGTTAAAAGTATAAAGCATAATCTCAAAGAATTATTGGTGCTTTTGAGTTAGATTGTCATAGAATGCTCACTGAAGTAAGACTTTTTTTTCTTGAATGGTGGTGACTGTAATCGGGAGGTGCTGTCTGTACGTCATTCCAACTCGTAGAAAATTGTCTTTGCCAAATATATCACACGCCACGCCAGCTACATATATGGTGTACCAAAAGTATAAAAAATGCCGATGCCCATCACCGTAAATTTTGATGCAATTTGAGCATTACCGGAACACGTAATATAACCTACGTTGTTGACCCTTTTGGTAACTCGTATGCGTATCGTCGCATATGTCGTATGACACTCGCTGTATGTGTTGTTGTAGTTTTGTTGTTTTGTTTCTTTACGTCCTCTGTAAATAACTAAAATCATGTCGGGACTATCAGTTAACCTTACCACACTATTTCTGGGCAGGCTTAGACCTCCTAAGGGGTTGACCGGTAATAAGTGAACATACTTTCGTCAGTAACTGACAACTGCCCTTCTTGAATCAGCGGAAGAAGAAAGAAAAGTAAGTGGGGACCTCTGGCTCTTGAGTTAGACGCTCTTCCGACTGCGCTACGCGGCCTGGCTCGCCGTTTATGTTAACTTTGTGGTGAGTGGACTCGAAAGTGTTGCAAGTGATTCACTCTTGCTGTTTTATATTGCCAGCGCTAGAATTCAAACACATCCGTAAGGCCTAGGTGTTACATCATCAACACATGACATAATCTCGACATTACATCTTTGAATAAAGTGAAGTGATCGGAATCTTACTGTAAATCGTGTTAAATTCAGTCACCAAATAAACCACTATGAAAATAGTTTGTCGAAGCGTTTGCAAAATCAACAATATGTCGGAAAATTGCTCTTTTGTCAGCATATTTGATGCACATAGTGGCTATTATTAGGAGACTGAATTTCAGATGATTTACAGTAAAATTCCGATCACGAGTTACCAAAAGGGTCAACAACGTAGGTTATTTTAGGTGTTCCAGTAATGCTTAAACTGCGTCATAATTTAGGGTGACAGGCATCGGCATTTGTTATACTTTTGGTACACCATATGTGTATCTGGCGTGGCGTGTGATATATTTAGACAATTTTCTACGAGTTGGAATGACGAACAGGCAGCACCTCCCGATTACAGTCATCACCATTCAAGAAAAAAAAAAAAAGTCTTACTTCAGTGAGCATTCAATGACAATCTAACTCAAAAGCACCAATAATTCTTTGAGATTATGTTTTATAACTTTAACATGGAAATTCATGACATACACATTATGATAGCTTATTGCGACGCTGAATGAATGATTATTTCCAGGCAGGAATCTAGAGAAGAATTATATCAATATTTGCTGCGGTAATAACTCTTCAGATTTTCACTATATTTCTTTACATCACAGGCACCTCCACGACGCCACAGGCACCTCCAGCTGTTTTTTTTTTTTTTTTTTTTTTTTTTTTTGAAGAATCCAGCCTTATTTGGAGTTTATCGATATCTGTTTTCAGGCAAACAGGTTAACTTTATATCAGTGTACCAGGATAAACAGATTTATATGCAAGATATCCGCATTTAGAACAAAAAAAAGATCGGTCTTTTTCTGTTTCGAGTACTTCGGGCTGACTTCGAAGCCACTTCGAAGGTCGTATCTTTGGTAGATATGGAAAATTCTGGGGGATATGACGTGTGACAAAACTTTATGCCTATAAGGGTCGAATAGCACCGTTTGATTTTCAGTAAACTCTCTGGTTATTGTGTATCTTATCAAAAAAGACGTACACCTATCTTTTTATGTCTAGTGTTTGACCATCACAGGTAGCTCCGGATATCTCACAACCATTTAATCGGTACCTCCGCGGAGGTACTTGTGATAGTTTACCAGGCGTGTTATCAGAAACTGCAGCCAAACAGTCAAAGAATTTGCTAAACAAAAAGATGCAAAAACTGAAAAGCAACAAAAAGTGATCGTTTCGATTTTGACTTGATCAGATATATATAACAACTGCTAAACTCCGGTGTGACAAAGATTAAGTAAATAAATAAATAAATAAATAAAACACGAGTCGCAGTAAATTAACATACTCATTACGAAAACACGCCTATTCAAATATAAAGAGAATTTCACCTCCAAAAACTGAACATTTTCAGATAAGATAAACTCTGATATTTTTCATTTTTCTGCTCAAAACATAGATTGTAGGTACTTGTTAGAACCGCCTTGACTAGGCGGTTCTAACGAGTACCCACAATCTATGTTTTTGAGCAGAAATAAGAAAAATAATGTATATCCCTGTAAACCCCAGAGTTTTACTATATAAAAGTGGGGTTTAAGGGGTCAAAGTTATGTAGGCATGCTTTCTAATCAATTTACTTATCCACATATACGATCTCACTAGTCGTTCGAATTCAACAGGATCAACCGTTTATTAGAAAAGCTTTTTGTTCGATGTACATTTTTTTACCGCCGACTCGACCATATACGTAAAACGTTGACACTGACATAACTAACAAACAGATATCAATAATGTGCAGCAATTATATAATAATATAAAGGACAATTAAGTTTATTTCTGTCTGTATTATCCTCTTATTACGCAGCTAGAATCTCAGAAAAAAAACAAAAAAAAAACAATAATTAAGACATGCCATGAAAAAGGGGATTTTACTAAAGGCTATGTGATCATCACGAAAACATGCCTATATAATGTTGACCCCCTTAAACCGCACTTTTATATAGTAACATTGGGGTTTACAGGGTATACATTATTTTTCTTATTTTGCTCATAAACATAGAATGTGGGTACTTGTTAGAACCGCCTCGCCGAGGCGGTTCTAACGAGTACCCACAATCTATGTTTTGAGCAGGAATATGAAAAATATCATTTTTTTTTATCTGAAAATTTCAGGTTTTGGAGGTGAAATTTTCTATATATTTGAATAGGCATGTTTTCGTAATGATGGACGTAAAACGTCTCCTTTTACTTCACTTTAGTGTGATTGATATTCTCCTGTCCTTTGGGATCATTGAGCTCCTTCGGATTTATTTGAAAATACAGTAATGCTCAGCATAGGGCTAGTGAGCAGTTATGCACGTTGCATTATTTTTAATGAAAATGTGCAATATAGCCAAGTCTGCAATTTTCGTTTAGCTGACATTGATTTTGCTATCAGATGGTCAGTTTTTTTTTTTTTTTTTTTTTTTTTTTTTTTTTTTACAACGTATCTATCTTCATTACATTTGGTGTGATCTGTGCCGAACGTAAAACGTCTACCCATACTTTGCTTTAGTGTTATTGATATTTTCGGCTCCTTTGGGGTAACTGAGCTCCTTTTGGTTTATTTGAAAATACAATATTGGTTCCCCGCTGAACCAGTGTTTCAATGTTTCCAAAAGATTCTTCTGTTTGAAATTTATTTTGTTTTGTTCTCATACAAGTACGTATGTCAGTCCACACCTTATCTCTTTGAAATATAAGAACGTACAGTTAAACTAGAAATTACTTCCTGAATGCTAAGCTTTGCTCAAAATACTAAAACGCATGTCAAGTTCTCCGAGACCTCTGGAAAGATATATACCGGATTCGCTTCTTGGATGTCTCTCTCCCATGTGACATTTTGGGGCGGTTGCGAAACCACCACCAGATATAACATATCGCATTTCGACAATCCGTTTTCCTGTTCAATTACCAACCTAATAACAATCTAACAAAGAGTTCGCTGCTAAAGCTGGTAATGCTAAATTTTTCATTCAAACCTATCAGCCTTAAAAGCACTCTGATGCTTTATAAATAGCGAATAAATAAATAAAACCAAAGAAAACTTCAAAACTTCGAAGAAACAAGATTTGAATCGTATTGTGTACAGTATTGGCGGACGAATAAGAGTATTCCAGTAAAACGCACCAAATCTACAGCGTTGGGTTAAAAGTGCAACCCGAGTCGCGGTCCTACTAAAAAACGAAATCCCAATCAGTTCTAGAGCCTATAGAATTTCAGGCAACCGTAGAGAAATCCCACCCATCAACACTCACAGTGCGTTGATTTTTTTTATTTATAATTATATACATATCTCTTGCATATCAGATAAAGAAATCCGAGGTTTTCAGCGGGGACAGAAATTCTTTTCTCACATACCCATGCATATGGGGTCGAGAAATCCCCGTGCTTTCTTGTCAGAGGCTAAATCGATCCCATAACGGTGCCCATGTGGGATTAGCGTTGATATATATGGGACAACTCACACGCGAAGTTGAAAAAAAATGTCGGATTACATCGGGTTTAGGTTGTGAAACGGAGATTCAAATTTTCAAATGCTTGTAAATTCTTTATTTGTAAATGAAACACATCAAGCATGAGTATGCATTGGCTTAGTTGAAATAAAAAAAAATATTTTGTAACAAAATTAGTTGATTTGGTTTAATCTTTTACTTTTCGCCATTTTGTTCTGATATTTCCGTGTGAGAAACGGCAAACCTCGTTTCCCACAGGAACGTCTGACCCTCGTGTTGGGATTTTTCTGTCCCCACTGAACATCAATGATGAATTCTATATTTCTCATATACCTATGCATATGGAGTAGAGAAATCCCAGTGCTTTCTTGTCAGCGACAAAATCGATCCCATATCGGTGCCCATGTGAGATAACCGTTGCTATATATGGGACAACTCACACACGACGTTGACGTCATGACGTTCCAAATTATTATAAGAATACGTCGGGTTTCTACGACATTAGGTTGTGAAACGACGATTCAAATTTTCAAACGCTTGTAACTTGTTTGTTTGTGGACAAAACATCAAGTGTGAGTATGCATTGACTTAGTTGAAATTAAAGGAGCATTTCTGTTTACAAGATAAGTTAGTTTTGTTGAAATTTTATATTTTCCCTATTTTGTTCCAGCATTTCCGTGTAAGAAACGAAAGCGGGCACATGTTAGAAAAAGAATCGATCACTGATTTTCAGCTACGAAATGAAAATGACAATCCTCGGGTCCACCTTTCCAGTAGGGAACTCGGAACATTGGACCCCGGATTAGGAGTTTCCTGTCCCCACTGAACATCAATAATGGATTCTATTTATCCTACCAATCCTATCCTACACAGGGGTAAGATCAAAAGTCAGGGGTAAGATGAAAAAGGAAAAAATTCAGGTGTGGTCGATCAATGCGTTAGTTGGATTGAACACTATAGATAAGCTGACTTCATCGGGCTTGGCAAATGACGACAACTTTCAAGATGGCAGACATCAACTTCTTTGTGTATCGTTGGAAGTATTGCATTTAAAATCAATGAAACAAACCAACAAACTTAGGAAATTATTGAAAGTTACAAAAGAAAACGAATCTATGACGGATGTTTGGTGTGTATAGAAAATTCCGTCCCTCGGAATCACTGTATGGCATCACGAGGCAAAGCCTTAGGACGGACTTTTCTATAAGCTCCAAACATGCATGAAAGATTCTTATATAACCTTTTGGGCTTAGGCAGACCAATCTCAGAGACAAATTCTGCCAGTAACAGTTTCAGATGTGGATTTTTACATGATTTTATACATGTATAGAACCCCAGGACAAAGACAGAAAACACTGGAAGGACAAAATTTTGATATTTCGTGTAACAGATAGCTTTTGTCACTTTTATAATTTGTTGTAAGTTTCAGAAAAAAATAGGTGAGCCTTCTTTTATGTAGAGTTTTTATTACTTGTGTAGAGTTGGGGGAGGGGCAGACAGCATCCAAAAGACATAAATTTGATATTACATGTAACAGAAAGCTTTTGACAGGTTAATGATTTATCGTAAGTTCAGAAACAACATCATTTTATACTCTGATTTGTATGTATATAGCCCCTGGTGTAGAAATAGATAACACCTAAGGGAAAGGCTTATACAACTTCGATCAAAGTTTCTACCATTTGAAACAGTTCGATAAAATGGATTGCTAACGGTTTACCCATATAAATGTATAGGGAAGCAAATTTGATCTTGCTGTGAAGAAGCCAACTTGGGATCATCATTTGAACAAAATTGGACCGACTATCCGCCGATGCTAGAAGCCAAGATTGGTTTAAACATATTTCATTAATCATCAAATATTGTTTCAGCATACACAGTATGACATGCAAATTATATTAGGATCAGAACGAAAGCTAGGCTTATTTAGTTTTCCTAAATGCCAAGGTTGAGCCCCAAAGCTTTCTTGGTTCTTTCAAAACAAAACAAAAAAAAAAAACAAACAAAAAAAAAAAAACAAACAAAAAAAACAACAACATTTTTTATACTATATGGCTGCCATTTTGGCCGGTGGACCATGGCCATTTGAACAATTGTTCGTTCAAGTTCCCCAACTCAAAGCGGCTTTGAAAGAAATCTTATTCAAACGACAAAACAAAGCCTCTCATTACCCGCTTACCTGGGTCCTCACTGTTCGCATAAGCGCCGAAGAGTCATATTCTCGTTTTAAGACACATTAACGCACAGCATCATGGGTAAAATATTCAGCAGATGACATTTGAAATATATTGTTTTCTATTTTTTCCCACAAAATAGGCTTTGACCTTTCTTGCAAATTGTCTCAAAGGAGACAATTTACTTGAAATGTCAAAGCTTATTTTCTGGGAAAATAAGACGACTAAATATCACCAATTTATCGTCTGCTGAAATTGTCTATAGAGTTGTTAAAGTTAAATTAGTTTTAGGGTTAGGCCCTTCCTTCTTAGAAATACATAAATCCGACCACGTCCACATATTGCCTGTCAATAATTTCCTTCTTGCTGTCGGAAAAAATACTTGCCAGACGATGATAAATCTGTGGCTTCCTAAAATATCGAATATTAATACAAATTTGTCACATACAGAAAATTTTGCTCACGTTTGAAGTGCTTGAACTTTCAGCACTCCCTAGGCTGATTCAGCAGTCAACAAATGACAGTCCATCACGAAAACATGCCTATATAATTTTGACCCCCTTAAACCCCACTTTTATATAGTAAAACTGGGGTTTACAGGGGTATACATTATTTTTCTTATTTCTGCTGAAAACATAGATTGTGGGTATTCGTTAGAACCGCCTCCACGAGGCGGTTCTAACGAGTACCCACAATCTATGTTTTTGAGCAGTAATATGAAAAATATCAGATTTTTTCATCTGAAAATTTTCATTTTTTGGTGGTAAAATTCTCAATATATTTGAATAGGCATGTTTTCGTAATGATTTTTTCTCTTAAAGTAACTGGATACACTTACTGAATTATTCCTCATTTCCGGTAAGGGAGAAAACTAATAGATTTCCTATTTCTGGTTGTCTCCCTCAGGCGGTTGTTTAAATTACATGAAGTTAAGGGTTAAACGAAATAGTCTTAAGTCCACCGTTCAGGACCATTTTATCAGCCTAAAGAGACAATCAATCCACCAGTACTATCAGTGCTTTGATTTTGCAAATAAAGTTGGACAAAATAATCAATATCCTGAGTCAAAGTCCATCAATATGTATTCTAAGAAGTTTGCTTTGAAACGAGCTGTATACATTACGAAAACAAGCCTATTCAAATATACTGAAAATTTTACCACAAAAACATGAAATTTTTCAGATAAAAATTCTGATATTTTTCAAATTTCTGCTCAAAACATAGATTGTGTGTACTCGTTAGAACCGCCTCGCCGAGGCGGTTCTAACGAGTACCCACAATCTATGTTTTTGAGCAGAAATAAGAAAAATGATGTATACCCCTGTAAACCCCAGTTTTACTGTATAAAATGGGGTTTAAGGGGGGGGGGTGTCAACATTATATAGGCATGTTTCGTGCTGCAATGATATAAATGACGTTAATCATGAAAGACCACAATCACAAAGAATACTTCGTGAATCACGAAGAATACTTCGTAAATCACGAAAAATACTTCGTGATTGTGGCCTTTCCAGAGTAACTTTATTTTCATACAGCCTTTCCGAGGCACTGAAGAACAGATGAGGAGCAAACAATGACAAGCCACAACGACACAGTTGTAATCGATATACAAACAAAGAAACACTGCAACAGAGGAACTACCTTGGAACAAGCAGCAGAAAAACTAATAGTGGGCTTGGGGAGGGCCGGGCAGCGTGCTCAAACTGGTTTCACTCGATCGGAACCCCGCATTTAATGCTGATGCCGCTCCAAATATCAAATATGTGTTCGTTGCGCTTAGGCATTATGAAAACACGCCTATTCAAATATATTGAAAATTTCACCACCAAAACCGGAAATTTTTCAGATAAAAATTCTGATATTTTTCATATTTCTGCTCAAAACAGGGATTATGAGTACTCGTTAGATTCGCCTCGGCGAGGCGGTTCTAACGAGTACCACAATCTATGTTTTTGAGCAGAAATAAGAAAAATAATGTATATCCCTGTAAACCCCAGTTTTTCTATATAAAAGTGTGTGTGTGTGTTTGCGGGGGGGAGGGGGGGGGGGGTCAACATTATATAGGCATGTTTTCGTGATACAATTATATAAATGACGTTAATCAGAAAAGATCACAATCACGAAGAATACTTCGTGAATCACGAAGAAGACTTCGTGAATCACGAAGAATACTTCGTGAATCACGAAGAATACTTCGTGATTGTTTCCTTTCCAGAGTAACTTTATTTTCATACAGCCTTTCCGAGGCACTGAAAAAATAGACGAGGAACAAACAATGACAAGCCGCAACGACACAGTTGCAATAACCTATATACAAACAAAGAAACGCTGCAAGAGAGGAACTACCTTGGCACAATCAGCAGAAAAAAACTAATAGTGGGTTGGGGGAGGGCCGGGCAGGGTGCTCAAACTGGTTTCACTCGATCGGAACCCACAATCTATGTTTTACGCAGAAATATGAAAACAATATCAGAGTTGTTTTTTTTTATCCGAAAATTTTCAGTTTTTGGAGGTGAAATTTTCTATATATTTGAATAGGCGTGTTTTCGTAATGTTTGGAAATTACTTAAGAATGTCGGCGATAAATCTAGGAAGATGTTTTATGCAGTTTATGATATTGATGCTCCGGTTTTAGAACTTCAGCAGTTAAAAAGTTTATTCCGATTAAAGGAAGCTGCGAGAGGGACGTCGCCATCCGAAAAATGGAAAATTAACATGAAAATTAAAGTCATCCCGCTTGTCAACCTACCACATGAATTTCATTTGAATCTGGTCAAAGGACACCCCCACATACACACACACTCACATACACACACGTTGGACATTCCAGACCGTAACTACCAGCAAAGTGGCTCGTAAACACCGTTTCATAGCCCATCTTTGCTTTGTAGACCGTAACCCACTAAGCTATATCGATTTCGCTTGAACCTCTGTACGATACGCTAACTAATGACAACGTTAGTTTTGACCAATTGGACCCAGAACACTGTAATGAAATAAAGTAGAGGACCAAATGATACAAATGAAAAGCCCAAGATGGATCATGATGGTCGCGACAGTTACGGCTACATCTACTTTTGAAGTTATTAGCCAACACACGCACGCACGCACGTGCGCGTTATTCTGCCAAGCACACAATTTATATGAACTGCCAAGACTTATTATCTCTGAAAAATAGTAATAATGAAAAAATAGAATGTCTTCTTCTACAAATTTTGCTTGGTACTTTAAGGGTTAATTTTGCTTTTGCTATATCCCATGTAAACATTTCATGACATATATTACATACCGGAATCATATTTGGCTGCACACCGTATAGGGCATGTCTCTCCCCGATCCCGACCAGCAGATTGGTCATTTGCGAGCTGTCGTCCAGACACTCCACTGCAGCCCCAAGGGCATCCATGACTATCTTTCCATGAGCTTTCAGCTTCATATCGTCAAACACTAACTCTCCTGTGATCTCTTTTGCTGTCAGTTTGGTGAATAGTTTCTTTAAATGTCGTTGTTGTAGAAATAATCTGGGAAAACACAAATATTATGCTATAAAACAGGGACGTGTCAAGTGGAAAGGAGTTTTCACACACACACACACACACACACACACACACACACACACACACACACACACACACAGAGAGAGAGAGAGAGAGAGAGAGAGAGAGAGGTCTGAAACTAGTCTTATTCTTATTCCTATTAAAAGAAAAGCACAAGCGTGCTGCAATAACAGGCAGGCGCAACTGGTGCCATATACTTGTCTGTTATAAAAGTTTTCAGCTGGTCTAAAGTTATAAAGTAGTTGCGGTCATGGTACCTAAGCCATAATCCAAACTCATAAATCCGTAAACGAATCAGAATATTCAGACCAACAGACATGGACCCCAGAATAAAGGGTGTAATCAGGCGTCCGCGGATAGTAAGCATTACTTGGTAAGCAAGCTTCGCCCACCATGCCCATAGGCCTGAACGAAGGAAATATCGGTAGAAGCGTATGTCCGGGATTTGGGAAGTCTACTTGTGGCGCGTCATTGGCAAAAACATCAGAGACAATTCTGAAAACTGCCACATTGTAGGGATTGACCAGATCATGATGTCTCCCACAGAACTTCTTAAGTGTTGCTCCAGTTTGGTTTTTGATACCCCTGGCTGAACAACTTTGTAGTGAGCACTTTCCCACGCTCCACGAAGTCCTGATAATTTGAACAGGCTCTGGTATCATGGATTAACTGTGAAACATAAACGCCGTATGCTGGTGCAGAAGGGATATTACTGCTCAGGAATGGAAAATTAACAATGGGAAAATTGAAGTCATCCCGTTTGTCGTAAAGCCTAGTAGTAAGCTTTCCATTGTCAATGGAGAGATAACAATCCAAGTATGAAGAGGAGGCTGCAGTCTCCGTTGTAAGTTCTGAGTAGGAGGATACTAATACTGATTCTTTCATTACTATTACATCATTTAGTACTTTAGGTATTTTTCATCCGCCAAATAATACTACTGGAATAACAATGATAGTGTTTACTGGAAATATTTGGTTTTTCCCTTTCTTCCTTGAGTTTCTGAAGTGGACTCTTCCATCCTTGAATTAGGACATGTTCACCGATGCAAATAGGGGGTTCAGTCAACAATCAAAAACAGAATGGCAAACATTGTAGATCCTGAGGAGACGGCTCGTTATCGTTATCTGTTAGACAGCAGTTTTACTCTGTTAGAAAACATTTTTGATTGTATACTCGCTAAAATTGCTAATCTGATACTCTACAAAAAATATAAATGACGTTACCAGGAAACGGCTGTAATCACAAAACACAGCCTTCATCACGAAAACAAGCCTATATAATTTTGACCCCCTTGAACCCCACTTTTAAATGGTAAAATTGGGGTTTACAGGGGTATACATTATTTTTCTTATTTCTGCTAAAAACATAGATCAACAAAGCGGTTCTAACGAGTACCCACAATCTATGTTTTGAGCAGAAATATGGAATAAAATCAGATTTTTTTTTATCTGAAAATTTTCATTTTTGGGTGGTAAAAATTTCAGTATATTTGCATAGGCGTGTTTTCGTAATGTCCTGGGCCCAGTTGTTCAAAGCTAACGATGTCGTTAGTTAACGATTCGTTAAAATTTACATCGAGTGAAACGCAAATATGCTGAAATTTTTTGCTGAAAAAATGTAAGTAGCTTTTGCAGTGCAAAAGCTACTCACATTTTTTCAGCAAAAAATATCAAAATATTGTATATTGAATCAGCTATAACAGTTAACGAAATAACCCTTAACGAGCTCGTTAAGCTAACGATGCTTTGAACAACCGGGCCCTGAGGCACGGAAAGCAGAAAAGATGCAGCACTAACAATGACAAGACACAAAGGGTTTGTATGGGCAATAACTAATATATCAACAAAGAAGAATTACAACTGAGAAACCGCCTTGAAACGGTCAGCAAAAACAACTACTAGATTACATGAAGAGGCTTAATAAAACCTAGTCTCCGATTTTCGTTCTTTTATGTGATGTTAGTTTCCATAGGCAACCTTTTAGAGTTTTATTATATGTAAAAGCAATTGTGTCAATGCAATTCTTATTCATCACATTCAATCGGTGATCTATTATACATGTAACATCGTTGTACTATAACGGTCAACCATGTAACAACCAATTTACACATGTACTGCATGCGGCTTAACATTTAAAATGCCAAGAAAACCTGCATCTGAAAATGTCGTCTGCTTATGTCGTCTGCTGAATATTCTTGCAAACTTTTCAAACCTATTTTTGCATACAGGCAAACAGTTTGGACCCTGATCAGATTGCTCCTAGAGAAGCAGTCTGATCTGGGTCCACACTGTTTTCAAAAATGACTTTTAGTATAACAAGCAGATGACAAAGCAAACGACAAATGTTGTTACTGGCAGTTTACGGGTTAACACCACTGCAAGCATACAGACAGCTCTCATTTGTTACTAGATCATGTAATGAATACAAAAGCTGATTAGTTCCACTGATTTCCAGATGCTTTCATAGCATTTCAGCCCCAGCGTGAGAAAACGTACCTTCTGGCACGTGTGTCCAACGAAGACTCAAATCAGCCTGCGCATCCGCGCAATCTTATGAGTCTCCGTTGTCCGTAGGAAGGAGTTTTATAGCCTTGGATATCCAAAATGCGCTCTGTGAAGATTCTGGTCAGACTGCGCGAATGCGCAGGCTAATCTGAATCTTCGCTAGGCGCACATGTCCGAAGATACACTTACTTTCTGACGTGTTGGCTAATTTCTTTTAAAAGAACTGGTATTCAATCTGTAGCTGCTGTCGGAAAACTTGACTTGCACAAAGAGTATATAGGAGGAACGTTTAGGGCTTGGGTACGAAAGGTAATTTGTGTTCATCACGAAAACAAGCCTATATAATTTTGACCCCTTTAAACCCCACTTTTATATAGTAAAACTGGGGTTTACAGGGGTATACATTATTTTTCTAATTTTGCTAAAAACATCGATCGTTGGTACTTATTACAACCATCTCGTCGAGGCGGTTCTAATGAGTACCCGCAATCAATGTTTTGAGAAAAAATATGAAACATATCAGAATCTTTTATCTGATTTTTTTTTCCATTTTTGGCTGTAAAATTTTCAATATATTTGAATAGGCGAGTTTTCGTAATGTGCTGGAAACGCGTCGAAAGTGTTAATTAAGGTTGATTTCATATAACCTAGGCGCGAGCGTCTTTTGCGGAATTCGATTAAGGGGGCAAGGTACATTTTCAGGTAGGCAACTCTGTCAAAATTGTTTCTCCCTTTTGGAAAGGATCTACCTTAAAAAGAAAGATTTGTCTCCAAGGGAAGTCAATTATTTCCTTTCAGTGTAGACCATTTTCAGAAGGGCATTAATGCGCAGGAAAGCAAACAGAAACACAGAAGTTGTCTACTATGTAAGATATCAGAAGATCTACCAAGTACATCCAGCCCTTATAATGATATGGAACATCCTTACTTGAAAATATACGTATCCAGAGGTCCTTTTCAAGGATCCATATTCCTCAAAAATAGACATTTTATTATCCAAGAAAGGTTTAGTATCAAACTGATACAGGGTATTAACACAATCATAAAATGTGGCACCTGACAGTCTATGAAATTTCAGTTAGTCTCTCGTTCTTGAAATGAAATGGTTTTTTATCCTATCTCTGATTTAATGTTGCCAACATTAATTCAGAGATACGATGAAAAAAAAATCATTTCATTTTTGATTCGGTTCAAAAACGAGAGACTATTTTTTAGGAATATGGAGCCTATAAGAAGTATTTGGTGATAATTCTAGAATAATTTCTCTTATTGCTCAATAAAAAATATGTTGTGGGTACTCATTAGAAGCGCCTCGCTGAGGTGCTTCTAATGAATACCCACAACGCATTCCGTTACGAAGAAATTGAGAAAGTTATCTCAGAATCATCATTAAATAATCCTCCTTAACGAGACTTAAGAAGTCCAATGGTCACGTGATAATATACGTACCTCTGAAACATGATAAGCCCAATATGTTCTAAATCATCCTGTAGCAGATTCCAAGTTTCCTGAACCAGTTTAATATCACCTGGCTTCAGATATTCTTTCAACTCCTTGTTGTGAGCCACAACAATACCGTCAGATGACATGTTGCAACCCATTCTCCTTTCGCTTGTTTGCTTCTAGTAATTTTGATTTCATACACTCGTTCTTTCAACTTCTGATTTCATACGCTCCAATTCCTTAGTCCAGTCGCTGACAACTCCGCAAATTTTATGTCCTTGTATATATAGTAATAATCATCGCTTGTTTACTTCAAGTATTTTTAATTGCATACACTCCAGTTCTTCCAACTTTTGATTTCATACACTCAAGTTTTCAGCCGCTTTTGTCCAGCCGCTTTCAACGCCACACAGTTTTATGTCCTTGCATATATAATAATACTCATCGCTTGTTTGTTTCAAGTTATTTTAATTTCATACACTCCAGTTGTTCCAATCTTTGATTTCATATATACACTCCTGTTTTTAGTCCAGCCGCTTAGAACTCCGCAAATTATATGTCCTTGCATATATAGTAATACTCATCGCTTGTTTGCTTCAAGTAATTTTAATTTCATGCACTCCAGTTCTTCTAACTTTTGATTTCATGCACTCAAGTTTTTAGTCCAGTCGCTTTCAACGCCCCAAAGTTTAGATCCTTGCATATGTAATAATATCTATCGCTTGTTTGATTCAAATAATTTGGCTTTCTTACACCTAAGTTCTTTTAATACCACAAGTTTTATGCTTGAGCACATATAATAATAATCGCTTGTTTGTTTCAAGTTATTTTGACTTCATACACTCCAGTTCTTCCAACTTTTGATTTTCTACACTCCAGTTTCTTTAAGTTCAGTCGCTTTTAACGCCACAAACTTTATGTCCTGGCATATATAGTAAATATCATCGCTTATCTGTTTCATGTAATTTTTATTTCATACACTCCAGTTCTTCCAACTTTTGAGTTCATACACTCAAATTTCTTAGTCCAGTTGCTTTCAACGTCCCAAATTTTTTATTTTTGCACATTTATACTATCTGTCGCTGGTTTACTTCGAATAATTTTGACTTCATACACCCCAGTTCTTTTAAAAGCACAAGTTTAACGTCCTTAAATATATAATTATAACTATCCTCTGTTTGTTTCAAGTAATTTTGATTTCATACAATCTTATTCTTTCAGGTCCACAAGTTTAGTGTCCTTGCATATATATTAATAACCATCGCTTGTTTGCTTTAAGTAATTTTGATTTTATACAAACCAGGCCCCGAGGTTATGAAACTTTTTTCATGCTCAACTCAGATGTGCATGAAATTTGTCCTGCTAATAGATCTCAAATTACTAACAGTTGCACATTCTTTCTTGCTAATCATAGTTGAGCATAAAAATTTCTCTGCTAATAACTATGAGAATGCCAATTTCATATTTATTAACAGAGAAAATCATGAGAAGTTGAGTTGAGCATGAAAAAAAGTTTTATAACGAGGTCTGTTCTTCCAACGCTACAAACTTTTTTTTATATCTTGTATCAATAACCATCTCTATATATCTCTTTTTGTCCTTGTATATACATCATATATACCACCCTCATATATATATATATATATATATATATATATATATATATATATATATATATATATATATATATATATATATATATATATATATATATATATATATTCAGCACTCCAATCTTCTTAGTCCACTCGCTTAGAAAGCCACATGTTTTATGTCCTTGCATATACAATCATAAGTGTACTTAGGATTTAAAACAGCTGATGTTAACTCAGAGGATGTTAAAACCTGCTTTTACGTTTTAGGGTTCAAAATACGTTCAATTCTATTCTGACATTACGTTCACATCACGTCACTTTAACCCATTCATCCCTACAGACCAGTCAACATACCTTTGAAAACAGTGCAGATCCTGATGAGACACTGTTTGCTAATCTGTTTGTTTTTATTAATTTAGACTGAAACCCCTATTTGCATCAGTGGACATGTCCAAATTCAGGGAAGGAAGAGTCCACTTCAGAAACTCGGGGTTGAAAGAGTTAATGCAGACAATACAAGTAAATAGAACTGGTAATCCGAAGTGCCTATTATCCGCAGAATTATTTCTCGCACTCGCAGTCAATTGGCTGTTTGCAGGAATATAACTTGCCTGCAGCTGAACACTTAACCAAACTACAGTTCTAAAGTTGAAATCAATTTGTCAGATCATCACTTTACGTGTAAACAAGAACAGAAACGCTTCAAAGTAAAAAAGTTATTTAAGCCACCCGATGAGAAAGATTGAGCTCTATCAATTTACCCTAAAAATCGGAACATCTTAACTTCGTAACGTACTTGTCCTTAAACTCAAGCAAGTCTATTTTACTAACTGTTGATGGGTCTAAAACAAACGAACAAATGGCAAATCGTGTTGACCCTGATCTGACATCACAAAAGCATGAGGTCCACTCTTTTAGTCAGGTTGGTCTGTCCCAGTACTTTGTGTTATTACCATCACGAAAACACGCCTACATTATTTTGACCCGCTTAAACCCCACTTTTACTATAGTAAAACTGGGGTTTACAGGGGTATACATTATTTTTCTTATTTCTGTTCAAAAACATAGATTGTGGGTACTCGTTTGAACCGCCTCGCCGAGGCGGTTCTAACGAGTACCCACAATATATGTTTTGAGCAGAAATAAGAAAAAAAATCAGATTTTCTTATCTGAAAATGTTCAGTTTTTGGAGGTGAAATTTTCTATATATTTGAATGGGCGTGTTTTTGTAATGCGATATTGATTTTGATGGCATGTGCGGGCAGCGAAAAATCAGATCAGCCGTCGCTAGCGATCCGCTTACAGAATAATGTTCTCCGTTAGACAAAGTTTTATGACCAGCAAAGGTCCAAATCACACAGCGCGCGTGCGCATACTGATCTGGACTAGTTCTTCCTATATTCTCCGGTCGTCGATCGCTCATACATTTTCCCCGACGATTCCTTTCCTATTTTATATCGGTTCTTAGTTTAGTAGACGGAATAAAAACATAGCAGACGACATTTTGAAGTATTATTTTTATTTTCTAAGAAAAAAGTATTCGCCAATCATGCCAGCTATTAGTGTATATGTGCTGAAGAGACAACTTACATGAGTTGTATACCCATATTTTCTTAAAAAATAAAAATAAATAAATAAAAAAAATAAAATATAAAAAATAAAAAATAAATAAATAAATAAATAAATAAATAAATAAATAAATAAATTGATAAAATGATAAATTTATAAATTGATACAGATAAATAAATAAATGAAATAGATAAATTAAAAATAAAAAAGGTATCATCAGTCTGTCGTCTGCAGCTTTTGTCTTACTGTGTTTAAAGATAAAATCCAGAAGATGCTTTCACAAAAATGAACTACATGTAGATTTAGAGTATTTCAACTCTAAGGTGAGAACACTATGACGTTAAAGCGTTTATTTGTCTCATTAGGCTGATGCAGTCTACATTCCGTATTTACCGTACATATTCGAACAACTTACCTCTTTCCATAGTTATCCAAAATTTTGAACAGGTCCATTTTACTACTCGTTGATATGTCTAAAACTGCGTAGTTGAGCAAACAGTGTAGACCATGATCAGACGCCGCGTTTGCGGCGTCTGATCTTGGTCTATACTGTTTGCTCAGGTCTGTCGTTCGGAATACTTAGAGCAAACACGGTATCCGTTATTCTATGAGCCGATAACGAAAATCCCACACCGTTCCGTGCGACGTGCGGTCTCGCATGGACTTTTGGTGCTGCCGTACGCCAACAATAGTTCGCCAACAATAGTTCCTCGCCAATCTTCCTCTATTAGCCTGTGTTTTAGTTTGTGAAAATTAATCTGCCAATCTCTGTTAATAAATGATGAAATACCTCAGATAATCATTTATATCACGCTACGTCTTGTTGCAAGAATGACGCTACCACATAGAGTGACGTTTATCCGTACAAACACGCTAAGCAGATTAGCAGCAGACGACTTTTAAAATTGATTTTATTTTTCAGAGAAAATAAGACATGACATTTCATGTGAATCGTCTGCTAGACATGTCAAGCCTTACTTTCACTGAAAATAAAACCCAAAAACGTTTATTGTCGTCTGCTGCAATTGTGATTAGCGCTTCTGGGGTTAAGCCTCATTAGTTTCTTGTTGTCATTAACCTTAAACCTACAGAATTTAAACTGCACCAGAAATTCTAAACAATTTTCACAGAAATAAAACCTTAACGTGAAGCTTATTTTTTTGTGAAAAAAAAAAAAAAAAAAAAAATAGGAAAATTAAGCCATAATTCGACTCATTTACTAACAGCCTACTAGGCGCTAACATTACAACTAATTTGTTAAAATCAGTGCTCTTGCACATGACAAGACAATATGCTATTAACCATTACCATTCTCTGGGCTAATTCTGCAGACGACAAACTGATGACACTTTTATTTATTTTTCCCAGAAAACAGGAATCGACATTCGATGCAAAATTTGCATGAAATGTCAACCCTGTTTCCTGGGAAAAATAAGAAAAATTTTTCAATATGTCGTCTGCCGAAAAAATTACTCAGCATGCTTTGCGTTACTCAGTGTTTACGCTATCAATGTTTATCTATAAATGACCGTGGAATCATGGCACCTACATTGCAGAAGTCAATATCAGCTAGAATCAATATTAACACAACTGTCTTATGTGGGTTCAAATCCCCCCGGTCAGGGAAGCATTTAACGCTTAGGATGCTGGATAAAATTTTAAACAGACGACATTTTGAAAACAGTCTTATTTTCAACAGAAATGCTTTGCTAGGTGACAGTTTGCATGAAATGTCAAAGCCCATTTTCTGGGAAAAATAAAGAAAAACTGTCGTGTAGTGAATCTGTCCAGAGAGTGGTAAAGGTTAATCTGCTTGACAAATACGAACAACACTTATATTAACAGCAGCACCAACAACAATAAGAAAACACTGATATTTTCTTGAAACGAAACCTAATTAAATATTACCTGAGATATGAGAAAGCTATCGTATCTTTGTGCATATCTGGCTTGCGCATACCAAGACATTATTTAATCCATTTCAGCATATCGACTTCTCAAACTGACTTTCAAAAATAATAATAATAAAAATACCGCATATGTTTTAAGTTCTAACCATCAGCCCTGAAATTGTCTAGTAATAAGAAACACAGTTTTTCACTTCCGAAGTTCATGCATATTATACCTTATGGTCTTGTCAGAAAGTTTGTGATGACCTTTCTTTCCTTCTAGATTTCTGTTTGGTACTAAAATTTACAAACAAATAGTGGGTCTATAGATTGGTACTAACAGTGACCTACATTATTGCAGATTTGTTTCTGTTTTATTACGAAAGCGATTCCATGTTGTCCCTTTCTAAAAGATGTAAGATCTTCCTCATACTTGGATATATACCTCTATAATGACGATGGAAAGCTCACTACTAGGCTTTACGACAAACGGGATGACTTCAACAACTTTCCCATAGTTAATGTTCCGTGTCTGAGCAGCAATATTCCTTTTGCACCAGGTGTTTACATTTCTCAAGTTTATCCGTTATGCTAGAGCCTGCTCTGAGTACACTGAACCCTCATTACAACGACAGCATTTGTTCCCAAAGATGTTGTCATTAAAAGTTTGCTGTTGTAAAGAATCATTAATGGGCAGAATGATATGTAAGAAATGCCTTGTTTTATTCTTATTTCCTTATAGAACATTAGGTATTGGATATTTGTTAGAATCGCCTCAGTGAGGCGATTCTAACAAATGTCCAAAACATATGTTGCTTGTTTTAATGCAAAACTCTTGTATAATTTCTCATTAACTGTCACCTATTGAGCGAAGGTTTCGTGATATTCAAATTGTCATTGAAATGAATTTTGTCCTTGTATCGAGTGTCGGTATAAAGAGGACTGACTGTATCAGGACTTTATCGAACGAGGAAGACTGCTCACTAAAAGACTGCTGACTCAGGGATATCAAAGAACTAAACTGCTGTCAGTTCTAGGGGAGGCATTATGACCTTGTCAGTCCCTACAATGTGGCTGTTTCCAGATATATTTCTGATAATTTTGCCACAACCAAGCCATTAACAGACTTTCTAAACCCTGGACATCTCTTATGCCATATTATGTATAGGTTGAGTGAAATAAAGTTATTATTACATTAATACAATTCCCGTATTTTCCTACACTTCTGTTCAGACTGATAGTCAAGTTGGGCGAAGCATAGTTACCAAGTTATGCTTACTATCCATGGACGCTTGGTTACGTCCCGTTTGTTTTGGGTACATGTATGTCTGCCAGAATATTCCTAGCTTTGTCTTCGTGTATATCGACTTTATGATTTTCCAAAATGCGGCCTCAGACTCATTTCTAACGAAGATGGAGCCGGTGAAGCATTCAATTCAGTTTTCGGTATTTAGATGACTTACTTAATGTTTTGCGACGTTTTGTGGCGCTGATCTGTGTTTACACCGTTTGCTCAGACATGTCTGTCAGACACTTAGGGTTATTACGGTAATGATAATAGTCACGTATTGACAGAACCCCTATGATTGTTGTTAATGTAACTAATACAATCAACCCTCTTTATACCGACACTCGAAACCACGGAAAAAACCGTTATAATGACAATTTGACTGATACGAAACCCTTGCTCAGTGGGTGATGATTAATGAGAAATTATGCAAGAACATTGTATTTAATACTTCAAGAAAAATATGTTTTGGATATTTGTTAGAATTGCCTCACTGACGCCTCAATGAGGTGATTCTAACAAATATTCAAAATATATATTATGTTCTATGAGGAAATAAGAAATACAATAAAAACAGACCTCTCTCACATATCATTTTACTCAATAAGGATTCCATACAACAGCAAATTCATTTTAATGGCAACATTGTTTGGAACAAATGTTTGCGTTGTAACAAGAGTTCACTGTAGTACAATGCTCTTAGAGATTAAGTACTGAAGTGCGCTGAAGTAATGCAGAGCTAAGAAATTCAATAAATTATACTGAAACAACATATAAATTCCTGAGCAAACAAACAACTAAAGAAGTCAATAATTAAACGATTTACTCTAAGTGCCCGTATCGCGAAACTAGCAGACACCAAATTTGTAACGTTTCTCTTTAGATTTTACGAAAAAAATGAGGTTCGCATGTTGCCTCTCTCTGAAGAAAGCCAGACTGATGCTTGAGCATTTAATTTAACTTCTAGGGTTTTAGATGACCTGCTTAATATAAATAACATATACAGTCAACTCTTGTTATCTCGAACTCGCTTATCTCGAATAACCGCTTATCTCGAAGTGAAAATCTGGTCCCTGTTTAAACACAGAAATCTACCAACAGGCAACAAAATATTGTGGAAAAGAGGAGAAATTGCTCCTTAGGAGCAATTTTTCCTCTTTTCCACAATATTTTCAATATATCTCTAACTTGGGAATCAAATTAAAGATTCATTCTGTTAGTGGTTGTTGGATTAATTGTTTTCCTCAGTTCCGCAAATCTGATATGTCGAAGTACGGATATCTCGAAGTGTTCATAGAGTCCCTTGGATTTCGAGATAACGAGAGTCGACTGTATATTAACAAATGGTTGATAGCATTGATCCTTAATATATATGCAGCTTATTTGTTTTGCCAGAGCATCTAGTGACGTTAGTAACAGTAATATACAGTCGTCTCTCGTTATCTCGAATTCCAAGGGACTGTCTTAAATACTTCGAGATATCCGTACCTCGACATATCAGATTTTCAGAATTGAGGAAAAAATAGTTCGAACAACCACATTTAACAAACATATATGTAAAACAAACTGGACTTGAAGTTAGAGATATATTGAAAATATTATGGAAAAGAGGACTCTTTTCCATAATATTTTTTTACTTGTTGTTAGATTTTCATTTTTAGGCAGGGATCAGATTTTCACTTATAGATAAGCGGTTATTCGATAAGGGAGGTCGAGATAACGAGAGTCAACTGTACTTTAATTGCTAAACTCCAAAAACAAGGCTATCGATATCATAAAACTGCTAGCCTCGGTGGCTTAATTGGATGCGCGTCCGACTGCTGATCAGAAGGTTGCGGGTTTGACCCCCGCCGGATCGGCAAAACTTTTTCGTGGATATTGATCATAAAATATTTTCTATGGTCATTCTCTCCCTTCCGCTGAATCAAGATGGGCAGTTGTCAGATTCTGGCGAAAGAATGTGCACAATACCGGTTAACCACTTAGAGGACTAAGCCTGTCCAGTAAAAGTGTGGTTAGGTAAACTGACAGCGCTCGACATGACCCCATTGGGTTGACTGGGCCGTGAAACCACAAGCAAACAAAAAACATAAACGCCAAAACAGTTTGTACGTTTTATCCTTAACTAAAAAAGATAATTGCTAAGAAGACGGTTGGGATGAAAGTCTCAAGGGGAGCAAATTCGTTTTTTTAGAGTAAACCCCTTTTCAGAAGGGAGCTTGCAGGAAAACAAACAGGAATTCACAAAAATTGTTTCCCTTGTACAAATTGGTGGAGAATCTACCAAGTGTATCAAGTCCCCATAAGCGGTACTCGATTTTCCAAAATACATGAATGAAAAACTGCCATCACAAAAACATGCCTATATAATGCTGACCCCCTTAAACCCCACTTGTATATAGTGAAACTGGGGTTTACAGGGGTATACATGATTTTTCTTATTTCTGCTAAAACATAGATTGTGGGTACTCGTTAGAACCGCCTTGCCGAGGCGGTTCTAACGAGTACCCACAACCTATGTTTTGAGCAGAAATATGAAAAAATATAATTTTTATCTGAAAATTTTCTTTTTTGGTGGTAAAAATTTCAGTATATTTGAATAGGCTTGTTTTCGTAATGACCATGATGACCTATGTATTTTAATCAGAATCTGTCAGGCAGCATTGTAGAGAAGAGCACAAGAAACAAATCAAAATACTGAGAATGCTGATGGGGCTGTTATCTGAAATTCTATGAGCCTCTAGGACTGATTGGGATTTATACCAAAATTAGAAAAAAAGCCACTCATAAACATTATACAACTTTATTCGTAAAATTTATCTGAGAGCAGAGAGCCGGACATATTAAGACAACCGTTTTCGGTATTAGATGTACCCTTTTCGGTGTTGAAATTTTCTTTTCAGTGTCAAAATTCATATGTAAATTGTAATATCATATTTATAAAATCCTTTTTGGTACCTGATAACCCCTTTTCAGAATTCTTTGATGGAAAAGGTCCCTGTCGGTGTTTAGTAGGACCGCGGCTCGGTTTACACTTTTTACCCAACTGTGGATTTGGGCGTTTTACTTGAGTATTTTTATCCGTCCGCAATATGATTAAAATCTTACTTCTTCAAAAGTTTGACGTTTTCTTTGGTTTGTTTATTCATTTGATATTTACAAGCATCAGAGTGTATGAGGATAATATGTTTGAATGCAGAATTTAGCTTCAGCGTAACAGGGGAACTATATACTTGGTAGGTACGAGTAGTTATTAGGTTGACAATAAAATTGAAATCTGGACTCCCCACAAAAGTCTTGGAAAAAACTTTACACGTAGCAGGGGCGGATCCAGGATTATTTAATAGGGGTTTCAAATTTTCTTAGGGCTTCAAGTTGATCAAAGTACCGTATTTACTCTACGTATTCGAAGAGACAGACCTGAGCAAGCAGTGTAGACCCAGATCAGACTATACTATTTGCCACCCAGCAAAAGTCGACAGACACGGGTAGTAAGATGGACATCATTGTTGAAGTTTTAGCAGCATTAAGATATTACGAAAACACGCCTATTCAAATATATTGAAAATTACACCACCAAAAAATGAAAATTTTCAGATAAAAAATTCTGATATTTTTCATATTTCTGCTCAAAACATAGATTGTGGGTACTCGTAAGAACCGCCTCAGCGAGGCGGTTCTAACGAGTACCCACAATCTATTTTTTTTTTCTATGTTCATGTAAGAAAAATAATGTATACCTCTGTTAACCCCAGTTTTACTATATAAAATGGGGTTTAAGGGGATCAAAATTATGTAGGTATGTTTTCGTGATGTAAAGAGGAAGGTGTGTGAATGGGGTTTAAGGGGTCAAAATTATATAGGTATGTTTTCGTGATGTAAAGAGGAATGTGTGTGAATGTTTAGGGTATATGGTATCCAAAATTTATCAAATTCAGAAGGGGTTCGACGTCACCATCCGACTTAGCGACCCCCTACCCCTCTGTATCTGACTCTGTGTTGAACAATATACATAATGCAATATTTCTGGTGTGTAGCCCGATTTTCCAGTCTGTAATCAAGGATGAAACAATTTGTCGATATACCAATATACCATCTTCGCTAATATTTTATGTTCACAATTCTGCCATGAATCTATATCGAAACGTGATTCACACACTTCATTTTAATTGAGAGCCTCCATGTTATTTCATAAACGATTAACAGTGATTGAAGACTGCACGATTCTACAGAGCCTAGGTAAAACTTTGAGAGTCCATTTATCAGAAGACAAATCGATGGAGCGTGAGTTCTCGGAAAGCCCTTAACCTTTACCACTCTCTGGGCAAATTCAGCAGGCGACAAATCCATTGAACATAGATTGTTATTCTACAAAGCTTATATTAAACCTCATTTTGTAGTGTAATATGGAGTAACACATCAAATAGTAACATAAACAAATTCAATACATTGCAACGACGCGCATGTAAATTAATACTGGCACAGGAATATAATGGTCTGCAAGAATCTTTAAAACGTCTTGACATTTTGTCTTTTGATCAAATTGTTTTCCTAAATAAAGAAAAATTATGTATAAAGTTTATAACAATCTAGCGCCCACTTATTTGCAAGAGCTTTTCCAAATGAGAGATGTTAACCATGACAACACTGCATCGAACTTACGATCAGTGTCTAGGAAGAATTATATATTATCACAGGCTAAATGCAACTTATTCAAGGGTAGTCTTTCATTCTCTGGCGTAATTGTCTGGAACAGTATTCCTGTTAATATAAAGAACTCACAGTTGTTAGATGTTTTTTGTAAAAAAGGTGTACTTATTGGATTAAACATTAATATATATATTTTCTACTATATTTGCAATTTAACATTATATATACCTCCACCGCCATAATTAAATATTGATATTGTACGTCTCTGTCTGTCTCTCTGTCACTCCCTGTCTGTCTGTCTGTCTGTCTGTCTCTGTCTGTCTGTCTCTGTCTGTCTGTCTGTCTCTCTCTCTCTTATTGCTGTTTTGTTGCCATGAATTCATTTCAATTGTTATTGATTCATTTCTCCAATGATTTTTATCTTTGTAATTATACATATATGTATGTTAATCTTCACACCTCAATTTAATGTATTTTTATATATTGTGTCCATGCATATTTGTTTACGCTTGTACTGTTTGTGTATTTGTTGCTAAAGAGGGCCCCAAGGAAGATTGGCTACCAGCCAATTGGGTTACCCTCTCAAAATAAAGAATTTACTTACTTACTTACCTTTTTTCTTGTTTTTTTTTTAGAGAAAACGGGTTTGCCGGACATTTCAGAACCTATTTTCTTGGAAAAAAAGAAATATATTTCAAAATGTCGTCTGTTGAATATTTTAGAGTGCTAAACACTAGCAGGAAAAGGTTAATAATCTTAGGGATATAGCCAAGTAGCAGAGTTGGTGAGAAACTGTGGTCCAACCCCATCTCATATTTAATATGAAAGGTGGAATAAGATTTATTTGAAAACAGACTGTTGCACGTTACGCTATGAACAAAGTCAATAAAACCGAGTCTCCTGTTTTCGTTTAGTTGATATCTATCTTTCTTTATTCCTTTTTTCATAACTTATTTGTATTTACTACAGATGATGCTGTATACGTAACGTCAGTAAAACAGCTCCACGTTCTCTTTGTTTGATGTGGAGTTTATGATATCTGGACTTTGGGCTCATTGTGCTCATTTGTATTTACAAAACTTTTGAAAATAGGAAATCGTTCAACCATGGGCTAGGAGGCGTGAGCAGTGTTGCATGATATATTACTGTAAATATCCTAAAATTTCGAACACTATATGTGTGTATATGTATGTATATATGTATAGTCGATTGTTTTGGTGTATTACTCTAATTGTTTGCTAATATGATCGTATAGAAAGACATTAGCACGTACTTGTAATACTCTGTACTGTCTGTCATGTATGTTTGTATGTTGTATATCCTCAAAGGTCGATTGGGCTATTCGAATTGAATAAATATGTCTATCTATATTTATTCCATCGTTTTTGGCCCTAAATTTTGCTTCTTGTGCAGTTGTTTCTTAAAATAGTGGAATGCCAAACAGTGTAGACCCAGATCAGACTGCAGGAGCATATGCAATTTTGTCAGACACTTTAGTGTACGAAAGTTTAGGACATTTACCGTACTGTTCATGAATAGACTCAATAAAGCAGACTCAATTATTGAATATTTTCATTTATTTGAGGTGATTCTTGGTTCCAAACTATCCCATCTTTTCAGAACCTATTTACATCATATGCAAAGATCAACGGCTCAGACCAAACGTGCGCATGCGCATAGTATGCTCAGCCCCTTCTCTGTTCGTCTGTGTATTCTACAGAACATCAAACGATACTGTCTGCGGATCCTATTCAAACTTACCCATAAAAATAGGTTAAAGTCCCATCCCTCCTACAGTTCCAATGCCTATTGCAGTTCCTCTCTGTTTTTTCTATCTCCGTTTGCCAGTTCTATTTCCGACGAAGTGCTGGTTTTGTAAAACCTTATCCGGTGCCATGGGAAGTCTGTTTCGATATTATAATTTCCTGAGTATCTCCATATTTATGGTTTGCACCACTGGTTGATCTGGGCCTCATCATCAGGCTGCTTGCATATGGCATAAGGACCCATGACCAAAGCTACGCGTCATTTTATTTACTGCAGTAAAAATGTATGAGCCGGGGTACAACAATTTCTACACTATTGCATGTGCGCCCAGCGGAGACTCAGATCCGCGCAGGCTGATCAGATTCTTCGCTGTTCGCCTGAAGACGCTTAGGATCCTTTGCTACATGTACCCACACAGTGCACTGTGAAGACTAATCAGGCTGCGCGGATGCGCAGGCTGATCTGAGTCTTCGCTGGGCGTATTAGTCCACTTGAAATTTCCAGAACCTGGAAATGTCGAGTACAATGAAGTTTTTTTGCTGTATTGTAATGTACAGGGGTTCTAGAACAAATCTGGCTTGGTTGCCAAAAGGGCAAGTTTGGGCAACTCGTATAATTTGCATAAATCCAAGATGGCTGCCAGACACCATCTTGAAAAAATAACTTTTTAAATAATTGTCATGGAAAGGCGTGTAATATGTCATTTAAGGGGTTTCTGGTATGCAGAATCCAATTCTGATGTTATTTTTACATTTTGATGTACCGGAAGAACCAAATCCAAGATGGCCGCCAGACACCATCTTGAAAAATTAACGTTTTTAAATACTTGTCATGGAAAGGCGTGTAATATGTCTTTTTAGGGGTTTTCTGATATGCAGAATCCGATTCTGATGTTATATTTGCATTTTAATCTACCGGAAGAACCAAATCCAAGATGGCCGACAGACATCATCTTGGAAAATATAACTTTTTAACCGATTATCATATAATATGATATATGTCTTTCTACAGGCTTTCTGGTATGCAGAATTCAAATCTTATATTATTTTTGCAATTTTAGAGACACATATTTTCTGCCTCTTTGCTGGGGTAGTCCATCATGATTGCACGCAGCCCTGATAGTGGTGGCTCACATCAAAGGCTAGTCTTAGCTAAGTGATTATAAAGGGATAATCACTGTCTGTTTAGGTGGGGCCAGAAAGGGGTTTTACCTGAACTATATGAATATTTTTGTTTAATTATAAATTTTATTGATTAATTTTTTATAGGAAATAGCTAAATTCAATTATACATTTTTTTTACTTCTATGTATTCTTATTGAATTTTAAAGTGAATAGATGAATTCTTAGTTTTCAGTCAAAAAAAAAAAAAAAAAAAAAAAAGAAAAAAGAAACATAATAATATGAGAGATTTTTTTTTATCTATTTCTTTATTTACTTTTTTTATGTATTAGAAAAAATATGAACACTTAAACAGATCAAAATTGTTATTAGACTTGTCCTAAAACAAAACATTTTGAACTTAATATATGAAGCTATAAAATGTTTTGTCTAATTTCTAAATCTATGTTCGCCATTAATGACTGAACAACGAAGAAATGCCAGACATTGTTTTATTTACCCAATCTATTATCACAAGTTTTAAATTAAGAACAAAATAATATGTACATCTCAGATACCTAATAAATTTTATCACTTTTTTAGTGAAATTTCATGTTTCAGTATGGTTTTAATGAAGTTAAATATCACTGGATAATGAAAGCAAATTTATTCCTAAAAGTTCTTGCACAGTTATGATGGAGAATAGTGAATAAACTGTTTAATTTCTGATTAAAATAATAATAATAATAATAAATAAATATGTAAATGAAAAAAAAAAAAAAAAACACATATCTAAGTGACTTTAAATAAATTAAGTTACACTTCTTTATATAACTTTTTAATCTTCAAGTTCTATACTTTATCAAAATAGTTTCAAATGAATAAATGAATAAAAACATTTTTTTTTACTTTCAGACTTCTAGCCATTTACCTTCTGCCCCAAACTGATTTCCCCATATGTGGCCCCTACCACAGCCATAGGTCACCACAGATGTATGATCTGTTATCTACATATTTCACAAACAGGGTCATTAGGCTGTTACGCAATGGAATATGTGTCTTTAGGCCAAGGCCAAACACCATTATGTCCGCAAGGTGCCATTTAAGTCTCTACCATTCAACCAGGACTGAAAGACCTGCAATGCTATAAAACAATATCCTTGAATGGAGGTGCATTTTTAATTCCGTTTGCACTGTATCACTCTGTCCCACCTCGCTGGGTGCTTACACACATTTGCACAAAACTGGCATTGGGTTTCAAATTCAAAGTCTGTGACTTATGTGATTCTCATCCTTGTAGTTGGAGCATCCTCACTGTCTGCCCTACCTTCCTTCTTTTTCTTAGCTAAAAATCTCTTAATGTGCTCCTTAGACGTGTATGAGCAATAGCAGTTTTTGTGCATTTCCATCGATGCTTGTTCACCTTGCGAGTCCAAGACTGCCTGCACTGTAGTGCGCATTTCATCGTCCAGTCTTTGAAATGCACATTCAATCACTTTGAGGAGTCCTTGTTTCTAGTACGTCTGCAGTGGCCCAGAATTACTGCAGGTCAACAGTAAACACTTTCTATTTGGAGTTGCCATTGTTATGTGTAGCTTGTTCAGAGCGGTAAATGAAAACTGGTTTACTTAGAAATGGATGTGGATTTATATAGCGGAAAAAAGAAACGCAAGTATTAATTCTGGGGTTGTATTTTTAAAGAAAATTGTGGATTTAATTTGATTGTTTAATTTTTTTAATTCTTTATTTCCTTTTCTGTTAAATGCTATTGGTTTAGTGTCGTATAGCAGACGACGTTTGCAATAAATAGCGTTAAACACAGACACCCAACGTTATTGAATAATGGGTATCAATAACGCGTGTGTCCACCACGGGCTGCTGTCGCGGCTCTCACTCTTCTAACCATAGACCCGACTAAGTTGTCAATGGTCCTTTGAGGGATATTATTCCACTCTTGAATAAGAGCTAGCTGGAGCTGTGCGACGTTGTTCGGTACGTTGACGCGCTTCCTGACCCTCCTGTCCAACGCATCCCAAAGGTGCCCGATTGGGTTTAAATCTGGACTGTATGGGGGCCAATCGAGCACTTGGACATTATTCTGGTTGAGGAAGTCGCGACAAATCCTGGCAACATGCGGTCTCGCGTTGTCATGCTGAAACGTGAGATTATGAGCATTGACAAGCGGGAGCACGTGAGTCATAAGCACCTGATCCCGATAGCGTACGGCTGTAAGATTACCCTGAATAACCACTAGGGGCGTTTTCACCCCATGAGAAATCCCACCCCAAACCATTACGGACCCCCTCCCCCAAATCTGTCTTCTCGTACGCAAGCGTCAGAATATCGCTCACCAAGACGTCGATACACTCGTTGTCGCCTATCTGACCGCTGAAGCGAAATTCGCGACTAATCGCTGAACATTACACGTCGCCAGTCAGCCAGTCGAAACCGATTTGGTGCATGGGCACGCAGCCATTGCATGCGGCGTGGACGTCGCCTGGGCGTAAGGTTCGGGCCCACGTAAGGACGGCGTGGACGTAAATCGAACTCTCGCAAGCGATTTCTGACTGTCCTTGGACACACACGACGGCCATGTGTTCCGATAACTTCTCTGCGGTCTCTGTCGCCGTCCTTAACCTGTTACGAAGGTGTACAAGACGTATACGTCTATTTTGACGTTGCGTCGTAACGCGCGGACGTCCGCTCCTAGGACGGTCAGTTAACCTACCGGTAGCTCTAAGACGCTGAACTAAGCGCGATATCATCGACTCGTGCACCCCAAATTGCTGCGCGACGTGACGTTGCGACCGACCCTGCAAAATTAGAGCAATAGCTCTACCCCTATCCAGTTGCGATAAGCGTACCATTTCTCTCAACAAACTCAAACAACAAACGTTTTGTGCAACCGATACGAATGGAACGTAAGTTCGATTTGGTAATGTGTTAAAGTCTCTACCACGCGACACTACCCGTGCAGCACGGATATAACGAAATTCAGGTACAACGATATTGTGTAGCCTGTGTTCACGCTTCAGTGATTTTATGTGATCCATACACGGGGAAGTACACTAATGTCACCAAATACAGAAAACTAGATCAGTTTGTTCACAAACAAACTTTCAGTATTTAAAATTTTTAACTTGCGTTTCTTTTTTCCCCAAGTATATATTAACAAGTTATTCTACAGCGTAGGAAAGCCAATATTTCAGGCACATCTTCGACTCTATAGAATAAATATATATACTTTATATACTTCTATGAAATCTGTTGCAGGTCTGATATAAAGTTATTGTTGTTATGCGGATTTTTAACGCTACCAGACACCCGAGGCTCACAGAGGCAGCGGCAATTGTTATGTACATATTATTGTACAGCCTTGCTTTCATGGACACTTGGTGCCACTGTCTGTCACCATGCGCAGCCCTGTCCACCTTTTACTAAACCTAGGCCACGTCGAGTATGGGCTAGGCGTATAAATGGTCTGAAAATTGTCTCGACCTGAGCAGGATTCCAACCCACGATATTCCGCTTGAATCGAGTGCGCTAACCACTAGGCCACCCAGCCCACCCTCTGATTAAAGTTGTTGTTGTGTGGATTTTTAACGCTACCCGAGGCACATAGAGGCAGCGGCGACTGTTATGTACATGTATTTGAACAGCCTTGCTTTCATGGATCACCCATGCAAATTTGGTGCCGCTGTCTGTCACTAAGCGCTGCCTTATCCACTTTATACTCAATTCAGGGCACGTCGAGTATGATCTACGCGTACTAATGGTCTGAAAATTGTCTCGACCTGAGCGGGATTCGAACCCACGATATCCAACTTGAAAGTCGAGTGCGCTAACCACCAGGCCACCGAGCCCACCTGATTAAAAGACTGAATGACTATTCAGATTTTTAATACCAGGTAACTGAGTCTCATAGAGGCGCAACCTGATTTAAAGTGGCTTGCACTGAGCTTATATACCTATGATACCTACTATAGATAATTAATATGTGTAAACTATATTGGGGCTATTTTGTCATATGATCTAGAGTTATAAAACAATAGAAAAATATTTGAGCTTTATATTTTAAAATTAACATGTTTTATCTTTTCTAAATGACAATAGATTTGGATCATACATATATCAAGAAGCCTAAGAAAGACCTTATACAACACTCTATATTAATTATCAGAAATGTATTCTACATACCAGAATATCCCTAAGATGACATACTTCATTCTATGGCATTTTTTTTTAAAGTCGTTTTTCAAGATGGCGGCTGGCGGCCATCTTGCATTTGGTTCTTCCGGGACATCAAACTGGACAAATAACATCAGAATTAGATTCTGCATAGTATTATTAGAAAACCCCTAAATAGACATATTTCAAAAATTCTATGAAAATCAGTTGACAATCTATGAAAATTAGTTTAAAAGTAATTTTTCAAGATGGTAGCTGGTGGCCATCTTGGATTCAGTTATTCCAGAACATCAAAATGAAACAATAACATCAGAATTGGATTCTGCATACCAGAAAACCCCTAAAAATACCTATTTTTTTACCATTCCGTGGCATTCATTTAAAAAGTTACTTTCTCAAGATGGCGGCTGGCGGCCATCTTGGCTTTATGCAAATTATATGAGTTGCCCAGACTTGCCCTTTTGGCAACCAAGCTATATTTGCTCTAGAACACCAGAACAGTGCAAAGAAACAAAAAAACTTCATTGTACTGAACATTTCTAGGTTATGTATGAGGCATATAGAAGTGTCAAATGGACTAAATATGCAGTCTTGTAGATAATGCTGTGCCCCGGCTCAAATTACCTTAGCAAGACTAGCCTGCGCACCGCATAATCTGACCAGGCTGCTTAACCCTTGTCATGCTGAATAATATAAGATGCCACGCCCACTTCCAATTTTCAGCCAATCAGATTGCTTGATCTAGGTTGTTGATACAAATTCACATACTGAATGGCATACAGTGCAGATCCAGATCAGTTGGCTTCTTCAGAAGCCAACTGATCTGGGTCTACACTGTTTGCAAAAGCAGGACATATCCGGGTTCAGCAGGACAAGGGTTAAAATAATTTATGAGTACTGTGTATCAACATATAAAAATGCTTAAGAAGAGTGTGTGGAGATGCATGCTAATCTGAGCCTTCTCTGTGAAAAAAACTTTCCTAACAGCACGGGCTAACTCCTCTATCAGCTTTAGCTACTTTGGTGGCGCTGAAGGCTCCAGTGGACTCTGATGATCAAGTTCTTGTTGTTGTTGTCGATACTGCTGCTGTAATTCAAAGTTATACTGTTGCAGTTGTCTTATCAAAGCCTCGTCAGATACGCTTTCCTCATAACTAGGTGGAAGGGGCGTGTCCATAGGCGTGGCTGCAGACATTCCATGATCGGGTTGTTGTGTAAATCGTCGTCTCAGCTGAAGTTGCTGTTGTTGTAGATTTATTTGCTCCTGCAAGAGACGATTCTGTTCTCGTAACTCTTGAATTGTCGATGGTACATTCTCCGACTGGGTTGTTACATCAGACAGATAGGTAAAAGTCGGATCACCGTCAACTGATGGTGTTTTACCAGGTTGAAATCCTGGTTCAGTGACCGTTGAACCGTTGGTTGCATGATAAGAAACACGTTGGTTGATGCCACTGGTAACTAATGGCTTATATACTTGCCGAAATAATATACCAAATTGGTTTACATATTTACAACTACAGCAAATAATCAAACCCGAAATACCGAATGCCCCAATACTTAAGAGTGTGATGAGAAAAGCCAGACATTTATGCACCACAATGTTTTCTGTGTAAATGCAAAAATGCTCGGACTGAAATGCATCACAATAATATAAGCCTGATATACCAGATATGACAGAGATAAAGAAGCCTACAAAAGCGGCTAAGCATGTTGTTATACATAGTCCTTGCTCCACGCACATCTGAAATATTAAAAAAAAGACATTTAGTTAGAAGGAGACACGTACAGTTAACCCATTTAAACCTAGCGTCCCATAAAAAGAACACTGGCAAACAATGTAGACCCAGATCAGACGCCACAGAACGCGGCGTCTGATCAGAGTCCACATTGTTTGCATTAAATTCAGAAATATCTACAAATCATGATAATGATAAGAACTAACCAGACACCCCTTATGTAGGAAATAGACCTTTCCAAAGAAGGTAGCAGATTCGACTCGGCATAAATGGGTTAAATTCAAAGTTACAGGCTATCATAATGCAATTTATCACAAAACAAAAAAAACATATGCAACAGACTTAACGAAGTAATTACTATATAAAATGTGTCAGTGGATTTTTTTTTAATTTCAGCTTTATTTTTATTCCATCAATTGAGCAAATCTACAACAAATCAGTAACACGAATGAATGAAAAGGAATACTACTTCTTTACCATCTCCAGCTATGTGGTCCTTATTTTAATACCTTATGTATATTGTGTTAAGGGACATCTTAATTACAGTCCTATCAAATTCAAAACAGCCTAAATGTACTAAGAATTTTTTAGTCGCGATATGAAACCAAAGAATTGAAACCAAGAATTACAAAACAACACAACACCAATATATCTGGCTTTGAATAGTTTCCTTTCATATGAAACGTGTTATTGTAAGACAAAGCAAACTAAAATTTGCCAATAGGTACCTAAGTTACTTAGTAATAATAGAGATGCCAAATGGTGGCAAACCTTAGAGGAATCCATCAAATATCGCTTGATAACGTCGCAGTTTAAATGTTATGTACAGAATCTAACAGATATAAATGTATGATAATATTTTGTTTGTTTTAGTTCTCGTATTCTTGTATAACGACACCTCAACACACGTGTGTCCTTTTATGTCGTCTCCCAGAGAAAGGAAGAAAAGGGATAGAACAGATAGTAGATAAGAGGGAGACAAATAGATGAGGGTGAGAGAAAAAATGAATAGCAGTCCGGACACAAAGAAGTACTAACATTATTTATTTTATTTAATTATTTAAAAAAAAAGCAAAAACAAACAAAAAACAAAACAAAACAATAACAAAAATAAAAAATAAAATAAAATAAAAAATAAAAGTTAAATAAAATAAATAAATAAATAAATAAAATAAAAAAAATACTAACATGCCCACTTCCTCCACCTGCTGTAAATGCAGACCCTTACTACCACCTTACAATTGTAAATAATAATAATAATAATAATAATAATAATATATTAACCCTTGTCCTGCTGAATAAATTAGGATGCAACGCCCACTTTCCAATTTTCAGCCAATCAGATCACTTGATCCAGATCCAAATTCACATACTTAATGGCAAACAGTGCAGATCCAGATCAGTTGGCAGAAGCCAACTGATCTGGATCTACACTGTTTGCAAAGGCAGGGTGTATCCGGGTTCAGCAGGACTAGGGTTAAGAACTCAGAATTACATGCTATGATTTGTATGCATTAGAAAAGAAGAAAAAAGTGCATGTTATTTGTTACAAAGAAAGACAATTGTACTTACAAGACAAGCAAAATGTTTGACTTGATTTTGCACATTGGTATCTAGGGTTTCTGCTGCTCTGTAAATTATGTATGAAACCACTCCCGTTATAATTACCTGTGAAAGAATATGGTAGCTCTAATTTATATAAATAACTTCAGTTTACTTGTTAAGAAGGAGTATTTGACGATAATTATATATTTTTCTTCTCAAACTCGTGTTGTACTTACAACATACGTTTTTATGGATAAGTAGAGAACATTATCCTAGCATTAACTCTATGCTCCTCCTTAAGAAGTCCTCTTTAACTTATTGAATTATCACCAGCAAAAGGATATGTCATTTGAATTCTTATCTTTATAACAATTTTATTGTAATAGTAATCTTATCAGAAAATGGCATTATTCCAGTCCACGGCAGGTATACGTAACGTACGAAACAATTCTTATACGAATCACCTAATATAAGAATGTGCCATCTCTAATCGGCGTAAGAGTATGAAACAAACAATTTATTAACATATACATTTGTCAGGAGCACCTTAAAAGAGGTTGCCTTATTTACCTTATTATACTATTCGGAACACCTTTGATTTTTTACCTTACCTTTCCCAGACTTTAAACAAGCCCATTTCAAGTATGGTTGATGTGTGACAAAAATACTGGATGAGTGGCAAATAGTGTAGACCCTGATCAGACGCAGCAAAACGCCGCGTCTGATCAGGGTCTACACTATTTGCAACTCATTCAGTTATATTAGGTGATCTGGGTGTACACTGTTGCTTTGGCCTGTTTCTCTCGCTACTATTAGTTTGAATACGGTACGTCAGTATGGTGTATGAACCAGTCGAGCCAAGTGTCCTCCTACAAGGCTGTCGCACATAACAGCTGTGGCAAATAACGCCAGTAGCTACAATAGATGATGCGCAAAGCAGATAGTGGACAGTATGTCATATACTAATGGCCAAATACCAGGTCAGACTACGGATACCAGAGTCTTCCTATCCGCTTACAGACACATTGGGTGGGTTACTGTTGACTACAGCGACAGACAGAGAAGACCCAGGACTGGTGATACGAAGGTTTGTCTTGGCCTTACTCTTTTGCATCGGACCTTTCCCATGTTTTCATTATATGGCGCTGCTCAATTATTTGTGCATATTATATCGATAAAGAGAAAACCCAGGCTAGACTGTCGATGCGAAAGCTTGTCTTATTGCTGTTTGCATTGGACAGAGGGGTCCTTTCCCACGTTGGGATTTTATGGCGCTGCTCAATTATTTGCGCATACATACATACAGTTGAACCTCAATGGCTCAAACTTCTTTGGGGCCAGGGAAATTTGTTCTAGGTATGGGAAGTTCGAGCCACTGAGGGTTGATCATAGCGCCAGGTTAGGAGACAAATGAGAATAATATGGGGATGTCTTTTCGATTTCTACACAATAATTGTATGTTGAGTTTACTCATTAGAATTGCCTCGATAAGGCGATTCTAATGAGTAAACTCAACATACAATATCATAATAAAATGAGAAAATTTGCCTATATATTTGTTCTCTTGAGCTATTGGAAGAATTTCGTAGGGACTCAAAAACGAGTTCGAATAAGCCATGGTAAACGAACCATCGGTGTTCAGCTTTCGAAGTTCGACTATACATACATACATACATACATACATACATACATACAGACATACACAGCATGAAAAAGGGTACTCACAAGAGCACCAACCGGAAAAGCACCTATGTAATAAGGCGGTTCAGTTTCAGTGTGACGAGATGATTCGAAATCGTCCCCAGAGTAATACGATATTTCTTCTGCTATATTGAATGATTGCTCGAAACTGTCCTTCCGTCGTTCTGAATATTTCACGCCTAGAGCTCCACACACAATTAAGGCAATGCCCAGAAGAAACTGAACCATAAATATAACCCTCAGGAATCTCATGTACTTTATCCGGCCTTCACCTTTTGTGAAAAAAGAAATATAGGGAAACTACATCATGTATGAAGATATATACTGTGGAACCTCAATGGCTCGAACATCCTTGGGACCATGAAATTTGTTCGAGATATGGGTTGTTCGAGCCACTGAGGGTTATTCATAGCACCAGGTTAGGAAGCAAATGGCGATAATTTAGGGAAACCTTTTTGATCTTCTACATAATTATGGTATGTTGAGTGTACTCATTAGAATTGCCTCGATGAGGCGATTCTAATGAGTACACACCATACAATTTCATGATGAAATAAGAAAGTTGCCCTACATATTTTTTTTTCTTGAGCAATCGAAAGAATTTCGTAGGGACTCAAAAATGAGTTCGAATTAGCCATGGTAAACGAGCCATCGGTGTTCGAGCTATTGAGGTTCAATTGTATCACGTAACTTAAGGGGAATAATGCACTTTCAAGGGAGGCAACCGTGTAATAGGTTTTCGCTACCCTTCTGAAAAGGAGACTATTCAAAAAGGAAAGAATTTTCCCAATGGGACAAAACACCTTATTAATAGTTACTGAAAGAGGATCTACTCCCCCTAAATAGAATAATCAGCGGCTCCTCGTCTCCCCGCGGAAACTAGGTATTTGTGTGTGTATCGATGTGTGCTGTCGATGTTTCAAAAACCCTTTCTCTTTCTTGTGTGTTTTCATGCATTCTATGTAACAGTTACACCCATGTTTCCCCATAATATATAACAAAACAAGTGTATATAGTTTTTTATTTGAGTTGGACTTTTACGGCCCAGCCAACATTATTAAGGTCATGTTGATCCAGTCAATTTACGTAACCGCACTTTTCCTGGGCAGGCTTAGTCCTCTAAGCGGTTTCATGTAAACAGTTCTTGTGCACATTCTTTATCAAGAAACACACAACTGCCGTTGTTGAATGAGTGGAATGGAGAGAACAACCGTAGAAAATATATCATGATCAACCTCCACGACAGAATGTTGCCGGATCCGACGGGAATCGAGCCCGCGAGCAGTCGGACGCGCATCCGACTGAGACTGCGCCACCGAGGTCGGTATATATAGGGGTTTGGTTTACATGTACATATATTTGTGGTAAAAAATGGTATATCTAGAGCTATGGCTAAGAAGTACCGTATTCGCTCTAAATATTGCACTGTGCACTTAAAGGTTTTTTTTTTTTTTTTTTTTTTTTTTTTTCAAAACTACTAAAACACTTGCCGTAAGGCTCCTAATACGAGTCGTATACGGGTACACTTAAAGAAAGATCAGCAGAGAACTTCATTAGAGGTGTATTTAAGGATACTTACGCAATATTTTTTCTGATTTTCTTTATAAAAGCATATGTTGTTGGTACTCATTTGAATTGCCTCGACTTGTCGAGGAATTCAAATGAGTACAAACGACGTATGTTTTTATAATGAAGTTGCTAACAGTACACTGGCTGTAATCTAAAGACTACTAAATAGTTTGATTGTGCGCTAAGAAGCAGGTGCTGCAACTTGGTCGATTACGATACACATTTTTCATAGGCGAGTTAGCGTAACGCCTTGAAAGGGCTGTGTCCGGTGCTTGTGACCTTTTTTGGAGGACGATTCTCAAGAAAAGCTTTATTTTCTTGAAGAAAAAACTACTTTAGAATGTTGTGAAAAGTGTTTTAAGGTAAACCTCTACCACTCTCTGGGTTTATTCAGCAGACGACAAATTGATATTTTTTTTTTATTTTTATTTTTCCCGGAAAACAGAAAAAAAAAAAAAAACCCAAAAAACTAAAAACTATTTGAAAATGTTGTCTGCTGAAATTTGTACCCAGAGTGCTAAGCGTTAAATCATTTATTAAGAACTCAGCTGACAAATACATGTACACCACCTTTTTGTCGCATCCTTGTTTTGGATTTACTAATTTTGACATCCTGTTATATGTCAGAAGTCTGTCTACAAAGGAAACTGGTTTACAAAGATATGATCACGACATGTCTTGACGCTTTGTTTTCAGACATTCAGAAATGGTCCTGCGATGTATTTAAACGCTCTGCATGCTGGGTAAAAAATCCGCAGACGACATTGTGAAATATACTTTTTTTTTGCTTTCTTTTCTTTTTTTTTAGAAAACATGCTTTGATATTTCATGCAAATTTGTCGACAATTTGCATGAAATGTCAAAACCTTTTCTGGGGAAAAATGCCTAGAGAGTAGTACATGTAAAGGTTAATGATACTTGATTGGATGAAAGACCATACGGTATGAAATGTCAAAGCCTATTTTTTTTCTGGGGAAAATAAGAAAAAAATATCAACAGTTTGTCGTCTGCTGAATTTGACCTGAGAGCGGTAATAGTTAATGACAACGATCAATTTAAAAGTGTTAGAGTCGTTTTGCGAGAAGAAATTAATAAAACGTTTAACGAACTTACCTCCTTCATCAGACATATTTTCGCTAATTTTATCTTCTTGAAATATCCTGTAGCGGCCAGAATATTCCGTCTGAGAACGAAATTATTTCACGAGATAATATCATTACACGATACCTTGTTTTAAAAGTTAAGAATTAAATGATGCGTAATGTAATTGCATGAAAATCAAACTTTTAAGGTAAACGGATATAGTTGAAAGATTTTGCAGCTATTTTGCAAAGGGAGACACCTTTTGTAGACAGGAAAATGCTCCCTCCCGCTCACGATGCACTTGAAACCCTTACAAATGGGGACTACTCTTTAACCTACTTATGCCGAGCGTCCCATAAAAGGGACTTTGTCAAACAGTGTAGATCCAGATGAGACGCCACAGAACGCGGCGTCTGATCAGGGTCTACACTGTTTGCAGTTGCATTGGAAAGTTTCAATATTAAAAGCAACTATGACAATTTCTGTATAACACCCCTTTGACTATATATAATGGAGCCGTCCAAAGTTCATGATTTGAGAGTCCACTGAAAACATTCAGGCATAAATGGGTTAAAGACAGAGAGAATTGACTCACAGAGGGAGCCATTTTTTCCTTTAAGATTAGCCCCTAGAGAGAAAGGAAGCATTTATTTCATTTTTCTTGTCAGAATTATTTCCCTTGCAAGTGTATTCACTTTCCATAATTCAGTTTTAGCTTTAGGGGAAATAGCATTATGCCACATCTGAACTGCGAATACCCTAACTAGAATGCCTGGTTATAGTATCAATGTTCACAACAGCACAAGCAACTGGAATCCACATAGTCACGCATTCACAGTCCTATGAGAAAGAGCCGGTGGATATGGCTAGTATACCAGTTAATGCCAGCTTTGCGGAAAAATATATTTGAACTTAAGCGAAATCCGCAGATTCAGATCGTCTTACGCCTCCACAAAGTTTCATCAGGGCTTTTCTTTTTGCAATATTAAAATCTACAGTACCCAATGATTCTGTAAACGGAAAGCGTAGCCCAGATCAGATTAAGTGGAGGCGCAGGCTGATCTGGGTCATTCTTGTTCGTCTGTTCCTCGAAGATACCTTTTCGTGCGAAGTGGATTTAATGAATCTGTTTTGCCCTGGGTAGATTATTGTCACATATGGGCCGCGCCATTCGAAAACGTGTCTTTGAACATAAGCGGACAGCATCCGCGCAATCTGATCAGGGCCGCAAACAGAACTATTTGATTCTATAGAATGTTTCAGTGGAGAGCAAATGCCCGTATGAGACTGCGCATGTACAGAATGATGTGAATCCGCCCATTTTGCGCATGCCCGAAGAAACATTTTCGCCTGACACGGTCCAAATGGCGTAGTTCAAATGAAGCTTTTTGCCCGGGGCAGGCCATTGTCACATATGGGAGAGAGATGAGTTGCAGGTCAGAACGAGGCTACGCAGCGAGCAGAAACCTTTCAAATAGTGTGACTTAAGTTAGAACAAACAATAAAAATGTTTGCCTGGCTCCTCGGCAATATCATTACGAAAACACGCCTATTCAAATATATAGAACATTTCACCTCCAAAAACTGAAAATTTTCAGATAAAAAATTCTGATATTTTTCATATTTCTGCTCAAAACATAGATTGTGGGTACTCGTTAGAACCGCCTCGGCGAGGCGGTTCTAACGAGTACCACAATCTATGGTTTTGAGCAGAAATAAGAAAAATAATGTATACCCCTGTAAACCCCAGTTTTACTATATAAAAGTGGGGTTTAAGGGGGTCAAAATTATATAGGCATGTTTTCGTGATGTGTTTGTATCATTCAGTCTAAGTGTTGGGTTAGTTGGGGTCATTTTTATACATGCCTGTTATGCATATTGGTTCATTCGTATACCAATATACAAGAGTTTAACCAAAACAATAGTTTATTTGAACCCGGTCTTTTCGTTACTGCAGAGAGCCCCTTTCTAATGTAAACATTTGAGCCATCTCTTGACAAAACCGAAAACTGCGCTCGCTCGTGCTCAAATGGATACCCAAACTCAATTGTGCTTTATCTGGGGCATTTGAGCACGGTTCGGAATAATTTATTTCTTTTCTAACACCCCTCATTGGGCAAAATATTTTGCACAAATGAGATTTATTTTTTTTTATCACTGTTATTATTACCTGACTTCCCCATTGGTATTTGACTATTCCTCTTTAGCATTACGTCACACGGTTACGCAGTGACAAGGTTCGATGACGAACATTCAAGATGGCGGATTACTCATGCGAATCAGCTGACGATGTAAAATATAAAATCGACGTAAAAAAAAAAAAATATATATATATATATATATATACAATACACATAAACCTTACACCGAAAGGGATATACACCAACCTGAGTGTTTTTTTACCAGTACGTAAGGCAAATGGGCCCAACCTACGCAAAATCACACAAACGAAACGCTCCACATAAGCTGTCGCATGCCCTGACTTAGGAACGATGATTCCCTCTACTGGTCGCCCTTGTTGATCCCATATGGCCGTAGAGCAGACATGCGTGATGATGAACCACTTGGGGAGACACGACCGTGCGGCAAGGCAAGATGCAAAACCGGCAAAATGATAACCCCTACACAGATCGCGAAGTCAGCGTCTGGGGCAACAATCAAGCTTAGGTGCAACACTAGTTGTAAGACGACCAATGATGTTTACCTTATAACATGCACCAAGTGTGGAAAACAATATGTTGGTGAAACCGGTGATCATGTGTACCAACGGATGAACGGCCACCGACATGATTGGAAACACAAGCGGTTCGAGAGGTCTCCTGTCGCAGAACACTTCTGTTCACCAGAACATGGTTTCCTCAACCACGCCACGCTTTGTTGCTTAGACCATAACCCGGAGTGGACAGATCGAACCAGGAAAGCAAGAGAGAGCTATTGGATCCGATGTCTGAACACTCTACGGCTATATGGGATCAGCAAGGGCGACCAGTACAGGGAATCATCGTTCCTAAGTCAGGGCATGCGACAGCTTATGTGGAGCGTTTCGTTTGTGTGATTTTGCATAGGTTGGGCCCATTTGCCTTACGTACTGGTAAAAAAACACTCAGGTTGGTGTATATCCCTTTCGGTGTAAGGTTTATGTGCGTTTATGGCCACAGTGGTGTTGATAGTAAAGATAAGCTTTATACGCTTTGCACATTGTGTTGATAGTGAAGATAAGCTTTATACTTTTTGCACGTTGTGTTTACGCGTATTGTTTACATTTCACATATATCTAAACACGATCAGTTATCAAGTCGCAGCGGGCCAGATAACATGGGCCCGAATAGGGCATAATCTTTTACTCGTGAATTTTACATTTTTATGTTATTTTTTAAAATAGAAAACCTCTGAAGAAGGCGAAAGCCGAAAGGCCTAAGTTAAACAAATTGCACTGTAAATGATTAACTCTCATAATATATATATATATATATATATATATATATATATATATATATATATATATATATATATATATATATATATATATATATATATATATCCTGTGCTCATGAAAGAATGGCTGAATGCATGGAATTGGATTGAGGCGATGAACCTGAGGAGGACAAAATTAAAATCTCTTCAGGTAAAAAAAATCAAATAACTGCCATGCTCATCGATCATTTTCTGTCTTACCGCTTGTGTTTCCAATCATCTCGGTGGCCGTTCATCCGTTGGTTCACATGATCACCGGTTTCATCAACATATTGTTTTCCATACTTGGTGCATGTTATAAGGTAGACAACATTGGTCGTCTTACAACTAGTGTTGCACCTAAGCTTTTTTCTTGGAGAATACCCAATATTTGGCTTGCAACGAAGAATGTGCTTTTTTTCACTTCTGATGTATATAATAATCACAATTTATGGCCGTGTCAAAAAGTCTGTGATGCCCTTGTTTATCTTTTGGATAATATTTTCATTACATTTGGAACTAAACTTTATAGACAAACTATTGGTATTCCGATGGGAACTAATTGTGCTCCTCTTGTTGCAGATTTATTTCTTTTTTGTTATGAGAGAGATTTCATGAAGTCTCTCTCACGTGAAAATCAGGCTGACATTATTGAGGCTTTCAATTCAACTTCAAGATACCTTGACGATTTATTAAATATTGACAATATTTACTTTGACCAAATGGTGGACCGGGTATACCCTACAGAACTCCAATTAAATAGAGCAAATTCTTCCGATACCGAGGCACCTTTTCTGGATTTGAATCTATGTATATCTAATGGTGCAGTTTCCACCAAAATTTATGATAAAAGACGATTTTGAGATAGTCAGTTTCCCTTTTCTGGATGGCGATGTCCCCCGGCGTACCTCATATGGGGTATACATATCTCAACTTATATGATTCGCCAGAGCTTCTTTAAATCTTAATGACTTTGACTACCGTAATAAAGCCCTTACTGCCAAACTTTTTAGGCAGGGCTATCGTTATTTTAAACTTCGTAAGGCGTTTTCGAAATTTTATCGCAGACAAGTGCCTTGTTAGAAAAATATAGCGTCAGTCTGAAAACACTTCTGCAACAAGGTATATCGGAACCCGAATTTTACGGTGACTTAGTGTACAGATTTAGAAAAATTGTAGGTAAATCTAACTTTTCGGAGCAATTCAGAAAACTTATTAACCGTTATAAAAGAATTGGCTATAGCCAGGATATTATGCGGCAGACTGCATGCCTAGTTGTCAACCCAATCATTGTTGACGGCTATGCTTCACTCTTTAATTGCACGACGGCGGTTCGGGCCTCAGACTCAATGACGGCCCCTTCGTAAAACTTTAACCAGTGGGTTGGGGCTTGACGATATGTCTTTGGCTTGGCCCGCCGTGGTTCAACTATTGGTTTTCATTTACTCTGGCATACAGTAGAATTAGCCATGAGTACTCGTCTTTGTTTATTATAGTGATTAAATTGATTTTTATGTTTTCGCTTTGATGCATTGACTGAGTTCGGAGCCTTTATGCGAACCGAATTTTTATGTATTTCTGTATTTTAAGAGTAGCATCGGGACCAAGGGTTAAGTTAGCTAGCTGTAAAAGTGCTCTTAACCCCCCGGTGGTTTGCTCTACCGACCGTTCTAAGGCCGTGGTCCCGGTGTTAGTCTTACTCTTTGTTGCTTTGTGGTTTATTCTGCGAGGCAATTTGTTGTATGGCTTTCCGTGTGTCATTTTGTTCTTGTGTTTTTCAGTCCTTTTAATATTGCGATTACCTCGCTTGGGGAAGAGAGAGCTAATCTTAGTGCTTTTCGTACGTTTGTTCGGTTTGTGCTTGTTTAGATTTGTCGGTTTCCTCTTCCTCTTAGGGTCTGGGAAGGGCTGCAGTTTGTGATTGTGGCACTCCCTGGACTTTTCTCTTACCTTTTTTACTGTTATAATAATTATATATATGAATGTTTTGGCCAATATTGTAAGCTAGCGTTCAGTAACCATGCAGGGCCGCAACTTCCGCAACAGTAATATGATCGGTTTCCCTTTGACAGCGCGCGACGAAATTCCTATGCTCAAACACAGGAGATTGAAGTTGTTTGTCGTTTATCAAAGTTTTACGATTTTGCGATTTCGAAGAAATCGAAGAACGGACACTTCCCGGTTAAAGAGATTGTATCTGCGTCAATTTTCGTATAAAATATTCTGTTTTCAGGCACACTAATGTGCTCAGGAGTCCTTAAAACCGATAATTTTGTCTCCGCCGCATAAAAAGTTCTCTTCTGAAGCACATACTCGTACACGATGCAATCGGTGATTTTCGCTAAACTATCTCTCAACATAGTTGCTGGATAAATCCGCCATGTTCTCGCCATGGGCTGAATCTTGACTCGCGATTTGATTGGTTTACGTATTCTGGGTCGTCGATTGGTTAACGGACGACCCAGAATACGTTAACCAATCATTCCCGAGTCAAGATTCACTCCATGGCGAAAACATGCAAATAAAAATATTATGTCCTGGAACACATGAAATAATTTTGACTTTTTTTCTGATATCTTTGACGTCCCCAGTCCAAATAAAAGCATTCTATTTCGCGCCAGCTGTCAAACATTATTTATTTTTATTTATTTTTAACCAATCAACGTGCAGGAATTTTAGCCAATCAAGTCGCGGCCTGATTTATTTGCAGAGACTTAAAAAACAAGATGGCCGATTATACGTGTATCTAGCAACTGTGTAAAGCAGTTTTTTATTTTTTTTTTATTTTGTTTTTCCGAATTAAAGGATTTGCAGACATAAGCAGGATTTTCTGTGATTTGAAGTTAGCGGAGTTTTGAAAGTGGGGCCGTGTGTCAAATAAAAACATGCATACTAAGAAAACATCGTTCACAGTAATCGTTCCCGAAATAGTGACCTCTACTTCATGTAATGAACAGGTTTTGCATATGTGTATGGTTCGTACATATCATGCGTACAGTTGTACGCAAACGTAACACATTAACGTTGCCATGTGTTACATATGCGTACAACTAAGTAACATTTTGTTACGTATGCGTACAACTGTTCGCATATGTAACGCTTTTGTTACGTATTCGTTTATGTGACATATGCGCACTCGCAATCCTCTGGGATCACTGAACTCATTTGTATTTATTTGGAAATAGAATATTGCTCGCCCAAGGGCTAAGATGCGTGACCAGTAGTGCACATTACATTTTTGTTCATGAACAGACTTAATAAGACTGAGTCAGCAGTTTTCATTAATTTGATTTGTATTTTACTTCCAGAAGCATTATTCAGAACATAATTATATCTGTGCCATTCCTGATTGGTTCTGCGTGATGACATTTAAATGATTCCAATTTCAAACTTAATCTGAATCAAACAAGCATGGCTATCATTTGATGTGCAATGCAGATTAGATCCTTATATCACATGCTAACAACAAATGCTTGGATCGGCCTGCTCACACACAGTCTGACCAGGCTTCATTTGCGACCAGTCGATATAGTCTACAGAATCCATTACGAAAACAAGCCTATTCAAATATACTGAAAATTTTACCACCAAAAAATGAAAATTTTTAGATAAAAATTCTAATATCTTTTTTTTTAAATTTCTGCTCAAAACATAGATTGTGGATACTCGTTAGAACTGCCTCGGCGAGGCGGTTCTAACGAGTATCACAATCTATCTTTTTGAGCAGAAATAAGAAAATTAATGTATACCCCTGTAAACCCCAGTTTTGCTATATAAAAGTGGGGTTGAAGGGGGTCAACATTACATAGGCGTGTTTTCGTGATGTAGCAATACAGTAAGCAGACAACAAAGGCACTGATCAAACTGTGCAAATGTGCAGGCTGGGCCGGGCCTTCGTTTCCGGAATATGGCATAAAGGCCCTTCTTATGCTGTGCACATCACTCAAACAATAATGATACAGTCAGGTAATAATTTTGTGATTTTGGCTGTTAGCTTATTTATTTCCAGTCTGGCCTGGTCTTCACTGCTCGCATGTGAAAAAATGTTGGTTTTCCAACAATTATCATTACATTAACATGTAAAATTTACTCTTCTTAGCCATAGCCAAAATTTTAACCCAAATTATTGATAGTTTTATTTATTTCTTCATAAAACATAAATTCTGGATTTAGAAGCGCCTCACCGAGGTGTTTCAGATGAGTACCTCGCAACATAAGTTTTTTTTTTTGTTTGTGGAGAAATTAGAAAGATATTTAATATGATAACCCACCTATATAGAAATATGAAAGCCATGACATTTCACTGTATAATATGATACTGAGGAATATTTTGTTATTTTAAGCAGATGGAGGCACATTTATGAAATAAAAATGTTGCTAAAAAGTAATTAATGCAATGAAAAGCTGGTTTAAAGATGAACTATTCTGAAAATCCGCTAAATAATGTGGACCTTAAGTACCCACGTTTTCTGCTAGTTAATATTGGAAATATAGTGTTTGTTTGTTTGTTTGTTTGTTTGTGTTGAGGTTTCACAACCCAGTCAACCCACCGGGGTCATTTCGAGTGCGGTCAGTTTACCTAACCACACTTTTTTTTTTTTTTTTTTTTTTTTTTTTTTTTTTTTTACTTGGCAGGCTTAGTCCTCTAAGCGGCTAACCAGTACTTGTGCACATTCTTTCGCCAGAAACTGACAACTGCCCTTCTTGAAACAGTGGACGGGAGAGATGCCAAACACTGACAGATCCCTTCTTGAAACTGCGGAAAGGAGAGAATGACCGTAGAAAATATTGCATGATCAGTCTCCACGAAAGCATGTTGCCGTTCCGGCGGGGGTCGAACCCGGAACCTCTTGATCACCAGTCGGCCGCACATCCAACTGAGCCACCGAGCCGAGGCCGGCTGTGAAAATGGTGTACACATTCCATAGCTTGTTTTGTAGACTTATTGCTTCATTAATAGCCTTTCTTAGTTTAAACAATATTTACGAGCCGTATTTCTTAAATCACAATTGTACATATGAGCCGGCCTCGGTGGTTCACTTGGATGCGCCGTCGACTGGAGACCAGGAGGTCGCGAATTCAACCCCCGCCGAGGTCGGCATCATTCTTTCGTGGAGATTGATCATGAAATATTTTCTACGGTCATTCTTTCCCTTCCGAGGATTCAAGAAGGGCAGTTGTCAGTTTCTGGCGAAAGAATATGCACAATACTGGTTAACCACCACTTAGAGGACTAAGCCTGCCCAGTAAATGTGTGGTTAGGTAAACTGACCGCGCTCGACATGGCTCCATTGGGTTGACTGGGCCGTAAAACCTCAACACAAAAAAAGAAACAGTCATATGAGCCTCGGCAGGAGAAAAGGTGTCTTTCGGGGTAAATACAAACAGTAAAAACTCCAGGTCAGCCAGCGGATATAGTCTGATCAGAAAATTTCCTTTATTTTATTGTAGCGGTGAAATCAGTGTATATCTGGTGAAAATAAAAGAGGTATCAGTCACTAGTGAAATGATATCGTTTCATTTCACTAGTGACTGATACGATTTATATTTTCACTGGTCGCTTTGGTTGACTTCGGTTTTCTTCATTGTTTCAAAAGCGGATGTTACCTCCACTTCAGATTTTTGAACATCTCTAACTTCTTTGTTTCTGAATTAAACTATCAAGTGTTGGTATGCATTTTCTTAGTTAGAATGTAAGGAACATTTTTGGTATCAAAATTGTTTTGATTTGCCGAAACTTTTTGTTTTTTGTCTCTCCAGCGTTTCACATGTTAAACACTGAATGTCGACGCCATGACGTTCATGTTTGGCGTGTAAACAATAAAATAAAAAGAAAATTTACTCTTTTTCAGTGAATACCATAAAAAATTTCGTCTCGTGTAATGAAAACATTCAAATTTTCACTCGTGCTTCTCACTCGTGAAAATACTGATGTTTTCATTACACTAGATGACAATTTTTATGGTATTCACAGCAAAACAGTAAATATCCTCTATATACTTCGTTACGTTCAACATAACACAATGCTTCTATAAGCGGACAGTGAAGTTCCTGATCAGACTGCGCGGATGCGCAGTCTGATCAGGATCTTCACTGTCCGCATATGCCTGAAAACTCGTTTTTGCATGGCGCGGCCAATATTATTACAAGGTTCAGGAACGTTTGCTAGACACCATATCTGCAGTAATGGCCAGGAAATGACTGCCTTGTACTGTTTCCTACACGTAACCCAATATGTTCATCATTCAATTTGTTTGTCAGCAAATAAAGCAATTTCCGCGCTTTGTGAAACATAAATGGAGGCAGAATGCAATCTTCTCGTTACGTGTTCCTTTTATAATGCTATGTTTACATGGGTTGAATAAACTATAACCTAATATAGTGGCATTTAACACGTATGAACTTAAAGGGATCGGATAGATTGCTAGTTAATAGGGCCATTTTTACAAGGGAGGCAGTTTTTTTTGACTTTCTGTTTGCATTCTAGCACACGAAGCCCAACTAAAAAGGGGTCTACTCCAGAATAAGGAACCTGCATACACTACATGTTTTTTTTTTTTTTCCATTATGTACAAGGGAGACACTTTTTGTAACTTCCTGTTTGCTTTACTGCTTGAAAGGGGTCGACCCTAAAAGGAAAGAATTTGCTCCCAAGGGGAGCAAATTCTTTTCTTTTAGAGTAGACCACTTTTTAGAAGGGAGACAAAACAATTCTGACAAGAGTAGCCTGACCTGAATGTGTTTCTTTTTCCCTGAATAGTGACATTTAGCATGCATGATCTTATCATCGTATTTCTTACAATTTATCGCTTTGAGTTGGTATTATTAAATGACTTCTTTTCAGGTGTACACTTCTTGTACCAGGACTTCTCGTGCTACATTGTGTAACTCTGTTCTTGATCCTGCTAGGTGTACTATTAAGAAACCTGTAAAATATGTAAGGCTGGCACGATTAATCGATTAATTGATCGATAAATTCCACAAAAATGATAATCATTACTGATTTGCTAATAATCGATCATTTGATTTCTGTGTTTGGTACTTTACCGTATTTACCCTTAGTATTCAGACACCTCAACTCCTTACCATACATAATCTAAAATTTGAAAAAGTACAATTTACTACCCATTGTTGTGTCTAAAAATAACTGGATTGGTGGCAAACAGTGTAGACCCTGATGAGACGTCGCATTTGCGGCGTCTCATCAGGGTCTACACTGTTTGCTCAGGCCTGTCTGAGCGAATATATGCAATAAAGTATAACATGGTAAGAGTCATGCTCAGACAGACAGGTAAAATTATGACCAAATCTTCAGTGATTACTAATCGATTATCGATCACAATGGCAGGACTGATAATCGATTATCTATTCAGCTCCGAATAGCCAGCCTTAAAAATATGTGAGCTGAATGATAGGAAGACGTACATTTGGGTTACATGCGGCCAGCGATCAACTGGGCATAAGTAGAAGGATCTTGCTTTTCTGCACTATGTATGAGTTTTCTTTCCTACCGTAGAAGGACAGTGTTTTCAATAACATATACTCACTCATCTTCGTAGCAAATTCATTCCTTTCATAGTAGACCCAAACAGCACTAATTTGCATATATACTAGTCAAAAGTTCTATCCGGTCACCATTTGGCTTAAATTTCCATAACTTTTTTTATTTATTTATTTTTTTTTTTTTTTTAATTTTTCCTAGAAAACCGCGTTTTAATCTCAAAATGCATTATTTGCCAGCTATCGTATTAGAACGTCTAGAAATGATTTTTATCCAAGTTTATTTTAATTCATTCACATTTAATAGGATTTACCAAGAAAACAGAAGTGGCCGGTTAGATGATTTGCCCAGTATATCTATTCCCTTTATTAACTTTATAAAAATTGATATACATCCTTACTATTAATAACCTAATTCAAGTTACCTGATCAAATTTTGATATATTTGTGTTCGTTTTACAAGAACATACGTATGTCAAATTGTTCGCCCAGTTCCGCAAACGTCTGTGCTTAAAAGAATACCCATTTCCATATTACATTTATCTGCTGAAAACCTAACCTTTTCCATATGTTCCAGCTGATTATAGGCCGAAGTATTTGGCACACACAGGTTTATTACAGCAGTCTAAACACGCAGGATAAAATATGTTATGTAAAGACACATTATTGCATAAAAAGCAGTGTCGCACGTTATTAACAGTCGTGCATTAACCGGCGAAAGCCGTGTATTAACAAGGCAATTCACGCGCTGTTAATGCACGGCTACGCAACTTTCAATATGATCGTAACGGGGCCACAGATTTGCTGCCGTCCGGCCTTAGAAGGCGCATAGTCAGTGGAAATTTCGTTCGCGAGACATCGGTGAAAAGGCGAAACAAAATAGTGCAAGAAATAACGCGAAATGTAGCAAATGTTCTCAGTTTTTATGCAATAATAGCGATCGAACATGGTTTTTCAAATGCATTAACATTCGCCAGGTTCCTTGAGAGGTGTTGAAAACCGCGGCCTTCGGCCTCGGTTTTCAACACCTCCCACGGGACCTGGCAAATGTTAATGCATGAAAAAACCATGTTTGACCCCTATATTGGAACTGAAACAGTAAGCCTATGACATAGGAAATAACAAGCATAATTCAGTGGTTTTTCTCATTCCAAAGTTGTCTTCTGTTTACAACCACGTGGTGAAGAGCAATCAGTGGAAGAGAATAACCCATGTTCTGCTGAACCTGGATATACCCTGTCATTGCAAACAGTGTAGACCCAGATCAGATGACTTCTATTTGGATCTGCACTGTGTGTGATTAAGTATGTGAATTTGTATCAACAACTTGGATCAAGTAATCTGATTGGCTGAAAATTAGAAGTGGGCGTGGCATCTTAATTTAATCAGCAGGACAAGGGTTAACTTAACTGTTTAGCACTCTCTATGCCATTCAGCAGACGATAAATTCATGATATTTTATTATTTGTTTCAAGAAATAGAATTTTATATTTCATGCAAGTGTCGGCTTACGAGATGATTTGCATGAAAGATAAAATCCTCTTATCTGGAAAAAAAATAAGAAAGACAATACTTAAAAAATACCTTCTGCTGTTTTGTTCGGCATTCTAAACGCTACTACAACGACAACAACAACAACCAACACAACAACAACCACAACAACAAGAGCAACAACAACGATGAATTCATTACAAAGAGGTATCTCTATCCAAATTGTTTTGTCCCCTTCTGAAAGAGGATCCTTTCTGTAAGGAAGTATTTATTTTCTCTTGAGCGTAAATCAGTTATTTCCTTTTAGGGTAGACGTCTTCATCACTAAAACATGCCCATATATTTGGACCCCCTTAAACCCCACTTTTATGTAGTAAAACTGGGGTTTACAGGGATATACATTATTTTTCTTATTTTTGCTCAAAAACATAGATTGTAGGTACTCGTTAGAACCTACAATCTATGTTTTTGAGCAGAAATATGAAAAAAAAAAAAATTAAAAAATCAGAGGTTTTTTATCTGAAAATTTTCAGTTTTTGGAAGTGAAATTTTCTGTATATTTGAATAGGCGTGTTTTCGTAATGTTCTTAAAAGGGCTCGATTTGCAGCAACTGTATCAGGGAGTCACAAATGTTATCTCGCCTGTTAAAAATGTTAATGTATTTGCTTCTGCAAATAAGAGCAGAACTATTCACAGACTGCAGTTTTAATGATCAGGTTTGGGCAAATTCAGCAGACGAAAAACTGACGACACTTTTTTTCTTTTTACCTAGAAAATAAGCTTTGACATTTCAAGAGACAATTTGCATGTAATGCCAAAATCTATTTATTTGAAAAAAAGAAGATATTTTAAAATGTCGTCTGCTGGAATTTGTACCCATTTTACCCAGCATGCTTAGCGTTAACGATCATTGATTTCTGTTTCGACTGACACTTCCGTATCCGTTTTGAAAAGCTGCAATAATACAGGAAATAGTGGTGTTTGTCTACCGGCGTTTTGCATTACGAAAACACGCCTAATCAAATATACTGAAAATTTTACAACCAAAAAAGGGAAATTTTCAGATAAAAAAATCTGATACTTTTCATATTTCTGCTCAAAACATAGATTCTGGGCAGTAGTATAGGCAGGCACTATGGAGACTCCTTATGGGAACTCGTTAGAACCGTATACCCCTGTAAACCCCAGTTTTACTATATAAAAGTGAGGTTTAAGGGGGTCAAAATTATATAGGTATGTTTTCGTGATGAAGGGAAATGGATACATTTTCAGGGGAGGCAACTTTGTCATTCCTTCTGAAAGAGGGTCGACAATATAAGGAAAGGCTTTGCTACCCTTTTAGTGTTGACCCCTTTTCAGAAGGGGATTGGTGTACAGGAAAGCAAACAGGAAATCACAAAAGTTGTCTCCCCTGGCATAAATGGCGAAAAATCTATCAAGTGTATTTAGTCCTCTTTAATTTGTCGCTGTTATGGCATGTTTGTCTGATTAAAGTGGCCAATGTTTGTTAGGCATGGTATTAATTATGTACTCACGAAAGTTAACGAGTGTCATGCTGCAGACGACATCTAGCAGACTCACTATCACACAATTTCTTATAATTTCTGCCTAAGGAAAAGACTTGGTATGTGAGTCAGTGGATTGAACCGAATGATTAGGGTTAACTGAAAAAAGATGGACCGCGATTTAAGGGGAATATGTAAATAACAATGTCCAAGATTATCCAGTGCATCCGGACAGTTTGATTCAGGAGTAGGTAGCTCTTTCCAACTTGATTTGTCCCCCTTCTGAAAAGGAGTCTACTCTAAAAGGAAAATAAATTGCCCCCAAGGGGGAGCAAAATCTTTCCTTCTGAAGTTGATTCGTTTTGAGAAGGTACTTGGTGTGCAGGTGAACAAGCAGGCAGTCACAAAACTTGTCTACCTTGTAAATACTGTAAATATGGCAGAAAAATCTATCAATTGCTTTGAGAGGTTACGCACTCTATTTCATTTTCTTCTGTAGGGCAATCTACACAATGTCATCTTTATGTTGCTTTCCCACCGAGTTGGAACATATTTTTGTACACCAGCCAGTTCGGCCTTGAATTCAGAGCTCGTGGCTGCAAGCTGGACAGAATCGGATTCAGACCATGTCCAACGCGTACAGATCAAAGCTTCCTTAATTTATTTCTTTACTTGTGTTATCTATAATCTGTATTCTGGCAGTGTAATTCAAGGCCCATAACTCTTGAATACTGCTTTTCTTATTACTGTCCCTGTTATCTAGGATGACAAAGTCCTGTGTCACTCTATACAGTTCAAAACATACCATGCCATGCTCTGAATGCAGCTATCCTTCAACGTGGCAGGCAGCGGCGTCAAGCTTGCATGGGCGATCGCTGAAATCATGACTGTACAAGTGCAGCACATTAACACACGATGCTGCATCTGTGTTAAAAATCTGCACAACATCAATATAGGGATCAATCATGATTTTTCATGCATTAACATTCGCCAGGTCCCGTGGGAGGTGTTGAAAACCGAGGCCGAAGGCCGCGGTTTTCAACACCTCCCAAGGACCTGGCGAATGTTAATGCATTGAAAAACCATGTTCGATCGCTATTATTGCATAAAAACTGAAAACATTTGCTACATTTCACGTTATTTCTTGCACTATTTTGTTTCGCCTCTTCACCGATGTCGCGCGAACGCTATTTCCACGGACTATGCTCGTTCTGGGGCAGTGCAGTACACATTTCGTGACGGCAGCAATTCTGTGGTCCCGGTACGAGCATATTGAAAGTTGCGTGGCCGTGCATTAACAGCGCGTGAATTGACTTGTTAATACACCGCTTTTCGCCGGTTAATGCACGGCTGTTAATAACGTGCGACACTGCTTTTTATGCAATAATGAAGTGTAAATGACGGAAAAGGCCAATTTTGTGCCGAAATACCGAACAATAGCGACGCTGACGTAACGTCATTGCCATGACAACACAATTAGCAGTGCTATCACTGGTCTCAGCAACAGTCGCATATATTCAGCTCTCGGAAAATTGAATAATTAAAAGTAATGAAGCGTTTTTGCTTACCAAATTTTGTTTCAAGGAAGGAGGACAGTTCAGTGTGAGATCATATTATTTTATTCATTGTTTTCTGTGGTTATTGAGTTTACTGTCTTTATAAAGGTCTTGTATTTTTGCGATTCTGCTCTTATTTCGAAATTGATTCATTTCTCGCTTTTGTCTTTCGTTTTTTATTAGTTTGTTTTATTTTTCGGTTATTTATCTATTTATTTCTGTTTATAGCACTTTTTATTACTTTATGCCACTTTGTCCTTTTATTTAAGCATTGGCTTGATTAACCGTCTTGTTTGACATCTTACTATGTTCTCTACAAACGCTGGTCCGTTTATTAAAAGTGAGTGCCCTGGGGTAAATCAGCATAGAAAAAGAAAATATTTTGTACATACAGAGTCAGCCATGAATGCACATATCATCACGAAAACATGCTTATATAATTTTGACCCCCTTAAACCCCAATTTTATATAAACTGGGGTTTACAAGGGGTATGCATTATTTTTCTTATTACCGCTCAAAAACATATATAGGTTGTGGGTTCTCGTTAGAACCGCCTGGGCGGGGCGGTTCTAACGAGTACATACAATCTATGTTTTGAGCAGAAATGAAAAATATTAGAATTTTTATCTGAAAATTTTCATTTTTTGGAGGTAAAATTTTCAGTATAGTTGAATAGGTATGTTTTCGTAATGTGAATGTGCAACAAAATAGGTTAGTAGAAGTAAAAACATTAAAATTCTGGTTTAAAAACTGCCGTCCTCATGATGTAAACCTCTGCACACGCTTGTTTTCACGATATATTATAGGGGAACATGTGGGTACGCATTGCATATACGTGTTCACATAATGACTTGCACCAGAGAGCTCGGTTTACAAGTGGGGTCCGTACCAATTCAATCAATTTATTAAAACTTTCTTGGATAATAAAATCTCTATTTTAAGGAATATGGAGCCTTTTATTTCTTATTTTATCATGAAATTGTGTGCTGTGTGTACTCATTAGAATCACCTCGTCGAGTACACTCAACATACCATTATTTTATATGGATTATATTAGACAGAAAAGACATCACTAAATTATCCCCATTGCCTCCTGACTTGGCGCTATGATTGACCCTCAGTGGCTTGAACTACCCATGCCTAGAACAAATTTCCACAGTCCAAAAGATGTTCGAGCCTATTGACTTTAACTGAAATTACCCATACATGTATCCTGTAACACTGAAAATTTCCATCAGCGGTAGTTGCAACCGCTCGAAATGCCTCGACCAAAATAAAGATCATATTTAAAAATTGCCTCTAGGCCATCTGTCCTGGGTCTACACGGTTTGCTCAGGTATGTCTGTCCAAAACTTAGAGAAAATATGGTACGCCCTGTCTAAATCACTGAAATGAAAAAGGGAGTTTCATGTAACGGAATTTAAGTGAAATTCCTAATTAATTTCCACTTTCAGAGGAAAACATTTGATACATGCTACCGCTCTCTGGGCAGATTCAGCAGACGACAAATTAACGGTATTCTTCTTATTTTGACATTTAGATAATTTTCAAAAAATGCCAAAGCCTATTTTTTTGGAGGGGGGGGGGGGGCGAGGGGGGAGGGGAGGGGAGGGGATAAGAAACATTTTTTAAAAAAAGTGCCATCTGCTATATATTTTACCCAGCATGCTGAGCGTTAATGACCAATCCAGTTTGTATTTTAGTCTCGCACCCTAGTAACACAATGATCAAACATGACCGAGTCTTTAACGATAAAACGATAGCTAGAATAATGGATGGATGGATGTATGGGCTGGCGGGCGGGCGGGCGGGTAGGCGGATAGATAAACAGACAGACAGAGACAGGCAGACAGACAGACAGACAGACAGGTAGGTAGATAGATAGATAGATAGATAGATAGATAGATAGATAGATAGATAGATAGATAGATAGATAGATAGATAGATAGATAGATAGATAGATAGATAGATAGATGGGATGGTGGGTTCCTGGGTTGTTGGTGGATGGACGAAGCGATTGACCGATCGAGCAGCTGATCGATAGCTAAAAGTCACAGACAAATACAGATTTTCTTTAAACCTAACAGAACTACTATAGAAGCAAATCTACTCTGTATGATACATGGATATTTCAGTCCGGTGAACAGCAGTTCACCGGGGTAGGTGTGTGTGTGTGGTGGGGGGGGGGGGGGATGGAGGGGCAGGGTGGGTAAGGGGGGCACTCACTATATAAAGTGGGCAGTGACAACAAAAGGGGTCTTATTTTCAGAGTCTCTGGAACGGGGAGGGGGGAGGGGGGCGGGGTCGTTTCATTATAAAATAATCAGAGAAGGGAATCAAATATACCTGTCTGGTAAAGGATTCATGTCTGTCTGGAAAGGGGATGGTAAACTACCTTAGCCTAGAACGGGGATGTCATGCATAAATCAACTGTATTTGGGGAAAAAAAATATATTATATATACCTTATTTAAACTTGATATTGTGTGATTTTTTGTTGTACTTAATATTAATTTTTTGTTGTACTTAATATTGATAATATGTAAGTAAATCCTTGTTAAGTTCAATAACTGAGCAAATGAACATATATTGTTTGTCTGCAATGGGGTATATGTTCGTCTTACTTTTGTCTGAAAAGGCGTGTCAATCGTGTCTGGAAAGGTGTCGGGTCCCGGGTCCCTGGCTCCTGGCAACTAGCACGCCCCTACACTTTTTGATAGTAAGTGCCCCCCCCCCACCCCCCTCCCCGGCAACAATTGACATTAAGAAAAAGAAAAGACAAACTATTTCTTTCTTTCTTTTACGTATTCGACCATTCGCAGCTGGCCGCTTTTGCAGAATGGACGGCTAAGAAGTCATTTGTCTTAGTAGCGCTTAATCCTGCGCGAGGGATCTCTCAAATCTCTCCCTGCACAGCGGCCATACAGTAATTAACATCTCGATCCGAAGGATTAACAAATTACCCTAACAGTGATGCTAATGGAGCATGCTCGGACCCAAAACATTTTCTCTTCCCAAACAGGAGTCGAATCAGGGACCTCTAGCATCAGAGGCCAGTGCAAATTTTACCAATGTGCTACCACGCTCCACTTTCCAAACGGCGTCGGAAATGTCGGGAAACGCCGAACAATAGCGACGTTGACGTAACGTCATTGTCATGACAACCCAAGTCACAGTGTATTCACTGATCTCAGCGACAGCCGCATTTATTCAGCTCTCGAAATTTTTCTGTAACTACAAATAATGGAAAGTATTTATATACCCAATTTTGTCTCAAGGAAGGAGGACAAGTCAATGTTAGTTTTAAATATTTTCTTCATGTTTCAGTTGATTTTAGCCATTCTAAAGCTAAAATATTTTCGCAACTGTAGGTTCTGATGATTTTCTTGTATATTTTTCCTTAAACTGATTTATTTTTCTTTTATCTGTCGTTATAATTTAAGTAGGAATTAATTTTCGTAAATTTGAAACTGAATTTATCCACGGTAGGTTCTCAGTTTCATTATTCTTGTGGGTACTTTGAGTGGTGATATCCCAATTTTACTCTCACCATTCCTGACTATTTTACAATACAGTTAAAGAGAGACATAATAACAGTACAGTCGAACCTCGATGGCTCGCACGTCCTTGGGACCATAAAATGTTCGAAATATGAATTATTCGAGCCACTGAGGGTTTATCATAGCGCCATGTCAGAAAGCTGGCGATAATTTACGGATTTTTTCGACCTTCTACACAATAATTGTATTGAGTGTAATTAGAATCGCCTCGATGAGGCGATTATAATTACAACATACAATTCCATAACAAAATAAAAAAACTTTTTCTAAATATTCATTTTCTTGAGCTATCGGAAGAATTTCGTGCGAACTCAAAAACGAGTTCGAATGAGCCGTGGTAAACGAGCCATTGGTGTTCGAGCTATTTAGGTTCGACTTTATAGCCAAGAAGCCGTCTGTTGGCTCCAGCTCACAGAATAGACAAAGTACATCTGACCTACAATAAAGGCATACTTCTACTGTACCTACCCTACAATATCAAATTAGTGCAAAATGTCTGTAAGAATGAATATTCTTCTTTCTGCGTCCTTCAGAAAGTTTTTTTTTCTTTTTTCATTTTTTTTTTTTTTTTTTTTTTTTTGCTGGGCACATTACAAAGAAGAAGTAAATTTGCAAACTGTTGTGAATACAAAACTCTTCATCGTAACCCCTATGTAGAAAACCCTTTTATTCTAGTCATTGGTTTTAAAAAAGCATTGTTTCTTCCAACAGTAAAAATGGCTACAAATTATGCAAAATTCTGTAAGGTAGGTAAAATGGAGACAAGTTCCACATGTTCAAACGTCCTGAAATTGTCACAGTATTATTATTACAAGATGCAAAGCATCAATACGCGGGAAATTAATCTGTCATGCATTACTTAGCTCCCTATAGATCGTTGTATAGTGAAAAAAAAATATAATTTATGAAAGGTTGTAATTATATAAATTATCGCAATACTCAACGATAAAAACATTTTAGACGTTATCAGAACTATGTAAAAAAATCAACTATGATCGTCTGTTTTCTATCCTGCATACATAATTACATGTCTCCATCCATAGCCTAGGCCGAACATACTATATCCGAAATCATCTATGTAGTAGTGTTTCGTTCTTTTCTCCACTCATAACATTTTCTTTCGGCCCAAATGTTTCCGTGCTTGAATATCAAATTAAACTGTATTATTAAACCAGCTTATAATCCATTCGATTTGAGAATGCACATTTTCAATCTTAAACAAAGAAAAATATCTTTTGTTTCTTTTGTCAAAATGACATGCATCTTAGCGGGTTCGAGATCCACTTTTAAGGCTTATTTTGCTTTCTGTATGTCTTGCTGCTTGCCAAGACATGCGCATCATACGTTTCATTTCCAAACTTTTGGGGTTTAGCCACACTGATGAAGTTTAAATAACAGAAAGGCCTCTGTGGCACTAAATTAGGTATAGTTAAGCTCATATTTCTTCTTCGTAGTACGACGAAAAAAAAAAACGAAATGAAAAAAATTCAAACGTGTACGAATATTGACAGCAAGAAGCTCATTCCAGGTCGAATGGTCGAATTGGGGCTCCTACGGGAAAAGACGCGAAATACCGAACAATAGCGACGTTGACCTAACGTCATTGCCATGACAACCTAATTCACAGTGTATTCACTGATCTGAGCGACAGCCGCATTTATACAGCGCTCAAAACTTTTCCTGAAATAAAAATAATGGAACGTATATTCGTATACCGAATTTTTGTCTCAAGGAAGGAGGACAAGTCAGTGTAAGTTTCTATTATTTTTGTTTGAACTATTTTCCTCATGTTTTCGTAGAATTTACATTCATTGAAAAGCTTACATATTTTCGCGACTTTGTAGGTTCTGATTTTCTTTGACTTTTCTTCATATCTCTTATGCATCCGGGAAATGACTGGAACGTGTAATCCCTACGATGCTGCAGGTGTTTGGGGCAGCAGTCCTCAATTAAATGAAAACTATGAAAACAAACGAATAAAGTGTAGTCGCAGGAATACATTTAATAAATTTGGATTTGACCGTTTTCATGTTAGACGGCAGTTTGAATAGTCTTGTGTGAGTGTTTTCAATAGCGGTATCCCCATTTTTATTATTATAATTCCTAAGTATTCATTTTTTTAGATAAAATTTATGGTGTACGGACACCGAAAAATTACAATAACGGTACAGCATAAAACAACAACAAAAAAACACACAACAAAACAACAAAAACAAACAAACTGCCAGTTTGGTTGGCTCCAGTTCACAGACCAGAGGAGCACCCTGGAATGTGGCATCTGGTAACTGTCTACACTGCTGGCAGCTAATCGAGCTTTTGAGACACGACATCAGGAAGTAAACTGAAAAAAAAAATCAAATGTTTAGAATAATTGTAAGAAGGGATCCAAAATTTAGGGGAAATAGTAAAGACAATGGTCTGCCGATGCATAAACTGTTCTCAATTTTATATCTTCATTTCTGAGTCGTGCCAGGAGACAAGGAGTATACAGTGTGAATGCGCAGTGTAATAACGGTCCATACAAGTCCGACCATTGGCGCAGTTAAGTATAGTTCACATAATATATACAGTCGATCCTCACTGTCTCGAACACAGATGGCTCATTTACTATGGCTAAATCGATTTTTGTCCCTACGAAATTCTTCCGATAGCTCAAGAAAACAAATATTTAGGGAAATTTTCTTATTTTATCATGAAATTGTGTTGTGTGTACTCATGAGGCGATTCTAATGAGTACACTCAACATACAATTATTGTGAAGAAAATCGAAAATAATTTCCTAAATTATTGCTATTTGCTTCCTAACCTGGCGCCATAATTAGCCCTCAGTGGCTCGAACTACCCATGTCTCGAACAAATTTCTAAGGCCGGCAAAAGATGTTCGAGCCATTTAATTTTGACTGTAGTATTATGATGATAGTGTCATTGTAATACCCACATGTACACAATATGTCGGATTGTTAATATTAATATTACCGTATATATCCTAAATATTAGGACAAATTAAATCTGATCTGCCCAAAAATTTAGACAAGTAAACTTTACTACCATTTGCATTCTGTGGCGTCTGATCTGGGTCCTCACTGTTTGTTCTGGCCTGTCTGTCCTAATCCTTATGGGCCATACGGTGTTTTATGTCCAAATTCACAGAAATGAAAAGAGGATTTCGAATCCCTCATTCACTAGAAGAGTTCCAAGTCCCTGATTTAAATTCCCTTACACGTCTCATATTTTAATGTTTCCGAGGTACAAGATTCCCTATAAGATAGCAAGCGTGCCCAGCAAAGACTCATATCAGCCAGTCTTCGCAGGGGATTGTGGTTACATCACGAAAACATGCCTATATAATTTTGACCCCACTAAACTACACTTATCTATAGTAAAACTGGGGTTTACAGGGGTATACATTATTTTTCTTATTTCTGCTAAAACATAAAATATGGGTACTCGTAAGAACCGCCTCGTCGAGGTGGTTCTGACGAGTACCCATAATTTATGTTTTGAGCAGAAATATGAAAAATATCATTTTTTTTTTAAATCTGAAAATTTTCATTTTTTGGTGGTAAAATTTTCAGTTTATTTGAATAGGCATATTTTCGCAATGAGCTTAAGATCCAAAGCATCTTTAGATGAGCAGCGAAGACTCCGATAAGCCTACAGTCTGACACAGTCAATCTTGTAGGAAATGCTGTGCCCCAGCTCAAATTCTAACCGACACAATGATCAAACAGGTCGAGTCATTGACGATAGATAGACGTATAGACCGACAGATAGTAGATACAGACAACAAATTTTCTTTAAATCTAATAAAACTAATATAGAAGTAAATCGATTTCAGTCTAAAAAAGAACTATTTCTTTCTTTCTTACCTTTGCTGCACTCGGTCGTATTCGACAATCCATCGCAGCAGGCCGGGTTTTTTTTCAGGATGGACGGCTAGGCAGCCATTTTGTATCGCAGTACATAGGAGGTATTTTCCTGCACAGTAGCAATCCGGTTATAATCCGAATCCAAAGGACGATACCATTACGAAAAAATGCCTATTTAAATATACTGAAAATTTAACCACCAAAAAATGAAAATATTCAGATAAAAAATTCTGACATTTTTAGTGGGTGCTCGTTAGAACGCCTCGAAGTGGCGGTATTAACGAGTACCCACAATCTATGTTTTTGAGCGGAAATAAGAACAATAATGTATACCCCTGTAAACCCCAGTTTTACTATATAAAAGTGGGGTTTAAGGGGGTCAAAATCATATAGGCATGTTTTCGTGATGACTGCATTTAACACCAGCCATGTCAGCGATGCTAATGGAGCTTTTCCAGACCAAGGAGGGGCGACCGAATCCGGGAACTCTAGTACCAGAGGACAGTCAACACCGCAATTTTACCTAGCTGGCGTCGAAAATGACGGGAAATACCGAACAATAGCGACGCTGACGTAACGTCATTGTCATGACAACCCAGTTCACAGCGTATTCACTGATCTCAGTGACAGTCGCATTTATTCAGCTCATGAAAATTTTATATAATTAAACGTAACGGAACGTATTTGCATACCGAATTTTGCCTCAAGGAAGGAGGACAAGTCAATGTAAGTTTCTTTTATTTTTTGTTTCAAATATTTTCTTTATGCTGTCGTTGAAATTACAATCTTTCTAAAGTTTACATACTTTCGCGACACTGTAGGTTCTGAATCTGTAGCAACACACACACACATGCACATACGAACACACGCACATACAATAGGCCTACATATTCGGACAGACAGGATCGAGCAAATAGTTTGGAATCATTAGAAAAGGGTCATTGCTATATTTGAGCAGTGAAGATAAGCATGCAGTCTCGGCAATATATTTCCCAATATTATTTGTGTGAGAAAACTATAAAGTTCATGAACTGACTGTTTGCATTCTGGATTGTTACTGTTCCCATAAACTCATCACGAAAACATACCTATATAATTTTGACTCCCTTAAACCCCACTTTTATATAGTAAAACTGGGGTTTACAGGGGTATACATTATTTTTCTTATTTCTGCTCAAAAACATAGATTGTTGGTACTCGTTAGAACCGCCTCGCAGAGGTGGTTCTAACGAGTACCCACAATCTATGTTTTGAGCAGAAATATGAAAAATGTTTAAATTTTTGGTCTGAAAATTTTCAATTTTTCAGTGATTAACTTTTCAGTATATTTGAATAGGCATGTTTTCGTAATGTGGAGATTTTTTTGTCTCATGTAAAGCCCTTTTTTGGACAAATTCATTAGAGGCTATATTGATAACATTTTTGCTTCATCCCATTCAAAAAATAAAAAAAATAGATCTAATAATAAAATAGAATAAAATAAAATAAATAAATAAATAATACTATAACAAGAGGGCCATAGCCCTGTATCGCTCACCTGATTACCAGACGTCCGAGTCAATTGGCCTTTTGGTTAAAGAGAAGTTCAATATTGATTTTCAAGATGGCGGCCATCTTGGGTTTCCAATCAAAACGATTTAAGCTACTTTTGATCTACAAGTCACCTCAATACTTCCAATGAAGTTTGAATCAATTCCCCTTTTGGTTCAGGAGGAAAAGTTCAAAATAGATTTTCAACATGGCTGCTAGGGCAACCAAATTTAGATTTCTGATGAGAATGATTTTAGCTATTTTTGATCAACAAGTCACCCCGATACTTCCTATCAAATTTCGAGTCAATGGGCCTTTCTATTCAGGAACAGATTTTCAAGATGGCAACTGTGGGGGCCATCTTGTACTTCAGATCGAAGCGATTTTAGCTACTTTTGATCTGCAAGTCACCTTGATGATTCTTACTAAGTTTCAAGTCAATTGGCCTTTCGGTTCAGGAGAATAAGCAAATAGATTTTCAAGACGGAACGATTTTAGCTATTTTGATCTACCAGTCACCCATATGCTTCCGACCATGACGGCCATTTTGGATTTCCGATCAGCTTTTTTTTCTATTTTTGATCTACAAGTCACCCCAACGCTTCCTACTCCGGTTCGAGTCAACTGGCCTTTTGGTTCAGGAAACGTGAAAAATAGATATTCAAGATGACCGCCATCTTGGATTTCCGATCAGAATGATTTTACTTTTTTTTATTAACAAGTCCCCTGATGCTTCCTACCAAGTTTCGTGTCAATTGGCCTTTCGGTTCAAGAGAAGAAGCGAAAAATAGATTTTCAAGATGGCCACCATGGCGGCCTTGGATTTCCGATCGGAACGATTTTAGCTACTTTTAATCTACAAGTTACTCCGATGCTTCCTATCAAGTTTCGAGTCAATTGGCATTTTGGTTCAGGAGAAGAAGCGAAAAATAGATTTTCAAGATGGTCACCATGGCAGCCATCTTAGATTTCCGATGGGAACGATTTTAGCTATTTTTGATCTACGTCACTCCGATGCTTCCTACCAAGTTCAAGTCAATAGGCTTTTCGATTCAGGAGAAGAAGCGAAAAATATATTTTCAAGATGGCAGCCATATTGGATTTTCAATAGGGAGGCTTTTAGCTATTTTTGATCTACAAGTCACCCCGATACTTCCTATCAATAAGCCTTTCGATTCAAGTGAAGAAGCAAAAAATAGATTTTCAAGATGGCCGCCAGTCTTGGATTTCCGATCGAAACGATTTTAGATATTTTTGACCTACAACTCGCACGATGCTTCCTACCAAGTTTCGAGTCATTTTGCCTTTCGATTTAGGAGAAGAAGCGAAAAATAGATATTCAAGATGGCCGCGGCGGCCATCTTGGATTTCTGATCGGAAAGATTTTAGCCATTTTTGATCTACAAGTTACTCCGATACTTCCTACCAAGTTTTGAGTCAATTGGTCTTTCGTATCAGGAGAAGAAGCGAAAAATAGATTTTCAAGATGGCAGCCATTGCGGCCATCTTGGATTTTCGATCGGAACGATTTTAGCTATTTTCGATCTACAAGTAACCCTGATGCTTCTCAACCAAGTTTCTAGTCAATTCTCCTACGGGTGTAGGAGGAGTAGGCTTTTAAAGCAATTGTTGACGCCGCACGACGGACATTGAGTGACTACAATAGCTCACCATGAGCACATTGTGCTCATGAGCACATTGTGCTCAGGAGTGCTAAAAAAAGAGGATTCATGCAAATTGTATAAAAATACTTAAAGTATTTCTTTAAAAAATAAATCGTCTGCTGAAGTGTTAGCACAGTATGCTTTGCGTTTTGTTTGGCTACACAACTCCTGAGAAAATCTATGCCCGGCGAAGACCAATCTTCCTACGCATCTGATCAGTCCACGCTGGGCGCTTGAAGGAGTCCTAGAATATTGGCTGTCCAATGAGCGCCAAGCGGAGAGGGATACGACTATGCACAGGGTAGATACGGCCTAAGGGAAATAGGTTTTAGTCAGCACTGGAATCTGTAAATTTTGCACCGGAACCTTTATATCAATCTAAACGTTAGAAAATGTATATTACTTGATGACGTGGACCGAGCGAAGACTCAGGTCAGCCTGTGCACCTGAGCTCTGGTCAGTCTGCGCTGTCTGCCTTAATTCTTGGTTATCTACAGAACGCCAAGTGTAGACTGACCAGATTACGAGGATACAGAGGCTGATCTGTCTTCGATTACATCATTAATAACAATTGCTTAAAAAATACGCCGGGAACCACATACAGTCCACGAGTGTTCTCCCAACTGCCATATTGCGGCACCTACAAATGAGCCGGCACACAAAACAAAGGGACCTTTTGGTTTTCCGGTTTATGATTCATCAAATGCGCATGCACAGCCCCTATCTAGGCTACAGACATGCTTTCTTGCCTGAAGCTTCCTTAAAGTCTCCAGATACTAAATGTTTGCGAACAGCAAAGACTCAGACGAGACTGCGCTTACCTCCGGCAAGACTGCGCTTAAGTGCAGGCTTGCTTGAGTCTTTGCTGGTCGCCTATATGATGAATACCCTTTTTACTAGCTCAAATGTAGTTAATACACCTATAAACGAAATATGGTTTTCCAAGTAAAATCGGATAGTGCTAATCACAATTGCAACAGACGTCATTTTTATTTGATTTTTATTGTTCAGAGAAAAACAAACTTGGCATTTCATGGGAATTGTCTGATTCCCATGAAATGCAAAATCTTATTTTCTCTGAATACTACTACTACTACTGCTACTACTACTACTACTTCTACTACTACTACTACTACTACTACTACTACTACTACTACTGTGTGTTCGACATCCTTCGGAAAGATGTTTTTCGCTTAGCGTTCCATTCATGATGAAAACATTAATTTCTGATTGACCTCTTATCGGGACCCATTTGTCTTTTCTGTTTCTCTGCTTTGTTTTCAAATATTTAATTCATCATAATTTCTACAATTTCTACAATATTGCTTAGCGCTTTAACCCATATAGTAGTCTAGCATCCCATAAAAGGGGCACTGGCAAACAGTTTAGCCCCCTGATCAGACGCCACGGAAACGCGGCGCGTCTGATCAGGGTCTACACTGTTTGCATTGTATCCTATAAAACATGGTAGAAAAAACTAACCAGACGCCCGCTATATAGGGAATAAACCTGTCCAAAGAGTTCATGTAGAAATTCCATAGAGTTTATTTGTTTGCTTCCGTGTAAAAATCGAGTGAGCGATAGCGAACGAGTTTTTTTACACGAAAGCCTTAGAACACGCGTGAACTACTTCTCCGTAATCGATCAAAAACAAACGAATAAACTGTTTATTACATTTCTTACCCCCACCCCCCCCCACCCCCCCCACCCCCACACAGTGTGCTTTAGCTGGCTGTTATAGCTTACGTTTGTGACGCGTGGGAATTTCATATGCTATTGAGAGATGCCCGACCTTGAACTGCTGAACAAAAAAAAAAAAAATAGTGACATGGGATACAGTTCTAAATGAGATAAATAACGATCTCAAATATAATCATATTTATAAATATTTTTGAATACGTTTAAAGCATTGAAGAAAGATCGCACAATTCTTCAATAAATGAATTAATTACGTCACAGAATTACGTCACTAATTAGCGCGTGAAAAAGTCCATTTCGCCTGCTGTTCGCAAAAACTATGGTAACTACATATTTTGGCCAAAATACTTTTTTTTCATAAAATAATTCCTTTTTGTCATTCACACCTGCTCACAAAATATTACAGCTGAAGCCTAAGTAGTTTTTGAAAAATCAGCTTATAAAATTTCAGCCTAATTTTGGGCTGAGTGCAATACTGTGGTAGCTCAAGTTACAATAGTTTTGCACCACGATAAAAAGAAAAAAAATTAAACTGAATGCAACACTATGGTAACTTCACTTACTATAGTTTTGCACTCACATAATGAGCTAATACAGCTGAGCGCAAAACTATGGTAACTTCACTTAGCATAGTTTTGCACACACAAAATGAGCTATAAGCTAATATATCGGAGTGCAAAACTATGGTAACTTCACTTACCATAGTTTTGCACTCACATATTGTGTTGAACAACTGAATATCACTGAGTGCAAACTATTGTAAGTGATCATTTTAGTGCTAAAATTGATAACATATTTACTTATATCTCATTTCAGGATGTTATTTTAGTGTTAGAATAATATTTATATACTCAATTTGAATCAGACACTGCTGTGTGTACTCCTGTGAAAAACTATTGATTTTACTAATACACATGTTAATAATTATATAAGCACTGGGTGCACAAGAAATGCAGTGGGCTCAAGCGCTTGAAAAAGGACACTGACTATAGATGTACACGGTGCCAGGGAACTGCACGCCCCTTGGATGGCAGACCACAGAAGGAATATCAGGTCGGACCTGACAAGCTTGAGGTGGTAGCTTCCTTTTGCTACCTAGGAGACATGCTCTCAGCAGCAGGTGGCTGTGAACTTTCAACCACAACACGTGTGAAAACCGCCTGGAAGAAGTTCAAGGATCTGCTACCAGTCCTCTCTTCACGCCACCTCTCTTTCAAAACATGTGGCCATGTGTACAGCTCTTGTGTGCGGAGCGCAATGCTCCATGCCAGCGAGACTTGGCCATTGACAAAGCCGAACCCCCAGCGTCTGCAGCGAAATAACAGGGCAATGATGAGACAGATCTGCAATGTCAGGCCGCAAGACATTGCCACCACCAGGTCCAATGATCTACTTGTGCGGCTTGGCATTGAGGATCTGGACCTCATTCTGAAGGAGAGAAGACTTCGATGGTATAGACATGTGGAACGCTCCAGTGGTGCAATCAAGACAGCCTTTGACATACAGGTTGATGGAAAGCGTGGGCCTGGGAGGCCCAAAATGACATGGAAGCAGCTGACAGAGAGGGATTCCAGAGAGTGGAAGCTCTCGGCTATCAACCCTCATGATAGACGTACCTGGAGATCTGGTGTGAGATCTGCCATGCGTGCAGCAAGCCAGCTATCTGGAAGGGGGCCCACTGATGTGGCTGTTGCCCCTGTACCTGCACGTTAATCAAAAATCCGATTATATATATAATTATATACATGTACATGTAATAATTGCTCCCTTCCGCAACCTTGACATTCGTAGTTTTTTGGAGGGAAGATTTGAAGCAGCACATTTTGTCAAAGTTTTGTGAGTAAGTATTACCCATTCTTTCTTATTTCACCCTGTACAAGGTCCTTAGTGACTGAAAACACTATTCTGCAGCAAAAAATCTGTTTTAGTTCAAATGAAATAAACAAATATTCTTTTTTAATAACAGTGCTCATGACACTATTGAAGGGAGACATTATTTTCTCCAAATGTTTTTATGTAACATATTGTCGATTTATTTTTTTATACATCCTTATTGCTGCTACATCTTATTATTGATGTGGACACAGAAAATTACTAAATATCTACAAAGAGTATTTCTCAGCATCCTTAAATTACTTTGCTTTTGTCTCAAAATTCTTCAATTGATCTAGCCAGGAAAATGAATGCCCACACTTTATCTTTTTTCCAGAAACAAACAAGCAAAGCTTAGGGCCTCTTTTTTTTTTTTTTTTTTTTTTTTTTTTTGTTTTTAAGAAAAGTATTGGTTTTTAGCCATGCAGAAGCTTGAAACAAATCATTATGTTAACAAGTCTGTAAAGTTGAAACCCCAGTAAACCCCACTTTACAGTGTGAAAAGGGCGGTTTGCAGGTTATGGCATTTTTATGGGCTCATTTTTGTTTAAAACAGATTTTGAATGCTCATTAGAACTGCCTCAGTAAGGTGGTTCTAAAAAAGCTCCCAAACTATATTTGGATCAAATTATGAAAAACATTGCTGTTTTTCTTCTGGAAAATGCAGCTTCTTATACCATGTTATATCATTATTTTGCATAGGTATGTTAACGTAATGTTACCCTTCGAGCATGTGATTTGTTTTGACTATCGCCAGCTCAGCTGAGGATGTCACTTTTCAGTTCTTTTTCTGTCTTTTTAAGTGAGGTTTTTTTTTTCCATTCTTTTTCCCCCACAAATTGGGGTCTGTAGGTCAGGTGGTTTTTCTCCAGGTACTCCTGTTTTTGCCTACCTCCGATTAATTAATAATTATGGAGTTAATTTGGAAACAACAATCAAACCTGTCATAGCTGCAGAGAGTATTCAGAGGATAATTTTTCTCACCAAAAATATATGTTAGGGTACTTACTAGAATTGCCTTGATAAGGCGATTCAAATGAGTATCCATAACATACATTTTGGTAGAGACAGATGGAAAATTATCCCAAATTATCATCTGGTACTCCTCTTTATCTAGAACCCTAATAGCTGCCACCTCTGTTAAGCATTAGCAACCTTTATTATGCACACATGAATTCATTCCCCAATAAGGCAAATAAATTATAATTCACATGCATTAACCAAGCACATTCTAATCATCGCTTTGGTGCTTGCTTAAGTCAGGTTTGATTGTGCTTTTTCAGTCATTCAAGAAATGACAAGCTTACTTTATATTCAAACTGTCAGGACAGAAAGGCATGAGCAAACACTAGCGGACCAGATTAGACTTTTACTGAAGGAAAAGCCTGATCAGGCTTCTTCGTTGCAGCACCGTACCCAAATTTTTTTTTTTCCAACCAAACCAAACTAACAGCTTTCTTTTATTATGTGGTAGTGATATTTTTGTATTTAAATATGGAACATGATATTGTATGATTACAATCTAGTTCCTCTCATATACTTCCTAAGAAATATAATATACCACTTTAGTCCTTGAGTGCTTATTACAACGAACAACATAGCAAATACCAAGCAGATTGGTCATCCTGCAAATAAATCAGAAAAGCAGGACAATTCTGAAAATTGCCTGTTTCCTACTGTCCTCCGAAGTAAAATCATTAAAGTTTATACTTTTTTTATACATTTTTTTGAGCATTACAACATTTCAGATATGTTGTCTGATAGCTAAGTATAGATTGAGGGTACTCTTTAGAATTGCCTCTATTGGGTTGTTTAACAAGCACTCAAAACTTATGTTTAGTTTATACTAATTTGTTTTAGTTCGGTTGCAATGAAAGCTCCTTCAAGCTTATTTAATCGCTCTCGAACACTCATTCCAGATGTTATCGCGCGCGAGAGAGAGGCAGTGACTTTTACCTCACTGCTACCCATTTACAGCTGGGTGGACTGGGACAAGTGACTTATTAAGTGTCTTGCCCAAGGACATACCCCGCCTCCGGCGGCAGGGCTCGAACCCACAACTTATGTTTAATGCCAAAAATATGAAAAAATGCCATTCCTAGAGCCATCGAAGATAGCATTACACTGCACAGACTTGTTAATGAAATTAGGTCGTCAATTTATACATGATTTCTGAATAATCTTTGGACTTCACTAGCTTCCCCCTAGGCCTGCAAAGAGTACTTAAGGCCAGTTCAAGTCTGCCCCATAATCTGGTCTAAATTTTGGACTTTAGTCCAGGACAGAAAAAATATGAGTTACACATGGTTTTGAAAAAGTTACAGCATAAAACTATTGCTTTCAGCACTCTAAAACACTGATTAAAAGTATTTGCATAACTCTACTCTAAATTGAGGTCAAAAAGGGTTAAACTTGATTATTTTATCTATATCAGCATTAAAACATCTATATCAGCATTAAAACATCATTCTTGGATCCCAACTAGGGATCCAGGGATGACATATCTAATGCTGATACTAACCAACCATGGCCAAACAAGTACTGGAAGCTGGGGTGGTGCTTGAGTACTGAATATTGGACCGGTCGCACCCCCAACCCAAGCCACCAGGTAAAACATCTATCATGGCTAGAATTAGGCACTTGCTAAGTGAAATCTTTAAAGTGCAAGTAAGATTTACAGAGCACATACAATTTTTGCAGTGAAATATTGACTCATGCAATGCTGCAGTCCTGTTCCTCGATATGTGTGTCACATCTGCAGTAGACATTAGCCTAGAATTTTTCATTTTTAGTTTTCAAACAAAATATGTTTGACATTATATGTGAATTGCCTGCAATTCACATGAAATGTCAAGCCATTTTTTGTTTTCTAAAAAGTGATAAAAAGGTATTGCAGAATATCCTCTGCTGCAGTTGTGATTGGCGCTGCTAATGTCTCATTTTCAAGCTTTAAGGGTTTTTATTGCTTACACATTTTTGGTTAAGATTTGAAATGTTCTACTGTCAGAAATACTAAGTGTAAAACCCCATCCAAGAATTCTTGGGAAAGGCCTATAATATATAGTTTAAATGGTCACAGGGTCTGTAAACTTTTCTTCCTTCATATTATGGATATAAGTGACCAAATGGTGTACACAGCACACTTGAAAGCTGTAAATCCTGAAGGCATATGCAATTCTGATAAGAAAGGAACTCATCAGAGTAGGCCAAACAAAACTAAAGAGCAGGATTTGATAGAGATCAGAAAACACATAGAGTCATTTCCTCGCATGGAGAGCCATTACTGTAGGAAAAGTACCCAGAAAGAGTATCTTCCTTCAGACATGTCACTTGCAAAAATGTATCATCTGTTTCAGGCAGAATATACAGAACAAAATCTTGTCCCTCCATCCTTTTTTGTTTACAGAAAGATATTCAACACAGAATATAATTTATCATTTTTTCAGCAAAGATAAATCAATGTGATCACTGCACTGCCTACAGAAATTCTGATGAAAAGATAAAACTTGAACTGAAAGAAACCTATGAAAGTCACATAAGAAACAAAGAGCAAAAAGACAAAGAAAAAGCACAAGATAATGCAGAGCTTTGCTTTTTAGCAGCTTATTTTGACTTGGAGCAAATTTTGTTAACTCCAAGTACTTTTGAGTCCTCAGTTTATAACGAAGAAAATTAAACAGCTTCAATTTTACTATACATATTCTGGGGAATGCTGATGGTAGGTGTTACTTATGGAATGAAAGCATTGCTGGCAGGGGGGCAAATGAAATAGCATCCTGCATATTTGATTATATTGAGAATATGAGTGAGAAAGACCTAAAACATTTTGTTTTTTATTCAGACAACTGCATGGCTCAAAAGAAAAATACTTATTATGTATCAGTGCTCTGGTATGCTCTCCATAGACTTTCTTTGACTTGTGTTGAGCATAAATACCTAGAAAAAGGGCATACACAAAATGAAAATGATACCATCCATTCAAGCATTGACTCAGCAAGCAAAAAATATCCATTTATACAACGGCACAGTGGGCAGCAACTGTTCGTCTTGCCAGATACAATAAAACTGCAAGCCATGCACCATGCCCCGCCACAGCGACATATTCCCTATGCACTTCTGTAGTATAAGGATTGAAAACAATTTAAGTTAAACATGAAGAGAAGCAATAAACAGTTATTTCATAACTCTTAAAAAAAAAAAAAAAAAAAAAAAAAAAAAGTCTAAGTTAAAAAAGCAATAAAAAGTGATAAAAAAATAATTTCAAGATTCTGAAAAAAAAAACAATATGCATATCTTCAGAACATCCTAAAAGCGTGTGTAAAGTTTCAAAAGGATCGGCCTGAAAATGTAGGAGGAGTTGCGTGTACAAGGTACATACTCACTATACATTTCTGTAGAATTAGGGCTCGAAAAAAAGTCTAAGTTAAAAATGCAAAAAAAGTAATAAAAAATAATTTGAGGATTCTGAAAAAACATTATGCATATCTCAGACCATCTTAAAAGCACCTGTAAAGTTTGAAAACGATTGGCCGAAAAATGTAGGAGGAGTTGCGGGCAGAAGGTACATACTCCCTATACATTTCTGTAGTATTAGGGCTCGACAAAAGTCTAAGTTAAAAATGCAAAAATTATAATAAAAAAATTTAAGGATTCTGAAAAAAAACAGTATGCATATCTTCAGACCATCCTAAAAGCGCCTGTAAAGTTTGAAAAGGATTGGCCTAAAACTGTAGGAGGAGTTGCGGGCAGAAGGTACATACTCCCTATACATTTCTGTAGTATTAGGGCTCGAAAATAGTCTAAGTTAAAAATGCAAAAAAATGTGATAAAAAATAATTTCAGAATTCTGAAAAAAACAATATGCACATCTTCAGACCATCCTAAAAGCGCCTGTAAAGTTTGAAAAGGATTGGCCTAAAACTATAGGAGGTGCTGCTGGCAGAAGGTACATACTCCCTATACATTTCTGTAGTATTAGTGCCCGAAAAAAGTAAGTTAAAAATGCAAAAAATGTGATAAAAAATAATTTCAGGATTCTGAAAAAACAATATGCATATCTTCAGACCATCCTAAAAGCGCCTGTAAAGTTTGAAAAGGATTGGCCTAAAACTGTAGGAGGAGTTGCGGGCAGAAGAATGGTGGGGGCGCTGACGGACGGACGGACAGACGGACGGACAGATACTCAAAATTTCAGAGGGTATAACATAATACCCCGCCACTTTTTTGGTGGCGGGCATAAAAAGCCATACAAAGTCAAAGAAATGGATCTAGCAGATTTTTTTTACTTTAAGGATGTTTAAAAGAATTTGAAAAATTTTCATTTGGATCTAAACAGAGATAAAGTGAACTGGTTGAACATTAGGACTATGAAAATTGCCTGTACCGAACCAAATATATTACAGATTCAATATGACTATCAGGGTCCATATCATCAAGTCAATCTCATGCAGCGCTTAAGAAGAAGCAATACTCTTCCTTCAGATCCATGTACTGCGGAATTAAAGCAATTGAGACCCATATTCCTATTTCTAAGGACAAATACACTGACTTGATCTCGCTGTGTAAAAGCAACATCATACCAAATGCCCATCATCCATTTTATTTTAGCTTGCCACATGAGTAGGGGAATATTCTGTTTACTGATCAATGTTCTATAAATGTTAGGTCAGAGTCACACTACAGACTTGATTGAGATCAAGTTGATTCATATCATATTTATCTGGATCAAATTGCGTTCACACTAAGACAAAATTGATCTGGATCCTGTTGGTCCACATGATGTTGTGTTCAAAACTAATCTGGATCCATTTGGTCCACATGATGTTGTGTTCAAAACTGACCTGGATCCAGTTGGTTTCACATGATGTTGGACAAACGTGTGTGAACACAGCTTGACCTGGATCAACTTGATCCTAGTGTGAATGCAAACTTCATCCAGAAAATTCTGTTTTCTGATTTTGGTCTTAAAGTGGTAGTAAAAAATTTACTATTTTTGTTCTAAACATTCAAACATATACCTAAATTTTTGTTTCCAGCTGTGTTCCAGGTGTTTTGGTTAAATGAGAGTGCTAGCCATGATAAGACTGCAGTTTGTCAATGTTCTAGAGCAGCAAGAATGCCAAGCTCCATAAAATTTAATCTAAAATTAGCTCTGTCATCATTATACCACAAATCCTGCTGCAACAAAATCTGACATAGAAAGTCTTGCTGTACTTAGGCTGTTGCAAGTGTTAGTTATGTTTTGCTAAAGAAGAGAGCTTTAAATGAAAATAATTATGAGGACTTAACAAAACTATAGGGAAATACTTAGTGCAAAACTGGTGTAAGTACAGTTACCATAGTTGTAGCTTTTATCCATGCTGATTTTGTTGAGTGCCAAGCTCCATAAAATTTAATCTAAAATTAGCTCGGTCATCATTATACCACAAATCCTGCTGCAACAAAATCTGACATAGAAAGTCTTGCTGTACTTAGGCTGTTGCAAGTGTTAGTTATGTTTTGCTAAAGAAGAGAGCTTTAAATGAAAATAATTATGAGGACTTAACAAAACTATAGGGAAATACTTAGTGCAAAACTGGTGTAAGTACAGTTACCATAGTTGTAGCTTTTATCCATGCTGATTTTGTTGAGTGCAAAACTATAGTAACTACACTTATCATAGTTTTGCGCTCAAAGATTTCAGTGTAAAAATGTTGTAAGTGCTAAATTTGCAATTATCTCTCTTCTAATTAAATTTATTTAATATTTTATTATCTTGTTTTTTGTATTTTCCAACCTGTTATCATCCATCCAAATATAACTGTTATTAGTTCTTTAACAACAACAGAAACAGTTTTTACCATCTCCTGTAAAATTTGCTAAAATGCAGTTACCATAGTTTTGCGCTCAGCAGGCGATTTGAAGAAATGAAATAATTCACTGGTGAGCAATTACCAGGTTTTCTTTCACAGAGAAAAATAGGTAATTCATTGTTAGAAATGTAATAAACATGGGTTAAATTAAAGGGTTGTTATTATTATTGAATGTTTTCAGTGTGTCCAGACTTCAACAGTTCTCAGCAATGGTGGACACCCTTGTAAATAAGAGAGAAGATGCGGGCGATAGTTTGGCTTCTATCATGAAAAGTCTAGCCCGTCTAAAACCGATTCCTGGTAAGTTTAGCCATTTAAGTACTGGTCAGTCACAACAGCACCAGACGTCCTTCTGAAATATTTGTTTATTTTAGCTGGGAAAATAAGGCTCGACCTTACTCATCTGAGGTAGGCTCTCTGTGACTCTTAATCGTCCGAGTAGCCAAGTTGTAACGCTCTCGATTTCGGAACGAGGTCCTGGGTTCGATTTCCGCTGGTAGCGGACATCAGCCCATGATTGTACGTCACTTCATAGCACAGATCATATCACCTTTCCATTGTCTCGATATGGCTTAAATAATGTTGGAAGGGACGTAAAACACCAAATAATCATTGTATCTGTTGTTCTTTTGCTGTTCACAGCCAAACTCTCTTCTTTGTTTCATCGTAACGATCTGTGCTAGCTGATGAAAAAGGGAACAAACTGTTGACATTCGTGTGACAGAGAGATATACATAGATATCGGTAAGCGTAACAGGGTTTAGTGCGAGGCTAGACGTCACACTAAATTTCAAAAATTTTATATGGAAAAGGCCACAATGTATGCCTTTGAGGAGGGGGCATTTATATAGTCCCCTCCCATCCCCACCCCTCCTCAGCCTACGCCGAGCAACCAAATCCGTGTTTAACCCATTTAACCCTAGCGTTCCATAAAAGGGACACGCGGCGTCTGATCTTGGTCTACAATGTTTGTGGTAAGTTCAGAAATTAAAAAAAAAAAAACAACAACAAAAAACCCCAAAAAACATGGCAATACGAGGGCGTGTCAATAAATAACCATCCTATCCCATTTCCGATGGACCGAGACGGTCACGATTTCCATGCTCTGTTTCAATATATGATTTATACATGGGTACAAAATTACACGCCTATCGAGTCATTCTTTAATAAGATATTGAATGTCAAACATAGCTAGTGATGCAAAGGCACGCTTTTCATCTAAAGTTGAGTACCGTGCTGTAATTCGGTACTTGTATTTAAAAAGTAAAACAGGCAAGGAAATAAACGGCGAGTTACCCGATGTTTATGGGTCTTCTGCACCATCTTATGCTCAGGTTAGATTCTGGGTAGGGGAATTCAAACGCGGTAGAACGTCTTTAGAAGATGAAGCCAGGTCTGGACGCCCACTTGATGCCACCGACGAAGAAACGTGTAAGAAAGTTCGGGATCTGGTTAATCTGATAGGCGAATTCAGGTGGAAGAAATAGCGCAGGCATCAGGCATTTCACATGGTAGCGTTTCAACAATCTTATTTTGTTTGTGTTGAGGTTTTACGGCCCAGTCAACCCAATGGGGTCATGTCGAGTGCGGTTAGTTTACCTTACCACACGGTTACTGGGCAGGCTTAGTCCTCTAAGCGGTTAACCAGTATTGTGCACATTCTTTCGCCAGAAACTGACAACTGCCCTTCTCGAATCAGCGGAAGGGAGAGAATGATCGTAGAAAATATTTCATGATCAATCTCCACGAAAGAATGTTGCCGACCTCGGCGGGGGTTGAACCCACGACCTTCTGGTCTCCAGTCGGACGGCGCATCCAACTGAGCCACCGAGGCCGGCTTCAACAATCTTACACGATCGTTTAGGTATGCGCAAGCTAACAGCCCGTTTGGTCCCCAAATCCCTCAGCGATGAGCAAATGGCAACCAGAGCAGTATGCAGCGCCTTGTTGAAGCGTTTTAGATCAAAAGATGATTTTCTTGTGCGTCTGGTGACTGTAGATGAGACTTGAGTTCATTATTATGAGCCAGAGAATAAAGCTCAGAGTCGTCAGCGGGGAGGGCCTCGGTCCCCGAGGCCAAAGAAGTTCAAGACGCAACCATCTGCTGGCAAGGGGATGGCCACAGTATTTTGGGACGCAAAAGGCGTTATTATGTTGGACTTTTTACCCAAGAGAAGTACAATAACTGGAGTGTACTATGCAAACTTGTTAGACCAGCTGAGAACCGCCATCCGTTAAAAACGCCGAGGTAAACTCTCTAAAGGTGTTTTGCTGCAACAGGACAACGCGTCCACACTTGCAAAGTTGCATTGGATGCAGTAGAGCGAAACGGGTATGAATTTATACCACATCCTGCCTATTCGCCTGACCTAGCTCATAGCGACTTCTTCCTATTCCCAGACTTGAAAAAGGATATCCGTGGACTTCATTTCCGGTCTGATGAAGAAGTCGTGACGGCAGTTGAGGAGTGGGTCAATGGAAAGGACCCTGACTTTTTCAGTTCTGGGATGATGGCACTTGAACACCGTTGGTCTAAGTGCATCACACTACAGGGCAATTACATTGACAAAGAAGAGGTGGATCTCAACCTGAAATAAGTTAGGCTGGTTACTTATTGACTTACCCTCGTAATAAAAACTAACCAGACACCCCTTATATAGGAAATAGACCTGTCCAAAGACTTTAGGTAGAAGAGTCCACGAGGCATAAATGGGTTGATAATGAAACAAGGTATAGTGTATATACCAATCAATAAAATATGAGCCGGGGCATATTATTTCCTACAAAATTGCATGTGCGTCCAGCGAAAGATCAGCCTGCGCAATTGCGCCGGCTGATCAGAGTCCTCGCTGTCCGCCTGAAGACGCTTTGTATTTTTGGCTACCCACAAATAACTGTAAAGACTGATCTGACTGCGTGAATGTTCAGGCTGATTTAAGTATTTGTTGGGCGCTCTTGTTTCCGTTTCTGATGAGTTGTTTTAGGTCTGCGCTTCCTTTATATTAGAGAACGGAAGCGTATACAAGTGTTCGTTTTTTTTTTTTTGTTTCTAACAGCGTATTTTATTTCCAGGTCTACATTACCTAAATGGTATCTTCGAGACGTTAAGGGATTTGTCTTTCATGTCCATATGAGAACTGTGAACATCAATGGCGTGAAGTCCATAAAGGCTTCCGGTCACATCTATGATATGTAAGTCTCGCTCTCGCTCTCTCTCTCTCTCTCTCTCTCTCTCTCTATATATATATATATATATATATATGTTATGAATCTGGGGCTATATGTCAATTTAAGAGGGCCTCCTGCATGGCCTCTGAGCAGGGGATTATGCATGGGGCCCCTGTAAGTTACCAAATCTACAGGCCATGTATGTTGAGTTTATTGATAGTGGGTGGGGTGTTGGGCTTGCCTTCACATCGGATTCTATTTTTAGTAAGATGTTACTATTTTTAACTTTATGGTAAGTACGGTATTTTGTTTTTTCCGTTGGAATACTTACCGTTTTGGTAATGGCTTTTACCGTATTTACCATTTTGGTAAATTTCAGCCAATTACGTCGTTGGATTCTTACCGAAAGTACCAAAAACGTCATCTGGTGGTTCTTTCAAACCTGAAATTCATTCCTGTCTTGTCTGCTGAATGTGTTAGTTGAATCTATACCAGTTCTTTAGAAAATTCTGATAAATATTATTTTGATCATTTTAAGAAAATGAGTCTTTAGCTGTCGTTGTTCCGGTGTAAACATACAAAAATAAACACGATGGGGTTTTAGACCGGACACATAATATTATTACGTTTATTTCAGTGTTTTACCTTGAAAACACTCTTCTAACTTTGTACCGCCATGCACTTTATTTTATGTTCTTTAATCTTTATTGACTTTAATTATTTTCAACCCTTTACTATTTTTAGCGTATTTATCGCACCGGTTTTCGGCTGTCTTGCGACATGATTCTAATTTTAGAAACACGCGTGGCTAATTAATTCAGGAATTATGACATTCACACATGTGCTTGTTTATCTTGTCTGTTTGGGTATCGAGGCAAGCTGATTCCACCCCTCCCACGTTAAGACTAAGTTTAGTTTGTATTTACGGGCTGTCAGATGTTCCATTATAATAGTCTAACAAGTAAAGACTCAGCCCTTTGAAGAATATTAAAATTATTTGCCTTCATTCTACTTGTCAATTGTCACTAGTCTGTATTAAGGGACTTGGAGCGTGCCATCGCTAGATCACAATCCCAATATGGGCCTTGCCAATCGACCGGCTGGCGCATTTCCCCCCATAATTATGTGATAACTACATGGGCTTTGCCAAGTCGCAGGCTGCGCATTTGTGGTAAACACTCAGACCCTCAACAATCCTAATGGCCAATAGTGAACTGCGGCACTGATCGCATATCGCTTTTATGCCAGCAGGCGCATGGGAAGAGCGAAAAGCGTTACACTGGTGGCAGTGGTAAAGGGATTTTCTTTTAATTGTTTTTTTTTAAAGTATTTTCAGTGCCACATAGTTATCTGCTGGTTCAGTTGAGAAAAAAACCTTTCCTTCCACTTTACTACATCCTAGTCTAAACTTAGTGGTCTGGCGATGGCCTCCAACCAGGAGGACACCATTTCTCCCCTGGAAGACAGGAATCACAGTGACTCAACCATAACCAGTACTTCTTCAGCTCCAATTTATGTTGAGGGAACCCATAGTAGGGAGGTTTTATTTAGGATGCCCTCTTTATAGAATATGAACTCTTCCATTACTAATGAACACAATGTAGGAGGAGGAGATGTGCCATTATATAGAAACACAGACCCACCCCAATTGCCAGTCAGCCTTTATCTAAGCCCAAATAGTGAGTTATCCAGGCCAAGACCACCTTTTGGATATGCTGGTAACTCTGGCACTTTTGGAATGAGAAGTGGAATAGTGAGTCAGTCAAACTTGGGTACCATTCCTTCTGTCAGCACAGCTATTAGAAGCAGTACTTTTGAAATCTGCCCTCTATTCACGATTTGCAGGGATCAACTGGCCAAGGTTCTTAGGGTTATACGGGTGCCCAGAATACAAAGGGAATGAAACCTGGAACTTATGATGGAACAGGAAGCTGGTCTGACTATCTCATCCAGTTAAATCTGACTGCAGACTATTATCACTGGAGTGACTATGATAAAGCTTTGCAGTTAGCAATTCATCTAAGGGGAACGGCACAGGTTGTATTGGGCGACTTAAGCCAAGAACAGAGGACAAATTTCATATCTCTTACTTCAGCCCTTGCAGCCAGGTTTGAACGTGTTCAGCAATCAGAGTTGTACCGTGCAAAACTTAAGTCGCGTGTAAGGCGCAAAGAGGAGCCAATAGTTGAACTAGCCCAAGATATTAGGAAGCTAATAAGGCTTGCTTATCCCGCTGCTACTGCAGAGGTAAGGGAACAGTTATCAAAAGATTGTTTTATCGATGCATTAAATGACCATGATTTGGAGTGGGCAGTGCTCCAAGAAAAACCCCATTCGGTTGAAGATGCGCTGAAACTTGCGCTAGAGTATGAGGCATTTCAGAAGGGTAGGCATGGTCGGTATGGAGATGTCAGGACATTTGGCACTCCAAGGCAGGACTTGGCCCTTGGTGTTAATGAAGGCAATGGCCAAGATAGGGGTTCAGTAGGCGGCAAAAATAGGGGTGCGAATGTCAATAGTCAGCGTAAACAATGTAATTTTTCGCAAACGCCTGGGTCATTTTGAGAAAGATTGTTATCAGAGGAAAAACTTTCAAAATAATGGTGTTCGGGCTTGTTATTATTGCAACTCCAATGACCACCTTATTAGAGACTGCGAGACAAGGCGCAGTAATCTACAGAAATATGCAAACCATCGGGTGGAGTTCAATGAATTAAGGCCTAAGCAGGGTAAGGGGAACCAGAATATGCAGGAAGACAATTATTCGGAAAACGGGTGCTAGCTGACTTAGAGGGCCATGAGTCCGCTTTCAGTTCACAAGGGTCCATAACTCTTACTAAAAAGGGAGGTAATTTGCCTGTTAATGATTCTTTGTTTTTGACTAGTAATGTTTATGGTGTGGACGTCAAATGTTTAGTTGACACAGGGTCAACAGTCTCCATTCTTCATCCGGACAAGTATTAAGCCAATTCTGGAGCCCTATAAATTAAAACTACAGATGGGAGACGGGGCCCTTAAATCTACTCATGGATGTTCTCTAATCCCCATTCTCTTTAACGGTCAGCTAATACCACAAAAGATGGTCATAGCTGACATAGATGTCGCTGGTGTATTAGGTTATGACTTTTTGTATGAAAATGCAATAAGCATAAATGTCAGGTTCTTTGGCCCTAAATGGAGACAAGTTGCAATGTGAACTGGAAAGCGAACTCCACTCAGTGTTTCGCATAACACTGAGTGAAACTGTAACAGTACCGCCCAATAGTGAAATTGTTGTACAGGGAAAAATTAAAAAGGGTTCAGTGAATTAGATCAGGCAATTGTGGAACCCACTGAATCTAGGCTTTCAGAGAGGGGAATTCTAGTAGCTAAATCTTTAGTTCATACTAAAACAGGGGAGCTACCATTACGCCTTGCAAATATGTCAAGCGAACTTCAGAAAATTTACTCGGGTACACTAGCAGCAAAATGTAAACCAGTTGATATCGTCATGGTTGACATGTTTAGTGACACACAAAACGGTGATGTAAGCGAAGATATAGGGCCTTCGCAAAAATGTGAGACAATCAAAAATAAGCATTGTACTCCAATATATGGTAGTTTGGCTTCGGTGTCTGACGAGCATGCTTCCATTCCTAATCACCTTAAAGATCTCTTTGAATCATCAAAAACCCTATTGTCCGAGGCTGAAGCTGAGGCACTCAGTTCGTTGCTTGTGAAGTAAACAGATGCATTTTCTAAATACAAAGGGAATGTTGGCCGCTGCAATCTCATAGAGCACCGTATTAATACAGCGAACCCCCCCACCCCCCCCCCCCGCTCCCCGATAAAGCAAGCACCACGAAGACTGCCACTCTTAAAAAGTGAAGCCGCTAGTACTGAAATTAAGAGAATGTTAGAGCAAGACTTAATCGCACCTAGTAAATCTCCATGGAGCTCACCCATTACTTTGGTGAAAAAGAAGGATTTGTGGTACCGCTTCTGTGTCGATTATCACAAATTTAACGCAGTAACCTGTAAGGATAGTTTCCCTTTGCCAAGGATCGACGACTCCTTGGATGGGCTCGGAGAGAACAGATATTTCAGTTTAATGGACGTCTTCCTTCAGGTTAGTGGCAACTCGGTGTCCACCCGGATGATCAAGACAAAACTGCATTCGTCACTGCTGATGGCCTATATAATTTCAAAGTTATGTCCTATGGCTTATGTAATTCGGGTGCCACATTTGAACGCCTCATGGAACAAATCTTGGCGGGGTTACATTGGTCAACCTGTTTGATTTATGTCGATGATATAATATGCTTCTGAAAGACTGTAGAGGAACATATGCGTCGATTAGATGAGATTTTCTGTCGTATTCGCGAAGCGGGTCTAAAACTTGCACCCAGCAAGACCAGTCTATTTCAGCAACGAGTATCTTTTCTGGGTCATATAGTGTCTGAGTCGGGAGTGTGTACAGATCCTGCGAAAGTTCAAGCAGTGACAGAATGACCTATTCCGCGCAATGTTCACGAGTTACGCTTCTTTTTGGGAACGGCATCCTATTACAGAAAGTTTTGTAAATCTTTTTGTGACATTGCGAGGCCATTACAAAAACTTACAGAAAAACAAAATGCCTTTGTTTGGACCGCTGAATGTTATCAGTCATCCAATCAACTGAGGAACGCCCTTACTTCTGCACCCATCCTTGGATATCTAAGGAATGATGCACAATATACGCTTGACTGCGATTGTAGTAGTTATGGTATGGAAGCCGTACTATCCCAGAAACAAGATGGGTCGAGCGTGTGATATCCTATTTCAGTAAGAGCTTGACGCAAAGAGCACTGACGATATTATCAACGAACAACACGGTGATAGAAAAATTTCTGCGATCATGGCCTGGAAGGCCGAGTCCAATGAGCGCCCAAATTGGGAACGTGTCTCACATCTCGACGCGGATTATAAAACATATTGGTCGCAGTGGAATAGACTCATACTTAAGAATGGCATCTTGTATCGGAGGTGGATTTGCGAGGCCACCGGTAGAGACCGCTTTGAACTGGTTGTGCCAGAGACCTGACGAACCGAAATAATCAGAATGTAGCACGCAGCTCCGGGTGCAGGCCATATAGGTGTAAAGCTAACTGTAGAACGAATTCGGTCACGTGCGTACTGCTGGCCCCGGCTAACTGATTCGGTGAAGCGCTTCTGTTTACACTGTGAACAATGTCAAAATAAGAAGAATTCAGCAAACCGCCCCAAGGCCCCAATGAAATGGTATATATCAGGCGTCCCAAATGAACGGGTTCAAATTGATATCGTTGGACCATTAATTGAATCATATAAATCAAACAAGTAGTTAATCGTCTTAACCGATTGTTTTACAAAGTGGGCCAGTGCGTATGCTGTCCCAAAGGCAACCGCAACAGCTGTAGCAGATTCCATCCTAGACTGGCTCTCAATTTGGTGTAATGCAAATACTTCACAGTGATCAGGGTAGACAGTTTGAATCCGCAGTAATAACAGAAGTATGTAATAAATTTGGCATTCTTAACCACTAGCTACTACCCTGCCAATGACGGACAAGTCGCGCGACTTAACCGTACATTGATCGAAATGTTAAGCAAATATGCGGGTCAGACCCGTATAGGTCATCAGTGCATGACAGTACGTTACTGTCGCCGGCCATGATGACGTATGCCAGGGAGCTAGACCTCCCTGTTGACTTGATCCTCGAAAGTCCAGAATACCCGTCGAAACAGTTTAAGGAACCCACAGAATATGTTACTAATCTTTCGGCAAATATAGAAAGGGTCCACAACATAGCTCGCGACAATTTAGCTAAGAGTAATGAAAGACAGAAACGCAGCTATGACCTAAAGCAATTTAAATATAACTACCGATTAGGGGAAAAAGTATTGCTGTATACCCCTGCAAAGAAACAGGGACATTGTAGGAAACTCAGCAGTCCGTGGACTGGACCCTACACCATCGCAGAAATTCTTTCAGATGTCTTATTCCGCATAAAACTGAACAACCAAGCGCGGGACAAGGTTGTCCACCATAATCGGTTAAAGCCATATTGAATGTAACCGACCTTCCTCATTCAAGACCAATACGCAAAATGGTCCGTCATGCTGGGTACACTTACATTTTGTCCTGGACAGTGAACTCAATAATCGAAATTTTTATTTGCAGTAATGGTATTGCCGAACCCATACATCCAGGCTACTGTACCCCCAGCGCCTGCGTACAATTATATGTGCCAGTTTTGCATGAAGCACTTTAAGTCAAGATTGGCATGGAAGAAGCATGAGGCAGATTCGCATGGGCCCAGGATGCAGTGTGGGACTTGCAAGTTCACTTGTCGCGTGGGTCGCCTTGGTGAGATGAGGAAACACCTACAAAAGAAACATGGTGTGGAGGAAACACCTACAAAAGAAACATGGTGTGGAGACTGGCTCCCCATTTCGCAAGAGGAGATGGCAGTCTGCCTACAGTGATCTCCCTATCGTCAGCCCATTCAACTACAGGATACTCTGTGAGTGTGGCCCCTCCAACCCAGAGGATACCGGCGGAGACGTTGGCGATAGAGAGCTACACTCTATCCAGCGATCAATCAGGTTTCTTTTCATCTTTAGGAACTGTTGAATTAGGTCCTGATTCAGATGTGTCCATTGGTGAGCCTGTTTATCAAATTCCCGCCTATGGACCACCTGCGATGAGTAAATCTTCGGTCACTGTCAAATTATATGTATCTGCCAGCTTCATCAGATGTGCCAACCTCTTCATCCAGTTCTGTGGCAGTGCATCAGCCTGTGTCTAGACTTTCTACTACTCCCCTCACTTTGTGTGATGCATCCTCTCTTTCAGGCAGATCTTCGCCTGTGTTTTTTGTCCCCGCACCTGTCTTGTCTGTGCCTCAGTCTGTGTCAGTTTCAGCACCCTTCACCCCTTTTGCATCTCCTTTAGCTGTTCCTCAGCATGAGAATTGCTCAGATGAGACAGCTCTTTCCACATCTCTGCCTGTGACCAGCTCTGAGTCTCAGCCTGAGAAAGTCCACGTTCTTTCTCCTGAGACTTCCCTATCCTTACCTTTGGGATCTGTTTAGACCTCTGCTGTTAGTCCCATACCTTCTATATCTGTACACTCTACATTACTGTCTGCACAGGGGACATCATCCATATGCCCCTTGAGCTCTTCTTTGCTGGACTGTCCTTCTTCTGTTGCCCTGCCCACTAATGGCACTTCCTCTTCTTCTAGCCCTGTACTGAGCTCGCCGACCAGAGCAGAGCCATGTTCCCAGACGTCACAGAACACAATGTCTGAACGCAGACTGAGGGAGTTTCCAAGGAGGATAAGGCCACTGAGATGAAATTGATGTTGCAATGAGGCATTTGTAAGAACCTCAGTGGCTGGTGCTCTTCCCTTTTTCTCCTTCGCCACTCCTGTAGTGTGCATGTCCTTTATATGAGTGCAAAATAAAAATAAGTAGGAAAAGTCTATTTCAAAACATTAACATAAAAGGCATGCAATTATATGTTTTCTCACTGTGTTATTGTTAAACAAATGTTACATGTGCAATGCCTTATGAGGACCATACTTTGTTCAGTTGATGTCCCTCAGCCATGTTTAGTACTTGAAAATAAAAGGCAGAATTGTCTGTTGTTTGCAGTATGTGTGCATTTGATTTCATTGGGTGGCTTGACCGAACGTACTATATTATTACATCTCTGGTGCCATTTCTTTGCTGTACTGACATCTTTTCTGTACCTATGTTAATTATTTTATAAATATCACCGTACACATGTCAGTATCAGTACATACTGTCAAACATGTGTTGGGCAAGCACATACGGGAGAGCCCAAGGTGACTGCTTAACACAGCTGTTTGTTTAATACAGGTAAATTTCCATACATTTACCTTTGTTGAGATCTGCAACAATGGCCTTTAAATACAAGCAATTTCTTGATACAGGTGGTCTTTAAGACAGGTTTGACTGCATATTAATATGGAAAAAGGTAGTTTTCCTGTTTTATGGGAAGTTATGTTTTCATTAGGTTTGTGCTATGCACCAGAAATAAGCTCCCTTTGGTGTTCATGCAACAAACGGTGTCATCATTTTTTTTGCATATATCATTGCTAAATTTAATTAAAACTATGTGTAAAATTAGGTCTTACACACGTGTAAGTAGACATGAATAATTAATTGTAATGGATGCCTAGAGGAAAAGTATTATGTTGAGATTACATGTGTAGTCAGTATGGTGGGTTCGCTGGGGAGCAGTGGTCCTTTGCTGGGTTTGGCAAGCAGAGTACTGGGGAGTATGCACCTTTGCTCAACATGTGTACGTCCCTGCTTGTCCGATTTGACAAAGTCATTGTCCAGACATTAGTGGACCCAAGTCTTTACTTTAACCACACAGTCCAGTGTACGAAGAAGCACATAAAGTTACCAGGTTTGCCTGGTTGCATACTGCGTTGCTTGTGCTTCCTCGTGCAGTGGCAATAGGCGACTCTAGCCTGCTGAAGTAGAGTTTTAATATCCTCTATAATTTGCGCAATAGAGACTGATTATATTTGTAGTTTTACAGCTATGGCTGTTGAGTATGTTATTTGAGAAAAATCCAGAATTTAAGGTAATAGCTGCATGTGTGCAATGCAGCATTATTTTTCTGATATGTATGTCCACACCATATATTTATGTGGACATCATATAAATGGTCGACTCCGTTTTAAATGCACTAGTTGATTATAGTGAGCTAGGAATATTTAATAAGAAGAGTTACGTTATGGGCATGTAAGAAATCACCACTGAAAGCTCATAAGGCTTACATGTAAGCATGCATGTATTGATGAAATAAGGATTCAAGTAAGGTACTTTTCATGGTTCATTTTAAACAATTAACACTCATCTAGTCCACCGCTATTTCATTTTAATTCTTGGTTGATATTCGTGTACATTACATTACACATTCTACTCATTGTCAAAAGTAATTTAATTTTAGGGTTGTTATTTCCATTAGAATGTTTTAATGGTAGTACAGGTGATATGTATATTGTATACCTCATTCTGGCAACAAAATTATTCAGTGCCATAAACGGAGTGTTGTTAAGAGCTCATTTTTCTGAGGAGTTGTTGTCAATAATATGTCAAAACAAAAGAATTTGTATTTTCATTTTTTATTGATACATGTATAAGAATTGTGCCCAGAAAATACTCTGTGCACTGATTTTAAAAACGCTGAATTTAGACATGACGGGGCTTCTGTCTCCTTGGCAGCAGTGAATTGACATCAGATCAAGTATTAGTGTTTTAGTAGTGTTCTGGCAGAGCTGCACTTTGCAGAGCTATGTTGTGTGTTTTCTCTGGATGACTTGCCCACTCCAAGGCCTGAGTGTGAATATGTCTCCAGAGACTGATTAATAGTGTGACTGGTGTGGAAGCCTCGTCAGCATCTTGACATGTAAAATGGGCCCTCATGGCAACTAATTCAGTAACTTAGTTAAACTATATTTTTTATCGTATGTCTATGGCTTGATGATGATGAGTTCAGGTTTAACGACGCATCAACCCATGAGGATCATTTGCGTCAAAATGCTGAACTAACATGGTTCTGTAGTGAAACGATTATAATGGTTAGTCATAAATGCATAAAATGTAAAACTAGAACGAATTTAAAAATTAAAGCAGTTATACTTTGTTAAAAAGATTGATGTGTTTTAAAAACATAAGTATGCTATCATTTGGTACATTTTCAAATAAGTATCTCAGATCAATTTTTTGGAAGAATTGACGTCGTACATGAGAGAATTCAATGCAATCGATCAGAAAGTGTTTTACCGTAAAAGGTTCATTACAGCTGATACAAAATGGCTGATCTTCTCGTTTGAGTAGATAAGAATGTGTGAGTCTAGTATGACCTATACGTAGACGAGTAAGAACCACTTCTTCTCGCCTTAATGACCGATAAATATTATTTTAAGAACCGGTTTTATTTCATGTAGTTTATTGAATGTCGCTCTGTCCCATGACAGCTGCCATTTGGATAATATGTACCTGTTGATAAAAGGTTTAAAATCTGTACATGGAAGTTTAAAATTCGAAATTTCTAGATCGAGTGAGGCCTTTGCTTTTACGTCGGCAGCCTCGTTACCTTTTATGCCAACATGGCTCGGGAGCCAACAGAACAAAATTTCCTTAGATTTCGATAGCTCGTGATGTTTTTCTATCACGTTCTGGATTTTGGGATTTTTTGAAGCTGTGTGATTTAGAGATTTCAAAACAGAAAGGGAGTCCGAGAAAATAACAAATTTGTTCTCTAAAGAGTTATTCATAACGTAATCCAAAGCCATATCAATAGCCTTGGATTCAGCAGTGAAAATAGATGAGCCATCAGGAAGACGGATCTTTTCATGGTGGGTGCCCGATATATACGCACAGCCAACCTTATCTTCAACTTTTGAGCCATCAGTGTAGATGTGTTGATAATCTGAAAGTCGCGACTGTAATTCTTGGAAGTTTTGTTTCATGAGATGTGAATCAGAAAGTGACTTTTTGCTGTTGTGTAAATCGAAAAGAATATTTGGTTTGGTAATGCACCAGGATGGAATATCAGAAAAAGAGTGTTTTTGAATGTTTTTAATGTTAATATTAGTAGATTCTAAAAGTGGTGCTGTACGAAGGCCGAAGGATTTAATAGCGTTGGGTTTTCTTTCATAATATTCCTGAAATTGTAGTGGAAATGTGACTTCAAAAGCAGGGTTAGAAGAGTTAGCAGCAAGTCTGATGGCATACTGAAGAGACAATTTTTTTCTGCGTAGCCACAACGATGGCTCATCTGCTTCCACGTTAAGACTCGATACTGGAGATGTACGAAAAGCCCCCAATGCCAAACGAAGTCCTTGATTATGTACAGTGTCTAACATCTGTAGATAAGATTTTCTAGCAGATATCTATGGCTTGACAGTTCAGCCGCAGGAATGTCTACTTCTTGTCAGTTAGTGTTGTTGATGTTTATCTTTACCTGTTTTTTTTGTTTGTTTTTTTTTTTTTTTTTGCATGACAGAGTTTGAAGGTAAAAGTTCGCGATATCTAACCATTATGATACCGTTGACTCTCATTATCTTTGACACTGGTAATACAAACAACTGCTTAAGTCAAACCGAATATAGGGCAATATTGGGTTGGCTTGATGTATTTTCCATTTTTGGCTTATTCTGCCTCTAGCTGCTGTTGCTTTTGGCCATGTGTTCTGGTCCCCTGAGAGTTTGAGTTAATAAGACTCAGAGTTGGCTGCGTTGTTTATTGAAGATGGCATATCTTCTCAGTTTGATACAGTTTTTTTCATGTTTCTTTAAAGTTCTACTTTCTCGTCATCTGGGATCGTTCTCCTTGATCAGATTAAAGCTCTGAAATAGTATATATTATCCTTGGATGAGTGTTTCCATCAAGACAATCAGTGCATATTATAACTAAATGCTTGTCACATTCTCAAAACTGGAGGCTTTATTTGTTTGTGTTGAGGTTTTACGGCCCAGTCAACCCAATGGGGTCATGTCGACCGCGGTCAGTTTACCTAACCACACGTTTACTGGGCAGGCTTAGTCCTCTAAGCGGTTAACCAGTATTGTGCACATTCTTTCGCCAGAAACTGACAACTGCCCTACTTGAATCAGCGGAAGGGAGAGAATAATGGTAGAAAATATTTCATGATCAATCGCTAAGAAAGAATGTTGCCGACCTCGGCGGGGGCTGAACCCGCGACCTCCTGGTCTCCAGTCGGACGGCGCATCCAACTGAGCCATCAAGCCCGGCAATACTGGAGGCTATTGAGGACATGTTTGTTGCATGGACTCAATAGCTTTCTGTGTTGTGTTATGCATTTACTATGAATTATTCTGTGATAGGGTCATTTTGTGTTTGCCAGGGGGCAAACTTAAAAGAAGGGAGGGATAGTGTTATGAATCTGGAGCTATATGTCAATTTGTTTGTTTGTGTTGAGGTTTTACGGCCCAGTCAACCCAGTGGGGTCATGTCGACCGCGATCAGTTTACCTAACCACACGTTTACTGGGCAGGCTTAGTCCTCTAAGCGGTTAACCAGTATTGTGCACATTCTTTCGCCAGAAACTGACAACTGCCCTTCTTGAATATATGTCAATTTATGAGGGCCTCCGGCATGGCCTCTGAGCAGGGGATTATGCATGGGGCCCCTGTAAGTTACCAAATCTACAGGCCATATATGTTTAGTTTACTGATAGCGGGTGGGGTGTTGGGCTTGCCTTCACATCGGATTCTATTTTATGGTAAGTACGGTATTTTGTTATTCCGTTGGAATACTTACCGTTTTGGTAATGGCTTTTACCGTATTTACCATTTTGGTAAATTTCAGCCAATCACGTCGCAAGATTATTACCGAAAGTACCAAAAACGTCATCTGGTGGTTCTTTCATACCCAAACAGACAAGATAAACAAACGCACGTGTGAATGTCAAAATTCCTGGATTAATTAGCCACGCGTGTTGCTAAAATTAGAATCATGTCGCAAGACAGCCGAAAACCGGTGCAGTAAATACGCTAAAAACTATGTTCCGTTATCTAGTCTAACAATCGCCGGCCTCGGTGGCTCAGTTGGATGCGCCGTCCGACTGGAGACCAGGTGTTGCGGGTTCAACCCCCGCCGAGGTCGGCAACATTCTTTCGTGGAGATTGATCATGAAATATTTTCTACGGTCATTCTCTCCCTTCCGCTGATTCAAGAAGGGCAGTTGTCAGTTTCTGGCGAAAGAATGTGCACAATACTGGTTAACCGCTTAGAGGACTAAGCCTGCCCAGTAAACGTGTGGTTAGGTAAACTGACCGCGCTCGACATGACCCCATTGGGTTGACTGGGAACATTTATATCTCGCTCAGAGAATCAATGGAGTTTATCGGCGAATCACTCACAAACTGGATAAGAATCAAAAGCTGAAACAAAGAACACACAAAGACCTGAAGTAAAGTTTGTAAGTGATGAACCTGAGTTTACACAAAGATAAAATTCACAAAAAATAATTCACAAAAAATAAAAATTAATTCCTTTATAATTCTAACTTTGTCATCAAAATGTTAAAATTGTTGTCAAAAAATGTCAATCTTTTGAGATGGCGGAAGGAAAATAGATCGGATCCTGCTCTGGAATTTATTGAAGTGTAAAACTTTTCCTTCAACCAATAAAATTGCGTGAAGTATGTATTAAGATGAGAAGTTATTGACAAAGACGACCCTAATGAGACTGTTCTAGTCCGCGGATTGTTCTTGGCTTTTACTCTTAGTATTTATAGTATAAAGGTCCCTCTTGTAAGTTTTGTATAGTTTGTAATGTTGAATCTGTATTGTCTTATATGTATTACTGTCTTATATGTATTACTGAATCTGGGAACTTTGTTTAGTGCACCTTTTGTCGTTATTTTGATTATTGTAATTATTATTATTAGTAGTAGTAATAATAGAAATGGTAGTTGTAATAGTTGTGGGGTGGTCGGGTGGTGCGAAGGTGTCATGTATCTTGTGTCACCGGGGCGTCCAACTGATATTGGCTTACAGTTGGGCAAGGCCTGCTATCGTTGAAGTAGGTAAAGGTAGAGGGGGAATGTTTTTATTTCTTCTGTTTCTTCCCTTTCATTCCTGTTCCTCTTTCTTCCCTGTTCCTCTTTCATCTCTTCTACTATCTCTTCTATCTCTTTTCTCCCTTTCTCTGGGAGACGACACAAAATGACCCACAAGGGTTGACGTGTCGTTAAACCCCAACACAATGTAATAGTTGTAGTCGTAGTATTTTACTGGTCTTTATTATTATTATTAGTAGTAGTAGTAGTAATATTTGTTTTTATTATAGTTGTACTGAAGATGTTAGTGAGAGTCTTAACAGGTTATCACATCTTCAAAGCCTTTAAAGAAAGAGCATCAGAAATATGTAGAGATGTTTGAGAAAATGCTTTTGTAAGTAGTCAGTATTATGTAGGTAGCTTTATCCGTATTATTCGGTTTTAGCTTTTTGTACTCTAGTTGTAAACATTTTAGAGAAATACAGTAAAATTAGGCTTATAAGACTACTTTTAGCACTATATAAAAGTGGCCGTCATTACGAAAACACGCCTATTCAATTATATTGAAAATTTCACTACCCAAAACTGAAAGTTTTCAGATAAAAATTCTGATATTTTCATATTTCTGCTCAAAACATAGATTGTGGGTACTCGTAAGAACCGCCTCTGCTTTTGAGCAGAAATAAGAAAAATAATGTATACCTGTGTAAACCCAAGTTTTACTACATAAACGTGCGGTTTAAGGGGGTCAAAATTATATAGGTATGTTTTCGTGATGATTAGTGAGGTGGTCTTAATATTGAATGTGGAATACAGTAAATGGCCTAAAATTTCGAACACCTCATTTCGTACTTTTTTGATCAATGTTTGCTTTTATGCAGTTGTTTCTAGAAATACTTAGTGAATGGCAACCAGTGTAGACCCTGATCAGATTGCTGCAGAAATGTGTTTGTAGAAGTGTTTTAGAAGAAAGAGTTTTAAGTTCTGTGTTTCCTCTGACTCAGTGTAGTCGTCCTTTCTATCACGTGTTTAAATCGCAGTAAACAACATGTAGAAATTGTTTAGATAAAATGTCTGTTTTGAGTATACGGAAAAAGGCTATTTTCTCCTCTTTTCCATAATATTTTATTACCTGTTGTTAGATCTCCATGTTAAAACATGGACCAGATTTTCACTTCGATATAAGCGGTTATTCAAGATAAGCGATGTCGAGATAACGAGAGTCGACTGTATCTGCTTAACAGCTTACTGCATTTGATAGGTTCAGTCTTTCTCCGTTGGTTACTTTTGCTGTAGAGATGTTCGACAAGTAATTTTGTCAACTGTTTGCTTGTCACATCGAATCACATGAAAATTCGAGTTTTTCTCTCCTTTGTTTTTATGATAATGATTCATTTGCATATGTAGATGTTCGAGACTATAGTCTGTAAATGTGCAATATTCTATCATCTTTGTCCATAGGATCGGAATTTTTGTTCTTCCATGTCTGTCTGTCGCAATACTTAGGGTTGTTACGGTAGTTCTGGTTTGTTAGTTTTGAATGTTCTAGCTCTAGCATTAGTTAGGGAAAAGTCTCAGTAGTTTTTCATTGGAGCTACATCTTATTTTCCACATAGAAATAATAGATAGAAGGCTGTACTTGAGCGACACAATAGCAGAATGTGTTTTCAGATACATGTATATGAGATGAATTAGGGGTAAGATCACTTACACGTCGCATCTTTCTCTTTGGCGATATAGTCCAAATTTTTACATGTATTGTAGAGTTGTGGAATTATCAAATTTTATTACTTGGTCAAAATCTACTTGTCCAATGAAGACTTACTTGCGCGAAAATTGATGTTTGTTTCTTACTTCTCGAAGAAAACATACGCTGTATATATATATATATATATATATATATATATATATATATATATATATATATATATATATAGTTTAAAATACAGGAAATGTTTCCCGAGAAATTTGCAAATCCGTAAACAAACTAATATTTAGCACGAGTTTGTTTATAAGAGTTCCAAGTATCGGGGCAAATATCTCCTGTGTTTTAAACTCAGTGAGTATTAACTTATATATTACATGTTCTAACACTCCTCGCCTGTATAGCCAATGGTTAAACTCAGTGATCACTGGGCGGAAGCGCTGGACGCTATCTGGCGCCATTCCGACGTCATGTTGACGCTTTGCTTACGTCAGTCATAGTTTCCACGGCGTTAGACGGTGTAACGTCTTTTTTCTCTCGTCAACAACATAAGAAATGCATGTAAACAACAGCGTTACAGTCAAAATTGTTGGCGGGATTTCTTTATGTGATGGCGGACAGTTGGAGGAATCTGAAGGATACAATTACTTTTTCGTCGTTTTTTGTGTGTTATAATCGAAACAGATCAGCTCTTGTGCGTGTTTTGTTGGGTAATAAATCACTGTTTGTCGGTCAGTTGAAAGTAGATAAATCACTCGCGCTCCAAACAGTGATTTATTACTCAACAAATCTCTGCTAGAGCTGATCTATTTCTTAATCAAAAAAAAAAAAAAAAAAAAAAAAAAAAAAAAAAAAAATTGGAGTCTTTTTTACGATCTTTCAAATGATGTCAAAACATTTTGCGACATTACGATATTGATCAACTTTGTCATGCGGCTTGATGATGTTCTAAAGGAAGTATTTCCTTCTGGGAATTATACATTATATTATAAATTACATTTCCCGCAGAAATTACATTAAAATTGCTTCAGATATGTAATATATTTGCATAATGCCTTACCCCAGGGCCTCCTCAATGAAAAGTTATGTGATGACGCTATTTTTCACACAAGTATACAGAACAATATATAGTGTTGCAATTTTTTTGAAGAATCCAATCTAACATTGTTCTACTTTTGCAAGTTTTTGCTAATAAAGAATACAGATTATGTTTTTCATTATAGGTTCACCATTCAACATTAAATTAATTCATTGGAAAAATGATTCAACATTACCAACTTTCTTGCAGATGAAAAGAAGTAACAATACTGATTTACACTGACTCCAGAGGTGGAGGATTGCAGAAATATATATCATAGAAAATAAACACTTTGCCAGAGAGAATGTTCAAGTTATTGTAGAGGATGGGACAATCATACAACATTTAATGTATCTTATGAAAGACAAAGTAAAAAGAATAAAAGGAACATATTTTGGAAATACCTATGTTCTTGGCAGCTAGAATATGTAATTTTACAGATAAAAATAAACTCCCACATCAACAATTTCAAATCATTTACCAACACAACTTTGAAAAATTAGAAAAAATAAAGCCAATCTTTCTTATATATATCACAATATACGTCAACAAACAACATCACCTTCAAGGCTGTACAAATATCACCTTCAAACCCCTCTGATTCTAAAAATTACAATATTTTAAAAGGAAAACTTACAGAAAGATCATGAATAATGTCACAAGAGGAAATGAAAGAACAGCAATTGTTCCTTGGACAGGATATTTTGTATGTTAATGCTCAGATTAGTGAGTTGAACATAAGGTTTCTTAGGCGAAGTGTCCGTTTGGATAGAAACCTCCTGCTTTGTAAGCAGAAATTGAGGGGCCGCAACAGTAACAATGAAAATATCAAAAATATAGTGTATAATAATCTCTATGACGGAGTACATCCTACTCTACAGGAGGTTTCAAAGTGGTACAAGTTTCTATGTGCAGCCATAAAGCTAGACATACAAGAACTGTCCACCTCGGAGATTGCTGTACACGATACATGGAATTTTAAGAGAAACTAATAAATATACATCATTTACCAGTTTTCCGACAAAAAATACAGATTCCAGTATCACACTACCAGCATTTCCTGATTATCATCATCCATTAACCCACAAAGAAAAATTTGTAGCAGACGACATTCTATTTTTTTTTCATTTTTCAGAGAAAACAAGTCTTGACATTTCATGTGAATCAATTTGGCAGATGATTCACATGAAATGTCAAGACTTGATTTCTCTGAAAAAAAAAAAAAAAAAAAAAAAAAAAAAAAAAAAGAAATGTATGTATTGCCAAAATTTTGAATTACAGAAACAAAATTACACTATCAGTTTACTACTATGAGTGGTGTGTGGCATGTCTGCTACTAGCCCTTACATCAAACGTGAATGATTCAGAATATGTTTCGCATGAATGAAGTTCAAAATGTAAGGTTTCCACATATCTTACAATCATTCTTTCTTTTTTTCTGCTTAATACATACTGCTTTCAATTCATTCCAACAGTTGTGCATTGCAAAAACAAAATTTCACTTTCACTTTCACTTAACTACTGCGAGTAGCCCTAACATCAAAATGTAAATGATTAAAAGAATGTATCACATGCACAAAGTTCAAAATGCCATAGTTCCACATAAATAATGTATTAGAAGTTGAAGTTTTATTCTTGTTATGCTTGACACCCCCAAGCCTGAAAGCCTAGGAGAAATTAGAAGTAAGTACATATCAAACAGTATGTTATCTATCTATTAGAAGACTAAAGAAATAAGAATATACTGGAAGAAAATCCTGCTACACAGGGAGTTGTTAACTTAGAGTCACAAAGTGACCGATTTTTGGGCTTAAGCCGCACCATCTCCATCCCGGGCTTATTTATATGATTTATTTTTTATAGCACATTAAATGTAATGACTAAGGAAATGTAGTAATTCTAAGATTAAAATAAAATAATAAGTAGCTTAATGGGTGGAATGGGGTGGGAACGACTGTCTATCGACCTTATAATAGATTCCTGAATACGCTCCATTAGGCTCTTCTAGGATGGAAAGAGTTAGGAGCCCTTTCAACCTTTTTTTTTCCTGCGAAGAGGAAGGTTAAAGTTACCTTTCGGTCAACAAACTTCTTATATGTTCGGTAAATAAACGCACATCACATTTTCGTTTCGTTGAACCCAAAGTAAAGTATCTAGTTTCTACGTTTACTCGGATCAATCTTGTCTAGAACAGTGACAAAGACCCATGGAAATTTAAAAACCAGACGAAGATCCGTTCTTCTAATGTTACAATTTACGAACTTTCAATATTATTTAACCCCTAAAGAGTCATTTAGAAAAAGATTAATAAAACTGTCGGGAAAACCTACTGTCCTATTGTTTTTACTACCACATCATCCGCTCCTTTTTCGTCTATTTTTTGTCTGCTGTGTCAAATCTTTTTATATTGGTGCTTAACATCTCTCTAGGCCTAAACAGCTTAGGTCACGATGGGATGACCAGTTTCATCCGTCACGGTGTTGTAATTATGTCACTCTGGCCACGAAAATATACGTGTGTTGCAGGTTTCCTGATCCTACATATTTTTTGGCCCGACCTAAACTGTTTATTGTAAACAAAAAGTATAAGTAAACAAAAAGAATAAATAAAGAAAAAGGTTCTCACGTTGTGTTTCTTATGTGATATAAAAGATATACAAAGGGCAAAGTAGTAACTTCAGTGTTTTATTTGTTCATACCTGATATGTATACAGAACTGACATGCGATTTACCCTGTATAGCACATGTACTAAATAAAAAATAAATAAATAAATAAATAAATAAATAAATAAAAATTAATCCGACCTACTCTACGTTATTATTATAGGGTAAAAAAGATAAGAGAAAAGTCCAGGGAGTGCCACAATCACAAACCGCAGCCCTTCCCAGACCCCAAGAGGAAGAGGAAACCGACAAACCCAAAAAAGCACAAACCGAACAAACGCACGAAAAGCACCAAGACCAGCTCTCTCTTCCCCAAGCGAGGCAATTGCAATACTAAAAGGACTGAAAAACACAAGAACAAAATGACACACGGAAAGACACACAACAAATCGCCTCGCAGAACAAACCATAAAGCAACAAAGAGTAAGACTAACACCGGGACCACCGCCTTAGAACGGTCGGTAGAGCAAACCACCGGGGGGTTTAAAGCACTTTTACAGCCAGCTAACTTCACCCTGGGTCCCGATGCTACTCTTAATACAGAAATACACAAAAAACCCGGCCCGCACTCAGTCAACGCACCAAAGCGAAAACACAAAAATCATATTAATCACTATAATAAACAAAGACGAGCACTCATGGCCAATTCTACTGTATGCCAAAGCAAACGAAAACCAACAGCTGAACCACGGCGGGTCAAGCCAAAGACATATCGTCAAGCCCCAACCCACTGAAACCTGAAACACACGTAATTATGTTTTTGGGCCTTATGTCCGTCACAGTATATCAAAGTACGAGAAAGCCAGTTTTAAGTGCAAGTGACTTACATTCCAAAAAACGAATTTATTCACAATTAGAAAATACTTCCATTCTTAAAAGAAGGCATTGTTTGATTTGTTTTCAGCCACCGTTCAATTTAAGCCCATAACAAACACACAAAAATGTCACGAATTTACGGAAAAAGGCATTCATAAAATACGATCTCCTTCCCAAATTTATACTGTGAAACAAACAGACTCTTGAAATAACTCCACTTCTGATCCAAATCTTGAACCAAGTGTAACACTCCCGCCATTATATTGACCGAAATCACGGAATTTTAAAATCATTATTAGCCAGCAATATGATATAATGGGGGATGAACATGATGTTTATTTCAGGCTGTGTTCAGAGTTTCAGGAATGTCCGCCTAGGCAGCAGATACCCATTACGTCTACTAGACATTTATATGTATTACGAAGAACACTGTAAGGAGAAGAACACTTTTCTTCAATCCAAAGACTATGTTTCGAAGCTTATAATCAGATTATTTCCTGGAGCGAAGAGAAACCTGGTCTGCAGAAATAGTCAGAAATATGCTGCGTATGAAGGGCTTTGGCGTTGTGCGATCAACGACAGAACGATAAGGGACCAGGCGACTGTTGTAACAGATGGGACATTCTTCATGCTGACTGTTTATAAAATCAACGAGCGCCAAGTAAATATAGCTACATCGTTGAATGACAACAAAATGTATGTGGAAGTGGGAGATGAAAGACGGCCTGTAGACCTGTCTAGCATTAATTTTGGTCCAATGCTGACAACAGTACGGAGCTGAGAAGGCCCTGATCCAGATATCAAAGTCAATGAGGTTGTGTCGTGGAGTGGAGGGAACTGTTGGATTACCGGAGTTAGAAACATGGACAATCATGTTGGGTAACCATACAGACACACGGATGAGGTCCTCAGCATGCCAGGGAGACGAACCCAGACGTATGTGGTCGATGCCAAACGACTGGAAGAATGAAATACACATCTATTGCGATCGAGGCGTCTGCACCGGAAGGGGGTGACAAGACCATATTGGAGAATGTTATGAGAAAAATAACCGAGAATGTTGACTGTACAGACGTTCTTGAAATGTTGCTGAGGACACAGCTAGCAAATAGTGCTAGGGGAAAAGACCCACGCCAGAGGCGCTGGACTCCGGAAATAATCCAGCTGTGCTTAACCTTTATTGCCGATAAGCAAGACTGTATCGTTATTTTTCTGTACATATTTTAATCACACAAACACTGCCAAATATTATCAAATTATCTCAAACAGTATGGGAGTTATGGCCTGCACAAGATTTTGGCTACATGGCAGATAACTACATAACGAAGACAATGAGTTGTCTCTCTTGCATGCGACACGCCTACTGGTCCTCCTCTTCATTCCTACCAAATATTACTAAAATATATCTAAGGGTATCAAAGTTATGAAGCGCACAAGGATAAGTCTACAATTTCTGCTTCAGTGGAGATAACTACATAATGAATAACGTGAAAGTTGTCTCTCTTGCACGCGACACGCCTACTTGCCCTCCTTTTCATCCCTACCAAATATTATCAAATTATCTCAAACAGTATGGGAGTTATGGCCTGCATAGGATTTCGGCTTCAGGGGAGATAACTACATAATGAAGACATGAGAGTCTCTCTTTTGCACGCGACACGCCTGCTGGTCCTCCTCTACATTTCCAACAAATATTATCGAAATATATCTTAGGGAACCTATCCGTCGGGGGATAAAAAGTGACCCCATCCCCCCTCTGAGCGGGACCTCTTTTCACCCCAGGGGCATAATTTGAACATTCTTGTCAGAGGATCTCTAGGCAATGCTACATACCAAATATCAAAGGCCTAAGCCTTGCACTTTCAGACAAGAAGTTTTTCCTATATGTCCATGTAAAACATGTCAGCCCCGGGGCGGGGCCATGTTTGTGCCCAGGGCTATAGTTTGAAAAATCTTGGCAGAGGTCCACTAGATGAAACTATGTACCAAATATCAAAGGCCGGGCTATCTGGTTTTAGATAAGATTTTTGAAGGTTTTCTCCATATAAGTCTATGTAAAACTTGTCGGCCCCGGGGTGGATCCATTTTTGGCCCTAAGGCAATAACTTGAATAATCTTGGTAGAAGTCCACTAGGTGAAGGTATGTATCAAATATCAAAGGTCTGGGCCTTCTGCTTTCAGACAAGAAGATTTTTAAATTTTTTATCATATATGGGTCTATGTTAAACAAGTGTCCCCGGGGCGGGGCCATTTTTGACCCCAGGGCTATAATTTGAACAACTTTGGTAGAGGTCTGCTAGATAAAGCTACATCCCAAAAATCAAAGGTGTGGGCCTTCTGGTTTCAGACAAGAAGATTTTTCAAGTTTTCTGTTACAAAATCTACTTTTAGCTCCTGTGACCTACAAGTGCAATGGACCGGAACCATTTAAACAACAGTAAAAGAGGACCTCCAAGGATCATTCCTGTGAAGTTTGGTAAAAATCCAAACAGTGGTTTAGGATGAGATGTCGTTTGAAGAAATTGTTTAGGGACGCACGCACGGACGGACGGACGCAGGACGGAAAATGTGATTACAAAAGTTCATCTTGTCACTATGTGACAGGCGTGTTAATAAAATAAAAAATAAAATAACTTAATAAAATAAATACTTAAAAATAAAAATGGCAGAAAATAGTCCGCAGATGAACCCAAACGAGCACAAAGTGCAGCATATTCCACACACATCCCCAGAAAATATAGGTGATGATAGTATTGATCGGTCAGGAGCCAGCTCTGCCAGTGCACTGCAAAGATCTATGCTTGAAAATAGACTACAGAATGAAATGACCAAAATGGCTTCAATGGTGAAAATACCGTTACTACTTTGCAGAATACTATTTCTGCATGAGTGGAACAGTTTGAGAGGGAATTAGCAGAGATTGATCAGAAACTAAATCGCCTGGCTACTGACAGGGGCGTTTATGCTAATGGAAATGAAAACAGAAACACATCATTGTTTGGCCGGCTATCTCAAAGCAACTCAAACGGGTGACATTGATTCTTTACCGTCTCAGGAGAATTTACCATATCAGGCAAACATCTTGCCTTCACAAAACACACAATCTAATCAGAATGGTATTTCAACAAGCACTGGTCTTACAAGAGCCCAAGAGTCTAGTTGCAAGGGAGGTTAATTCTCAGGGAAAAATGCTCCAATAAGTCAGAGTTGTTCAAACTTTAGTATGGATAGGCTCATAGAAGAAATTGTAGTCGAAGGGTATTAACCACATCCTAAAAATGAAACCTCAGAAATTTGATATTACTTCTCAGATCAATGCTTAGAAATACAAAGAAAAATCTTTATATCTGACAAACTGTTTAACGGGAGAAGCAATATCGTTGCTGAACGAAACTGACCCTGATGGGAGAAGAGATTATGATACCCTGACTGGAAAATTGAGGAACAGGTTCAGTTCTGTCAAGAGATCTGAAATTTACAGAACACAATTAAAGTCCAGGACCAAGAATAAGGGGGAAACAATTCAAGAATTATCCAAAGCAATCAAAAAGCTAGTACGACATGCTCACCCAAGTATAAACAAAGATGTTATTGAGACGCTATCACTTGATAATTTTATCGACGCCATTACCGACTCTGACATTCGAATGCGAGTGCGTGAACTCAGTCAAACATCGCTAGAAGAAGCTGAGCAAATATGCGTACGCATTGAAGCGTATAAAATTGCTGACAAACAAAGGTCGAGTCTGGTTGGCCGTCTTGACACTGAGACTGAACAGGACAAAGTGGAACCAGGTGAAAACCAATATTCGAGTGGCTCTCAGAGGCTATTTCTACTCTTACAGATGAGGTGGAAAATTTCACTAAGATAAACACTAGGAATACTAATAAGGGTAGTTAAAATAACCACGGGTTTCAGAGAAATAACCAAAATTACGACCAATATCGGAGATTAAACAGATCATACCAAAACAACCACAATCGCTCGGGGGTCAATGGCAGCCAGAATTATGGCAGTCAATACAGGGGAAATAAAAACTTTCACGACAGGAACCGTAACTTTCACCAAGATCAGCCCAGTCAAATCAGGTACAATGCCCAGAATGAAGGCTTTCCACCTAGTGACAGGAACAACAGTAATACATCTAAAATGAACGATGCCCACGGAAAACTTGAATCAGCCGGATCGGGGGTTGCGTTAAGACGTAGTGGGGGGGGGGGGGGGGGGGAAGGTTATTTTGTCCCCGCTTGCGTACAGAATATGCCCCTCACCTTTCTTGTTGATACTGGCTCAAATGTTACCATTCTTCAAAGGAACTTGCTTGATGACTTGCCACTGGATACTCTCCTAAGTTTGGCGCCTGTAAATATAAAATTAGTGACAGTTACAGGGAATGCACTCCACTTTATGGAAAAACAGAGGTTGAAATTGTATTAGGCAATCAAAAATTATATCATGAAGTATTGTTTGTCGATATAAAAATGATGGCATACTTGGGATTGACTTCTTGTGTACACCCATGTGATGTCTCTTAAGCAAAAATAATTTATTGAATGGCGAGAAATAGTTTGTTTTAGAAGTTGTGAAGATGCTTCGGATATGTGCTGCAAAGTAGCTATTATGCAGAGTGTGCAGATACGGCCTTAATGTGAAAATGATAGTTAAAGGTCGCCCAATTGATAAATTTGACAAAAACAGTGTAGGCATTTTGGAGGCCTCGGAAAAATTTGTAGAACGTAATTGTCTTATGGAAGCACAAAAGCCTTGGTTTTTCCAGAATCTGGTTCCTTTGAGGATTACGAACATAAATAAGGAGCCTTGCTTTGTTTGTAAAAATATGGTTGCGGGAACCTTTGAGCCAGTTGAGATAGAAAGGGGGGGGGGGGGTGGGGGGGGGCGGGGGGGGGGAGACAGTTAACTCCCTTTCCACTAGTAATAAGCAAAATAGAGATTTTTACTCCCACTTAGACGAGCGTTTTGATCGATGCTCCACAAATCTAGACAAATCTCAGCAGCACAGGTTGAAAAAAATGTTACATGATCATTGTGATGTATTTTCAAAATCTTTCCATGATATGGGTTGCATAAACTTAGTGGAGCATACAATTAAAACTACCAGGCTGTAAACCCTTAAAATAGCGACCATACCGTATACCCCTAGCTAAGCGTGAATTTGCCGAAACCGAGTTACAGCAAATGGGCGAGAAAAACATGATAAAACCTTCTTGTTCGACATGGAGTTCTCCTGCCGTTTTAATTTCATAGCGTGATCGGTCTTTAAGATTTTGTATTGACTATAGAAAGCTAAATGAGGTCACTATTCCCGATAGTCACCAATTACCGAGAATGAAAAACAAAAAGTATTTGCTGGCTTGAGTCATATATCTTGATGATATCATTGTATATTCAAAGACATTTGAGGCACATATAGAGAATTTGCGCGAGGTGTTTGAACGGCTCAAGGAAGCCAACTTAAAACTGAATGCGAAGACATGTCAGCTCTTTTCTACCAGAGTTGTCTACCTTGGTTATTAGGTGTCTGCGGAAGGTATTTCTAAAGACAGGCAGAAAATACATGTTATTCAGGAATGGCCCCAAATCACCAATACGAAAAAGGTGCGCATGTTTGTAGGGCTTGCTTCTTATTATCGAAAGATCATTCCCAACTTTGCTACACTATGTAAACCTTTACATAAGCTTACAGAAAAGACCGCACCTTTATTTGGACAGAGGACTGTCAGGTTGCTTTTGAAACAATAAAGAAATTACTAAAGTCTATTCCAATTCTGTTTCCCTCAAAATTGTGATGGGCAGACTTTTATTCTTGATTGTGATGCTTCCAATGTTGGGGTGGGGGCTGTGCTGTCTCAACTGCAAAACAGAGAAGAGAAAGTCATAACCTAAGTGCTTGTCGAAGGCAGAGAAAATGTACTGCACTACACGTAAAGAACTTCTATCACTAATATTCGCCGTGAAACATTTTCATCATTATTCATACGGACAACATTTTACGATTAGAACCGATCATGGCTCTTTACAGTGATTGCTGAGATTTAAGAACTGTGAAGGACAGATAGTTAGATGGTTAGAAACATTGTCTGCTACAAGTTTACTATACAATATCGACCTGTTTGTACCAATTGCAATGCAGACAGTCTGAGCAGAAGGCCATGTTATGATGTCGCCTGAGCGTACCGTGAGCGTTACGAATTGCGATATTCACTCAGATATGATTCTGACCAAAGTAGTGTGTTGACACGAGATGAAATGTTTGTGAGAAATATTGCCTCTGAGGCTGGTAGTGTCAGCGAGAAATGCTGTGTGAGAACTAAGGAAGCTACTGAAAAGAATTCAAGGTGTGCTACATTATGTGAAAATCAGGAGAATAATCCTGTACCTAGTGGGCCGTGTATGAATGATGATCCTTTGTGTGGTAGGAAAGCTAGCACTACCACATCTTAAGGCCGTGGAGCAGCGTCGGTTGTTGGCACTAGGGATGTCCCAGGTTGGGGTCCCTCACTGTCTGTATTCGGATTATTGCAGATTGGTGGATGCAGAAGCTCACAAAATTTATTGTTCCGGTTGTCGTCCTTGTATATTTTGTTGTCAAATGGCACAATATAAATATGACTGGCTTGATCAGTTTCGAGATGAAATTTTGCTTGGCTGTCTTTGGAAATGAAGAGTGTAAAGGAACAAAGGTTTGTAGTCTTAATGGTAGTCATGCGTGCATGACTCTAGCAAGGGGTACAGCTCATGAGGATACTGTCGACCACCCTGATGGAATTGACTTACCCTGTGAAAGTAATCTTCCAAACAGCCAACCCTCAAGAGATCTTTCAACTGGTCCTTGTGGTTTTACAAACAGTTGTTGTAGCAATATAGTGACAAAACAAGCATCGATCAATTTCAGAGCTGTTTAAATGTGAGCACTGAATCAGGAAACAGTGACAGAGATAGTGCGGAAATTTCCAAAGAAAATATCCACACTTAGCAAGAGAAAGATCCGACTTTAAAGCTCATCTTGCAGTGGAAAAAAATTGGAGTAAAACCTGATTGGCACAAATGGGATCTAATCGAAATTAATGATGAGCTCCTATGTAAGAAACATGTTAGGGATGATGGTACAGGTGATGACTACTTGTATGTTATTCCTTCTAGTCTGCGAAAAAAACTCTTTCAGCATTTACACATATATATAACTGCTGGACATCTGGGCAGGAGCAAAACATATATATATATATATATATATATATATATATATATATATATATATATATATATATATATATATATATATATATATATATATATATATATATATATATATAAAATAAGACAACGATTTTACTGGTGCAATATGCATCGTGATGTGTCCTGTTGGTGTAGGATATGCCAAACCTGTGGGTCTAGGAAACTGCCCCCACGACAGGTAAAGCTCCCATGCAACAGTATACTGTTGGTTGTCCTATGGAAAGTCTCGCACTTGATCTGAGTGGCCCTTACCCTGTATCTAAACGTGGTAATAAATATATGTTGGTAATATCTTGTTACTTCAACAAATGACGAAGCTATACCACTGAAGAATCAAGAAACTACCACTGTTGCTGAAGCACTAGTAAACCAGTTCATATCAGTACACGGGGTGCCTTTACAGATCGCTGCTGATAGAGGCAGTAACTTTGAAGCAAAGGTCTTTCGCCTCTACGTATGCGAGGATAAACCGACATAGTTTGCCCCGAAGATGAATCAAATCTTTGTAGAAACTTGTCCCAACAACCTAGGCTTAGATATAAAAAAATGGTACACATAATTAAAATCAAACAAGCTATTAAAATAATGGCTGAAATCTGTGCTAACCTGATATTTTTATTTTCAGGTTCTCTTCTTGCAATGAAAATTGTTATTGCTGTTACCGTTATTGCTATTATTTGATGATAGTATTTGTGATGTCTGTCTGAACCTCATGTTGTTGGTAAGTCTGACTGAAGTGAAGCATATTATTTTCTAGATTGCTTGGTGACATGTAGACTGACTGAAGAGAGAGCAAATGTGAGGTTGGATGCATACCCTTTGATGAGAACTGTTCTGACAATTCCGCAAATATGGTCTAGTCTCATCACTGAAACATACGTAAATATGTACTTATTATGAGATTACATTTTATAAACCTTCACTATAAAGGATTAGTATCCTGAAACATGTTTGGCTTAAAACCATAACATGTGTACGGCTCAATCTCTTATGTATAATATATATACTTATCACACTTTAACAATATACCGTCAACCCGTCTTGAAGGCCACCTGTATTAAGCAAGCACCTGTCTTAAGCAAATATTTGCTTTTAGCTTTCCCTTGGGTGTTTGCTCAACAGTGGTTTGACTGTAGGTAACTGAGATTTCTGTACTCAAATGAGATGATGAAACACAACCGCTTCACAAGAGCAGGATTCGTAATACTTATAAACGAGTGTCATTTGATCTGTTTAACTTATATGTGGACGCTCTCCAAAGCAGATGGTAGCCAAAATCATAAATACGAGCTGAAGTTGGTGATAATTGCTTTATTATGATGCCTCCTCTCTATGGGTGTAAACTGACAGGATATACCTTAGTTTGTCTGAGAACATCTATAGCTGAGATTCTAAAGTTTGACTGTACTGGGCTAATGACTGTATGTCAGTTAAAATTTAAAAGAAACAGGCGAACATGAGAATACATTGTATGATGCTTAACCGACCTGCCTGGTAGATAAAATCAAATATAAAGAGATCTGACTAGCAACATCTTCACGAACAAATCTTGATGGAGCCCTTGAGATGCGGAGATAAAATATTAGTTTTTGAATCTTTATACTTGTGTATTATCAGGGATACAACTACCAGTGCATCATTTGCGAGACGTTGTACTCCCGAAGGAACGGCAAGTATGCCGTCATCTGCGTGAGCACCATACAGGTATTCAGCACCAATGCCAGTTGTGTCACCAGATTTACCTGCGAAATACTATCAACAATGGATGCAATGCACGAGCCAGCGACTTCAAGTGAGTCAGGTGAAAAAGGGGATGCGACCAGAAAGAGACTTGAGTACTTCGTTGCCAATGTGATGGATCAGAAATTGCGGTTTGTGCCGGAAGACGACATGGAAGCTGACTCACCTGATGCGTTAGTCAAATCCAAGGCGACCAGGATTGTCATACAGCAACCAGGAGAAGTAGGCCTTCTGAGAATATTGAGACCGCGGGACGTCAGCCCAGAATAAATCATAAGAATTTCAAACGTGAGGCGGGCAAGACCAGGATCCTGTTTTGATCCTGCCAAGAATCCGCGACTGGCCACTGAAAACAATAAGAGCCCACTCACCTGTGGATCTGAGGATGGATCCTCCGGTCGAAGTCTCGGCAGGTCCAATCTTTTCACCACCAATAAAAGAATTTGGAAGATGACCCCGAGTTTGTGCCATCCTTGAGGCACGCACTGGCAGAACAGGCTAGATCCACTGTTGTGTTCACTGCCAAGGCCCTTAAACCTTCACTTCTGAAAACACTATGGAGATCCTGAAAGGAATTATGAGTAATATGGATGAGCTGCACTCCACAGTCTCCTGGGCAGGCAGTGACCAACTATAGTAGCAGCAAACCGCCTGGTGATGACCCTAGTATCGCTTTCAGTATAACTGTTGAAGAAGCGGAAAAGGGAGTTGTAGACAAAGAGGAAGTAAAACATGGTAATGTGACTGAAAAGAAGGTAACAAAGGAAAAGAATAAACAGTCAGAAAAACAAGGAGAGGAGAAAAACAGTAAAGAAAAACAGACAGACAATGAAAAGAAAGTTATAGACAAAGAGGAAGTAAAACATGGTAATGTGACTAAAAAAAGGTAACAAAAGAAAAGAGTAAATAGCCAGAAAACCAAGGAGAGGAGAAAAAAGTAAACAAAAACAGACAGACAATGAAAAGAGAGTTATAGACGAACAAGAAGTAAAACAGGGCAATGTCACTGAAAATACGGTAACAAAGGAAAAGGGTAAACAGTCAGAAAAGCAAGAAGAGGAGAAAAACAAAACACAAAAACAAACGGACAACGAAAACATATATTTTTGAATCATGTATTCAGAATGTATCGAGAACACATGCACTGATTTACCTCTTTCTGTCACTCCTGCTATATTGATTTTGCAATAGTTCTGCTCGGTAGAACTAATATGTGACAGCTCATAGCTTTAAAAGAGTATTATGAAGTCCAAAGAAATGTTTAGATGAAGACAAAGTCATGTTTTTACTCTGCAGACTTCTTATATTCATGCACAACCTAATATTCTACATTGCATTTTTCTTTAAATCATTTTCTAGCATATATTTATCAAGCCTGGTGCAGGTAGATAAATTGTGGCGTTTGTTTTGTCTCGTAGTACACATGTGGAATTTCTAACTGCTATTTCCTTACCTCAAATTTACCTGACCAAAATTATAAAGCTCATATTTGGGCGTTGGTTCCCCCCTCCTCCCCTCGGAAGGTACAGTGGTCTAAGAATCATCGCGAAGTTGTTGCCATCATATGCACACATTATCACCTTTTCGCATAAGCTGAATTGGATAAACCTGTATAAAACAATTCATATCTTTATGAGATATATGAAATCAACTGAAGTAATGTGTGCATGTTGTAATCGGAAGACAGACAATATATTTGTTTTTCCTTGTTTGAATGTATAAGGTACATGAATATTGTATTTTGTATTGGCCTTTATAGTCTAAAGGGTTGTGGACCCTGTCTCTTAATTATTTGGTTCCTACTGCTATCAGATAGCGCTTAGTTCGGTTCATGTGAACCTCCCTCCATGTGAGGTAGCTCAATTCATGTGAGCCTTGCTTAATTTACATGAGGCACTAGTTCTGCTTCAGAAAGCCAGGAGTTTTTCCTCAAAATACCCTGGTTTTTGCTCTGTGTGGATTATTGATTAGCTCTGTATGTAGAATATAGAAAGGGCCAGAAAATCGAAAATATAGGATTATATTTTGTAATAATAGATAGTATATGTAAAAGGTATAATGTTATTGTGGTTCATTAGTTACATTGTCGATGTACTGGTTAGATTCATTTAATCTGGCAGGATGTGATAACTTCATGGCCCAAATTCTCTTGGCTATGGTGGGCGTGTCTTAATTCATAAGAGGTTTCGTTTTGTCTTAATAAAGAAAGTCTATTTTCTTTGAATCAAGACAGCCCCTCAGGCAGGCAGATTTCGGTAGTTTCCGTATGGATCTTCGCAACGAGGCTCAGCACCCTGGGACTGGAGCCAGTTAATTGGCTTTGGTTTTAAACGCTCTACCTTGACTCTTTAAACCCTGAGTTCTTGAAACGGACACTTCCACCTGTTTTCTGTCATCAGAAGAGATTTTACACAAATGTTATCATCAGGCTGGTCTATGATGCAGAATCAGAAGAGATGGCTTGGTATAAGCCGGATAATCTGGAACTGCACCCTGCGATCACATACTAGTGTTGAGCTACAGGGTGAGGGGGTTAATAAATATCTTTGCAAGTTATTATTTGTTTATATGAATTACCTGTATTCAGCTTCATATGATATGGTGGACAGTTTACTCGTCCCGAGATCCATGGGGTACTTATGAATTTTTCCTGTCTGTAGTGTCCATGCAGAACTGTTAATGTTACCCTGTGAGATTATTAATGTATATCTCACTGATATTTGTACTTACTATAAATTCTTTAGTGTAAGTAAATTTTTTAATGTACTCATGTTAAATGTTGTACTCATCTTAGTCAAATTTAACCTAATCTGTGTAAAGGACATCCGAACGCTTCTTTAAATGGTATGTTTCATGAATAATGCTTTCTTGATCGACCTTACAATATTGCAGTACTTACCTGTCTGATACTAACCTGACCTGGCATAAAAAAAAAATAACAACAAAAAAACTGTTGTTGAGAGACGCAGGTCTTGGGGAACAAATCCCAGCTCTTAAACTAGATTGCTGATGGCATAAGCTGGCCCCTTGGAATAGTCTATGATAGGTGACAGGGTATCAAGTCTTTTTATTTATAGGTCAAAGCTCATGGATATCAAGTATGATGTGTTTGGAAGAACTGTATAGATTTAAAAGTGAATGGTGTGGATTTTTTATACTCAAAAATTTCTCAAAACTACATTATGTTTGAAAACTGAAGGAATTTCATAAATATGTTGTTTGTTTTGTTTACAAAGTACTTCTTCAGTCATTTAATTTCCTTGTAAAGAATTGTTGTGAATTAATTATATGAACATGGACAGAAAGATTTAGGTAATGTTAAATGCATGTCTTGAAGTGCTATTTATCTTTGGTGATGTACTGTAGCTAATAGTAAATATACTGGGGAGTTGAAAGTAACAGCCGCAGCCTCGTGCTTCAATTCTCAAATTTTCAGCTCCCATCTCTTCACTTAGAATGTTGTAATCCAGTTGTATACGTACCGTAGCGCTCCACATGGTGTCGATATCCTTTGGAAGGGGGGCTATGTTGCGGAACTAGGCTGCTGCAATTACTTTTAGTGATTTATAATGTTGCCAAGTGTTGGTGCTTGTCGGCAGTAAGAAAAGTTATATCGAGTGTCAACTTCGACCGTTAAATTTACCAACTATAACCCTATACTGAACGTTGTCCGGTCATAATCGGAAAGATTTACCTTTTTAATTTATAGTTTGATACTTTTCATGACTTTAATGTCGTCTATATCGCTGTACTTTGAATGAATTCTGTCAATTATCGGAACAACAATGCGCTTCCTGGTTCCCTACTGCAGGATCGATGCTTACCGGTGCTCATTCTTTCTATCGAGGATATGTCTTTAGAACCAGCTGTCGGAGTCCATCGTCACAGCGCCAACCATAGAGACCTTCAAGGGAGGGCTGGCCGGTCACTTTTAGTCAGCAGAGGAATGTTTGTTTTTTTTAATCCTTTTTAACCGTTTTAGCCGCGCCCCAGACGCACTTTGTAAATAGTTACAGTGTGACGATGCTCTAGAGAGGGCCCTGCACTTATTGGAAGAAGAAGAAGAACCATCATTGGTTGCGGTTACGGAATCTTACGGAAATCCTCGGGAGTTTCCACGGTGGTGGGACCGAATCGACCAAAATGATTCCGCAGTCACGGAATCGCTCTTGGAGCAACCATTGCAATCTCGTGATCTCGCGAGATGACGTCGTGTCGCTCAAGTGACTACGGCTGTATAAACGTCTGCACAGCTTGTTTACAGCAGTTTGGTACTATACTGTTCACCTGAACACTTTGGTCTCTTGACCTTTGAGAAACAACCATTGAACCATAGCAGCATTGCACCACTGACCATGCCTAGCAGAAAGTCAAAGAATGGACGAAATGAGGTCCCTCTCGTAATATATTTAGATTTGACAACCATTGTTGGCCTTTCTTATTCTGTTTATGTTGCGTTTGGTTGAAATGGTCTAGACTGGTACATGATATTGAACTATGAAATCTAATAGTCAATTTCCCTTTTCTGGATAGCGATGTCCCCTGGCGTACCTCATATGGGGTATACATATCTCAACATTAGATTCGCTAGAGCTTCTTCAAATCTTAGTGACTTTAACTGCCGTAATAAAGCCCTTACTGCCAAACTTCTTAGGCAGGGCTATCGTTATTTTAAACTTCGTAAGGCGTTTTCGAAATTTTATCGCAGACACAGTGCCTTGATAGAAAAATATAACGTCGGTCTGAAAACACTTCTGCAACAAGGTATATCGGAACCAGAATTTTACGGTGACTTAGTGTACATATTTAGAAAAATCGTGGGAAAATCTAACTTTTCGGAGCAATTTAGAAAACAAATTAACCGTTTAAAAAGAAGTGACTATAACCTGGATATAATGCGGCAGACTGCATGCCTAGTTATCAACCCAATCATGGTTGATGGCTATGATTTACTCTTTAATTGCACGACGGCGATTCGGGCCTCAGACTCAATGACGGCCTCAGTCGGTTGGGGCTTGACGATATGTCTTTGGCTTGGCCCGCCTTGGTTCAACTGTTGGTTTTCATTTACTCTGGCACACAGTAGAATTAGCCATGAGTACTCGTTATTGTTTATCATGGTGATTAATTTGATTTTAATGTTTTCGCTTTGATGCATTGCCTGTGTTGAGAGCCTTTATGCGAACCAATTTTTTATGTATTTCTGTATTAAGAGTAGCACAGGGACCCAGGGTGAAGTTGGCTGGTTGTAAAAGTGCTTTAAACCCCGTGGTGGTTTATTCTGCTGGCCGTTCTAAGGCGGTGATTCTGTTGTTAGTCTTACTCTTTGTTGCCTTATGGTTCATTCTACGAAGCGACTTGTTTAAAGTCTTGCCTTGTTATTTTGTTATTGTGTTTTTCAGTCCTTTAAGCGTTGCGATTACATTGCTTGAGGAAGACAGCGCTAATCTTAGTGCTTTTCGTACGTTTGTTCGATTTGCGCTTGTATGGTTTTGTCTTTTTCCTCTTCCACTTGGTGTCTAGGAAGGGCTGCGACTTGTAATTGTGGCACTCCCTGGACGTTTCTCTTACCTTTTTAGAATGTATTGAGATGTTTTTGACCACTGTAACTACAGCTGGATGCTTATTTATTTCCTTTTCCACTTTTACTACACATCATCCTCGAATCAGACACAACAATTGACTACACAAAACCACTGACATGCAACCAATGCACCCAACCATTGTTCACACTCAACCACTTGTCGCGTTCAACCTTTGTTTACACTCAACCATTGACATGCAACCACTGAAACGCTCAACCATTGACATGCAATCATTGAATACACTCAACCATTGATTACACTCAACCATTACTTGAACTCACTAAATGACTACACACAATCACTGACTACACACAGCCATTGGTTACCCACAACCATTGTTTACACTTAACCACTGGTTACACTCAATCATTGTTTACACTCAACCATTGTTTACAATCAACCGTTGTTTACACTTAACCATTGACATGCAACAATTGAATACACTCAACCATTAACTACACTCACTCATTGACTGCACTCAATCATTGAAAACAAATACACAACCATTGGTTACACACAACCATTGTTTACACTTAACCATTGTTTACACTCAACCATTGTTAACTCTCAACCATTGACATGTATACTGTTTATTTGATTACCATATATATATACTATACTGTTTATTTAGTTACCGTAGTCTAGGCTCTCCAGGTATCAAGTTTTGAGTTTCACTAGCCACACATCAACCTATAGACTGATTATTTGTACGAAATCTTCCTTGATGTGACTATGTATACGTTGAAATCTTCACAAACAATAAAACAACCAGTTTAACTTGAAATCACGAACTTCTCTCTCTCTCAGATTCCACTAGCATTGATGCCAGCTCAGGTCGGACTCACAATTATGTAACGTGACCTTGTACATCCTGATCAAAGTTAAGTTACCTCAGCGAGGCTCTTTTGATCCGTTACAATATAAAGCACAAGCTCTTTTGATATTTTCAATATTGCCTTATTTTCTTCTCAAAAGCATGCATGTACACTAAACCATTCATGATTTTCATATTCCAAAGCTCAGAATTAATATGTTTGTTTTAAATTGTACCAAATATGTTCCCGATTTACAAATCTTCAAATAGAATATAGTGTTTTTGTCTTTCAGTACAATTATTTCAGTTCCTGTTTGTGTTACAGTGTTGAAATCTATTTAGCTGTATTACTAGGGAGCTGAATAACGGCTTGGACTTCATTTTATATTTAAAATAATAGCTGCTCTTTCATAACAGCTCGGTAAAATATTTTAATGTCACTTGTGTAGTACTAATAAGACCGACAGTATATTTGGTATTGCTAAGACAGGTTATTCCAATCATTGGTTTTTCCTAACCCTGGGGCTAGTGCTTATTTCAATCACTGGAATCTCTGACTAAATCGGACAACTACTAAAATCAGGGTGAGTTGACTATTTCAGCAAGTAATGGACCTTTTTATTGTTCTTGGCTTTTCTGTGTTTTTCAGTATATCTAAACCACTATTGCTCAGAATATTTTGAGAATTATTTATATACAAAAAAAATCTGACTGACCCAGGTACTAAAACCTGTAGGCTGCAAAGCGATTGCTCTAAATAGATGCAGTGTAGCCGGTTTTCCGTAGTACCAAGGTATAGTGCAGTAATATGGGCGCCGTTTTACTGTTTAATCCCTATTTATAGACATCCATAATACGATTTTATGAATATCCGTAATTCGAATTATTGATATCCATAAATCAGCGGAATAATGGATATCCATAATTCAATTTATGGATATCCAAACTTCAAATTAGTGGTATCCATTATTCGAACTATGGATATCAATAAGGGATTTTTCTGACCCTTTTGGGAAAAGGTTTGATATTGATCAGTTTGGGAAAGTAGTGGCATATTGTCCCAAATTGGGAATTTTTACCATTTAGTACGGTGCTTATTTTAGCCTATACTGGCTGTTATAACTATTCATTTCTACTTATTTTACACATTTAGAAGTGATTAGAGCTGGTATAATTCATGAAATACATGATTTCGACCATTTAACAATATGAAGACACATCATCTAATTTGGGAATTTCCTTTCTTAGATTGGAAATTTTTCATCACAACTGGGAAAATAACCTGCTTTTTGGCATTGGGAACGGGTTTTTTTTTATGGGACCCGGATATATAAGCAGAAAAATCGCTGTTAATTCATATTGATTTATAGATATCCGATTATGGCTACTTCTAATTTGAATTATGTTTGTTTGTTTGTTCTGATGATGTTTTACGTCCCTGTCAACACATTATATGTCATTTTGGAAACACTGCTTCCGATATGTGGGACTTTACCCGACTATGAGATGAAATGACATCCTAAGCCCTACCATCCATTTAAACTGCTTATGAAAAGTAGGGTTTATATGTAGGACGGTCGTACTCGCGCCACTTTAGCTGGGCAGGTTTAGACCTTCTACCAGTATCAAGTGTTTGGGCCGAGCAAAAAGATCCAGTACAGTTTCTGCCGTTTATTAAAAGCAGTTTTTGGCAAAATAGTTTTCAAATATTAAATTTCCAGCAAAATTTTGACATTCCTTGATTTAATTTTCCAGTGTAAAATCAGAAACAGAAACCCTACTAAAAATCAACTTGATTGCGAAAATTAATGCGTAAATTCAGGCAATTGGGAAAAATTGAAAAATATATATCTTTTTTGCCACTGGTAATAGAGCCCTATTTCGGCCCTAGATTAAGCCAAAAAGGACCACCCCCCCCCCCCCCCCACAAAAAAAAAAAAAAAAAAAAACTAAAAAAAACTCTTGTCTGCGTAAATGCCTGTTTTCTGAGCTCAGCTCAACTCACAGGGAAACCACTTTTCCCAAAATATTATTCCGGGCCCATATTGGAACTGAAAGCAAGTTTTTTGTGCATGTGATTGTTTTGGTTACCATATTACAGGGACAGATAACTGGCCCCACATTTGCCGTAGGAAAACCTCTGATGTGCTTTTTTCTTGTTATTCAGGTAATAGGACGCAGTTACAAAAACCAAAAAAATCTGCTCCAGAAAAAGCAGCAAACTAAGTATTCAAGAGTGAAGAAGCCGATAAAGAAGGTAGTACAACAGCCAAGAGCTGTGAAGCCAGCTGAAAAATCAAGAGTAACGAAACCATCGGAAAAGCCAAGGACGGAGGATGCAGAACAAACAGAGCATCAAGTGGAGAAGAGGCGGCTGATGGAGGTGAAAAGGAAGCAGGCGGAGGAAAGGAGACAGGCCAGAGCCAAACTTTTGTAGCAGCTTGAGGAAAGGTGTGCTCGTAAAAATCGTTCATCATTGGTGGGTATAGAAAACTCCATCGAAAGAGTCGGTCTGGCAGGTGATACCAGACAGTGGTCCCTAGGGACGGATTTTTCTGTACATCGAACATCCATGATAGATTCTTTTTCTTGCACACCTTCCTTTAAGTCCTTACCTTTTCGAGTCTTTGATGCTACTTTAAGTGATTAAAGAAAATACTTAATAGTGTTGGGAATCGGAGAGGAAAACTTCACTTGATTATCGGGAACATGAAACCGACTGATTATCGTTTTACAATCAGATGTCCCAAAACTGACATAATCAAAAAATCATTGCAGCTTATTAACCTAAAATTTCTAGATAACATAAAAGGCAATACCACTTTAATTGCTTAATCGTGTCTTATTAAAATATAGGTTGCTGAAGACATTGCAGATGTTTTCAGTCAATGAAGTTATAAGAAGAGCAGCTACAGGAACTGATAGTGTAGTATTTCTTTGTTCCACATTTTAAAAATAAAATTTTAGATAATCTATTGTGAAAAAAAGTCACAATCGATAACTGCAGTAGTAGGCTCATCCAGCGATTAATCGATATTTTTAATTAATCGGAACTACACTAGTACTTCATGTAGTTGATTTCACTTGACATGACGTCAGCAAAGCAGCACTAGCCATCTTGGCAGCTGACGTCACTTGTCATGACGTCAGCAAAGGAGCGGAACTACATGACGTCAGATACAAACAATACATTAATTTAATTGATGCGTGAGAATTTTCTTTTGTTTTATTAATTAACTATTAGTAATACAGTAATTATTTGGCAAAAGCGGTCCAAATCATATGAGTGACAGACTAGGTCGATACAGAGCAACTCGACCAATACAGACGCCTCGGCCAATACAGACGGAACTCGGTCGATACGACTCGACCTATAACGATGACGTCATCTCCTGCTTCTTTTCCAACTCATACAAACATGGCGGACGTGTTTTAATCGACAGTTAAAAAATAAAGTTTCTTGCAGTTTTTTGATACCTAAAATTATTATTATTATTAAATTCAACAGTGTGCATCACGTTTAAAAAAAAACTCACCATGACCTTTATAATTATACTGCAGACGTAAACAGAGATGATGAAGCGTCCCTGTCAGAATGACGAGTAAAATGCCTAATCCAGAGAGGATAGGATATGATGAAAATTCTTGTCTACGATGTCTTGAGGTATGAATTATTAATTGAGCAACTGACCGAACAACAACAAAATGTACTTATTGATGATTTTTGCGTGGAGAAGTGGTCGAGTCTCCTATCGAGGTTGACAGGGAAAATCAAACATGTTCGACCTCAGACCAGAATGATCAAGAAGAATCAGTTAAAAGTGTAAAGAAAAGGTTTATAAAAGTGTCCGGGTGTTCGTCTTACTCTTTGTTGCTTTGTGGTTTATTCTACGAGTCGATTTGTTGTATGTCTCTCCGTGTGTCATTTTATTCTTGTGTTGTTTTTTTCAGTCCTTTTAGTATTGCGATTACCTCGCTTGGGGAAGAGAGAGCTAATCTTGGTGCTTTTCGTACGTTTGTTCGATTTGTGCTTGTTTGGATTTGTCGGTTTCCTCTTCCTCTTGGGGTCTGGGAGGGGCTGCGGTTTGTGGTTGTAGCACTCCCTGGGCTTTTATCTTACCTTTTTTCAGAAGACTGTGATAACTTTCTTCGTGATAGTATTAATAAACATATTTAAGTATAAGACAAACAGTGACCTCAAAATCTTCAAGGAATGGGCAAAAGAGAATGGAGAGTTGAGACAAATGCAAGATATTCCAGCACAAGAATTAGACCTTACTCGCCAGAATGTACCTAGGTAATTTCTGTATGGCAGTTTATTGTGGTAGGCCGGTAGAGTTGTATATTTGAGCCCGCTCATGAGAAAAGGGTCCTTAGCTTGTTCGACTTACGAGTCTTCGAAAGTTCAAATGTGCATGCGAAGCCACTTGAGCTTACCTGAGCCCTTAGCCAAAGGCACTCAATCTCCTGAACAAAAAGATAGATTTTGTTCAGATTTGGTAAATACTATAAGTTGATCATCTTAAGAACTGATTATAATTTGGTGTCCTTGACCCAATTTTCAAGGTCAGCATCGGACTTAAACTCTTAAAAATAACTTGTCTGCACTCAGTCTCCTGAACCAATAAATGGATTTATTTCAAACTTGGCACATAAACATAAGTCAGATGTTCTAATGAACTGATTAGATTTTGGCGACCCTGATCCAATATTCAAGGTCATTATGGAGCTTACAGTGTGTGTGTGGGGGGGGGGGGGGTAGGGGGGAGGGTAGGGGGGGACAAGTCGGTTTTCTCTGAGAACAATACTTGTTCACAATGGCAAAGCCGGAGTGAATTAATATTCGCATCGGTCCGACAATACCTGTCTTAACCAAGTGTTGCTTTGATAATTGAGCCATCCGGTGCTTCACACAAGTCCTTCTGTTGCTACAGAGCAGGTTTCGGCTCAAAGCAACCAAAGGGTTGGCGATTTGTTGTATGTCTTTCCGTGTGTCATTTTGTTCTTGTGTTTTTCAGTCCTTTTAGTATTGCGATTACCTTGCTTGGGGAAGACAGAGCTAATCTTAGTGCTTTTCGTACGTTTGTTCGGTTTGTGCTTGTCGATTTCCTCTTCCTCTTGGGGTCTGGGAAGGGCTGCGGTTTGTGATTGTGGCACTCCCCGGACTTTTCTTTTACCTTTTTTGGGAAGAGATGTCGAAAATTAATTTTCAAGATGGCGGTCATCTTGGATTTTCGATGCGCTCAGTTTTTAGCTATTTTGTGTCTACTAAGCGCCCTTATGCTCATCATCCAGTTTGATTATACAGACGATGTCCAAAATATAAATATTTAACATTCTTCCCATTTAAATGTATAGGGCCTATACAAATGCATTAAGGGGGGGGGGGGGGGGGGTGCAAATGTGTTGCCGTAAAAAGGTCAATCGTCAACATAGGACAATCATTTTAGCAATTTTGGTAGACCTCTTGTCCCCGAGGATTTGAGCAAACGTTAGGCCCCAGAACTTATTTGGCTCTGGAGAAGATTTTTAAATGTTTATACCATATATGAGCATGGCGGCCATCTTGGTCAATGGACTACAACCATTTTAGCAATCTTTCGTTTCGCTGCCCAAAAGGAGGCTCCACATGAAATTTGAGCAACAGTGGACCGGTGGCTTCAGAGGAGAAGTCGTTTGTAATTGTCAACTTTCAAACACAAATGTATGAGGCCCATACAAATGCACAGGGAAGCAGACTTGACCTCGCCGTAAAAGGGTCAAGCGTCAATGTACGACTATCATTTAGAAACTTTTGTAGATCTTCGTTCCCGATGATTTGAGCAAAGATTCAGCCCAAGACATTCTTGGTTCTGGAGGAGTTTTTAAAGTTGTTTTTTTTACGGGCATAGCGATCATCTTGGACCGTGACCATTTTAGCACTCTTTCGTTCCCCCAACCAATGGAGGCTCCATATCAAAGTTGAGCAAAACCGGCTCAGCGGCTTCAGCAGAGAGGTGGTTTGAAAATGTTAACGGACGCACAGACGGACGACGGACAAAAAGTGATCGTGAGCTAAACATGTACGTGATGAGAATGGCAATAAGAAAGAATCTAGAAGTGAAAGACAAAGTGATAAACCGAGTTACAGTAGAAAGCTTCATAAAGTGACTGAAATGACTGAAGAAACGGGTGTAAATGAGAAAGGGAAAAATGGAGAAAGGCTATAGGGAAAGAAAACGAAGTTTTCAGTAAGAAACTAGTTGATAAAGAAAGATACTTGTGATAATGACAGAAATGTCAGATGATCTGAAAAAGAGAAAGAATTAGTGGAAAACAGACCTACTTATAACAATATGTTAAATAGAAAAGGAAAAGAAAGTGTCAGTGATAAACAAAGTAACAAGTATTGTAATAAAGAGAAGGAGAAAGAAATATGTAAAGACAAAAATAATAGTGAGAGGTCAAGACATGAATAATAACAGAAGTAATAAGAAGAGTTAAGAAAACAAGCAAAGTTAGCAAACTAAAGATGACAATAATGAGAATAAAAATTTGAAGAATAGAATGGAAAGTAAAAATTGAGTTGTAAAAACTGAAAATAAACAAAGTCAAAAAGAGAATGACGAAAGTCTAATAGAAAGGTGCTTGTTATTAGACAATATCATGGCAGATATAAATAACACATACTCCAACTGCCAACAATTATCACCATTAAATAAGTCTCAGCATATTGATGAGGAAACAATGACTGCAGTGGAAAATATCACGCAGGGACCATTAAACATGGCAATCGAAAAAGTAATGGATGAGTTCTGCGGTCTGTCTGTTAGGTTGATGCAACAGGCAGTAATTAGTGAGAGGTAATAGTGCTATCTTTTAAGTGGCAGAAGAAATAGTTGCGGCAAGAAGTGAGGTGGAAGAAATAGTAGGTCGAGAAATAACAAAAGAAATGATGGAAATAGTAAGGAAAACTGTGTTGGACTGTAGTTTAGACGAAGCAACAAAAAAAAAAAAAAAAAAAAAAAACAAAGTCAGAAACGACACAAAAATAAGAATCACAAAATAAGAGAAGTGTATGAACAATTAGATGTAAGTTAGCAAATAAATAAATAAGGAAGAGAAGCAGGAGTACCTTTGTACCATTGTTTAGCTCCCAGGGTATATTTTACGACTGTAAAGTACTCCATCGTTGTATCAGTAATGGTAAATACGTACTTGCATATTAACTGACCGTATAATCATACAAAAATTTGGTTGAAATATGGCATTCATTTTTCATTTCTTTTTACTTACCATGACTATTTCATGTATTCATTTTTGTTTATCAAAGCAATATGAATTGAAAATTTACACTCTTTTTTATGAGAATAAGACCAGTAACTCAAAATTGAGTGCATTTGAAATTTCTGACATATAGATTTAACAATGATAGTATACCTGTATTTTCACAAACTACTTTTGCAATGTTCTTTGTACATGTGACTCATGTCTGGTTGTCATGAAAATATGTAATGTGATCAATTTTTATTATTGAAAATGTTAAATACCATAAGAAGTTAAAATTTTTACATTTGTTACTTTTATGATGGTACACTTAGACCTCTTCTTTTTAAGACTGTCCATTATAACACGGTTTTGGATATAAGGTGGTTTTAAGGATGCATCCCAAAATATATAGATTATATAGAAGAAAATGTAACACAAATGGTCATTTTTTCTTTATGGTATATATAAATTTTTGTTAGGAAATAATGTCGTTGCTTGGATGACGCAGTTTCTGCTTTGGAACCCGACGAAAAAGAGCCTGTAGTGTAATGGATGAAACGAGTGACAATGTTTCATATTATACAATGCATTATTTAGTTAAAGATTGTATTACTGCTACTAGAATACTGATATTTGATGATGAAAAGAATAACAGTGATTCATATTACTGAAGACGCTATGAGGCACCACTGCCTTAAACCATTTGGTTATAGGTGAACTCGTACTAATTGTCAGTGTAGTTCACTTGCAATCAAGAATGTGAACCTTGTATATAGTTTTACCGTTATCTCTGCATTCTTGAGAAGATCATTTATAAAGTAGTAGAATGAAATTAAGCATTTATTTCAACACTTTGCAAACTTATATCTAAAAAAAAAAGGTAAGAGAAAAGTCCAGGGAATGCCACAATCACAAACCGCAGCCCTTCCCAGATACCAAGAGGAAGAGGAAACAGACAAATCCAAACAAGCACAAATCTAACAATCGTACGAAAAGCACTAAGATTATCTCTCTTCTTCCCAAGCGAGGTAATCGCAATGCTAAAAGGACTTAAAAACACAAGAACAAAATGACACAAGAAAGACATAAAACTATTCGCCTTGTAGAATAAACCACAAAGCAACAAATAGTAAGACTAACACCGGGGCCACCGCCTTAGACCGACGGTCAGTAGAGTAAACCACCGAGGGGTTTAAAGCACTTTTACTGCTAGCCAACTTCAGTCTGGGTCCCGATGCTACCCTTAATACAGAAATACATAAAAACGATTAAAACTTTAAGGCTTCTAAATTGTCTGCATATGATTTGTCTACACTGTATACTACATTACCTCATCATCTTATAAAAGATAAACTTATTGATTTAATTAACCGAACGCTTATTCGGGAGAATACCCAATATTTAGCTTGCAACGAAGAATGCGCTTTTTTCACTTCTGATGTATACAATAATCACAATTTAGGGTCTTGTCAAAAAGTCTGTGATGCCCTTGTTTATCTTTTGGATAATATTTATATTAGATTCGGAACTAAACTTTATAGGCAAACTATTGGTATTCCGATTGGAACTAATTGTGCTCCTCTTGTTGCAGATTTTGTTATGAGAGAGATTTCATGAAATCTCTCTCACAAGAAAATCAGGCTGACATTATTGAGGCTTTCAGTTCAACTTAAAGATACCTTGATAATTTATTAAATATTGACAAAATTAACATTGACCAAATGGTTGACCGCATATACCCTACAGAAGTCCAATTAAATAGAGCCAATTCTTCCGATACCCAGGCGCCTTTTTGGATTTGAATCTCTGTATAGCTAATGGTACAGTTTCCACCAAAATTTATGATAAACGGGACGATTTTGATTTTGATATAGTCAATTTCCCTTTTCTGGATGGTGATGTCCCCGCCCCGGCGTACCTCATACGGGGTATACATATCTCAACTTATTAGATTTACTAGAGCGTCTTCTAATCTTAGTGACTTTAACTACCGTAATAAAGCCCTTACTTCCAAACTTCTTAGGCAGGGCTATTGTAATTTTTAACTCCGTAAGGCGTTTTCAAAACTTTATAGCAAATACAGTTACTTGGTAGAAAAATATAGCGTTAGTTTGAACATGGTATATCGGAACCAGAATTTTACGGTGACTTAGTGTACAGATTTATAAAACACCCTGGGTCCCGATGCTATTCTTTATACAGAAATACATAAAAATTCGGTTCGCATAAAGGCTCCCAACTCAGTCAATGCATCAAAGCGAAAACATAAAAATCAAATTAATCACTATAATAAACAAAGACGAGTACTCATGGCTAATTCTACTGTACGCTAGAGTAAATGAAAACCAATAGTTGAACCACGGCGGGCCAAGCCAAAGACATATCGTCAAGCCCCAACCCACTGGTTAAAGTTTTACGAAGAGGCCGTCATTGAGTCTGAGGCCCGAACCGCCGTCGTGTAATTAAAGAGTGAAGCATAGCCATCAACAATGATTGGGTTGACAACTAGGCATGCAGTCTCCGCATAATATCCAGGCTATAGCCAATTCTTTTATAACGGTTAATAAGTTTTCTGAATTGCTCCGAAAAGTTAGATTTACCTACATTTTTTTTTTTAAATCTGTACACTAAGTCACCGTAAAATTCGGGTTCCAATATACCTTGTTGCAGAAGTGTTTTCAGACTGACGCTAAATTTTTCTAACAAGGCACTGTGTCTGCGATAAAATTTCGAAAACGCCTTACGAAGTTTAAAATAACGATAGCCCTGCCTAAGAAGTTTGGCAGTAAGGGCTTTATTACGGTAGTTAAAGTCATAAAGATTTGAAGAAGCTCTGGCGAATCTTATAAGTTGAGATATGTATACCCCATATGAGGTACGCCGGGGGACATCGCCTTCCAGAAAAGGGAAATTGACTATATCAAAATAAAAATCGTCCCGTTTATCATAAATTTTGGTGGAAACTGTACCATTAGATATACATAGATTCAAATCCAAAAAAGGTGCCTCGGTATCGGAAGAATTTGCTCTATTTAATGGAGTTCTGTAGGGTCTATCCGGTCCACCATTTGGTCAAAGTAAATATTGTCAATATTTGATAAATCGTCAAGGTATCTTGAAGTTGAACTGAAAGCCTCAATAACGTCAGCCTGATTTTCACGTGAGAGAGACTTCATGAAATCTCACTCATAACAAAATAGAAACAAATCTTCAACAAGAGGAACACGGCTGAAATCGGAGGGGAATATAGCATTCCAGTAGTTATAGCGGGAAAACAAGTAACAATTAAAGCAGATGTGGTTAATTCCGCTATTACTTTCTAGGACGACAACAATGAAAAACGCTGGGGTAAAAATGGACCTAAAGCATGACAGAGCAGAAATATAATAGTTGGACAGGATGTCGCCCTCAATTTAACATCGTCTGGATACTATTGCATACCCATTGACAAAACGAAGAAAATTCCAGCTGAGACTGTATGTGCAGTAAAGCTGGACGACATTAGCGAGAATGAAAGATACAAGATATTGCTGAAGCTGCACAGACAATTTGCACATCCATCTAAAAGAAAGCTCGTAGCTTTGTTAAAAGATGCTGGTGTATGGCAAGCTGATTACCTGGAGGTCTTGACAAGACTTGAAGAGAGCTGTGAACTGTGCAAAAGTTACTCTAAAACTCACCCACGTCCAGTTGTAGGTTTGGCAATGGCACATGAATTTAATGAAAAGATCGCAATGGATTTGAAACAGTGGAAGGGGCGCTGGATTTTGCACATGATTGATATGTGGTCTAGATATACAGTATCGGTCTTCATTGATATAAAATGACCATCTGATATTAAAGACGGGATAATGTCACATTGGATTGGCAAATTTGGGATAATGAGGGCCGTTTTGACTGACAATGGTGAAGAATTTAATTCCGATGAGATGAGAGGTTGAATCGATCTTGAACATTCAGGTTTGTACAATAGCTGGGGAAAGTCCTTTTCAAAACGGTCTGTGTGAAAGAGTTCATGCAGTCTGACACATTTTACTTACAAAGTTGGAAGATGAACAATATGGAGCAAAAAGTGAGACACTCTAATGTTGGGCAAATATGTCTAGAAATCGTCTTCAAATGTGGAATGGGTTTAGTAGTCACCAGCTAGTGTTTGGCGCAAATCCTAATCTGTCTGGAAAAATGACTGATAAATTGCCTGCTCTTGATGGTACGACGACAAGTGAGACATTCGCAAAACATCTAAACACACTGCATGCCTCAAGAAAAGCATTCATAGATACAGAGGCAAATGAACGGATCAGACGGGCACTAAGGACCAAAGTCAGGACAGCAGAAGAAAGATATTTGAATGGAGACTTCGTATTCTACAAGTGTGAAGGTAGAGAAAAATGGCTAGGACCAGGAAATGTTTTTCTAAGACGGAAAAGTTGTATTTGTAAGGCATGGAAGTGTGTTTGTAAGGGTGTCACCTAACAGACTGTGTAAAATCAGGGTGAAGTTGCTAGCTGTAAAAAAGCTTTAACCCCACCCCCACCCCCGGTGGTTTACGAGGCGATTTGTTTTATGTTTTACCTTGTGTTATTTAGTTCTTGTGTTTTTAGTCCTTTTAGTATTGCAATTACCTCGCTTGGAGAAGAGAGCTAAACTTAGTGCTTTTCGTATGTTTGTTCGATTTGCGCTTGTTTGGTTTTCTCTGTTTCCTCTTCCTCCAGGTGTCTGGGAAGGGCTGCGGTTTGTGATTGTGGCACTGACTGGACTTTTCTCTTACCTTTTTATGTAAAAATGTCATATCATAGTTTATTGAAAGCTTTCTCTGAATGTTCAGATAGTACCCTTTTTGACTTAAGTGAGAAAATTTTTAAACTTTAAGTATGTAAAGCTTTAAAAGAGTATTGTTCCTAAATTCTTTTGATTGTACACATGTGTTTTTCTGTCAGTGATACATAGGTTTGGAGAGAATGTATGCATTTTCATTTTTATCCCCGCGCTTTTGGAAGAAAAAGCGGGGATATTGTGATACCCCCATCCGTCCATATGTCCGTCTGTAATTTCACACCATTGCTCCTAGACCATTTAAGCTAGAATCTCGAAACTTTCACAGGCGATAGCCCTATGGATTAGGACTGGAGGAACACATTCGGAATTTTTATGTAACCCTTGAGGGCAGGGCCAGAGGGTGCGGCCCCAAAAGGTCCAAAATTCATTTTGTACAAACATAGTCATGTTGCATATCAAATCAAAGGTAATGAAGAGAAGAATACAGTGGTGAAAACACTTTGACCCCGGGGACATGTCTGGGGTTTACCAGGGGTCAAAAAGTAGGATTTTGGGTCCTTTTTATCCCCGCACTTTTCGAAGAAAAAGCGGGGGATATGGTTGTACCCTCCCTCCGTCCGTCCGGTCGTTTGTAATGTCACTCTATTGCGCCTAGACCACTTAAGCTAGATTCTCGAAACTTTCACAGATGATAGCCCTATGAATGAGGACTAAAGAAACATATTCGTAGTTTTGATGTGACTTCTGGGGGCAGGGACAGGGGAGGGGTATGTGGCCGCGGTCCAACATTCATTTCGTACAAACATAGTCCTGTTGCATATCAAATCGAAAGGTTTGAAGAGTAGAATACAGTTGTGTTGATATCATAGTTAAGAACAATTATTTACACATAATTTGCAACAATTTTCAGGAAATTCTATCAAAGAGCAAGGAAATGGCATTTACGGAAACGAATAAGGGGCCTAAATCAACATTTGCGTGTGAGTAGCTTCCATTTAAAAGTGCATTTTGGACAAAGAAACTTACATTTATGCATTTGTATTGCATTCAGTGGACAGAAGGATAAAAATGCTGTAAGGAAATGTTTCAACTTTAAATGCATAACACTGTCAAATTTCTATACAAAGGACATGACATTTTTTACATTTTCGTTCTTCTTCTGACGGAATGCACTGAATTTCTATGGGACATTAATTGACATTGTTGTGCTAAAGAAATGGTTTTTGGAGACCTATTTGTGACCTAAAGAAATTCAAATTCAGCTTGACGTCATTTGATGGTAATTTTGGTGGTTTTACTTACAGACATTTGTGCAAGACATTTATAAAAAGTAAAGTGACATTTGTTTTATACAAAGCCAGTTATGACTGGAAATGCTGTTTTTAATTAAGGGCTCATAACTCCATAATTTATGACTGCGAAAGAATTACCTTTGTGACTTTAAAAGACAGACGTGTGACAAAAATGGCCATGAAAACATTTAAACGAAAAAAGTACAACACAAGCCGGTACTCAAAACTGTACACTTTTTATTGCCTTTGAGTATATTTCCCGCGAGTTTTGACCGTAGACTCTCAGTACATAAAGGGGCGAATCGTCCTTACACACGCTACCCGTATCAATAGTCACTAGCAGTTGTGAGTCAATAATTCATATAGCAAAGACAGTTGTTAAACCAATCAAAAGAGAATGAGAGGGGTGGCAGAGGCGGGCAATCTAATTAAATGTTTGGTAAGTATATTCTATTAAACATGTTTTACTCATAAAAATGAATGTTTAATACGAATATAATTTCCCAAATATTTAATGCAGAATCACTGTTGGACGGCAGGTCATTCGATGCCCCTTACCGAGATAATACAGCAGTACTTAGGGATAGATCCTGGCGAAGTTTAGGGTACAAATGAGGAATTTAGGTAGATATAAATATCTTCCCCTAAATTTCCTCCATTTCGTTCCCTGATACCATGACAGTATATCCAATGATCTAAATGATCTGAGCCAGGCACTGGATAACACACACATCAGATTAGCTTTTGTGACTGGCAAGACCAACCGCTTCCCCCTCCTCATCTCATCCCCTCCCCCCTCCAACCCCCCGCCCAACAAACACATAAAGCAAAGTGGGCAACCACTGAAGGAGATTAGTGCTAGAATCAACAACATGAAAAAATAAAGATGCCCAATAAAAGAAAACGGTCAATATACCATACTAGTAATGGAGACAAAGAACCAGTGAGTATTTGAGAATATATTAACGAACACAGAAGTTTCGACAGGCTGCTGGGTCTTCGATGTTCGCATATGGCACTGGGTACATTTTCTTGCACAATGCATCTCAAATATAATAGCGTTTCCCACCTGTAGCTATGATGGAAATACGTAAATGCCTAGGCCCAGTTGTTCAAAACTAACAACATCGTTAGTTAACGATTCGTTAAAATTTACATTGAGTGATACGCAAATATGATGAAATTTTTTGCTGAAAAAATGTGAGTAGCTTTTGCAGTGCAAAAGCTACTCACATTTTTTCAGCAAAAAATATCAGAATATTGTACATTAAATCTGCTAAAACAGTTAACGAAATGACCCTTAACGAGCTCATTAAGCTGACGACGCTTTGAAAAACTGGGCCCTGAAGCTTTCAGGTATAGTTGATGTACAGTGGCTCTTGGGTTTGATTGCCTTAATCTCATCTAGAATATCTCGGAAAATATAGAAGAATAATTGTCACTATACAAATTCTCAGAACTAATGATGAATGGTTTTAACTTCGTATCTTCAATCTTCATCAGGCCTTTCAGGACCCGATAAAACTTATACTGAATAGCATGCCTTGTCCCTCATGCTATCAAATGCATATCCGCAATGGTATTATGCCAAACTTATTCAGCCATTTGTGATTTTTCCGTTTATTTTCTATTCGCATGTGTTGCGATTTTCCTAAAATAATAACTGACAATACAGAAAATACGAAGCTAAAATCACAATCATTCAGGAACTTGATGAAATCAGTACTATAAAAAGTTTGCATTTGTTCCTTAGTTTATTCATTCATATTTATGATTTATGTCCTGCCAATATGTATTCAGCAAGTTACGGTTGTAATAACCAAGATTTGAAAACGCAGAAGTTCAACAGACGAACATAAATGATTTTTTCTTATTTTTACAGAAAATTAAGCTTTATATTTCATTCTAATTTTCTCCGTGGAAGGTAATCTGAATGAAATATACGGAAAAAACAAAAAACAAAAAAAAAAAAAACAGTTCTTTTTCTGTAAACAGTAAACTAATATTAAAAAAAGAAAAAAAAAAAAAAAAAAAAAAAAAAAAAAAAAACATATAAAAACATATGTTGTTATTTATAGACAACAGGTCAAGTATTTTCAACTTAAAATAATTTGCTTGCGTAAGTTAGACTCCACCCTTTTCCAGTCAGAGGGCTAATAATAAGAATATAGTTTGCTAAATCATTTCTGAGGTTTGAAACATTTCTAAAAAATCAAAAGGCAGCACTTATTAAGAACTGCTGATAATCCCACGTTTGATAAATTGAGAGACGTTGGGCTCGGACGTTTGGGGAAAGAAATAAATATGGAGATACCAGGACAGTACGAACTTTGGGGAATCAAGTCTGAGAAGTGATATCTTCAGATAGTGTTTGGTTCGTCGCCTTAGTACTTAGAACTACTGTCGCTCGCAACAGATATACCTAGTTCGCATAATGGATTCTACAAAAATGTCCCTTGAGATCAATGACAGCATGCAGAAAAAAGCATAGATTGTGGGTACTCGTTAAAACCGCTTGGCCGAGGCGGTTCTAATACGTACCTACAATCTTTGTTTTGAGATTCATTTTTGGTGGTAAAATTCTTAATACTGAATAGGCGTGTTTTCATAATGCGATTAAAAAAATAAAAAAGATAAAAAATAAAAAATAAATGAATACACAAATGAAAATTTAAAAAAAATGTCATTAATCATTTTGTTACACAAAACCTACTAGAAACATGTATTACCATGGCAGTTAAACTACTGGAGATATAAGAATAAACAAGATTTGTTGAAGATAGGCATCTTCTTGTAGTGTTTTGATCGTGGTGCCGTTGCTTTAAGTGCGTTCTTCTTTCCATTTGGTGTCTTGGACAGAGTGTCAGGTAATTGTATCGATTCATGATCATTGCCTTCCTTTCTATGTTATATGTTATAGGTGTTTAAAATCACAAACTTGGAAGAGAGCTGTCAACATTATTTCAGTGAAATATATTTAGTGCTTTCGGATGCAAAAAAGAAGCACGGACAAAAATAAAACATATAGTTCATTGAAAATCACCTAAGGAACATTTGTGCTAAGAGTGGTTTAAATTACTTCATTGATTTTAGAGAAAATATGTTACTTAAACGTTTTGGCTATTACAATTCTTCAAGACATTTCAGTTGTCATGGCAACAAATCAAACGATGTGACCGGCAAATAAACAAACTATGGACGATAACGGTTAACATGGCGGTCACCTCGCTGTTTATGTTCTCTCGTAAAAATTTGTGAATAAAATGGGATTCCGTTGCTTTTTCTGGAGGGGACTAGATATGTAGAGAATAGATATCTTTAAAATGTAACTTGTGTAAAAATATGTGATAAAAAATTGGGAAAATTTGGAATATTTGGGAGCAAAAGCCTTTCCAAGTATGTAAACATTCGATTTTTGTTACGCAATATAACTGATATTACTGATAAAGTGAAGGTATATTTAACTTAAACATTATTAACGTATAAAATTCCGATGAAGTAGCCGAAGGCAACTCCTCGCCGAAAATTTCTTCAGTACAGTGGATGCCTAAAAGTGATGAGTGCTGAATCTTCTCTAGCTACACCTGTTTCACAAGGAAGAAAGCGAGAGTTAACATCCCCGGAGTTTGACATGGATCCTAAGAAAAACAAGCAAATTCCATGGGGAATTTATGTCCCCCGCCTAATTTTTATTTGAGGTGTTAAAAATGGTAAAGTTAACCAGAGGACCACTGGTCCTGTATCAAATACCTAAGTATTGAAGCAGGAAACCAGTGATAAAAAATAATTTCAAGATTCTGAAAAAAACCACATGCATATCTTCAGACCATCCTTAAAGCACCTGTAAAGTTTCAAAGGATCGGCTTAAAACTGTGGTAGGAGTTATGGGGTCAAGGTACCTACTCCCTATACGCTTCTGTAGTATTAGAACTCAAAAAATGTCTAAGTTAAAAATGCAGAAAAAGTGGTAAAAAATTATTTCAGGATTCTGAAAAAACCACATGCATATCTTCAGGCCATCCTCAAAGCCCTTGTAAAGTTTCAAAAGGATCGGACAAAAACTGTGGGAGGAGTTAAGGGGACAAGGTGCCTGCACCCTATATACTTCTGCAATATTAGAACTCAAAAAATATCTAAGTTAAAAATGCAGAAAAAGTAATAAAAAAATATTTCAGGATTCTGAAAAATCCACCTGCATATTTTCAGGCCATCCTAAAAGCCCACGTAAAGTTTCAAAAGGATCGGCCAAAAACTGTGGGAGGAGTTAAGGGGACAAGGTACCTACTCCCTATAGACTTCTGTAAAATTAGAACTCAAAAAATGTCTAAGTTCAAAACGTGTAAAAAGTAATAAAAAATAATTTCAGGATTCTGAATAAACCACATGCATATCTTCAGACCATCCTTAAAGCACCTGTACAGTTTCAAAAGGATCGGCCAAAAACTGTGGGAGGAGTTAAGGGGACAAGGTACCTGCTCCCTATATACTCCTGTAGTATTAGAACTCAAAAAATGTCTAAGTTAAAAATGCGGAAAAAGTAATAAAAAATTATTTCAGGATTCTGAAAAAACCACATGCATATCTTCAGGCCATCCTGAAAGCCCATGTAAATGTTCAAAAGGATCGGCCAAAAACTGTGGGAGGAGTTAAGGGGACAAGGTACCTACTCCCTATACACTTCTGTAGTATAAGAAATCGAAAAATGACTAAGTTAAAAATGCGGAAAAAGTAATAAAAAATTATTTCAGGATTCTGAAAAAACCACATGCATATCTTCAGGCCATCCTTAAAACACCTGTAAAGTTTCAAAAGAATCGGCCAAAAACTGTGGGAGGAGTTAAGGGGACAAGGTACCTACTCCCTATAGACTTCTGTAGTATTAGAACTCAAAAAAAGTCTAAGTTAAAAATGCGGAAAAAGTAATAAAAAATTATTTCAGGATTCTGAAAAAACCACATGCATATCTTCAGGCCATCCTAAAAGCCCATGTAAAGTTTCAAAAGGATCGGCCAAAAACTGTGGGAGGAGTTAAGGGGACAAGGTACCTACTCCCTATACACTTCTGTAGTATTAGAACTCAAAAAATGTCTAAGTTAAAAATGCGGAAAAAGTGATAAAAAATTATTTCAGGATTCTGAAAAAACCACATGCATATCTTCAGGCCATCCTAAAAGCCCATGTAAAGTTTCAAAACGATCGGCCAAAAACTGTGGGAGGAGTTAAGGGGACAAGGTATCTACTCCCTATAGACTTCTGTAATATTAGAACTCAAAAAATGTCTAAGTTAAAAATGCAGAAAAAGTAATAAAAAATTATTTCAGGATTCTGAAAAAACCACATGCATATCTTCATACCATCCTTAAAACACCTGTAAAGTTTCAAAAGGATTGGACAGAAACTGTGGGAGGAGTTAAGGGGACAAAGTACCCACTAAAAACTCGGAACCACGCACCACGCACCACGCGCCACGCGCCACGCACCACGCCCCACGGAAAACCAAAAACAGTGTCCCTCCACTTTTCTTCGAAAAGGCGGGGGACAATAAACCTTTACCTGTTAGCCAAGTATCAGCGATGGCCACGGGTACCAGTTCCTCAGACCCAGCATAACATCACACATTGTCATTCCGGAGTCTGAACTTCTTAAACTCTCAGCAGTCTTGAAAGACACGTTCCAAGGAGAGATCGTTGGGCTAGTCAATGGTATTGTTGAAGGAGTACTTGACGGGCTACGTGAGCAGATATCTAAAGTTGAGAAAGCCAACACAGAGCTGGTAAAGGAAAATCAGTTTCTTCGTACCAAAATTGAAACTCTGGAGCAGAAGGTCGATCAGGCGGAGCAATATAGCCGCCGAAATTGTCTACGAATATCTAGGTTCAACGAGGAGCCCCTCGAAAACACTGACAACATCGTCATGCAGCTGGCAGCCGATATCGACTCTGATGTTCAACTGTCTGAAATCGACCGAAGTCACAGAGTCGGTAACCCCACCAAACCACGCTTGAAGCCCAGACACATAATTATTAAATTTGCCACATATCGCAGCCGTCAGAAATTCTACAGACAACGAACACTCCTGAAGGAAAGAGGTCATCAAGGAGTGGTTGTAAATGAAGACCTTACCAGTCAGAAGTTCGAGGCTAGAAATCTCGCGAAAGTTAATTTAGTTCAAGGTGACTGGTCGTCAGATGGAAACATTCTTGTGAAAGATAATGAAGCCGTAGTTCACCGTTTTAACACAATCAGTGACTTGTTCCATTTCGGTTACCTAGTGATGGGCCCGGGACAGCCTAAGCTGTCTCGATAATGATGATGAGTTCCGGTTTAACGACGCATAACCCATGAGGGTCATTTGCGTCAAAATGGTGAACTAACATGGTTCTGTAATGAAACGATTATAATGATAAGTCATAAATGCATAAAATGTAAAACTAGAACGAATTTAAAAATTAAAGCAGTTATACTTTGTTAAAAAAGATTGATGTGTTTTAAAAACGTAAATATGTTATCAGTTTGTACATTTTCAAATAAGTATCTCAGGTCATTTGTTTGGAAGAATTGACGTCGTATATGAGAGAATTCAATGCAATCGATCAGAAAGTGTTTTACCGTAAAAGGTTCATTACAGCTGATACAAAATGGCTGATCTTCTCGTTTAAGTAGATAAGAATGTGTGATTCTAGTATGACCTATACGTAGACCAGTAAGAACCACTTCTTCTCGCCTGAATGACCGATAAATGTTATTTTTACCAAGAACCGGTTTTATTTCATGTAGTTTATTGAATGTCGCTCTGTCCCATGACAGCTGCCATTTGGATAAGATGTACCTGTTGATAAAAGGTTTAAAATCTGTACATGTAAGTTTAAAATTCGAAATTTCTAGATCGAGTGAGGCCTTTGCTTTTACGTCGGCAGCCTCGTTACCTTTTATGCCAACATGGCTGGGGAGCCAACAGAACAAAATTTCCTTAGTTTTCGATAGCTCGTGATGTTTTTCTATCACATTCTGGATTTTGGGATTTTTTGAAGATGTGTGATTTAGAGATTTCAAAACAGAAAGGGAGTCCGAGAAAATAACGAATTTGTTCTCTAAAGAGTTATTCATAACGTAATCCAAAGCCATATCAATAGCCTTGGATTCAGCAGTGAAAATAGATGAGCCGTCAGGAAGACGGATCTTTTCATGGTGGCTGCCCGATATATACGCACAGCCAACCTTATCTTCAACTTTTGAGCCATCAGTGTAGATGTGTTGATAATCTGAAAGTCGCGACTGTAATTCTTGGAAGTTTTGTTTCATGAGATGTGAATCAGAAAGTGACTTTTTGCTGTTGTGTAAATCGAAAAGAATATTTGGTTTAGTAATGCACCAGGATGGAATATCAGAAAAAGAGTGTTTTTGAATGTTTTTAATGTTAATATTAGTAGATTCTAAAAGTGGTGCTATACGAAGGCCGAAGTATTAATAGCGTTAGGTTTTCTTTCATAATATTCCTGAAATTCTGGTGGAAATGTGACTTCAAAAGCAGGATTAGAAGGGTTAGCAGCAAGTCTGATGGCATACTGAAGGGACAATTTTTCTCTGCGTAGCCATAACGATGGCTCATCTGCTTCCACGTTAAGACTCGATACACAACTGGTATTTGAGATCCATATATGTAGAGCGCTGGATCGTTGTTTATTTTCCGTTGTTGACAGAAATGAACGCACCGAGTTTTCGATTTGGAAAATTTAAAGCCATTTCTAGTTGCCCAGTCTTCAATTCTATTTAGACATTGCTGTAGATGTCTTTCTATTGTGCGCGTATTTTTCGAGCGAAAACAAATACAGAAATCATCAACGTACAAAGCACCATCTGTTTTGTAATCCAGACAGTTTATAATATTTAATTTCACGTTGAATAACGTGGTTGAAAGTATTGCTCCTTGAGGAACCCCCTGTTCTTGATCATAGATATCAGACACGGTCGATCCTACACGCACTTGTATTGTACGATCTTCAAGAAAACTTTTAATAAAGTTTGGTAGTCTTCCTTTCATACCAAAGCTATGTAGATCTTTTAAAATTCTATATCGCCAAGTGGTATCATAGGCTTTTTTCCAAATCAAAAAATACAGCGACTACATGTTCTTGTTTGATAAAAGCATCACGGATAAAAGTTTCTAGTCCAACTAAATTATCATTGGTACTACGTTCAGCTCGGAATCCCGACTGAAGTTTTGTTGTAAGATTGTTAGATTCTAAATACCTAACAAGTCGTTTGTTTATCATTCTCTCTAGTGTTTTGCAAAGGCAACTTGTTTGCGCTATTGGTCTGTAGTTTGTTGGTTCTGCATGATCTTTCCCTGGTTTGGGAATAGGTATAATTGTGGCCAAACGCCAGCTTTCTGGAAAAACTCCTGTTGTCCATATACCGTTGAAAATATGTAAAAGTGTGTCAAGGGCGGTTTCGGGAAGGTGTTTAAGCATCTGGTAATGGATGTCATCAGGGCCTGTAGCTGTATCTTTTGATACTGCGATAGCATCTTTAAGTTCTGTAATGTTAAACAGGCTGTTATATTCTTCAGTATTTGAAGAGGTGAAATTAAGTTTGATTTTTTCTTCTTGTTTTTTGATGTTTTGAAACTTCTCTGAATAATTCCGAGATGAAGAATTATCCAAAAAAGTTTCGCCAAGTGTGTTTGCTATGTGGCCTTTGTTCCACGTTTTGTATTTAAGTGGGTGAAACTGGGTGATTTTGCTTTACCAGATATTTTTCGTATCATGTCCCAAACCTTTTTAATTGGAGTTTTATAATTTAAATTCGAAACGTAAGATTTCCATGATTTGCGTTTGGAGGCCTTTATTGTTCGACGAGCCTTTGCTCTGAAATTCTTTACTTTATTCAGGTTCTCCTTTGTTGGATATCTGCAGAACTTTGATAATGCTTGCTTGCGCTGTTTTATGGCATCTTTGCATTCATCATTGTACCATGGCTTGCTTTTCTTTGGATTTGTCGAGGTTTTCGGTATACTTTTGTTAGAGATATCGAGAAGAGAAGAAGTAAAATCATCTAGAGAATCCAAGGAATTGTTAAACTTATCTATTTTGAGACTTTCTTCACATAATGAGTGATACCATTCCCGATTTGCTTTATTTAGTTTCCACTTTGCGTTGTGATCGTCCGTGGAATTATTTACGCTTTCAATAATAACTGGGAAGTGGTCACTTCCATGTTGATCTTCACTGACCGTCCAATCGAAATCCAGCAGTAGAGACGGATGACATAGGGAAAGATCTTTAAGAAGAAAAAATTCCAGTTGCAGGATGGAGATAGGTGTGAGATTTGTCATTCATAAGACAAAGATCGTTTTTGGTTATAAAGTCTTTAATAATATTACCTTTAGGGTTGTTATCTTTACAACCCCAAAGGATATTGTGACCATTGAAGTCACCAACTAGTATATAGGGTGAAGGGAGTTGTTTGAGTAAAGTGTCTAAATGTTCGGTCTGTAAATGAAAATTTGGAGGTATATACACAGAACAAATAGTAATTTCTTTATCTAAAGTGACAGAAACCGCAACGGCTTGAAGATTGGTAACAAGTTTAATTTCTCGCTGGGGATATGAAGAGTGAACTATGATTGAGCTTCCACCAGACGGCCTCTGGCCTTCTGAATATATATAATTGTATGTAATGAAATCTCTGATATTTAATAGATCATCAGTTTTTAAAAAGTTTCTTGCAAGCAAAAAACTGATGGACTCAATAAAGATAAAAGTAATAAGATCTCGTTATAGTTTGACTTTAGACCTCGACAGTTCCATTGTATTATTTTGTGATTTGAATTCATTTTAGAGTTGTTAGATTTTAGTTAGACTAGCAACTAAGGATATTTTATTGGTGATTTTGACCTATTATTACTATTGTTGACGTGTGAATGTTCTGATGATCTCGATCTATTTCTGTTCGTGGAAGATCTGGAGCTTCTCCTAACTCCATATCATCGCTACTGTCACTCAAAGATCCGAACCTGTTATGTTGTTGAAAAACATTATTTGAACCTTTTCGTTCTCTGTTTGATGTGCTTGGTCTTTGTGTTCCTTGACTAGATTTTTGATTTTGTTTCCTTCGTAGGTGGAGATGACTGACTTCTTGCTTGTCTTTCTTTCTGTTGTTGTTTCTTCCAATCTTATCTTTTCTTTTTTCAGGCCACCCTCTCCTTTTTTCTCCTCAATAGGTTGTTTGGTTTTTGTTTGTGGTGTTTGTTTGACCTTTTTGTTTCTGCAGATCTTCTGTTTTGCTGTTTGTGTTTGTTGTATTTGATTGTACTGCAGAGTCGAGAATAGTGATCGGATCGGTTTGAGTGGCAGTATCAACCACAGAAACCTTTTTTATAGAAGACTGGGTGATGTTGGCATAACTAATTCCAGGTATTGGAGCTGGGGCCTCAACAAGTTTCCGCGCTTGAACGAAAGAAATATTTCTGGTAAAGACGTAGAATTTCCTTTTCTTTGTGCCAAATTCGGCATTCTTTAGAGTCAGCACTGTGTTTTTCACTACAATTGACACAGTGTAATTCGTTGCTACATCTACTTTCGAGGTGTTCTCCTGTTTGACCGCATTTCGAACAGATAGGGTCTTTAGAACACCTATCCTCATGGTGTCCATATTTTTGGCAATTATGACAACGCAAGGGATTTGGTACGTCTACGTTGACTCTAAAGTATGCCACTTTGATCGTTTTGGGTAAAACTGGCGTATTGAAACTAAAAACAAAGGTGTTTGTGTCTTTTAACTCTCCGTTTCGTTTTATTTTGAATCTTTTTACTCCAGTAACTCCTTGAGTAGGCTGTCTCGAGGGCGTCCGGCGGGTCTGCGGACCGGGGCGTGTGCCAGCGGTCGCAGTTTCGCTGGTGTGGGTACCTCCTCAGGTGGTGGGACCATGGAACATTCTACTACTGGCTCGTAACATTGGAAAGGTAACTGCTTAGCGTACGCTTTGTCCCTCCGGGGTACAGTTCGCACCTCGCACTACACCACTCCACATACTATATGGTGTCCTGTCTGAGAGGTTAGCGCTGGATGGTCGGTGGGGTACTTTTTTAAAAATTTAAAATTTTCGATGTAACGTCAGGTGCATAACACGTGAAGGAAACCAACGTTACATAGAACATGTTCATCAACCAATGAAATTTATTTTATTTCACGTGACCTACACGTGCACCCTACTTCAACGGTTTCACAAGCAAAACAAGTCATTTTGAATCTGATCGTCGAAGAGTTCACATCGATTATATGATTCGTCAGTGGTTCCAGTACTGCAAAGGAATTCTTAACAAGGTAGGAATAATTATTTATACTTTATTTATTCCTACTTATGTCAAATCCAGTAGCTCAAAACACTGCAGATCAGCAGGAATTAGGGTATGGGCCGGGTGTTTCGGGAGGTCCAGGAATATGTCAGACATTTTCAAGAAAAGAAGACGGCCATAGCGTTAAGACTGTAACTTTTTCTAGAACCTGTGTTCATTTTTTAGGTCCCGGTACTGAATATGTAGGTCCACATATATTAACAGATGATAAAAATTGTTTAGTTTATGGATACGACTTTGGAGGATCTATTATTCCATTTAATTATTCTAGAGCAGCATGTAGACCACATCACTTATGGAAATATTTTCAAAGTTGTAATTCATATCGAATAAAGGGTCATACAGTCATACAAGTAGATGGTAGAATTGTTACAACACCACAGAGAGACTGTATAGAGGTATTCCAAGATACCCTTGGTAAGTTTAGACCCAATAATATTGTTCCGGTTGGTACTAAATCATTATTTGAATTAAATAATGGTTTCCGTTCTGTAGAACCGGAAACAGTCGAACAGGGGATGTTAACCAGGGCAAAACTACAGTTTCCGTCAGAGCAGTATAACAGTACAAAGGGAGAGTACTTATCGGATTTTGAAATCAGATGTTTTGATTGTTATAATGGTATGTTTACTGTATCACATTGGAACACTGGAGAAGATTTTGATCTTAGTCATGCATTTGATTCAGGAAGAATACCCGTAGCTTCTTTTGCATGTATAGATTCATTAGCATGGAATAAAAACAGACTAAGTCTTTGTAATAGTTTATTAGATACTGTATTGGGGGTTCAAGCTAACATGGCTACACAAGTTAATAGATCACCTATTCAACCACCTAAGGTATGCTTCTTCAGATTCGCGCCGTATTGGACCGCGACCGGAAAAGCGCAGAGAAGAGCTCAATTTAAATGTACATATAACACAACAATTGAGTTCTACTTTTCCCCCGATTGCGGTATTGACATGTTCCAATGGGGATCAAAGCCAGAAATATTTAATGTACCTCAAGAAGATCCTTACGATTAAACTAGGGCCGCTGTAGATAGGTTTAATTGGGCCGTTCATGCAGAAGATTTCGTAATGCTCCTTACGGGTTATGTATTAACAGAAACAGAGTCATATGCCTAATATCGTTGACACAGGTATGCAGACAGATGCAGACCTCGCTCGCATGAACACTCTTGACACAAAAATACAGTGCTCTTTACAATCAACAGGTTTTAATGTAAGTCAACCCAGTCGCAAAGATGGACGTAACATTACAACAGTCGTGTCGTCAGGGGCTACTCAGCCTAGTGACAGTCAGCTTCCACCTGAGTTATCTACTGCTGTCTTGACTGCTAAGGGTTTTACGGAGCAAGATATCAAAATCGTTCGGGAAGCCATCCTTGACGATCCACCCCCAGACGAGGTGGAATACAGTCAAAACGCAGATGGCCTCATTGTTGATGAACAAGAGAGACCAATCCTCCCCGTTGAAATAAAATAAAAAAGGGAAAGAACTGTATCAGTATAATAATAGGTATTATAGACCCGGTCAGGCATGGGAAGCAATTGGGGTTACAAATCCTCCAGTTTGGACGCGAAAAGATGGTGGTAGATATATACCATGGCCTAAATTTGGTCAGTACGGTAGGATGTTCGGTAATAATCTATGTCAAATACGTGATATTGAGGAAGTGAAGAAATTTAATCGCGTAGGTATAGCACAAAAAATGGATATTGTAAATAGATCTCAAACTCTCGAAGAACGTACCGGTTTGCGATTTAAGCAACCAGCAGAAAACTTGAAACAAACTAAACCGATTTTACCGTTACAAGTTCGCGGACTTAAGTCTGGCCCGAAATTCCCGGCTCCTACTGTACCTGACGTTAACGAAGATTTTGAACCTTTCTTTGCAGCCTGGTACTCAAAAACAGTTACAGAGTGGAGATCTTAAATTACCTCCTGGTTATACTCAAGCGATTCCAACAGATCAATCCCTTGGCGGTGCATCCTCTACTGGTCCGACTACGATACCAGAGACACCATTTGATTCTCTTACTGAAGCTACCCGTGATAAGATTGGGCTCTCGCCATCGTCAAGCCCAACTTCGTGGCATTCTGGAGTAGACGACCTGTTTCGTACTCCGAAAAGAAAAATCAGAAACTACTACGGTAGCACTATCGGTTCGTTCTAGAACCTGCAACCGATCCCTTACAAGGCTGTAGTCAGTTCTTACCTCCTAGTAAGAAAACTAAGAAAGATCCAATTCCTCAAGGTATTCTTGAAGAGGCTTATAAATCACCAGAAGGAGGTCACGATCTACCAAGTCCTGAACATTAGATATGACTGAAAGACAATTGAAGGAATCTAGGTAATTACAATGGCTTTATTTCCTTCTACTGATAGAGTTACAGAGTATATAAGTTCTTTTAAATCATATGAAATTAATGATGCATGGAATCCATTACCTTTAAAAATTATTCATGAGTTTTTATGCAGTCACATGCCCTATAGTACCTGGTATCAAAAATACGTTATTGCCAACCCAGAATTTTTTGTTTTACCCGGGCAAGTGGTCCGCCACAATTATACTAAGTATATATATAAAAATGAAACGTCGACTTCCTTTTTTCCTACCTTCCTTATTAATGAATCTCTTACTCATCGTATTCAACAATTAGCAGTATCCTTCCCCTATTCTGTAAAAGTTTCAATGACTACTGATATTATGATGGAAGAAGAAGTTAATATAAATAATTTGAGTAGTCTTCTTATTAAAATTAGACAAAAGCTTAATACTATTCATAGTCCAGACGACTGGGTTGTCCAAAACTTTAATGTAAAAATTCCTAAAGAAACGTACGATAAGTTTATATCACATGAAATATGTATGTTGTGTAGCGATTTCTTTTTTACCCATCCAAAGAATAAATATTGGATTATGACACTTCCAATGAATAGTCCTGTTGTTCTATCAGAAAAGGAAGTAGAATTTAAAGTTATAACTAAAACTAAAATTAAAACAGGTAAGCGGGCCCCCGTAGCCTAGTGGATAAGAGAGTTGACTCTTTATCCTTTAGGTTTCTCACTGCTGTGGTTCGAGCCTCGCTCGGGTCATATGTGGGAAAGCCAAGTTCTGCTTACGGATGGTCAGGTGGTTTTTCTCCGGGTTCTCCGGTTTTCGCCCACCTTCGATGAACGATCGGCTCGATATAAATGAAATATTCTTGAAAGGGCCGTAAAACCCAAATCTAAAAAAAAAATCTAAAACAGGTAAATTACAAACAGTTATTAATGTAGATAACAATAGGTTAGGATTAGTAGCTGGTTATCCTTTTCTATTTTATTTTCTTGATAAACAATTTGTTACTAAAGAAGAATATTTGTGGGGAGATGTACGTGTGCCATTAGAATTTATTATTGAAGACTTACAGCAAAACATTACAAAAATTGATAAGCCTGTAGACTTGAGTCCAATAACAGAACGATTAGATCATTTAGAATCAGTAGCTAGTGAAAAGTCAGATAGTGTGTCGTTACAATTAAATTTAATTGCATTAAATGGACGTATGATGTAGAATCGAAGATGGAAGACTTGTTAGATGATATAAATTGTGTTAAAGAAGTTCGTGTACATATCTCAATGGACGATATTACTATAGCAGTAGAAAGTCAAGGTTCTAGTTTTTGGAGTAAATTGCTTGGTGGCGTTGCAGGATGTGCACTTGGTGGATTAGGTAGTGCATTAGGAAGTGTAATTAGTACTAAAGGTCAAATTGCAAGCATGACTGGAACTAATGCAACAAATGCAGTTAATGATGTCCTATCTAAAAGCAGTCTATCTCTTGCTAACATAGGTCAAAAACTTAATGCACTTAGTAACTAAGAGATACTGCTGAAACAATGTCTGGATTTCGAGCCAAATTAGATCAATTTACAAAAGAATTTAAAGAGATTAGTGAAGGTTTAGAAAACATAACTACTACTGCTACCACTATATCTAACTGGATAGACCCAAAGACTGGTGAATCAGAAAAAAAATATTAGATAAAATAACAGATATTTGGCGTGAGCAATCAAGAATACAAGATGTTCAAGATTTAAAAACTGACATACGCAGATTAAAAAGTCCTCGTGTTGATAATTTACCACCACTTACAACACCTACTCGGGTACCAACTGTACCTACTAAACCGTTAGAACCTACAAACGTACCTGCAATACATACATCTATAGGTACATTAGAATCGATTAATACAGACCGTATTAAAAACATTTTGAAAGTAAATGGAACTGTAGATTCTATTGCTGATAACATAACCGAAGTGAATATGCATATAACACAATTACACGACTCAATTCAAAATGTTAGTATACAGCGAGAAGGTCTGGTAGCTTCGTATACAACAGGAGCACAACCGTATAATCCTTATTCTAATGTTCGTTTTCAGAAGGAACGTCAAAAGAAGGCCCATAGAGCTGTTGGGCAGCGTCGTCCATGATAATGACTGGTACTCTGTAGTAATAAGCCAGATTGATGAGCAGAACATCCTACCTCATTTCATTTTGAACAAGGTCTACTTAGAAAAGGAGGATGGCCAATTCGAAGAGACCAACACAACTGGAGTCTATAAATCTTGTTATGCGACTGAGAAAATGTTTGAAGATGGTATATATAAGCATCCAACCCACAACCTGTCCACTACTTTACAAGTGTATAATGAGATGACTTTGGAACAGAAAGAAATCGTTGACAGCATTAAGGGAATTGCAAATAACTTTCCGTCTGCCTTTTGGTGGCATGACGGTAGAGCAGATGACCATTGCTAGTTTATTGGTCTGCACATCCACCTATTAGTTGCATCTCCAGAGCAGTTGTCACATGTGTATAATTATAGGAATTTGACTACCCGTCTGAAGAGGCATGGTGTTGATGTTAAGTCTCAGAGAGTCAGGAACATCGATGCACTGACCAGACATCTGATGCAGCCGCCGCGAACGCTCTTGGGGTGCAACAATATGCAGTTGCGCGGACTGATTACGAGAATTATGAATATGAATGGGGCTGGTGACACGGGAGCTGTAGATATTGATATTGATTTTAATAAAGAGGAAGAGCCAATTGTGGACAAGTCGGCTGTTGAGACGACTGGTGCCATCAAGTGGATGGAGAGCCGTCCCAATGTCCGACAACAAAAGGACAGATTAGAGAGGCAGTCCAGTAGACCGCTCCCGTGTCCGGGTACATATATTGAGCATTTGGGAAGTTTAGACAGTAACAGTGCAAAGGCAGAACTTGAGAGAAAAAACATTGCTGGAAATTTTGAAAATATGTAAAGGGAAAAAATGCAAATGATCTAAAGGTTGTTAAACCTAGCAAGACTGCTAATAAAGTTGATATCATAAAAGACTTTGTGAGGAAATATGGTATGAAGACGGTCTCGGACTTGCTGGTTGCAATATTGGACACCGGCAGTCTTCAGGAATTGGAGACATTCAGGACTCTTAGGCTGGACCCCAATTTCCAAATGATTTTTACACAGGCGTTACAGGAATTGGAAATTGAGTCCCAGCAGAAGGACGAGACGTTCATAGACATACTTGCAGCACGCTGCCCACTAGTAAATAATTGCATGACCATTCATAAGACGGCTATCACGTTTACAGATTGGTGTCGTGAGCAAAACATAATTACCGGCGAATTCTTGCTCGAAATGTATTCAGTTCTGGATTGCGTATATCCCAAGAAAAATTCTTTTATGCTACAGGGAGCGTCCAATGCTGGAAAGACGTTTTGGACTGACCCACTTATGTCTGTGCCAGATATGGTAGGTTAGACCATTCCGTTTCAGGATTTCGCATTCCAGAACTGCGTTGGTAAACAGATTATAAATATACCTGAGTTAACTTTTTTTCCAAAATGGAATAAGTAGAGGAAGGCAAAAAATATTTGAAGGATTACCCACATGTATAAATGTAAAAAATAAGGAACCGATAAGACTAGCCAGGACACCTGTTATACTAACATGTAATCAGGTACCCTGGAAAGCCTTCGACCAGGAAAGTAGACCGTTACAAAACAGAATGTTTGTTCATAAAGATTTGATTAAGTCTAGAGTACTAACAAACAAGACAGATAGCTTGCCACCAGATCCCAGATTTTACCAGGAGGTGTTCAATTACATAAGGTCGGAAGTTATTCCCAAGATGGAGTGGCCACCTGCACCTGGTGATCTGGATTGGTATTATGCAACTGATCTGATTTCCGATTTCGTTACCGATAAGATAAATACGGGCACTGTGACATTAAAAACAATCATTACTAATGCCGGGTTCGACGGAGGTCTGCAAGAGCGATATTACAGCGAGGGAATCAGCAGTTCTGGCAGGATGAGAGGCGTTGACGTAGGTTTCTATGGGTACAGAGAGAATAACAAGGACATGATGTCTAGGATACTAGCCTGGTTGTGGACCCTGCAACAGACTGACAGCAGCGATTACTACTGGGAATTTGACGATTTCAAGAAACCGAAGTTGGTCAGCTCTATGAGAAGAACAAGTTACGATCCCGAGATTGACATGGACGAAGAAGACTACTCCAGTTTGAAAGGTGGACACGCTCTGATCAGCAGATTGCTACTTAGGATAAGAGATTGGCCGCATTTTAGCAGCAAAGAATTCAGCAACGAGGAACAGAAGAAGTTTATGGTTCGAACCGCATTGATAAAGATGGCTGGCGTGTTAAAATGGATGTTAACAGAAGGCAGAGAGTGGAGCACATCGAGATTAGTCGACGCAGAGCAAGAGTTATTGTTTACACAGGGTCTCATCTCAGCAAGTACTCCAAAGGGATATAAAAGAAAGCGCATAAGTCACGATGACGAATTAGCAACCATGATGGTTAGTCCAATCAGTTCTAGAAAGCCGCCTAAGCTCCAAAGGATGGCACCTCCCAGGAAAATACCAGAGAGAAGAAAATTACCAATAAAGAGATTAAATTTCGATGGGGAGAAAAGTTTTATTGCAGAAAAGTATACACCTACCTTACCAGAGTTAATGAGCGAAAATGGTAATAGTCCAAAAGATGCTAGAGACCAAGTAGACTTTGCATTCTCAGGCAATCAAGCGTGTTACACTAAAGTGGAAGAGGAGACGGGAGTTACAGTAGATCAATTAGCAGAATACGCAGCAAGTGAATCACCAAAATCAGACTCAGGAGATTTTCAATTGACGAGGGGTCCCGACAATACGCTAGTAGACTCATCACCAGATATGATTGAAGACACACGGATGGAGGAATTCAAGAGAGTGCAGAGACTTGAGAAAAGAAAAGAAGAGTTTGAAGCTAATATATCTATGCCCGCTGGTAGTAGTGAGAATCCCATTTTGATAATTGAATGAATAAATAAAGCAGATAAACTATTTGTTAGGATTTTTATGTTATTATGTAAAAAAACAAAGAAAATCCAATAAAAATAAAAAAAAAAAAAAAAAAAAAAAAAAAAAAGGAAAAAAGAAAGAGTCTACTAGAATCAGACGAAAAATCTGGTTCTGGTGGACTCTTTTTTTAACACTTTTTTTTGGCACGCGCTTTTTGGCGTACAAAAAAATATACGTCACATACAAACAAAGTACCCCACCCACCATCCAGCGCTAACCTCTCAGACAGGACACCATATAGTATGTGGAGTGGTGTAGTGCGAGATGCGAACTGTACCCCGGAGGGGCAAAGCGTACCCTAAGCAGTCTGTTAGCGAACAGCGAAGACCCTGATTTAAATGGGCGAACGAATAGGCTGGCTGACTTGGGCCCTCTTAGTAAACGTATGCATTAGGGCCATGTTGCTCTACGTTCCGGACTTTTACACACAAAAGACGTGACAACTGTCAGGTGAATGGGGGAAAAAATGAAAATGTTGTCTGCTGCAGGTTTTGCTCGGCGCTTTTAAGCCTAAACAGTTTTAAATAGTTATAAATAAAGTTACCTTGGTATGAGCGACACGAGCCCTCACTCGATGGACCGGTTCCTTTTTTATATGTGCAACCACAAGACATTACGTTAATCATATCAATCATGTGCAAAATCCAGCGCCCCTTCCACTGTTTCAAATCCATTGCGACCTTTTCATTAAATTCATGTGCCATTGACAAACCTACAACTGGACGTGGGTGAGTTTTAGAGTAACTTCTGTACAGTTCACAGCTCTCTTCCAGTCTTGTCAAGACCTCCAGGTAACAAGATGTTCAAGATTTAAAAACTGACATACGCAGATTAAAAAGTTCTCGTGTTGATAATTTACCACCACTTACAACACCTACTGTACCTACTAATGTATACGTTACTATAACCGATATTGTATTATAATAACCCTTAAAGCGCCGATCACGACTGCAGCGGAGAACATTTCAACCAGGCCTATTTTTTTCGGAGAATGAGGTATGGCATTTCGTGTGAGTCACCAGCTAAGCAGATGTTTCACATGGGGTGCCGGGGCTTGTTTTCTCTGAAAAATAAATAATAATAAACAAAAAAACAAAAAAAATGAAAATGTTGTCTGCTGCAGGTTTTGCTCGGCGCTTTTAAGCCTAAACAATTTTAAATAGTTATAAATAAAGTTACCTTGGTTTGAGCGACACGAGCCCTCTCTCGATGGACCTGTTCTTTTTTATATGTGCAACCACAAGACATTACGTTAAGTTAAAAAGATACTGTGTATTTTGTCAATAATATAACAGTCAATGCTGCTTAAATTAAGCTGCTGCTACATGAACCAAGGACATTGTAATATGTTAAATGAAATGAATTATGTTTCCACCTCAATGCATTATTTAACACACACACACACACACACACACACACACACACACACACACACACACATCATACACGCGCTCGCACACGCGTGCTTTACACGAGTCTCTGTTGCGTTCCCTTAGCGTTCATAGTAGACCCAGATGGGACGTCGTCAAATGCGGCGTCTTATCAGGGTCTACACTGTTTGCCTAAAAAGAAATACTCATCATTTTCTTAATAATTAAGAAAAATAACCTGACACCCATAAAATCTAGAATGAACTCGACCAAGTGATAAAGATGGAAGTATCATTTCGGCATTAATGGGTTAATTTGCACAGTTCAGAATCCTCTGATGTATAATGCTACCGTGCTACTGAGGATCTTTCACTGGATGTTGAATTGTGATGGGAGGGAGCTTTTTGTCGGCGGCAGGAAAAAGGTGCTGTCCTATAATTTTTCGAATTTGACACGATACCATGAGTAGACCTGTACGCATAACATGCATTACCTGATTACGACAATGGGCCCGTTCCCTCCTGGATTTAGTGTTTAATGAGGGTTCCTAAATACTTCGGTCCTTCTCAACACGAAAATATGCCCATACAATTTTGATTCCTTTGAACCTCACTTGTACATAGTAAAACTGGGGTTTATAGGCGTATACTTTTTTGTCTTGTTTCTGCTAGGAAGCATAGATTGTGGGTGCTCGTTAGGACAGCCTTACCGAGACGGTTATAACGGGTGCCCACGTCTTGGGCGGAAATATGAAAAAAAAAACAAAAAAAAAAAAAACAAAAAAAAAAACAAAAAAAAAAACATAAACTCTATTATATATCTATATATATGTTGTTTTTTTTTCTGAAAAATTTTAGTTTTTGTTGGTGAAAACGTCAGCCTTATACAAACAATAATTTTATAACTTTTTGTCAGTCTGCCTACTTGTGCCATGATCAGTAGCCTATAGATATCACTACTGTTCACAGTCGCCGCTCGTTCCAAACCCTTTCCCCATCCACCTGCCAGTTGTCACGTCTTTTGTGTGTAAAATGTAGCTTTATTAGATAAACGGCGAAATGCTTCGGAAAGAGCGACCACAGCCAACAGGAAACGTACTCTAATTATCAGATAAATTTCTTAATATAATCCTAATCCCATGTGCTGTCTGATTAGTTTTCGTTGTCCGCATGAAGAAAATTTGCATCAATGGCTATACAAAATTCACACAGTGAGGATTCTGAATCTTCACTGTGTGCACATGCCGGAAGGTAAGTTTTCAGACGTTGCGGCTAAAATAAAAGTTGACACTATTGAGGTTCCCGTTCGAAATTCAAAGCAGTTGACGTTTTGTTGCTAAACATGGTGAAATACACTATCGGTTAACACAAGTCCGGAACGTAGAGCAACATGAAGAAATTGGCCCTAATGCATACGTCTACAGAGAGGGCCCAAGTCAGCCAGCCTATTCGTTCGCCCACTTAAATCAGGGTCTTCGCTGTTCACTAACAGACTGCAGAATCATTCTATACTGTATATAATAACCCAATTCACGCAAACGGCCAATCTTCAAAAATCAATATAGACCTAGACTAGATGCCGCGGAACACTGCTTGCCAATCATTACACATCAACAAGTAGTAAAACTTGACTATTTCAAATTTCAGGACAAGTATGGTACAGAATAAGGTGTCCGAATACTTAGGGTAAACACGGGATATCGGCGAACAGAGGAGGTCTTCATCATACTGCACGGCTGTACATTTAAATCCGGGCAGATAGATGAGATAAGCAATATTTATTATTTGAAATATAATCAATTTTATTATCAAAGAATTACGAGGGTGAGTCAATACATAACCAGCCTAATTTATTTCCGGTTGAGATCCACCTCTTCTTTTTCGATGTAATTGCCCTCTAGTGTGATGCACTTAGACCAACGGTGTTCAAGAGCCATCAGCCCAGAACTGAAGAAGTCAGGGTCCTTTCCATTGACCCACTCCTCAACTGCCATCACGACTTCTTCATCAGACCGGAAATGAAGTCCACGGATATCCTTTTTCAAGTTTGGGAATAAAAGGAAGAAGTCGCTAAGAGCTAGGTCAGGCAAATAGGCAGGAAGTGGTATTAATTCATACCCATTTCGCTCTACAGCATCCATTGCAACTTTGCAAGTGTGGACTCTCGCGTTGTCCTGTTGCAACAAAACACATTTAGAGAGTTTACCTCGGCGTTTTTCACGGATGGCCGGGTTCTCATCTGGTCTAACAATGCATAGTACACTCCAATTATTGTACTTCTCTCGGGTAAAAAGTCCAACATATTAACGCCTTTTGCGTCCCAAAATACTGTGACCATCACCTTGCCAGCAGATGGTTGCGTCTTGAACTTCTTTGGCCTCGGGGACCCAGGCCCTACCCACTGACGACTGAGCTTTATTCTCTGGCTAATAATAATGAACCCAAGTCTCATCTACAGTCACCAGACGAGAAAAAAATTATCTTTTGACCTAAAACGCTTCAACAAGGCGCTGCATACTGATGCTCTGGTTGCCATTTGCTCATCGCTAAGGCATTTGGGGACCCAACGGGCTGTTAGCTTGCGCATACCTAAACGATCGTGTAAGATTGTTGAAACGCTACCATGCGAAATGCCTAATGCCTGCGCTGTTTCTTCCACCTGAATTCGCCTATCAGAGTATACCAGATCCCAAACTTTCTTACACATTTCTTCGTCGGTGGCATCCAGTGAACGTCCAGACCTGGCTTCATCTTCTAAAGACGTTCTACCGCGTTTGAATTCCCCTACCAAGAATTTAACCTGAGCGAAAGATGGTGCAGAAGACCCATAAACATCGGCTTATTCGCCGTGTATTTTCTTGCCTGTTTTACCTTTTAAATACAAGTACCGAATTATACAGCACGGTACTCAGCTTTAGATGAAAAACATGCCTTTGCATCACTAGCCATGTGTGACATTCGACATCTTATTAAAGAATGACTCGATACTGTGCAATTTTGTACCCATGTATAAAACATATATTGAAACAAAGCATGAAAATCGTGACCGTCTCGGTCCATCGGAAATGGGATAGGCTGGTTACTTATTGACTCACCCTCGTATGTTTATTTGTAAATATTATGTAAGTTCCTTTTCAAGACGGTTTCTCTGTTGCAGGTTTTCTTCCTTTGTATGTCGGTTATTGTAACTGTGCCGTTGTCATTGTTTATTCTTCATCTTTTTTGGTCGATTGTTTACAAATTATACATACACCAATATTTCCTTAAGGCTGTTGTTCACCTGATTATCATTGGCCAATGAAATCAAACCGCGCGTGTGTACGAAATCCAGGTAACGGTTATTTATAAACGCGCTATTCTCGTCTCTGTGACGTCAGATTACCGTGTAAAGATGATTATGTGTAAAACCTGGATTGGTATATTGGCAAAAAGTGCTGACCCAGATCAGGCGCCACAGACCGCAGGAATAACAGGGTTAAATGAAACAGTCATAAGTCGTTCAGGACCATTGTCCCAGCCTACACGCATAGAAAATCGACACAGCAGTGCTGTCAGTGCTCTGATTTCTTTCGGTGCCTTGGGAAGGCAGTGCTTCGTGATTGTGACCTATCCTGGGAAACTCCATTTATAGTTTTCCATAATTTACACTTGAAAACAATCTGAACTGAACAAAAAGAAACTTTGGAAGACTATTTTTATTTACATTCCATTGAGGGTCGGGTAAACAACAGTATGCTGCATTTCACTGTAAATGATTTATAAACTCAGCTTAGGTTTGGTTGCAATCTTTAGTAACTAATATGCCGCAACTTTTACTAAATCGATTTTACACTAAGTACAAAATTCTATCTCAGACAAGCGGAGTTTCCAAAGAAATTACCCTCAATAGTATTCAGAATGACTTCAGACGACATTCCTATTTTAGAGAAAATAACTAGGTATTTCGTATGAATTGTTTGCCCAGCAGTTGACTCACATGAGACGCCAAACCTTGTCAGCAAAATAGAATATTTCAGAATAAAACATCACGAAAACATACCTATATAATTTTGACCCCCGTAAACCCCACTTTTATATAGTAAAACTGGGGTTTACAAGGGTATACATTATTTTTATTTCTGCTCAAAACATAGATTGTGGGTACTCGTTAGAACCGCCTCGCCGTGGCTGTTCTAAAGAGTGCCCACAATCTATGTTTTGAGCAGAAATATGAAAAAAATATCAGAATTTTTATCTGAAAACTTTCAGATTTTGGTGATGAAATTTTCAATATATTTGAATAGGCGTGTTTTCGTAATGTAAATAAATTTAAGGGTAAAACTTTCCGGGAATTAATATAAAAACCGTTTTGCTCTGAACTACGAATAAGCTGATGATGGCATTTATCTTATGATACTGTAGCTCTGTGTGTGTTATGTCTTCTACATTCATTATTTTGCCACTGGCATCTGCCCGTCTCTCTGTCCGGCTGTCTGTTTGTCCGTCGCAAAATCGTATCCGCTCGAGAACTTGGAAACCGTTTAAGGTACATTCATGAAACTTCATAGAAATATTAACCAACATTGGACGACATGCAGAGCATTAGAATCATAACTTTTGGATATATCCTTTTAGTTATGTCCCTTCGAACTTTGTAAGTAGCAAATTCTGTGACAGAAACGTGTCGACTCTAGACGTAAGAACTTGAAAACAGTTAAAGATATATTCATGAAACTTCATACAAATATTAACCAAAATCAAATGACATGCAGAGCAAAAACCGCATTTCTAAGATTTGTAGTTTTTAGTTCTTTCCCTTTGAACATTGTAAGTAGCCGTTTCTGGAACAAAATCGTGTCTGCTCAATAACTTTTAAACCGTTCAGGATATCTTTACGAAAGTTCAAGGAAATATTACCCAACATAACATAACTTGCAGAGCGCAAGAACAATATAACTTTTTGATATGTATTTTTCTTGTTATGTCCCTTTGAAGCTGAATGTACAATGCAGTATGACACCTAAAGTGGGTAGACATCTGTTTTTATGCGCCTCAACTTCGAAGAAGTAAAAAGTCGTGGGACTGCATGCGAAGTTGGTGGGGTAGTGTGTGTGTGTGGCGGGGGGGGGGGTGGGGGTGAGGGGATGGGGGTGAGGACATATCTTGATGTATATGTGGAATCAAGATGGAAAATAAGTACACCTGTATTTTTGTCGGACTTGTAGTTCCAGAGTTAAGCCCCCTTTTCGACGGCTATAATGGAATCTTGTCAGCAAGACATCTCAGTGTGTGTTAGAACCTTATAACTTGGTACGCTGTTCGAGGATGATGAGTAGATTACCTGATTAACTGTTGAGAAAAAAAATCTGATTTGTTCTGGAGTAATGCCTCTTGTAAAAACTGATAATGAAATCTTGTCAGCAAGATATTTTAAATACTATTTGTGCTAGGGCGTTGAAACTCGGTGTGCTTTATGGGGATGATAAGAAGATCACCTTAATATTTTTTAATCAGATTATTTTATCCGCGTTATGCCTCTGGTCGACTTCATCATTTTGTAGCAACACGCGTATGACTGGCATATTTTACCACCATACAAGCCAGATGAGTATGTAGTCATATGATGTGTAAATGCATTCATTTCCTCTGAATATGTGAGTCGTACTTAGGAGCAAAGTGTTTCTCCAAGACTAATGTAACTGACTGGAATGCCCTTGATACCATTTTCAGGCCAGCGTCATTATTCTGATTCAGCAAAGAAGCAATTTGTTGAAATGACGGACCAGTTTCCAGCTTTACCCAAAATATGAATAGTGCAGTTTTGTGTTTGTGTTGAGGTTTTACGGACCAGTCAACCCAATGGGGTCATGTCGAGCGCAGTCAGTTTACCTAACCACACGCTTACTGGGCAGGTTTAGTCCTCTAAGCGGTTAACCAGTATTGTGCACATTCTTTCGCCAGAAACTGACAACTCCCTTCTTGAATCAGCGGACGGGAGAGAATGACCGTAGAAAATATTTCATGATCAATCACAAAAGAATGTTGCCGACCTCCTGATCTCCAGTCGGACGGCGCATCCAACTGAGCCACCGAGGCCGGCGAACAGTGCAGTGCTTCTGTCCCTGTTCACTGTATCCCTCGTGACTTGCAAACATAGTCTGAAACTGTGATTTTGTCCAACAATCCAGATTAAGCAGTCATGAGCTGTAAAAAAAAAAAAAAAAAAAAAAAAAAAAGAAAAAAAAAAAAGATAATTGACGTCAAAAGAAAATGATAACTGTCCATTTCTGGACATTTCTACAAAACCGTCATTGATCTCAGAAGCCTGGTCACATGACAGACTCGTTTTAGATCGATCCTCACGTGCATCCCATACTACTGAACTGTCTATACGACTGCCATGCAGATGGTAGACACAGATCCTATTTTCAGAATCAGCAAATACACTGAAACGTAGCAGAGGATCAAGCCGAACTTCTATGGGTATGTTTTTGCATATATCCATCTCAACTTTCTTTTTACACACAATACATTTTTGCGTGTCTTTCCTGCTGCCTCAGCCTTAACACAAACTGATTGTTCTGCAGATTTAACAATAGGTAGCTTCGGCTCTGAGACAGTATGATCACAGATATTAACTGGCATGTTAGAATCCGCAAAATCATTTGAACTGTTCTGAAACTTTTTTCTGTTCACTTCCCTGATGCCTGAAGATAAGAGAATTCTTGTTCAGACAAACAGACAACCCAACACTCATTTGCCAGATATTCTCTGTGCCAGATATATGCATCTCCGTTCAGCATGCATCTGTCAATGTAAGATGTCTGTTTTTGTTTTTTTTTTTTTTTTGTATTGTATTTGCATAAAGTACATTTTTCAATCATGACTATAAAATCATAAAGTCTGTTTTTGTTTGTGTTGAGGTTTTACGGCCCAGTCAACCCAATGAGGTCATGTCGAGCACGGTCAGTTTACTTAACCACACGTTTACTGGGCAGGCTTAGTCCTCCAAGCGGTTAACCAGTATTGTGTACATTCCTTCGCCAGAAACTGACAACTGCCCTTCTTGAATCAGCGGAAGGGAGAGAATGACCGTAGAAAATATTTCATGATCAACCTCCATGATGGTCTCCTGTCGGACGCGCATCCAACTGCGCCTAAAAGCCGGTATGTTAAGTGTATATCTGCATACAGAGTACTGTAATCACTCACCTGTAAAACCTGCTTAGGTGGTCTCAGGTGAGGCTACAGTGTATGTTGAAAAGTATGGTTCTGAAGGTCTGAAACCTTAATCTATAGTACCTGTCACTATATCAAAGGCTTCGCATAAAGTGGTCTTATTTTTAACCTCAACAGGTTTCACAGACATTTCCCTTGATTTGGGAGCAGTGTCCATGTCGGTTCAAACTGATTGCCTATCTGGATCAAGAACCTCTTGTATGACAATACCATGAGTAAAATGAGTGGTTGTAGTGCCTGATGGTGTTTCTCCATCAAAATCGAAGTTGTCATAGCACATATGGAGCACAAAATTATTGTGTCTCGTGATATTTTGTGGCAGAACTGACGAAATAATTGAGTTGCACATGGCTGTATGAAGTTCAAGTGTCTTGGAGTGTAAGACTGGCCATAACGATTAAGAATCGTAATAACTTCGGTACTGCCTGTTAGGTGCCTTACTGCCATAGGCAGCGTTAGATATTTTGGCATGACCCAGTCACCATTTGTTACAGCATAGCAACGGTCTTCGGTAAAAGACAGTGCATACCGCTGAGACGTTTCATTTACAAGCTTGGCAGGTTTCCCAGTGATCAGAAAAATAAAACAAAAAGTTAGCATGGTTTCAGGAGGCCGTCGTGCTCCTGAAAGCAACCAGGCCGCAAAGGAGGCCATGTCATATTTTGCGCGGCTGCCAAAAGGACGGTTTCTTTCCAAAATATTTGCATAGCTTGTCGTTCAATTTATGTCATACTTTTCATTGTAGAATCTGGGATGCTTTTCTAGAATGAATGACAGATATCTTTCTCGTATCATGGAAAGCCGCTCAACTTCACCTTCGATCAGTATGTGTTCTAATATGTAACCGCGAATGAACTGAAATGCATCATTATGCGCTGCCTGAGATTGTGTACTTTCTGAGTCCTTGTTGGCAGTATGCTTTCTGCTGCTCCGAGTGTACTCTCTGTGACAACAATTATGATAGCGAATTTCTCTTTCTCCCAAATCGTGGTCTCGCACTTTGCATAGCATTTCTTTATCACCCGTCTCTTGGGCAGCACACTTAAAGGATGCTTCTCCTGTTTCGGTGTCACTAGTGTGTACACGTTTTTACTTTATTAGTCTCTTTATTGCAAAACAGACTTGTCAGCAGGAAACAACACACTGGACAAAGCAGCTGATGAGCGCCTGCTCCTTTTTGAGGCACTAGGTAATTCATCGCCTACGACAGTAGAACTACGTTTCCGTTTGGTAGCCTTCAGAAGGAGAGTAAAAAGCTGGTAACATCTATGATACCAGAGCACTCTTTAGTCAAACTTTGTTGCTTTGCAGCTGTTTCCTTAAGTTTGCAAAAACTAGCTTGTGTATTATGCTTTCATCACTGGCAGTTCCATTGTATGCCTAGCAAGTTATGAATGTTGAAATAGTAAATATGCAATGGTATAAAACAAAATGATATTAGATTTGAAATTAGAAAAGAGAAACAAAACGCGTCTAACAACTTGCCAGACTCGTGAAAGTCAGCTATAATGTTAGGTTTACTGTGACGTTCTGAAACAATCTTTAAACACAACGCACCAAATTCTGCCCTGTTGTTAAATTATATGAAAAATCGATACCCAGCTAGCATTCTTTATTTAAGATATAAATGTATATAAGAATATTATAGTGTTTGTATTTGTTGTATATGAGATGCGCTAAAATGTATTTGGCAATCTTAATAAAATTTGAATTGAATTATTCCTAACCGTGCTCAAATGTCCAAGATAAAGCACAGATGTGTTTGGGTTGTACCCATTTGAGCACGAGTGAGCGAATGTTCAAATGGGTACAACCCAAACTCAACTGTGCTTTATCTGCGGCATTTTAGCACGGTTCGGAATAATCTATTTCTTTTCTAACACCCCTCACTGAGCGAATGTTTTGCACAAATGAGATTTTTATTGATTTTTATGATTATTTTTATTACCTGACTTCCCATTTGGTAGTTGACAATAATTCTTAAGCATTACGTCACACGGTTACGTAGTTAAAGGTTCGATGACGAATATTCAAAATAGCGGATACTCATGCGAATCAGCTGACTATGTAAAATATTCAAACGATGTAAAACATAAAACCTTGTATCCTGTGTTCATGAAAGAATTTCAAATCGAATGAAATTGGAGTGCCGCAATGGACCTGAGGAGTACAGATATAAAACAGCAAAATAAGAATGTTAACCGACACTTTTGTTTCGATAATGTCAACAAATACACGATGGAAACAAGGAGTAAAAACGAATGTGTTTGAATGGTATAACCTTAGAGGAACTCATCAGGTAAAAAAAAAAAAAAAAAAAAAAAAAAAAACAAGTCAAAGAACTGCAATGTTCATATCTAATCATTTTCTGTCTTACTAATATAATTTAATATGAAATTAGGCACTACCTAGATGCGTGCAAAGCCACCCCACTACATAGGCCTCCCAGGAGGTAACATGTTCCCTAAAAATAATCGACCATGTTCCCTAAAAGTAATTTTCAAAATTACTATGTTCCCTATTCCCATAACATTTGTTTTGCTACCCTGTTCTCATAAAATATTTTCCAACGTTCCCTGAAAGGAAAAGACTAATGAGCATGGTCCCTTGTTCCCCAACCCCCCATCCCCTCCCCGCCGCTCCCGGGGAGCGCAACCTTAAAAGGTATTATGCTTTAAAGTAAAGAACTTTACAAACAATGAATTTTGACACACATTTGATCAAAATCGGTGGAAAATTATGTAAGTTATAGGCAAATGAATATTTTAACATTGGAGGAATGGGCGCCGCCATTTTGAATATTTAATGATGTTCCATAAAAATTAAAATTCATTTTATCATAAAGGTAGTTATTCTCATAAAGTTAGTTCATTTTGGGGGAAATGATTGCTTGTCACTATAATTAAAAGATTATTAAAATATGCAGCAAAATTATTTGTAAAAACCCTTTAAAATGTGGTTTTGCATATTAAATTTGGGTGTGTGACGTCACAAAGCCTACAATATGGCGGCATCCCTGACAGCCATTTTAAATGTATTCAAACCAGCATAATTTGCTTATTTCTAGGCAGTTTTGAAAGCGCTTGCATCAAAGTAAATGGCTTGCTAAGCACTTCACTCCAAGATATACTTACAACTTATATTGCGTTCCCCTTTAAAGACTTCATACATAGTATATAACCCAGGAACCATGTGGAATTCCTGGCCGCTTGCATGACTCCAGCACATTGATAGGCTGAGACAGGTCCGGTGGCCGAGAGACAAAAGAGAGAGCGCATATTCATGTGCATGCATGAGAAAAGGTGAAGCTTGTATAGGATATGTGGTGGTGGCGTTTGTGTGTGTGTGTGTGTGTGTGTGTGTGTGTGTGTGTGTGTGTGTGTTGTGGGCGGGGGCGGGGAGGAGGAGAGGGTGTCATCAATATCCTGTATCCCTGGAAGTCAACAGACGAACATCTGATATCCCTTCTGTGTATTCCCTGCAATATCTCTACTTTTATTTGTTTTTAAATATCCATAAAATTACCAAACTGGGTTCCAAATATACCACATCCTTGGTAGTAAAATGTCAAATATCCCACTTCAAGTAGAAAGGCAAATATACCACATCCCAAAAACTACTATACTAGCCTCAAAGGTAAAACTTAGTCAACAGTTTCGATTTTTAAATCAAAGGAAAACCTATTCAAAATATGTTTGCAAAGTTTTACCTTTAAACAAAATGTTGCACTCTGGCCTTTGTGGGATGTGAATACAGCATTTCTTTAAGAGCAATGATTTTTTTTCGAATGTGACAAATGTGCTATTTTACTGTCAGCTGGCATATTTTCGCAGTGGGTTGGCCATTTGATGTTGTTTACGGCAAAAATCTCCAAAGTTATACATAGCAATGCCGTTGAAACAGTAAAAACTGACATTTGATCTTTAAAATCCTTCTCAGAGTTTCAAAACACTGAGGCAATATTGTATCGACGTCATATGCCTGCTTAGCAGTTCTAAGCATAGTAACCCTAATGAATAAATAAAACACAGAAAATTAGGTGGACATTAATGTTTCCTGTCGACTTCTTGACTAAAGGTATGTAAGACAGGGCAAGGCAATTGCCTTCAGCCAAAGAGATCTATCAAATTTCTATGGACTGGGATAATTTGATTAACTAATCACAGGAGTATGCTCTTCACCGGACTCCCACTCTCTGAACTAGTACATACAGGTAGGTGCAGTTGATATTGGAATAATCTGCCGGGAATAATCTCAACTGGTGGAGAAAAAATGTTTCTGCAGAGAGGGTTTTCCTTTTGTTTTAAGAAATAAACTAACTTATGAAAAAAACTTTTTAAAAGTAAAAATTTAAAAGTGCATAGACTGGGTTTGACCTCGCGTCACCCGCTTTCCAGTTCCAACGACTTGACTATCACAGCCACCACGATTATGACGTCATCACTCGCAAATTTAATTATTAGTCAAAACAATTTACACTGGGTGAAAAGACCGTTTATTAAGCCTTTCTTCAGGAATACAAATCGCCATATATTTGATATCATATTCAAATCCTCATTCATATCAATGTGTGACTTGCACTCATTTTCTCCATTTTTTTTTTTTTTTTTTTAAAGAAACAAAATACACATCAATGCCAAGCGAATTGAACCTACAGAGCACTTCTTTTAAAACCTTTTTTTTTTTCAAGCAATGAACAGCATTTATACATATTGGATTAGATAAATGATTAAATTACCTTAGAATCTTGTCTCAATATGCTGGTTTCATTAATACCTGCTTTACATCTCAAAAAAAAGTGTAAACAAACGTGGTTACAGCGACAGGAAAACCCCGCAGGAACATTTAGCGGACAGCTACGTCACGGGAACACCCCGTTACGTAATGCCAGGATTCTCGTGCACATTTTGTTTCTTTTTTCCCCAGTACGGTGTAAATTCGGTTAGCTTTCATTTCGTTTCTCAGCTGGCTTTGGAATTTGAACTTTGAAAATTTTTTTGGATTAATTTAAATGCGAAGTAAATAGATTCTAATCCTCTCTCGATATGTCGAGAAGATACTTGTGAGCAAAAATGTGTTCCGGTTTCATTGAGCGTCGATCAGAATTAGGTTTCTGATGCTGGATCCAGTATTACATATGAAAGGTGACATGTTGTCCAAAGTTTTTAAGTTTCTTAGGTAAATAACTACATTTGAATGAACTTTATTTAAATGCTACGTGTTATCTATAGGCGTGCTTCGCACGCGGGCCCTTCGGGCCCGCTTTGCTTTGCACGTATTATGTATATGAATGTTTCGGCCAGTATTGTAAGCTTGCAGCCATAGTTACGCAACTTTCGCAACAGTAATATGATTGGTTTCCCTTTGATAGCGCGCGACGAAATTCCCATTCTCAAATGCCTTAGATAAAGCACGGCTAGAAATATAAAGACAAATAAGGAAAAACACGAGCAGGTGTGTTAGAAAAATCTACAGCGTACCGTTATCGGCCTATCAGCTACCTTGACGGGCCGATAACGCCCGCCATAGATTTATGTAGAATGCTTACTGGGTATCAACAGTTGAAACTGAACGCCCTAAAATGAAACGCAAATGCAATCATATCTACATCGGTTGTTATTGTCATCCTACGTGGACGTTCGACGCCTACACGCTTGAGCACACGCATGTATGTGTGAAAACAAAATGAGCCGTCTCACGACATAACCACAGGACGTTGACTTTTCATCACAAACCATAACAAAGCACTCACAACGTTCCTAATCCACTTTTACGAAACTACCAGTTATGACCTTAGAAACTCCAACGACATAAGAAACCCGAGAGCAAATACCAATCTGTTCTTCAATTCTTTCCTTCCTTCGTCAATACGGGCTTGGAACGACCTACCCGAAGACACAAAAAATTCTCCTACAGTCTTCTCCTTTAAATTTCGTCTAAACAGGAACAGATATACTCCACCTAAATACTTCAATGTAGGCTCAAGGAAGGGTCAAATACTACATGCTAGATTAAGGATGGAGTGTAGTTCCCTAAATTCTCATCTCTTTCGAAAAAATATAGTACCCAGTCCTTCTTGCACATGCGGTGGATTTGAAAGCACATACCACTTTCTTTTTCAATGTCCAAAATACTCAAGGACAAGAAATTTGCTTTTACCACCAAACCTACTTGACTTTACTACGGAACACTTACTATTCGGCAGAAAAGACATGTCAAATACTGAAAACCAACAACTATTTATACAAGTTCAAAACTACATTCTAAACACTAAAAGATTCATGTAGCTGTTATATTTCATATTGTTCCATGGCACCAGCAGTCATTCAATTTCTAACACAACCTTAGTCCAGCTTGTCCTTGGGGTGGTGTCTACGGTCTCGGTCACTGTCTAATTACTCTTGCTACCAACAAATATATGTCATTCAATTGTGTACATCTTTATATTACAAAATTCATATTTCATCTATTGCGATGTCTGTATGTACTACAGTTGTTGTCATGCAATGTTAAATACCAATTAATATATTCCTACGTTTATCATAATTATTATTATAATTGTTACTATTACTATTATTATTATTATTATTATTATTATTATTATTAATGTTTATCTATTGTGTTATACTGCTCATCTAGTACCCATCATTCATATATTAAAATTGCCAAAATTGTTTCAGGAGATGATTTATATAAGCTTTAAGCTTTTTATCAGATCCTGTACCATAAAATATTGTGTTTTTTATGTATATGTGAAGAGTTCTAAATAAATACTGTTCAAACCAACTGACTAGTGCAGTTTGAAAGTCATTTTTCTGGTTGAGATGGAATTTTAGGGTTGGGAAAGAGAATGTTCTGTTCTGGAGGCTAGCTACTACTGAACTAACCCCCGAGGTTGAGAAAACTCCCAGTATTCATACCCTCTGGGCACGCGACTCGTGACGTGATATTCCAACATCCCAATGGGGACCATCCGGAGACTTTCGGTCTTTCGGACACTCCCGGACCACTCCGGGAAACTCCGAGCGGTACCGGAGATAAATCAAGCACGTGGCCATGCAGTGCGGTCAAAACCGAAAGTATCTGCATTATAAGTAAACACGCCATTACGCAGCCGAGAAGGCAGATGGAGAGAGACAAAAATGCAGCCATACGGCGTCAACAGCGAATGACACGGAAAGTTAACATGGAAGGTTATCGCCCAACAAACAAAGAAATCAGGCATAGCGTGATTTCCGGCAGTAAATGCATTTCGAAGTGGAAATAGGTGGTGAAACCCCTCGATGGCGACGCACCAGCATCGGCTCCGTTGCAAATAAAATAAAACGCACATGTAACGAACGAAATGTATATTAGTCCGGGCGCTACAATGCCCCCACCCACGAAAAGGTATGGACCCCAAACTTGAACGCAAGTAAGCTCTCAAGCATGGAGATGAGGCGTGGATTGCTAATATGGTACGATTGAAACGAAATAAATCCCAATTATTTCGAATATCAGCAGATACGTGAGAAAAGGATCACGTGACCAATCTACATTTCAGCGTCTGGATATTTACACGAATCCAATGATTTTTTATGTCAATACACGCGAGACCTATAAAAACCAATGAGTGCCTGCCAGACTGAACCAGAGGTAAGGGAGCAGCCAAGGAGTACAAGGTAAGTAGGTTGATTTCTAGAGGCATGGCGTGCTTGACACAGTGCTGTAAATTGATGTACCAGGAAAATAATCTGAAACAATCACATGGCTCCGTCCAGAGTGTGTCCATACATGAACACCTCTTGCATACCAAAAATGTTAATGCATGCATTCTGTGTCCATACACTTTACAACACACAGACAGAAACACCATATTCTGTTAAAGAAATACGTATACACATCTTGAAGGACAAATTCACTAGAAAATCCTGGTCAGTCCCACCTACAAACAACTGCTACTAACCAGCTCGCGAATGGGCCTGAACATTTCAAAAGTTAAACGGTAAAGAGTATAATCCTAACACTTAGAAGTCCCGTTCACAAGCTGGGACAATCTACTGATCTATGGGCGGATCCATCAAAGATTCATAAATCATTTGTCCCAGGTGAATATAGAAGTTATCCATCACACCCCGGGGTGAAATCTATAATACCGATTATTTAAAAATTCGTACGGTCCTGTTCGGTAAGAAACTTGAAACTGTAGTTACCCCGAGTCAGTGCAGAAAACTGACATGTTGTCTGGTCCTTACAAAGTGTAAGTAAATCTGTAAAATGCTGGAAAAAAATGGAAAACATTTTCAGCACATTCATACACCAAACACATTCTAGTTGGAGGTGAGAAGCAACTATAAACTTCATCATTCACCGGAGTGAAAGGAAACAATAAAATCCCATCCTTTGTGATGTCTCCCCAAATGGGAGAGAGGCTCCCCTCAAATTTATAAATCCCTATTTTCTTTTGAGACAAGTCTACCTCTCTGGGAAACACCACAGTCCGGGAAAGGCTGAACCGTCATGCCTTGAGTATTAATACCTGACACTACCGTAGCTCTTCTACCTTACACACAGAGACAAAACTGGATGCTAATCTTAGGTTGATTCAATTCATGTACCAAATTCCTTTTAAACATAGAACCCATGTGACGGCTTACCCAGCCTCAGAGAAAGTGTGTGATACCGAGGCACCTTTTTTGGATTTGAATCTGTGTATATTTAATGGTACAGTTTCCATCAAAATTTATGATAAACGGGACGATTTTGATTTTGATATAGTCAATTTCCCTTTTCTGGATGGCGATATCCCCCGGCGTACCTCATATGGGGTATACATATCTCAATTTATAAGATTCACCAGAGCTTCTTCAAATCTTAATGACTTTAACTACCGTAATAAAGCGCTTACTGCCCTTCTTAGGCAGGGCTATCGTTATTTTAAACTTCGTAAGGCGTTTTTGAAATTTTATCGCAGACACAGTGCCTTGTTAGAAAAATATAGCGTCAGTCTGAAAACACTTATGCAACCAGGTATATTGGAACCCAAATTTTACGGTGACTTAGTGTATAGATTGTAGGTAAATCTAACTTTTCGGAGCAACAGAAAACTTATTAACCGTTATAAAAGAATTAGCTATAGCCTGGATATTATGCGGCAGACTGCATGCCTAGTTATCAACCCAATCATTGTTGATGGCTATGCTTCACTCTTTAATTGCACGACGGCGGTTTGGGCCTCAGACTCAATGACGGCCTCTTCGTAAAACTTTAACCAGTGGGTTGGGGCTTGACGATATGTCTTTGGCTTGGCCCGCCGTGGTTCAGCTACTGGTTTGCATTTACTTTGGCATACAGTAGAATTAGCCATGACTACTCGTCTTTGTTTGTTATAGTGATTAATTTGATTTTTATGTTTTCGCTTTGATGCATTGACTGAGTTGGGAGCCTTTATGCGAATCGAATTTTTATGTATTTCTGTATTAAGAGTAGCATCGGGACCCAGGGTGAAGCTAGCTAGCTGTAAAAATGCTTTAACCCCCCCCCCCCCCCCCCCCCCGTGGGTTTGCTCTACCGACCGTTCTAAGGCGGTGGTCCTGGTGTTAGTCTTACTCTTTGTTGCTGTGTGGTTTATTCTACGAGGCGATTTGTTGTATAACTTTACATGTGTCATTTTGTTCTTGTGTTTTTCAATCCTTTTAGTATTGCGATTACCTCGCTTAGGGAAGAGAGAGCTGATCTTAGTGTTTTTCGTACGTTTGTTCGGTTTGTGCTTGTTTAGATTTGTCGGTTTTCTCTTCCTCTTGGGGTCTGGGAAGGACTGCGGTTTGTGATTGTGGCACGCCCTGGACTTTTCTCTTACCTTTTTTTTTTCAATGTGAAAAAAGTATATATATATATATATATATATATATATATATATATATATATATATATATATATATATATATATACAATTAATTTTTGTAATAATTTAATGACTTTATACAACTGTATTTTTGTTTTGTTCAAACCTTAAAAAAATATCAGATGTTCCCAAACGGGAGGCACTGTTTCCCAGTCCGGCATCACAAATGTCAGGTGTTCTCGAACAGGATACACAGAGGTGCAGAAAAAATCATTGATTTTAAACCTCAATATTATTTTCTAGGCATTTAAAAAGTTCTGAATGGTCAAAAGTTAGAAAATTTATTTATCTATAAGATCCAAACATTTTGTGAAGATTGGTAAAAAACTGTGATACACATTTTTTTTCGTTTTCTGAGGGTACTACAACAATGATCAAATGATGTCCAATCGGGTATCAAGTTACTAATTATAATAACATTTACCATGCAAAATACAAAAGTCACCCTAGGTTATTGATGCCCGATCGGGTATCTTTCCTCTACTGGTAAACTAAGGAGGAAAAAGTGTGCCCGATGCAAGACTCGAAATTTGGAGAAAAATTAAAGAAAATACCGGTTTACAGTGCAATAAACAGTTCTTTTCGTCTATCATCGGCGGCGGAAGATAAATGTTTGCTCCTTCCACAGTTGCTGGATACATCCGCCATTATTGTTATGCGTTCTAACTCGGGCCGAATTTTTCTAGCCATTTGATTGGTGCCCATGAACGCTACCGTTCTATTGGACTAAACCGTAGAATGTAAACACCCGACAGCTGATTTGTTTCGCGTGCATGTCCAAAAAAAAAAACAATAAAAAATAAAAATAAATAAAATAAAATAAAGTAAAATAAAAAAAAAATAATAAAAGAAAAGAAAATAAACAAAGAAGGGCAACAAGGTCCTGCTGTGCAGTGGTAAGTTTCTGTGTCATTTTTCTATGATTCATTTCATGTTTTACTGACTGCTTTCAACTCTTGTGCACTTCATCATGTAGATGAAATATAGTGAAATATAGTCTTTTTAATAAAAGCAGAACGTGGCACCTCGAAGTCCAAAGCAGTCGTAAACTGGTATTTTGATTAAATTTGCTCCTTACAGAGAAGTATTAGGGAACCTATTCGTATCAGTTCATGTTCATATGAAGAAATACCTTAATCCTTCAACTAGATAACTTGAAGTCAAACCTGAACATCAACAGGGATGTAATCCTTGGACCAAGCACCTGAGCACCTGTTTGACTGGCATATATACTAGGAGTATTTGAACAAGATGGTAACCTCCCAAGAAAATGGGCAGATACAGGCATACATCTTCAAAAATCTTTTTAGATAACATGCTGACTTCGTCAATAATGATAGTGTCTGTATTAAACAGGGTTTCTTTGATCCTATGGAGGCTGTCATTATTGGAAACTTGCTCTTTCAGCTGATCAGAATTGTATCGTCCATCAAGAAGTCCAAACAGATTATGCTCTGTAGTACTATAGGGATGACGAATGGATGCCAAGCCTGTTGTTTCTGTCGTTCTTACCCTTTTTCCAGCGTTTGTCAAAATTCCGTAAATTTTCCTTACCAGCGTTGACTTCCCTGTGCCTGCCTGTCCCAAAATGAAAAAGTTATGTCCCAGAATAGTTGCCGACATCATACTGTCCAAAAGATTCATTTTTCATTGAATTTTGCATGTTTCAAATTTTGAGTGTCCTATTCTAGCGATAACAACAAAATGACAAATGTGCGCGCTTAGCTGTCAAATCTTTGTGTGTGTGTGAGTGTGTGTTTTGTCAAAATTCCGTAAATTTTCCTTACCAGGGTTGACTTCCCTGTGCCTGCTTGTCCCAAAATGAAAAAGTTATGTCCCAGAATAGTTGCCGAAATGATACTGTCCAAAAGACTCATGTTTCATTGAATTTTGCATGTTTAATCAAATTTTGAGTGTCCTATTTTAGCGATAACAACAGTGGCCGAAAACGACAAATGTGCCGCGCGCTTAGCTGTCAAATGTGTGTGTGTGTGTGTGTGTGTGTGTGTGTGTGTGTGTGTGTGTGTGTGTGTGTGTGTATTATTATTATGCCCCAAACTTCAAAAAAGTTGGAGGGGCATATTGCTTCTGGGTTGTTCGTCCGTCCGTCTGTCCTTCCGTCCGTCCGTTCGTCACGCTTTTTGATACCTAGCATAACTTTAGAACCGTGAATGCTACTATTTTGAAATTTCTTATATGTATTCCTCATGAAAAAATAGCTGACACATGTTTTTTTTTTCTTGACAGGATTATGCCCCTTTTTCTGAGTTATGATGATAGTACTGATGAGTAGATGACCTGATTAACTTTTGAAGTAATTCTGAAAAATACTTCATGAGTTATGGCCCTTTGTAATTTTGGGCATTTTTATCTTGTCAGCAAAATATCTCAAAAACCGTTGGAGCTAGAGCCTTGAAATTTAATGAATAGACTGGTAGTGATGAGTAGACAACCTGATTAACTTTTGAAGAAATTTTGAAAAGTACTTTTGAGTTATGGCTCTTTGTAATTTTGGGCAATTTTTTTGTGTAAATTCTGAAAAATATTTCGTTAGTAATGGCCCTTTATAAATTTGGGCATTTCCCTTGTCAGCAAAATATCTGAAAAGCAAAATATCTCAAAAACTGTAAGAGCTTGAGCCTTGAAACTTAGTAAATTGATTTGTAGTGATGAGTAGATGACCTGATTAACTTTTGAAGAAATTCTGAAAAATACTTCATGAGTTATAGCCCTTTGTAATTTTGAGCAATTTTACCTTGTCAGCAAAATATCTCAAAAACCATTGGAGCTAGAGACTTGAAAGTTGATGAATAGACTGGTAGTGATGAGTAGACAACCTGATTAAATTTTGAAGAAATTTTGAAAAGTACTTCATGAGTTATGGCCCTTTTTAATTTTGGGCATTTTTACCTTGTCGGCAAAATATCTCAAAAACTTTTAGAGCTAGAGCCTTGAAAATTAGTAAATGGATTTGTAGTGATGAGTAGATGACCTGATTAAGTTCTGAAGAAATTCTGAAAAATATTTCATGAGTAATGACCCTTTGGTATTTTGGGCATTTTTACTTTGTCAGCATAATATCTTAAAAACCATTAGAGCTAGAGCCTTGAAAGTTGATGAATAGACTGGTAGTGATGAATAGACAACCTGATTAACTTTTGAAGAAAATTTTGAAAAGTACTTCATGAGTTATGGCCCTTTTTAATTTTGGGCATTTTTTACCTTGTCAGCAAAATATCTCAAAAACTTTTAGAGCTAGAGCCTTGAAAATTAGTATATGGATTTGTAGTGATGAGTAGATGACCTGATAAAGTTCTGAAGAAATTCTGAAAAATATTTCATGAGTAATGGCCCTTTGTTATTTTGGGCATTTTTACTTTGTCAGCAAAATATCTCAAAAACCATTGGAGCTAGAGCCTTGGAAGTTGATGAATAGACTGGTAGTGATGAATAGACAACCTGATTAACTTTTGAAGAAAATTTTGAAAAATACTTCTTGAGTTATGGCCCTTTGTGATTTGGGGCATTTTTACCTTGTCAGCAAAATATCTCAAAAACTGTTAGAGCTAGAGCCATAAAATATGGTGAATGGATTTGTAATGATGAGTAGACAACCTGATTAAATTTTGAATAAAATTTTGAAAAAATACTTATTGACTTATGGCCCTTTGTTATTTTGGGCATTTTTATCTTGTCAGCAAAATATCTCAAAAACTGTTAGAGCTAGAGACTTGAAACTTGGTGCATAGATTGGTAATGATAAGTAGATGACCTGATTAACTTTTTTGTAAATTCTGAAAAATATTTCGTTAGTAATGGCCCTTTATAAATTTGGGCATTTCCCTTGTCAGCAAAATATCTGAAAAGCTATTGAAGCTGGAGCCTTGAAATTTGATGAACAGATTGGTAGCGATGAGTAGATGACCTGATCATGCCCCCAGTTTTGAATGAAATTGATGGGGCATATTATGTTGCCTTCATTTGTCCATCCGCCTGTTTGTCCATTTGTCAAGCTTTTTTGTGCATGCCATATCTTAAGAATTCTGCATGCTAGGGTTTTGAAATTTTATATTTGGGTTCCCAATGAGAAAATAGCTGACCCGTATTTTTTTTCTTGTCTAGCATGTTTGTTTAGAGTTATGCTCCTTTGAAAAAAATCAGAATTAAATCTTGTGAGCATGATATCTTGAAAAGTATTTAAGCTTGGTTCTTGAAATTCTATATAGTAAGTGGGAATGATGTGTAAATTACCTGATTATATTTTGAGGGAATTCAGAGAAAATATTGATAAAGTTACGACCCTTTGCAGTTCTGCGCATTTTGACCTTGTCAGCAAGATGTCTCGAAAAGTACTTAAACTAGGGTCTTGAAATATTATATGCTGATTGGGGATGATGTGGAGACTATCTTATTTGTTATTAGGGAATTCCATGAAAAATTGACGTAGTTATGGCCCTTTGTAGTTCTAGGCATTTTGACCTTGTCAGCAAGATATCTCAAAAAGTATTTAAGCCAGAGCCATGATATTAGGTATACTGATTGGGATTGAAGAGGAGATCACCTGATTAAATTTTGAATCAATTAAATGAAATGTTGGAGTTATGGCCCTTCGCATTTACTGGCTATTTCATGTCATTGCTTTATTGTGTATAGCATAACTTTAGAACCATGTATGCTAATATTTTGAAATTTCATATTTTGACTCCTCATGAATTTTTTTTTTTCTTATCCCAGTTATCTCCTATTTTAGAGTTATTTTCTTTTGATAAAATAACATTGAAATCTCATATATTTGTACAGTTGTTACCGTCATGGGCAAGCAGTGTCGGAGTTAAGCAGTGTTAGAGTCAGGCAGTTGTGGGCATAGTGTTTTACAAACATCAGCTCTAGTTATTATTATTATTATTTTTAACCAATCAGTGACGACCATATTTATGACCAATGAGATTGCGCGATCAGTATCAGACCGTGGAAAAAATGGAAGCGTATCCAGCAACTGTGTAAACAGCTTTTCGACGCATCAACGGATTTCCCTCTGTATTAGCAAATATTTTTAAACAGCAAGTTGCGGCGGAAGATTAATGGTAAGAATACATACCGAAAGAGCGTAAGAAAACCATTGAACACTAAAAGGTTGCCATGGTATTCATCTGAAAACAATATCGACAGCCTTGAAGTGTCCGTCCTTCGATTATTTCATAATCGTAGGAACAAGCCTTATTATAAGTATTTATCCGACGCCAAGTTCCTGTGAATAAATGCGGCTGTCGCTGAGATCAGTGAATCTGTGAATTGGGTTGTCATGGAAATAGGTTAACGTCGCTATTGTTCGGTATTTCTCGTTATTTCCGACACCGTTTGGAAAATAGAGCATGGTAGAGCAGAGGGTTAGGGCACTGGCCTCTGGTGTTAAAGATCGCGGCTTCGGGCTTCGATCCCCTATCGGGGTGGGAAATATGTTCCGGGTCTGAGCGTGCTCCATTAGCATTACTGGCAGGATATTGCCAATACAGTACAACGGATCTGGGTGTTAAATGGAGGGCCCTTGTGCAATGACATTCCCTATGCTGGATATAGTGCTGAGACTAAATATTTAGTCTCCATCATCAAAATCACGTGCCTACCTATTGTAACAATTATTTCTGTCATGTCTATGAACGCAAAGGTGGCCATCCGCGCAGTCTGATCAGGGCCTTCACTATCCGATATAGAATCAAGGGCTATGAAATACAAAATATATATCGATGTATAGCAAATACCCATATCTGAATGTGCAGCCTCGCCGACTGATCTCCAATTTTTTTCTGTTCGAAGACACTTTTTCTCATGGCGCTGTTCAGTTGAACTTTGATGAATTCGGCCATCTTGACTATACGGATGTAAATCTTGTCTGTATTTTTACTATGCGCCTCCACAGCTAGCATTCTACATAAATCTACAGCGGGCCATTATAGATTAGCTATACCATGATTGTATCTTGTAACAGTAATCTCCAAATATTCGAAAGTTTAAGGTTTAGTTCTCTGTAGACTGAATCAAAAGATGAAAAGTAATGGAGTTGTTGTTTTTTTAGTTTTTTTTTTACGGAGGAGACATTTTGAATCATTATGAAAACACGCCTATTCAAATATATAGAAAATTTCACCTCCAAAAACTGAAAATTTTCGGATAAAATACTCTGTTATTTTTCATATTTCTGCCCAAAACATAGATTGTGGATACACGTTAGAACCGCTCGTGGTGCGCAGTATGACTGATTATTATTGTTACTATTATCATTATTCAGGTTTTTCGCTTTGTCCCCATGAAAAATGAAATTTTGATTACAATTTATCCCTAGACCGTTATAAATGTACCATGATCTTAATATTTCATTGGACCCATGTGGGGAAAAATGGCCATTTTACGCATTAAGGAAACCCTGATTATCAGTATTATTATTATGAATTTGCTTTCACAGCGGAATTAAGATATGTTTTTTTTTTCTGTTCTGTGACGCGAAAGCAGCCAAACTATCTTAGCTATACCATGATTGTATCTTCTCGGTATCCGGACACCACAAATTTTATAGACAGTCATATCAATACTCAGGACTCGTAGCTGTAAAATGATAATACTACTACACAACTTTTCAAGTATTCATAATTAAATGAAAGAAAGATTAAAGTGATAAAGGAATTAAAAGAAAAAAAAAGTAAAGAAACCTCACAAGCTACTGAAATATATAGATTCTAAGCTTTAATGATTCTTGAAATTAAACGACTACATGAATATTTTTAAAACAAACATAATAAAATCTTACCTGTATTTGCCCTCCTTACTTGAGACTAACTTGGGTATACAAATACGTTCCATATTTTTTCATTAAGAAAAAATTTCTAGAGCTAAATAAATGCGGCTGCCGCGCAGACCAGTGAATATACTTTGAATTAGGTTGTCATGGTAATGACGTTACGTCAGCGTCGCTATTGTTCGGTACTTCCGTTCTCTCTCTCTCTCTCTCTCTCTCTCTCTCTCTCTCTCTCTGTCTTATACATTTACTGTTGTTTTTTGTCTGGCCTATCCGGCTAATTTCTATAGTAACGTTTTTTTAGATACCATGTTTTGCTTTATTTCGCCTATTTAAATTAAGTGATGTTTTACAACAATATAGTGAAAATTAAAAAAAAACAAAAAAAAAAAAAAAAACTAACTGAATGGAACTTGTCCAATCCTTACCTCTTAACTCATTACACTTACTATCGATGTTTGCATAAATATGCAGAATGCAAGTGGTATTAATAGAACTCTGACATAGAAATCTGCATTTCCCTACTTATTGAGGGGTGCTTTTAAAGAAAAGGATTTGGTCCATCTCCATTTATACTAGGGAAGTAAATTTCTGTCTGAAAGAAATATTTCTCTTCGAAAAATGGCGATGTATCAATCCATTCACCTTAATTTACAGCCCAAGCCATCCGCTGTTAGTTCACTTAAAGTTTGTAGGTGCCAAGAATGCGTTTAGGAAAAACAACAACAAAAAGCAGGTATTTCAAAATTTAAAATATTTAAGCCAGCACACGACAAAACCTATAAGAAGACTTGTTCGACCTGCGAAGACTCAGATCAGCCTGCGCATCCGCGCAGTCCGATCAGAGTCTTATTTAATCGCATGTTTTCTACAACCTCCGGGCTATTCAAAGAGGGATAAAAAGATCCCTTGCCATACTGGGTGGATGTACAGGCAGTTCTTATTGTAGGTTTTCCGTGCGCTGGCTTATGACGTAGAACTCTCCAGAGTCAAGAAATACGTACCAGGTAATCTAATCCATTAACAGAGGTCATTGCGGGGTTAAAACTCCGCCAGGAGCAAAGCAAAATTGCCTGACTAGTTTTTAAAGGCAGTTAGAGTGATTTAAAGGGTCAATAAGGGTAAATACGGACAACATTTACACCTCAAAGCTTCAAGTCCCAGTGTTCCTAGTGTGCAGGAGTCACGAGACTGGTTGCCAGTTCTTGTTCAAATTTATTATTGCTGTATGCGCCTGTTTTTAAAGCCACACAACCCTTAGAATAAAGATAAAGTTTGTGTGACCCAGATTAGGGGAAATACGGACAAGGTGGAGAAATTATGACCGAAAGAGGGAAAACACAGACAACATTATAAAACACAGATAACCGTTGAGAAAGTACGGACACTGGATAAGAAGTGCGTTCAACCGGAACCGCGAAGCGGTTCGGCGTGCAGATGTACTACTTTAGGTTAACTATGTGACCAGTGATGTGTGTGACCACAAATGTACTGGTCCAACAAACGCTTGGGTGGTTCGGTGCTTATCCTGAAAAACAATAAGCGTTCCGTTATTTGGCAGAGACTATTGACACGGCAGCAGTGCCGATAATAGCAACAAACCAGCCAATAACGCCAAGTATTCCAGTTGCAGGGGGTTGAATCACGAGACATAACGTCAGCCTACAAAATTTGTGATCGCCGCCATTTTGAATTTTGTCTCCACTTCGAATTTTATTTCTATCCATTCTCAGTCGCTTTATAAGCTAAGCATGATTCGTTTCGTGCATAAGGTACACTTTGATGTAGATTTTTAGATAACGGATAGACTTTACGATCTTTTCACGTGATAATCTGAAAAACTTCCACACAAAAATATGTTTGTTCGACCGGTTTGTAAATCAAGTAAATTGTTGTTATTTTTATGCTTTTTTTTCTGCTTTTCACAATGTGTAGACTCGCAAAAAAAAAAAAAGACCAAAAAGAAACAAAGAAAACAATGCACAAACGGTCAAAATCTTTAGGAAAAATCCTGAAGCAGTATTTCAACGAACGATAGTGTATGTCGTTGTACCTCTTACCGGCATACACTAGTTTTCTGTTTTCGGAAAGCATGGTACCCGCCCATCGGGGCCTGCGAAATAGATGGGCTGCCTAAATCCTCCATTGCAGAGCTGCTAGTAACTAAGCAGGGATCGGGTCGGGTAAAAGTCCCACAAATTTGGAGGCAATGTCTCTAAACTACTGAAATATTGTTGATTTGGATGTTATATAGCAATTCATGCAGTTAAGCGTGGTCTGAAATCAAATTCAGTTAGATCTGGCCAACCCACCTATGAAGTATGTGATAATAATTTGGACGCACGGATATAGGTAGCACCTATTAGATTCATATTATATGTAATCCGTGAAATGTAATTCAAAGTTGAGAAAATACGGACAGGGCTTAAATTTGTGGAATCTGAATAATTCATATAGCCAAACCCCGCGAATTACTGCTAAGATCATTGATGGAACAAAGAAATCGTACACAATGCTCAAAACAGAGTTGTTGTCGATTCAAAAATAGTCAAGAACATACCCGTCCGTATTTTTCCGGTTGTGTTAAAACGGTCGTTAACTATGGGCAGTTTACTTTTTACCTTATAACATAAAAATGAATCCTTTCATCGGGAAAAACTTTACAAAAGTGAAAATTAAAACATCGAAGCTCTATTTATAACCAACATGAAACACAGATGTAAGTAAACTATCTCAAACTATTTCTGTGATGTTTTTTTTGTCCCCCGCCTTTTCGAAGAAAAGTGGAGGGACACTGTTTTTGGTTTTCCGTGGTGCGTGGTGCGTGGCGCGTGGTGCGTGGTTCCGAGTTTTTAGTGGGTACTTTGTCCCCTTAACTCCTCCCACAGTTTCTGTCCAATCCTTTTGAAACTTTACAGGTGTTTTAAGGATGGTATGAAGATATGCATGTGGTTTTTTCAGAATCCTGAAATAATTTTTTATCACTTTTTCTGCATTTTTAACTTAGACATTTTTTGAGTTCTAATATTACAGAAGTCTATAGGGAGTAGGTACCTTGTCCCCTTAACTCCTCCCACAGTTTTTGGCCGATCGTTTTGAAACTTTACATGGGCTTTTAGGATGGCCTGAAGATATACATGTGGTTTTTTCAGAATCCTGAAATAATTTTTTATCACTTTTTCCGCATTTTTAACTTAGACATTTTTTGAGTTCTAATACTACAGAAGTGTATAGGGAGTAGGTACCTTGTCCCCTTAACTCCTCCTACAGTTTTTGGCCGATCCTTTTGAAACTTTACATGGGCTTTTAGGATGGCCTGAAGATATGCATGTGGTTTTTTCAGAATCCTGAAATAATTTTTTATTACTTTTTCCGCATTTTTAACTTAGACTTTTTTTGAGTTCTAATACTACAGAAGTCTATAGGGAGTAGGTACCTTGTCCCCTTAACTCCTCCCACAGTTTTTGTCCGATTCTTTTGAAACTTTACAGGTGTTTTAAGGATGGTATGAAGATATGCATGTGGTTTTTTCAGAATCCTGAAATAATTTTTTATTACTTTTTCCGCATTTTTAACTTAGTCATTTTTCGATTTCTAATACTACAGAAGTGTATAGGGAGTAGGTACCTTGTCCCCTTAACTCCTCCCACAGTTTTTGGCCGATCCTTTTGAACATTTACATGGGCTTTTAGGATGGCCTGAAGATATGCATGTGGTTTTTTCAGAATCCTGAAATAATTTTTTATTACTTTTTCCGCATTTTTAACTTAGACATTTTTTGAGTTCTAATACTACAGGAGTATATAGGGAGCAGGTACCTTGTCCCCTTAACTCCTCCCACAGTTTTTGGCCGATCCTTTTGAAACTGTACAGGTGCTTTAAGGATGGTCTGAAGATATGCATGTGGTTTATTCAGAATCCTGAAATTATTTTTTATTACTTTTTACACGTTTTGAACTTAGATATTTTTTGAGTTCTAATTTTACAGAAGTCTATAGGGAGTAGGTACCTTGTCCCCTTAACTCCTCCCACAGTTTTTGGCCGATCCTTTAGAAACTTTACGTGGGCTTTTAGGATGGCCTGAAAATATGCAGGTGGATTTTTCAGAATCCTGAAATAATTTTTTATTACTTTTTCCGCATTTTTAACTTAGTCATTTTTCGATTTCTAATACTACAGAAGTGTATAGGGAGTAGGTACCTTGTCCCCTTAACTCCTCCCACAGTTTTTGGCCGATCCTTTTGAAACTTTACATGGGCTTTCAGGATGGCCTGAAGATATGCATGTGGTTTTTTCAGAATCCTGAAATAATTTTTTATTACTTTTTCCGCATTTTTTACTTAGACATTTTTTGAGTTCTAATACTACAGGAGTATATAGGGAGCAGGTACCTTGTCCCCTTAACTCCTCCCACAGTTTTTGGCCGATCCTTTTGAAACTGTATAGGTGCTTTAAGGATGGTCTGAAGATATGCATGTGGTTTATTCAGAATCCTGAAATTATTTTTTATTACTTTTTACACGTTTTCAACTTAGACATTTTTTGAGTTCTAATTTTACAGAAGTCTATAGGGAGTAGGTACCTTGTCCCCTTAACTCCTCCCACAGTTTTTGGCCGATCCTTTTAAAACTTTACGTGGGCTTTTAGGATGGCCTGAAAATATGCAGGTGGATTTTTCAGAATCCTGAAATATTTTTTTATTACTTTTTCTGCATTTTTAACTTAGACATTTTTTGAGTTCTAATATTGCAGAAGTATATAGGGTGCAGGCACCTTGTCCCCTTTACTCCTCCCACAGTTTTTGTCCGATCCTTTTGAAACTTTACAAGGGCTTTTAGAATGGCCTGAAGATATGCATGTGGTTTTTTTCAGAATCCTGAAATAATTTTTTACCACTTTTTCTGCATTTTTAACTTAGACATTTTTTGAGTTCTAATACTACAGAAGCGTATAGGGAGTAGGTACCTTGACCCCATAACTCCTACCACAGTTTTAAGCCGATCCTTTGAAACTTTACAGGTGCTTTAAGGATGGTCTGAAGATATGCATGTGGTTTTTTTCAGAATCTTGAAATTATTTTTTATCACTGGTTTCCTGCTTCAATACTTAGGTATTTGATACAGGACCAGTGGTCCTCTGGTTAACTTTACCATTTTTAACACCTCAAATAAAAATTAGGCGGGGGACATAAATTCCCCATGGAATTTGCTTGTTTTTTTTTTTGTTTTTTTTTGTTTTTTTTTCCCCCAAATTTTACCACTCTCTGTTGGTTTCCCATTGGAAATGGCTATTATTAAGTGATTTGCTGGATTTAGAATAATATAAAATGCTGTTTCAATCAGAAGGTGACTAGTTGCCGTCACACAAATGGACAATCAGTAATGAGGATTCGGATACAGCTGTCGGTATTTACCCCTCTGTTCTTATTTACCTTTATTGACCCTAATCCATTATCTACAGTAGGCAGTCCACCTAGGAACGTGGAACCCTGAATTCAAATCCTAAGCTATATCGGTTAATCCTTTAATGTGTAGCAGACATTTTTTTTTCGAGAAAAATGCTTTACATTTCATGTGAATTGTTTGCATATTCTTGTTTTTCCTACTATTATATTTATTATGATTATCATTATTATTATTATTGTAATTATTCTTTTTATAATCATCATTATTTCTGCTGTTATTATTATTAATATTATGATAATCATTGTTGTTATTTTAGTTGTTGTTTTGGAGTAATGTTATTTTTGCAGTCGTTACAATAATGATCACTTTTATTATTATTATCATTACAGTTGTTGTTTTTGCAGTTGCTCTAGTATGATAATCCTTATAATAATAATAATAATAATGATAATAATAAAATCATTCTTATTGTTATTATTATTGGTAGTAGAAGTAGTATTACTACATGTATTATTATTATTTTATTATTATCAACAGTTGTAGTAGTAGAAGTATTTGGTTTAGTATTATGACTATTATTATTACCATTGTCATGCTGAGAAAGGCAATTTGCTGAGATTTTTCGTGTCAACTGAAACAGAGCACAAAACATAATCTTGATCTTGTCAATGATGCTCCAACAATTTCCAGTACAAAAAAGGCACGGAAATGTAAATCAATTTGATACTGAAGGTGAAAAAAAGCCCTTACCTAATGCGAACAGCGCAGGCCCTGACCAGCGCAGTCTGATCAGGGCCTTCCCTGTTCGATAGGAATAACACACTAATTATGTAAGTGGGCAATAAAATGTTTTGATCTGTCTTATCTGGGTCTTCGCTGTCCCCTATGGCATAAGGGTCCTTTTTTTTTTTTTTTTGCATTGAGTCCCACCTGCGCTTTTCGATTCATAACTGCATGATGAGACATTGTTTAGTTCAGAAAAAGACATGAAAATACAAATCGATAACTTTCCTTAGATCTTTAGATTAATAGCTTTATGAGGGGCGTTTTATTTTCAGTAGGAAATGAATTGCCCCAGTGACCAGCAAATGTAATAATTGTATGTTAAAAACTATACGAGCTTCTGCATGGGTAAAGAGTCATTTTGGCCAATACGAACAGCAAAGGTTCGGGCGAGCCTGCGCATCTGCGCAGTCTCGCCAGAACCTATGCTGTTCGCTCACGAAAGCGGAAGGCCAGGGGGAAACTTCAGCGAGATATGTGGCCTTGCTAAACAACTGGGAATGGGCACTAAAATATTAATTCGACAGAAAATTCGAAGAGAATTTTCTCGAGATGTGGCTCAAACCGTAAAAACTGGAACAATGGGAGGAAAAACTACTTCAAATCCTTGATACGAATAGTGAAGACACAAGATGGCATAAACTTTCCGGGCGCATTCTGCTGTCGTCTTCACCGTACACTTCTTTAATAACAGGACCTGGAGGCTCAGCCGCAATATGCACATCGACGCAGTCTGAGGCTAAGGTTGTCATCGCTTACTTTTTCAATAATAGGACCTTGAGGCTCAGCCTTATCAGGCACATCTATGCACTCTGGCTAAAGACTTCGCATCTATGCAATGTAACAGGACCTGGAGGTTCAGTCTCAGCATGCATATCACTGAACTCAGACTTACAGCCTTCGTCGCACACGTGTTCAGTAACAGGATTGGAGGTTCAGTCTCAGCATGCGTATCACTGCACTCAGACTTAAAGTTTTCGTCGCACACTTGTTGAATAACAGGACTGGCGGCTCAGTCTCAGCATGCATATCACTGCACTCAGACTTAAAGCCTTCGTCGCACACTTGTTCAGTAACAGGATTGCAAGTTCAGTCTCAGCATGCATATCACTGCACTCAGATTAAAGCCTTCACCACAGAGGCCTAGAGGCTCAGCTGCAGCATGCATATCACTGCACTCAGATTAAAGCCTTCACCACAGAGGCCTAGAGGCTCAGCTGCAGCATGCATATCAGTTCACTCAATTAAAGCCTTCACCGCACACTGTACGGTAAATACTGGCAACTGGCTGCCAGAGCCATTACCATAAATTTTTAGGGGGGCCCGTAGAACTTTCTCAGGAATTACCTCGTAGGATGGGGTAAGGATGTGTAAGCTTTTAAGATACGGTGCGTTAGCTCACATCCCTTCTATGTCCTACCTATACGTCTCAGTAAACGGAAAGTTTGCAAACTTTCGCGAATGTCAATGAACGCTTAGCTTTACTGAACGCCGCATTGGTCAGCTTGCATGGCGTGGGTTCGACCCCTGACAAAAGCACTGGAAGCCAGTTTCCAGTACTTACCGTAAAATCTACGGGATTTTTTTACAGTGCATACTTGCTCAATAACAGGACCTGGAGGTTCAGTCGCAGCATGCATATCAGTGCACTCAGACTTAATTAAAGCCTGCACTGCACACGTGTTCAGTTACAGGACTGGAGGTTCAGTCTCAGCATGCATTTCAGTGCATTCAGACTTCACCACACACTTGCTCAATAACAGGACCTTGAGGTTCAGAAGATGCCAAAGCGTTTGCGAACAATTCTTAACCCATTTATGCCTAGCATCCCATAAAAGGGACAATAGCAAACAGTGCAGACTCGAATCAGACACCACAGAACGAGTCGACTGACTGGGGTCTGCACTGTTTGCATTTAGGACAGGATTTCTTTGTAACATGGTAACAATAAAAGCAAACCAGACACTCCTTGTTTTGAAATGAAAGTGTCCAAAGTGTTCAGGTAGAATACTCCACTCGGCATAAATGGGTTAATATCTGAATGCAGAACCAACTGTTTTGCATGTTTTGAAAGGTTATTGTTTTGAAAGATTATTGTAAACCCTTCTCATGTGACCTCGTGTGACTATAGGTTTAAATAAATACAGTCGACTCCCGTTATCTCGAATTCCAAGGGACCCACTGAAACACTCCGAGATATTCGTACTTCGACATATCAGAGTTGAGAGAGTAAGGAAAACAATAAATTGAACAACCACATTTAACAAATGAATATGTAATTTGAAAGTCACATATAAAATAATGTGGAAAAGAGGAGAAATTGCTCCTGATGAGCAATTTCTCCTCTTTTCCACATTATTTTGTTACCTGTTGTCATAGTTTCATGTTAAAACAGGGACCAAATTTTCACTTCGAGATAAGCGGTAATTCGAAATAAGCGAGTTCGAGATAACGAGGTTCGACTGTAATATCAACGCAGGAATCATTTTCATGTTTTTGTTACAAACAAGCATACACAAATGTTTAGTCGCAAAGGCCGCCATTTTGGTTGTGCTAAAAGACAGCTCAATGCACAGTTCGCTGACACATCCGCCGAAAACTGTCCCAGTAAACGGAAAGTTTGCAAACTTTCGCGAATGTCAGTGAACGCTTTGTTTTACTGAACTCAGCAATGACTTCACAATTCAGTTGTTAGATATAGCTATGATTTACCTTCATCATTTAACCAGACTAATGTCTTATGAGTTCGATTTAACGGGTGTCGGTATTTAAGGTTAATACTGCAAAGATTGTAACATTACGTTAACATGCTACGTTAAATGTTCACGATTTAGTCAACCTTCAGATAAGCCATTCTCACTTGTTATACGAACATTTTTCGGATTTCTCACTCGAGTTATACGAACTTTTTTCGGATTTCTCACTCGAGTTATACACCATATAATATGTGAAATAAAAACATCAAAGAAATACGGCATCATTAACCCATTTAAGCCTAGCGTCCCATAAAAGGGACATTGGCAAACAGTGTAGACCCAGATCAGACGCCGCAGACCGCGGCGTCGGATCAGGGTCTACACTGTTTGCATTAAGTTCAGAAATTTCTGCAAAACATTGTAAAAAATAATAAAATCTAACCAGCTACCCTCTATATTGGAAATGAACCTGACCAAAGAGTTGAGGAAGAAGAGTACATTCGGCATAAAAAGGTTAAGGCTATAGACTTTTTGAAGTCACAAAAGTAGTCTCCCTTGACAGAAATGGCGGAAAATATACCAAGTATATCAAGTCACTTAAGAAGCCTTTACTTATGATTGCTGTCTTCTACGACGATCAATTTTGTCACAATAAATGATTTCTTTGATAGAGTACCGGTACGTGACACGGAAGTCACCGGTCATATAAGCCAGTGAAACTATTGAGCTGTCATCAGACTTGAAGAAAAAATCTTTAGTCGTGTTTTAGAAGTATGTCAAGGGGAAAATTTACTACTATATATACTGACCTCAGAAAAGAAATGCAACACTTTTAACCCTTGTCCTGCTCAATAAATTAAGACGCCACGCCCATTTCTAATTTTCAGCCAATCAGATTACTTCATCCAGGTTGTTGATATTAATTCACATACTTAATGGCAAACAGTGCAGATCTAGACCAGCCAACTGATCTGGATCTACACTGTTTGCAAAGGCAGGACCTATCCGGGTTCAGCAGGACTAGGGTTAAATGGGCAAAAGAAACGTAGGCTATACCACATTAAAACCTATGTTCGGCCGACCAGATATTTTGATGTTGATCGGCTGATAAAAACTTCTGATCGGCCGACTGAGCTGACACATTAAACACGACGGACCATAAGATGCCTTCTTTCGCGTTAGCGGATCTAGTATAAAATAGTGGGGTCCAATATTTGTACAATCCATTGGTTGCTTTTGTCTGAAGTAAGTAAGTTGCTATCAAGGATGTGCTTTTGTTGACCACTAGAATACCGAAAATGTAACAACTGATTCCGAATAAAGCAAATACCATCCATCTCCATATCCACTGTTTAGTCACATACTTCTGTCATATCAAAAGTCCTATCAAACCAGCTTTAGGGGACTAGATACACTTTGTAAATTTTCCTCCATTTTTTTCAAGGGAGGCAATGTTCTACACGCCATTGCCCTTCTAAAAAGGGTTCTATTTCCTTATAGAATAGACCCATTTTCAGAAGGGGACAAAAACAATTTGGACTGAAATGCCACCCCTGATGGTGTATAATTTCCCCATAACACATTATGCGAGAACGTTCCTATGCTTTTATAGAGTAAACTCCAGAAACGACTGGTGCCTCATGTATGAGTACAGAATCATCCTAGCAGGTACGGTCTATGTGGAAGATGTTTTTTTTTGTTTTTTTTTTTTTTTTTTTTTTGTGTGTGTGATCAGAATTACAAATTTATGTATCATAAATGGAATCCGAATAACTTTGGTCCTGCTTTGGATGATATACAGTCGACTCTCGTTATCTCAAAGTTCATGGGACTCTCCGAAATACTTCGTGATATCCGTACCCCGACATATCAGATTTACAGAACTGAAGAAAAAATAAATCGAACAACCGCATTTCACAAATAAATATGTAATTTGACTCTTTAAGTTAGAGATATATTGAAAATATTGTGGAAAAGAGGAGAAATTGCTCCTTGGGAACAATTTATCCTCTTTTTCACAATATTTTGTTAACTCTTGTTAGATTTTCGTATTTAAACAGGGACCATGTTTTCACTTCTAGATAAGCGATTATTCGAGATAAGCGAAGTCAAGATAGCGAAAGTCGACTCGTAGATAAAACATAAAGTATTTATGTATAAGACACTTAATGGCACCAAGAAACTCCTCTGACCATGCAGAGTCCTACTGAACGAAAGTTCTTGTTATCTTTTAAGGTTACAATTGCTCCACTTTGAAATTCCTTTCATTATTTTGCTTCCAATGTAGTTGAACACGCGTTCCCATGCTTGTCCTACTTCAGGGGTAAAATCCTGTCCTAGTTTCTCCTCCAAGGCGACAATTATCGCTGGCCTCAGAAGCTGAAATGAAAAAAAGCATACTTAAACGGGAGGATGCATAGTCTTAACTTCATGGTTACTATTGGGACAGGCAGATATGCTTAAGATTACAGTGTATACAGTCTGATCTTGGTCTACATTACTTTCTACCGAGTCGGTACTTTCCAGGAAGGCAAAATAAATGAATATACAGTTCTAAATAAAAGGATATATCAAGAAATTACTTTTCTTATTTCTCCATTAAAAAAGAAAATATCGAGGATAACTATAACAATCACCTCGCCGTCAAGGTGTTGAGGTGTATGATTATTTTTATAGCTGGCACAGTATGGTAACTATAACTAGTCAGGACACCGCAAAGTACAGCTGTTTTCAACCAAATGCAGTGAACCCTCGTTACAACGACAGCATTTGTTCCCAAAGAAATTGCTGCTGTTCAGACTACCTAATGAGCAGATTGATATGTAAGGAAGATCTTGTTTTGTTCTAACGTCCTCGTTAAACATATATTTTTGGATATTTGTTAGAATCGCCTCACTGAGGCGATTCTAACAAATATCCAAAACATATGTTTCTTTAAAGTATTAAATACAATATTCTTGCATAATTTGTGACTAATTGATACCTCTTATGTGAAGGTTTCATGACCGTCAAATTGTCATTATAACGAATTTTGTCGTTGTATCGAGTGTCGATATAAAGAGGGTTGTCTGTAATTTGATTTAAGTTCATAAAGACGTTGAAATGCATGGATAGTCTTGATAATGTGGACAATTTGATAGCTACAGTTGGTCAATGTCAGGACAACATAAGGGTGTTTGTTCAGAAGTTTTCAGCCAAATAATCTGACTCCAGAAAGGAATTGGTCGTGCATGAATATTTTGGATAGCTTGACATTATGACAGCTTCAGTTGGTTACTATCGGGACAACGCAAGGGAGTTGGTTGGAAAGTTTTCAAGCAAATAACTTTATTCCATAAAAGGAGTTATGATGCATGGATATTTTAGGTAGTTTGGAGAGTTTGGTTATAGTTTGACAGTTTCTGAACAGCACCAGTAAATTTGTTCATACGTTTTTAGTAAATCCTTCGATTCCGTAAACAATTTTGATGAAAACAAGCGAGGCCCACCTTGTATCAACTAGTGTTTTTTTTTATCCTGGATGTCTGTGTATAAACATTTTGTCGTGAGCGCTCAGCTTTGTTTCATCGCAGTTCTTTTTATTGTTATTTAATTGTTGTCACTTTTTTGTGCTTTTTTTTCATTTTTGATAGAATACTGATTATGTTAGGATACCTCCTTGCGAACCGAATTCTTCTACAATGAGCCCTCGTTCAACGACAGTATTGTTACCAAAGACGCTGCCATTAAAACGAATTTGCTGTTGTACAGAATACTTAATGAACAAATTGATATATAAGAAAGGTCTTTTTTGGTTCTTATATCCCCGTAGAACACGTTTCTGATATTTGTTAGAATCGTCTCGCGAGGCGATTCTAACAAAATTTCCAAAACATGTTTCTTTAAAGCTTTAAATACAATATTCTTGCATAATTTGTGACTAACTGTTACCTATTAACTGAAGGTTCTATGACAGTCAAATTGTCATTATAACAATTTTTTTCGTTTTCGGTACAAAGAGGGCTGTTTGTATGTATTTCGAATAATACCGGAAGCTAGGGTTATAGCATATGTGGACAAACGAAGGTCCAGACCAGCTATGCATTAGAAAGGTCTGAGCAGGAAGTTGGTTGCTCGCTTATAAAACATATGGCTACTGTAGAATATAAGGATGAACTGGGAATACAAAGCCAGGCATGCGCGAATGCCTTTCGTCTCTTGCACATAATCTAAGCCTTACTTCCTTCAGACGAAAAGCAAAGTCCTTGATTAGAATGAACAGACTATAGGTTGATCTGATTCTCGCATATCTCCTTCTTCAATTAGTCCTTGAATCGCAATCTCAATCGCAGCAGACGACATTTTGATTTTTTTTTTTTATTGTTTCAGAGCAAATTAGGCTTGACATTTTATGTGAATCGTCTGCCTAAAAAACGATTCACATGAAATGTCAAACCTTATTTTCTCTGAAAATTAACTAAATTATTAAAAACATAGAATGTCGTCTGCTACAATTTTGCTTTGCGTTTTAAGGGTTAATCGTGTCTATTTTTTGCTGCAGACGAGGTGATGCCGCGATTGTCCTGAGTACATCAGCGATCAGATACCATTAGCCATTTGGCAGCAAACTGAGGAAATGTACCTTTAGGAGACAATTAGCATGAAATGTCAAAACCAATTTTCTTGGGGAAAAAATAAGAAAAAACATCGCCAATTTGTCGTTTGCTGAATTTGCCCAGAGGGTGGTTAGGTTAATAATATTTTCCATTGCTTAGGATGAAATTCATTCTGAATGATAGAGCGCAATCAAAATTGATTATTTGAGTTACATTATGGCAATTCTGTGGCCTTGAATTTATTTCTTGCCGCTCTCTGGTCTAATTTAGCAAACGACAAATCGATGATATTTTTCCTAGGAAACAGGATTTGTCATTTCGTGCACATTGTCTCCATTGGAGACAATATGCATGAAGTTTGAAACCTGTTTTCTGAAAAAAAAAAAAAAAATCAAAATGTCGTCGTCGGCTGAAAATTTTACCTAGAGTGCTCTGCGTTACTAACTATCACGAAAACATGCCTATATAATTTTGACCCCCTTAAACCCCACTTTTATATAGTAAAACTGGGGTTTACAGGGGTATACATTATTTTTCTTATTCTGCTCAAAAACATAGATTGTGGATACTCGTTAGAACCGCCTCGGCTCGGTTTCGAGCAGAAATATGAAAAATATCAGTTTTTTCATCACGAAAACATGCCTATATAATTTTGACCCCCTTAAACCCCACTTTTATATAGTAAAACCGGGGTTTACAGGGGTATACATTATTTTACTTATTTCTGCTCAAAAACATAGATTATGGGTACTCGTTAGAACCGCCTCGCAGAGGCGGTTCTAACGAGTACCCACAATCTATGTTTTGAGCAGAAATATTAAAAAATATTTGAATTTTTTTCTGAAAATTTTCAATTTTTCGGTGATTAACTTTTCAGTATATTTGAATAGGCATGTTTTCGTAATGTTATATGAAAATTTTCAGTTTCTGGAGTTGAAATTTTCTATATACATGTATTTGAATAGGCGTGTTTTCGTAATGAGTTTATTGTTATACGTATCGTGGTTATTTTCAGGAAAAGTTTTATTGAACTGAACCGCAAGAAGACAGACTGGCTGTATACTTGATATCTCCCTTAAGTATGGTCAACAACTGTGCTGCCCTCTTTAATTTCATTTGTTGCAAGAGCATCATTTAAAATTGTTATAACAATATTCTGATTTCTTATTTTTTTTTAGACTAAATGGATTTATAAAGAGCACACTGATTCTGAGTCTACATCAATGATCCAGGTAGAGCCACTCCTGTGCCACTCACAGTCCCCAATAAAAAGTGTCTATTTACGTTTTCTTAAAGCCTCAGAAATAATTTAACAAACAGTTTTATTTATTAGATTTCTCACTGAAAATGGGCGGGGCTAACTTAGCACTAGAAATCACAGAGTACATGAACATCCTAGGGGAGTAAATTCTTTCGCTTTGGAGAAGACCCCTATTCAAAAGGAGAAAAACGTTTTGTTTGAATCGTTTCCTTTGAAAGTATAGTGAACCCTCGTTACAACGACAGCATTTGTTGCCATAAAATGTATTTGCTGTTGTACAGACTACTAAGCAGCAGACTGATATGTAAGACATGTCTTGTTTTGTTCTTATTTCCTCATAGAACATATGTTTCGGATATTTGTTAGAATCGCCTCAGTGATGTGATTCTAACAAACATCCCAAACTCATGTTTCTTTAAAACATTAAATACAATATTCTTGCATAATTTGTGACTAACTATTACAGTCAAATTGTCATTATAACGAATTTTGTCGTTTTTTCGAGTGTAGGTATAAAGAGGTAAAGTCTGTATATTCATTCCGCACTAATGAGATTTAATTGAAATTATGAATGATTACACTCTAATTCGCCGTTTTTGTGGACATGGATTTCAGCTTTTTGTGCAAAAAATATGTAGTTCTCAAAAACAAATTGACACTTATAAACAAAAACAAACAATATTTTGAATTCACCTCTAATTCTGTAAACTTTCCTGGCAATAGTGGGAAAATTGCCAAACTATTTTTGAATGACATTTTCAACCTTGTGGGACGCAGTTTTTGTTGTTTTCTTTTAATGCCTTCACGTAAGTCTAACACTGATGACATCACAAGTAAACGTCACAGTGACGTTAATCAGCTACTTGCAAATAATTTATTTAATAGTGTTATGATACAGAAATAAACATAGACAGCAATTTTATTATGGAGATAGCTGCAGCACTTATAGTTTTCTTTTCTTTTTTTTTTTTTTTTTTTCTTTTTTTTTTTTTTTTTGTAAATAGCGGCTCTGAATCAGACTCCAGGTTCGTTGAACCGCAACTGATTTTAGTCGATTCGTAAAATGGCCCTAGTGACTTACTGTATCTACATTTAGTTCAGTAATTTTGTAGTTTACTCGGCCGTGAATGAAAAATCAAAGATATTGACAAATACATTAGACTTTATCCTGTCTAATAATGGTAAGATGTTGACCGTATTTACCCTAAATATTGGGATAGCTTAAGCCGAATGGATATGGTTTTAAGAGGAAATAATTCTGTCAAACTTGTGTTGTATCCCTATCAAAAAGGTTGCACTCTAAAAGGAAAGAAGTTGCTCCCAAAGGGAGCAAATTCTTGCCTTTTAGAGTACACGTCTTTTCAAAAGAGACTTGGTGTCCAGGAAAGCAAACAGGAAGTCTCCAAAGTTGACTCGCTCATAACAAAATGGCGGACAATCTAACAAATGAATTCAGTTCCATTAACTCCTTACCATCACTGTCCCAACATGTAAATACGTCTCTTTAACTACCCGTTGATATGCCTACCGGTTGATGGCAATCAATGTTGATCCTGATCAGGCGCCGCGTTCTGTGGCATATGATTTGGGTCTACATTATCAAGTTTGTCTGACCCAATACTTAAAGTAAATACGTCAGCTTAGTTTGCACTTTTGCTGCTGAAACGAAATTTGAAACGCAACCCATTAAAATGAAGTATCAAGTTATATAATTACTTTCCATTGACAATCGAAATTCAAATTTCATTCATTTGGGATTTTGCTTTTATATCCGTATCGGTTAACAACAAGCTTATTTTGCATTTAGAATACATAATAAGGTACGAAATTACACGTCTACAAATCATTATGACGTTTTTAATTGTTTGAATATTTTGACTCATCCATACGTCATACCGTAACGCTCAGCATCCCGGGTAATGCTTTCAGCAGGCAATCATGGTTTTGAAATTTTGACATTTCATGTAAAGTGTCTCCTTAGTTGCATGAAATATTACAGCCTATTTTCTCGGACAAATAAGCAAACAGCATTAACTTGTCGTCAGCTGAATTTTGTCCATATGTAGGATAGAGTTACCGAAGTTTTGAAACCATTCATCCTACAAATATTCAAATTGCATCTTTTCATATAACTTCATGCATCATTGTATTGCTTGACAGCGTTATGTTTTAGTGCATTGTGAAAGCTTTAGGCTTTTGTAAATATTTTGCACTGAATATTGAAAGTACGATTTTCGTTCAGTTTCATTATTCAGGATATGCAAATCAAAGCGCAGTTCCTTTCGAGTGCCAAATCAATATTCTAAGAAAATGAATACACTTTTAAGGGAGATAACTGTCAAAATCTGATACCAAATGTACTCTGAAAACAATTTTGTTTCAAAACTTCGGTAACTCTACCCTACATTATGGACAAAATCCTACAAATATTCACATTACATTTTTTTTTCATATAACTTACGCATCATTGTATTGCTTGATAGCGTTATGTTTTATTTGTTGAGTAAACTGTTGTTTAAAGGAAGAGAATGTGGTTATAGTCTTTCTACGCATTCAAATTTATGGTATTTAGGCAGTCTCTACAGCAATTTTACAGTCAGGTGCAAATGTGAAGTCTACGCGACTTAAATAAAAGAGGGTGACAAACATTGGGGTTTTTTTTGTGTGTGTTCTTGGGACCCTACTAAATAAAAATCAAAATGTTGTCGCATGGCTTGTGGCGTCCGATTTTTATTTTGTACGCATTCAAATTTATGGTACTTAGGCAGTCTCTGCAGCAATTTTATAGTCAGGTGCAAATGTAAAGTCCACGCGACTTAAATAAAAGAGGGTGACAAACATTGTTTTTTTTTTGTGTGTGTGTGTGTGTGTTCTTGGGACCCTACTAAATAAAAATCAAGATGTTGTCGCATGGCATGTGGCGTCCGATTTTTTTTTGTGTGACGTTATCAAAATTATGCCCGTATAGTAAAATACTGGATAGACATAATTGATACTGGAGTGTCAGGCCAGACTTCGATTTTAAATACAAGTTATGGAAAACATTTGGAATTGTACTTTTAAATGTTATGCAAAGCTAAAACTACGATAAAAGCTTTCCAAACAAACTCTCATTGCCCATCATCTGTATACCATTGCATTATCCCACTCAAGGCTTTCTATCGTATCTAATAACACACACACACACACACACACACACACACACACACACACACACACACATATATATATATATATATATATATATATATATATATATATATATATATATATATATTGCAGGACACTTTTATTTTCCATTATCAGAAAAGGTTAAACATACATTCGACTCTCGTTATTTCGAATTCCAAGGGACTCTCTGAAACACTTCGAGATATCCGTACCTCGACATATCAGATTTTCAGAATTGAGGAAAAAATAATTCGAACAACCACATTTGACAAATATATATGTAATTGGACTCTTGAAGTTAGAGATATATTGAAAATATTGTGGAAAAGAGGAGAAATTGCTCCTTAGGAGCAATTTCTCCTCTTTTCCACAATATTTTCCTCCTCTTTTCCTCAATATTTTGTTACCTGTTGTTAGATTTTCATGTTAAGGCAGGGACTAGATTTTCACCTCGAGATAAGCGGTTATTCTAGATAAGCGAGTTCGAAATAACGGGAGTCAACTGTATTAACATTTTATTACAATTTAGTTATTGACACCTGATAATGTTTTTAAATACACTGAACATACTGCAGTATTGATAGAAAGGCTGCACAGACAAAGAAACATAAGGGCACATTGCAATTTATTGTTCGCATTATTTATCATTATTTAATAATCTGAAATACAATACTATTTAGGACATATACCTTTTTAAAATGTTTCTGCCATCATTTGTTATTACCCATGTGCAACCAATATGAACAATATAATGTCAAATTACCCCACCCATCATGTACTCAAAACTGGCAGTCAGGACTGGGCAGATCTGAAAAAGTTACGGAATCAAAAGTGACTGAATTGATTTTACGACTAGAGTATATGGTTGCCTTCTTTTATTCATCGTCTGAAGAAATACCCTCGACTTTATGACTTTCTCTGTTTTCACAAGCATTTTCTTCTGACCCACATGATATAATTCTGTACAAATCAATTTATTGGCCTTGCATTTGCATCGAGCTGTTGTGCATTTTGTTTTTAGCAGCCACATTTGACAAGCATGAGAATGGCATCTGGAGCTGATGGCAAGGTAGTCATTTCGGGTACAAAGCTCGAATCTTGCATACGCCATCCATAGTTTAACGGATTTGACAGCACTGGATTCGGCACCACATCATTTACCAACACGATGCAATGATAATGAGCTCTTAGAATGGCTTGCTCTGATGCTGCCTTAGTTGGAGGAAGTTTTTCAGATTCAGCTTGCTTTCTCCGGAATATCCACCAGCGGAGATTGCTTACACTGGTAATTGAAGTATCTGGTTCATATATAAAACAAACATATGTTTCAATGCAGTGCTCTATGTTATTAGTCAGATGATCGCCAGAGTCTGCAAATACCTTTTATAATTTCGTCAAAACATTTTTGAAAAGCTTTCCAGCATAAAACATTTCTTTTGCTCGAAAACATCTTCTCTATGTTGTTTATAACTGGATGTTAACTTGATTAACCATTCTAAAGCAAACAGGATGATAAATTCAGAAATTAGAAAACAAAAACTGCAATTACCTAACAATTTTAATGCTGTTGATGTTAACTTGATTAACCATTCTAAAGCAAACAGGATGATAAATTCAGAAATTAGAAAACAAAAACTGCAGTTACCTAACAATTTTAATGCTGTTGAGGGGAGCCTTTATTCTGTTGACGTCGAGTAATTTTGCATTTTGTTTTAGAAAATCATTATTCAGTAGCACCCATTACATTCTGGGAGACTGAAGTTTGCCATCCAAATATTGTTTTAGCTGACATACTAAACTTTTAGAATACATGCATATATATGAGGTCATAAAACAGTCTTCTTGCTTAGTGGTTGATCTGTAATTTAGTTTTTGCCATTTCTCATTCATGGATAAGTAAAAAGACCAGGGCAGTTGTTCAAAGCTAACGTCGTCGTTAGTTAACGATTCGTTAAAATTTTAATCGAGTGATACGCAAGTATGCTGAAATTTTTGCTGAAAAAATGTGAGTACAGTGCAAAAGCTACTCATATTTTTTCAGCAAAAAATATCAGAATATTGTATACTAAATTCGCTAAACAGTTAACGAAATGATCCTTAACGAGCTCGTTAAGCTAACGACGCTTTGAACAACTGGGTCCAGCACGCGAACCGAATAAATAAATGTTTCTACCACTACGGAAGCTAAGGGCGTGGGGGTTGGTATCCCGCAAAGCTAGCTTAAGCTCCCGTGTAATTCCATTCAAAAGTACTTTCATTGTGGCACATTCTGTTAATTGCTCTGTAAGGGAGGTAACGTACGTGCCAGACTGTTACACACTCAGGCCCCCAGATACAATTTGTATTCTACACAGTAAGCATTGCTCTTTAAGATAAGTCATATTAGCAAAAATTCCCTAGGAGGTGATCACTATCTGGCCAGTAATCTAGACTTCTGGCTATCTTTGACCCTGCTTCCCAACCCTACAGAATTTCGCAGACATAGTCTATCTCAAAGATCAGTCTTTTTAGCTTCAAATACGCTCGTAAGAGTTGTTTGTATTTTGCACCTGACTGTGTAATGTAGTAACAGCTTCTTAAACACATTAACTGTCATCAGTTTTATGTAATTATACCCTCGGCATGCGAAGTATGCCGAAGGGGTATATAGTTTTCGTCGGTTACGTCCGTCCGTTCGTCCTTCCGTCCGTCCATGATTTCGTCCGTTAACTCTTTCTATAATCAAGTTTCACTTCGAAGTTTTTTTGATTTCTTATATCTCTGCAGCCACTGATCAAAATCTTTTCACATTTAGTATGGGGGTACCTGGGAGGGTTGTCCTCCATTCTACATCTTTGAACCCCTGGGTCATGCCCCGGGGCGGGGCTAGAGGTCGAAATCTAAGACACCCCAATAAAATGGTATATTGCAGTTGTTTCTTTATACGAACAACTTCTTAATAAAGAAGGATCAGACATGTTTATCACATCAACATTTAGTGTAATAATTTCAAGGCATTAATGTAATCAGGTCAAGGTCATTATGACCTTATTTCCTTTGATTTTGCCTTATATTATGAAAACTATTTTTATGGATTAATGCGATACTTGGGATATTGGTCCTGTGTGACACCACAATTGACATCTTTACAAGTATAGGTCACCTTGACCTATATTTCATGGTCAAGTGATTTTGCCTTATATCTTGAATGTTATTTGATGTATGAGCATCATTATTTGGGATTATGAATCAGTATGATCCAACAGTTGACCTAAAAGTAAATGTAGGTCACTGTGACCTATATTTCATGGTCTATTGATTTTGTTACATCTTTAAGACAATTTGATGTATGACGATCATAGTTTGGGATTATGTGCCCTATATTTCATAGCCCTGTGATTTTGTCTTCTATCTTCGACTATTTGATGCCTAAGTGTCATATTTACATTTAATGACACAGTGTGACCCAAACTTTGACCTCAAAGTAAATATAAATCAGCATGGCCTATATAGCATGGTCTAGTGATTTTGCTTAATATCTTCTAGATTATTTAATGGATTAACATCAAAGTTGATATGATGGATCAATATGACCATTAGAGTGACCTGTCAAGTTTATGTAGGTCAATGACCTATACTTTATGGTCCAGCGATTTAGCTTCATGTCAAAAACACTATTTACTCAAGAAAAAGTGTACACGGGATGATAGATCAGTGTCACTCAGAGACTGACCTTGTAAACTATATGTGGGTCAGTGACCTATATTTCATGGTCCATTGATTTTGCTTCATATGATTGCATTGACTTTTAAATATTTTATAATTAAAGAATGGCGCGGACCGGGGTTATTCGTGACCCTTTGGGCACTTGCTCTAGTTTTATTTTTGCTAAACTACCATGCTTATTTATTCAACAGAGCCAATTTTGCTAGCATTATATGTCATATTTGAATCAAACTTTGCACCAAAAATAAAGGCATCAAATAAAATGAACTTTCTCTGTGTATTTGTTTGTGTAACAATGTAACAGGATGTTTAATTACTCTACTGTAACAAATCTAACATATTACAGTCGAACCTCGTTATCTCGAACTCGCTTATTTCGAATTACCGCTTATCTCGAAGTGAAAATCTGATCCCTGTTTTAACATGCAACTATGACAACAGGTAACAAAATAATGTGGAAAAGAGGAGAAATTGCTCCTAAGGAGCAATTTCTTCTCTTTTCCACATTATATTATATATAAATATTTCTAACTTCAGGAGTCAAATTACATATTCATTTGTTAAATGTGTGTTATTCAATTTATTGTTTTCCTCACTCTCTCAACTCTGATACGTCGAGGTACGGATATCTCGAAGTGTTTCAGTGAGTCCCTTGGAATTCGTGATAACGAGAGTCGACTGTATTTTATTTTTCCAGGACCATCATAAAATCTGCTTCAAATAATTAACACGCATTTTTAACTTTCCCACAACTCGTTTCCTGGTCCTCTTATTAGGCAGACATTTGAAAATGAGTGCAATACTGGAGACCAGGCCGTTTCTCTGAATGTAATAATCAGCATTTCAGTACTTAGAGATTGTTTATGGAGGTACACATAATCAGCATTTCAGTACTTAGAGATTGTTTATGGAGGTACACATAATCAGCATTTCAGTACTTAGAGATTGTTTATGGAGGTACACATAATCAGCATTTCAGTACTTAGAGATTGTTTATGGAGGTACACATACTAATGCATGTCATGAACGTAACACTTATTTTACACATGATTTTTTTTCTTTGAAGTATTTCGTCATAAGTGATGACTGAAATAAACAGCTTTTTTTGGCATTTAGCAATATGCCAGTAAAAGAAAATCACTGTTACCTGTATCATATTTGTTACATATGTTACATATTGCTAAGATAATGCAGGATGATTTAAATTTAATTCTGTTCAATAAATAACTAATTCCAACAAAAAGGTCTTAAACATATTTTTTTAATTTTATTTTATTTTAACAAATTTTTATATGTACATTGAGAAATTATCCATTTCGAGGCTGTTAAGCATAATATTATAGTTGTTACATTGCATCATTGATACGTTAAAACCACGGTGTAGAAGCCGATTGTTTTGTTACATATGTTACCTTGTATTAGGCGTTTTGTAAAATGCGCAAACAATATTTGAAACATTTGTTGTTGTTTTTTTTTTTTGTTTTTTTTTTTTTTTTGCATTCTGGTGATATTCATCAGGTTCAGCCAGAATTAAACGCAAAGCAAAATGTCTGTGATGGATTTATAAACAATACTATTATGAAAACAGCTTCTCTTTGTTGTTTATAACAGGGTGTTAACTTGATTAACAGAATATTACCGCTGTACTAAAACAAATGGATTGTATAATTTATTTTATGTGAAAACACATTAAAAATTCTATAACCTTCAATTACATTAAATTTTAAATGTTGTACAGGGAAGGCTTAAAATCTGATGATGTTGATTAATTTTGCATCTTTTGTAGAAAATCTTCATTCGATAACATCCGCTACATTCTTGGAGACTAAGGTTTGCCATCCAAATACATTCTGTTTTAGCTGACATGCTAAGCTTTAAGAATATATACATATTTATTAAATTTGAGTAAGATAAATGCTCCTTCTTAGGTCATAAACCTTGACCTTTCTTTCACTGAATTTAGTGGGTGGTTACATACATAAGCTGTTTCATACATTGGCCAACTGATATAGGCTGCAGACAACTTTTATTTTAGTGAGATGCCATTGCTCTTTAATATAAGACATGTCTGCAAAATTTCCTAGGGGTGGAGTGTCTGGCCAGGAGTGTCTGTGGTATAATTTGTAAATCTAATGATTAAATTATTTAGCATTGATGGTAGCCGTATTGATGACGTCATAACCGCTATATGACGCCACGGAGAAGACGTCAACATCTTGACTTCCTAAAAGATGTAGACTGAAACTATATAGGTCATTTATTCTTTCATTTAAGTCGCACGGGACTCAAAATTGTCCGAAAGGAAACTGACTATTAAGGGAATTTAGTACAATTGACAGAATTTCCGCCATTTTATAAGGGGCAATTTTGTGACTTCCTGTTTGATTTCCTGCAAATCAAGCTCCTAAAAACGAGTCTTTAAAACAGTTTAGTCAACAAATTAAAACATCTTTGATTCAAACCAATGCATGCAATCTCTTTGGATTTGGTCTTAAGTATTAAAGTCTAAATTCAAAGAGAATGCATGCATGGCTTTGAGCATTTCTTTGAAAGATATGATCGTTTGTTGAGTAACCTGCTATGAAACATGCATGGCTTTCTTTTATTATGCTGAAAACATCCCGCGGGGTAAATAGAAATGACATGTTTACCACTGAATTTAACCCTTGTCCCGCTGAATAAATTAAGATGCTATGCCCACTTCTAATTTGCAGCCAATCAGATTCCTTGATCCAGATTGTTGATATAAATTCACATACTGAACAGCAAACAAGGCAGATCAGTTGGTTTTTGCAGAAGCTAACTGATCTGGAGCTACTCTGTTTGCAAAGGCAGGGTATATCTTGGTTCAGCAGGACACGGGTTAAAAGCAGCATGAAACAGGTGCCCAATAAGTTCTACAAATTCAAACAGTATGCCCCATGCCATCACGAAAACATGCCTATACAGTTTTGACCCCCTTAAACCCCACTTTTATATAGTAAAACTGGGGTTTACAGGGGTATACATTAATTTTCTTGTTTTTGCTAAAAACATAGATTGTGGGTACTCGTTAGAACCGCCTCGTTGAGGCGGTTCTAACGAGTACCCACAATGTATGTTTTTGAGCAGGAATATGAAAAATATCAGAATTTTTTATCTGAAAATTTTCCTTTTTTGGTTGTGAAATTTTCAATACTTTTTAATAGACGTTTTTTCGTAATGTGTATCCCATACGCAAAATCTCAGCCCAATCAAAGCTCTTCAACTTCGAGACGGCATTGAGCAAGATGGATATACTCTCAAGGCAAGTAACTCTGTCAAAATTAATTGGCCTCCGCTCTGAAAAAAAGTCTATTCTAAAATTTATGAATTTGCACCAAAGTGTATATCAAAAGGAGATTAACACTTTGCATGCTGGGTAAAAAAATCAGCAGGTGACATTATGAAATCTTTTTCTATTGTTTCCTAGAAAATAGGCTTTGACACGCCATGCAATTTATCTCCTATGGAGATAATTTGCACGAAGTGTCAAGTCCTATTTGATAAGAAAACACAGAAAAAATATCACCATTTTGTCGCCTACTGAATCTGCCCATAGCACGGACTTGCCTTTAGATCTGGCTATTGTGCAATAGGTTACTTAGTGCGGCTAGAAAAGCTGTTTATTCTCATAACATCGAAAATTGCTTGTTTTCCTATCATTCCGTTGCTTTCGTGTTATTAACATCGCCGTATTGCGGTTCCTCTACTCCTTCTTGGTATAACATTTCAATTTCGATTAGTAATTCTAGCTAGTGGCATATGCTTATAAATGAGCTTCGCCACGAGAAAAAGGACCAGGTTTATGCGGAAAGCGAAGGGGCCTGACCAGACTTCGCATCTGGGCCTTCTTTGTCCGCTAGCAGAATCATTGGATACTGTAAATACTATAGGAAATACAGTAGAACCACAATGGCTCGAATATTGTTGGGACCATGGAAATTAGTTTGAGACATGGGTAGTTCGAACCAACGAAGGTTAGTCATTGTGCCAAGTCAGGAAGCAAATGATGATAATTTAGGGAAGTCTTTTCGATATTCTATACAATAATGGTATGTTGAGTGTACTCGTTAGAATCGACTCGACGAGGCGGTTCTAATGAGTACACACAGCACACCATTTCACGATAAAAAAACATTCAATAAATATTTGTTTTCTCGAGCTATCGGAAGAAATTTGGACTCAAAAACGAATTAGCCATGGTAAACGAGCCATCAGTGTTCGAGCTATCGAGGTTCGATTGTACTAGTTTGCTGTAAAATCTATTAACAGACTGTGTGACTTAGCTGTATGGGTCTGCGTGTAACCCCGAAGACAGACTGGCTCCAGTCTCCAGTGACAAACTGTTTATTCTTGTAATCCTGTTTGTTACATCCACTAAAAGAAAACCAAAATAATATCAGACTATAAAGGCTAGTCTTTATAGCCATTATATTATTTTGGTTTTATTTTAGTGCATTATCAAGCAGGATTATAAGAATATATTTTCAGTCACTGGAGACTGGAGCCAGTCTACCCCGAAGACGGCTTTCTCATGGAGTGGCCAATTTATAATAGCTCGTAGGCCTAAGATGCATCACGTTAATATTGACCAAATCCAGAAAACGTCTGCTTCCTACAGACGTGTTTTCTTTACATTTTCTTCGTAATGTTCAACAATTGATTGATATTCTAAACCATATCCTTGCCTTAATCGTTTTTGCAAAACAGTGTTGATTCTACATGGATTCTTGCCCAGGCAGAGCGGTGTAACACATTTCACATTAACCCATTTATGCCTAGCGTCCCATAAAAGGGACATTGGCAAACAATGTAGACCCAGATCAGACGCCGCAGAACGCGGCGTCTGATCAGGGTCTTCACTGTTTGCAATAAATTCAGAAATTTGCAAAATGTAATAATAAGAAAAACTAACCAGACACCCTTTTTACAGGAAATGGGCCTGTCCGAAGAGTGAAGGTAGAAGAGTCCATTCGGCATAAATGGGTTAATGTATGTAGTGCATTAATTTAAAATGTGTATTTTTGCTGAAAAAAAATGTGAGTAGCTTTTACAAATGCGAAAGCTACTCACATTTGTCAGCAAAAATATTAGTGAAAAAATGTGAGTAGCTTTTGCAAATGCAAAAGCTACTCACATTTTTCAGCAAAAATACTAGCATATATGCCATATTTTATGATCAAAGTTTGAAAGATACGTTAACTAACGACATCGTTAGTTTTGAACAACTGGGCCCAGGTCTTGGCTCAATTCATCTGGTCGTTCTTGAGCAAGTCGACATTGTACTTTCAAGATGTCCGCACTGATAGCCTTTTCAGGTAACAGATCGGCATGAGTTTAGCTGTCGTGCTCCACTAGTCGTCATAATACCGTGACAGTTAATATGGATTTAGAAACACGTTTAGGAACAGTTAGTTTAATGTTGCCTTGATGCCATTACCAATTTTCTAGTGACTGATCTTTTCTTTTTTTTCAGGAGTAAATATCGCCTGTGTTGGCGCTTCTAATATACCCACAACATATGTTTTCTGGAGAACAGAGAAAAAGGTATCAATAGTGTGATTTAAATCAAATTAAAGCATTGACAGCTCTTGTGTGTCGATTGTCTCTGAGTGTAGGCAGAAAAATGGCCATGAACGGGGACTTAAGACTGTTTCAGTCAACTCTTTACTTCCTGTGATGTAAGCAAACAGCACAGACCCTGATCAGACGCCGCGTTTTGTGGTGTCTGGTCTGGGTCTGCACTATTTGTCAATGTCCCAGTCCAGGTATTACAGATAACCTTTTTTCCACGGCACTCTGACGTCACGGCGATTGTTGTTGTGCGATTTTTAACTCTACCAGGCACCCGAGGCACAATGAGGTAGCGGCGATTGTTATGTACATGTATTTGTACAGCCTTGCTTTCATGGGTCACCCATGCACACTTGGTGCCGCTGTCTGTCACCAAGCGCCGCCCTGTTCACTTTATATTCAACCCAGGGCACGTCGAGTATGAGCTAGGCGTACTAAAGGATCTGAAAATTGTCTCGACCCGAGTGGGATTCGAACCCACGATATCCCGCATGAAAGTCGAGTGCATTAACCACTAGGCCACCCAGCCGACTCAAAAAAGCTATAAGAATAGCGCGGCTTAGACTGGCTCCAGTCTCCAGTGACTAAATATTTTTCTCATAATCCTGTTTGATAATCCACTAAGATAAAACCAAAACATAACATGACTATAAAGGCTGGTCACTAGGTCTAGTGACTAGTCTTTATGGTCATAATATTACTTTGGTTTATTTTAGTGGATTATTAAACAGATTATAAGAAAAATTAGTTTGTCACTAGAGACTGCAGCCAGTCTAAGCAGTTACCTGGATTTCGCACAAACGCGCGGTTTTGTTTCACTGGTCAATGACAATCACGTGGACAACAACCTTAACCCTTGTCATGCTGAACCCGAATATGCCCTGTCTGTGCAAACAGTGAAGATCCAGATCAGTTGGCTTCTGAAGAAGCCAACTGATCTGGATCTGCACTGTTTGCCATTAAGTATGTGAATTTATAGCAAACAATCCTGATCAAGCAATCTGATTGGCTAAAAATTAGAAGTGGGCGTGGTATATTAATTTATTCAGCATGACAAGGGTTAAGATAATTTTGGTGTAAGTATACTATGGCTCGGTTGTGAATAGTCGACACAAAAATGATTTATCTAGAGCTATACTTAAGAAGCCTGCCGGCCTCGGTGGCTCAGTTGGATGCGCCGTCCGACTGGAGACCAGGAGGTCGCGGGTTCAACCCCCGGTAACATTCTTTCGTGGAGATTGATCATGAAATATTTTCTACTGTCATTTTCTACCTTCCGCTGATTCAAGAAGGGCAGTTGTCAGTTTCTGGCGAAAGAATGTGCACAATACTGGTTAACCGCTTAGAGGACTAAGCCTGCCCAGTAAATGTGTGGTTAGGTAAACTGACCGCGCTCGCCATGACCCTATTGGGTTGACTGGGCCGTAAAACCTCAACGCAAACAAAAAACTTAAGAAGCCTACACTTTACAATGAAAAATTAACATGACTAAACATTTACCGGAATCATGTCTGGCCGTACACCGTAGAGGGCGTGTCTCTCTCCAACCTCAACCAATAGACTTGTGAGTTGAGCGCTATCATCCAAGCATTCAACGGCAGCACCAAGAGAATCCATCACCATCTTTCCGTGCGATCTCAGTTTATTCTCATCAAAGATAAATTCTCCAGAATTTTCTTTGGTCATTAGTTTGGAAAACAATTTCTTCAGCTGCCTTTGCTGGGAAAATAGTCTGTAGAAGAAAACATCGAATCAATTATCTAATGCATGAAAAGATAAAGCATTCAGTAAAACCAAGATTTCTCACTGTGCACGTTGCACGGGCAAGCAAATAGTGTGTGTATTTTTCCTGGCAAAAACGAAAATTAAGGAAACGAAACTGCAGGAATACACAGCAACGTATTTAGCATTTGCATTGGCTCGAACATCTTTAGGACCATGGAAATTTGTTCGAGACATGCATAGTTCGAGCCACTGAGGGTTAGTCATAGCGCCACGTCAGAAGGCAAATGGGGATAATTTGAGGATGTATTTTCAATTTTCTATAAAATAATGGTATGTTGAGTGTGCTCATTAGTATCGCCTCATCGAAGCGATTGTAATGAATACACACACAACATACATTTTCATGATAAAATAAGAAGTTTATCTTTACCTTGGTTAAAATCGAGTTCGAATCAGCTGTAGTAAACGAGCCATCGAGTCATTGAGATTGTTTTGGATATATAACAACTTTTGCAGTTTCTGTATAACGTTCCTTTGAAAATAGAATGCACCCTTGCGAAATTCATTATGAAAGAGTTCATTGAAAATATTCGGACATCAAATGATTAAAATGTTGACTATATAAAACGATTGTGTTTCAACAATCCTCTTTTTTCCGTGCCTCAGTCAATAGTAGCTTTTGCAAACAGCATGAGTCCACACAAAACAGTTCAAAGTAAGCCATCACATCGTAATCTTTTATGAATTCCAAAAAGCTCTGAAAATTACAGTCAACCCTCTTTATACCGACACTCGATACAACGACAAAATTCGTTATAATGACAATTTGAATGTCACGAAAGCTTCGCTCAAGAGGTGACGGTTAATGAGAAATTAAGCAAAAAAGCGTTGCATAAAATCTTCAGGCAACATATGTTTTGGATGTTGAGGCGATTCTAACAAATATCCAAAACATATGTTATATGAAGAAATAAGAATAAAACGAGGCCTTTCAAACATATTACTCTGTCCATTAAGGATTCTTTACAACAACAAAATCATTATTATGGCAACAATTCTGGGAACAAATGCTGTCGTTGTAACGAGGGTTCATTGTATTCATAAAAAGGGCATATAAATTAGCAACTAGAGTGAAGTACGGGGAGACGTTTTATGTCCTCCATACAGCACTTAATACTAGCTGTAGAGAAGAAGATAGCGTTTAAGTTTGCATGCGAATATATTTTCTTTATAAATATTTATTAAATATAAATAAGAAGGTATTACCTCTGGAACATAAAAAGTCCGACGTGTTCCAAGTCATCTTGCATAAGATTCCAGCTCTGTTTCACAAGTTGTATGTCCTTTTGGTTCAGGTACTCGCCCAACTCCTTATCTTGGGCTAATATGATACTGTCAGAGGACAGTGTACACCCCATCCCCTCTCACATTATAATGTAACTATTGTACGTAATCCCCAACAACTACATTAAATGACGAAATTAAGTCCAACTCTAGGAATATATTACTCGTCCAATAAACATACAGCAAACGTGAGCTGAAATGTCACGTGGATAATTTTTCCATAAATTTGTACAAATATGTGTAATTCTGATATTAAAGAAAATATAAAATAAGTGAAGCAAGCACGCATCTTTGGTACACGTGTGGTTTAATATGAGAAAAATGTTGTTATCGCATGTGCAGGCAATGAAGGCCCAGATCAGACTGCGCGAATGCGCAGTCTGATTTGGACCGTCGCTGCCTGCTTAAAAATTGAGGACATAGTATATTATATCGAAGAAAAATTGACTCTATTGGTTTAGTTATCTCAACTCCAGCTATATGAAATTACTGTTGTCTCAAACCAACAATTCTGGTCCCTTCATGTTCGAGATCACGGGAGTAGACTTTATAGATAAGCGCTAATCACAACTGCAGCAGACGACATTTTGTTTGATTTTTCTATATTTTGTTTTCGTCTGCTATTCACATGAAATGTTAAGCTTATTTTTCTCTGAAAATTAATTTAAACAATAACTCGTCTGCTCATTTTTGCTTAGCGTTTTAGAGCTAAGATAACGCACGCTGTGTCCACACTTATGATGCTCAGAGCTAATTTGATCTTCTAGTTCAGTTTGATCCTCTTTTAACCTTTATATGTACCACTTAGCTAAATTAGCAAACGACAAATTGGTGATATCTTTCTGATTTTTCCCAGGTAGCAGAGGAGTTGACATTTCATGCAAATTATCTCCATTTGAGACAATTTGCATGGAATATAAAATCCTTTTTTGTTGGGAAAATAAGAAAACATATTTAAAAATGCCGTCTGCTGAAAATTATACCCAGAGAGCTAAGCGTTAAGTTGACAGCGATGAAAAACATAAGAGCAAACTGCGACAGAAATTGGCCACTGGTATTGAATCAATAGTCTTAGCTTTCAGGTATAGTGGAAGAAACAGCGAGAGACGTGTTCTGTTTTGTTTATAAACTTTCCAATAAAAAGAAACATGCGGCTCAGGTGGGACTGAAAATCAGTGTTTCTATTAACCTATCAATTCCCAGCGGACTCATCCACTTCACTTTTCTGCATGTGTCCATTTTCAATTTAAAGGGAGTCTGCTAAAGTTTATTTTTGTTTTTATGTTTTTGGTTTGTTTGTTGTTACAGAATATTTTATGATTAATGCACAGGTGTAGACTCTGATCAGACGCTACGTTCTGTCTTTGCTTCCGACTGACGACGCTTTAGATCTTTGGCTATCCAAAGAATGTCCTGCAAAGACTCTGATCAGACTGTCTTAATTCAAAGGAATGATTGTGAACCTAGGCCTAGATCTCCTTACTACGACTGACTTAAAACTTGAACAAGTCTTAATTACTACCTATTATTTTGCGTACTGTTGCGTCTGATCTTGGTCTACAAAGTTTGCTCAGGTCTGTCTGTCGAAGGTCTTAGATTCAATGCGGTACCATAGGTAATTAAGACTAGATGAGAGAAAAACAACTTTATCTCAAATTCGAAGCCTACCCAATACAACTGTGTAGGGTCATCAATTTGATTTTTAGACGCTTAACATGCTAGGTAAAAAAATCAGCAGACGACATTTTCAGATATTTTCTTCTTATTTTCCCAGAAAATAGGCTTTGCCATTTCATGCAAATTGTAATTCGCATGAAATGCCAAAGCCTATTTCCTGGGAAAAACAAGAAAAATATTTTGTCGTCTGTTGAATTAGGTTAAGAACGTGTCATTTACTATTTCCAGACGACATTTCTTAGACTTCATTATCCAGCTTTATATCTGAAACTTCATTTCCTGCCAGTTTATACAAATGCATACAAATTTGCCTCATTTTGTTTTCTATAACCTAATTTGCACTCCAGTTTCGCTGGAAATTGGACTTAACTCATATGCGACACGCTAAGGGCCTGGCTAGTCTGAGCATGCGTGTACTTCGATGACAACTTCGCATTACGAAAACACGCCTATTCAAATATACTGAAAATTTCACCTCCAAAAACTGAAACTTTTCAGATAAAAAAACTCTGACATTTTTCATATTTCTGCTCAAAACATAGATTGTGGGTACTCGTTAGAACCGCCTCGGCGAGGCGGTTCTAATGATTACCCACAATCCATGTTTTTGAGCAGAAATAAGAAAAATAATGTATACCCCTGTAAACCCCAGTTTTACTATATAAAAGTGGGGTTTAATGGGGTAAAAATTATATAGGCATGTTTTCGTGATGGATATTGTAAAATGAAATAACCGATTAAGATCATGATCAGACTGCGCAGGTGTGTAGATCCAGGCTCTTCGAATATATTATGGATTCATTTTCGCTTAGAGCTGGTTATATGAAATTTAATGAGTGGTGCCAATAAACAAGGACTTTATAACTCAAGTACGAACCATGGAGATGCAGATCTACGGAACCCATCTTTTCTGCTAAATATCGGAAAGAAAATGCCCCTTCCGGGGTTTCGTTGAACTAGCTCTACATGTACATATTCAGCGTTTGGTTTAGCCTGGCAATCAGGCCCTGCATTTAAGTCATTCTAATAAACAAGTTACACAACTACAGTAAACCTATAGAAATATGTATTATTAGTTGTCCTGTATAGATCAGACATTACTTGAGAACATTATATTAGTATATATGTTTTGCAGTTTATTAGTGAATTTGTTTTATGAAACTGCTCTATTTAACAGACTGATACCAGTCTACGTTTGGTTCTGCAATTAGTTTTTACCGCAAATATTCAGACAGACAAGAATCAGCGACCTGCCAGAACGAATGTTGAGAGAACTTGTGACCCAACCCCATTACAAACATATATATTTTTTCGCGTAAAGTTGCAATAAAATATGTTTGTACGGGCCAGAACGGAATTGTTTTTACGCACACTCCGGAAAATCTTGAAAAAAAAAGTATGCTCAGAAAAGCTTCCAAACTAGGGGCTGCTCTTAAAGGAAAGAATTCTTTCCTTTAAGTGCAGTCTCTATGTTAAAATGCAAAATAGTTTATGTTAATGCCACTTTATTTTGTTTGTTTGTGTTGAGGTTTTATGGCCCAATAAACCCAATGGGGTCATGTCGAGCGCGGTCAGTTTACTTAACCACACGTTTACTGGGCAGGCTTAGTCCTCTAAGAGGTTAACCAGTATTGTGCACATTCTTTCGCCAGAAACTGACAACTGCCCTTCTTGAATCAGCGGAAGGGAGAGAATGACCGTAGAAAATATTTCATGATCAATCTCCACGAAAGAATGTTGCCGACTTCGGCGGGGGTTGACCCGCGAACTTCTGGTCTCCAGTCGGACGGCGCATCCAACTGAGCCACCGAGGCCGGCACCACTTTATTTTAAATATTTTTTCTTACGCATGATACGTACATGCGTAATGTGCGTAAGGAGGGCTACGCCTATGAGAATGAACAAACACTGATCAGGGACTACACTTATTCATCTATTTTACACACAGCATCAGGTGGTTAAACCTTGACTTGTTCAAACACATATAAGGATATGTATGGTAAGGAATTTTAATGTGTCCGAATATAAAGTGAAAATACGGTAAACAACATATTCTAAAGACGAAGACTGACGACTCACTGGGTTTGCACGGTTGTGCGGCAATTTGTATGAAATTTCAAAACCTTATTTTTTCTGGGAAAATATTTCAAAATGTCGTTTGCTGATTTTTTACCCAGCATACAGAGAATTAACGAGTTTCTCCTTGCAAAAAGGTGCTTTCGTGGAATATTTGTTAACAACGACGTCCCAGACCACCGTGAGATTCTGTACGGTTTCAGTAGAACCTGGGCTGTTCGATGTATTCTACATTATTCTATGATTTTGAAAGCGGACAGCGAAGATCTTGGTCACACTGCGCACATGTGCAGGCTGTTCTGGGTCTTACCCCGAGTACACCACGTGGCGCGGCACATTTAATGACATCGATTTGTCGCCGATGCCATTTTATATCAGATTTCATTACAGACGAATAGTTCAATTATCAAAATCAATGTTTCTTTTTTTTAACCATTATTATAAGTTATCCATTTTTTTGTTGTCGTTTTATTTATAAACACATTATTTTTTAAAAAAATGAATTGAGCTCATTCGGGACATATATTACCGTATTAAACCTAACGTTTGAGACAGAAATGTCAGAGCAAAACGTGTAGACTCAGATCAGACGCCGCTAAACGCGGCGTCTGATCAGGGTCCACACTTTTTGCCTATAATCCTACAGCTTTTAGACACTTCAGGAAGTACTAAAATAGACATTCAAATTTTAGGACAAGTTAAGGAATTAAGGGGAGGAATTAAGGTGTCCAAGATCTAGGGTAAATACGATATGCATCCCCATTTTTTGTGCTTATTAGGCACATGTGTCATTTTATCCTCTGAATGAACCTTGCGACCATATACAGTCACGGTAGACTCAGTCCAGGGGACTTTCGGAAATACGTTGAGATATCCATACCGCGACAGATCAGATTTGCAGAAGTGAGGAAAATTATATCGAACAACCACATTTCATAAAATGAATACATAATTTAACTCCTGAAGTTACAGATATATTGAAAATATTGTGTTCTTATAGGTAACCGCTGATAACTTAAAAACTGCTGGATGAGTAGCAAACAAATTTGACCCTGATCTGGTGCCGTGTTCTATGGTATTTGATCTGGGTCTGCACGGCTTACTCAGACCTGTCTGTCCCAAACCGAGGATGAATCCATTACGAAAATACGCCTATTCAAATATACGAGTATTGAAATTTTCACCACCAAAAACTGAAAGTTTTCCGATAAAAACTCTGATATTTTTCATATTTCTTCTCAAAATATAGATTGTGGTACTCGTTAGAACCGCCTCACCGAGGCGGTGCAAACGAGTACCCACAATCTATGTTTTTGAGCAGAAATAAGAAAAATAAGGTATACCCCTGTAAACCCGAGTTTTACTATATAAAAGTGGGGTTTAAGGGGGTCAAAATTATATAGGTATGTTTTCGTGATGAGTAGCTTTCAAATTCCGACATTGGTCAACCGATCAATTTTCGAACCATGAAATCATATACATACACTTTTTAAAAAAAGCAAAACTCTTCAAGACATCTATCAATAAAAGTCTCGGTGGCTTTCTAGAACACTCCGCAAAATGGTTATTAAACCCTGCTTGTAAAGCTTCTTGCTTATTTTAGGAATCTAGTACAAGTATGAAACTATGGCTTCCACATATGACCTTCTTTAAGCATTAAAGTGCAGATAAATTTGTAGCAGACGACATTCTATGATTGATATTGTTATTATTTTTTTTTTCAGAGAAAATTTGACTAGACATTTAATGTCAGTCGTCTCTGAATTTTAGATACAATGTTATTTCCAACTTTATGAAGTTGTCGTCTGAAATTTTGCATCGAAAGAGCTGAAAGTTCATTACGTACTGAAAGAAGCACATCAGATTTGTAATGAGAAGTTCTTCCATAAACAACGGTATATATGTGTTTTTTTCTAACCTGCGGCGTCTTTATTTTGTATCCCCCTCCCCCATCTTCCCCCACCCCACCCCCACACACAACAATAACAATAACAAAAAAAAAACAACAAAAAAAAAAAACAAACATGTTCTGTGGTTCCCATCGAATCTCTTCGCCAAGAAACAAGAAAAAGTACCTGGGACTACATTTATGAAGACAGACATATCACTACGCCAGCATTTTCGCATCTGCGCGGTTTCATCAGCACCTTTTATTCTATAGTGGCCAATGATTCTACAAGGGGACTGGATACACTTGGTTGATTTTCTGCCATTACTTTACAAGAGAGACGATTTTATGGCTTCCAGTTTGCTTTCCCACACGCCAAACCCCTTCTGAAAAGGGTCTACTCTAAAAGGGAAGAATTTGCTCCCCGTGGGAGCAAATTCTTTCCTTTTAGAGTAGACCCTTTTCAGAAGGGAAACAAAAATATTTTGACAGAGTTGCTTCCCCTGAAAGTATATCAATTCCCCTTTAGCGGACACCTTTTCTCTTGGTGCGGTTCATTTATTATTGTAACCTGAAATGAGTCGGTACGTTTCTCAGCGTATATTAGAAGAGCTATGGTCCAGTTTAACCAGCGCATTCGCAGTTTGATCTGCGACCTCACTGTCCACCCTGAGGAAGCCTGGATAACAGTTTGTATGAGTGAAGGTACACAGGAAATGCAAAATCCGCTCAGCCCTCCCGAGGCACCAAAAGAAGGAGAGATGAGGAACAAATAAGGACAAAACAGCATGTAAGTATAGCCGCATAAAACATTTACACTGGAATTTCACTGTTTAATTTACCTTATTTACCTTAAATTACCATACTTGTACAAAAAAACGGCCCATTTTACTACCTGTGCCCAGTAAAAGACTGGAAAAGTGGTAAATCGTGTTCCCTGACCAAAACTTGATCTGCAATGATTAATAAGACATTTCTGTCCAAATACGTACGGTTTTTACAGGTTCCGATAACATTATAATGTCTTTTACTTAAAAATCCCGAGAGTTTGAACAGAACACACGGGTGAAGGGCTGATTAAATACTCAGTGTTCTCATATCATAAATAATGCTAATGGGAAGGACCAGACTGAATGTTGTTAGAACTTGTGAACCAACCCACTACGGCAATTAACTATGCTTACCTCGATATTGTTGAATTTCACGCAACTTACGTGCCATATCACGTTGCCGTTTGACCTCATGGATATTGGTATGATTAAGACGCCTCTGACAGTATTGCGAAGATTTATTTTATGCCTTACCGCGTGGAAAATTCATCTCATATAAAAAAAAAAGTGTTGCAGCATGCTAAAATGGAACTTTTTTTTAAAAATATTTTATGTAAACGTTTGAGAAAATCAATCAAAGGACTGAGAGTGCTGATGGGACTGTGCCTGAAGTCATATGGGCTTCTAGAACTGACTGGGATTACGCCGATATTAGAAATAATATACGAACGTCCTTTTCGATACCCGAGAGCTCTTTTTCGGTGGAAAAGTTCCTTTTCGGTGTTTCGTAGGACCGCGGCTCGGGCCTACACTTTAAACCCAACGCTGTAGTTTTGGCGAGTTTCACTGTAATATTCATATTCGTCCGCCGACCATGTACTCAGTATAATTAAATTCTTATTTCTTCAGAAGTTTGAAGTTTTCTTTGGTTTTGTTTATCTATTGGCTGTTTATAAGAATCAGAGTATATGCTAAAATGTTTAATTGCAGTATTTAAGGTCATCTGCGTTAGCAGGGTAGTTATTAGGTTGGTAGTAACAGGAAAACGAATTGTCACAATGTGGTATATTCAATCTGGCGGTGGTTTGGCAATCGCCCCTTAAGAACGGTTTTAGGATGGCTCACTGCTCAAATAATTATTTCAGCCCTGCAGACCAACAGAGTTACCTAATCAAACAGTGTAGATCTTCAATAAGATGGTTCATAATGGGTTATCTTAACAGGATCTACACGGTTTCTTTATGTAGGGTTGTGCAATGTACAGGCTGATCCGGGACTTTGTTGTTCGCATATGGTATAAACAGCCTTTTCTCACTTTGATGAGCATATATAAACCAAACGAAATCGGTGCTGAAATACACATAATTGAAGGAGATGAACATTACAGACAAAACATAATCAGCTTCTTGACAAATACTGTCCTGAAGACAAAACCAAATTCAGCACTTTTTTCAAATTAATACTTTAGGAATTTGAACCGCCAGATGAGGACGCATATGTCTTCGAAGCATGTGTTAAAAGAAAATCCCTAGACCAGGCTGAACATTTCCGTAATAATGTTAACACACCTATGTATATGTAAAATGCATTTTTCTTTGCCATAGTTTAAGATTTTTATTTCTTTTAACAAAAATAGTAATATTTTCTCATCTCTGTCCTAAGACAAATGTTATGAGTATTCATTAGAAACGCCGCTGTTGCGAGGCGCTTCTTATGAGTACTAATAATATAATTTTGTGGAGAACTCAGAAAAACAGTTATCTTGGTACCCCTGTTATCTAGAGCTATGCAAGCCGTAACATTTTCGCCATATAATATGGAGAATGAATAAGGTCTAATTATTTTAAATGCCTCAAGAAAGATCTACGCAGAGAAAAGGACTGCTAGAAATAACAGAAAATAAAAATTAAAGGCTGGTGTAAAAACGCAACATACTGAAACCTCATCACGAAAACAGCCTATATAGTTTTGACCCCCTTTAACCCCACTTTGATACAGTAAAACTGGGGTTTACAGGGGTATACATTTATTTTATTTCTGCTGAAAAACTTTGATTGTGGGTACTCGTTAGAACCGCCTCGCCAAGGCGGTTCTAACGCGTACCCACAATCTATGTTTTGAGCAGAAATATGAAAACTACAAGAATTTTTCATCTGAAAGTTTTCATTTTTTGGTGGTAAATTTCTAAATATTTAAATAGGCGTGTTTTCGTAATGTGCCTAATATTATGTACATCTGCATACCCTTGTTCTCAATTTACATCAACACACAGGCAACTCCGTAAACCCACATGCTGAACTGAGCTTTCGATAAACGCAAGCACCCTGAAAGCACTGTTTACGTGGCTATCTCTATTTTACATCAGGGCCCAGTTGTTCAAAGCATCGTTAGCTTAACGAGCTCGTTAAGGGTCATTTCGTTAACTGTTTTAGCGGATTCAATATACAACATTCTGATATTTTTTGCTGAAAAAATGTGAGTAGCTTTTGCACTGCAAAAGCTACTCACATTTTTTCAGCAAAAAATTTCTGCATAATTGCGTATCACTTGATGTAAATTTTAACGAATCGTTAGCTAACGACGTCGTTAGCTTTGAACAACTGGACCCAGATCATTACGAAAACACGCCTATTCAAATATATTGAACATTTTACAACAAAAAAAAAAAAAAAAGGAAAATTTTCAGATAAAAAAAAAATCTGATATTTTTCATATTTCTCCTCAAAACATAGATTGTGGGTACCCCTTAGAACCGCCTCGGCGAGGCGGTTCTAACGAGTACACAGAATGTATGTTTTTGACAGAAATAGGAAAAGAAAAATTATGTATACCCCTGTAAACCCCAGTTTTACTATATAAAAGGGGGGTTTAAGGGAGTCAAAATTATATAGGCGTGTTTTCGTGATGTTTATATTGCATAAATTGCTGATGATTCAGGGAGTTTTCGTGAACTGAAACTATATTTTACCCTTATTGATTTTGGACTCCCTTTTATTACACATCGTCTGTAACATAAATTGCATGTATGGAGCAATACCGTTATTACTACACAGAGCAATTTAAATGATTATAAACAACGTCCTTTCCGCTTCTGTGATATTAATTAGTAACAAGAAATCAGGAATCGATAAGTAAGTCAGTGATTGCTCAGGTCCTAGCTAGGTCATATGTATATACAGAGGATATTTGGTTTTTGCAGCGAATACCATAAATATTTTCATATGAGGAAAACATCAGTATTTTCACGGCTGCGAAGCACGAGTGAAAACTTGAATGTTTCATAACACGAAAACATTTATGGTAATTGTGAAGACAAAAAAAGCAAATTTTCTTTTTTATTATGAAGTCGACATTGAGTGCTTACCACAAAGAGAGAGAAAAACATATTTCGGCAAATCAAAATAATTTTGATACCAGAATGTTCTTATCTTTCTAAGAAAATGCATACCCAACTTGGTAGTTTAGTTCACAAACAAAGAAGTCAGAGGTGTTAAAAAATCCGGGGTGACATCCGCTTTTGAAACAAAGAAGAAAACCGAAGTCATCCAAAGCGAGAAGTGAAAATATTAATCATATCAGTCTACGATATCATTTCACTGGTGGTTGATACAATTGTTATTTTCACCAGATATACTCTAATTTAACCGCTGCCAATAAAATAAATACCAGTATTTCACAATTTTGTGAGATAATAAAGAAATGCGGTATAAAGCAAAGAAACTTTATCTTATAATCAGTTGAACAGATTATATGTCAATATATATTTTATTTATTTTCTTTTTATATCATGTTTAAGATAATTAGAAAAAAATAATCCTCATTTAATATAAACTAATGTGCTCCAGAAAGCGGTGTAGTCAATTAATTTCCTTCTTAAAGGGCTGAAAGATTAATGCTCCACAATTGCGTTAATTGCATTTGTGGGAGAAGGATCGTATTTTAAATTATTCTAAGATAATGTACTTCAGGAGAAATTCAGATTGAGGAAGGAACAATCATTCAGTCTGAGACTCGACTTACCGTCTCTCAACCATTATTGGGTAAACAATCATGCTTGCAGTATATCAGATGTCCAGTTTCAAAGTACAGTTGACTCTCGTTATCTCGACCTCACTTATTTCGAATAACTGCTTATCTCGAAGTGTAAATCTGGTCCCTGAAAATCTAACAACAGGTAAAAATATTGTGGAAAAGAGGAGAAATTGCTCCTAAGGAGCAATTTCTCCTCTTTTCCACAATATTTTCAATATATCTTTAACTTCAAGAGTCCAATTACATATATATATTTTTAATATGGTTGTGCGAATTATTTTTTCCTCAATTCTGCAAATCTGATATGTCGAGGTACGGATATCTCGAAGTATTTCAGGGAGTCCCTTGGAATTCGAGATAACGAGAGTCGACTGTATTGACAGAGTCGCATGTCGATAGCGTTGCTTGCGGCCTTGTCAGCTTGAATTAAAACATGTTTCCTATCGAAATCTTGAATACCTTGCTCCAGATGGCGAAATGTAAAAATAATGATTACGTGCTACAAGGTTTGGATTATCGTACAGAAACAGACATTACGAAAACATGCCTATTCAAATATAATGAAATTTTACAACCCCAAAAAATGAAAATTTTCAGATAAAAAAAAATGATATTTTTTCATATTTCTGCTCAAAACATAGATTGTGGGTATTCGTTAGAACCGCCTCGACGAGGCGGTTCTAACGAGTACCACAATCTATTTTTTGAACAGAAATTAGAAAAATAATGTATACCCCTGTAAACCCCAGTTTTACTATATAAAAGTGGTGTTTAAGGGGGTCAATATTGTATAGGCGTGTTTTTGTGAGTACGGAAATCAATTACTTAGAAGCTACTTAATTTCCACTCACATTTAAAGCGTACTCACCATAGTCTTGCATCAGCATATGCTAGAATCATGCAAAGCTTTCGCTTTTTTGTATGCAGCTTTTGCAAGTTCTTTAGAGATAGTAGATCACATTCTATAAACGCAAATACTTTTTTAATTGTAAGTAAAATTGACCAACTGCTGGACAACAGAATTTAGTGTATTACATTTATGTTCACTGAACACGGGGGTGTTAACTTCAATATCTCGACCACAAACTAATTTTTTTTGAAATTAAACATTTGTATTACGAATTGGTGTGTTATATGAGTAGTCAACCAGAGCACCAATGGCCCTGTAGCTCACCTCCCAGTAAGCATTCTTTATAAACCTATAGCGAGCCGTTATCGGTCCGTCAGGCTAGCTGACGGACCGATAACGGCCCGCTATAGATTTATAAACAATGCTAGCTGGACCGAGACTATTTGTTCTGAGCAAGTTTATGGTGACATTTTTAAGGATGAAACATATGGGTATGGTAGCCGGTACATTTTGGAAAACCTTTGGTCACTGTATCCTACAGTAACTTGGGATAGTATAAACTTTAATTACTTTGGCGAAACAGAAACTTTACACAGAATATGGCTTTGATAAAGTAACATACCAAATGTTAAAGGCCTAGGCCTTGTAGTTTCACACAAGGAGATTTACAAAGTGTTTTGCCATAAGAGCCTATGTAAGACAAGTGACCTCGAGGATGGAGCCATTTTGACCAAAGGCTATGATCTGAACAATCGTGGTAAAAACCTTTTAGCTGAAGCTACATACCAAATATCTAATGGCTGGGTCTTCCAGTTCTCAGACAAGAATATTTTTAAAGTTTTTCCTTAAATGAGACTATTTAAAACAAGTGGCCCCTGGGCTAGGGCCATTTTGACTCCAGGCATGATTTGAACAATCTTGGTAGAGGTTCACTAGATGAAGCTATGTACCAAATATCAAAGGCCTGGGCCTTCTAGTTTCAGACAAGACGATTTTAAATGCCTTTCCCTGTATGTGTTTATGTAAAACGAGTGACCCTCGGGGCGGGGCCATTTTTGATCAAAGGGCTATAATTTGAACAACTTTGGTGAAAGCCTACTACCCAGCAAGCAAAAAATATAGGACCCACATTGGCCCTAAATGGGTATTTATATGGGTCCTACATGGGCAACCCATACGGGACTCATGAGGGATTTGCAACAGGGCTCCATGTTGGACCCAGATGGGCAAAGCCATGTGGGAACTATATGGGTCCAGTATGGGAAAAATCAACCAACATTTATCTTCCAGAAAAAACAATTTTTTCACATTTTTACACAAATGATTATAAGTCCCCAGTCCCAGCCCATTTGATGGACTGGTAAGGTCCCAACCGATAGAGACCTATGTACGTGTGCAAGTTATTGCCTTAAAGATATAGGAGTCTTTTTTAATAGTTGGAAATGTTGGCATCATGCGTATTTATATATACCTCTCAATTTTAAAAATAATAGGGACATACGAGTTAAAATAAAAATATGACCATGAATCGACGTCCATGTCGGGAAAATAGTTAAGATAAATTTAATAGATACTTTCATTTTGTAATGAACAAACTATTATTTTTATTTTATTATTATCGTTATTATTTGCATTTATATCAGGAAATTTACTATTTTTTGATATTATGTTTAAATGGTGGTAGAGTTATTCCCCTTAATACCCATATTGAACCCATATGGGTCCCATACAGTAATGGGAGGTCAACATTGGAACCATAGAGGTCCAATATTTGTATCACATGGGAGCCATTTGGGCCCCAATTATGTATCTAGAAAATATCACTTTTCCAGGATTATTTCAATTTTATCTCGGGGGTCCCATATATTAAAATGTATTTTTATAGTTATCAAATTTTACCAATATGGGACCTATAAGGGTCTTATATGGGCAAAAAAGCCTATATGGGGCCCAAGTAGGGCCAAAATGGGATGAATGCCCCGAATCTGCCCATATGGTTCCCATATATACGTGTTTGCTGGTCAAAGTTTACCAATATGGGACCTATATAGGTCTTATAAGGGCAAAAAAGCCTATATGGGGCCCATGCAGGACCCGAATGGGATAAATGCCCAGATTCTGCCCATATGGGTCCCATATATACATGTTTGCTGGGTAGATGAAGCTACCATCACGAAAACACACCTATATTATTTTGACCCCCTTAAACCCCACTTTTATATAGTAAAACTGGGGTTTACAGGGGTATACATTATTTTTCTTATTTTTGCTCAAAAACATAGATTGTGGGTACTCGTTAGAACCGCCTCGCCGAGGCCGTTCTAACGAGTACCTACAATCTATGTTTTGAGCAGAAATATGAAAAATATCAGAATTTTTTATCTGAAATTTCCTTCTTTAGTTGTAAAATTTTCAATATATTTGAATAGGCGTGTTTTCGTAATGACAAATCAAATATCAAAGGCCTGGGCCTTCTAGTCTCAGACAAGATTTTTTAGGTTTTCCGTATATGACTCTGTGTAAAAAAAAGTCACCTCTACCCCCTAGGAGGAGCCTTTCTTGACCTCGAGGTTATAATTTAAACACTCTTGGTAGAGGTATATTAGATAAAGCTATATAACAAATATCAAAGGCATGGGCCTTTCAGTTTCAGACAAGAACATTTTAAAGTTTTTCCTTATATTAGTCTATTTAAAACAAGTAAGCCCCGAGGCAGGGCCATGTTTGACTCCAAGTCTATTATTTGAACAGTCTTGGTAGAGGCATGTTAGATGAATTTGGCCCTCTAGTTTCAGAGAAGAAGATTTTAAAAGAGTTTCCCATTATGAGTCTATGTAAAATAAGTGACCCCTTGGGCGGGGCTTTCGTTCACCCAAGAGCTATAATTTGAATAATCTTGGAATAGGTCCACAAGATAGGCTACATAATAAATATCAAGGGCCTTGGCCTTCTAGTTTCAGACAAGAAGATTTTTAATTTTTTTTTCTATAGGAATGTATGTAAAAAGGTCAAGGCCAACACAAGGTTATCATTTTTTAAACTTTATTGGACCCATATCCCCAGTGCTGGACACCTAGCCCCAGGTTCCGAAGAAGAAGATTTTACAGGGTTTTTTACCATAAATGGACGTGGCGGTCATCTTGATTACGTGACTGAAATGCAACGAACAAAATTTCGTTCCGCGTAGGGCCCGTACCCATTGAGGCTCTATATGAAATTTGGCTTTGTATGGCTCAGTGGTTTCTGAGGAGAAGACGTTTGAAGAGTTTTCCCTATGTGAATCTATGTAAAACAAGTGACCCCTGGGGCGGGACCATATTTGACCCCGGGGCTATAATTTGAACAATCATGGTAGAGGTCCTCAAGATAAAAGTACATACCAAATTTCAAAGGCCTGTGCCCTCTAGTTTCAGACAGGAAGATTTTTGAAATTTTGCCTAAAGGAATCTATGTAAAAAATTTACCTTTCCATAAAAAAGTCAATGTCCAGCAAAGGTTATCATTTTTACAAACTTTATTTGGCCTATATCCCCAAAGCTGCATGCCAAACCCCAGGGTCCTTGGCCATTTGGTTCCGGAGAAGAATATGTTAAAAGGGTTTACCATATATGGGCGTGGCGGCCATCTTGGTCATGTGACCCAGGTGCGGTGAAGAAATTTTCGTTTCCCCTACCCATTGAAGCGCCACATAAAATTTGGCTTTGATTGGCCCAGTGGTTTCTGAGGAGAAGACGCTTGAAGTGTGGACGACGGACAGACAGAGCCTGCCTTTGCTGTAAGCTCACCTGTGAGCCTAAAGGCTCAGGTGAGCTAATAATAGGTGAATCAGTATTCAAAATATAAACAGGTATTAAATAAAGAACATGTTAAGGTAGGGCGGAAAGATTGCTGACTATTGCCTCATAGGAGACGAAACACGTCATAAAAGGTGTGATGGCTCAAAGAATTTATCAACTTCAGAGTCTGTTTTACTTAAGGAAAATAGATAAAGAGATGTTAACGCCTACAGCACAGAATGTCGCTGAGGTTGCTTGAAGATTTTGATAAGTCCAGAAATTACTATATAGCTCATCTCGTTCTAGTTTTAAGGGAACTGGATACGCTCGGTAGATTTTCCGTCAATTTGTACAAGGTAGACAACGTCTGTGACTTTCTGTTTGCATTCCTGCACACGAAGGGTCTACTTTAAATAAAACAATCTGCTCCCAAGGGAACAAATTCTTTCCTTTTAAAGGATACTCCTTTTTAGAAGGGATTGAAAACTATTTTGACAGAGTTGCGACCCTGAAAGTTTATCCATGCCCCTTGAATGTCTAGCGCCAGGTAATGACAAATAATGATCGCATAGCAGCAACCAATTTACGATCCAATAATTTTATGATAGTCATATTCTACGTGGGAAAATGGCCCTTATATGACATGTATGTGAGCAGAGAATGCCCAGAAATCACTGAATACCGTAGAATATATCTACGAACAAATGGTTCTGGTCAGAGTGCGCTGATGCGTATATAGTCTAACATAGGTTTTCGCTGTTTGCATATGACATAAAATGACCATAAAATAGAGTTTGTCATATGACATCGCTGTTAATCAGTGGATAACGTCATGACATAAAAATCGTATGATCACACGTTACATATAACTTTGGCGGGAACAAGTAACGCCATGACGACGTCCATGTCAACCATGCATTTTCTGTTGAACAATTGTCAACTTTAAAGGCAATAAAATCCAATTTGAAATGGTCATATGATAAACAGAATCTTACACTCGTGGTCATTTAATATGAAATTTATGAAACTCGCCGAAGGCTCGTATCATAAATTTCATATGAAATGACCACTCATGTAAGATCCTATATTTATCATACGATGACTCTGTTATTCAGTGGCGTAACGTCCTATCATAAAAATTGTATGACCACATGTTACATAGCACTTTGGCGGGAACAAGTAACGCCATGACAACGTCCATGTCAACCATGCATTTTCTGTTGAATAACTGTCAACTTTAAAGGCGATAAAATCCAATTTAAAATGGTCATATGATAAATAGAATCTTACACTCGTGGTTATTTCATATGAAATTTATGAAACGAACCAAAGGCTCGTTTCATAAATTTCATATGAAATGACTACACGTGCATGATCCTCTATGTAGATGATGTCCAGAATTAACCACAATAAAAGATCATAGCTTACCAATGACACCACAAGGGAAAGCAAACAAACCGTGATAGACAGTACAAAAGTCATAGACCAAAGAAAGCAGCAGGCTTCCTCTGTCCCAATAAGGGGATCACAATGCTAGAAAGTATCCACTACATCAAGAAAACGCCTATATAATTTGGACCCCCTTAAACCCCACATTTACATAGTAAAACTGGAGATTACAGGGGTATACATTATTTTTTTTTATTTCTGCTCTAAAACATAGATTGTGGTACTCGTTAGAACCGCCTCGGTGAGGCGGTCCTAACGTGTACCACAATCTGTGTTTTAAGCAGAAATATGAAAAAAAAAAAAAAAAAAAAAAAAAAAAAAAAAAAAAAAAAAAAATTTAACTGAAATTTTTCTCTCTTTTTTTGTGGTAAAATTTTCAGTATATTTGAATGGGTATGTTTTCGTTATGAAACATAACAATAAGACCGCGACTAGAAAAAAAAAAACAACAACAACAACAAAAAAAAAAAAAAAAAAAAAAAAAAAAACAGAAAAAAAGCCCTGCAGAGAGCAGGCACAAGATCATACAAAGAACAATTTATACCAGAATCACCATCTTAGAATGGTCAATAGTAAAATCTACCAGTCATTTACCCTGAAGACCGTATCCCCACGTTGAACACCATTGCCTATGACAGTAATAGATTCCTGTGTCCAGTTTCCAGCTTAAGCTTTTCAAGGCAGTTACATGATCAGTGACATAAGCATTGCAAGGCAAAATTCTACTTGGAGCTACTAATGGACGGTTTGGTAGGCAATGAACTAATTCACAGGTGGAATCAGGGGAGCTACCGCGAAATCGCGTGAACGTAAATTTGTTCCCACGACACATCCGGGAACTCTTGCGGTAGTTCCTAGGACCTGGAAATTGTAAACAAAGGTAGGTACTCTCGCGTGTTTTGATTTATTTTAGAAGAATGAGCGAATAATATAAAATTTCGGCGATGCTATTCCATGTTAATATGATTTACATTTCTAAGCAGGCCGAAAGAAATATTGAAAAAATCGTTGCCGAAAGTAGGCAACCGTAACAAAATCGAACACAAGGTTGTCTGACTTTAGTTTTATGTCAACACGAATGAATGATGCAATTATTTTGTAAGTTTTCTCTTAGAACGAGATCCTTTGGCGCATGTTCTGGATATGTCGGCCCTTATTCATCATTTAGATGTAAACATTCTAATCAGTCCATGTACTGTGAAGGAGTTGTGCCGAAATTTTCAGGCGGAGTAGCTCCCACATCATTGCGGCAGCTCCCAAAACATACTCTAGTTCCCACAAGTCTATCATGCCATCACCTGGAGAGAAGTTTATTGTTTAGCTAGCATTTTAAAATATATTTAGAAGTCATCTTGTTTTAGCCGAATTCGCTGACTCATCTGCCATATAATGCCGTTGGTATTGTGATCTTATTATCCACAAACATCATGATAGTTCGGCTATCAGATCGCTGAAAGGATGGTTTTCCTTTTTAATTGCGCGCCGGTCGGTCGGAATTCAGACTCCATGTTGGCTCAGGCTTAAGGCTATTTATTATTTAGTCGGAGCCGGAATTTTTTGTCTGTTTCTTGGCCCACTAGGGTTCAACTGTCGGTTTTCTTTTACTCCAGTGTTCCAGTGGCGTTGTGTAATTCATCGGATGTCTCAACGCTTGAGGTTCGGTTCGATGGGTCTGGGTGGTGTATTGTAGTTTAGGGTAGGATATCATGATAAACTGATCATGAATTATAAGTTTTACCAATTTAGTTATTTAAATTTCCTATAACGACTAGACTTTGGTCTTAGTTTAGGAAAGCGTATTCGAACAAGAGAAGACAATTGCTTTGCCTTAAAAACCTGGTGTATTCCATTCTTGTGACAATGAGTCGTTTATATGATGCGAGTGGTTTGTCTGGTAGTTTAAATCGACATATAAGCTTAACTATCAACTTCTCTCCAGGTGATGGCATGATAGACTTGTGGGAACTACAGCGTGTTTTGGGAGCTGCCGCGATGATGTGGGAGCTACTCCGCCTGAAAATTTCGGCATTACTGATTAAAATTTTTACATCTAAATGATGAATAAGGGCCGACATACCCAGAAAATGTGCCAAAGGATCTCATTCTAAGCGAAAACCTACAAAACAATTGCAGCATTCATTCGCGTTGACATAAAACTAAAGTCAGACAACCCTGTGTTCGATTTTGTTACGGTCGCCTACTTTCGGCAACGAGTTTTTTAATATTTCTTTCGGCCTGCTTAGAAATGTAAATCATATTAACATGGAATAGCATCGCCGAAATTTTATATTATTCGCTTATTCTTCTACAATAAATCAAAACACGCGAGAGTACCAACCTTTGTTTACAATTTCCAGATCCTAGGAACTACCGCAAGAGTTCCCGGATGTGTCGTGGGAACAAATTTACGTTAACGCGATTTCGCAGTAGCTCCCCTAATGTCCACCCGTGTAATTGCTAATGAAAAGATTTTTGTCTTGATTTACATTAACAACTGTCCTATAGACTGTTTTTGATTGACTCAGCTATGTTACCCTCTGAACACTTACCATGCTATGGGCAGATTCAGCAGACGACAAAAATGGTGATATTTGTCTTCTTTTTCCTAGAAAGTAGGATCTGACACTTCATGCAAATTGTCTCCCAAGGAGACAATTTGCATGAAGTGTCAGATCCTACTTTCTAGACAATATAAAAAAAAAATATTTCAAAATGTCTTCTGCTGAAATTTTTACCCAGCATGAAAAGCGTTAAATATTCAAACACTATAACTCCCCAGCATACGTATCCTTACATGTACGTGTAAGATTGAACAGGTCCTTTTATTCAAACTGGAGATTTGTCTAAATGATCAGGGACTACAATGAATGCTCAAGATGTTCTGACAGGATATTTAAGTTATATGCGGTATATATAATATGTTATTTTAGACAGGACTATACTACAGTAAACGACTGACGCTAAAAGCTGCCATAAATTATTTTTCAGAAAGACAAAAGTCAATACTACCAGCCACGCAGAAATATTTGAGCTACAACGTCAGAAAAGGTACCTTCAGACATCTGCGCCTAGCAAAGTTTCAGATCAGCGTGCGCATTCGCGCGGTCCGATTAGAATCATCACGGGACGCATTCTGGACGGCCAAGGATGCACGGTTTCTTCGAGCGGACGAAGACTGATCCCGGCGACTGCGCAGGTGCGCGGATGCTTTAATGACTATTAAATACAGGCTCAGATGGAAAACACTGCTTTTTTTTTTGTATTTTTGTATGAAGGCAAGGTTTGATATTTCATGGGAATTGAGTTATGTCCTCTGAAAATAATAATATTAATTAAAAAAAAGATGATATGTCGTCTGCTACAGTTTTTGCATGGTGCTTTAAGGTAAGCATGACGAGTTTTATAGATGAGCTAAAGACGCATAAATATTATCACAAACAATTTACAAGGTAATTTCTGCATAATGAACCTAAATTGCAGATTCATGCTGACAAAGCAACTGAGTTTCGAACTGTTAATTACCATGTCCAATGCGAAAGCGGAATCTCAGAGAATACTGTAAGCGTTTTATAGTATTGGTCTAAATTATTATTTAGCGCTTTAGGGCAAATTCAGCAGACGACAAATTGATGATTTGTTTTTATTTTTCCCAGAAATTAGGGTTTGACATTTCATGCAAATTGTCTCCTCAGGAGACAATTTGCATGAAATGTCAAATCCTAATAACTGAAAAAATATATCAAAATGTCGTCCTCTGTTGGTTTTACCTGGCATACAAAGCGTTAAATGCAGTCAAATGAACTGGTCAGGGATTGCCATGATTGGACCGTATCAAGCAAAAAGAAGTCTTCAGGGCATATTCATATCTTTCTGGGCATCTGGATTGTTTTGTCAGGGCATTTGCTGTCCTATGTTATATTCATGGGGCATATGGCAAGAAAATGGCCCTTATGTCGAATGCTTAACCCAATGTAGACTGAATGAACCCCTCCCCACCCCCCAACCCCGCCCCCCTGCGTATTATATACTGGAAGAGTCCAATTTTGACTTTAGGTATACCAGGCTATGTGATTTAGATATTCATAAAGAAAAATGGTTAAACTATTTGCAAACAGCAGAGACCCTGAACAGACGCCGCGTTCTGTGGCGTCTGATCCGGGTCTGCACTGTTCGCCAGTTACCCTTTAAAGGGTCTACGGACTACAATGGGTTAATCAGAAAAAATAGGATATGAACAAATTAAAATAAAAAGCGTTCTGTATTGAATGAAATTCATCTTCAAATTGTAGAAAGAAATACAACATGCTTGGAAATTACTTATAACATACCAAACCGGAGGAAAATAGAGAGTTTTGGGAACACGTGCTTTGAGGAATAAGAGGGTGGTTGGCTTCAAGTAATCCTTCTTTTTCCATATTTTATTATATCTTCCCTTAGCATTTTCCAAGTTTTTCTGAAAACATTCATCCTACTTCTTGTCATCAAGAAAACGTAGCATCATGTATTCTACAGACTCTGAGATCCTAATTATACCCACCTGATACATGTGACAGGTTTGAATACTCAGACAATTCCAGCTCAAAAAAAAAAAAAAAAAAAAAAAAGAAAAAAACTTAAACTTTTTTTCAGCACCCCGATCACTAGGTCAAGGTCAAAAGTCAAAAGATATATTTAAAACTCTTGACTTTTGACTTTGACCTAGTGATCAAAGGTGCTGAAACCCTTATAAAAATTCCTGAGAGTAGGTAGGCTAAATGCAATGTTTGAAGTACATATAAATACCTGCAAAAGCTTAGCTCCAGCTAGGTAAAAAAAAGTTTAAACCTTTTTAAGGACGCTGACGACCCCTCAGACGACGACGACGCCCTCTCAACGATTAGACCTTAGTAGACCAAAAAGGCCAGAGCGTTAACATGGCCTTAATGACCGTATCTTGCATGGTCTTCTACTTATATAAAATCCTAAAAGACGAGGGGCACGGCCCTGACTGCACTGTGGTGAACTGAACTTGGGAACTACAGTCGAACCTCAATGGCTCGAACATCTTTGGGACCATAGAAATTCGTTCGAGACATTGGTAGTTCGAGTCACTGAGGGTTAATCATGGCACCAGTTCAGGAAGCAAATAGTGATAATTTAGGGAAATCTTTTCGATTTTCTACACAATGATTGTATGTTGTGGAGACGATTCTAATGAGTACACTCAACATACAATTCCATGATAAAATAAGAAGTAAATATTTGTTTTCTTGAGTTATTGGAAGAATTTTGTAGGGACTGAAAAAAGAGTTCGAATCATCCATGGTAAACGAGCCATCCGTGTTCGAGCCATTGAGGTTATACTGTAGTTAGCCTCTCTCATTGCAACACAATATAAGTAGAACATAACAAAACACCTTACAAGAGCCGCGTCGTGAGAAAGAGGCTCTCTGGACTTTCCGTCGAATCAATTTTTCAGTGCGCATGCCCGGCCCCTAAGCAAGGCCACATGTCTAGTTCTTTGGCTGAAGTTTCCTTTTGGCATATCACTTACGTGAGCGAACAGCATATACAGTCGAACCACAATGGCACGAACATCTTTGGGACCATGGAAATTCGTTCGAGACATGGGTAGTTCGAGCCACAGAGGGTTAATCATGGCACCAGTTCAGGAAGCAAACAGCGATAATTTAGGGTAATCTTTTCGATTTTCTACACAATGATTGTATGTTGAGTGTACTCATTAGAATCGCCTCGATGAGGCGATTCTAATGAGTACATACAACATACAATTCCATGATAAAATAAGAAAAAAAAAAATCCCTAAATATTTGGGAAATTGCTCCTATTGCTCCACAATATTTTCAACATATCTCTAACTTCAGTCTTGCGGGCCCCTGTGGCCTAGTGCGTCGCTCGGGTCACATGTGTGAAAGCAAAGTTCTGCTTACGGATGGTCAGGTGGTTTTTCCTCGGATTCTCCGGTTTTCGCCCACCTTTGATGAACGATCGGCTCGATGTAAGAGAAATATTCTTGAAAGGACCCTAACCTTCACCCCCTCACCCCCCCCTCCCCCCAACACACACACACACACACACACACACACACACACACACACACACACACACACACACACACACACACACACACACAAAAAAAAAAAAAAACTTCAGGAGTCAAATTACATATTCATGTGTAAAATGTGGTTGTTCGATTTATTTTTTCCTCAATTCTGAAAATCTGATATGTCGAGATACTGATATTTAGAATAATTTCAGAGAGTCCCTTGGACTTCGAGATAATGAAAGTCGACTGTATTAGGTCTGTATATGTGAAATCAAATAGAAAATTTCGTATAAAGGAAAACAATCGAAAATTTCGGACTCTTTTAATCTATTTGTATTCACTATAGCCAAAGTGTAGTGGTGTAAAATGTCTTCCCCGTACTTCAGTATGATTTAGTTTATATTGTCTGGTTCTTTGTGATCGCCGTGTCCATTCTGGAATTTTTGAAAATATGCTGAGGACTAACTGGCCGAAACTAGCTAGTCTGGCCCAGAAAACTTGACATTTCAACGGGTTTCAATTTTGCGAGTGTGTTCATTAGTCTCACAGATCATTTCTTTTAGAATCTTTTTGTATATGAATTACGTGTACTTTTCGCACGTATGCCCCTTATGATGTACTGTTCTCGTATGCTTTACAACTTATGATGTCAGATCATTAATGACCATTAAGGCCTTAATGGCCTGTCATAAAAATAATAACCTTATTTACCCTAAACATTTCAGATCCACAACTCCGTGCCAAACTTGCCTTAGAATTCGAAATGTCCTTTTCACTACCTGGCGATGTGTCTAAAACCTGCTGGATGAGTGGCAAACAGAGTAGACCCTGAACAGACACCGCGTGTTGCGGAGTCTGATTTGGGTCTACAGTTTTCCCAGGCGTTCTGTCCCAATATTTAGGGTTAATACGGTACTGAGTTGAGCGTGCTGAAAGTCTATTTCATTTGCGAACACATTACGAAAACACGCCTATTCAAATATATTGAAAATTTCACCACCCAAAACCGCAAGTTTTCAGTTAAAAAACAAATCTTGATATTTTCATATTTCTTCTCAAAACGTAGATTGTGTGTACTCATTAGAACCGCCTCGGCGAGGCGGTTCTAACGAGTACCCACAATCTATGTTTTTAGCAAAATAAGAAAAAAGAAAAATAATGCATACCCCTGTAAACCCCAGTTTTACTGTATAAAAGTGGGGTTTATGGGGGTAAAAAATATATAGGCATGTTTTCGTGATGAGCTGAAAGTCTACATTTTTGCGATCACACATATGGAACAACGATTCTCCGTATCGTCAGAATTTTCCCAATCTCTTGCAAAAAAAAAAAAAAAAAAAAAAAAAAAATATATATATATATATATATATATATATATATATATATATATATATATATATATATATATATATATATATATATTTATATAAATATATATATATATATATATATATATATATATATATATATATATATAGGTCTTTTATAATATATACGGCGGTCTGCTTATCTTGATCAGAGTCTTCGCTGATACGCATTTTTCTCCCAGTCCTCATCCACAGTTAGCTCCCATCAATTAACTGGCTTGTCCACGGTAATGGTCAGGAAATGGCGAAAGGAAATTTATTCCCCTACTTGTTGGAACGACAAAAACATCAATATATCTTGGAGTTTTGAAGGAGATGGTGAAAGGCAGTCTATTTTCTTTCAAATGAATCGTGATAATGTTATGTTCGCCTGGTTTGAATTTTATTCCAATTAGAGTAAATGTACTTTATGACGTATGCAATATTAGAATGCACTTTATGAGACATATGCAAAGAGAAATGTACCTTATGACATGTACTGTGAGAAAATGTACTTTATGACGTAAACAATACGATAAATATACTTTATGACAAACGAAGTTTGAGTTAATGTACTGTATGATATATTCGACTGTTCGATGATATAATGTACTGTATGATATATTCTTGTTATCTCGACTTCGCTTATCTCGAAGTGAAAATCTGGTCCCTGTTTTAACATAGAAATCTAACAAGAGGTAACAAAATATTGTAGAAAAGATGAGAAATAGGAGCAATTTCTACATATTCATTTGTAAAATGTGGCTGTTCGATTTATATTTTCCTCAATTCTGCGAATCTGAAATGTCGAAGTACGGATATCTCGAAGTATTTCAGAGAGTCCCTTGGACTTAGAGAGAACTGTATATGCAATGTGAGAGAATGTACTTTATGACATATATAATGTGAGAAAATGTACTTTATGACATAAATAATGTGAGAAAATGAATTGTATGATATATACAATATGAGAAAAAGCACTTCTTGGCATATCCAATTTGAGAAAATGACTTTATGAGTTAAAATATGTGAGAAAATGCACTTTACGACATAAGCAATGTGAGAAAATGAATTAATTTGGTAAAATATGAGAATATATACTTTATGATATATGCAGTGTGAGAGAATGTACTTTATGACATATCTAATATGGGAAAATGCACTTTATTATACATGTATATGAAATGTAAGAAAATGTACTTTCTGGCATAAGCAATGTGATAATTATTTTTAATTTTATGACATATAATATGAGGAAAAGTATTTTATGATATATGCAATGTAACAAAATGAATTTTATTACATACGCAGCGTGAGAGAAATGTACTAAGGCATTCTTAGCATTACGAAAACAGGCCTATTCAAGTATACTGAAAGTTTTACCATCAAAAAATGAAAATTTTCAGATAAAAAATTCTGATATTCTTCATTTTTCTGCTCAAACCATAGATTGTGGGTAATCGTTAGAACCGCCTCGGCGAGGCGGTTCTAACGAGTACCCACAATCTATGTTTTTGGGCAGAAATAAGAAAAATAATATATACCCCTGTAAACCCGAGTTTTACTATATAAAAGTGGGGTTTAAGGGGGTCAAAATTATATAGGTATGTTTTCGTAATGGTCTGATCAGATCCTTCACTGGCGTTCTATGCATATCAACGGATCCGAAGACACTTCATTGGGGCAGTCGTAAAAGACTTTGACCACAGTGAGCGGAAGCGCAGATTGCGCCTTGCATTTACTCATTTTTTGCCAATAATCCACAACTTTATACGGTAAAATGCAAAAATGGAGATAACAGAATCCGCGGCTGTCATATTTAGCGGTTAAAGAATTGCAGCAAGATGAAGATTGTCAGTGATTTTCAACTTTGTCATCCTCATTTTCAAAATGTTATTATTGCCTGTGGTTACCTGAAATCACTGATCAATATAGGGATCAAACATGGTTTTTCATGCATTAACATTCGCCAGGTTCCGTGGGAGGTGTTGAAAACCGAGGCCGAAGGGCCGGGCACTACACATCTCGTGATGGCAGCAATTATGTGGCCCCGGTACAGGCATATTGAATGTTGCGTAGCCGTGCATTAACAGCGCGTGAATTGCCTTGTTAATACGCGGCTTTTCGCCGGTTAATGCACGGCTGTTTATAACGTGCGGCACTGCTTTTTATGCAATAATTACATTTATGATACACATATGCTGGTTGAACACTTTCATGTATGGCGGCCGTTGAACGTCTCCCCGTACCTTGTGCAGGATTTTGTTTTCTTCTTTTCATTATGAAAACACGCCTATTAAAATATATCGAAAATTTCACCTCCAAAAATTGATCATTTTCAGATAAAAAAAAAAACTCTGATATTTTTTCATATTTATGCTCAAAACTTAGATTGTGGGTACTCGTTAGAACCGCCTCGATGAGGCGATTCTAACGAGTACCCACAATATGTGTATATGTTTTTTAGCAAAAATAAGAAATATAATGTATACCTCTGTAAACCCCAGTGTAAAAGTGGGGTTTAAGTGGTCAAAATTATATAGGCATGTTTTCGTGATGTTTTTCAGGCTAAAAGTCGGAAGTTAGCAAGCCTTTATATAACCGTTGGAATACTTTTCCATGTTCAAAATATTCCAAACAGACCAAATCCTACATCTACAAACTTTCTTATAAGTATAAAATAAGTACATGCATTAGGTGGGTATAAACTAGGTCCTCAGAATATGTAGGGAACATGATGCCGAGTTTTTTAGCTGAAAATTTTCAGTTTTTGGTGGTGAAATTTTCTATACATTTGAATAGGCGTGTTTTCGTAATGAGACGTAAGATGAGTGTTTTCGGCAAAATTTGAAAAAAATAGGGGACGACATAAGAAAATATGGAAAAAGAAGAATTATGAAGCCAATCACTTTATTGACCCTAAAGACCCTTGTTGGAATAAATGATGTCAGTTTTGCAAAGAACTAATTAATACCCTCTATTCACACTACTGAATTTAACATCAACTGTGTACTGTACATTTTCACGCAGTATATCTGGACCCAGTTGTTCAAATCATCGTTAGCTTAACGAGCTCCTTTGTGGTCAAAATGTTAACTGTTCTAGTAAGTACAATATATAATTCACAGGTATTTTTGCTGAAATGCAAAAGCTACTCACATTTTTTTCAGCAAAAATATTAGTGTATATGCCATATGTTATGATCAAAGTTTTAATGATGCGTTAACTAACGACATCATTAGTTTTGAACAACTGGGTCCTGGAATCCTCTGGGTGGTCTTGTGTTAGCTAATTGATTGTGTTGGGGTTTAACGACACCTCAAACCTTGTGGGTCATTTTGTGTCGTCTTTCAGAGAAAGGGAGAAGAGAGGTAGAACAGACAGTAGAGGAGATAAAAGGTACATTATGTGTTTATTGCTCTCAAGAGTCATTCTTTTAACACTTAGCACTCTGGGTAAAATTTTTAGCAGACGACATATTGATTGGTTTTCTTATTTTTCCCAGAAAACAGGATTTGACATTTCATGCAAATTGTCTCAATTGGAGACAATTTGCATGAAATGTCAAATCCTGTTTTCTGGGAAAAATAAGAAAAATATCACCAATTTGTCGTCTGCTGAACTAGCCAAAAGAGTGGTAAAGGTTAAAATCTATTTACACTATTAGCCACACGTCTAGCAGCATTTTAGATACATAATTAGGTGGTAAAATGGTCTTGTTCAAATTTTAGACAAGTATGGTAAGAAGTTAAGGTGTTCCACTGTTGATTTTTAACATATTTCATTTAAAATATGCAATGATTATATATACATACTTGCCATATACACAAGATAGGACCAGAACGGAAGCATAAGCTTATTTAGTTGTTTAAATGTTAACCCATTGCAGTCTGGAAATCCCTAAAAGGGTAATTGGCAAACAGTGCAGACACAGATCAAACGCGGCGTCTGATCAGGATCTCCACTGTTTGCAAATAGTTCAACCATCTGTCTGTAGGAGTATCTAAATCACATAGCCTGATATACCTAAAACTGAAATTGGACTCTTCCAATATATAGTGTGAGGGACTTTATTTAGTCTACAAAGGGGTAAAGTTAAAGGCAGTATTGCTGCCAGATATGGCTTACTGACTGACTGGTTCTCTGTCCATTTTGTTTTTCTAGTCTGAACCTTTTGGGTCCTTTATTTAGTAAAGGAAAAGGGACATGATCTCAAAAGAAACTCTGCCAAAACTGTTTTGCTTATCAGTTGAAAAAGAGTGTACTCTAAAAGGAAACATTTCCTCCCAAGATGAGCAGGAGAGCAAATTCTTTCTTAACCCTTAAAGCGCCAAGAAAACCTGCATTTGAAAATGTGGTCTGTTTATGTCGTCTGCTGAATATTCTTGCAAACTTTTCAAACCTATTTTTTGCATACTTGCAAACAGTGTGGACCCAGGTCAGTCTGATCTTGGTCCGCACTGTTTGCAAAATGATTTTTAAAATTACAAGCAGACGACAAAGCAGATGACTATTGTTGTGATTGGCAGTTTAAGGGTTAACACTTAGCATGCTGGGTAATAATTTCAGCAGACGACGTTTTAATAGAGTTTTCTTATTTTTCCCAGAAAATAGGATTTGACACTTCATGCAAATTGTCTCCTTAGGAGACAATTTGCATGAAGTGTCAGATCCTATTTTCTAGGAAAAATAAGAAAAATGTCATCAGTTTGTTATTTGCTGAATCCGCCCCTAGCGTGGTAAGAATGTGCTTGTTTGCAGAAGAAGCTTGTGTGCAAGAAAACAAATATAAAGTTACAAAAGTAGTCTTCCTTTTAAAAACTGGCAGAAAATCTTTTGAGTACACCACTAAGTCAACAGGAAGCTTCAGAAGTTATCTCTCTTGTCAGAATGGTTTAATATCTACCAAGCATATCCACTCCTCTTAACCCATTTCTGCCGTGGACTCTTCTATCTTAACTCTTCGGAAAGGTCCATTTCCTATTTAAGGGAGTTTAGTTAGTTTTTATCCTCATCATGTTTAGTAGAAATTTCTGAACCTCACGAAAACAATATAGACCCAGATCAAACGCCGCTTTCTGTTTGCCAATGTCCCGTTTATGGAATGTTAGGCTTAAATGGGTTAAAGTTGACAATGTATCTAAATTATTAGGTAAATAATCATCCAGCCATGTTATGATGCAGAAATAATAAGAAACTTTATGATTATTTGTTGTTTTATTGGCAATTCAATTTGATATCCGTATAATTTGTATCTTGGATACAATAATAACAAGTGCAACAACCATAATTCGGTGATTATAACAATTAAATGAATCCTGTCAAATTCAGGATAAACAAAGTACATCTATTTAAGCTGTAATATAAAAAAAAAGTACCATATTCACGCTAATTACCGCACCTACCCCTATAAGCGCACAGTCAAGCGATTCCGTAGTCTTCAGATTACAGCCAGTGTACTTTTTGTCTACATCTTTATAAAGGCATATGATGTGGGTACCCATTTGAATTGCATCGACTTGTCGAAAGTCAATGCAATTCAAATGAGCACCCAATACATATGCCTTTACAAAGAAAATAGAAAACAAATCACATAAACATTATCAAATAAGTCCTTTACTGATCTTTTTTTTTAAGTGTAACCTTAGTTGGTAGAAACATATTTTACTGCAAATTTTTCCCAGTTATTTTGAAAAAAAAAAAAAAAAACAAAAAAACTAAGCGCAAAGTGCGGAAATTAGGTCGAATACGGTATACAAAATCAAACACACCACAATCTAAGAAAAAGTTCTTTCTGACATGTGCGATAAACAAAAGACTCACAAATCAGCCTGTGCATCCGTGCAGTTGATCAGAATATTTGATCTCCAGCATCCTTGTCTATCCAAAATGCGTCCTGTCATTACGAAAACACGCCTATTCAAATATATTATTTTTTTTTACAACCAAAAACTGAAAATTTTCAGATAAAAAACTCTGATAATTTTCATATTTCTTCTCAAAACATAGATTGTGGGCACTCGTTAGAACTGCCTCGATGAGGCAGTTCTAACGTGTACCCACAATCTATGTTTCTGAGCAGAAATAAGAAAAATAATGTATACCCCTGTAAACCCCAGTTTTACTATATAAAAGTGGGGTTTAAGGGGGTCAAAATTATATAGGTATGTTTTCGTGATGAGAAGCTTCGAATGTATCTGTGAAAATATGCAGACTGATCTGAATCTTTGCAGCGCACACGTCTGACGGTTTGTTTTCTGACATTGTGGCTCAAATTATCTACTACCTTGGGTAACATATTAACCTTTAAAGTGCCAAATTTAAATAATATATTAGAAGTGTTTTTTTGAAAATATCTTTTGAGAAGCTTGGACGTGAGATTTATGTGAATCATCTCAAAATGAAATTTCCCATTCTTTTTTTCTCAGAAAAATAAGAAAACTGTCAGAAAATATTTCATATGCTAATTGTGTGATAAGGACTATAAAGATTTAAGTCCTGCAGGATAAATATTAAGGAGTCTAAAATTTTAATGACATGACTCAAAACAATGAAATACATTAAAATACACAAATTAATCACTGAATTATGAATCACTGCATTAAAATGAGAGCATCTCTGCTGTTGAGAAAAAACAAAAAGCAAAAAAAAAAAAAAAAACCTCACAGGCTGTAAATAATAAGGTAATATACCAAGATAAATATTATTTCCTATTTTCCCATGATAACATATTGTGGGTACTCACTAGAAGGGCCTTGGCAAGGCACTTCTAATGAGTACCTGTAACATATGTTTACATGGAGAAATAAGACAGTGTTGCCACCATAGAGTTAAACCAAAATTTCCTAACTTTTCCTTGAACTTAAATTCCAGTTTAGACTGACTAAAAATGCCAAAAACTAATGGCCTTCATCCCTTATAGCCATCACATTTCTCCTACTTGATTTTTTTTATCATATCATATACTAAGAAAAAGATTCTTTTTCTTTTCTCTGGCAAGATTGCATAATGTCCACATCCCGAAAACATGCCTATATAATTTTGACCCCCTTAAATCCCACTTTTATATAGTAAAACTAGGGTTTACAAGGGTATACATTATTTTTCTTATTTCTGCTCAAAAACATAGATTGTGGGTACTCGTTAGAACCACCTTGCCGAGGCAGTTCTAACGAGTACCCACAATCTATGTTTTGAGCAGAAATATGAAAAATATTAGAGTTTTTTACCTGAAAAATTTCGGTTTTTGGAGGTGAAATTTTCTATATATTTGAATAGGCGTGTTTTCGTAATGATATTGGTCTGTGTCTTCATAATCCACACTTGGGGAGCAGAGAACATCTGAGGGCTTGACATAATATGAAATGCCAAGAGCTATTACATCAGTAAAATAATTTAAATTATTACCCAATCTACTATTTTGAGTTTGAGCTAGATTTTCACTGCCCAGTCAACACTATTAAGGTCATGTCGAGCCAGTGGGATTACCTAACCACACTTTTACTGGGCAGGCTTAGTCCTCTAAGCGGTTAATTTGTACTTGTGCATGTTTTTTTGCCAGAAACTGACAATTGCCCTACTTGAATCAGCGGAAGGGGAAAGAGGAAGAATGACCAATGAAAATATTTCCAGTCTACTATATACAGAGTTATAAGCATTTTAGATCATCACGAAAACATGCCTATATAATTTTGACCCCTTAAACCCCGCTTTTATATAGTAAAACAGGGGTTTACAGGGGTACACATTAGTTTTCTTGTTTCTGCTCAAACCATGGATTGTGGTACTCGTTTGAACCACCTTATTGAGGGGGTTCTAACAAGTACCCACAATCTATGCAATATGAAAAATATCAGAATTTTTTATCTGAAAATTTTCAATTTTTAGTGATAAAAATTTTCAGTATATTTGAATAGTCTTGTTTTAGTAATGTATTGTATGGCTTTGTTGACAGGAACCACAACTGTGAGTATCATACTTTTGACTATTGTATTTTTTTTATCCAGGTACTGTTTTTAGGCTTTATTATGCTCACATGATCTTTATGTTATAGGATATAAATGGTACTGGACAATATACCATTTTTGACTATTGGCTAATTCCAATGGCAGGTTGATAAGGTTTTTATCCAGGTACTGTATTTAGGCTTGAAACTGATATCTATCCTGAACTATGTTCTATGGTCTTATCTACTGTGTACTAGATGGCACATCATCACGAAAACATGTCTATATAATTTTGACCCCCTTAAACCCCACTTTTATATAGTAAAACTGGGGTTTACAGGGGTTTACATTATTTTTCTTATTTCTCCTCCAAAACATAGATTGTGGGTACTCGTTAGAACTGCCTCGGTGAGGCGGTTCTAACGAGTACCCACAATCTATATTTTGAGTAGAAATTTGAAAAATATCAGAATTTTTTATCTGAAAAGTTTCACTTTTTGGAGGTAAAATTTTCTATATGTTTGAATAGGCGTGTTTTCGTAATGTGGAGAAAATATACAGCAAATCAAACTGAATATTGTTCAATTATTTAGGAAGAGATATATTAAACTTTATTACTCTCTCGGCTAATTCAGCAGATGACAAACTGATGATATTTTTTTAATTTGTCCCAGAAATTAGGCTTTGACATTTCATGCAAATTGTCTCCTTGAATGAAATGCCAGAAAGCCTATTTTCTGTAAGATGTTCCAACATATTGCTGAAATTTTTACCCAGCATGCTAAGCATTAAGTTTACAAATCACAAAAATAAATACATGTACCTGGATTTGATCCCAGGCCTCACGGATCAGGTTCCAAAATTAAAAGCACTGCACAATTGAAGCATAAAGAAACAGTACATAGGAAACTTTAGTTAAAATCCATCAAATGGTGTTGTAGGAGAGATAGAATAATTGTCAATATAAAGGTTATAAATATAAAACATATCCATACCAAATTTAGTGTGCAGGGCACATGCATATTTCTGTAACTATAACAATATATCCACCTTTTTTCTCTGAAAAGTGTTGGGATAACCAAAAAAAAAAAAAAAAAAAAAAAAAAATTTAACTATCATAAAGGAATGAATTAAAGCTCAATTGCATAGAATCACAAAATAAATTTTGTCCTTAACCTACCCTATTAACCCTTAATATTTACACACTTGATCTCCTTACTATGTCTAACCTAAAAATTGAAAAAAAAAAAAAAAAAAAAAAAAAAAAAAATTGCTTTCATATTTGCTGAGGTGTATAAAATACTGCTGGAGGAATGGCAAACAGTGTAGACCTAGATCATTCTTTGGCATATGACTTGGGTCATTACTGTTAGCTCAGGCTTGCCTGTCCTAATACTTAGTATAAATATATTCTTCCAAAATCTTTTGATACTGGTTACATCCATTTTAATTATTACATGGTTATGGTATGAAAGATATAAAATTCTGCTCTTAATCCTTCTCTTGCTGAACACGTCATGCCCTGTCTTAGCTAACAGTGTAGATCCAGATCAGTTGGCTTCTTCAGAAGCCAACTGATCTGGATCTGCACTGTTTGTCATTAAGTATTTTAATTTGTATGAATAACTTGGATCAAGTATTCTGATTGGCTAAACATTAGAAATGGGCATAGCATCTTAATTTATTCAGCATGGCAAGGGTTAAATATTCATAGAATTAAAATAATCTCAATTTTGGCTACTGGATATACCATGAGTTTTTGGACAAGCAGACCTTAGCAAATCATGTAGACGCAGATTAGATGCTGCAGAATTTGCATTTGATCAGTTTGCTTGTTTGTGTTGAAGTTTTACGGCCCAGTCAACCCAATGGGGTCAACTTGAGCACAGTCAGTTTACCTAACCACACGTTTACTGGGCAGGCTTAGTCCTCTAAGCCGTTAACCAGTATTGCGCACATTCTTTCGCCAGAAACTGACAACTACCCTTCTTGAATCAGCGGAAGGGAGAGAATGACCGTAGAAAATATTTCATGATCAATCTCAACGAAAGAATGTTGCCGACCTCGGCGGGGGTTGAACCCGTGACCTCCTGGTCTCCAGTCGGACGGCGCATCCAACTGAGCCACCGAGGCCACATTTGATCAGTATCTACACTGTTTGCCACTCATCCAATAATGATTGAGACATGTCAACAGGTAGTGAAATGGACTTACAATAAGACTTGTGCAATCAGCTAAGACTCAGATCAGCCTACGCATCTACACAGTCTGATCAGAATCTTAGCTGATGGCAGGTGCCTTCTACAGCTCCAGACTATCCAAAGAGGGCTAAACGAGAACGCTTGCCATACTGCATGGATGTACAGGCTGATTTGAGTCTTTGCTGGTTACACATTGTCTTATTGTAGGTTTTGTTGTGCGCTGGCTCATTTAGGACAAGTATGGTAAGGAGTTAAGGTATCTTAATATTTAGGATATCAATGTACCTACCGTATTCGACCTAATTATTGCACTGTGCGCCTAGGTTTTTCAAAATTACTGGGAACACTCAGATGTGATAAAATATGTACCTATACCTATTACGGATACACTATAAAAAGATCAGAAAAGGCCTTATGTGATGATGATTATGCAATTTTTTTCTGATTTTCTTTATAAAGGCATATGTTGTGGGTACTCATTTGAACTGCATCGACAAGTCGATGCAATTCAAATGAGAACCCACAACATATGCCTTTATAAAAAAGTAAATAAAAAGTACACTGGCTGTAATCTGAAGACTACGGAAATTCATGAGTGTGCGCTTATAGGGATATGTGCGGTAATTAGATCGAATATGGTATACAGACTTTTTTATTGTGCAAGATAAACATGTAAATATGAGCTGTAACATGTGAAAATGTACAGTCAAATCTCACTATCTCAGTCAAAGGGACTCTCCAAAATACTTGGGAGATATCCTTACTTCCACATATCAGATTTGCGGAACTGAAGAAAAAATAAAAGCGAACAACCACATTTCACAAATATATAGTTTGACTCCTGAAGTTAAAGATATATTGAAAATACTGTTCCTTAGAAGCAATTTCTCCTCTTTTCCACAATATTTTGCTACCTGTTGTTAGATTTCCATGTTGAAAACAAGGACTAGATTTTCCCTTTGAGATAAGCAGTTATTCGACATATGCAAGTCGAGATAATGAGAGTCGACTGTACCTTACTACACGTGCATATGGCAGAGACTTGGGTCTGCATGCACATTCACACAATGTGATCACAGTCTTTGCTTGCTGCCTGAAACTGAGTGGTTCTTTTCATGTTCAGAATACAAGGCAAAGACCTTGATCAGACAGGGTGGATGTGCATGCCAATCTAAGTCCATGGAACACAGTGCAGCTTGTATGCATCTACACAGGTGACAGAGCCCTTTTACCTTAAGAGGAATGATTACATTGTCAGAGGAGAGGGCCCTGTCAAAATTGTTTTCCTCCCTCCCAAAAAAGGTCTTACTCTAAAAGGATTTTGTGAAAATTGTCCACCCTTTGGAAAAAGGGTCTACTCTAAATGTAAAAAAAACTCCCTAGTGCAGCAAAATCTTTACTTTTAGAGTAAGTTTCTTTCCTTTTTGATAAATCTCTTTTCAAAAGGTATTTGATGTGCAGGAAGTCACAAAAGTTGTCTTGATTATAAAATATGGTTGAAAAACTAAAAAGTCAAAATATGACAGAATTTGTCAACATAAAACTGATTAATAATTCCAAACATTATGTATGCAAGTATAAAATTGCAGAGAAAGTACAATCATGATAAAAATCCTGTAAAAGATTTAAATTCTTATTGACAAAATACATATAAATGCTGTAACTTGGTGAGTTAAGTATAATACTGGTTGAAAATGTTTTGCTTAAATTTAGCCAAGCAAAGAGTAAAGCTAAAATAGTACAAATAGATTTTGCAGCAAAAACTTAAATTAGTCTGTATGACAGCGATTATTTGGATAAATATTTTTTGTATTTATCTTTCTTCACAAAAAAGCAACAGAAAAGCCTTGCCGAGGTGCTTCTAATGAGTCCTATAGTACGTTTTTGTGGAGAAATATGAAAAAGTTAAACACTTAAGGCGCCAAGCAAAATTTGTAGCAGACGACATTCAATTTTTTTTTTTATTATTTTTCAGAGAAAACAAGTCTTGACATTTCATGTGAATCGATTCACATGAAATGTCAAGATGTTTTCTCTGAAAAATAAAAAAAAATATATATAAAAAATTGTCATCTGCTGCAGTTGTGACTGGGGCTTTAAGGATTAAGATACTTTGGGCGAATTCATCTGTTCCAATTTTCATAACAGTTACCATACATGCTAAAATAATACAAGAGGGCCAAGATGGCCCTGTATCACTCACCTGATTACCAGACAAATTTTGAGTCAACTGGTCTTTCGGTTTGAGAGAAAAATTTAGTTTAGTATAGATTTTCAAGATGGTGGCCATCTTGGATTTCCAATCAGAATAATTTTAGATACTTTTGATCTACAAGTCACCGAGAAATTTCCAATAGCTTTCGAGTCAACTGGCCTTTTGGTTCAGGATAGAAAAGTTCAAAATAGATTTTGAACATGGTTGCTAGAGGGACCATCTTGGATTTCCAATCAGAATGATTTTTAGATACTTTTGATCTACAAGTCACCTAGAAATTTCCAATAGGTCAAAAAAAACTATTTTGATCTACGAGTCATCCTGACACTTCCTATCAAGTTTAGAGTCAATTGGCTTTCTGTTCAGAAGAAGTTCAAATTAGATTGTCAAGATGGCAACTGTGGCGGCAATACTAGATTTCTGATCAGAACAAATTTAGCTATTTTTGATCTACAAGTCATCAAAATACTTCCTACCAGGTTTCGAGTAAATGGCTGTTCAGTTCAAGAGAAGAAGTGCAAAATTGATTTCTAAGATAGTGGCTATGACCATCATCTTGGATTTTCTATTGGAAAGAATTTTGCTATTTTTGATCTAAAAGTCACCCCGATGCTTTCTACGAAGTTTTGAGTCAATTGGCTTTTCGGTTCAGGTGAACATGGTGAAGAAGCACAAAATGCATTTCAAAGATAGTAACCATGGCGGCCATCTTGAATTTCTGATCGGACCGATTTTAGCAATTTTTTATCTGCAAGTCACCCTGATGCTTCCTACCAAGTTAGGAGTCAATTGGCCTTTCGATTCAGGAGAAGAAGTGAAAAATGGATTTTCAAGATGGCGGCCATCTTGGATTTCAGATCTGATTGATTTTAGCTACTTTTGATCTACTATACACCCCGATGCTTCCTACCAAGTTTCAAGTCAAATGGCCTTTCATTTCAGAAGAAGAAGTGAAAAACAGATTTTCAAGATGGTGGCTATGGTGACCATCTTGGATTTCCAATTGAAAAGATTTTAGTTATTTTTGAGGGATCTACATTTTGATACTTCCTACTAAGTTTCAAATCAATGGGCCTTTTGGTTCAGGAGAAGAAGCAAAAAGTAGATTTTCAAGATGGCGGCCATCTTTGATTTCCGTTCCAAACAATTTTAGTTATCTTTTATCCTGGATGCTTCATACCAGGTTTCAAGTCAATTGGCCTTTGGGTTCAGGAGAAGAAGTGTAAAATACATTTTTAAGATGGCCACCATGACTGCGACCTTGGATTTCCGATCAGAACAATTTTAGCTATTTTTGATTTACAAGTCACCCCAATGCTTCCTATCAAAATTCAAGTCAATTGGCCTTTCAGTTCAGGAGAAGCAAAAAACAGATTTTCAAGATGGCCACCGTGGCCACCATCTTGGATTTTTGATCAGATCAATTTTAGCTATTTTTGATCTACAAGTCACCCTGATACTTCCTACCAAGTTTCAAGCCAATTGGCCTTTGGGTTCAGGAGAAGAAGTGAAAAATAGATTTTCAAGATGGCTGCCATGGCAGCCAGCTTGGATTTCTGATCGGACGGATTTTAGCTATTTTTGATCTACAAGTCACCCCAATGCTTCCTACCAAGTTTCAAGTCAATTGGCCTTTCGGTTCGGGAGAAGAAGCGAAAGATAGATATTCAAGATGGCCACCATGTCTGGCATCTTGGATTTCCGATCTGAACGATTTTAGCTCCTTTTGATCTACAAGTCACCCAAGTGCTTCCTACAAAGTTTTGAGTCAACTGGCCAAGGGGTGTAGGAGGAATAGGCTTTTAAAGCAAATTGTTGATGTCCCACAACAGACATTGACCGATTACAATAGTTTATCTAGAGCATGAAATGCTCAGGTGAACTAATAAGTGAACCAATGTACATCTAGTAGTAAAATGCTGCACAAAAATTGCTCTGTGTCATAAAATGACATTGAAGTGGGGAAAATGTGTAACTATTCATATATAAGGTAAAATATGTAACTAATATTTATATCTCAGGAATAATCTAGAATCTGACAGAGTCACCCTGGATTCACAATAGTTGAAATCATTCTATGGGCCACGCTATGCGAAAATGTGTCTTTGGGCATATGTGAAGGTCCAGATCAGCCTGCACAGTCTAATCAGGGCCTATGCTGTCTGCTGCTTAGAATCATTGGATACTATAGATTGATTGATTGAGTTGGGGTTTAACGACACTCAACCCTTGTGGGTCATTTTGTGTCGTCTCCCTGAGAAAGGGAGAAGAGATAGAAGAGATAGTAGAAGTAGAAGAGATGAAAGAGAGAGACAGGGAAGAAAGAGGATTGGGAATGAAAGTGAAGAAACAGAAGAAATAAAAACATTCACCCTCTACCCTTACCTGCTACAAGGGTAGCAGGCCTTGCCCAACTGTGAGCCAATATCAGTTGGACGCCCTGGTGACGTAAGATACACAACACCTTTGCACCACCCGACCACCCCGAGGATACTATAGAATGCATAAATGGAAAGCACAGGTCCATATGAGACCTTGTACATGCACAGGAAGGATGAAGTGAATCTGCACATTTTGTGCATGCTCAAAGGCATTTTTTGTTTGACGCAGCCCATACCATTTCTGTATCAATAAAAATCATTAATATATTAGTTCCAATCACAAAAATACATAGTGTAAAATACACAACAACTTCTTTAAAACACTATTGCTGGGATCCAAAGCAAAACCCGTGTTAACTTAACAACCATGTTGTATCTAAACAAAAATGTATAGATTATACAGAAAAATGACCAAAAATTGTCATTTTTCTATACAATCTATACATTTTTTTTTTTTGATACAGTTGAGATACAAAGCAAAAATATATAGAATATATAGAAAAATGACCAGTTATGGTCATTTTTCTATATAATCTATATGATTTTGTTTGGATACAATATATTTTGGTGTCCACTTTTAAACCGTCTCATATCCAAAACTGTCTTGTCATGAACCGTCTTGTAAAAGGGGTTCCAGTGTACACTAGCAACTGTTGGCAAGGCACAAAACAAACTAACCCTTGTAATGAGGAAACTGTTATGGAGAGGTTAAATACAGAATAAAACTGCACTTTGCAAAATTGGAAAAGCCCTATTATAGACAGGTGGCTGTATCTGAGAGGTGACCATTTGTTGTGTATCCACTCTTTATAAAGTGCTTAATGAACAGTCACCTTTAAACTATTGCAAACACATGTCAATATAACAGTCACTTTTCTAACTCCACAAAGTCATGTTTTACTATATACTTAAGGGGACTTGAAACACTTGGTAGATTTTCCACCATATTTTACCAAGGAGACAACTTATGTTAACTTCCAGTTAGCTTTTCTGCATATTAACTCTTTTGGTGCCAAATTTCAGATGACATTTGTTGTCTGCTTTTCTTTTTCTAACAAACTATAGCTTGAAAAGAAGTTTATATGTAAAGTTGAAAGACTGAATGTCAAACAGCGTAGATCCAGATGAGACAGCTCGTATGAGCCGTCTCATCTGGATCTATGCTGTTTGTAAAAGCTTACTATTATTACCACCTGTGGCAGTGAAAGAGTTAAATATTTTCTAAAAAGGTGTCAACTCTGAAAGGAAAACATTTACTCCAAAGGAGGGCGAATTCTTTTCTTTTTTGAGTAGGCCCCTTTTCAGAAGAAAACAGGGAGCAAGTTCTTCCACATAACAGTAGACCCTTTGTCAGACTAAAGCTAGGGAGCAAGATTTTTTTTTCCTTTTAGAATAGACCCCTTTTACAAAGAGATGCTAAGCAATTTAGAATTGCCTATCCTGAAAGTGTATTCATTCCCCTTAACCCATTGTATACTGAATAGACTCTCCCACACTATATATTGGAAGAGTCCAATTTCAATTTTAGGTACGTCCAGCAATGAGATTTGCATATTCCTAGAGAAAAATGGCTAAACTATTTGCAAACAGTGGAGACCCTGATCAGATGCCACATTCTGCTATGTCTGATCTGGGTCTGCACTGTTTGCTAAGTACCCTTTTACAGGTCTCCCAACTACAACTGATTCCTCCGTTTTGTATTGATATACCTTTGCTTACCTGTAAAAAGCATGTGTTCATTTGTTTGTCTAACTAAAAACCATTGACAGTTACCTTATTAGCTATTTTGAATGGTCAGTTGCGGTTGTCAGTTAAATGGTCAAATGACTTGACGGAGGAGTCAATTGGTTAATCTCTCTACGAAGAGTTTTCCAAAGATGGCTCTTGCAGAGAGGTTGCATTGTACATTTTTGCATTACTGATAAACACAAGTTTGCAAGATTCTCTGGGCAGTGCCATGCAAAAAACGTGTCTTTGAGCATATATCAACAGTGAAAGCTCATATCAGCCTGCACATCCCCATAGTCTGATCAGGGCCTTTGCTGTCCACAAACAGAATCATGGGATACTACAGACTGTTTCAATGGAGAGCAAATGCCTGGATGAGACTTTGCGCATGTGCAGGATGACGTGAATCCGCACATTTTGTGCATGCTTGAATGTACATTTTTGCTTGACACGGCCCATCTGTAATAGTTATAGCACAAGGTGATATATGTTTATAAAAAAAAAAAAATAAATAACTTTGCATGCACTTTTTTTTGCTTTAATTATCACAAAAACAAATGCAATAACATTCAGAAGATTTAATGACAATCAGACTCAAATTAGTCTGTGTATCCAAGGATCTAAGGCATCTGTGGGATGACATTGAAGAATTTGATGTGCAGGCTGGCCTCACTGAATCTTTGCTGGGTGCACATAAAGTACAGTTTCTCATGCTGCAGTTCATATGTTAACCCTTATCATGTTAAATAAAGATGCCACACCCACTTCTAATTTTCAGCCAATCAGATTACATGATCCAGGTTGTTGATACAATGATACTTCTGAAGAAGCAAACTGATCTGTATCTTCACTGTTTGCAAAGGCAGGCCATATCCAGGTTCAGCAGGACTAGGGTTAACAATGAAAGCCCAGACAGACCTGCAAACCCATGCTGCCCGGTTAGTGTGTTTGCTCAAACATTACTTGGGCAAAGGCAGATGTAAAGAGCTTAACAGACATCATTAAATGCATTAGTCAGATTCCATTTTTTCTTTTCTCAGACAAGCCCCAGTTCTTCAAAGCCTTATTAGCTTAACCTTTAAGGGGAAGTGATACACTTTGAGGGAAAGCAACTCTGTCACAATCGTTTTCCTTCCCTTCTGAAAAAGGAGACAACTCTTAAGGAAAAAAATGCTCTCCTGAGAAAGCAAACTACCGTAATAATCCTAAACTTTGGAACAGACCTGGGCAAACAGTGTAGACCCAGATCTGATGCAGCAGAATGCAGCATCAGATCAGGGTCTACACTGTTTGCCACTCATCCAGCACTATTCTAGACACATCAACAGGTAGTAAAATAGACTTTTTCAAGTTTTAGGACAAGTATGGTAAGAAGTTAAGGTGTCCCAATACTTAGGGTAAATACCATAAAGTCTTAAAAAGTTGTCCCCTTAAATACATACAGCTTAACTGCTTGCAATACTTGTTCTAAAGTTTCCTTTAAGTTTCCTTTCCATTGCATCAAATTCCTTACAAATTTCAACATACCTAGTTCAAATTAGTACAACTGTAACAGGGTTGAATTGTTGGTACTTCAACTTTAACTTTTAGTGATTACCACCCTTTGACCATTTAGCTGGACTTTTAGGTCATTGTTTGCTTTGTGTGGTTTCCCTTTTAGTGATTTCCCGCCAAAGTAAAAAGCACGAAATTATTAGGCTCAACCGATTTTCATTCTTTGGTAGGAAGCCTTTGAGATAACATGTGGTTAAGCCTTGGACATGTTTTGGTATTTTTCTTAGTACTTGCATATAGACTTGGTATAGATTTTGTACATTTCGCTTGGACTTTTGGGTTGTGATTCATTCATATTGAAATGGCAGTGGAATATCGTATTTACTCCTATTGCATGCTTTAACATCACCATCTTTCTGTTTTATTGTCAACCTATTCTCATTGCTTGCAGCACATACTGACACCGTAAGAGAAGGCGTGACCTGGTACATGCACAGTCTGATAGGGGTCATCTCTGGCCAATTAAAGCATTAGTTTTTACAATGTGTAAGTGTTCTGTGGTGTACAGCGTTTTATGTTGGTTTGGTATGTGGAGACATGATTGGCCTGCAAAGCTACACAGTCTGACCAGGGTCTTTACTGCCCACTTATGCATTGTAACGTGAGATTGGGTTTGTTGAGACGTGATCGGCTTGCAGGATCAATGCCATCTGATCAGGGACTTTACTGTCCAGTTATCCACTGTCTCATATGTGATTCAGTTTGTGGATACATGATCAGCCTGCATGACCATTGATTAGATAGAGTGTTAATTAACCCTTGTCCTGCTGAATAAATTAAGATGCCACACCCATTTTTAATTTTCAGCCAATCAGATTAATTGATCCAGATTGTTGATATAAATTCACATACTTAATGGCTAACAGTGCAGATCCAGATCAGTTGGCTTCTTCTGAAGCCAACTGATCTGGATCTACATTGTTTGGAAAGGCAGGACAGATCTGGCTCAGCAGGACAAGGGTTAAGATACATATATATATACATATATATACATATATATATATATATATATATATATGAGTCGTTTTGGTTTACCTCACTACATGACCAACTACCTATTATTATTATCATACATCACTTGCTATTATTATTGTCACACATCTGATGTATATTAAAATAATGAAGATCGGACTTGTTTATCTTTCATTAGTCTTGAATAATTTCCAAATTAGCATAAGGGAGTAGGAGCCTGAAGTTATGCAACTTCTTATCCCCCCACTTTTTTAAGGGAATATTGTTAACGCCTCCATCCGTCTGTCCGCTTGTCTGTCATGCTATCTCCTCCTAACCACTAGGCAGAATTCTACCAAACTTGCTACATCACTTCCCCTCATGGTAAGGGTGTGGGATGGCAACATTATTTTTCTGTGCACCTGTCTGTCCATGCGTCTGTCATCCATCCATTTGTCTGTCACACTTATAATCTCCTCCTAAACCATAAGGTAGAATTCAACCAAACATGGTACATTACTTCTCCTCATGGTAAGGTTGTGCGAGCGTAACATTATTTTTCCATGTGTCAGTGTGTTCATCCCTCCATCCATGTGTCTGGCATGCTTTCTCCTAAACCACTAAGCGGAACTCAACCAAACTTGCTACATAACTTCCCCTCATGGTAAGGTTGTGCAAGAGCAACAATACTTTTCAGTGCATCTGTCCATGCCTCCATTGTCCATGTCAGTCTCGCTATCTCCTCCTAAACCACTTGCGGGAATTCAACCAAAATTGCTACATCACTTCCCCTCATGATAAGGGTGTGCGAGAGCAATATTATTTTTCCATGCATCCATCATCCGTCCATCTAGCCATCATGCTATCTTCTCCTAAACTACTGGGCAGAATTTAACCAAACTTGCTATATCACTTCCCCTCATGGTAAGGGTGTGGAGAGCAAAATATGTTTCAGTGTGTCCATCGTCCATCCATCATGCTATCTCCTCCTAAACCACTGGGCAGAATTCAACCAAACTTGCTACATCTCTTCCCCTTATGGTTATTGTGTGCAAGAGCAAATTTTCTGTTCAGCGTCTGTCCATCTGTCCATCATGCTATCCTCTCCTAAACCACTGGGTGGAATTTAACCAAACTTGCTGCATGATCTCCCCTCATGTTAAGGGTGTTTGTTTGTTTGTGTTGAGGTTTTACGGCCCAGTCAACCCAATGGGGTCATGTCAAGCGCGGTCAGTTTACCTAACCACACGTTTACTGGGCAGGCTTAGTCCTCTAAGCGGTTAACCAATACTGTGCACATTCTTTCGCCAGAAACTGACAACTGCCCTTCTTGAATCAGCGGAAGGGAGAGAATGACCGTAGAAAATATTTCATGATCAATCTCCACGAAAGAATGTTGCCGACCTCGGCGGGGGTTGAACCTGCGACCTCCTGGTCTCCAGTCAGACGGCACATCCAACTGAGCCACCGAGGCCGGCTTAAGGGTGTGGGAGAGCAAGTCTGTCCATCCATCCTGCTATTAGCAACATTAGCAAAGAGCATGGGGATTTGCGATGGTGTGCCATCAACAGCGCATTCTAGTTTTCTCATATTTTTTTTCATTAAATCTAAATCATACAACAGATTTAATTTAATGTGCTAAACTGGAAAAATGTATATTACTGATTTTGAATCAGAATGAGGCATCTGATTGGCAGAAAAAAAATGGGATGACCTATAAGTGTCTGCATAAGCCTCAAAATATCTTTGTGCTTGGCACACCAAGTACTCCCTTTTTTACCTCAGTATTCAGACACCTCGTCCATACTTGCAGAGTATGATAATCCCATTTAACCCTTAAAGCGCCAGTCATGACTATTGTCGTCTGCTTTGTCTTCTGTCGGTTACTTTTAGAAGACATTTCTGCAAACATGGTGGACCCAGATCAGACTGCTCCTTTAGGAGCAGTCTGATCTGGGTCCACACTGTTTGCCTGTATGTAAAAATAGGTTTGAAAAGTTTGCAAGAATATTCAGCAGACGACATAAACAGACGACATTTTCAGATGCAGGTTTTCTTGGCATTTTAAGGGTTAATGAGGCATAAAACTGCTGGATGAGTGGCAACCAGTGTAAGCCCTAATCTTCTCAATACTCCTTTATCTGTATTTATACTTAAGAGGACTTGAAACTCTTGGCAGATTTTCCATCACTTCAGGGAGATAAAGTTTTGACTTCCTGTTCACTTTCTTGTGCACTAAATGTCTTCTGAAAAGAGTTGCTCTAAAAGGAAAGAATTTCTGTATAAAGAGTGGCTGAGTTTGAGCCCCAGTTGAATCATATTTAAGATTTTCTCAAAGTGGTACAACAGTCAACCCTCTTTATACCCTCTCTCAATAAACCGACAAAATTTGTTATAATGACAATTTGACTGACACATAATCTTCGTTTGTTAGGTGACAGTTGATCAGAAATTATGCAAGAAAAATGTTTTAATACTTCAAGAAACATATGTTTTGGATATTGTTAGAAACACCTTACTGAGGCGATTCCAACAAATATCCAAAAACATGTTCTATGAAATAAATAAAAATAGCATAAGGCCTTTCTTACATGTCATACTGCTCATTAAACACTTTTTACAACAGTAAATTCATTTTAATGGCAACATCTTTTGGAACAAATGCTAGCATTGTATCGAGTGTTCACTGTACTCTCCTTTCAGTAATACCTTTCAGAAAGGAGGCAAGTCAATTTTGAGAGCGCTGCCTCCCATTACAAAAATGCGCCTATTCAAATATACTGAAAATTTTACCACCAAAAAAAATGAAAATTTTCAGATAAAAAATTCTGATATTTTTCATATTTCTGCTCAAAACATAGATTGTGACTACTAATTAGAACCGCCCCGACAAGGCAGTTCTAACGAGTACCCACAATCTATGTTTTTGAGCAGTTATAAGAAAATAATGGAAACCCCAGATTTACTATATAAAAGTGGGGTTTAAGGGGGTCAGAATTATATAGGCATGTTTTCTTGATGCCTTGAAAGTGTATTCTCCTTATTGTACTTATACAGAAAACTGAACAAGTTCTTTCAATTGCTTGATAATACAGACGATTATCTTTATACCAACAACGACAAAATTCATTATAATGACAAATTGTGTGTCACAAAAGCTTCGCAAGAGGTAACAATTAGTCAAAAATTATGCAAGAATACTGTATTTAATACTTTAAAGAAATATACGTTTTGGACATTTGTTAGAATTGCCTCAGTGAGGTGATTCTAACAAATATTCAAAATATATGTTCTATGAGGAAATAAGAACAAAACAAGACCTTTCTTACATATCAATCTGCTCATTAAGTACTCTGTACAACAGCAAAATCATTTTAATGGCAACGTCTTTGGGAACAAATGCTGTCGTTGTAACGAGGGTTCACTGTATACCTGAAAACTGCTGGCTGAATGCCAAATAGAGCAGACCATGTTCAGAATGATCTGAGTCTACACTGTTCACTTTGGTTTGAGACTGAGAGTCAAGACCACATTCTGGGAGTACACCATTTAGAATGTGGTGTTCCCAAGTCATTTCTGACTATGAGCAGTTGCACTTATTGCTTTGCATGTGTTCTTTGACGACTGATCAGACTAATCACAATATATACATAATTTAAAAAGTAGAATTTATGGCACAACCATTATATTAACTGTAATTATGGCACTCATGATAAAAAAAAAACAAAAAAAACAAAAAAACAAAACGATAATACCCCGCAAATATCATGTCACAGGCAAGATAACTTGCCCATTAGCATTCCAAAACCAGATCTCCATAATATCAATGCATATTCCAAGTTTGGTGAAAATCTATTGATATTTACTCAAGTTATCGTGCGAAACAAAAATATGCATGGATGTACACAGATAGACAGACGGATGGAAAGATGGATGGACAGACAGATGGACAGACACACAGACACTAACGAGAAACCATAATACTCCACCATCATGTAGAGGGGTATAAAAATCACTCAACAATCATGTCTTAAATAAACTAGGATATATAAAATAATTAATAGGGACTGGACAAACTTTCAGGGATGACAACTCTGTAAAAGTTCTTTTGACATTCTTAAAAGGGGTCTACTCTAAAAGGAAAGAATTTGCTCCCCTTGGGAGCAAATTCTTTCATTTTAGAGTAGACCCCTTGGGAGCAAATTCTTTCCTTTTAGAGTAGATCCATTTTCTGAAGGGACTTGGATAGCAGCAAAGCAAATGGCAAGTCACAAAAGTTGTCGCCCTTGTATAAAGGCATGGAAAATCTACCATGTGTATCCAATCTCCTTGAATCTGATGACCAATCAAAATGAACTAAAGGCAATAAAAACAATTTGAACTGTCATCAACAGATAAGTTTGTATATATAGCAAAGAGAATGAAACCAGATTACCAGGTTTACCATACTGAAGTACTGGAACACCTTAACTCCTTATGTTTGTTTGTGTTGGTTTTATGGCCCATTCAACCCAATGGGGTCATGTTGAGGTCATGTTGAGCACAGTCAGTTTACCTAACTACGCTTTTACTGGGAAGGCTTAGTCCTCCAATAGGTTAACCAGTATAATGTATTGTGCACTTTCTTTTGCCAGGGACTGATGACTGCCCTCCTTGAATCAGCGGAAGGGAGAGAATGACTAGAAAATATTTCATGATCAATCTCCATGAAAGAATGTTGCCGACCCGGCTCAACTTCTTACTACACCTGTCTTAAATTTTGAAAAAGTCCATTTTACTACCTGCTGATATGTCCAAAATATTGCTGAATGAGTGGCAAACAGAGTAGATCTTCATCAGATCCTGCATTCTGTGGCTTCTGATCTTGTCTACACTGTTTGCTCAGGCCTGTTTGCCCTAATATGCAAGGTACAGTATTTAAACTGGGTGAAGACTAGGAAAAACTATTGAAGACCAACAAAAAGTACTGCCATATTTACCTTGTCTTGTGGCAAACACCCCTGATCAAACTGTGCAGATCCTGATCAGATGCCACAGAATGTGGCATCTGATCAGGGTCTACACTCTTTGTCACTCGTTCATAAGATTTTAGACAAATCAACAGGTAGTGAAGTGGACAAATATGGTAAAGAGTCAAGGTGTCCAAGTATTTAGGGGAAATACTGTAGATTATATATCTTTATCCCATTGTAGACTAGATGAACTCCCCAACACTATATATTGGAAGATTTTAATTTCAATTTTAGGTATGTCAGGCTATGTGATTTAGATTTTCCTAGAGAAAAATGGTTGAACTATTTGCAAACAGTGGAGACCCTGATCAGATGCCGCATTCTACGGCATCTGATCTGGGTCTGCACTGTTTGCCAATTACCTTTTTAGGGGTCTGCAGACTACAATGGATTAGATAAGTAACAAATATTCACAATGGCAAACATCTTGGAATGAAAATTCCAATATATGAAATAGTCAAATTAGAAACTGCCCATTTTACTTCACATTTAGTCCAAGTACACCTATTCTGCAAATTTGGACAGGTACTTGTAATAACATGGTTAACTATAGCATGGTTTTTGGATATAACAAGAGTCACATGAAATGTCAAGACTTATTTTCACTGAAAAATAATAATACAAAAAAAAAAATCAGAAAAAAAAAATCAAAATGTTGTATGCACTAGTTGTCCTTAGCACCTAAATGGATAAAGATGAACACCAAAAATGTTGTATCCAAAAATGTACAGATTATATTTTTCTCAGATTTATATTTTTGTACAGTGTGACATGTTATTACAATAATACCCTAGTCTAATCTTAAAGCTATTCATTATAATGCTATTTTGGACATAACTAAGTTATGGCTTCCAAATGCTTATTTCCTTATGATAACTATTTATTTACAGAGCTATGGATAAGTGGGTAGCTTTTTTTCTCATTTCTCCAGAGAAACAGTTGTTGTGGATACTCATTAGAAGTGTCTCTGCAAGGCACCTCTAATGAGTACACACAACATGTTTTCATGAAGAAATAAAAACATCTATACGATTTAGTTAAAAACTTACGAAATGTTTAGTCTCATTATGACACTTTTCAGTTGTACATGTAATGATATGCCATTACATGGATCCAAATTATAGTGTTATAAAGGGACTGCCCTATAATAAGTACACACTTTTGATTTTTAATCGAGTGTTTTTAAACATGTGGTAAACATTTAAGGGAAAAACAACACTGGTGAAGAATGTGAGATGAAAGATTTTGACATGGATTTTGATGGAAAGTTGATCAGACAAAAACTGAGGAAATTAATAACCTTCAAAGATTTCAAAACTACTGCCAAGGTCACAGCATTTTGAATATTTAATGAGGTTCTAAACATTTCTAATTATTAAATAGATACAGTGCAGTTTCAAACAAATCAAAACAGTTCTGGAGAAGAAGCTATACAGACATGGTAGAGGTAAAATATTGCCACAAATATTTGATTATTTAGAATTTGCATGCAGTAAATGTCCTAAAATTTTGAACACTTTATTCCTTACTTTTTTGGCTTAAATTTTGCTTTTTATGCAGTTGTTTCTTAAAATACTTAGTGGAATGGCAAACAGTATAGACCCTGATCAGACTGCTCCTGCAGGAGCAGTCTGATCTGGGTCTGCATTGTTTGCTAGGTCATTTTGTCAGAGGCTTTGGTGTTTGAAATTTTTGGACATTTACCGTATTCAGTTAAGCTCTATGACATCATAAAGCATCATTTAACCCATTGTAATCTGGAGACCCCTAAAAGGGTATTTGGTAAACAGTGCAGACCCAGATCAGATGCTGCAGAACATGGCAATCTGATCAGGGTCTCCACTGTTTGCAAACAATTGAACCACTTTTCTTTTGGAATACCTAAATCACATAGGTTGACATACCTAAAATCGAATTTGGACTCCTCCAATATACAGTGTGGGGGAGTTCATTCAGTTAACAATGGGTTAATATTCAAAATGGCAGCACCCATAAGAGCAACTGCGAAAATGTCAAAAACGTTTTGATTTGATTTGGAGTCATGTTGAGCCAGTCGGTTTACCTACCCACATTTTTCCTGGGTAGGCTTAGCCCTCTAAGTTGTTAATCAGTACTTTGTGCACATACTTTTGCCAGTAACTGACAACTGCCCTTCTTGAATCAACAGAAAGGGGAGAATGACTTTAGAAATGATTTCAGGATCTATCTCCATGAAAGTTATGAGGCCAAGTTGGGAACTTGCAACCCCTAAATCTGCAATCAGACATGCTACTGACTTTGCTTTGGAACCCACCTCTTAAAAACATACTTTCTTATTTTTCATATGACTTTGATAAAATTTGCATCAAAATGCATAGTTAGTCAAGATCTTTCATCTACGATACATTATTGGCCAACACTGCTTTTCCATTTAACATAAGCATCTCGAGGGTTGATCGCAAGACTGTAGCAAGTCAGATGGTTTATTTTCCCAATACTTAATCTCCTCACCATGAAGGCGTTATGAAGATTACAACATTTTTTTCTGTAAACAATGGAAATTTAGGTGCCATTGCTCGTATGAGCAATGGCACCTAAATTTGCATTGTTTACAAAGGGGTCACAGTTGCCCCTAAACAAGGGTTTCAAAAATATATTTGAGTTACTACAGTCTTGCGACCATCAATCTACTTTACTGCATTATTACACAGTAGGGTCATGCAAACTGATGAGAAATTCAACAGGATTTATTAAAACCTGTTTGCTGTTTTTTTTTTGCATTTTACATACAATTATAAAAAATACTGAATAACCATAAATTCTTCTCCCTTTCCACTTTTATCCTCCTCTGAAAAATATGTAACCCTGAGAACCACTTAATATCATCAGCACTTATTTGAAGAAAAAAACCAAAAAAAAAAAACAAAAATAAAACAAAACAACATAAAGCCTTACATTTACCACTTGATTCCTGAGAACTTTTCACTTTAACCCTTGCCCTGCTGAATATATTAAGATGCCATGTCCACATCTAATTTTCAGCCAATCAGATTATTTAATGTTGTTGACAGGGATGGTCGGATATGGCGAAGGTGTTGTGTATCTTACGTCACCGGGGCGTCCAACTGATCATGGCCTGATATTTCATTCAAGTGGCCACAGACTGTCTGTTAATCAGGGCCCAGTTGTTCAAAACTAAAGATGTCATTAGTTAAGGTATCATTAAAACTTTGATCATTAAATATAGCATATATGTTAATATTTTACTGAATAAATGTGAGTAGCTTTTGCATTTGTAAAAGCTACTCACATTTTTTCAGCAAAAATACCTGTGAATTTGGTATTGAACTTACTAGAACAGTTAACATTTTGACCACAAACCAGCTTGTTAAGCTAATGGTGCTTTGAACAACTGGGTTCCGAGCTCTAGATAAGAGGGATATTCAGGAAACAATTTTACTATTTTGCCATAAAAATGTATGTTGTGCGCACCAATTAGAAGCACCTTGGTGAAGGGCTCTGATCAAGTTCAAAAAAAAAAAAAAAAAAAAAACACACAAAAAAGCATTTTTTGAGAAAGAGATAATATATGAACACATTTTTGTTGAAAAATGCTGATGAGCCATCACATCAGGATCTACACTGCTATTCTGTTTTTATTTTTTTTTGACTGATACCCTGTTTGCAGGACATGCCCCAGTTCAAAGATGGAAGAGTCCACTTCAGAAACCCAGGGATGAAAATTGCCTCCCCATGTACAATTCTTTATTATCCTAATCTAGACTGATTAAGGGAGATAATCTTATGTCCTCTTCTAAAAAGATGCAGTGGACTTGCTTTTGATCATTCAAAGATTTTCCTGAGTGTGAGAAAATACCATTAACCAAATTCCAGTACATATTAACTTTGGTTACAGAAGTTGCTAAAGCTGGCCATGGATACCATCAACCAAATAATGGAAAACTATCTTTGGTTACAGAGGTTGCTTACAGTTGGCCAGGGATACCATCAACCAAATAATGGAAACCACCTTTGGTTACAGAAGTTGCTTAAAGCTGGCCATGAATACAACCAACCAAATAATGGAAACTACCTCTGGTTACAGATATATCTTTTAGTTGGTACTGAATACTATCAACCAAATTAGGGTAATTTTGGTTTCATTTCTTGAAGTTAGTAATGGCTAACTGCAACCAAATTACTTTATTACCATTGGTTATAGATATAGCTGAAAATCAGAAGAGGGTGAACAAAAGTATCTTTGGCTGACAGGCACTGTTTGCTTCTGTTATTTTCAGCACCTGTATCAATTAACAAAACAGTTAATGAAACAAAAAAAAAAACAACAACAACAAAAAAACAAACAATACAACAACAACAACAAAAACAAAAACAATCTAGAATAAATTAAGAATATGTTTGTCTGGTACCACATCTCATGTGCATCCTGACTAGAAAATGTGGGTGTGCAGACTGGTCCTCCTTTTGCAATTTGAAATTTTGCTTGCTGTAGTCTACTTAAGGTAGATATTCCCAAGACACAGCTCATCTTTGGTTGACAATTATCACACTTATCACAGTTCACAGCTGCAAAGTTTGCTGTTTATGTTATGATTATCATATTCACCCTTAAAGCACCAATCATAACTGCAGCAGACAGGATTCTGAAATATTTTATTTTTCAAAAAAAAATAAGTCTTGACATTTCATATGAATCATCTGCCAAGCAGATGATTCACATGAAATGTCAAGACTTATTTTCTCTGAAAAATAATAAAAGAAAAATTAGAATGATGCTGCTACTAATTTTGTTTGGTGCTTTAAAGGGTTAAGAAAATGCCTGACAGATAACTCTGTGATCACAGATCAACAAACCATGGTGTGTAGGTCCCTTCTGCTGCTGGTGGAAACTGAAAATGAGAAAGAATACAACATTTATTGAAATATATATATACATACAGTCTGACAATATTGGCTAATCAGTATATGAATACAAGTGCACAGCCTAAACTAATGGATTGTATGCAGATAAATGAAGGCAAGACTGGTCAAGCACAAAGTAAGGAGGTCTGAACATGTAAGTAATCATAGCTCCAGGTAAGCCATTCATCATTCCTCTTAATTTAAACTTGAAAAAAAAAAGAGATAAAAATGTTAAACTATAATACCCCGCCATTATCATGTCGCGGGCAGATAACTCTGTCAAACTTTTATGAAATTTGCCCATCAGCAATCCCAAACCAGATTTCCTTCATATCAATGCATGTACTGAGTTCGGTTAAAATCCCTTGACATGTCTGGAAAACAAAAATATGGGCATGTCTTGGGCAGATAACTCTGTCAAAATTGACGAAATTTGCCCATTAGCAATCCCAAAGCAGATCTCCACAGTATCAATGCACACACCAAGTTTGGTGAAAATCCACTGAGGTTTACTCAAGTTATCATCTGGAAACAAAAAACTTACGAACGGATGGACCGAAGTATGACTGACTGATGGACAGACACACGGACGCCCAACGTGAAACCATAATACCCTGCCACTATCATGTGGCGGGGTATAAAAAAAAAAAAAAAAAAAAAAAAAAAAAGACTGATCATTTCTACTTACCATATCAGTGAACTGGTCTTCACAGGCCATTCTCACTCTCTCTGGAGTGGCAGGAGAGTCCAGCCTGAACTTCCCATCATGCCCTGCATCTGCCCTGGCAGACGAAACAGCTTCCTTCACAGCAAAGTATACAGAGGAAGCCAAAAACAGAGGTGGTTCACCAATAGCCTGAAAAACCAATGAATATATGATTAATCAAAAATACAGTCGATTCTCATTATCTCGAAGTCCAAGGGACTTCCTGAAATACTTCGAGATATCCGTACCTCGACATATCAGATTTGCAGAATTGAGGAAAACAATAAATCCAACAACCACATTTAACGAATGAATGTGTAATTTAAATCCTGCAGTTAGATATAATATTGAAAATATTGTGGAAAAGAGGAGAAATTGCTCCTTAGGAGCAATTTCTCCTCTTTTCCACAATATTTTGTTACCTATTGTTAGATTTCCATGTTAAAACAGGAACCAGAGTTTTGAATTGAGATAAGCAGCTATTCAAGATAAGCGAGGTCGAGATAACGAGAGTCGACTGTATGTGGGAAGATAGCCAGGAAACACTTTAATCACAAAGTACAGTCTGCCCAAGCCACCAAAACACGGATAGATAAGGAACAAATTACGGCAAAACAAACGCCACATATGAAACCACTGATGCATAAACAAGGAAGAACTGCAACAGTGGAACCGCCTTGGAACGGTCAGTAGGAAAAACTACTAGGGGGGCTTAACCCTTAAAATGCCAAGAAAACCTGCATCTGAAAATGTTGTCTGTTTAGGTCGTCTGCTGAATATTCTCGCAAACTTTTCAAACCTATTTTTGCATACAGGCAAACAGTGTGGACCCTGATCAGACTGCTCCTAGAGGAGCAGTCTGATCTGGGTCCACACTGTTTGCAAAAATGACTTTTAAAATCACAGGCAGATGACAAAGCAGACGACAATTGTTGTCATTAGCAGTTTAAGGGTTCAACCAGTTTTACTCACACAAAACTGTACACTTAATTCTGATGTAGCTGCAAGCTAGTAATGCGTACTTGTATGTGGACCACAGCTCTAGAAATGACACTTTTATCAATATTTTTCTTATTTCTCAAAAAAAAAAAATGTAAGTTGTGGGTACTCATTAGAAGAGTCTCATTCAGGTGCTTCTAAGAGTACCCACAACATGTTTTTGTGGAGAAATAAGAAATTAAAAATATTTGTATGTAAAACATGCTCATCTTAACCCTGGTCCTGCTAAACCCAGATACGCCCAGCCTTTACAAATAGTGTAAATCCAGATCAGTTGGCTTCTGAAGAAGCCACCAGATCTGGATCTGCACTGTTTGTCATTTAATATTTGAATTAATATCAAAAACTTGGCTCAAGCAAATGGACTGGCTGACAATTTGAAGTAGGCGTGTCTTCTTAATTTCTTCAGCATAACAAGGGTTAATCAATAAATAGATCTGTACTGCTCTTATTGATAATCCATGCACTTGATTCTCCATGAAAATGCACTTGTATGTTGTCGGTCAACTCATCAGAACTAATGAACACCAACAATATATGTCATCATGGAGAGATAAGATAATGATCAGGGCCCAGTTGTTCAAACGATGTAGCAAGTTACTTTGATCATCAAATATGGCATATAAATTATAAACTAATATTTTTGCTGAAACAATGTGCGTAGCTTTTGCATTTGCTACTCACATTTTTTCAGCAAAAATCCTGTGAAAATGGTGCTTACTAGAACATTTAACATTCTGACCACTACCAAGCTGGTAAAGTTGTTCAAAACTTAACAAGTTGTAACTAAAATTAAAATTTCATTAAAAATTCTATCTTGAAATATGGCAAATACACAGATATTTTTTGCTGAAAAAATGTAAGTAGTTTTTGCATTGCAAAAGCTTCTCACATTTTTGGAGCAAAAATATTAATGTATCTGTTAATACCTAAGCTACAACAATTAACAAGTTTGTCATTAATGAGCTTGTAAAGCTAATGCTAATTTGCTAATTTGCCTTATCTGGAGCTATGTTTGAATTTTGGTTTATACTGACCTTGGAAGAATATACAGCTCTTTCATTGACACTTCCTTTGAGCAAAGACACATTGAATTCTACAGGTATGTCGCCAAACCCTGGTATCTTGTAATTGCTTGGACCACGAGTAAACTGATATCCTTTGGCAGAGACCTTCTGCTGTTCCATCATAAACAGACCATAACCCTGTTAAAGATGAAATAAATTACACAACTCATAAAATAGAAGATCTGAAGAATTTTGTGGTAAAACTAACATAAAACTTTGTGGTAAAACTAACATAAAATTTCTAAGTCCATGACCCTGACCTCTAGGTCATAGGGTGGGGATAGTGCTGAATAAAATTTTCTATAATCATGCCAAATAGAAAGTAAATCCATGTAAGGATTTAGAAATTAAGGGATGTCAAAGTTTAACATTTTTGTTAACGCCGCCGCGGCTGCCAACACTGAACCACAGGAAGTGCAATAGCTCTTCCTGTACTTTTGCATTTTGCGGTGTCTGATCTGAGTCTGCACTGTTTGCCAATTATCCTTTTAGGGGTCTCCAGACTACAATGGGTTAAAACAAGAGGGCCATGATGGCCCTGTAACGCTCACCTGAGCAACATAGCACTTTGAGAACCTGATCTAGAACTGATCAAGGATAACATTCTGATCAAAGTCAAAATGATTATATTAACAAGTAAGACAATGTAGCATGTCTAATAGACTGTGAAATAAAGGTCAAGGTCAAATATGGATGACTGCACTCAAGAGGCCATGCTAAGATGTATGCATGTACTAAGTATCACTGGCTGTAGGAGCAATAGTTACTGAGAAACTGACCTAAGCACAAACACTTCACAAGTACCAAATACCACTCTGTAGGACCAATAATTACTGAGAAACTGACCTAAACAGAAAAACTTAAGAGAGTCACTGGACAGAAAAATATACATCACCTTGAAATCATCAAGACAAACATTTTGAGCAAGATTCATGATGACCACTTCAAAAATGTGACCTCTAGGGCATCAACAAGGTTTTCCTTTGATTTGGCCAGGTGACCTAGTTTCTGATATAAAGTGACCCAGTTTTAAACTAGACTTAGAAATCATCAAGACAAGCATTTTGAGCAATATTTATGATGATTATTTAAAAAATGTGACCTCTGGAATGTAAATAGTTTTCTGCTGATTTGACCTGGTGACCTAGTTTTTGACCCCATGTGACCAAGTTTCGAACTTGACCTAGAAATCTTCAAGACAAACATTTTGAGCAAGATTCATGATGATTGCTTCAAAAATGTGACCTCTAGAGTGTTAGCGAGGTTTTCTGCTGATTTGGCCAGGTGACCTAGTTTTTGACCCCAAGTGACCCAGTTTCAAACTTGACCTAGAAATCACCAAGACAAACATGTTGAGCAAGATTCATGATGATTGCTTGAAAATGTGACCACTAGAGTGTTAACAAGGTTTTCTGCTGATCTGGCCAGGTGACCTAGTTTTTGACCCCAGTTGATCTAGTTTCAAACTTGACTTAAAAATCATTAAGACAAACATTTTGAGCAAGATTCATAATGACTGTTCAAAAATGTGACTGCTAGAGTGTTAACAAGGTTTTCTGCTGGTTAGGCCTGGTGACCTAGTTCTTGACCCCAACTTAATCAGTTTCAAACTTGACCAAAAATCATAAAGACAAACATTCTGAGCAAGTCATGATAATTGCTTGAAAAATTTGACTGCTAGAGTGATAACAAGATTTTCCGCTGATTTGGCCAGGTGACCTAGTTTTTGACCCCACGTGACCCAGTTTCGAACTTGACCTAGAAATCATCAAGCCAAACATTTTGAGCAAGAGTCATGATGATTGCTTCAAAAATTTGACCACTAGAGTATTAACAAGGTTTTCTACTGATTTGGGCCAGTGACCTAGTTTTTGACCCCACATGACCCAGTTTCAAATATATCCTAGAACTCATCAAGACAAAGATTTTGAGCAAGATTCATGATGATTGCTTGAAAAATGTGACCGCTAGAGTGTTAACAAGGTTTTCTGCTAGTTTGGCCTGGTGACCTAGTTTTTGACCCCATGTGACCCAGTTTCATACCTGACCTAGAAATCAACAAGACAAATATTTTGAGCAAGATTCATGATGATTGCTTCAAAAATGTGACTGCTACAGTATTAACAAGGTTTTCTGCTGATTTGGCCCAGTGACCTAGTTTTTGATTCCAAGTGACCCAGTTTTGAACTTGATCTAGAAATCATCAAGACTAACATTTTGAGCAAGATTCATGATGACTGCTTCAAAAATGTGACCACTAGAGTGTTAACAAGGTTTTCTGCTGATTTGGCCTGGTGACCTAGTTTTTGATCCCAAGTGACCCAGTTTTGAACTTGACCTAGAACTCATCAAGACAAACATATTGAGCAAGATTCATGATGATTGCTTCAAAAATGTGACCTCTAGAGTGTTAACAAGGTTTTTCCGCTGATCTGGCCCTGTGACCTAGTTTTTGACCCCAAGTGACTCAGTTTCAATCTTGACCTAGATTTAATAGAGGCAAACATTTTGAGCAAGTTTCATCAAGATTGGGTCAAAACTATGACCTCCAGAGTGTTAACAATTTTTTCCTTTGATTTGACCTGGTGACCTAGTTTTTGACCCCAAGTAACGCAGTATCGAACTTGACTTAGATTTCATAGAGGCAAACATTCTGAGCAAGTTTCATCAAGTTTGGGTCAAAACTGTGACCTCTAGAGTGTTAACAAGGTTTTCCTTTGATTTGACCTGGTGACCTAGTTTTCAACCTAAACTAACCCAGTATCGAACTTGACCTAGATTTCATAGAGGCAAACATTCTGAGTAAGTTTCATCAAGATCGGGTCAAAACTGTGACCTCTAGAGTGTTAACAAACTAATTGTTGACGACAAACGCCGGACGACGGACCACGGACGACGGACAGAGGGTGATGACAATAGCTCACCCTGAGCTTTTGCTCAAGTGAGCTATAAAAACCCATAGAAAATAGTAAAGATGATGTACAGGAACATTCTTGAAAGCAAAGAAAATATCCATTGTCTGTCAGCTAATTTTAATCTGTAGCTGACTACAGGTTCACCCACTGTAGAAAAGGCATTCTGCAAACAGTGCAGACCCAGATCAGATGCCACAGAATGTGGCCTCTAATCAGGCTCTTCACTGTTTACAAATAGTTCACCCATTTTTCTCTAAGAATATCTAAATCACATAGCCTGACATACCTAAAATCGAAATTAGAATCTTCCAATATATAGTGTGGGAGAGTTCATTTGGTCTATAATGGGTTAAAATGGTTAACATGATATACCTGAGCCACAATGTTAGAAAACGTACTTTCTTACTTTTGCACATTCGTGCAGTCTGATCTGAATCCTCACTAAGCATATTCATTAGGAAAACACACCTATTCAAATATACAGAAAATTTCATCTCCAAAAACTGAAAAGTTTCAGATAAAAAACTCTGATATTTTTCAAATTTCTGCTCAAAACATAGATTGTGGGTACTCGTTTGAACTGCCTTGGCGAGGCGGTTCTAACTAGTACCCACAATCTATGTATTTGAGCAGAAATAAGAAAAATAATGTATATCCCTATAAACCCCAGTTTAAGTATATACAAGTGGGGTTTAAGGGGGTCAATGTTATATAGGCATGTTTTCGTGATATTTAGATAGCTAAAGATGCTAAGTTTCCTTTTGCAGACAACAACAACTCTTATCAGTATGTGCAGAAGTGCAGGCTGATTTGACTCTTTGCTGGATGCACACATGTCAGAAGGTACATTTTCTCACACATTGGCTCACTTGATACTTGTATTAATATGAATTATGTGAATATATCTACGGTAAATGTCTTAAAATTTCTAATTCTTCATTCCATACTTTTTTGGCTAAATAACTGCCTTTTATGCAGTTGTTTCTTCAAATACTTAGTGGAATGGCAAACAGTGTAGACCCTGATCAGACTGCTCCTTCAGGAGCAGTCTGATCTGGGTCAACACTGTTTGCATATGCCATTTTGTCAGACCATGTGGTGTTCGAAATTTTAGGACATTTACTGTAAGACTTGTTTTAAAAGAAATACAGAAAAGGATAAAATACCTGCATAAAGGCTCCCTCTATCTGGCCAATATCTATAGCTGGATTCAAACTAATACCAACATCCATCACAATATCTGTGCGTAAAACCTGCAATTATATTAGTTATTCTTCTATAAGCTTAACATAAAGACTTTGGAGCTTTTTATACCAGTACTTTAGCGATGGGAATATCGTAAATGCTGACACCCGTCTGTCTGTCTGTCCATCCATCTTACGCTGTCTCCTCATAAATCCCAGGGTGGAATTTAACCAAACTTGCTACATGACTTTCCCGCTTGGTAAGGATGTGTGAGAGCAACATTATTTTTCACATTGCCCCATGTGACCTTTGGCTGGGGTCAAAAGGTCACTGTCTATCTGTCCGTTCACCAGTCATGCTATCTCCTTCTAAACCACTGGGCAGAATTTAACCAAACTTGCTACATGACTTTCCCTCATGGTACGGGTGTGCGAGATCAAGTCTGTCATGCTATAATGCTGTTAGCAACATAAGCACCGAGCATGAGGATTTTGTGATGGCTTGCCATTGACTACACAGTCTAGTTCAGTTTGTGATTGACTGGCTGGCATTGAGAAAATCCACAAAACTGAAATTCAGTCCTAAGCTCACTAAACACCTCTGACAATATTTTATCAACCTCATATTACCTCACATTCAAGGGGAAATAACTCCCTACTCGCAAAGATTACCCATAAAGGAAAGAGTTGGCTCCTTCTGGGAGTGAATTGTTTCTGTTAATATTGTTACAGAGGCCTAATATGGATTCTAGGCTCATGTAAATCTAATATTCTTAGGTCCTTTTTTGAGTGTTTTCCATGTTATTTTTTTTTTTTCTTTAACAGAATTTGGCTTCCAGTAGGATGTTACTGGCAGTTTACTGTAACTTCAGAGGGTGGCAGGAACACCTTTCCTTTCTACTAAAAACAGCCTAAATTTTTGTCAGGATTTTAAATGAAAGGGAAGTAAATTTTAAATGAAACAGAAGTTGTTTCCCTTTGAAAAATGGTGAAAAAAAATCTTTCAGGTTTATCTAGTCAGAGTACTTGAAACCTTTTCAAAGTTGGTTTGACATCAGTCAGGCACATGGTTAAAATGCATTAGACTCTCTTAGAAGTTTTGCCAGACTGAAAAATTTTTTCTCTGAAATGTCCAATGGTCCTAAGGATTTAACGTAAATTGCTAATTATCTTAATTTCTAGGACAATCTCTTTCATACATGCATCCACTATTATTAAACACCCTGATATATTATTGATGGCTCTAAAATTGCAGAACTACATGATGATAACTTGTAATGCTCATTTTTGCAAGATATTGCTTTGAGTGGACGATACACAAATTTTCTGCCATTTTTAAGATGGGAGATAACGTTTTTTACTTCCTGTTTGATTTCCTGCATGAGAAATTCCTTCTTAAAAGGAGTTCACTCTAAAACAGTTTGCTCCCAAAGGGAGCGAATTCTTTCCCTTTAGAGTGGACCAATTTTCAGAAGGGAGGAAAACAATTCTGACAGTTGTCTCCCTTGAAAGTGTGTCCATTCCCCTTAGATAAAATACCTGATGGTCCCCTGTAAGGCAGTCAATCTCTGCCTCTGAACATGCAGCACCATAGGAGAAATAACTGAATACATTGCCAGAATTAGTCTTGAAGTCATAGCCAAGGTCTGGGGTCCTTTAAACAAAAAAAAAAGAAAAGAAACATTCACAGTAAAGAATAAAACAAAAACAAAGAGCTTTAAAAACAAATATGACAAGTAGATTTCGAAAGTTAATAAACCTACTTATTTGAGTTGTAATATTCACAGCACTAGAGAAGATGATAATTCTTAGCAGCAATCCATAAAATTGCACCACTCCTAATAAATAAATAAATAAATAAATTGGTTTATAAATAAATAAATAAATAAAACAAGGCACTGCTTGATACCCTACCACTGGTATGTATTACAACAACCAATGTCAGAAAGCAATGCTGCAAGGCCCCGAGGTTATAAAACTTTTTTCATGCTCAACCAGCTTGAGCATGAAAAGTTTCCCTGCCAATGAATATGAAAATGCCAACATTAGTTGGCATTTTCATATTTATTTGAGAAATTTTCATGCTCAGCTATGTTTCACAGGAAAGAATTTGCATTTGTTAGTAGTTTGAAATTATAAGCAGGATAAATTTCATGTATGACTGGGTTGAGCATGAAAAAAGTTTTGTAACCTTTGGGCCAGGATAACAACTGTTAATAATATTTACCCTATGAATTCAGACACCTCAGCACCTTACCATACTTGTCCTAAAATCTGGCCCCAAGGTCATAAAACTGTTTTGAGCTGAGCATGAAAATTTTTTCTGCTAATAAATAAGAAAATGCCAACAAGAGTTGGCATTTTCATATTTATTAGCAGAGAAATTTTCATGCTCAGCTATCTTTAGCAAGAAAAAATTTGGCTTTGTTAGTATTTTGAGATTTATTAGCATGACAAAAAATTATGCTCAGCTGAGCATGAAAAAGCCTGAATTCATCCATTTCTCTACTTTTGTAGCAATAAATTGTCAGATGAGTGTCAAATAATTTAGACCCTGATCAGATGCCACATTCTGGGTCTACACTGTTTGCTCAGGCCAATTTGTGCAATTATTTAGGGTAAATATGGGAAGTAATTCTATGAATTTGTGTTTCTGTTGAGGTTTTATGGCCTAGTCAACCTACCGGGGTCATGTTGAGCAAGGTCAGTCTACCTAACCACACTTAAATGAGCAGGCTTAATCCTCTAAGCCATTAACCAGTATTGCGTACATTCTTTTGCCAGAAACTGACAACTGCCCTTCTTGCATTAGAGGAAAGGGTATAAATTTTAATTCATCTAGAAAATAGAAATAAGCTAAATTATTGCCAGGAAATACATTTTATATTACTCAGCAATATTAACTTGTGGCTTGACTGCATCTCTGGGATTATAAACGAAAGTTGCTGAGAAACAGTTTGGCGCTACTCTTTAAGAGGAATGGATACATCTTCAAGGGAGGCAACTCTGTCAAATTTTATTTTGCCTCCTCCTGAAAAGGAGTCTAAGAGATAAGAGTTTGCTCCCCTTAGGAGCAAATTCTTTCCTTTTAAAGTAGACCATTTTCCAGGAGGGGCTTGGTGTGCAGAGAGCAAACAGAAAGTCACACGAGTTGTCTCTCTTGTAAAAAAGGCAGAAAATCTACCCAGTTTAATCACCTTATGAGACTCACCTGTAAAATCCTGTAGTGGACAAACTGATGCTTTTAACATACGCCTCCCTCACCTGAAAATACAGGTTAAAATAACCCATTTTAGACTGAATAAACTTCCCCCACATTATATATTGGAAGAATCAAATTAAAATTTTAGGTATGTCAGGCTATGTGATTTAGATATTCCTAGAGAAAAATGGCAACTTGCAAAAGCTACTCACATTTTTTCAGCAAAAATATCTGTGAATTTGATATTGTACTTTCTAGAACAGTTAATGTTTTAACCACTAATGAGCTCATTAAGCTAACGATGCTTTGAACAACTGAGCCCAGATTGTTTTGAAATTCTTTGTCCACATACCTGAATGATTTTTTTACTATATATTTCCAATCGATATTGATGGTTTTTCTCGAACTAAAAAGTCAACATAATACTCAACACTGGACAGCACCTTGGATTTTCTGCCGGAATAACACATTTGTTAGAACAATATTCATTCCAGATTCTGTTTGCCATAACATTTCTAATTTTCATTTCAAACGATACCACCCTGAAAACTCCTTGTGGAACAGTTCCCATTTCTGTATTTCCACCAGCATGAGCTACTTTCCTGATGACTAATTCATGAAAAATCAACACCTAAAATCACCCTCAAATTTCTTTTCATTCCCTGGCAGACAGGAGACATATCCATCTCCATTTTCCTAGCTGTTTTGACCTTTTGTTTACAATTTAATTAGATTTGCACAAGGATACTGAATGACATATGCAGACAGACCTGTCATCAAGTGGCCACTGTAAATGGGTGGAGCTAATGACATTCTGTGACATAGCAAAACATGACAAGCAGCAGGCTACTCAGTTCAATTTGGCATGATGAAAGAGAAATTGAGATGCCCCTTCCATCTGGCTATTTTTTGAAGACAGTGAAAATGGGCAAAATCAATTCAGTCAACAGGTCAGAAGAGTCGATGAAAAGCCAAATAGGTTGTAATTATTTACCCAATCTTCCCATGATCCTTTAGGATTCTCTCTGATCACTGGTTCCAAGCGCTCCAACAGTGTTTTACAGGCATTCTGCAACAGAAGAATTCAACCCTTAGGATTCTTGATAAATATTTCAGCTGACTGAGGTGCTTCTAATGAATACCCATAACATATGATTTTATGGAGAACTGGAGAAAATTATGGAGAACTGGAGAAAATTATCCCATAATTATCACCAAATACTCCTCCTTAACAATTCCTCTGGTATGGTAAGGAGTTGACGTGTCCAAATACTTAGGGTAAATACAGTATATAATGTGCCTCATATATTTGGTTAACCCTTGTCCTGCTGAATAAATTAAGATGCCACACCCATTTCTAATTTTCAGCCAATCAGGTAACTTGATCCAGATTATTGACATAAATTTGTATACTGAATGGCAAACAGTGCAGATCTAGATCAGTTGGCTTCTTCAGAAGCCAACTGATCTGGATCTACACTGTTTGCAAAAGCAGGTCTTTCCGGGTTCAGCAGGACAAGGGTTAATAAGGTGTTTGCACAGTCTGATAAGAATCTTAGCTGTCCACTAACAAAATCATTGCATCATGTAATAGTAACAGCAAAGGGTCCATAATGAAACTAAACTACCTTAATAACCCTAAGTATTGGGACAGACTGGCCTTTGCAAACAGTGTAGACCCATATCAGACACTGCAAAATGCTGCATCTGATCAGGGTCTACACTGTTTGCCATACATACAGCAATATTTTAGACACATCAAGAGGAGGTAGAAAGGACTTTTTCAAATTTTAGGACATGTATGGTATATAGATAAGGTGTCAATACTCAGGGTGAATAAGGTATACTGATGTGCCAGATGATCTGAATCTTCATATTTCGCATACCGTATTCGATCTAATTACCGCACATACCCCTATAAGCGCACACTCATGAAATTCCATAGTCTTCAGATTACAGCCAGTGTACTTTTTATTATAAAGGCATATGTTGTGGGTTCTCATTTGAATTGCATTGACTTGTCGATGCAATTCAAATGAGTACCCACAACATATGCCTTTATAAAGAAAATCAGAAAAAAAATTGCATAATCATCATCAAATAAGGCCTTTTCTGATCTTTTTATAGTGTATCCTTAATAGGTATAGGTACATATTTTATCACATCTGAGTGTTCCCAGTAATTTTGAAAAACCTAAGCGCACAGTGCGGTAATTAGGTTGAATACGGTAATATTTACAGAAACCATTTCTCATGGAGTTATACCAGTATAATTTGAGCCTGTACAAGACAAAACCTACAATAGGAGCTGTGTGACCAACACAGATTCAGATCAGCCTGTACGTACACCCATGGCCAGTAAGGCTAGGGTTCTCGTTCATCCCTTTTTGGATAGCCCAGAGGCTGTAGAAGGCACATGCGATCAGCGAAGACTCTGCTCAGACTGTGTGGATGAGCAGGCTGATCTGACTTCACTGATCACACAGGTCTTATTATAGATTTTGTCATGTGCTGGTTCATTTCTCAATACTTTTGGCAGGGCTTGAACCCACACCATGTGAGTTCTGGCCTTTGGTCAGAGCTCTGATGGTATTGGATGAAGCACTGAGAACTTATAATGGGGCTTGAACCTACACTATACGAGCTCTGACCATTTGTCAGGCCCCAAGTTTATAAAACTTTTTTCATGCTTAACTCAGTTGAGCATAAAATCTTCTCTGCTAATAAATATGAAAATGCCAACAACAGTTGGCATTTTCATATTTATTAGCAGAGAAAATCTCACGCTCAGCTATGTTTATCAAGAAATATTTTGCAATATTTAATTATTTGAGGTTTATTAGCAAGACAAATTTCATGCTCAGCTTTGAGCATGAAAAAATGTTTATAACCTTGGGGCCAGAGCTCATTTAGTGTGTAGGTTTGAGCATCTGCAAATACAAAGAGACATTCTTCTGGGGATCAGCTCTCCCCTATGGCCTGCTAAAGACAAGAGTCACAGCCAAACTTCATAGGGATGAAAACAATCCATATATCACAAATAAAATATACCACTATAGCCATTCCATAGAGATCTGAGCTCACACTAGCTGCTGTAGGAGATGTATTGGGAACATGATTGGTTGCAGTTTCACTAATGTGGACCTTTGAAGTTGGAATCTTGAGCACTCGGCTAGCTACCTGTGAAAATAAAATAAAAGGCTGTATGTAAACAATGCAGTGCTTTTGGTAATTGTCTCATGTTATTTACTCAGAGCCATAGCTCTTGATAAACTATTTTTAACCCATTTAAGACTAACTAAGCTCCTCGACACTATACATTGGAAGAGTGGAATTTCACTTTTAGGCATGTCAGGCTATGTGATTAAGATATTCAGAGAAAATGGCTGAACTATTTGCAAACAGTGGAGACTCTGATCAGATGCCGCATTCTGCGGCATCTGATCTGGGTCATTACTGTTTTCCAATTACACTTTTAGAGGTCTCTAGACTAAAATGAGTAAATTAAAGTTATTGGTATTTTTCTCATTTCTCCATGAAAAAGTATGTTGTGAAAACTCATAAGAAGCATCTGGAGGTTCTAATGAGTACCAACAACATGTTTTGTGGAGAAATAATAATTATTACCTTGATATCCCTCTTATCTAGATCTATGTAAGCCATAGAATTTTCACCATATAATATGAGAAACAATGTAAATTTCGATTATTAAGCACATTAAGAAAGAATTATGCAGTAGAGAAGGATGCTTCAAAGTAACAAACAAACTGAAAAGCTGGTTTAAAAAAGTAATATTCTGATCTGCCAAAAAGTTTTATCCCCAGTTTACCTGTTTTCACTATCTATATAGTATGGGGAACATATGGTGTAAGTTATACAAACTTGTTAAGATAATTTTCAGAAAGCTACAATTAGCATGCCATGAGCAGATACAGAAAAAAATACAATAAAAAAAAAAAAAAAAAAAAAAAAAAAAAAAAACAACAATAAAAACCAAAAAAAAAAAAAAAAAAAAAGAAAAAAAAGTAAAATAAAAATACATACAAAAAATAAATAAAAGAACATCATTTCATAATTTTATGGTAGTGCATGGAAAGGTTAAAACTACCCTGCTTTAAAACAGAGAAGGTTAAAGCTATCCTGCTTTAAAACAGAAAAGGTTAAAGCTATGCTGCTTTAAAAAAGGAGACGGTTAAAGCTACCCTGCTTTAAAACAGGCATGGTTAAAACTACCACATTTTCAAACATACTGGTTAACCGCTTAGAGGACTAAGCCTGCCCAGTAAATGTGTGGTTAGGTAAACTGACCGCGCTCGACATGACCCCACTGGGTTGACTGAGCCGTAAAACCTCAACACAAAACAAACAAACAAACATTTTAAAACAGAAAAAGTTAAAAGCTACCCTGCCTTAAAACAAAAAAAGGTTAAAGCAATCATACTTTAAAACAGAAAAGGTTAAAACTACCATATTTTAAAGGCTCCATATTCCTCAAAAATAAACAATTTTTATAAAAATATTAATACAATCATAAAATGTGGCATCAGACAGCCTGTAAAATTTCAGTTACTCTGGTTCTTGAACTGGATCAAAAATGAAATGATTTTTTATTGCATCTCTGAATGAAATGTTGCCAACATTAATTCAGATATATGATAAAACAATCATTTCATTTTTGATCCACTTCAAAAACTAGAGACTAATTGAAATTTTACAGGCTGTCAGATGCTACATTTTATGATCGTATTAATACTATATATCAATTTATTAAACCTTTCTTGGATAAAAATGTCAATTTTTTTGGAAATATGGAGCCTTTAAAACAGAGATGGTTAAAGCTAACATGCTTTAAAACAGAGATGGTTAAAGTTACCCTGTTTTAAAACAGAAAAGGTTCAAGCAACCCAAGAAAAACAAGTAATACCTGAATCATCTTTGTATGCAGACCCTGTCCCATCTCTACTCCACCATGTGTGATAAGCACAGAGCCATCAGTGTAAATATGTACAAGAGCACCAGCCTGTAATAAATTCTTACTTATGGGGTATTCAGATTAATATTTTTTCTTATTTGTCCACAAAAACGTATGTTGTGGGAACTCATTAGAAGTACCTCAGTGAGGTGTTCTAATGAGTACCAACCACATTGTGTTTTAGTTGATGAATTGTCAAAAAAGCACATTTTTGGGTGCTGCAATAGACACAGTCTTACATAAGGGATTTTCAACAACCAAAAAAAAAAAAAAAAAAAAAAAAAAAAAAAAAAAAAAAAAAGAAAATAAATAAATAAATAAACACAGGAACAGTCCTAAAATTTTGACCATCTTATCTAATAAAATGGCAGATGCAAATACTACAGACCAAGCTCCTGAAGATTTAGATAAAAGTTATTGTATTTTCACACATTGTTTAAAAAGATGTGTGAAAATGAAATACTTTTCATCTATATGTTCTTTTACGGGCCCCCGTAGCCTAGTGGATAAGAGAGTTGACTCTTAATCCATTAGGTTTCTCACCGCTGTGGTTCGAGCCTCGCTCGGGTCATATGTGGGAAAGCCAAGTTCTGCTTACGGATGGTCAGGTGGTTTTTCTCCGGGTTCTCCGGTTTTCGCCCACCTTCGATGAACGATCGGCTCGATATAAGTGAAATATTCTTGAAAGGGCCGTAAAACCCAAATAAAAAAAAAAAAAAAAAAAAAAAAAAAAAAAATATGTTCTTTTCTTTGAGGTCTCCCCCCCGACATGTACTAAGAGAAGACAGTCATTTATAACATTACTCTTATAAATACACATATATCCACAAACGAATTTGTTGGCACATTGTGTGGAAGACTGTTTTAAAATACAGTCCTGGTTACCATAGGCCTTAATGCCATTTTTTTTGTTTATTACCCCAAAAATGAGACAAACAGTGGATGAAACATCAGTGCAAAATACCAGGACCCAGTAGTTCAAAGCATCGTTAGCTTAACAAGCTCGTTAAGGGTCATTTCGTTAACTGTTTTAGTGGATTCACTACACAATATTCTGATATTTTTTGCTGAAAAAATGTGAGTAGCTTTGCTACTCACATTTTTTCAGCAAAAAATTTCAGCATATTTGCGTATCACTCGATGTAAATTTTAACGAATCGTAAACTAACGACATCGGTTGTTTTGAACAACTGGGCCCTGCTGTGTACTATATGAAGACAAACTTGACTTTTTTTTATTTCAGAGAAGAAAATTCTATCTCGAAATCTTATAAAAAAAATTCAAATCTATTAATTTTGGTCCATAATACAAAACACAGAATCAAATTGATGTTTATTCTATTAGAATTCAATCATACAGGTGAAAATTCAAGCTACTACAACATTATTCTGTAGCACTAAAATAAAATGATTTTAAAATCCCTCATACGGAAAATTGTTCTGTGGTTGGTTGTTCTCTGGTGGGTGGATGCTCCGCCCCCTCCCCCCACTCGGCGCCCGCTGTCCTTTGTTGCGCCTGTTGGCTCGGGATGGGTTGTGTGTGGAATAAAATTTTAGCTAAGCTAATTTCTGTGAGGATGTGTTTTGTGGTGCATGTACATAGTGTCTTGTAAGTCAACAATGGCTGATATCAATATAGTCTTAAGTATTTTAAAATTGTAATTTTTATTTGTATATATTGATATATGACACTTTAATAAATAAATTACTTACTTACTTACTATCTGAATGTCCAAAAATGTCCAAGGATTTGGACGGTTTGATGTTCGACAGCTGTAAGGGTATTAAAAAATGCTTTATCTGAAGCTACATAGTACAAACAAGACATATTTTGGTGAAAAACGAGCAAAATTTATTTTCATTATACCGTATTCGACCTAATTACCGCACATACCCCTATAACCACATAGTCAAGCAATTCCGTAGTCTTCAGATTGCAGCCAGTGTACTTCTTGTCTACTTCTTTATAAAGGCATATGTTGTGGGTACCCATTTGAATTGCATCGACTTGTCGACGCAATTCAAATGAGTACCCACATGCTTTTATAAAGAAAATCAGAAAAAGAAATCACAAAAACACTGCATAAGCATCATTTAATAAGTACTTTGCTAATCTTTGTTAGTATACGTGAATACATATTTTACCACAAGTTTTCCCAGTAATTTTGAAATCAAAAAACCTAAGACCGTGGTGTAGTAATTAGGTACATGTACTATTTTTATCCGAAGCTAAGCTACCTGATTTAGAAAACCGGCTGTGAAAGATAGTCCAAATTTCACTGGAACTACAGAGAGGCCTCTTTTCTTCCAACGATTCTCACTGAAACACAGGAATAGTATGCAAAGTAGAAATTTGTGTTTGTAAACTCTATGCCCAAAACTATATGCTTGTCCCTACAAAATGTCAATTTTGGAAAGGGAAAAATAAAAATTTAACCCTTAAAGTGGCAAGCAAAATTCTAGTAGACAATATTTGAAATAATTTTCCATGTATTTTTCAGAGGAAATAAGGACTGGCATGTCACATGAATCATTTGATAGATGATTTACATGAAATATTATTTACTCTGGAAAATAATAATAATAAAAAAAAAAATAAATCTACTTAAGTATTCATTCCTGATATCCCACAGAATGGACTTTTACAAACAGAGCCCATTTCAGCTGCATAAAAAAGGGCTCTGCTCAACTCTAGTTAGGCTAGTGGGTACTGCACATGAAGAGACTCAATAAAATGTGTTTACTGTTTTCATTCCTTAAGTGTACTTTTTTTTGTTTCCAAATAATCCCTTTCTACATTATATATTAGACTTTACTACAAATGGTGTTTGTTTGAAGGTTTTACAGACCACCCAACCCACTAGAGGGTCATATCATGCATAGTCAATTAACCTATTTACACTATTCTTGGGCAGGCATATTCCTCTAAGCAGCTAACCAGTACTTGTGCACATTCTTTTATCAGTAACTGACAAATGCCCCTCTTAAATCAGTGGAAGACAGAGAATGACTGTAGAAATTTTTTCATGATCAATCTCCATGTACCTTATGTGACTGAGCTAGGGTTTGAACTTGAGATGGACTGAAATGGAGACTGTTGCTTTCATTTCTTTGGTTCCAAAAGGTCTCTTTTACAGATCATATTAAAGCCAGACTGATCCCAACTGATCAATGCCTGCATTATTTGCCATTTACCTTTACCACTCTTTAAGAAAAAATATCAGCAGACAAGAAACTGTTTTTTTTTTCTTATTTTTTTTTTCTAGAAAATAGGATTGGATGTTTCAAGCAGTGTGTCTCCAAATGGGTTAGCATTATACAATTGATGCATTAAGTCGGGTTTCTCAATTCCTGTATCTTGCAAAAAAATGTAACCCTAGTATCAGAAAGATAAATGGCTGAATTTTGTATATATAAAGCTTTGATATTGGTTCATAACAAACCACTGTATAGCAATGCGATACTAATTGCATTTTTGAGAAATGCGTGCATTTTGCATGGTTTAGAGTTTTGTCGAGCAACTGTAAGTTCTATTAAGCGTATAGTACACATGTATATACTAACAGGTAATCTAAACCCAATATACACCAAACTCGCGATAAATTAATCAGTACAGTTGATGTCTGAATTTAAATTAGCACTGATTGTTTAAAATTCTTGCCGTGTTTTGTAAAATGGTGTGTATTTCATAAAACTTTGATAAACATTTTAGTTTGCGCAAATTACATCAAATATTATGTTTGGTCTTCATATATTCTTACAAAGCATAGTTTGTCAACAAAGGTTTTGAAATTATAAGACATGAAGAAATGTGCGGTGATTCCCCTCAACATGCATGTTTAAGACTTAACGTAAGTACAATACAGGGTTCTGTACGAATATGTTTTATTGAAAAAACATAAGCACGAACACCCGAAAGAAGTCTCGTAAAATTTAAAATGTGTCATTCAAAATGGTATGATAAAATTTTCAATTAAATGTTTTCTTACAGGTTTATTGTAGCAGCCATATAGGATGAAAAATCGAACATATTTTGGTGCCAATCCATTTCTGTACCTTCTAATATAGGCTATCAGAAATGGTAGAAGGTTTATTTGAAACGCAGTTTGCATGCAAAATTTAAAAATTCATGTCACACATGAATATAGAGTACTCTCCCTTAAATGTGGAAAACAACCGGGGTGTCACTAATGAAGTCATGTTTGCATAATTGCATGAGAAAATAAACATTCTGCTTTCTGTTTTGAGCATTTTTTTCTTTCTTTTTTATGACTTAACCTGAATACACAATGTTTTGTATACTTAGAAATTGTTAAGTATCAACTAGGCCTCCATAGAAACGTGCAAGTTCTCGAGAAATGCAATGTATGCATATCTGCTATACAGTTGTTTTATATATAGACATGTCCAGGCTTTCTTCCTATACTGAAATAAATAGTATATCTTTCCGATGCTAGGGTTAGCAAAAATTGAGTACAAGTGTCCGTACTAGTTCTACTGAGATTAACGTCAGGTTTTGTCAAACTGAGAAAGTGATGTTGACAAATCTTGATGTTACCCTCAACAGAATGCATTAACTGTTCTGCTATATGACTATTTTTAGCTGTTTGGCTAATTTTAGCAAACATCAGGATTTGTAAAAACCCTTTTACAGCCAGTTTCAGCCAATCAGAGAAGGTCTTTGCTGGCGATCATATAAATATATATTTTAAAACATAGCATGCTTGGTTAAAATTCAGTAGACATTCTAATTTTTTGATTGTTTGATTTGGAGTTTTACAGCTCAGTTAACATTGTTAAGTTCATGTCAAGCTGAATGTTCAACCTACTCACACTTTTCCTCGGCAGGCCTAGTTCTCTAAGCAGTTAACCAGTACTTTGTGAACACACTTAAGCCAGTAACTGATGACTGCCCTTCTTGAATCAGTGGAAGGGTGAAAAGACTCTAGAAATTATTTCCCAGTAACCCTAAATCTGCAGTCGGACATGCTACGACAGCACAATGGAGCCTGGTGCAGACATTTTGAATATTTTGCTTATTTTCCCTATAAAACAGATTGAAATTTCATGCAAATGACAATTTGCATTAAATGTCAAACTCTTATTCCTAGCAAAACAACAACAAAAAAAAAAAAAAAAAAAAAAATGTTGATCTGTCATCTATGAGGGCTAAAGGTTAAATTTAGATTAAATCATAGCACTCAAAAAGGCACTTTTCTGATTCTGATTGATTGAGTTGGGGTTTAATGACACTTCAAACCTTGTGGGTCAGTTTGTGTCATCTCTCAGAGAAGGGGAGAAGAGAGACAGAAGAGACAGTAGAGGAGATGAAAGAAAAGGACAGGGTAGAAAGGAAAATGAATGAAAGTGAAGAAACAGAAGATATAAAAATCTTCCCCCTCTACCCTTACCGCTACAAGGACAGCATCAATATCAGTTGGATGCCCTGATACACGACACCCTTGCCTCACCCAACCACCCCCTCACTTTTCTGAACAAAAACAGAAAATGTACTAATTTTTTTGTTTCTGACCAAAAACATTTGTTGTGAAGCATCACATATGGGTACTCATTTGGGGCAATTCACAGGGCTGCTTCTAACAAGAGCCCACAATGTATGTTTTTGAGGAGAAATAAGAAAAATATTTACCAGTGCACCCCATTATCTAGATCTATATAAGGTATATTATTCCAAAGTTCAGCTGAATTGTGAATAGGTCAATCTCTCATACTATTTCAGAGTTCAGCTGAATTGTGAATAGGTCAATCTCGCTAATTTTTCCTCTTGAATATATCCACCATCTTGCTAATTTTACCTATTGAATATATCAACAATCTTGCTAATTTTACCTATTGAATATGTCAACTTCTGTTTTCCTCCTATGATAGTCACTCTGCTTTATACAATCCTCCCAGCATCTTCTTACCATACATTTGTAAAGAGGCTGATTATAGTGTGTTGTGTCCCCTTCATGATACAAATTCATTTCACGAACCTGAAAGTCAAATAATTTATAAATAACTTTCATCAATATTTAGTGTGCTGGGTAAAAATTTAGCAGAAAAAAGTTATTTTTCCCAGAAAAAAAAAGGGATTGATATTTCATGCTAATTATCTCATATGGACAGTTTGCATGAAATGTCAAGTCCCTTTCTTCTAAGAAATTTTGCTCTCAAATAACACCCAATCATCTTTACCACCAAACTGGGGTTTTCTGGGGTATACATTATTTTTCTTATTTCTGCTCAAAAAGATTGATTGTGGGTACTCATTAGAACTGCCTCGCCAAGGCAGTTCTAACAAGTACCCACAATCTATGTTTTGAGCAGAAATATGAAAAATATCAGCGTTTTTTACCTGAAAATTTTAGGTTTTTGGAGGTGAAATTTTCTATATATTTGAATAGGCGTATTTTTGTAATGAATGCCATTTCGATTCTTACTGTACAATCAAAGGTTGTTATGTAATGTCAATTAGACTTTTTGGGTCACTATGTACATGTATCATATTTATTCTAAGTATTCAGAAAGACAGACCTGAGGAAACTGTGTAGACCCTGATCAGATGCTGCAAAATGTGACATCTGATCAGGGTCTACACTGTTTGCCACTCATCCAGCAATTTTTAGACACATCAACTGGTAGTAAAAGGGACTTGTTCAAATTTAATGATTACCAGTAGAATGGATGTTCAAGAGTTAAAGGAAAATGGACTGTTGATAAAATGTGTACCTGATATAAAAGGCATTGACAAATCATGCATTTTGATGCAATTTGACAAAAACAGGATAAAAAGTAAGCAAATTATCGAGGTTTGAAGCTGTCACAATTACTTTTATGGGTGCCACCCTTTTGAATATTTAATGAGAATTTATGATGTCTTACAGCCTTAATTAACCCTTGTCCTGCTGAATAAATTAAGATGCTACTCCCACTTCTAATTTTCAGCCCATCAGATTACTTAATCCAAGTTGTTCATACAAATACAAATTTTTAATGACAAACAGTGCAGAAGCAGATCAGTTGGCTTCTTCAGAAGCCAACTGACCTGGATCTACACTGTTTGCAAAGGCAGAGTATATCCAAGTTCAGCAGGACAAGGGTTAAATTTATTATACCTCATTAATATTCATAAGCTATGTTAGAAATCTCATTGGTCGAGAGCATACCATGTGCAGGGTAATATTCATGTTACTCTGTAATATTACCCTCTGACGTCACTTCGGTTAGCCCATTTCATGCAGGGTAATATTCTATCAGGCTCCGTGCAATATTACCCTTGCTGGTCATTTTTCTATATAATCTTTACATTTTTGTGTGGCTATAACTAGGTTGTTTAACACGGTTTATGCTTTGGACCCCAATAATAGTGTAAAAAAGAGGTTGTGGTGTATGTCTTCAGGCTTATGCAGACAACAAAGACCCAGGTCAGCCTACCCATCCACACAGTCTGATCAAGGTCTTCACGGTCTGCTAAAAGATTCATTTGATCTACAGAATATATGAAGGTAAAGCAATGGCACAGATGATAATTTACGCATGTGCAGAATGATCTGAATCTGTACATTTTGCCCATGTTCAAATGCACTGTTTCACATGACACTGCCCATATTATCTAAGCTGCAAATGACACTATTGCATAAAAAGCAGAGTCACACCTTATAAACAGCCATGCATTAACCGGCGAAAAGCCGTGTATTAACAAAGCAATTCACGGGCTGTTAATGCATGGCTACGCAACTTTCAATCAATATGATCGTACCGGGACCACAATTTGTGTACTGCCCAGCCCTAGAACGAGCATAGTCCATGGAAATTGCTTTGTTTGTTTGTGTTGAGGTTTTACGGCCTAGTCAACCCAATGGGGTCATGTCGAGCGCGGTCAGTTTACCTAACCACACGTTTACTGGGCAGGCTTAGTCCTCTAAGCGGTTAACCAGTATTGTGCACATTCTTTCGCCAAAAACTGACAACTGCCCTTCTTGAATCAGCGGAAGGGAGAGAATGACCGTAGAAAATATTTCATGATCAATCTCCACGAAAGAATGTTGCCGACCTCGGCGGGGGTTGAACCCGCGACCTCCTGGTCTCCAGTCGGACGGCGCATCCAACTGAGCCACCGAGGCCGGCAGGAAATTGCTTTCCCCGAGACATCGGTGAAAAGGCGAAACAAAATAGAGCAAGAAATAATGCAAAATGTAGCAAATATTTTCAGTTTTTATGCAATAATAGTGATCGAACATGGTTTTTCAATGCATTATCGTTCACAAGGTCCCTTGGGAGGTGTTGAAAACTGAGGCCTTCGGCCTCGGTTTTCAACACCTCCCAAGGGACCTGGCGAATGTTAATGCATGAAAAACCATGTTTGATTTATATATTCAAAGACATTCAAATATTCACCTTCACTGGTGGAATACCAAGTGTATCAGCTACTTCCATCAGGTAATGCTCTGCTATCATCATCGCTTGCGGAGCTCCAAAACCACGAAATGCTGTGTTGGATGGAATATTCGTTTTACAAACATGTCCCCTTACCCTCAGATTCGGTGCTTTGTAGGCATTGTCACATGAAAATACGGCCCTATCCATCACCTGATAAAACAACAATTTAACATCGTTCCATAGATACAGCGTGTAACAGACAGATGAGAATTAGACCCAGAGAAAGAGAACAATTCTTGATGCCCTTAGATAGAACCTCCATGATTAATCACATACTAATTAATTTGTTAAAAAAAGAAGCTCAAAAATTGTTACAATAAAGCTTTACCACTCTCTGGGCTAATTCAGCAGATAACATAACATTCTGAAATGTTTTTTATTTTTTTCCAAGAAAAAAGGCTGTGACATTTCATGCACATTGTCTTCATGCAAATTGTATCCTCTAAGAAAACAGGATTAGACATTTTATGCAAATTGTCTATGCAAGGATCCAATTTGCATTAAATTTCAATGCCTATTTTCTGGGAAATATAAGAATCAAAATGTTGTCTGTTGTAATTTTTACCCAGCATGCACAGCTTTAAGAAAATAAATAAACAATAATCGACCTATTATTACCTTGTTGTAGCTAGGAGTCAAACCTTGGTTGATTGAGTTGTTGTTTAATGACATGTAAACCCTAGCGAGTCATTTTGGGTCTCTCCCAGATAAAGGGAGAAAAGGACTAAACATGTTTGTAATTTGTAGGCCAAAAATAAGTTTGCAATCTGGAGTTAATGCTTAGCACTCTGGGTAAAATTTTCAACAGACGACACTTTGAAATATTTTTCTTACTTTTTCCCAGAAAACAGAATTTGACATATCATGCATATTGTCTCCAATGGAGTCAATTTGCATGAAATGTCAAATCCTGTTTTCTGGGAAAAATATGAAGAAATATTGCCAGTTTGTTGTCTGCCGCATTAGCCTAGTGAGTGGTAAAGGTTAAAAGCTGGATTTCACGAGTAAAACTGATTTTAGCCCCTAGTATTTTTTTCTACTGACTGTTCCAAGGCAGTCCTTCTGTTGCAGTTCTTTGTGCATTCAATTTGATGGTTTCATACATGTGATTTGTTTGTATTTGTTTGTTCCTGTGGCATTTCCTAAGTATCTTCACTCATATTTTAGTGTTACTGTATTCACCCTAATTACCCCACTTGTTTGTTTGTGTTGAGATTTTACAACCCAGTCAACCCTATGGGGTCATGTCGAGCGTGGTCAATTTACCTAGCCACACTTTTACTGGGCAGGCTTAGTCCTCTAAGCATTAACTAGCATTGTGCACATTCTTTCGCCAGAAACTGACAACTGCCCTTCTTGAATCAGCGGAAGGGAGAGAATGATCGTAGAAAGTATTTCAGAACTTAGGTTTTTCAAAATTACTGGGAAAAATGTAGTACTATTTCTTCCTAATAAAGGCACACTTTAAAGAAATATGAGCAGAGGACTTCCTGAGGGGGCATATTTAATGATGCTTATGTGATATGTATTCTGACTGTCTTTATAAAAACATACATTGTGGACACTAATTTGAATTACCTCCACAAGTTTATAACTTCATTTGTTGAGGGTACTCATTTGAATTGCCTGGACTTGTCGAGGCAATTCAGATGAGTACCCACAACATATGCTATTATAAAGAAGAAATACACAGACTGCAATCCGAAGCCTACAAAATTGCTTGACTGTGCGTTTATTGGGGTATGTGCTGTCATTAGATCTAATACAGTATTATAATATCAATTGTAAATCATTACCTTTTCCTAAGCCTTATGTTGTAAAGTACTTTACAAATCCTTTAACCAGTATTAAAGAATTACCAGACATGTTTGCAGATATCCGCACAAAAACGTCAAACAAGTTATAACTGCTGTAAAGTCCTATGGAGCCTGTATGGTGTAATTCAGGATAGGATCATTCTGAAGTGGAGTGGTTAGGGCAAAGTATCACTGGTGGCCAACCAACAGCTACTGAAAAACTTACCTAAAGAGCAAAACTTAAAGATATTATATTTAGCTATTCTTCCTTTGAAGAAACTTTTGTTCAGAACCCAAAAAAAAAAAAAAAAAAAAAAAAAAAAAATGAACCATTAAATATAGGTCACAGTCAAATATGAATGACTGCATTTGAGTGGTCATGCTGGGATGTATGCAAATGCCAAGTATCACAACTGTAAGATCAATAGTTATTGCAAAACTAACCTTAATGGAAGCACAAAACAAAGTCACTGAACCATAAAATTCATATGTGATCCAATTTCGAACTTGATCTTGAAATCATCAAGACAAACATTTTGAGCAAGACTCATGACGATTACTTCAAAAATGTGACCTATAGACTGTTAACAAAGTTTTCCTTCAATTTGGCCTGGTGACCTGTTTCTGACTCCAAGTAACCCAGTTTCGAAGCTGACCTAGAAATCATCAAGACAAACATTTTGAGCAAGATTTAAGATGATTATTTAAACGAGAGGACCAATGGTCCTGTAGCTCACTGAGATTATTTGTTCTGAGCAAGCTTATGCTAACATTTAAAAAGAATTAAACATATGGTAGTCTGTACAGTTTGAAAAACCTTTGTCTCTGTATCCTACAGTAACTGGGTATGGAATTTAGCTTTAACTAATTTGGTGAAACTGAAACTTCACATAAAATATGGCTTTGATAAAGTGACATACCACATACCAAAGGTTAGACTGGCTCCAGTCTCCAGTGACTAAACATTTTTTCTTATAATATTGATTAATAATCCACTAAAATGAAACCAAAAATAATATCATGACAATAGAGGCTGGTCACTTGCAATGGAAGGGTATATCCTGTTCAGCAGGACTAGGGTTAAAATTTATCATAAGTTTCAATTACAAGTCTTTTTATATATTCTGAGAAAACACTTTTCAACTCTTTCCCCATAGAAATACATTTTGAAGCAAACTGACCTTGCTATAAAATGGTTAAAGGTCAAACATTAGGACCATCATTTGAACAAATTTGGTAGACCTCATATTATTTATACTTTATATCAAAATTCATCCCTAAAATGTTCTTGGTTAAAGAGATTTTTATGTAGTTTTACAGGATCATGGGCAAATAATGTCATGTTATTTTGATGGGTAGCCACTTCCCACCGAAGTGTCAGTCTGTCAAATTGATTTTGTAGTTGACCAGGGCTCAGCTGAGTTTGAGGGTAATGGGGAAAACTGTCACCCCAAAACTGCTTAACCTCCTTATTCAAGCCTTGAGAAGTTTAAATTCCAAGAATGTGTAGTAGCATCTGAAAATATGATACAAGCCCCTCAATTTCTTTTTAAATTTCTCCCTCTTTGTAACTCCTGGCCCAAGGTTATAAAAAATTTTTCATGCTCAACTGAACATGAAATTTTTCATGCTAATAAATCTCAAATTACTAACAATGCCAAATTCTTTCTTGCTAAACATGAGCATGAGAATTTCTCTGCTAATAAATATGAAAATGCCAACTATTGTTGGCATTTTCATATTTATTAGCAGAGAAAATTTCATGCTCAGCTGAGTTGAGCATGAAAAAAGTTTTATAACCTAAGGGCCAGGTTGAGCAATAGGTTGCCTGCTTAGTATATGGCTACCCACAGCTGTACTCCAGTTGCCATCCACAATGGCAGCATACAAATGAACCATGTCACGGGAAAAGGCTCCCAGAACCTATACTGTTTGCTATCATAAGCAGTATGCCAAGGATACTTTAGTCAAAGAACAAGACTCTTCACTGGATGCATTTTGGACAGCCAAGGATACAATTTTTTTTCATGCAGACAATGAAGACACTGATCAGACTGCATGGATGTAAAGGCTGGTTTGAATCTTTGTAGGGCACATGTCTAAAGATATGTTTTCCCATGTTGTTGATCATGTATTTAGTTACTGATCACTCCAATATTTTCTAGTTTGATTGTAAATGATTCTGAATGTTATCCTGCTTCCCTGTATATACCAGTAATTTGTACTATTTGCACAATGTGATTACTATCCTAACTTTATGTGGTATGTTGTACAGGCTCCACAGAAGATTATAAAGTCTTAACCCTTCACATGCTGAATAAATTAAGATGACACACCCACTTCTAAGTTTCAGCCAATCAGATTACTTGATCTGGGTTTTTGATAGAAATTCACGTATTTAATGACAAACAGTGCAGATTCAGATCAGTTGGCTTCTTTAGTAGCCAACTGATCTGGATCTACACTGTTTGCTAAGACAGGGCATGCCGTGTTTAGCAAGAGAAGTGTTAATTCTGTCATCAGTATAACCTGTTTTAAAGTTCTATTGAAACTTTACATTTTGAGGTACCGTATATCACTGATTAATGCCTCCTGGAATATAAATGTATGTACATGTACATGTATAGCATAAATACTGTGCCAAGCCCATAACCATCACCACCTATACATGTGATAACTTATTTCACTAACAAGTCATCTCAGGCCCAAGTACCTGGACCTGCAGTCTGTTTATAAGGGTCTACAAGGGGAAGACAAGACAAACAAAGGACACCGGACTTGCTAAGAGGAACATTTAAAGCCAAGGTGCTTCTAATGAGTTACAAACCCACAACATGTTTTTATGGTGATGATAATTCTGGAACGGTTTTTCTTATTTCTCCATAATGTAGTCATGTGTACTCTTTAGATGCACCTCATGAAGGCACTTCAAATGAGTACCCACAACATGCTTTTATCCCAGAATTAATATAAAAAAAATATTCCTCCTTAATAAAATCCTCTGAAAACACGTCAACCTAAATTGAACTTGCTGAAGTATGCACTAACTGCTTTAAGTATAGAACCTGCAGTCACAGTTTTTCACAGAGAACCAGAACCAAAGTCCCTTAACTATTTCCCCACTAGTGGCGACTTTTGTCATCTGCTGATAACCTTTACAAACAGTCTGGACTAAGATCAGGCCCAACAAAACCTCGGGCCTGATCTGGATTCAAACTGTTTGACACTCTCATGGGATTCCTGAAAGACTTTTCTGAAAAAAAAAAAAAAAAAATCAAACAAAAAAAAAAAAAAAAAAAAAAATCCACAGATGATAAAAAAGCATGCAAAATTACCCAGCATGCAAAGAGTTAATCATAATAGAAGTTCTTGCATAAACACCTCTTCTGAATTGCAATACATTAATATTCAACATTATTACCATGTTTAGTTAGGAACTTGATCTTACATAAAATTTAATAGCCAATATAACACTGCCTTTTTGTCTAGACTCAAAAGGGTTTTACTCACTGAAGTTTAGAAAATAACCCTGTATGGATTATCATGAAAAGTTTCAATTTAAACGAGTCTGCTTATATTATCACTTCTATTTTTATACTTGGTATCTTTACTTATATTTTTGCTAATTTCTGCCTTTTGTTTTATTTTGTATTTCTAAAGGATCCCCCTTTGTGATTATTTTATCTGTCATTTTATTTGTCAGTTAGTTAAATATTTTACAAACAACACCAACAAACACAGAAAACAACATACACTACAACCTCTTTATAACACTGTTCATTATAACACAGTTTTGGATATAACACATTTCAAAGATGGATCCCAAACACGTATAGATTATATTGAAAAATGACCATAAAAGGTCATTTTTCAATATAATCCATACATTTTTGTTTGGATCTATCACGGTTGTATAACTTACAGGGTTTGTGCTTTGGACCCCAACAGTAGTGTTATAAAGAGGTTGTGGTGTACACTGCTTGACACAATGAAGGATGTGATTGGTGGAGTGTAGTGGGTGAGGCAAATGCATGGAGTGTTGTTTTCAATAACTAAATACCTAGTAACAAAACAAGATCCATGTCATTTACTGGATGCGGTTGGTGGAGTGTAGTGAAAGAGGCAAATGCCTGGAGTGGTGTTTTTCTATAATTAAATACCTAAAGAATACCAGATTGGTGTTGTTTACTGGATGAGGTTGGTGGAGTGCAGTGGTGTTTTCCTATAGCTGAATATCTAGTGAATACCAGATCAGTGACTCCTGCTTTCAGTTTATTAGATGAGACAAAGAAAATACGAGAATCATAAAGCTTGCCACAGCAATTTCACATTTTCAGGTTGAGTCTGATAAACAATATATCACATGACACTGAACAATTGTATTTACTTTTATTCTTCATGGATCATTTCAAAATATTCAAAACATTGTGTCTGTTGTGGTGCTATTTAACCCTTAACCTTTTTAACCTTAATTTCTGAACTAGGCTCTTCAATCTTTGCATTTGGACACATCCATTGCTGCCAAAAGGGCGCCAATTGTAAATCGAGAACATAATGGCAAACAGTTTAGATCCTGATGAGATGGCTCATTATGAGCCATCTCATCTGGATCTACACTGTTTGCAAAAGTATCTGTCTTGCTCTGATGGGCTGAAAGGATTAAAGTGCTAAGAGTTGAATACCACTTTAATGGCTGATTATAGAACTATTGTGTTAAAAAGATTTTGACCACATGGAAGGAAAAATTCTGAAGCAGAAAAATGTATCTATGGTACGAAATTAAATTGGTCTTTTGTCAGTCGAAGGATGAGACCTTCATTATTCTGTGATAAAAAAGTCCAAACATATTGCTGTCAAAATAACAAAATAGGATAGCAGATTAATGCTCAGGTCTCTCAGTAAAAATGTCAGCAGACCACATTTTTGAATATTTTTTTTTATTTTTCGCAGAAAATAGGATTTGTCATTTCATGCAAATTGATAATTTGCATGAAATATCAAAGCCTATTTTCTGAAAAAAAAAAAAAAAAAAAGAATAACATTATCAATTTGTTGTCTGTTGAATATTTCCAGAGAGAGGTACAGATTAAACATACACTAGAATGCCTTTTTAGACATTTCATTCTAACAAGGTTTCAGATATATATAAAGACGATTTAAAGGTGGAACCCAAAAGTGTCGTAATGCCCCTTCCCGTCACCCTAAAAAGCATGTACAGATTAAATAGAAAAATGACCATTTATGGTCATTTTTCTATATAATCTCTACATTTTTGTTTGGATACAACATGGTTGTTTAGCTAACAAGGTGTTTGCTTTGGATCCCAGCAATAGTGTTATGAAGAGGTTGCAGTGTACTTTGGTTTAAATACTCGGTGAACCCTTGTTACAATGACATCATTTGTTCCCAAAGACATTGCCATTAAAATGAATTTGCTGTTGTACAGAATACTTAATGAGCAGATTGATATGAAAGCAATTCTTTTTTGTTATTTCCTCATAGAACATATGTTTTGGATATTTGTTAGAATTGCCTCAATGAAGCGAATCTAACAAATATCCAAAACATGTTTCTTTAAAGTATAAATACAATATTCTTACATAATTTGTGACTAATTGTTACCTCTTACGTGAAGGTTTTATGAGTCATATTGCCATTAAAACGAATTTTGTCATTGTAATGAGTGTCGGTATAAACAGGGTTGTCTGTAAATACATTTTTGACAATGATGTAATCAGTATTTTGATTTTTATGTATGCGACAAAATGAATATTAATAAACAACGTCTGTTTGCAACTAGTTTTTTCTTCAGGTATAAATGTATTTTTTTCTTATTTTAAACATTAGTAGCACTGTCTGGTTTAAAAACAATTTATTTAGCTAGAATAGAACTACATGAATTTATAAAGAGTGGTTAAGGGTGCTAAATGAAATTAGAAGGTGGAAGGTGGGTAAACAGAGGAAAAGATGGGTTTGGGTGATGTGGAATAGAAGAGTGAATGGATGAAGCAGAGTGAAAAAAACATTACAAAAGCATGCCTATTCAAATATTTAGAAAATTTCACTTCCAAAAACAGAAAATTTTTAGATAAAAAACCCTGATATTTTTCATATTTCTGCTCAAAACAGACTGTGGTTACTCATTAGAACTACCTCAACAAGGCAGTTCTAACGAGTACCCACATTCTACCTTTTTAAGCAAAAATAAAAAAAAATAATGTATACCCCTGTTAAACAAGTTTTACTATATAAAAGTTGGGTTTAAGGGTGTCAAAACTATATAGGCATGTTTTCGTGATGCGAATGAATCATAGTATTGGGTTAAATTACAGTTAAAGGAATGTATTTAACTGAATAGTAAGTTGTATTGTCAGTTGAAAAAGGCAGCAAATACATGAGTAGGGAAAGAAGGTTTAGGTGAAGGGGTGAGATAAGAATGTTAACTTTTCGGAGTGAAGGACTGAAGTAGGTGAAGTAAATGTGTGGAGTGGGTGGGAATGTATGGGATGCTGTATAAATCAAGTGGGGTAATAGAGGGATCAAACATGGTTTTTCATGCACTAACATTTGCCAGGTCCCGAGGGAGTGTTGAAAACTGAGGCCGGAGGCCGCGGTTTTCAACACCTCCCTAGGGACCTGGCAAATGTTAATGCATTGAAAAAACATGTTCGATCGCTATTATTGCATAAAAACTGAAAACATTTGCTACATTTTGCATTATTTCTTGCACTATTTTGTTTCGCCTTTTCACCAATGTGTCTTGCAAATGCAATTTCTACAGACTATGCTCATTCTAGGGCAGGGCAGTACACGTAACGGCAGCAAATCTGTGGCCCCGGTACGATCATACTGAAAGTTGCGTACACGTGCATTAACAGCGCGTGAATAACCTTGTTAATACATGGCTTTTTGCCGGTTAATGCACGGCTGTTAATAATGTGCGACACTGCTTTTTATGCAATAAATAATGACGAAAAATTGAAAAGAATGGAGTTAGCTGTGTGTGGAGTGTAGTTGGAATAAATATTTAATTTGTTTGAAATGGAGGATGTATTATGGGTAGATGAGGTGAACATGTAATTGTGAATAGCAATTAGGTCAATGTATGGGACTATGGGGTAAGTAAAGAAGTGATGCAGATGTGTGTGAATTGAAGACAACAGAAAATTTAAGGACTAGAAGAAATGATGAAAGACATTTCTGCAGAATACATGCAGTTTAAGAGACTTGTATAGGCAAAAGTATTACTCATTAGTGCTGGTGTCAAGTGTGCCTGTCTACAAGAGAGGCTTCCTAACCCAAAACCTTACAAATGAAATTCTAAGACTATAATGAATAACAAAAGCCTAATTGAGTTATCATGCTAGAAAGAATGTGCAGTTGCCAGGTGATCACTTGATTAAGTAAAAAGTAAAAGTATGAAAGAAAATCAAAAGAAAAGATGGACACGCCACTGCTGAATATGAAGTCTAAACGTGTTAAGTGTGCTTTTAAAAGTGTGATACATAACTGAATATACACAAACACAAAGAGCCTTTGGCACTTATCAGCTCTTAAAATTTTATAAGCTCTGTATATTCTTATACAGAAAGGGCTCTTTGTAAGCATTCTGCTGTGTGCCAGTTGTGTGAATATTTTGGTGGTATGACAGGATTACATGTATTCAGTGATATTATTTTCAGAGTAGGCACATAAAATATAAGTACTGCTGGTGGACCGCAAAAGGAATGGATTCCTTTTCAAGGGAAATAACTCCGACAGGGAAATACTTATCCCACTTCTCACTCGGAAAAACTTTTAAAGGAAACAAATTGCTCCTTCTGATAGAGAAACCCCCTTCCTCTTTGCTTTACTGCATTCCAAGCCCCTTCTGAAAGGGATCTAACCTAAAAGGAAAGAATCTGTTCCCATCATAGGATAGACCCCTTTCCTGAAGGAAGGTAAAAATATTTTGAGAGTTACCTCCTCATTTTCCTTAAATAAGACATATGTGTCATATGTGACAGAATGCTGAATTTATATATAGAGCTTCACACTGGTTTAGCAATACATGATATGTGCAGACCAATATAAGGACAGCTCTTTATAAGCATTCAGTGTTGTGTCAGTTTTGAAAATATACCTGTGCAAAACTGAACAAAATGTCAGGTTTTCAGATTTTGGATAAGAGAGAAGAATGCAATAACCATTGAATCTAAAGCAATAGAGGTTCAGTGAACCTTCGTTACGATGACATCATTTGTTCCTTAAGACATTGCAATTAAAATAAATTTGCTATTGTAAAGAATTCTTAATGAGCAGAATGATATGCAACAAATGCCATGTTTTATTTTTATTTCTTCATAGAACATATGTCTTGGATATTTGTTAGGGGCAATTCTAAAAATATCCAAAACATATGTTGCTTGAAGTATTGAATAATAATGTTCCAGCATAATTTCTGACTGACTGTCACCTCTTGAGAGAGGGTTTCCGTGCTAGTCAAATTGTCAGTATAACTAATTTGTCATTGTACCAGTGTCCGTATAATGAGGGTTGACTGTACTGAATACATTTGTAGAATAATATGCCACTTTTGATTTATATGTGGTGCATGCCAGTGCAGTGAAGGTTTCCATATATGTTATGTTTTGCATTCTGTAGTCTTAATATTCTTGTGAAATAAGCTAACACAGTGATATTCAGAACTGATTTTAGCACTTTTCATTTAAATGATATGAACATGTCAATGCAGAGAGAGATTCGAGTATGTATTATTATGTGTTACTTGTGTTAATATTCTAGAGATACTCATTAACCTCTTTATAACACAGTTCATTATAACATGGTTTTGGATACAACACAATTCAAAGATGGATCCCAAAAATGTATAGATTATATAGAAAAATGACCATAAATGGTCATTTTTCTATATAATCTATACATTTTTGTTTGGATATAACACGGTTGTATAACTAACACAGTTTATGCTTTGGACCCCAACAATAGCATTATAAAGAGGTTGTGGTGTAGTAACAAGTAAACAATGTGATATTCAGAACTGGTTGCAACACTTTTCATTTATATGATATACACATGTCAATCCAGACATGAGTTTGAATATGTATTTTGTTTTGTAATAGCTGTCTTAATATTCTAGTGATAGTAACACGCTAACAAAGTGATATTTAGATTTGATTACATCACTTTTCATTGACATGATATGCGCATGTCAATGCAGAGATGGGTTAGAATATGTATTCTATTTTGTAATACTTGTGTTAATATTTTAGTGTCAGTATCAAGCCACCCACAGTGATATTCAGATTTGGTTACAGCTCTTTTTTATTTACATCATCAGATAAGAATAGGTCAAATGCAGTGATTGGTTTCATATGTATTTCATTTTGAGTTGACTGTGTTATGTCATTTTGTGTTAACTGTATTAATAATCTAGTGTCAACAACAAGCTGACAGATTTGGTTACATCACATTTAAGATTTGGTTACATCACATCACATTTAAGTTATATGATCAGCATGTTCCAATGTAGGCAGGCAAATCTGTATCTTCATATGCTTTCCATTATGTGTCAGCTGTGTTAATATTCCTATGTCAGTAACAGGCAAACAAAGCAATGTTGAGACTTGGTTATATCATTTTCCATTTACATGATCAGCAGATCCAAATGTGTCTTCACATGTATTAGTTGTGTTAACATTTTGTGTCAGTCTAGAACATCAGCCCAGTACAATGACATTCAGACCTCATTTCTCACCTTTATACAGTCAACTCTTGTTATCTCAAGTTCACTTATCTCAAATAAATGCTTATCTCAAAGTGAAAATCTGGTCCCTGTTTTCACATGGAAATCTAACAGCAAGTAAGAAAATATTGTGGAAAAGAGGAGAAATTGCTCCTAAGTTATATCTCTAACTTCAGGAGTCAAGTTACATATTAATTTGTGAAATGTGTTTGTTTGATATATTTTTTCAATTCTGAAAAATCTGATTTGTCGAGTTACTGATACCTAAAAGTAATTCAGAGAGTCCCTTTGACATCAAGATCACGAAAGTCGACTGTAATTAACAATAAATGAGCTGCAATGTTGGGAAAACACCTTATGACATTACGAAAACACGCCTATTCAAAAATACTGAAAATTTCACCACTAAAAACTGAAAGTTTTTCGACAAAAATTCTGATATTTTTCACATTTCCACTCAAAACATAGATTGTGGCTACTCATTAGAACCGCCTCTGTGAGGTAGTCTAATGAGTATCCACAATCTATATTTTTGAGCAAAACTAAGAAAAAATAATGTATACCCCTCTAAACCCCAGTTTTACTATATAAAAGTGAGGTTTAAGGGGGTCAAAATTATATAAGTATGTTTTGGTGATGACATGTGCACCAAGCAAAGGCTCAAATCATCCAGTGCATCCAAACAGTCTCATCAGTCTTTGCTGTCAGCCTGAAGAAACCTTATATCCCTGGCTATTCACAGAGCAACCAGCCAAGATTTTGATCAGACTGTACATCCACACAACCTGATCAGAGTCTCTCCACCTGAAAAGGCCTTCCGTCCTTCACTACATGTATACAGATAGCACGAAGCAAGGATCTAGGCAGACTGCAGGGCTGATCAGAGTCATTGCTGGGCATGCCTGTCATAAGGTATATTTTCTCACATTTTGGCTCAAACTTTCTTTACAGTTATCTAGCAATTAATTTACAGTTCTATGCTGGTCCCTGACCATTGACAAGACACATACTATCAACAATCTAGCACTAAAGGTGGGATGCTCTATCTATAAATGACTGACACATAAACATTCTAGAATATATGGTAAATAAGGTGAGTGTCCTCAAATTTTGAACACTGTATTCAATCCTTTTCTGGCCTAATTTGCTTCTATGCAGTTGCTTCTTAAATCACTTATTGGAATGACAAACAGTGCAGGAGCAATCTTATCTGCCTATTTTGTTGGAAAGTTTTGTGAACAAAATTTTAGGACATTTACCATACTATCACTAAATATAAGAATATACATTGTCATACATTCAGGTAAGGACAACTGAAGTGATAATTCTGGATAAATTTTGTTCATAATATTTAAGGTTTAATGATGCATCAACCATGAGGGTTATTGGCATCAGAATATTTTGCCAGCATCATTTACCAAAAGACAATCAGGGCCCAGTTGTTCAAAGTGTCGTTAGCTTAATGAGCTCGTTAAGGGTCATTTCGTTAACAGTTTTAGAGTTTTCAATATACAATATTCTGATATTTTTTGCTGAAAAATGTGAGTGCAAAAGCTACTCACATTTTTTCAGCAAAAAATTTCAGCATATTTGTGTATCACTCGATGTAAATTTTAACGAATCGTTAACTAACGACATCGTTAGCTTTGAACAACTAGGCCCTGGTCATATACAGGTTTTGTTATTTCTGCACTAAAGCATATCTTGTAGGTACTCGATGGAATTTTTTTGGGGCTCTGTGACTCAAACAAACAACCTCAAGGTATGTTTTAGGGCACAACAAACAAAACTATTTTCTAAATGCTCTTTCTATCTGGGCCTATGAAGTAGCTTTCTACAGGTATGCTTGTTCTGGAAATAGAACTGAAATATGCCAGTGCATGGGATAACCAACATGATATCATATGTGAACATTACTGAATGAATATGTCTGAAACATGTTGCTGGCATTTTTAAAAACTGTCACAACTTCTGAAAATCCCTTAGTATGTGAAAGGTTTCAAAAGTGATGGCCTATCTATAGTCATCTCCACTGAAAAGGGAGGCAAATGTTTCCATGTCAGTTATTTCCCTTGGAGATGTAGCCATTCTCAATAAAGGCTTATATTAGCTTCCACAATCTGATGAACACCTTTTTCAGATACTACAAAGTCTAGACACTACAAACTGGAGACTGACTACATCGCAGAGTAGTACGAATGTACAAATAACCCTTGTTTTCAAATTTCTTACGATATCATATAGATTTCGTATGCACTAGCTCATAAGACAAGACATACACAGTGTATAGGCCTATTTTTAAAGCTCAGCATGCCAGGTAAAAATTACAGCAAATGACACTATGAAATATTTATGTATATACCGGTATATATATACTCGTATATATATATATATTTAAAAAAAAAAAACAGTAATATTTCATACAATTAGGAAACAATAAAATGTCAATCCTATTTTCTGAGAAACATTTGAGAAGAAAAACATCAATCTGTCATCTTTATGTCTTGCCGAATTGGCCCAGAATGCTAAAGGTTAACTCTTGTCATGCTGAATAAATTAAGATGCCACACCCATTTCTAATTTTAGCCAATCAGATTACTTGATCCAGATTGTTCATATTAATTCACATACTGAATGGCAAACAGTGCACTGATTTGGATCTTCACTGCTAGCAAAGGCAGAGTATATCCGGGTTCAGCAGGACAAGTGTTAACTAAATGGTCACCATCAAGAAACAGGCCTTAGAACATATGCAAAAGTGAAAACCCAGATCAGCAGAGTGCAATCAGGGTCTTTGTTGTTCACCAGGAGGGCTTCGATATCTACCTATGAAACATCATAGACATGGAGTCTTCGGTTACTGTGGGCCTTCACCATTCACATACGAGCCTGCCCCCAATAAAAGTGTGTCCATTCGCAAATGCAGACAGCAAAGGACAAGATCAGCCTGCACATTCATACAATCTGATCAAGGCCTTTGCTGTGCATTTACAAAATAATGAGTAAAGGTGTCCATGAAACTTTAGGATGGTGTCCATGAGACTTTAGGATGATGTCCATGAGACTTTAGGATGATGTCCTTGAGACTTTAGGATGATGTCCATGAGACTTTAGGACAATGTCCATGAGACTTTAGGATGATGTCCTTGAGACTTTAGGATGATGTCCATGAGACTTTAGGATGATGTCCTTGAGACTTTAGGATGATGTCCATGAGACTTTAGGATGATGTCCATGAGACTTTAAGATGATGTCCTTGAGACTTTAGGACGATGTCCATGAGACATTAGGATGATGTCCATGAGACTTTAGGATGATGTCCTTGAGACTTTAGGATGGTGTCCATGAGACTTTAGGATGATGTCCACGAGACTTTAGGATGATGTCCTTGAGACTTTAGGATGGTGTCCATGAGTCTTTAGGATGATCAGGATAATCTGAATCTACATCTTTTGTATATACTTACGGACACTTTTTTGCACATCAAATGGCCTAAACATTACTAAATGTTTCTTAACTCTTGTCCTGCTGAACCCGCACATACCCTGCTTTTGCAAACAGTGTAGATCCAGATCAGTTGGCTTCTTCATTCTTCTGAATGTTTGCCATTCAGTATGTGAATTAATATCATCAATCTGGATCTCGAAATTTGATTGGCTGACAATTAGAAGTGGAAGTGGCATCTTAATTTATTCAGCATGACAAAGGTTAAGATTTCTGATTTCATGCTTTGTCCACAGGGCATGCACAGTGGAGTGAATGGGATGGGTGTGAGGGCAAAAATATTAGTTAAATGTTACAGTAAATCACAAAATATTACATTATTTCACATCCTACTATAGAACAGACTCAAACAGATACCCGTTTAATTAAACAGGAAACCATTAAATGTTACATTCTTAACCGTAAATAGAAAAATAAAACAAAAACAAATACAGTGACTGTGTTATAAAGCTGAATCACTGCTTCACTGAGATATGGCAGGACCTGGATTAGTAATTCGGACAGAACAGAAAAAAACAATGCAGTTTTGGCTTCATGGTTTCTATAAGAAATTCTGCTTGTCCGCTACTCTCATGAAAACTGATGGTCTCAGAGATGAGTGGCTAGATAGAGCTGGGGCTGCTTGAGTTAGGCTCTGTTGGCTTAGGCTAGTTGCACTGTATTTGTTTGGAATTTGGGCAAGATAGGATGTGGTAGGATAGAATGGAATTGGATAAGACACACACATACATGTACATATACAGAATTTATGAACCAAGACATTCAAATGTTAGGAATAACATTTTGATTAAATAACACATGGTAGTTATACACAAAATACTCCACCTAAAAAGGGGACCTGGCTCCTAAAATAATACATTTCATAATTAGACTAATTAAACTACCTTAGCATCAGATAAGACAAGTTTGTGTCAAGGGGTATGTATTGTTTCAGGTGAGGAAACATTGTCAAAATTGTTTGCCTCCTTTCTGAAAAGGGTTTTATTCTAAATGGAAATTATTTGCTTCCCTTGGTAGCTAGTTCTTTCTTTTTTGAGTAGTCCACTTTTCAGAATGGACTTGACATAAAAAAATGTCACAACGATTGTCTCTCCTGGAAAAATGGCAGAAAAGCTACCTGGTGTAGGCAATCTCCTTAATCCTGTTCCTCCTGATCCCAGATATGCCCTGCCTTTGCAAACAGTGTTGATCCAGATCAGTTGGCTTCTGAAGAAGCCAACTGATCCAGAGCTACACTGTTTGTCATTAAGTGTGTGAATTTGCATCAACAACAGGATCAAGTAATCTGATTGGCTGAAACTTAGAAGTGGGCATGGCATCTTTATTCAGCATAAGGGCTCATTGTTTGATCTGAGGTTTAATGTCACTGTCAACAATCTATTTGTCATGCTGTGACTCTGTCTGGATATGAAACACTGCAGTATCAGACCCCAGGCACACTGACTTGATACCACCACCAGTCACATTGTAATGACACAGTGGGATATTTCTTCCTAATACGTAGACAAAAGCAAAAGAGCAATCAGTATTCAATGCATAAAATTTTAGGTATTATATGAGTCAACTAACAATCAAACCCAAAACGTCCCGAACTAAAGGCAGATGCTCTGCCAATTGCACCACTCAGACTGGTCAAGTTTGAGTTAAACATTTATTATTTTGGAAAATGTGTGTGCTGGTTTGAAGTTGCTTTCAATAATTTTTCAGTCATATCACAATGGCATCTAGATGTGAAACGGAGCTCTGTACTCCTCTATAGAGTGCTGCCTCAATCAAATATCAGACTTAGACATATAAAATGATACTAAATGAAGTCATATAACCCTGCCACTTAGCGAATCACTTCTGACTTCTTGCTCTACCTACTTAAAGCTGAGTGACAAGCCAAACGGCAGTCCATACTATTTTTCAAAGTCTTTGATAAGACTTAGTCGGGGATCAAAGCCAAGACTTCCGTTAGTCTGTTGTGAGTACTTATTAGAAATTGTTTAGTGAAGCAATTCTAATGAGTACCCACAACCCATATCTTTTCTGGATTTTTATTTAATAATGCTTACCTGAAGCTACTTACATGTACATACACATGACAAGATAACTTACAGCAGCAGAGAGATCAAGAGACATGCCACCATTGTTGTACATATCTAGCTCCACTGCAGTCAGTTTGCCTTCATCAGTAAAGCCAACCTATAAAAATAAGTAAATATGAGACATAAAATAAAATACTCTGCAACTGTGACATAATCTTGATCAATTTACTTCTACCCTGGGCCCAGTTGTTCAAAGCTAACGACGTCGTTAGTTAACGATTCGTTAAAATTTACATCGAGTGATACGCAAATATGCTGAAATTTTTTGCTGAAAAAATGTGCAAAAGCTACTCACATTTTTTCAGCAAAAATTATCAGAATATTGTATATTGAATCCGCTAAAACAGTTAACGGACCCTTAACGAGCTTGTTAAGCTAACGACGCTTTGAACAACTGGGCCCTGGAAATCAGTATAACACAGCTGTTCCATGGCTCAATTTTTTACTTAACTCTTTCCCCGCTAGTGGTGACTTTTTATGTCTGCTGATAACCTATGCAAACAGTTTGGACCCAGATCAGGTCAGATGAAATGTCAGGCCTGATCTGGATCCAAACTGTTTGGCACTCTGATGGTATTCCAGAATAATTTTTTTGAAAAAAAAAATCCACAGACCACAAAAAAGCATGCAAAGTTACCCAGCATGCAAAGAATTCAATAGTCAGTATCCATTAATCAGATTGGATTAAGTCAGATTGACTTCGATAATAGAAACAATCATCCATTAACAGAAAACAATGACACTCTCTATTTTTTTCTTCTCAGCTCTGATTAGCCATTGCTTACAAAAAATTTCATTCCTTCATGATAAAGGATGGAAATGCACATCATCATAGCTGTTTGCATTCGATCAGCATTCTTCAATATTGCAGCTAGATGGCATTTTATCAGTTTGTATTCCTGTTGTATTGATGGTTCATGGGTGCCATTATACTGACTGTTCATGGGTGCCACCATCTTAATTTTCACCAGCATCTGACTGGTAGATATTTTTGTCATGGATTTGACTTCAAAAAGCCTTTAATTTCCATTATGGTGCAGATTTTTTTCATACTGACTAGAAAAAAAACATACAGTCAAACCTGTGTTAAGCAAGCACCTCGGGGAAAGCAAAAAAGTGGTTGCTTAAGACAGGTGCTTGCTTAATACAGGTAAATTTACACTTATATGGCCTTTTATTGGACCTGAAAAAGTGGCCTTTAAATACAGGTGATTGCTTAATACATGTGGCCTTTAAGGCAGGTTTGACTGTATACTGAGTTCACAGTCTTTAATAAGAGTTATGAAATGATGAACAGTAATGCACAGTCCTTTCCTTTATGGTAATTGTTCACTGCACTTTATCTATGTTGTTAAAACTTCAGATAAGAGGAGTGACCAGATAAATAATTTTCTTATTTTTCCATATGGGTACTCATCAGAAGTGCTTGTTTTCTTATACAACCAACTCACTGATCAATCAAATTTGAAGTTTTTCCCTTTTTATCTTATCCCAGGGTAGGATAAGGTTGGTAGGATAAGAATTTCTGTTCCAAGGGAAAATCTCAGATATCTGTATCTGGTGTGCAAGAAATCAATGTATAAGAATGGCCATTATCAAGTCCCAGTTGTTCAGAACTAACCATGGCGTTAGTTAACGTATTGTTAAAACTTTAATCATTAAATATGGCATATATGCTAATATTTTTGCTGAAAAAAATGTGAGTAGCTTTTGCATTTGCAAAAGCTACTCACATTTTTTCAGCAAAAATACTTGTGAATTACATATTGTACTTACTAGAACAGTTAACAATTTGACCACTAACGAGCTTGTTAAGCTAACGATGCTTTGAACAACTGGGCCCAGATTGTACTGCTGCGTTAGCTGATCTGGAACCTCTTCACATGACAAGGCTCAAATGTAATATATGTCCAGTCCTGAAGGAATCAGGCCTGAGTACACTGATACAGAAGATGATCAGGGTCTTCACATTTGCAAACTAATACCTTTTAGTAGGAAACAAACCTCCAGCTAGTCTCCATAGAAGTAATATGATCTACTGCCTTTTCGACATCTCTTGGAAAGACGTTTTTTGCTTGGCGTTTTATCTTAAATGAAAATATTTTGTTCTGATTGACTATATCTTATCAGAAACCATTTGTCTTTTCTGTTTCTGTGTTTTGTTCTCAAATATGTACCCTAAAATTAAATTTATCGCCAAAAGTTGGTCTGACCTATGCAATTTCTATAGTAAAGTGATTTTTTGAAATTTTTGTCTTAGTAAATATTTTTTACTTTTCTTTGCTGAATTTGAATTATTGATGTTTAACAACAATATTGTGAAAATTTCAGAAAAAATGAACTTGTCGAAAATCTGCCTCCAAGTTACCTACCCTACAAATTTCTGCATAATTTTCATTCATTTTTACTATGGGAAAAAGTGAAAATATTGGATTTTTTTTTAAAAAACACTGACTAGAATAAAACTTTTTGCACATAGGTAGTTACGACAAATGGTTTTGCATTAAATCATGACAAAAGTTTGCAAATTTACTTCTTCTGTTTAAAGCGCCGAGCAAAAAACGACTTTCTGAAAGATGTCGAAAGCACAGTAGATCTTCACTGCATGACAAGGTATGTCTTTTTGGAAATACAAAGCATGGTAAGTCTATTTGAATACAATGGCTCTAAAACCATGGAAATTTGTTCTAGACATGGGTAGTTTGAGCTATAGAGAGTTAATCATAGCGCCAGGTCATCTGGAGGCAATTGGGAATAAACTACAACCTCTTTATAACACAGTCCATTATAACACGGTTTTGGATATAACACGATTCAAAGATGGATTGCAAAAATGTATAGATTATATTGAAAAATGACCATAAATGGTCATTTTTCAATATAATCTATATATTTTTGTTTGGATATAACACGGTTATTTAACTAACATGGTTTATGTTATGGACCCCAATGATAGCGTTATAAAGAGGTTGTGGTGTAATTTAGGGATGTCTTTTTGCACTACTATTAAATAATATATGTCAAGTGAACTCATAATGAAGCAATTCTAATGAGGACACACGACATACATTTTACTAAAATACCCGACTATTTGTTTTCTTGGGCTACTGGAAGCACTTCCTATGGACTCAAAAACAAGTTCAAATCAGTCACATTAAACATGCCATCAGTATTCAAGTAGACTGATCTGAATTTACATCGCATGGCCAGGCATGTCTTCGAAATAATGTAAACTGTATGTCTGTTTGAAATTTCGGTAATTCTAAATTCTAGTAAGCCTTACTTTGTATTTTCCATAGAAAGGGTGGCGACATCCTGTACTGATCATATCTTCATCTCTATCCAGACTTGCTCGAACTGGAACACCTAATCTGCAAAACAGGGCCCAGTTGTTCAAAGCTAACGATGTCATTAGTTAACAATTCGTTAAAATTTACATCGAATGACAAGCAATATGCTGAAATTTTTTGCTGTAAAAATGTGAGTAGCTTTTGCAGTGCAAAAGCTACTCACATTTTTTCAGCAAAAAATATCAGAATATTTTATATTGAATCCGCTAAAACAGTTAACAAACTGACCATTAACGAGCTCTTTAAGCTAACGACGCTTTGAAAAACTGGGCCCAGATTAATTTCTTACAAGTGAAGTCTCACACACACCAGTTCCTCTATTCAATACAACCTATAATATAAAGCAACTTCCACTGGCATATAAAAACTTCTCCGACTTTACCCTGATAGCTTTTACTACCAACCATTCTGAAGCGGTGGTTCAGGTATTGGTTGTTCTTTTTGTGGCCTTTTTGTTGCTTGCTGTTTTTTTTTTTCCATGTTTTGTCCTGTTTGTCGTTTTATTGTTTGTGTTTTTTGAAACCTATCTAGCATTGTGATCACCTTGTTGGGGAAGAAGGAACTACAGTCGAACCTCAATAGCTCAAACACTGATGGCTTGTTTACCATTGCTAATTCAAACACGTTTTTGAGTCCCTACAAAATTCTTTCGATGGCTCAAGAAAACAAATATTTAGGGAATTTTCTTATTTTAACATGACATTGTATGTTGTGTGTACTCATTAGAATTGCCTCAATGAGGCAATTCTAATGAGTACACTCAACATACAATTATTGTGTAGGAAATTGAAAAAAAAAAATCCCTAAATTATTGTTATTTGCTTCCTGACCCAGCACTATCATTAACCCTCAGGATTCATTACTGCTTATGGAGAGTCTCAATAAAGCCGAGACTCCCATTTTCTAATCTGTAGTGTGTTCTTTGTTTCCAATAGCAATCTTTTTGACGTTTATAACCAGTATTATCTTACTGTCATCTGCTGAAGTAAAGTTTCACAAGATCCACTGATTTTCAAGATGTACACAAACTGACTAATGGACAGATGTGGGGCAAGCCCAATGTCCCCATCTTTGAGATATACTGATTGTTCAATTTATAGAGTTTTACAGCCCAGTCAACAGTGTTAAGGACATTTAACCTTCTCATACTTTTCCTGGGCAGGCATAATCCTCTAAGCCAGGGCTCTGGAAATTTTGAAATCTGAATCGGTCCAGCCGATGAGGTTGACGTCATCAATGAACCCATTTCAAAAAAAAAAATATGTATATATCACCTGTCACGAAAACTAATGACAATTGGCAGTCCTATAACTCCTTTTAAATAATACACCTCAACTCTGTTATATGACGAAAGTCCGGGTATAACGAGCATGATCAAAGCTGGCGTCATCAATAAATACAGTCAGGTATGTAAAAAGAAAGAAAAAAAAAAAAAAAAAAAAAAAAAATGGTTTTGTTGTTATTTCCATAAAGAACTGATGCCCGTCTTGTATAAGCGCCAAGACGGCGGGAAACAGGAGAGATGGAACGAAACGACTTTCATGGACCTAATGAGGTCTAATAAAAAAGACCTGCGCCACAGGCGGTTTTGCAGTTTTCAATGTTTCAAGATATTATCAGATTGCTTAAATTTTTAGCACTGACCAATGTTGTCTAGCGCAAGTGCTGCATTACTTATTTTTACCGTGAAATCTACCTTGAATTATACTCGCGTGTTACGGCAATCAACAACAAAAAAAAAAAAAGAAAGAAAAAAAGAAGCAATCAATAATACCCAGATCAGACGTCGTTGTATGCGACATCTGATCAGGAAGTACACGGTTTGGGAATGCATTAATCGAATCTGGGACCGACAAACTGTGTTGATCAAAACAAAAAAGAAGAGGAAGAAAACGGGTGCGTTCAAGCGGTGCATTCTTTTATCACTCTCAGTAAAGCGACCTTTGATCTTTTGGACACGCCGACTACACCTGGATGTTTTGCAGTCTCAGTGTATTCACACCTGTCACGCAAACGGATTAATTATCAGACTACCGTTACTGATGATTCGTGTTAATCGCTTGTTTACCGCACAAAGGTCAGTGAAGTGTTGATTTTTTGACAATGTTTGGATAATGACGTATTTAATTTGTGATGCGGTAGGTTGCCGTTATCCAGTTGTCTCTCCAATATACATGTCAAATGACCGTTTAGAGCATTTTAACTACCATAATATCGCATTTAAAAGGTGCACGGACGTTGTCAGTTTGGGAAGACTTGACCGTTTGTGATTTTTTAGACATCATTGATTCGTGAAAATTGGTTGGTTGGGGAAAAATGGGGTTCATGGCACAAACCTGCTGGACCGATTTATTAGTGTTTTGGGGTGTTTGAAATCGGTCCAGAACTCTTAATTTCGGTCCAGACCGGCTATTTTTCCAGTTTTCCCAAGCCCTGCTCTAAGCTGTTAACCAGTACTTGTGCACAGACTTTTGCCAGTAACAGACAACTGCTTTTCTTGAAACAACGGCAGATTGTGAATGACCTTAGAAATGATTTTATGATCACTCTTCAAGGAAGTTACCTGGCCAAGCTGGGATTGTAACTTGGAGACCCCTATGTCTGAATTCAGATGCACTACTGACTGCCCTACAAGGCCTGACCTGTGACAAACTGGCATGGGATAAAACTGAACCTGTTAACTTTCTATCATATGATCAATTTCATGCTCAGCAACTCCTGACTCACAGTAGTGGGAAGCCAGTGATCTGTAAGCCTTTACCATGCTACAGAGGTTCCTCACCATCATGAAAATAGTCTTAGACAATGCACACACACACACATACAACATAGCTACAGATAAGAGGGGGTATCCACATAATATTTTTTCTTATTTCTCCACAAAAACATCTGTTGCGGGTACTCATTAGAAGTGCCTCGGTGAGGCGCTTCTAATGTGTACCACAACCTATGTTTTCATGGAGAAATAAGAAAGATATCAGCATTTTTCGGATGAAAAAAGCACCTTATCTGTTGCTATGATACAACACACTCACAAACATGCACACTTTGCCTGACCACTATCAGCTCAATTAGCACTTAATGTTAGCTCCGTAAAAGTTTCAGCAGATCACATTCTAAAATATTTTTCTTATTTTTTCCAGAAAAAGGTTTGGTATTGCATGCAAATTGTCTCTGAGGAGACAATTTACTTGAGATATTTTTTTGTTTGAAAACCCTTGTCCTGCTGAAACCTGATATACCCTGCCTTTGCAAACAGTGTAGACCCAGATCAGTTGGCTTCTAAGAAGCCAACTGATCTGGATCTGCACTGTTTGTAATTCAGTAAGTGAATTTTTATGATGAATCAAGATCAAGTAATCTGATTGGCTGAAAATTTAAAAAAGGCGTGGCATCTTAATTTATTCAGCAGGGCAAGGGTTAATGATATCATCAATTTGTTGTCTGCTGATTTTGCCAATAAACAGTTAAGGATTAGTAATATTACATCATAATCATTATGATGGCAGCATCACTTACTTGTTAGCAGCAATTGCAACAGGAATGCTAGAGGCACAATTTCTGCTTTCCTTTCCTCCAAAGCCACCACCTGAAAATAACAAAGACAGGAGGGCCATGATGGCCCTGTAATGCTCACCTGAGCATCATAGCACTTTGAGAACCTGATCTAGAACTGATCAAGGCAAACATTCTGATCAAAATTCAAAATGATTATATTAATAAGTAAGACAATGTAGCATGTTTAATGGACTGTGAAATAAAGGTCAAGGTCAAATATGGATGACTGCACTCAAGAGGCCACGCTAAGATGTATGCATGTACTAAGTATCACTGACTGTAGGAGCAATAGTTACTGAGAAACTGACCTAAACACAAACACTTCACAAGTTTGTTTGTTTGTGTTGCTGTTTTACGGCCCAATAAACCCAATGGGGTCATGTCCAGCATGGTCAGTTTACCTAACCATACGTTTACTGGGCAGACTTAGACCTCTAAGGGGTTAACCAGTATTGTGCACATTCTTTCGCCAGAAACTGACAACTGCCCTTCTTGAATCAGCGGAAGGGAGAGAATGACCTTAGAAAATATTTCATGATCAAACTCCACGAAAGAATGTTTCCGACCTCGGCGGGAGTTGAACCCGCGACCTCCTGGTCTCCAGTCGGACGGCGCATCCAACTGAGCCAACGAGGCCCACTTCACAAGTACCAAATATCACTCTGTAGGACCAATAATTACTGAGAAACTGACCTAAATGGAAAAACTTAAGAAAGTCACTGGATAGAAAAATATACATCACCTTGAAATCATCAAGACAAACATTTTGAGCAAGATTCATGATGATCACTTCAAAAATGTGACCTCTAGAGCATCAACAAGGTTTTCCTTTGATTTGGCCAAGTGACCTAGTTTCTGATATCAAGTGACCCAGTTTTAAACTAGACCTAGAAATAATCAAGACAAACATTTTGAGCAATAATTATGATGATTATTTAAAACATGTGACCTCTGGAGTGTCAACAAGGTTTTCTGCTGACTTGGCCCGCTGACCTAGTTTTTAACCCCAAGTGACCCAGTTTCAAACTTGACACAGAAATCATCAAGACAAACATATTAAGCAAGATTCATGATGATTGCTTGAAAAATGTGACCACCAGAGAGTTAACAAGGCTTTCCGCTGTTTTGGCCAGGTGACCTAGTTTTTGACCCCAGGAGACCCAGTTTCAAACTTGACCTAGAAATCATCAAGACAAATATTTTGAGCAAGATTCATGATGACTGTTTTAAAAATGTGATCGCTAGAGTGTTAACAAAGTTTTCTGCTGATTTGGCCTGGTGACCTAGTTTTTGACCTCAAGTGACCCAGTTTCAAACCAGACCTAGAACTCATCAAGACAAAACATTTTAAGCAAGATTCATGAGGACTCCTTCAAAAATGTGACCGCTAGAGTGCTAACAAGGTTTTAGCTGATTTGGCCAGGTGACCTAGTTTTTGACCCCAAGTGACCCAGTTTTGAACTTGACCTAAAAATCATCAAGACAAACATTTTGAGCAAGATTCATGATGACTGCTTGAAAAATGTGACCACTAGAGTGATAACAAGGTTTTCCACTCATTTGGCCAGGTGACCTAGTTTTTGACCCCAGGTGACCCAGTTACGACCTAGAAATCATCAAGACAAACATTTTGAGCATTGATGATTGCTTGAACAAGTCACCCCGATGCTTCCTAGCAAGTTTGGAGTCAACTGGCCTTTCCGTTCAGGAGAAGAAGCGAAAAATAGATTTTCAAGATGGCTGCCATGGTGGCCATCTTGGATTTCCGATCGGCACGATTTTAGCTATTTTTGATCTATAAGTCACCCCAATGCTTCCTAGCAAGTTTGGAGTCAATTGGCCTTTCAGTTCAGGAGAAGAAGTGAAGAATAAATTTTCAAGATGGCTGCCATGGTGGCCATCTTGGATTTCCAATCGGCATGATTTTAGCTATTTTTGATCTACAAGTCACCCCAATGCTTCCTAGCAAGTTTGGAATCAATTGGCCTTTCGGTTCAGGAGAAGAAGCGAAGAATAGATTTTCAAGATGGTCGCCATTTCTGATCTGCACGATTTTAGCTATTTTTTTTTTAGCAAGTTTGGAGTCAACTGGCCTTTCGGTTCAGGAGAAGAAGCGAAAAATAGATTTTCAAGATGGTGGCCATCTTGGATTTCCGATCAGAATTATTTTAGCTATTTTTGATCTACAAGTCACCCTGATGCTTCCTACCAAGTATCGAGTCAATTGGCCCAGGGGTGTAGGTGGAGTAGGCTTTTAAAGCAATTGTTGACGCCGCACGACGTACGACGGACATTGACTGACCACAATAGCTCACCATGAGCACTTCATGCTCAGGTGAACTAAAAATATCTCCTGAAACTAAAAAAAGGACTGGAACCATGCCAGCTCCAGAAATAATCAAACTAATGTGAGTTTGAAGGCACTGTTGGATAAGTGGAGGCAAAGGAATTCATTATATAGGTTTTCTTTCAACTTAAACGTCACTATCTTATTTATTAAATCTATGAATATAATATAATTAACCCATTGTAGTCAGGAGACACCAAAAAGGGTATTTGGCAAACAGTGGAGATCCAGATCAGATGCTGCAGAATGCGGTGTCTGATCAGGGTCTCCACTGTTTGCAAAAGTTCAACCATTTTTCTCTCAGAATAACTAAATCACATAGCCGGACATATACAAAATCGAAATTAGAATCTTTCAATATATAGTGTGGGTGAGTTCATTCAGTCTACAATGGGTTAACATGAACTGACAAAACAACAACTATCTGAACTTACTGTAAATATGGAAAAGTTCAACTGAACTAAACTATCACCTACAAGTATCTAGAGTGACTCAAAACAAGAGGCCCATGGGCCACAATTTGCTCTCCTGATAAAACAGCTATTGCACATTTGCAAATGCCATGCAAGATTCTTCCAGTATTGCCACATTAACAGGGACACAAATTTGACCATTCCATAAAAAAGTCAAAGGTCATCTTTGTCTCATCATTTTAACAAATTTGGTACACCTTTAGTCCCCAATGCTGTATACGAAAATTCACTCTCAAAGCTTTCTTAGTTCTGGAGAAGATTTTTACGTGTTTTTACCATATATGGGCATGGCAGCCATCTTGTTCAATGGTGCAGAACCATTTAAAGAAATTATTAACATCAATCGACAGAAGGTCCCATGTGTAATCTGGTGAAAATTGGTCAAGCTGTTTCAGGGAAGAGGTTTAAAGATGTAATAATTTTATACCTGTATATAGCCCCAGGGCAAGGGCAGATAAGAACAAAATTTTTATTCTAACTAAAAAGTTTTACTACTTTAATCATACATTGTAAGTTTCAGCCATTAGTCTTTAATACATACTGAAAAAATGATAGTTCAACTTTTCCCCCATACAAATCTATTGAGACACAACTTTGACCCTGCCGTAAAAAGGTCAACCTAAGATCATCAGTTGAACAAACTTAGTAGAGCTTGAGACAGCAATGCTATACCGAGATTCAGCCAAAAAACTTTCTTGGTTCTAGAGAAGAGGATTTTTAAGAGTTCTTACCATATATGGATATGAAGTCATCTTGTTCAATGGCACAGAACCATTTGAACAAATTGACAATACTCTTTTGACAGCAGGCTCCATGTGAAATCTGGTGAAAACCGCTCAAGCAGTTTCAGCGAAAAAGACATTTAACAAGAGCTGTCATAGGACAGCGTAGCTCGCCTGCTGGGTACATTTTATATTGTAACATTTTTATCATTAAGCCATATAATATAGGTCACACTGACCTAGATGTATTTGTATGTAAATCATTTTGTCACATAGATATAATAATCCGGGTATGACAATTCTCCATGAAATAGTAATTAAAATAAAAGGCAAAATCACTGAAGCATGAAATATAGGTCACAATGACCTAGATATAGTAAGTGGTCATTCATTGGGTCACATGGAACTAATATCCCAGATGTGACATTTATCCAACAAATAGTATTCAAGATATAAGGCAAAATCACTGATTTTTTTTTTTTTTTTTGATTTGGGTTTTACGGCCCTTTCAAGAATATTTCACTTATATCGAGCCGATCGTTCATCGAAGGTGGGCGAAAACCGGAGAACCCGGAGAAAAACCACCTGACCATCCGTAAGCAGAACTTGGCTTTCCCACATATGACCCGAGCGAGGCTCGAACCACAGCGGTGAGAAACACAAAATCACTGAACCATGAAATATAGGTCACACTAACAGAGATATATTTTGACGTCAATAATCGGGTCACAAGGAACTAATATCCCAGGTGTGACATTTATCCAACAAATAGTATTCAAGATATAAGGCAAAATCACTGAACCATGAAATATAGGTCACAATGACCTAGATATAGTAAGTGGTCATTCATTGGGTCACATGGAAGTAATATCCCAGGTGTGACATTTATCCAACAAATAGTATTCAAGATAAAAGGCAAAATCACTGAACCATTAAATATAGGGCACAATGACCTAGATATAGTAAGTGGTCATTCATTGGGTCACATGGAAGTAATATCCCAGGTGTGACATTTATCCAACAAATAGTATTCAAGATATAAGGCAAAATCACTGAACCATGAAATATAGGTCACACCAACAGAGATATATTTTGACGTCAATAATCGGGTCACAAGGAACTAATATCCCAAGTGTGACATTTATCCAACAAATAGTATTCAAGATATAAGGCAAAATCACTGAACCATGAAATATAGGTCACAATGACCTAGATATAGTAAGTGGTCATTCATTGGGTCACATGGAAGTAATATCCCAGGTGTGACATTTATCCAACAAATAGTATTCAAAATATAAGGCAAAATCACTGAACCATGAAATATAGGTCACACCAACAGAGATATATTTTGACGTCAATAATCAGGTCACAAGGAACTAATATCCCAGGTGTGACATTTATCCAACAAATAGTATTCAAGATATAAGGCAAAATCACTGAACCATGAAATATAGGTCACACCAACAGAGATATATTTTGACGTCAATAATCATGTCACAAGGAACTAATATCCCAGGTGTGACATTTATCCAACAAATAGTATTCAAGATATAAGGCAAAATCACTGAACCATGAAATATAGGTCACAATGACCTAGATATAGTAAGTGGTCATTCATTGGGTCACATGGAAGTAATATCCCAGGTGTGACATTTATCCAACAAATAGTATTCAAGATATAAGGCAAAATCACTGAACCATGAAATATAGGTCACACCAACAGATATATTTTGACGTCAATAATCAGGTCACAAGGAACTAATATCCCAGGTGTGACATTTATCCAATAAATAGTATTCAAGATATAAGGCAAAATCACTGAACCATGAAATATAGGTCACAATGACCTAGATATAGTAAGTGGTCATTCATTGGGTCACATGGAAGTAATATCCCAGGTGTGACATTTATCCAACAAATAGTATTCAAGATATAAGGCAAAATCACTGAATCATGAAATATAGGTCACAATGACCTAGATATAGTAAGTGGTCATTCATTGGGTCACATGGAAGTAATATCCCAGGTGTGACATTTATCCAACAAATAGTATTCAAGATATAAGGCAAAATCACTTGACCGTGAAATCTAGGTGAGCTGGACCGTAAAATGTAGGTCACCATGACCTTCACTCTCTTACACTTAAACCGATGTCACATAGTTAGCTGATGTATAACCAGTTGTGTCTATAACCTGTAGGCATATAAGATTTTACAAATGTGTCCTAGATTTTGACCCCTAGCCCCACTCCAAGGCCCACCCTGAGGTATGAACCCAGGGGTATGTTCTTTTGGAATCTCAGAAGACTCCTCCAGGTACCCAAATTCTAAATATGAATGCTCTATGAGGAGTGAAAGTCAAGATATAAGAATTTGAAAAACTTTAACACAGTATTACAAAGGTGTCCTAGATTCTGACCCCTAGCCCAACCCAGGGGCATGAACCAAGGGGTTTATTCTCTTGGAATCTCAGAAGACCCTCCAAGGTACCTAAGTTCCAAATTTGATGCCTCTGTGAGGAGTGACTGTTGAGATATAAGCATTTGAAAAACTTTAACACAATGTGACGGGAACGGGAACGCAAACGCAAACGCAAACGACCGGGGTGACTACAATAGCTCTCCTTGTACTTCGTACAGGCGAGCTAAAAATTACACAATTTTATACTTGTACATAGCCCAGGGGTAAGGGCAGATAATCCTCAGGGGACAAAAGATTGATTGTGACTAAAATGTTTTACTATTTTAATCACTCATTGTAAGTTTCAGCCATTAGTCTTAAATACGTTTTGAGAAAATGACTTTTCAACATTTTCAGACACAAATGCATGAGGATGCAAATTTGACCTTGGTGTAAAAAGGTCAAAGGTCAACCTAGGGTCATCATTTGAACAAACTTGTAGACCTTGAGTCCATGATGCTATATTCCAAGATTCAACCTTGGAGCTTTCTTGGTTCTGGAGAAGAAGATTTTTATGTGTTTTTACCATATATGGGCATAACAGCCATCTTGATTAATGGACCATGACCATTTGTAAAATTTTCAGAAGGCTCCACGTGAAGTTTGAATAAAATTGGCCCAGAGGTTTCAGAGGAGAAGTCATTCAAAGATGTGGATGGATGATGGACAGATGATTGACGACGGATGGCAAGTGATCACAATAGCTCATCCTGAGTTAAAAGTACAAACAGATAGATATTCCCAAGTTAGAACTGGACCAAGTTGGTGTTTCTAAACAAGGCAATATTAATTAACCCTTATCCTGCTGAACCCAAATATACCCTGAATTTGCAAACAGTGTAGATCCAGATCAGTTGGCTTCTGAAGAAGCCAACTGATCTGGATCTGCACTGTTTGCCATTAAGTATGTGAATTTGTAGCAACAATCCAGATCAAGTAATCCGATTGGCTGAAAATTAGAAGTGGGTGTGGCATCTTAATTCATTCAGCAGGACAAGGGTTAATAGCAATACCATGACTTTGAACAGCCTGTTATTAGTGATATAGAAGCCCAATCTGAGTCTGAGGACTGTGATGCTGAAAGATCAACTAAGTGACACAGAAGGTTTGGCCGATTCACCATTGATACTAAACAAAAGTCAAAGCATGGATAGCTACAATCCAAATGATCAAACCAATGCAATGCAAAAGCTATTTTCTTTTTTTTTTTTAGGAAAAAATATCGATGTAGTTGCCGTATTTCAAAACAGAAATTTTTAACGTCATGTTATCTAACAACTTTTTGAGCAACTGGACCCAAAAAACATGCCATATACTGATCAGAAAAAAATCTACCAGGGGTTTGGATCAATGTTAGTGGTGCCAAATCATCACCCTGGGTTCAAATGTTGTAAAAATACAAAAAAAAAAAAAATCTGTTTTTGCCTACCTTCCGAAAATGGTCCTACTCTTAGAGTAGACCCAACCCACTTTTCAGAAGGGGGCTGGTGTGCAGGAAAGCAAACAGGCAGTCACAAGATTTCTCTCTTGTACAAAAGGGCAGAAAAACTATCAAATATATCCAGTGTCTTTAACGGACTTGTCTTTTCTTTTATGACGATGAACTCAGGTTTAATGATGCATCAACCCATGAGGGTCACTTGCATCAAACTTACCTATTCTTTTAACTCTTATAACCACATGACTGTCAGGAACTCCCAGGTTTTGAGCAGTTGCTTTCTGAAAGGACAAAACATTCTCTTACACTATATAACATACCACATATTCTCCATGCAAACAGTGAAGACCAAGAGCAGATGCTGCATTCTGCAGCATCAGCTCTTGGCCTTAACTGTTTACTCATCTGTTTGTCTGAACACTTAGAGTAAATATGATACTAACATACCTCCCTTATAGACACCAAAATGTTTTGATTTTTTTTTTTTTTTTTCCATTTCTCTACATAAACGTATGTTGTAAATATGTAAGTGTGTCTGTCTGTCTGAACACTTAGGATAAATATGATACCACATTCCTCCTTTCTAGACACACAAATGTTTTGACATTTTTCATTTCCCTACAAATCATATGTTGTAAAAATACAAGTCTGTCTGTCTGTCCGAATACTTAAGAAAATATGATACCACACTCCTCCTTTCTAGACACTAAAATGTTTTGATATTTTTCATTTCTCTACAAATCATATACATGCATTGTAAAAATACAAGCGTATCTGTCTGTCGGTCTTTCTGAACACTTAAAGTAAATATGATACCTTAATTCTCCTTTCTAGACACACAAATGTTTTGACATTTTTTATTTCTCTACAAATCATATGTTGTAAAAATACAATCCTATCTATCTGTCTATCTGTGTCTGTCTGTCTGTCTGAACACTTAGGGTAAATATGATACGACATTCCTCCTTTCCAGACACTAAAATTATTTGATATTTTTCAATCCTCTACAAATCATATGTTGTAAAAATAAAAGCCTATCTGTCTGTTTATCTGTTTGTCTGAAAACTTTGGGTAATAAATATGATACCAAATTCCTTCTTTCTAGACACCATTTTTTTTTTTATAGTTTAGTCATTTCTTTAGAAATCATATGTTGTAAAAATACAAGCCTATCTGTCTGTCTGAACACTAAGGGTAAATATGATACCACATTCCTCCTTTGTAGACACTAAAACATTTTGGTATTTTTCTGTCCTCTTGTTTGTGTTAAGGTTTTACGGCCCAGTCAACCCAATGGGGTCATGTCGAGTGCGGTCAGTTTACCTAACCACACGTTTACTGGGCAAGCTTTGTCCTCTAAGCGGTTAACCAGTACTGTGCACATTCTTTCGCCAGAAACTGACAACTGCCCTTCTTGAATCAGCGGAAGGGAGAGAATGACCGTAGAAAATATTTCATGATCAATCTCCACGAAAGAATGTTGCCGACCTCGCCGGGGGTTGAACCCGCGACCTCCTGGTCTCCAGTCGGACGGCGCATCCAACTGAGCCACCGAGGCCGGCTTTTTTTTTCTGTCCTCTACAAAACATATGTTGTATAAATACAAGTCTGTCTATCTGTCTGAATACTTTGGGTAAATATAATATACATTCCTGTCTAGACACCAAAATGTTTTGATATTTTTCATTTCTCTAAAAGAGCATAATTTGTGGTACTCATTAGGAATGCTTTACTGACTTGCTTCTACTGAGGACCCACAACATCTTTTTGTGAATAAAAAAGAAAAAATATTTATCTGGACAACCTGGTTTCCTGGAGCTATGCATATCTGAATTTTACTGAATCTTAAAGCTTAGCACTCTAGGTAGAAATTCAGCAGACAGCATTTTTCTTATTTTTTTTTTCCAGAAAATAGGTTTTGGCATTTCATGCAAATTGTCACCAAAGGAGACAATTTGCATGAAATGTTAAAGCTTATTTTCTGGGAAAAATAGGAAAAATATTATCAATTTGTCGTCTGCTGAATATGTCCAGAGAATGGTAAAGGTTAAGGTAATAGGCCAGTAATACCATGCATGTATTGTTACACCATATGCCTATCCATTTTATTTGAGTCATAAAAACTTATTTCTGATTCAATATAATACTGTAGTCAAATCAGTTATTAATTATCATAGATGAAGATATTCTTTATTTGTTTCCGCAAAAGTGTTCAATTTTTGGACGTTTTTTTTTTTTTTTCCAAAAAAATCCATCTTTTAAAATAGTGACGTCCCTGTGGGCGGGTGCCCTCCCAGGTAAACCTTTCAGTTAACCATTTTTTCAAAGTTATTAACTTTATTCTTGTGGATCACTTTCATATTTGGTAGGGATGAAGAGGAGGACCAATACGCATGTCACATGCAAGAGAGACAACACGTCCATAATGCGTTTTTCTTGTTATCTTTTTTTTGTTTGCTTTGTGCAAATCCTCTTCAGATTCCAAATCACAAAGTGGCCATTAATTCCTAGTATGCATCGAGTTTACCACAATGGACATCTAGTTCTAGATAAGAAGCTTTTCTTCCACCAAAAAGTATTGATTCTTATCTTTTATTTACATAACTAAAAAAAGTGTCCATAGGACACGGATGCCCCCACCAAAATGCCATTCAGAAAAAAGGTTACATATGTAATTGTGACAGGTACAGCATGAAGTTAATAATTCATAAATCAAAAAAGCAAGAGTTGTCTTCCATGTTCATTACTCATCGCCTCAATGTCATGCATGCATCTGTAAATTTTCATAAATATATTCCAAATGGTTTAGGAGTTATGGCCCACACACGGTTTACTATATGGAATTAAAAAAGTCAAGGGCAGATAATTCAAAAACCAAACAAGCAAGAGTTGTCTTCCTTTTTCACGACATATCGTCTCAATGCCATGCATGCACCTGTAAAGTTCATAAATATATTCCATATGGTTTATAAGTTATGGCCCGGACACGGTTTATTATATGGAACTTAGTCAAGGGCAGATAATTAAAAAAAACAAACAAGCAAGAGTTGTCTTCCTTTTTCACGACACATCATCTCAATGTCATGCATGCACCTGTAAAGTTTCATAAATATATTCCATACGGTTAAGGAGTTACGGCCCTGACAAGGTTTACTATATGGAACTAAGTCAAGGGCAGATAATTCAAAAACCAAACAAGCAAGAGTTGTCTTCCTTTTTCATAACACATCGTCTGATTGTCATGCATGCACCTGTAAAGTTTCATAAAAATATTCCATACAGTTAAGGAGTTATGGCCCGGACACGGTTTACTATATGGAACTAAGTCAAGGGCAGGTAATTCAAAAACCAAACAAGCAAGATTTGTCTTCCTTTTTCACAACACATCGTCTCAATGTCATGCATGCACCTGTAAAGTTTCATAAATACATTCCATATGGTTAAGAAGTTATGGCCCGGACACAGTTTACTATATGGAACTAAGTCAAGGGCAGATAATTCAAAAACCAAACAAGCAAGGGTCGTCTTCCTTTTCCAAGACACATCGTCTCAATGTCATGCATGCACCTGTAAAGTTTCATAAATATATTCCATATGGTTTAGGAGTTATGGCCCGGACACGAATTGGGACGGAGGGACGTACGTACGGGATAACACTTAATGCCCTTCAGCTATTCTTCAAATAGGCGAGGGCATAAAAACATATAGCAACAAACCTCACTAAGGCACTTCTAATAAGTACCCACAATGTATGCTGAAGAATAATAAAAACATGTTATCTGTACATCCATCTTATCTCGGGCTAAAGGATTGCTATTAATATTAACAAGATAGTGGACACTCGTTATCTCAATCTCACTTATCTTGAATAACTGCTTATTTCTGGTCCCTATTTAACATGGAAATCTAACAATAGGTAACAAAATATTGTGGAAAAGAGGAGGAATTGCTCCTATGGAGCAATTCCTCCTCTTTTCCACAATATTTTCAATACACTTGACTCTCTCTATCTCAAACACTGATAACTCAAATTACTGCTTAAGTCAAACTAGACTTTTAATAATGTTGGTTTAGTTTTGCTTTATATATTCTTTACATTTCAACTCCTGTTATCTCAAACTGAAAATTATGGTCCCTTGGAGTTTGAGATAACGAGTCTACTGTATATTAACCTGTGTTAAAGTAGGGTTTTGTGTCGACACATAAAGTTCCATTTCTCCATCTTCTCCTTTAGGAACAGCAAGTGTGGACATTGTCTCGAGATAGAAATGTTCCTGCCCACCGACGTGAACTTCTCCCTCTATCACATGATCAGCTTGTTGGAATGCTTTGTCCACGTCACCACAATTTATGATGTTTGGATAGGAGTAAAACGATCCTGCCTTTATGGCTTCCTGGAATATTAAATTTAAATCAAGCAGAAATGAAGTTGGTGCTAGGGGGAAAATGCAGTCCTGCAAACTATATTGCTGTCACATTAAGTGTCAATAAAAACAAGACTCTGATTTTTGTTCTGTTATGTGTTCTTTGTTCCCAAGCAACATATATAGATTTTATTGATATATATGCCAAACAAATGATCAATTAACCAAACAACTCAGCATAAGTATGCTCGTAGTTTCTCATTTTCTGAGATTTCACTGTATATTTTCTAAGTTAAAACCAAAAAAAAAGCTCTACCATGTTTCTATAACAGCCAAGTTATACTGGAAAACAGTAGACATGTCTCATATTTCAAACTAGCTCATTCCTCCTTTCATCCTTTCTTGTTACATATTTAGTCAGGCTAAATGTCAAGCAAGTGGTCAGGCTCTTTACAGCATGTATTTCTGATGTATAAGTTATGATGTTCACAGGCTCCAACTTTGCTGCTTTGTGTTCATTGCTTTTTTAGAGTCTGTTTGACTTCACTACAGCTGGTGTTAGTACCATATGGTGGCTGTAAAAGGTCTCCTTGTACTTCACTATAGTTTAATTTATATTTTCTGATCTTTTGTGATCACTGAGCCCATTCTGGGATTTTTTGAAAATTTACAATTATAAAGGTCAATGGCAGGGTCAATGGAACAAGCTAGTCTGGCCCATAAAATATGACACTTCAGCTATTTTCATTTTTTGCCAATGATAGGCAAACAAATGAAAATAACGGAAGTGTCATAAAGCTATGTGTTCATTGCTCTCAATGGTCATTTCTTTTAGACTCTTTTACCTTTATTGTGAGGATTGGTTCTAATTCTTCATATTCCACTTTGACACATTTAGCTGCCCTCTGTGCTTGAGCCTGTGTCTCTGCTGCAATGGCACCTATAATCTGTCCCTGGCATAGCACCTGCAATATAATAATAGCATATTACCTGAATTCCATTTTTCAGCAACTACTACAGGGAAAACATTCTGACAAGGAAATATTTGCCTCCCTTCTCATTCGGGACTTCTTGTTAACCCATTGTAGACTGAATGAGCTCCCCCACACTAAATATTGGAAGATTCTACTTTCAATTTTAGGTATGTCAGGCTATGTGATTTAGATATTCCGAGAGAAAAATTGTTGAACTATTTGCAAACAGTGGAGACTCTGATCAGATGCCACTTTCTGCAGCATCTGATCTGTGTCTGCACTGTTTGCCAATTACCCTTTTAAGGGTCTCCAGACTGCAGTGGGTTAAGACAGGAAGTTGCTAACTTTGTGAACAAATTACTTCCGTTATACGTGTAGATCATATTTTTGTAAAAAGGTTTCCAATACCTGTAAGGCAATTCTGTCTACAAATTCTGTCCATTATGTTCACACACCTATGTAAAATGCATACTTCTTAGCTATAGCTTTATATAAGTCAAATTTTAACCAAAAATACAGATTTTATTCTGGGCCCAGTTCTGCAAAGCATTGTTAGCGTAACAAGCTCTTTAATGAAAAACTTGTTAAATAGTGTAGCTAAGGTATTTTCAAATACATTGTTATTTTTTGCTGCAAAAATGTGAGTAGCCTTTGCAACGCAAAAGCTACTCACATTTTTTTCAGCAAAAAATATCAATGAATATGCCATATTTCAAGACAAAAATTTTAACATCATGTTAGCTAACAACTTTATTAAGTTTTGATCAACTGGGCCTAGATTTCTGCACAGAAAATATGTCATGGTAACTCATTGAAGAGCCTGTGTGAGGCCTGTGTAAGACACTTCAAATGCAAACCCAAAACATACGTTTTTGCGCAGAAATCAGAAAAAATATTTATCTTCATACTCCTCTTATCTACAGTTATGTTATCCATGACATTTTCATCTTAAAATATATAAAATGTGGAATATATTGGTTCTTAAGTCATTAAGACAGATTTATGCAGTAAAAATTGTTGCTAGAAGTAAAAATAAAAAACACAAAACAATAATACCCTGCCATTATCATGTGGCAGGCAGTGACTCTGTCAACTATTGACGAAATTTGCCCATTAGCAACCCCAAACCAGATCTCCACAATATCAATGCACATGCCAAGTTTGGCAAAAATCCATTGACGTTTACTTAAGTTATCGTCCAGAAACGAAATATGGATAGATGGACAGAGGGACAAACGACAGACAGATGGACACACAGACAGCCAACATGATATCATAATACCCTGAGGTGGAGTATAAAAACACATTGAAAAGCTGATTTAAAAACTGCAAAATTCTGAAAATCTGCATATATGAAGACCCCATGCTGTAATTTTCACTATATATTATAAGGGAACATGGGGGTTCACATTACACAGACTTGATCATATAATCCTCCCTTTGTGAAACAGCAGCAAAATTTTCCAGGTGTATCAATTCACCTGAACCCTTAAAGCAATAATCACAACTACAGCAGACAACACTTTGAAATATATATATATTTTCTATTAGTTTCCAAAGAAAATAAGGTTTGACATTTCATGTGGATCACAGATTTTCTATTATTTTCCAAAGAAAATAAGGCTTGACATTTCATGTGGATCACAGACAATTTACATAAAATGCCAAGTCTTATTTTCTCTGAAAATAACATAATCAATTTTAGAATGTCACCTGCTACAAATTTGCTTAGCACTTTAAGGGTTAAATAAAACTCTCCAGCTGCACCCATTGGTGCAAGTCTTTACTTATGTGTAGATTATACCTTAGCTTCAGATATGAGGGATATACAGACAATATTTTTATTATTTCTCCACAAAAACATATGTTGTGGGTACTCATTAGAAGCACCTCATCGAGGCACTTCTAATGGGTACTCACAAAATAGGTTTTTGTGGAGATATAAGAAAAATATCAATACGTTTTGGTTGAAACAAGTGCCTCTCCAGCTGCACCCATTGGTGCAAGTCTTTACTTATGTGTAGATTATACCATAGCCTCAGACATGAGGGGTATATAAACAATATTTTTCTTATTTCTCCACAAAAACATATGCTGTGGGTACTCATTAGAAGTGCCTCATTGAGGCACTTCTAATGAGTACCCACAAGATATGTTTTCGTGGAGATATAAGAAAAATATCAATACCTTTTGGCTGGAACAAGTGCTTCATCTGGGGTTTATGCAAATAATACAGTACTTACCTCTGAGCTTGCGAAAACCTCCTCATCAGGAACAACGATACCCCAGAGGTTGGTACCTGGAACATCTTCATGAGATATGTAGGATCTCACTCCTGGCATTTCTAAAGCTTCCGAGGCATCAACATGAAGGATTTTTGCATGAGTTTTTGTACTGAATACAAAACCCAAGTAGAGCTCATCTGCAATAATGAAAACCTAGTTGATAGTGACCCGATGGCAGGAGTCTTTAACAGAATGAAAGGAGCAAACAGAACATGTTCCAAAAGCTCTTGATAACGATTTTTTAATGCTCAGCATGCTGGGAAAAAAATTCAGGCAACAATTTTTTTAAATATTTTGCTTATTTTTCCCACAAAACAGGGTTTGACATTTCATGCAAACTGTCTCCAGTGGAGACAATTTGCATGAAATGTCAAAGCCTATTTTCTAGAAAAAATGTGAAAAATATCAATTTATTATCTTTTGAATTGGCTAAGAAAGTGGTAAAGATTAACTAAACCATAATGTCAGGTAGTTTTCTTATTTGTCCATGAAAACATATATACCTTTGGGAGCAAATTCTTTCAGAGTAGCCCCCTCCCACCCCCCTTTTTTTAAATTTCTTTCTTGGTGTACATAAAAATAATTCTGTTCTATCTGTGCCACTGGAAGCATGGACAGGGCAAATCCAGTATACCTTACTTTTTTCAATAAACATGTTCAATGAATACTGCTTAATACATCTACAAGCAAACAAGGCCCTGATCAGACTGCAGATGCACAACCTGATCTCGTCTTTTGCAGATCGCATATTACAAAAGGGCCCTTTTCCCATGCTGCATATATGTTATAGGTACACATTAGAATTACCTTTGGGGTGTTTCTAATGAGGAGACTCAATAATTATAGAGATTATTCCATAGTTGTTTTGAGATATGAAAAATAATTCCCTAGGGCATTGAAAGTCCGATTAAAACCTAGTGCTTTAGCATGAAGTTTTTATCAGGATTTTCAATGCCCATGGGAATTATTTCCTGTATTTCAAAACAACTGTGGACTATATTTTATATTACATATAACACAAAAATGACTTTAGTCATTCTACTTACTTAAATGACATGATATTTTGCTTCAAATGTACATTACGTGAAGTCATGATGCTATAACATGATGTAATTTATGCATTGATATTTTCACACTAGGAAATATTTTCAAGCAGGAAATACCAACTATATTTTCCCCCAAATTCTAAGTCACTATCCATTAGATACGTATAATGCTATATTATTGTACAGTAATAGGTTAAATACTTTTATTAGGCCTGTTTGTATGAACATTTAGGGTAAATATGATATTCAGTAAAATTCTGCTATTAAGACCACTCGAAATTAAGACCATCACGAAAACATACCTATATAATTTTAACCCCCTTAAACCCCTTTTATATAGTAAAACTGGGGTTTACAGGGGTATACATTATTTTTCTTATTTCTGCTCAAAAATATAGGTTGTGGGTACTCGTTAGAACCGCCTCGACGAGGCGGTTCTAATGGGTACCCACAATCTATGTTTTGTGCAGAAATATGAAAAATATCTGAGTTTTTTATCTGAAAATTTTCAGTTTTTAGAGGTGAAATTTTCTATATATTTGAATAGGCGTGTTTTCGTAATGCCACCCAGCTATTAAGACCAGCCTCTGCCAGTCCAAAATGCTTTCTTTCTCATTATTCCACATTCAATATTAAGACTGCCCCACTAATATAACCATTTTTCTCCCACCTTTGCTCATATGAGATATGCTTTTTGCCAATGTGAGAAACTTCTATCTCACACGACCACTGCAGTCCACCATTTAATCCTCCACTTAAAGGCTGAAATTCCTACCCCTTGGGTGAGATTACCCTATCCTTCATGGACACTCATGGATTATTATATTCCCAAAGATGGTCTTAACCCTGGTCCTGCTGAACTTGTATATGCCCTGCCTTTGCAAACAATACAGATCCCCATGTGAATTTGTATCAACAAACTGGATCAAGTAATCTATTTGGCTGAAAATTAGAGGTGGGCGTGGCATCTTTATGTATTCACCATGGCAAGGGTTACTGTACATTTCCTTGAATGAGATGAAATTCTTACTTGAAAACTGAGGCATGTCATCAATATACATTGCCTCTCCTGTTGCCTGCTTTATCCCTGAAATATGTACCAGTGGCCGGCCCACTGGGTCGTCTGTCAGCTGCCCTGGGGCAACCTCTTGGAATACCTGACTGCTCTTTGAAGGATCTCGTTGGAAGGTAGGGGTGGCACTTAGGAAGTAGGAAGGCAATTTATTCTTTGTAGTTATACGCTGGAATTTAAATTAATGAACCTTTTTAATTAGGATTAACAAAATGCATAATACAAGAAAAGGGCCCTTATGTTATACCCTAGCTCTAGCTAAGAGGAGGTAGAAGTTAAATATCTTTCTTATTTCTTTTAGAAAACATGTTGTGGGTACTCATTCGAAGCACCCTGCTCTAGATCCATAGTTCCAGATAAAAGGAGTATCTATATAAAAGTATTTTTCTTATTTCTCCATGAAAACATATGTTGTAGGTACTCATTAGAAGTGTCTGGGTACCGAGGCACTTCTAATGAGTACCCAAAACAAATGTTTTCATGGAGAAAAAAGGAAAATATTCATACTTTTTTGTTAACAAAGAGTCTTATCTGATGTTATGCATATTCAAATAGCAAAGGCTCAGATCAGCCTCCACATCTGCACAACCTGGTCAGGACCTTGTCTGTTTGTCAATATACTATATTTACCCTAAGTATTTGGACAGACTATCCTCAGCATAAGGTGTTGACCCATAATGCAGCATCTGATCAGGGTCTGCACTGTTTGCCACTCATACAGCAGTATTTTACACACATCAACAGGTAATAAACTTTCTCCACTTTGCTGCATCTGATCTGGGTCTACACTTTTTGCTCAGACCTGTTTGTTTGAATACTTAGGGTAAATATGGTAATCCTTACTTACTGTACTATTTACATGCTTTGACCCATATCAGTCTGGGAAACCCCAAAAGGGTAGTTGGCAAACAGTGTAGACCCAGATCAGACACAGCAGAATGTGGCATCTGATCAGGGTCTCCACTGCTTGCATTAAATACAGGAATTTCCATAAAACCAGACACCCTGCTATTGGAAATAGACCAGTCAAAAAAGTTGTGGTAGAAGAGTCCACTCGATTAATTTATGCTTTCATAGGGAACTGAAAGTCAAATCCTATTTTATTTGTCACATACATAGTGATGCAGAAGTAATCTCGAAACTTGCCCAATTTATAGGGTGTTTTGTTGCTCTAATAATAATTTTTATGACCTGATATGGCCAGAAATAAAAATAATATTGTTATGAAGATGATTATTTGGTGTTTTATATCCCTCCAACATTATTCAAGTCATACTGAGATGATGGCAGGGTGATAATGAAGGATTTTGCAACCAAGCACCATACAATTATGAACTAAGTTCTGACTCCAGCTGGATTCAAACCTGGAACCCTGTGATCCTAATCAGGAGCATAGGTCTAGATAAGTGAGGGTATCTGGTAAATATTTTTCTTTTTTCTCCATGAAAACCTATGTTGAGGGTACTAATTAGAAGCGCCTCAGTGAGGCGCTTCTAATGAGTACCCACAACATATGTTTTTGTGGAGAAATAAGAAAAATATCAAAATTATTTGATTGAAAAAAGTGCCTTAACTAGTGCTATGTGGAGCTCTAATCACTCAGCTACCCAGATGCTTTATATCGGTAATTCCAACCAAAACATGTGAAGAGGGATTTTCTTCCTAAATGAAAATGGCATCGTCTGTCGAAGTCTCCTTTAGGGCTAATTTAATCAATATTCCTAGCAGTAGTTCCAGTGAAATAGGTTTATTTTCTGGACATAAAGGGGGAAAGTTTAGAGGTAATAAAAATTCTTAGAAATTTGTTAGGTTTAGAAATATATGTAAAACAAAGCTGATACCTGAGAAAGAAAAAAGATTGTGTTTATGTGGTAAATGTCTTAAAATTTTTTATGCCAAGTTTTCTGACAAATGGCATATGCAAACAGTGCAGACCCAGATCAGACTGCTCCTTAAAGAGGGTCTGCACTGTTTGCTATTTCACTAAGTACATTAACAGAAGTCCTGAAAAGGGCAGGGATGCAGAGTATACATACTCTTCTGAAATTGGCACAGTTAAGATGGACAGGCCATGTTACCAGAATGCCTGATAAACGTTTGCCAAAGAAAATCCTCTATGGAGAACTTTAAGTAGGAAAACGCTCCCATGGTGGTCAGAAGAAGTGATACAAGGACACCCTCAAAGCCTCCCTTAAAGACTTCAACATACCAACTGAGTCATAGGAACAGATTGCACAAGACCGTACAAAGTGGCGAGGCCTCATAAAAAGTGGAGCTGGTGAATATGAAGCAAAAAGAATCAGCAAAGCCAAGCAGAAACATGCACAGCGGAAAGCCAGAGCCAAGGCATCACCAACAGAGCTTTCTTCCTCAGACCTCTCTTGTTCTATCTGCAACAGGCAGTTTAGAGCTAAGATTGGTCTCATCAGCCATCTTAGAACTCACAAATAATTACACATCACACAGTTGATTAGGACTGGTCATTGTCAGTAATGACAGACGAACAAGAAGAAGTGAATTAAGAAACAACTCTGAAAATCATAATTTAGGCATGGAATAAAGTGTTAAAAATTTTCAAGACATCTATCGTACATGTATACAGTAAGAGAAATACATACTCTGGTCTGTAGCTGCATTAGAACCGTCAGGTAGAATTTAAAGAAGAAACTGGAAGTCAGTGTGCGTCTGTATTCTACCATACCCCCAGGGGACCCTGGAGCTAAAGGGAGATCATCTGCCAGCAGATGACAAACTTCGGGAACTAAACTATCCTCCCATCTCCTGAAGATATACATGTACATACATTGTCTTTAAAGAAAGAAAATTCCATGGCAACTAAGGGGGAATGGATGAGCTTTCAAGAGGTGGGGAGAGGGCAATTCTGTCAAAACAAGAAGTGTCAATAAGCAGTGCATATTAGATACCCCCCACCAGGTAATGACTGCCATCTGATAAATTATTTAGCAAACTAAGAAGCAGAAATAAAAAGTAACAGGCAGACTGACATACAGACAGACCATGTGAAAACAGTATACACCCTCATCCCCTCCACAAACACAGTTGGAGGGGAGGAGATGAGACAATAAATTTTGTTCCCCTTCTGCAAAAGCTGTCATCTCTAAAAGGAAAGAATCTGCTCCCCATGGGAGCAAATTCATTCCTTCTAAAAAAGACTCCATTTCAGAAGTGAATATGTTAAGGTAAGCCAAAAAAGAAGTTACAAGTTATCTCCCTTGTAAAAAATAGCAGAAATCTATCAAATGTATCCAGCCCCCTTAAAATAGAAAAGATAAAGCTGTATTGTGGAGAGAATTTATAAACATGTGCATAGCTGTTTGTCATTATATATACATTTAAGGGGTACATCTGGCAGATTTTCCGTCATTTTTTTCAAAGGGAGACAACTTTTGTGACTTCCTGTTTATTTATCTGCATACCAAGCCCCTTCTGAAATGGGGACTACTCTAAAATGAAAGAATTAACTTCCCTTGGATGCAAATTCTTTCCTTTTAATATAGACCCCTTTCAAAAAGGATGAAAAACAATGCTAACAGAGTTGTCACCCAGAAAATGAATCAATTTCCCTTAAAAGTTATTTTGCCAGGTGATGAAAATGGAAATATTTTGAAGAGTCTTGCTTATTGTTTCATGTTCACAAAGTACTTTCACTTATATTTTGGTAAAATTCCTCATTTTTTTTTTTCTGGCTGAATGGGTCCTTTCTTCATCGTCAATGTAAATATTTCTATACATGTATACTTGTCATCAACACTTCCAAAATGTTATGATGGCATAACTCGTAACTGTATCTAGCCTCATTTTAGCACAAATCCATTTGATTACCTGACAACTGTGTTAAAAAATGTTGAACAAGTGGCAAACAGTGCAGACCCCAATTAAAATGTGTTTGATCTTGGTCTAAACTGTTTGTTCAAGCATATCTGATATGCAAATTATAAGGATAAATACCTATCCTAAACATTCAGACACCTTAACCCTTAAACTGCCAGTCACAACAATTGCCGTCTGCTTTGTCATCTGCTTGTGATTTTAAAAGTCATTTTTTTGCAAACAGTGTGGATCCAGATCAGACTGCCTCTCTAAGAGCAGTCTGATAGGGGTCCACACTGTTTGCCTGTATGCAAAAATAGGTTTGAAAAGTTTACAAGAATATTCAGCCGATGACATAAACAGACGACATTTTCAGATGTAGGTTTTCTTGGCATTTTAAGGGTCAATATCTTATCATTCTTTTCCAAACATATGAGTATTTTTCATGGCGATGTGTCCATAAAGTGCTGGCTGAACAATAAATGGTGCAGTCCCTTTTCATACTGTTTCTTTAGATTTTGATCTGTGTCTACACTGTTTGCTATGGGGTGTTTGTCCATCAGCAAAGGGATCTACACTATCTTCTGACACATTTGTCTGCATTAGTATGGTAAATTTGTTTATTTGTGACCAGACAAGACAAAATGCTTTTTTCAACCAAAAATTGTTATGAAGTGGCTATTCCCCCGGCGGCTGTGTGAAAAAGGAGTTATTTATCTGGCTAGATTAGGGTTAGGGTTAGCAGTGCCATAGTCGTCCACCGGGTTTATAGCTACTTTTTCACACGGTTGCCAGGTGCACAAGGCTTTAGATACTTGGAGGCTGGGCGACAAAATAGATTTTATTGTTCCAGCCGCCGTGTCAATAGTTGCGGCCAAATTGTTAACATTTTTCTTATTTATCCACAAAACTTACGTTGTGGATACCACAACACTGTTTTTTCTTGGATAAGAAAAAATATTTTCCTGACATCCTCTCTCATCTGCAGCTATGAGTAAAATTGTTAAAACTGAAGCTATCCTTACTTGCCAACAACAGCTGCCATTGTTTTGGTAGCCATGACAGTAATGGGAGCCATTCCACCATACCCAAAGGCTATTTCTTTGATTATATTGCTATTTTCTTCAAATAAAACTCTAATACCAGCATTAACTGTGGCAATATCATCTTCTCTCCTGTATGCCTGCTTGTAACCATAGAAATACTCATCCTGAAACAAATTCTTATTTCATTTAACACTTATCATGCTGGATAAATTCAGATGCCACACCCACATCTAATTGTCAGCCAATCAGATAACTTGATCCAGGTTGTTGCAATAAATTCACATACTGAAAATGCCACACCCACTTCTAATTGCAGCCAATCAAATTACTTGATTCAAGTGTTGATGCAAATTCACAAACTGAATGACAAACAGTGCAGTTCCAGATCAGTTGGCTTCTAAAGAAGCCAACAGATCTGGATCTACACTGTTTGCATAGGCAGGGCATATTCAGGACCAGCAAGGCCCGGGTTTATAAAACTTAAATAAATGTCCTTCCTCCTGTAAGTCACTTTGTAGCTGAAGAAATATTTATCTTGAAATATATTTTTGATAATGGCATATGCTTTAAGGAGAAAGGACACGCCTTCATGAAAGGCCACTTCATAAAATTGTTTTTGCCTCTATTTTGAAAAGGGGTCTACTCTAAAAGAGAGCAAATTACTTCCTTTTCATTATATTAACAATTCTATGTAATGTGTAGCCCATATTACCCCATTATGAAAACAGTGGTATAGAATGTAAAAGCTTACATTGTTAAGGGGATTTTCCAACTTTCAGTTTTTGACCCGTTTTCATAAGGTGGACAATTCTACCAGAACTCTTTGGACCAGTCTATTTCCAATAGCAGGGTATCTGCTTAGTTTTTATTATTACTATGTTTTAGAGAAATTCCTGTAGTTAATGCAAACAGTGTAGATCCAGATCAGATGCCACTTATATGGGTCTGCACTGTTTGCAAATTACCTTTTTGGGGGTCACCAGACTAAAATAGGTGAATCCTTACACCCTGAGTTTAAAAATGAGTAAAAGACATTTTATTTTTCTCCAGAAAATGCTGACATTTCATGTTTATTTTCATTTATAGAAGATGACTCACATGAATTGTCAAGCCCTACTTTTCTGAGAAAAGATAATGTTTTTCTATCAGCAAAATTCTGTCAAATAATAAATATTTTAGCTGCTGTTGGTACAATTTTTGGTTCACATACCTGTGTAGAGGCACACGTGATCAGGATATACACTGCTTTCTAGAGATCAGGAACTGTGCTTTGTTTTCAAATATTTACTGTAAAATTAATTTTACGGCCAAAAATGGGTCTGACCAATGCAATTTCTAATGTAAATTGGATTTTTGGAAATTTTTTATTAGATATTATTTTTTGCTTTACCTCATTGATTTTAAATTATTATTAAATTATTATTATCCCATAACCATACTGTGAAAATTTCAGGAATTTTGAACAAATGGAACTTGTTGAAAACCTCATCAAAACTGCCTACCCTAGCGATTTTTGCATACTTTGGAACCGTTTTTACGATGGGGAAAAATGGAATTTTTTGAAAAAATTTAAAACCACTAAATGGAATAAAACTTTTGTGCATAGGTAATTAGGACAAAAGGTTTTGGATTAAATCAGGACAAAAATTTGCTAATTTATGAATATGAAATGGAATAAGAATGCATGCTCAAAGATCCACGTCCCTTGGCATGTCCAGGGTACCAGTATACATACCTTTGCAGTGAATGGGAAGATAACAGAAATCAACACTTCTTCAGGTTTAACAGCAATCTTTCGGTAGCCAAGGAAAAATTTATCATCCATTTTTATCTGTCTTCTACCATGCTCTACAACAATCATGAAGAATAACATTTTACTATACCTGACTCAGGGCAAAGGAACACCTACATATGGTAATCGTCCTATAATTTCATATTAATTCTGACAAAATTGCATACACAAACACTGCAGACTAGATCAGACTGGGAGCAGTCTGATCAAGGTCTACACTGTTTGCCTTTCAATCATGTATTTTGTGAAAAAAAAATAAACATAAAAAAACAACAAAGTTTAGAGGAAACTAGAAATAAGTCCAAAGGACACGGATGCTCCCGCCTGAAAAATTTAAATGCAAATTGCTAACTCCATCTCGGATGCAGATGGCTAAGGACATACAATGGATGGACAAGTGTAACACTATATGCCCTTTCCACCATTCTTCAAATGGCGAGGGCATAAAAATTATTGAACAGTTTAAATTTTCTGACATATACTGTTATCATAATATCATAGCAGCTTGTAAGATTCAAGAGATATTTTTTCTTTATTTTTGGACCAAGACATATCTTGTACATATTCAGTGGAACTGCCTTGGCAATGTCATTCCAATTCGTACTCCCAAAATGTGTTTTGGTGCAAAAATAACAAGACGAGATGCCATATGAACCTGTACCTCTACTGGTCGTTTTAGGAGTACAGACTTACAAAAGTAAATATAATAAAAGTATGGATTTTTTTTTTTTAAATACATTTATGGATCAAATATCTGATATTCTATAATTGTATTTTGTAGCAGAACAAAAAAAATCTGATTGTTTTGTCTTTTATTTTTCAACTTAAACTTTAAGCTTAAATTCTTTTTGAAAAAAAAAAAACAAAACAAAACAAAAAGTAAACAAAACACCATAAAAATATAGTACCACATTTCATTCCAGTCTAAAAGTCGTTTAACAATTTGGTATGATAGATAAATCTACACCACAAACTCTTCAATAAAGCAAGAATATAAGCTGCAATGTACCTTCGAACATCTGTGCTAGCGAAAACTCACATCACGAAAACAGGCCTATATAATTTTGACCCCCTTAAACCCCACTTTTATATAGTAAAACTGGGGTTTACAGGGGTATACATTATTTTAGTTATTTCTGCTCAAAAACAGAGATTGTGGGTACTCGTTAGAACCGCCTCGATGAGGCGGTTCTAACGAGTACCCACAATCTATGTTTTGAGCAGAAATATGAAAAATATCAGAATTTTTTATCTGAAAAATTGCCATTTTTGGGTGGTAAGATTTTCAGTGTATTTGAATAGGCATGTTTTCATAATGGATCAGCTGCTTGTACATCTCCACAGCCTGGTCATGATCAGTTGGGCTCTCTTTAGATTGCCAAAAATCTAAGGCAGTGAAGACTGAACAGGCTGCATGGGTGTACATTTTAATACAAGTGCTTTTTTGAAGATATATTTTCTTATACTGCACAGAGCTCTTCATAAGGCATTTTAATTCAAATAAAGAGTGTCGATATTTTTCTCATGTCTCCATAAAAACAAATGTGGTACTCATTAGAAGTGCCTTGCCAAGGCACTTCTAATGAATACCCACAACATATTTTTTTGTGGAGAAATAAAGAAAATATTTATTCGGTTATCCCTCTTATCTAGAACTGTATTGCATATATTTACCATTAGATTGCACTTCAAGTATAGCACCAGCGGCAAGGAACAGTGGGTTGAGATCTGATATTGGACTGGCCGTCACTATATTTCCAGCAACAGACTAGTTAAAAGAGATGAAAGTTAAAAGAAAAGAAAATATATTCAATGTACACCTAAAATCATTTTAGAATTTTCTTTAAACAATCAGGTTTTAAATTTTGCAAATATCAACCCTTATCCTGCTGTATTATCATCTGATCTAGGTCTATGCAAGGGGAACCCTTATCTAAGCACCAGTTATTCCCCTTGCTTTTCACCACTTTTTTTCAAACTAGCACATGTGATGTATCAATGGCCAGGCTGACTGAGCAGATCATTCCTTTGGTCTTCATGGACATTAAAATAAGGAAGCGTTTCTCATAAAAGCAAAAACTAATGATTTCATAAAAAAAAGAGACTCCATGTGTTACAACCTAGCACTCCTACCTTCAATTATCTGCCTTGGCAGATTATGCATAGCTTGTGGGTATATATTCAATCTCTGACAATTGCATCAGGGAGTCGACTCTTTGGCTCAGTGGTTAGAGCATTGGATTTATATCCGGGAGGACCGGGTTCGAATCACACATTAGGCGGGGAAATTTTTTCAGTTATGCTTCATTCCTGTATTGCAACTTTCATGTCGTAAGATGGTAGCTCGTCCGGGATAGATCTTTTAACTCTTTTAACTATAAGTTAAAAACAGCAATTCCCATCCTAATTTAAATTCCTTAAATAAATGTATGATTGTGTAATGTTACTTTATAAAAACTTTGTATATTTCAACTTACAGCAACATTTCTGACTTGGTGCCCAGAGAACCATCTAAACATTTCAACCACTGCGGCAAACATTCTGGTCTGGTACTCTGTAATAACAGCTAAATACTTTTAACCCATTTATGCCAAGTGGACTCTTCTACTTTAAATACTATTTATACCAGTCCATTTCCAATTATAGGGCTATCTGGTTAGAGTAGAGTCTGATCAGATGCCACATTTTGTGGCATCTCTGTGGCATGTGATCTAGGTCTACACTGTTTGCCAATGTCCCTCTAATAAGATGCTTAGCACAAATGCGTTGAAATCCCAGTCATTGTTTGAATATGTGTTACATGCATTTTCATGTGACATGGCTTATGTTGTAAAACAGAGGACTTTTTAAAGAAGGAGCATTTGGTGGGAAACTCAGGGATAATTTTTCTTATTTGTCTGTAAAAACATATGTTGTGGGTACTCATTAGGAGTGCCTCACTGAGGCACTTCTAAGGAGTACCAACAACATATGTTTTTTATAGAGAAATTGAGCAAATTATCCCAGAACTGTCATTAAATACTCCTTAACAAGTCCTCTGCAATAAGTTTTACCACATTACTCAGACCACTAGATAAAGCACTGATTTTCATGCACTATCTGACAAAAAATAAGGTTAAAATTATCTAAATTTAATAAAATAATTAAGGCTATCTCACAAAGTTTTGGGCTAAAATTATGTGTCTTTGCTCTTGATATAATGAACCCTTGGGCAAATACAAGTACACTTAACCCTAGTCCTGCTGAACCTGAATATGTCCTACCTTTGCAAACAGTGTAGATCCAGATCAGTTGGCTTCTGAAGAAGCCAACTGATCTGGATCTGCACTGTTTGCCATTAAGTTTGTGAAATCATAACAACAATCTAGATCAGGTAATCTGATTGGCTGAAAATTAGAAATGGGCGTGGCATCTTAATTTATTCAGCAGGACAAGGGTTAACCAGTTATTTACCATGACAATTTGTTAACATCTCTGTACTCTTCTGTTCTTGTCTATATAACTGAATTTCCGGCATTCATCTCATTTTTCTTTTTTTTCTTGTGGATCATAGTTCCAGATTTTTTTTCAACCAGAGTACAGTCGACTCTCGTTATCTCGAAGTCCAAGGGACTCTCTGAAATACTTCGAGATATCCGTACCTCGACATATCAGATTTTGAAAATTGAGGAAAGGAATAATTCAAACAACTACATTTAACAAATTTATATGTAATTGGACTCTTAAAATTAGAGATATATTGAAAATATTGTGGAAAAGAGGCCTCTTTTCCACAATATTTTTTACTTGTTGATAGATTTTTATGTTTAGGCTGGGACAAGATTTTCACTTTGAGATAAGTGGTTATTCGAGATAAGCGAGTTCGAGATAATGAGAGTCCACTGTATTCATATTTGTTTTTTTTTTATTTCTTCTCAAAACATATGTTGTAGTATTCATTAGAAATGCAACCCAAAACATATGTTTTCATGGAGAAATAAGAGAAATATTATCTGGATACCCCCTCATATCTAGAGCTATGGTGAATGTAACTGTGTTTCTAAAACTTTATATAATTGCAACTTTGAAACTTCTGAACACCAATTTTATACATACCCAGGTATTTTTGTATTGTATCTTTCAGTTCTTCATCAATCTGCGTCAGAGTAACTGCAGCTCCGAACTTGATCCCTCTGTCTGTGTGAGTTATAGTTTTCAGTTCAGCAACATGAGTAGGTGCAACTATTACAGGATACAGCATGTTTTTTAATTTCACTTCTAGGCCTGCAAAAGAAACAAGAAAAAGGAAAATCAATAAACAGTTATTAGATCCCCCCTGCAAAAAATAAAGTGCTACAGACAGATGGACAGATGTGAAAACAGTATACTGTTACACAGCTCTAAATAAGATGGGCATCAGGTATATATTTTCATTATTTCTCCCTGAAAAGATATGTTGCGGATGATCACTAGAATTGATTGAGGTTTTATGGCCTAGTCAACTGATTAGGGTCATGTCAAGCTGGTCAGTTGATCTAAAACACTTTTCCTGGGCAGGCTTAGTCCTCTAAGCAGTGAACCAGTATTTGTGCACATTCTTTCACCAGAAACTGACAACTGCCCTTCTTGAATCAGCAGACGGGAGAGATTGAAGGTAGAAAATATTTCAAGATCCAAAACTGGGCTGTATTTGGAATCTGACCTCTAATGGACTCTTCTATTTGAATGTAGATGAAAACCATTCAGATCATCTGTTGTTAATGTTTATCAGCTACTTTCATATCAAGAAATGGCTATATCTGGAGGCTGACCCCTGATGACTCCATTGGGGTGTGTGTGGCTGAGACCCATCCAAGTCAACTATTGTTCAAGTTTTTTTTACAAGATTTCCATCTGACACATAATATGGAAACACATGACGTTTGAGCCTTAATAATATACTTGTGTGTGTGATTAGGGTTTGCTGTGGGGTAGCCTATTTGTCATCTAATGTTTGAGGTTCTCTTCAAGACTTTCAAACTGATATCAAACATGGCAATGACTGGAAGGTGATGATCTCTTATGACCTCTTTTTCGGTTATATTGGTTTGTTTGTGTTGAGGTTTTACGGCCCAGTCAACTCATTGGGGTCATGTCGTGCCCGGTCAGTTTACCTAACCACACGTTTACTGGGCAGGCTTAGTCCTCTTAGTGGTTAACCAGTATTGTGCACATTCTTTCGCCAGAAACTGACAACTGCCCTTCTTGAATCAGCGGAAGGGAGAGAATGACCGTAGAAAATATTTCATGATCAATCTCCACGAAAGAATGTTGCCGACCTCGGTGGGGGTTGAACCCGCGACCTCCTGGTCTCCAGTCGGACGGCACATCCAAATGAGCCACCGGGTTATATTGGGACTAGGTGTTGGTGAGACTCATATACATCATCTCAAGACCTTTGAGTTCATACCACATAAGGCTATGTCTGGAGGCTGATCTTTCTGTCCAGTGTGCATAGCAACAGATAAGGCACTTTTTTCATCAAAAAAATGCTGATATCTTTCTTATTTCTCGATGAAAACATATGTTGTGGGTACTCATTAGAAGCGCCTCGGTGAGGCACTTCTAATGAGTACCCACAACATATGTTTTCATCGAGAAATAAGAAAAATATTATGTGGATACCCCCTCTTATCTGTAGCTATGCAGTGTGCCTTTACTAGGCAGGCATTTCATTTTACCACATTTTCTAGTAATTTAACAAAATCTTACCACAAATTATGATATGTCTGTAAGAATATGAGTTCAACATCAGCCTGCACATTCGTGCAGTCTGATCATAATCTTCTCTTGGCAATTTTGGATAACTAAGAATGCAAGGTTTCTTCATGCAGATAATGAAGACTGATCAGACTTCCCAGAAGCGCAGGCTGATCTGAGTCTGTTGGGTGCATATGTCAGAAGGTACATTTACTCATGTTGCGGCTAATATTTCTGTTAATTATACATACCCACTTCAGTGTTCCCATTTACAAGCTTAGCATCAGGGTACTGTGACTTCAAGTTAAGTAACTCCTGCAGAGATGTGGGCCGGTGCCACACAACCCTCTCCCCACAAAAAAGAAGTCTCTCCTTGTCTAAATGTGGTGAATTCTGCAAATAATATAGCAAGAATTTAAAGGAAATGGATACTCTTTCAGGGGGGAGGCAACTCTAACAGATTGATTTTGTCCCCTTTTGAAAAGAGGTCTATTCTTAAAGGAAAGAATTTGCTCCCAGAAGGAGCAAATTCTTTCCTTTTAGAGTGACTCCTTTGCAGAAGGGGTTTCATGTGCAGGAGAGCAAACACAAAAGTTGTCCCCAATATGGTCGAAAATCTACCATGTGTTTCCAATCTCCTTAACAGATTTTATATAAGATGCTTTATAGGAAATTACATGTATTGCATGTATTCAAATTATTTTCCTCAAAACAATATAGCTCTAGATAAAAGGGTTATCTATATATTTTTTTCTTAATTCTCCACAAAAACATTAATTTTGTAATTCTCCACAAAAATATTTGTGGTGGGTATTCATTAGAAGCACTTCAGTGAAGTGCTTCTAATGGGTACTCACAACATATGTTTTCATGGAGTAATATGAAAAACAACAATACTTTTAGGGGACAGCCATACCTGTAATTCTGGAGGAAAGATAGGGTCTTGTGATGGGTCCAAGGGCAAGAACTCACTAGAGTCTGTCAATTCTGCTCCTTCCTGTATTAAAAAAAAAAATGATGTAGAATGCAAGGAAATGGCACATGCCCTATGCCAACAGCAAGGGCCCAGATCAGCCTGAGCATTTGTGCAGTCTGATCAGGGCCTTGCTGCCTGCAAAGAAAATCAATGGATACTGTAGAATATCAACAAACACAGAATGACCTAATCAGACTGCATGGATGTGCAGGCAGATTTGGGCCGTCACTGTTCACAAAATGCACAAGTGCCATTTTCTTGCAATATAGATCAGGTCACAGAAAAACAATAAGGCATGGTGATTAACAAACATTAAGGTCAGTGTGTGCATGTGCTGTTTGATTAGTCTTCTCTGTTCACTCTAAAAATTTGCCTTATAATATTCCATATTTACCCTAGATATTCTGCCACCTTATTTACTTACCATATTTATCCTAAAATTTGAAACAATCCCTTCTACTACCTCTTGATGTATCTAAAATATTGTTGTATCTATGGCAAACAGTGCAGACCCTGATCAGATGCCACATTCTGTGGCATCTGATCTGGGTCTACACTGTTTGCAAAGGCGTATCTGTCCAAAAACTTAGGATTATTACAGTATATATTTTCACTATATATTATCGAGGAGCAGGTGGTATACACTACACATACCTTAACTGCTTGTTAATGAGACGGGTGACAGTGTCTTTAAATTTACATTGCTTCAAATATGGCATTTTTTTCAAACAAAACAGTATTGGTATTTTTTCTTATTTCTCAAGCAAAACCTACATTGTGGACACTCATTAGAAATGCCTTTTCCAAGGTGTTTCTAATGAATACTGACGACATATGTTTTCTTGGAGAAATAAGAAAAATGTTAACCTGGATATCACTATTATCTGGCACCATGACTCTAGCATTTCTTCTAGGTCCACTATTACAGCTGAATGGGTGGCAGACTCTTGGCAAGCTGCATGGAGCATGGGCTGTACTGTGTACATAATTACCATGCATGAAAATAATTTTCCTAATTGGTGGCATGAAAAGGAAAATCCTAACACACTTCTAACTGTAAAACTTTATATTTTTTGGTTTGGCACACAGGAACCAGTTAAAATACTTAGTACCTATAATGTGGATCTAATATTTTGTGACTTGGGCAGCAGAAGCCAATGGTTTTCTTGTGTGTATTAGCATAAATTAACCTTTACCACTCTCTGGGCTAATTCAGCAACTGACAATATTTTTCTTATTTTTCCCAGAAAAAAGGCTTTGACATTTCATGCAAATTAAATCTGCATAAATGTCAAATCCTATTTTCTGCGAAAAATAAGAAAAATATTTCAAAAAGTTTGTCATCTGAAATTTTTACCCAGCATGCTAAGTTTTAATTACAGTAACTTCAGGAGTTATATATAAGGGAATAGAGAACGAGTATGAGAAAAAGTGAGTACAGTGTACCTCATTCTGGAAGTTGTTGTTGGACTTATCTCTGTTTCTGCAGCAATTTTCGCCCATTGCACAATATTCCTGGAGAAAAGAAAATGAACATATCAGCAACATTTAATGAAAACGTGAAAGATAATACCCCGCCACTGTCGTGTGGCAGGCAGATAACTCTGTCAAAAATTGACAAAATTTGCCCATTAGCAATTCCAAACCAGATCACAATATAAATGCACATTCCAGGTTTTGGCAAAAGTTCATTCATATTTACTGGTTATTGCATGGAAACAAAATACAGACATGTGGCTAGCAAATAACTGTCACAAATTGACAAAATTTGCCCATTCACTGTCCAATACCAGATCTCCACAATATCAATGCTCAAACCAAGTTTGATGCAAATCCATTGACATTTACTCAAGTTATTGTCTGGAAATAAAAAATAGAGATGTGTGACGGGCAGATAACTCTGTCAAAAATTGGCAACATTTGCCCATAAGCAATCTAAAACCAGATCTCAACAATATCAATGCACATATCAAGCTTGGAGAAAATCCATTGAAATTTACTCAAGTATCCTCCCGAAACAAAATATGGACGGACTGACACAAAGACGTCCAAAGCAAAACCATAATACCCCGCAACTATCATATGGTGGGGTATAAAAAGCATGAGAGGTGCAGTGTACTACAATTATCTGGAAGCATACATATAACACACTTCAGAATAAAAAGCAATACTACAATTATAAAAATATTAACTCTAAAAGCATTAATCACAGCTGCAGCAGATGACATTTTGATTTTATTTTATATTTCAGAAAAAATAAGGCCTGACATGAAGTAACAAGTCATAATTTCCATTACGAAAACATGCCTATTCAAATATACTGAAAATTTTACCACCAAAAAATGAAAATTTTCAGACAAAAAAAATCCGGTAGTTTTCATATTTCTGCTCAAAACATAGATTGTGGGTACTCGTTATAACTGCCTCAACGAGGCAGTTCTAACGAGTACCCACAATCTATGTTTTTGAGCAGAAATGAGAAAAATAATGTATACCCCTGTAAACCCCAGTTTTACTACATAAAAGTGGGGTTTAAAGGGGTCAAAATTATATAGGCATGTTTTCGTGATGTCTAAAAAATAATAAAAAATTTAGAATGTCATCTGTTACAATTTTGCTTAGCACTTTAAAGATTATATATCATAGAATTTAGAATGACAAGCAATGCTTTCAATTACAATGATATCAAAATCCATTTACTGATGTTCTACTCTGTTCTATTCAAAATTTATAAGCACTAATGCAATGATTAAACCAATAGAAAAAAAAATGTTTAATTTGGCCTCATGTAAGTCCTAGTTCTTTATTTAAATCAGTTAAATGATTAATTTGCCAGTATGAAATAACACCTGTAAAATAGTTTCTCATTTGTAAGTTTTATCTTTTTTCAACCAAACAATGTGGACATTTCTTATTTGTCCACCAAAAAAAATATGTCGGGGCTACCCATTAGGAGCACCTCAATGAGGCACTTCAAATAAGTACCTACAATGTGTTATTGTGAAGAAATAAAAAATACTGTTCTCTAGATACTCCTCTTATCTGAAGCTATGTTAAACTGTAGCATTCTGGGAATGTTTTGACCAGCCCTTCTGTTACATTTAACATTTACCACTCTCTGGGCTAATTCAGCAGATCACAAGATTTATATTTATTACTTTTCCTAGAAAACAGGTTTTAACATTTCATGCAAATTGTCTGCCATGGAGACAACTTGCATGAAATGTCAAACCTGTTTCCTGGGAAAAATAAGAAAAATATTTTAAAATGTTGTCTGCTGAAATTTTTTATCCAGAGTGCTATGTGTTAATCAAATAAACATAAAAAAAATTGCCTTCGGAAACAAAGAACACACTACAGATTATGTTAGAAAATGGGAGTTATACAGGAGCAGAACTCCATTTTCAAAGATACCACACTGGGCCCAATGATCCAATGATCCCAAAGGAAATGAAATACATGTATAATCTGCACTATGGTGCAAAGTTGCTAAAAACATTTCTTACCTTCGTAAATGTTCTGAAGCCATCTAATATTGGTCTGTAGCCGGTACATCTACATAAGTTTCCTAAAAATAAACTGCTTTTGTCAAAGACTACCAAACTAATTCTCAGCAAAAAGGTTTCATTGTGCTAGAAAATTAGGGGGTATCAAGCTATTCCATGAAAACATTAAAGTTGTGGGTACTCATTTGAAATGCTTCCATGAGGTGCTACTAATGATACCCTACTTACCCTAACTATTGGGACACCTTATCTACTTACCATACTTGTCCTAAATTTTGAAATAGCCCATTTTACTACCTGTTGATGTGTCTAAAATATTGCTGTATGTATGGCAAACAGTGTAGCCCCTGATTAGATGTTGTGTTCTGTGGCGTCTAATCTGGGTCTACACTGTTTGCAAAGGCCTATCTGTCCCAATACTTAGGGTTATTATTGCATAGTAATAATCAGCAGGACAAGTGTTAACACTAAAGTAAGTGACCAGTAGGTCATATATATCCTCTACTATTGCCAACAACAAAGCTAATGCAAAGTTTTTAACCCTTGAAGTGCCAAGCAAAATTTGTAGCTGACAACATTCTAAAATTTTCATTTTTAATTTTTCAGAGAAAACAAGTCTGATATTTCTCGTGAATTGTCTGCTTGGCAGACAATTCGCATGAAATGTTGACTTTTTTTCTTCTAAAAAATAAAGAAAAAAAAATCAAAATTGTCATCTGCTTTGGTTGTGACAAGGGCTGTCAGGCTTAAGACTATGACCTTGATAATTGGTCAGCAGCAGCAGCAGCAATAAACTGTAAACTCCTTCGTATCATCCTGCAGTAATACTAATCACATATCAGTGACTTCAAATGAAGACTTTCAGAAATATAGGCAAAGCAAAAGATCTTAACCCTTGTCCTGCTGAATAAATTAAGATACCACACCCACTTCTAATTTTCAGCCAATTAGATTACTAGATCCAGATTGCAGGGCTCTGGAAATTTTGAAATCTGAATCGGTCCAGCCGATGACGATGACGTCATCAATGAGCCCATTTCCAAATAAAAAAAATATATATATATCACCTGTCACGAAAACTAATCACAAATGGCAGTCCTATAACTCCTTTTAAATAATACGCCTCAACTCCGTTATATGACGGAAGTCCGGGTATAACGAGCATGATCAAAGCTGGCGTCATCAATAAATACAGTCAGGTATGTAAAAAGAAAGAAAGAAAAAAAAAAGATGGTTTTGTTGTTATTTCCACCTCCGCAGGGTTTACCTAAACTATTTATAAACAACTGATTCCCATCTTGTATAAGCGCAAAGACGGCGGGAAACAGGAGAGACGGAACAAAACGACTTTCATGGACCTAATTAGGTCTAATAAAAAAGGCCTGCGTCACGGGCGGTTTTGCAGTTTTCAGTGTTTTAAGATTTGACCAGACTGCTTAAATTTTAAGCACTGACCAATCTTGTCTAGCGCAAGTGGTGCATTACTTATTTTTACCGTGAAATCTACCTTGAATTATACTCGCGTGTTACGGCAATCAACAAAAAAAAAAAGAAAAAAAGAAGCAATCAATAATACCCAGATCAGACGCCGTTGTATGCGACATCTGATCAGGACGTACATGGTTTGGGAATTAATTTATCAAATCTGGGACCGACAAACCGTGTTGATCAAAACAAAAAAGAAGAGGGAGAAAACGGGTGCATTCAAGCGGTGCATTCTTTTATCACTCTCAGTAAAGCGACCTTTGATCTTTTGGACATGCCGACTGCACCGGATGTTTTGCAGTCTCAGTGTATTCACACGTGTCACACAAACAGATTAATTATCAGACTACCATTACTGATGATTCGTGTTAATCGCTTGTTTACCGCACAAAGGTCAGTGAAGTGTTGATTTTTTGACAATGTTTGGATAATGACGTAATTAATTTGTGCTGCAATAGGTTGCCGTTATTCATCTGTCTCTCCAATATACATGTCAAATGACCGTTTAGAGCCTTTTAACTACCATAATATTGCATTTAAAAGGTGCGCGGACGTTGTCAGTTTGGGAAGACTTGACCGTTTGTGATTTTTTAGACATCATTGATTCGTGAAAATTGGTTGGTTGGGGAAAAATGGGGTTCAAGGCACAAACCAGTGGACCGATTTATTGGCGTTTTGGGGTGTTTGAAATCGGTCCAGAATTCTTAATTTCGGTCCAGACCGGCTATTTTTCCGGTTTTCCGGAGCCCTGCCAGATTGTCAATACAAATTCACATACTTAATGACAAACAGAGCAGATCAAGATCAGTTGGCTTCTTCAGAAGCCAATTGATCTGGATCTACACTATTTGCAAAGGCAGGGTATATTCAGGTTTAGCAGGACAAGGGTTAAGGATACATAAGTTAGTCAAAGTAATTGTTCAGAATCTATCACCTATATCAAGCTTTGACAGAGATTAATCCTGACAAGACAATGAAATGAAATCAGTCAAAAGAGAGTATTTTATGAATAAGCTCATCTTCATGACATTAAGGTATGGGCAGCTATTAACGCTTATAGAAACTGTGTACTTCTTAAACTGAATGGTTTGATTTTCCAAACCTCGTATCCAGTGTTACACAGAGTGGGATCTGACTTTGACAAGTAAACTGTCAAAGTTTGGGGTGAAAAGTGGGCTTCGTTTTAAGAACCTCTATTCATCATCATCATCGGATTTTTGATTAACATGCAGTACAGGGGCAACATCCACATCAGTGGGCCCCCTTCCAGGTAGCTGGCCTGCTGCACACATGGCAGATCTCACACCAGATATTATAAAATTGAAAATAAAATGCCGATAATTATCTTCTATACTTCGTGGCTTATCTACTTTTTTGAAGATGCTTCTTTTTTTCAACCAAAAGTACTGATAGTTTACTTATTTCTCCACAAAAACATATGTTGTGGTTACTCATTAGAAGTGCCTCACATCCACAAAAACATATGTTGTGGGTACTCATTAGAAGTGCCTCAGTGAGGCACTTCTACTGAGTACAACAACATATGTTTTTGTAGAGAGATAAAAGAAATATTTACCTGATACCCCTTCTAGAACTTTGCAGAATCTTAAAACCTGATACCTTCAAAAGCTTTTTCCATGCATTCTGTTGATGGTTGAGGGTTGTTTCTCAACAATGTATACATAGACATGACAATTCCTGGAGTACAAAATCCACACTGAGACCCATGGGATTTGGCAATACGTTCCTGAAATGATAACATAAAAAGAAAATGTCATAATTGTTGTGAATTTTCATGTCAGCAGTAAATTTCAACTACTATATATGTAGATTGCAGAATACTGCAAATTATGGTAAATGTCCTAAAATTTCGAATACTTTATCCCATACTTTTCTGGTCTAAAATTTACTTTTTATGCAGTTCTTTATAATTAAAATACCTAGTGGAATGGCAAACAGTGCTGACCCTGATCAGACTGCTACTTCAGGAGCAGTCTGATCTGGGTCTGCACTGTTTGCATATGCCATTTTGTCAGACCCTTAGATGTACAAAAGTTTTAGACATTTACTGTAAACCCCAAAAAGGCTTTGATCTTTTTTTTTTCCTTTTTCATTTTAGAGGACTGGATACACTTGGTAGATTTTGAAGGGAGATAACTTTTATCACTTCCTGTTTGATTTCCAGCAAAAAAAAGGCTCTTTTGAAAAGGAGTCTAATCAAAAAGAAATTTTTTTTTTTTTTTTTTTTTTTTTTCAGTTTACAGAAAGCCATGCAGCTTTTGAGCCAAAAAAAAAAAAAAAAAAAATCAGCATTTCAATAATTTTTTTATCTCAAAGTGTTTGTTTTGATGTTATTAAGAAAATAAATAACCACATTTTATGTTGTATTCAGGAATACTGGAGTTACAAGCACTTCTTTTTAAAGATTTCATTCTCAGGATCTTTGAATAGGTCACCTGAACAAAATGAACTGTATTTACATCCTTTTAGTCAAAATCATGACAGGGTGATAATAAAAGTTACCAAATTTTGGTCTATGGATATTTAACACATGCCTTAAAGTAATATAAATTATTACCTGTACAGGGTGAAGGCCATTTTTGACACTACCAATACCTTCCACAGTGGTCACTGCCAGACCATGCATCGAACAGACAGGAGTAAGGCAGGCATTCACAGAATAATGGCTTCAGTAGGTTAAAGTCAAATCTGTTTAAATTTTATTACTCTCTGGGCTTTTGCAATAACAGTAATCTTTTTCACAAAATGGTAATGTTATAGCACAGTTCCAGACAAGATATTTTTTTCTTATTTTTACACAAAACATGTTGTGGGTACTCTCTAGAAGTGCATTACTGAGGCACTTCTAATGAGTACCCACAACATGTTTTCATGAAGAAAAAAAACAAATAAATATCAGTATTTTTCAGCTGAAAAAAGACCCTTATCTGGGGCTATGTGTTATTGGCAATACTCTATGGAGTTTGCTTGATATGAAAAAGCTGTCTCAGAGAAGAATGGTAAATTAGTTGAAAATGAGTTCTGAAGGACCAAGTTATTTTTAATCAATTATCCACATTCTTGACTGACAGAATTTTGGTATCAAGCAAAAAACGTACCTGTTCATTATTCTGTTGACTACATTTTCACCAGTATAATTTTTTATATTAACCCTTAAAGCATCAGTCACAATAACATCAGACAATAGTCTGAATTTATTTTCCAAAAAGATAAGGTTTGACACATGTGAATCATCTGGTATGTAGATGATTCTCATGAAATGTCAACCCTTACCTTCTTTTTCTTAATAGAATTTCTTCTGTTATATTATTTACCAGTTTTAGTCTCGTTTTAGTCTCGAGACCCCCGAAAGGGTAATTGGAAAACAGAGCAGACACAATTCAGATGCCATTTCTCTCTAGGAATATCTAAATCCCATAGCCACACACCTAAAATTGAAATTTGACTCTTCCAATATATAGTTAGGGGACTTTATTAAGTCTAAAACGGGTTAATGGAGTTTTATGTGTTAATAATTTTTTTTCTGGTTTCTTGAAAATGTTATAAAGCTGTTTAAACTTTAGAATAAGAACTCCAGGGCCCAGTTGTTCAAAGCGTCATTAGCTTAACGAGCTCATTAAGGGTTGTTTTGTTAACTGTTTTAGTGGATTCAATATACAATATTCTGATATTTTTTGCTGAAAAAAATGTGAGTAGCTTTTGCACTGCAAAAGCTACTCACATTTTTTCAGCAAAAAATTTCAGTATATTTGTGTATCACTCAATGTAAATTTTAACGAATCGTTAACTAACGACATCGTTAGCTTTGAACAACTGGGCCCAGTTATTTCAGAAAATGGTGCCATTTAGCCTCTTCTTTAGCATTTTCTCTATCACATTCATGACATAAATGCAATATAGCTTTCAGTTTCATTTTGTCTGGTCTTTTTTTTTGTAATCAGAATTTCTCAAAACAAATGCAATCGCATGAGTACCAGTCTATAAAAAAAGTTCCTACACTGTGAAATAATCAACTAGTGATTGACATTTCATCAGCAGTAGTGACATATCACTGCAAATTCTTGGAAATAATTAACTGAGAAAATCTCCATACCTCATTGCTAGAAAGACGTATACAGTATTTAGCACAAGTATTCAGACAGACAGGAATTAGTAAACAGGGTAGACCCCAATCAGATGCTGCAGAATGCAGAACAGGTAGTAAAATGAACTTCAAATTTTAAGAAAGTATGGTTTAAGGCTTAAGGTGTCCAAACACTTATTTAGTAAATATGGTATACCCTGTAGTTTGGGATACCTCGACTTCTAACCATACTTGTCAAAAACAACCGAACAAGTCCATCTGACCATCTAATGATGTGTCTAAAAACTGCTAGATGAGTGGCAAACAGTGTAGGCCCTGATCAGACACCACATTTTGTGGTGTCTGATCTGGGTCTACACTGTCTGCCCAGGCCTGACTGTCTTCATATTTAGGGTAATCCATCAGAGTATGCTGTTTATTTGAGCTGGAAATTTATGGCTCAGTCAGCACTATTATGGTCACGTCAAGCCAGTCATGTGACCTACTCACACTTTTCCTGGGCAAGCTTAGTTCTCTAAGCAGTTAACCAGTACTTGTGCACATATTTTCAACAGTATGCAACAAATACTGAAGTACAGTGTGTGCTTTAAAGAAAAAGGATACTGGATCTGTTTGTTGGAGTGGTCATACTTGGACACCATCACTGTACAGGCACCACAGCCACCTTCTCCACATCCTAACTTGGCTCCTGTCAGATGTACTGTACCATGAGTTAAGGAATGGTATTAAGCAATCATCTGTTTTGTGAATATGAACTCTTCTTTTAGAGGGCTGAATACACCTGGCTGATTTACCATCATTTTCAAAAGGGAGACAACTTTTTTGACTTCCTGTTTGCTCTGCCACCATCTGGGTCAACATACACTGGCTCCAGTCTCCAGTATCTAAATACTTATTCTTATTATCCTGTTTGATAATCCACTAAAATAAAAACAAAATAATATCATGACTATAAAGGTGGCGAAGCTTAAGCACGTACTATAGGTTTCATGAGTCTCTCACATACTATACAGAAGAATTTGCATGCAGTGGCTGACTGGTTTCCCAACTCTACAGCGGAGTGTATCGGCTTAATGTTGAACCCGAAAACCAACGGTAATTTATGTCTGTTGCCAGCCTGGTTTCCAAAAAAAATGATGATCAGATACACACCACTGCAAACATGGACAGCCAGTCAGCCTCTACAAGTGATCTCAGTGGCTGTAATGAATCGTATAGCCAATGAAATAGAAGGATTTTTTAGGACACTGACATGGATGAATGTGTGACTGATCTGTGTTTTAGCTGCCATATTTAATCTGTGACTTCTCTCGCATTAAACAACATTTTGGTGTATTTAAGTGTAAGTACTGAAGTTTTGCCGTAAAAAAATGGATTACATTCCTACAGCACATAACAGGTATTATGCATGGAGAAGAATTTATCGCTGACAACATGATAAAGGTAGGATATGCGATGATTTCAGATGAATGGCAATTAGCTGATCGTTCGCCGTATAGCTAAAAGGAGAAATTGTTGCTGTTTTTTTTACAAAATAAGCCCATAAAAAATTTTTTGGGGGCATAATTTCTTTTTACTATAAGACTAAATATTTATTTATACAAATGTAACAGGCGAAAAAAAAAATTATGCCACGACCGGGGATTGAACCCGGGCCGTCAGCGTGAGAGGCGAACATTCTACCAGGTCGCTATAAAAGCCGGCTTGTTCCGCTAGGCAGTACAAGTGTATCATATACCTATACCTGGTGACACACTAACGTGCAAAATTTCATGGAACAAAAATATTCGATGTTGTGCACTTCTCCTCGGACCTATGTTTAAACACGTTTTGTCTGGTCCGTGACTTTGCATACCTGATGAAAAAAAAAACACGCATAAAATGCTTAAGCTCGTTCCAAAGGTAACACCTAATTATTTCATATTAGTCATGATATTATTTTGGTTTTATTTTAGTGGATTATCAAACAGGATTATAAGAATAAATATTTAGTCACTGGAGACAGGAACCAGTCTAGGGTATTCTAGCAATCTCTGAACAACTCCTCAACATATTTTCAAACCAATGCCCTTTTAAAAGGAGTCCATTCAAAAAGAAAAGAATTTGCTTCCCCTGGCTGGGAGCAAATTCTTTCCTTTTAGAGAAGACCTCTTTTCAGAAGGGAAGCAAAGTAATTTTGACAGTGTTGTCTCCCTGAAAGTGTACCAATTTCCCTTAAGAATTCTTTGCCAGAAAAAAGATATGCTCAAATGAATTAATATAGCTTCAAAGATGAATATCAGCCACACCATGGGAAGATGTACCTTCAAGCCATTTGCAGATGAGCCTGCGCATCTGTAGATCTATAGTCTAATCTGGGCATTTACTGTTTGCTTACAGAGTCATTGAATGTTGTAAAATATTTGGATGTATATAACAAAGGTCCTTATGGAACTGTGAAGCTTTTTTTGGCTGTATTAGGTATTTGTACATGACCTTTAACTCTTGTCCTGCTGAATAAATTAAGATGCAACATCCATTTCTAATTTCCAGCCAGTCAGATTACTTGATTCAGATTGTTGATCTAAATTCACATACTTAATGGCAAACAGTGCAGATCCAGATCAGTTGGCTTCTGAAGAAGCCAACTGATCTGGATCTGCACTGTTTGCAAAGGCAGAACATATCCAGGTTCAGCAGGACTAGGGTTAAGACCCTTTTTCTCATGGCAGGGCTTATAGTTGCCCTTATTTCTTCATGAAAACATAATGTAAGTACTCAAAGAATTGCTACAAATACCCAAACATACATCACTCCAGATGATGCATTTCTGAACTGAAAAGTATATATATTTTTCTTATTTCTCCGTGAAAACATATGTTGTGGTACTCATATGTGTGGTACTCATCAGAAGTGCCTCAAATGTTCTCATGGAGGAATAAGAAAAATATAATGTTGAAATCCATTCTTATCTGAAAGTATGGTTTCATAGAAATAAGGAAAATAATGCTTTGTTTAATAAAAAAAAGCCCCCTATCTCTAGAATTATGATAAAAGCACTATACATATAAACAGTTTCAAGAGTAACCATGACAACACATTAACCCTTAAAGCCCCAAGCAAAATTGCAGCAGACGGCTTTCTAAATTCTTTTATTACCTTTTTTCTGAGAAAATAAGACTTGATATTAATGTGAATTGTCTGCAAGGTAGACACTTTACATGAAAAATCGTCTTTTTTGACTATACAAAATACAAATCAAACTAGAGATGTGTCCAAACGACATGGATTGCCCCGCTTGAAAATCTTAAGTGCAAATTGCAAATGCCTGAAAAACTTGAATGCAAATTGTTAACGCCATCTCAGACGCAGACAGTCTGTGATGGACGGAGACAGACAGACGGATAGGGGTAACACTATATGCCCTTTCCACCATTCTTTGAATGGTGGGGGCATAAAAATCAAATTGTTATCTGCTGGAGTTGCGACTCAGATGCTTTAAAGGATTATTATTGCATAAAAAGCAGTTTTGTACTTTATTAACAGCTGTGCATTAACCGGCGAAAAGCTGTGTATTTAACAAGGCAATTTACGCACTGTTAATGCACGGCTACGCAACTTTCAATATGATCGTACCGGGGCCACAGATTTGCTGCTGTTACGAGATGTGTACTGTCCAGCCCTAGAATGAGCATAGTCCTTGCAAATTGCATTCGCGAGACATCGGTGAAAAGGTGAAACAAAGTAGTGCAAGAAAAAACGCGAAATGTAGAAAATGTTTTCAGTTTTTATGCAATAATAGCGATCGAACATGGTTTTTCAATGAATTAACATTTGCCAGGTCCCAAGAGAGGTGTTGAAAACCGTGGCCTTTGGCCTCGGTTTTCAACACCTCCCTCGGGAACTGGTGAATTTTAATGCATGAAAAACCATGTTTGATCCTTATAATAAATGGTCCATTGTGTGACAATTTCTACCTTCTGACTTGTACACCTAATGAAAACTCTAATCAGTAAAACAGTCTGATCAGTCTTTGCTCAGTGCTGTGTGGACAGCCAAGGACAGCAATTGATGATGATGATGATGATGATGATGATGATTTGGTGTTTTACATCCCTTTCAACATTATTTAAGTCATATATCCAGATGATGTAAGAGTGATAATTGAAGGCTCTGTGCAACAAAGTGTCATACAGTCATGAGCTGAATTCCGTCTCTAGCGGAATTTAAACCCAAAGCCTTGTGGTACAAAATCAGAAGTGCTAACCACTGAGCCACACTGACTCATCTAGCAAAGACTGAACAGACTGTGCAGGCACAGAGTCTTCTCTGGGAATTTTCAGAAGGTATATTTTAAAAGACTTTGAATGCCTGGCCATGTAAGAACGTACATTTTCTCATATTGCATCATCTTCTCAAAAATTAAAGTGGCTGGATACCCTTTGAGATTGTTTGTCACTTTTTACAAGGGGGGCAACTTTTCTGACCTCCCCGCTGCCTTCTATATAGCAAACCCCCTTCTGAAAAAGGATCTACTCTAAAAGGAAAAATCCTTTCTATTTAGGGTAGACCCCTTTTCATAAGGGAGGATAGTGCTATCGTGATTATGAGTGTTTTCAACTATCAATAATTATTGCCGATAGTCTCTTCAACTATCAATAGTTTTGGTAGTTTTTGTCCTTGTAGATTTATCATTCTAAAGTTTTTGTTGTTTTTTTTGTCTAAAGTAACAATTAGTTTGAAAACAGAAAGGATTTCTGTTTTGCAAAAATGTTTGTTAAAATGGTAGCAAACCTGATATTTGAGAGGGCAGTAATGTAAGTATCTTTACAGGTCTGGTTTTATAAGATCAACAAAATTCATTAAAATACTGTGTGATTTGGAGATGGAATATCATGATGCATCTTGATAATAAAATAAAAAAAAAAAAAATCAGAATGTCGTCTGCTAGAAATTTTTCTTTAATCTTTCAGGATTAACATTAGTATGATTTATCAGTACATAGCTGAAGCTATAAGAGGGGTATCCAGTTAACAGAGAATAATCAACAGTGTGTGACTGATATGACAAATCTGTCATAAAGGAGCCTGGTAATTCAGTAAAAAAAGATTAGTTCCAAAGGAATGATTTTTTTCCCAAATTATTCATACTCCAGAGTAACAGATTTTTCAAATCAGGCAAAACGTGCTGATTATAATTCTGGGCCCAGTTGTTCAAAACTACGGTAACAATGTCGTCGTTAAATATGGCATATACACTAATATGTTTGCTAAAAAAATGTGAGTGGCTTTTGCATTTGCAAAAGCTACCCACATTTTTTTCTGCAAAAATACATGTGAATTAGATATTGTACTTACTAGAACACTTAACATTTTGACCACTAACGAGCTCATTAATGATGCTTTGAGCAACTGGGCTCTGTATAAACTTGTTTGCTAGAGTAATAGTACCAATTTCTGGAAATCATCATAGTTATTCCAACTTGAGTATTACACTAAATGTCAGAAAATGATGATTCAGTCTGATCTTTTAACCTTTACCAATCTGTGAGCAAATTCAGCAGATAACAAATTGATTTTTTTCTTTTCAAAAAAAAAAAAAAAAATAAAATAAAAAAATAAATAAATAAAACAAAAAATAATGTTGTCTGCTACAAATTTTGCTTGGCGCTTTAAAGGGTAAATTATGCTATTAAAGGAAGACATTTTCTATATTTAAGGCAGACAATTTACCCATGTTATGACGTCTCTCACTGGAATGAGCACAGGTAGGCAGGACACTTTTATTTAACCCTTAATTAGTGCCAAGCAAAATTTGTAGCAGACAATAATTCACTTTTTTTTTCAGAGAAAATGTCTGAATTTATGTGAGTTGTCTGCTTGGCAGATGATTCACATGTAATGTCGATTAAGTTTCTTTGAAACTGTCTTCTGCTGCAGTTGTGATTGAAGCTTTATGGGTTAAGGCAGGTAATTTACCCATGTCTTGAAATATCTTGCTAGAATGAGAAACAGTGTTTATGATATATGGGCCGCATCAAGCGAAAAAGTGCCTTGAAAAATGTGCAAAAATGTGCAGATTTAGATCATTCTGCACATGTGCAGAGTGCCATCTGGGCCTTGGCTCCCCATTCATACATTCTGTTGTATCCAACGATTCTTTTAGCATAGTGAAGGCCAACCTTGATCATACTGCGCAGATCTGGACCTTAAAGAATAATGCTGTCTGCATAAGCCCAAAGACATGTTTTTGCATGGCAGGACCCATATTATTGATATCAAATAGCATCAGTTGAAGGGCTGACATGCTTAATCAGAGATCTCATTAACTCAGGATTTGGAGTAAGTTACTCCAACTTTTCATTTCTGACGCCAACTTTTTGGAAAGTCTCAATAGATAAGTATGGTAAAACTCCAACTTTTTCAGGAAGACAGCATTTTACTCCAATTTTCAAAATCCTAGTGAGAACCCTGCTTAATTTTCAGAAACTGATCCTGATATTACTACAGCAGTTTAATATTTATTTATTTATTTATTCATAACTCTTGACAAGGCACTTTTTTTTTCCAACCAAAAAGTATCTATATCTTTCTTATTTCTCAACAAAAACAGATGGTGTGGGTACTCATTAGAAGCACCTCACAGAGGCAGATTTAATGAGTACCCACAACATATGTTTTAGTCAAAAAATAAGAAAACTATTTACATGTACCTGATACTCTTACCTAGACATAAAATTTATGTATTTATTTATTTGTTTTTAGCTAATAAAACTGCCATAGGTACCCATGTGCAGCAGATATCAAAAGATTAATGTAAAATCTTTAAAACATGCAATTTGTTACTGAGTTTCCTAGAAGTAATCACTTTATACACAAAACCTTTGCATTTTGACCTTATCAATCTGTGTCTAATAAAATCCCATTACCCTACCCCACCCCCCCCCCACCCCCACTATCCCTGAAAACATACAATCCTCTGGGCTACTATATTAGCATTAACCCTTTCATCCCCTTATTTCTGAAGTGGAATCTACCTTCTTTGAATTTTGGGCATGTCCATCATTGCAAACAAGTTATCAGGTCAAAAACAAGAACAAAACGGCAAACAATGTAGATCCAGATGAGATGGCTCATAATGAGCCATCTCATCTGGATCTACACTGTTTGCAAAGTTACTTGTTTTGGTCTGCAGGGATAGAAGGATTAACCCTGGTCCTGCTGAACTCGGATATGCTCTGTCTTTGCAAACAGTGCAGATCCAGATCAGTTGGCTTCTGAAGTGGATCTACACTGTTTGTCATTCAATGTTTGAATTTGTATAAAGAAGCTGGGTAAAACAATCTGACTGATTGACAATTAGAAGTGGACGTGGCTTCTTAACATATTGAGCATGATAAGGGTTAATATGATATACTCTACATTGCAAGGCAAAAGGATACATTTTGTTCGAAGATACTGTAATAAAGTTGCCTCAGGCTCTGCATTCTTCTCCACAACCTGAAATTAAAGAATAGATACCAGGGCTGCATTTGGAAGTGCAAATGATCAAGAACATTTTGCCCTTGATACCTGTACCTAATGACAGGAGAAGGGGTTCTGCTTAAGGGCAAACTGTTTACAAAAGCCTTGCACTTCTGAACACAACCCTGTATATCATGGACTGATAACAAGAAATTTCGGATTTCCAGACTGGTTCCTACAATGAAGAGGATAAAATGAATTCAGTTTTAATCTTCTCAATGGACTTTAGATACTAACTTATGTTTGCAGAGTGAGGAGTTAAGACACACATTTTAATAAAAAACAAAACAAAACCCAACAAATTATCACTACCCATACATATGGGTATACATATGCATACAGGGCAAGAGATAAAGGGAGTATCCGAGTAAAATACCCACACGTTTTGAGCAAATACTCAATTATTTTCAAAAACTTGTGTATTCATACCCAATTGATTTGACAGAGTACCCAATTATTTCCAAATTCAAGGGTGAAAATTAAGTTTCAAGGCCAAAAAAACACATAATTAACATAATTACTATAAATTTATAATATGATTACCGCGCATAATATGTGTTTTTATTCTTCTTTATATGACAAATAGATCATAAAATTAATAGGGTATAATGAACATGATGAATACCATGTTTTAAATACCTAAATCAGGCTTTTTGGTGCTCTTTCCTTCAGTTTTATAAATTTTACCCAATTAATTTTCATTTTGGGGGGTATCTTTACTCAAACTGAAAAATGACAATAAGATTTTACCCAATTGATTAAATTTTGATGGGGTTAAATACCCAAATGCTCCTGAAATTATCTGTTGCTCGGTGCATATAGGGTCGAGAAATCCCTGTGCATTCTTGTCAGTGACAAAATCAATCCCATATTGGTGCTCATGTGGGATAACCTACTGAAAATTATCACTGAAATTTCAGAGGAATTTCTCTGAAGTTTCAAAGAAATAATTCTCCAAAATTTCAGATATTCAGTGAAATACTTGGTATATTTCATTGAAATTTCAGTGATATATCAGTGATATTTCATTGAAAATTCAGTGATATGTCAGTGAAATATTTCTCCAGAATTTCAGTGAAATTTCACTGAAATATCAGTGAAATTTTATTGAAATATCAGAAAAATTTACAATGCAAACACAAATGGATGGGATAGTAAGCATAACCAGTAATTTTACTTTTTCTTCCATTTTTGTACCTTAAAGATTTTAACAGCTTCTAAGGCTAAATCTGATGCTGCAAAATTAAGTAAACTTGAAAAAACTTACTACATCTAACACAAACAAGCAATTCTGGATATTTAAAGAGTTTTTACCAGTGACAAATTTTGGCTCTTACATTGTTTTGCTGCCATATTTATAAAGGGAGATCACCTTCATGTCACTAAGGGGAGATCATTAAAAGGTTGATCATTAACATTTCAGTGAAATTTCATTGTTCACAGAATCTTTATATATATATAGATTAAGGGCCATTGGACTTTCACTGAAATTTCACTGAAATTTAGAGCTTAATTTCAGTTAAAAACACTGAAATTTCAGTCAACTGAAATTTCAAAGGCTTTTTCAGTAGGGAAGCATTGCGATACATGAGACAGCTCACACGCAACGCTGATATACACAAGACAGCTGACATGCAAAGAAGTCACAATGTTCCAATTATTATCTGATGAGGTCAGTTATCTATGTTTGCAGAATTAGGTTGTGAAACACTAATTCAAACTTTCAAATGCTTGTAACTTGTTCATTAGTGAACAAAAACATCAAGTGTGAGTATCCATTGTCTTAAGGGAACAACTTGGTAACAAAATAAGTTGGTTTTCTTGATTTTTTTTTTTTTTTTTTTTTTTGCCATTTTGATCCAGATTATTATTTCCATGTGAGCAAAGAGAGTAGAGGGGAATGTTTTCTTTATGGTATGTGAGTAAACCAATGGATCACTGATTTTCAGTCACAACAGGAAAATGCCAACCCTCAAGTCCACTAATTCAGTGGATCGAAACTCGGCAAGCCTCTTTTCCCACTGGAGTGTTGGACCCTTGGGTTGGAATTTTCCTATCCCTACTGAATTTCAGCGATTGATTCTATTTGCCTAATTACCCTCTATAATCCCGATCCCCCTGGCCCCAACCCACTCTCTGGTGCAAAACACTCGAGAACTTGTTAAAGGGAAGTATTTTGTTGATACACTTCTGGAATATTTTTTCTTATTTCTCCATAAAAACCTGTGTTGTGGGTACTCATTAGAAACACCTTAATTGACAAGGCACTTCTTGTGAGTACCAACAAAGTATTTTTTATGGAGAACTCAAGGAGAAAATTATCCGAGAATAAATTATAAGCATCAAATACTCATCCTTAGACAATTCCTCTGATTCTTAAAAGAATTTATAACCAAGAGCTATAGTGATTAAGGATTCAAATCCAACTTGAGACTTAATCTTTTTATGTATGATGTCCCCTTGCACTAACCCTTTATCATTATTGTTATTTTCATATCAATTTAATGACACAGGTCCAGATAAGGCACTTTTTTCAGCCTAAAAGTACTGATATTTTCTCATCTCTTCATGAAAACATATGTTGTGGATACTCATTAGAAGTGCCTCAAAGAGGCACTTCTAATGAGTACCCACAACATATGTTTTCATGGATAAATAAGAAAAAAATATTTTGTGGATACCCTGCTTATCTGGAGCTATGCAATGATGGTTCAGGTTTAACCATATGTCAAACCACAAGGGTCGTTGACTTATTTGCACCAAAATGGTAGAGTAACTTGGTTGATAAGTGAAACAGATATAATGATAGCATGTCTGTATCAAAATACAGAGCCAGAATTTAAAAAATCTAAATAGAAATATCTTTTTTAATGATATGTCAACCCATGACGGTCAACTGCACAAAACAGTATACATGTAAGTAACCTACAGATAATACTAAAGGTGTCAGGTGAAACTAAAGCTAGAAGAACTTAAGAAATCAAAATACCATATTCGACCTAATTACCACTCATACACCTATAAGCGCACAGTCAAGCAATTTCTAGTCTTCAGATTACAGCCACTAAACTTTTTGTCTACTTCTATGAAGGCATACTTGTCCGTACCCATTTAAATTGCATCGATTTGTCGATGCAATTTAAATAAGTACCCACAACACATGCTTTTATAAAGAAAAATCCGAAAGAAGAAGAAAAAAAAAAAAGAGACAAAAACATCACATAAGCATCATTAGATAAGTCTTTCACTGATCTTTTTTATTAAAGTGTACCCTTAGTATAGGTACAATGTAGGTACATATTACCACAAGTTTTCCAAGTATTTTTGAAAAAAGAAAAACCTAAGCACACAGTGCACTAATTAGGTTGAATACTGTAGTATTATCTTGCAGTGCCTAAGATCAGATTTTAAGCAATGATATTGGTATTTTGGACTATTTTTACCCACCCATTTCACATTGAATTGAGTATCAGGATTTTTTTTGGGGGGGTACCCTGTATTGTTAATGGGTGCAAGAAATACTGTTATTTGGTTATACTATTTACCCCATAAATTTAATTTGAATTGCTTTTTCAGGAATTTTAATTGGGTAAATACCCCAAAAAGCAGCTTATCTAAGGTACTGATCTTGTTAAAAAGGTTACTGTTTTTAACTGTACTCACTGGGTAAATTCAACAGATGACAAATTGATGTAATTTTTCTTATTTTTTTTCCAGAAAATGGGCTTTGACAGTTCATGCAAATTGTCTCCTAAGAAGATAAACTGCATGGAATGTCAAAGCCCATTTTCTGAAAAAAGTCAGAAAAAAATATTTCAAAATTATAAACCATTCTGCTGAAATGTTAAGCCTGCACAATAAGCATTAACCTTTAAAGCGCCAATCACAACTATTGTCGTCTGCTTTGTTTTCTGCCAGTTACTTTAAAAGTCATTTCTGCAAACAGTGTGGACCCAGATCAGACTGCTCATTTAGGAGCAGTCTGATCTGGGTCCACACTGTTTGCCTGTATGCAAAAATAGGTTTGAAAAGTTTGCAAGAATATTCAGCAGACGACCAAAACAGACGACATTTTCAGATGCAGATTTTCTTGGCGTTTTAAGGGTTAACCCATTGTAGTCTGGAAATCCCTAAAAGGGTAATTTGCAAACAATGCAGACCCAAATCAGACAACACAGAATGTGGCATCTGATCAGGGTCTCCATTGTTTGCATATAGTTCAACCATTTTTCTGTCAGAATATTCTAAATCACATAGTCTGACATACATGTCCCTAAAATCGAAATTAGAATCTTCTAATACGTAGTAGGGGTGAGTTAATCCAGTCTACAACGGATCAAAAATGATGGAATATTATCAGCAGGTCATTCACCTGTAAAAACTGACACCATATATGAAAGAATTAATTACAGACAATGGATTACAGACATTTTCACTGTACATGTATCCAAACTCTTTGCATTCTGAGTAATTTTGCAGACCTTTTAGTTGTCTATCATTTCTATTGTTCTTTTTTTTTTGTTTTTTTTTTTAATTAATTTTTTTCAAAAAAATCTTTTAGGAATACCTGATGATCAGAGTGTCAAACAGTTTGGATCCAGATCAGGCCCGACAGTTTGTCAGGCCTGATCTGGGTCCAAACTATTTGCGAAGGTTATCAGCAGATGACAAAAGTTGCCACTAGTGGGGAAAGAGTTAATTTAGCAGTAACCCCAATGACTGAAATACCATTGACTGAACACAAAAACATTAAAATATCAAACCTCAATAACTAAATGTATGTTTTCAAACAAAATAAAAAAAAAAAAAAAACTTTGGAGAATAACCCCTTGCACTGATCTATATATAGGAGGTGTTAATGCTTGGTGCTGTGACATTTCTGCTGATTGAGTTAGTTTGGCCTTCAAAAAGAAAACAAGGTTACCTTCTGAGATAAGTGATTATATAAGTGATTATGTTGGCTGCCGTAATTTTGCTTAAATGAATTGGCCTGATTCAGAGGTATAATTTTAGTTGCTATGAAAATACTTGCGAGAACAAGAGGTATCAGAAGACAACAATGTTGTCATGCAGGCCTAAACCAGGCTATTGTTGTCATGTGCCTGGCAAATTCAGCAGACAACATATTCCCTCCCCCCCCCCCCCTCCCCGAATGAAGAGGCTTTGACATTTCATCCAAATTGTCTCCAAAGGAGAAACATATTTAACTCTTTCCCCACTAGTGGCAACTTTTGTCATCTGCGGATAAACTTTGCAAACATGCATTTTGGACCCAGATCTGGAGGCCCAACAAAATGTCAGGCCTGATCTGGATCCAAACTATTTGACACTCTGATGGTACTACTGAAAGATTTTATCGAAAAAATTAATTTTGACAAAAAGTCCACAGACAATAAAAAAGCATGCAAAATTACCCAGCATGCAAAGATTTAAAAACAAGAGGCCCATGGGCCACGGCTTCGCTCACCTGAATGACATAGCCACTGCAGATATGCAGATGTTATGCAACATTTTTCCAATCCTATCATTGGAATTAATGAAAAGATCATCATTTGAGCAGTTCTTAGTTTTGAAGACGAATATATGGGCCTAACAGTCAATGGAGAGTGATCATTTGAACAAACTATCAATCACATTTCAACAGCAGGATCAATGTGAAATTTGGTGGAAATTGACGAAGAATCATGATTTTATACATGTAAACAGCATAGTGGCAGGGAAATATAATAAACATAATTAAGATGGCGAGCATCTTAGATTTCCAATCAGAATGATTATAGCTACTGCTGATCTACAAGTCACCTCCATACTGCCAATATAAATGTATATGGCCCATATAAATGCATGGGGAAGGAAATCTGACCTTGCCATTAAAAGGTCAAACGTCAACAAAGGACCATCATTTTAGCAATTTTGGTAGATCTCCTCTCCCCCATAATTTGTGCAAAGGTTAGGGACCAGGGTTTATTTGGTTCTGGAGAAGATTTTTGAAGGTTTTTACCATATATGGGCATGGCAGCCATTTTGATCAATGGACCATGCCCATTTTAGCAATCTTTCGTTCTCCTGCCCCAAGGAGGATCCATATGAAATTTGAGCAACACTGGCCCAGAGGCTTCAGAGGAGAAGTCATTTAAAATTATCAACATTTTTTCAATACAAATGTATGGGGCCCATACAAATGCATACAGATGCAAACTTGACCTTGCTATAAAAAAGTCAAATGTCAATGTACAACCATTATTTTAGCAACTTTGTCCCTCCTGTCCCTGATGATTTGTGCAAAGATTCAGCCACAAGGCATCCTCGGTCCTGGAGAAGTAGATTTTTAAAGGTTTTTACCATATATGGGCATGGTAGCCATCTTGCTCAATAGACGGCAACTATTTTAGCAATCTTTCATTCCCCTGCCACAGGGAGACTCCAAATAAAATTTGAGCAACATTGGCCTAGAGGCTCCAGAGGAGAATGTTTGAAATTATCAACATTTTTCCCATACACATGCATAGGGAAGCAAACTTGACCTTGCCTTAAAAAGGTCCAATGTCAATGTACGACCACCATTTTAGCAACTTTGGTAGACCTCCATTCCCTGATAATTTATTCATAGATTCAGCCATAAGGCATTCTTGGTTTTGAAGAAGAAGGTTTTTAAAGGTTTTTACCATATATGGGCATGGTGGCCATCTTGGTCAGTGGACAGCAACCATTTTAGCAATCTTAAATTCCCCTGCCCCAGGGAGGCTCCAAATGAAAATTGAGCAACATTGGCCCAGAGGCTCCAGAGAAGTCATTTGAAATTCTGAACATTTTTCCCATACAAATCCATAGGAAAGCAAACTTGACTTCGCCATAAAAAGGTCAAATGTTACTGTACGACCATTATTTTAGCCATTTCTGTAGACCTCCTGTCCCTGATAATTTATGCAAAGATTCAGCCACAAGGCATCCTTGGTTCTGGAGAAGAATTTTTAAAGGTTTTTACCATATATGGGCATGGTGGCCATCTTGGTCAATGGATCATGCAACCATTTTAGCGATCTTTCATACCCCTGCCCCAGGGAGGTTCCAAAGTCGTTTGAAATTCTGAACATTTTTCCCATACAAATGCATAGGGAAGCAAACTTGACCTCGTCGTAAAAAAGTCAAATGTCAATGTACAACCATTATTTTAGCAACTTCGTTAGATCTCTCGTCCCCAATGTCTTATGCAAAGATTTAATATTAAGGCCTCCTCGGTTTTGGAGAAGAAGATTTTTAAAGGTTTTTACCATATATGGGCATGGAGGCCATCTTGGTCAATGGACAGCAACCATTTTAGCAATCTTTCATTTCCCTGCCCCAGGGAGGCTCCAAATGAAATTTAAGCAACACTGGCCCAGAGGCTCCAGAGGAGAACTCATTTGAAATTCTGAACATTTTCCCCATACAAATGCATAGGGAAGCAAACTTGACCTGGCCATAAAAAGGTCAAATGTCAATGTACTACCATTATTTTAGCAATTTTGGCAGACCTCCCATCCCCGATGATTTATGCAAAGATTCAGCCATAAAGTATCCTCGGTTCTGGAGAAGATTTTTAAAGGTTTTTACCACATACGGGCATGGCGGCCATCTTGGTCAACGGACCATGACCATTTTAGCAATTTTTCGTTCCCCCAACCTAAGGAGGCTCCATATGAAATATGAGCAAAACTATTTCAGGGGTTTCAGAGGAGAAGTTGTTTGAAAATGTTAACGGACGGACACACGGATGACGGACGAAAAGCGATCACTATAACTCATCCTTAGCATAGCTCACGCGAGCTAATGACATCTCTGAAAAATTATTACCCAGCATGCTACAGTGCTGTGTATAAACCTTTTTAAGGGCTTATCAGAAATGCAGCAGATATGACATTTTGATTTTTTGTTTTGTATTTTTCATAGAGAATAAGGCTTGAAATTTCAAGTGAATTGTCTGCCTAACAGACAAGTCACATGAAATGCCAAGTTGGGGAATTTTATTACTACAGTATTCATTAGTTCAACATTAGCATTTCCCCAAATGGTACAACAGCAGTCCAGATTGTGGGGAGTATGTATGCATTATAGGAAAACTTTCTGTGTGGGACTGAGAGGTATTGCTTTTATTCTGTTGAGTAGGTGTATTAATGAGTTACATTTTTAATTGTTGCTTCTACTTACATGTATGAGGACCAAGATAGTGTAGCTGTCAATATGAATATTAAGAAGTTTTTCACTGTCCGAAATCTTGAATGGACAGTCAACACTGTTAAGGTCATGTCAAGCCAATCAGCTTAACTATCCACACTTTTCCTGGACAGGATTAGACCTCTAAGTGCTTAACAAGTACTAATTGTGCACATTTTTTTTGCCAGAAACTGACAGCTGCCATTCTTGAATCAAAGGGAGAAAATGACAGTAGAATCATGATTTTACACGAGTAGTAATATTTCATAATATGACGGTAGGGGATAATAAAAGTTTATCACTTGCTAAAACTAAAGCTGTTTCCTTTTTTGTTCAGTATATGTACTTATACAATTACAGACTTACCAGTATTTTATCTGGCTATAGGATATCAATGACCCTGACAGTCCAGTGACCCACATTAAATATACAGTAGGCAAATCATCATGAGCATCTTACCATATTTACCCTAAGTATTTGGACAGACAGATATTGATTGGAGCAAACAGTGCGGACTCGGATCAGATGCCACATTATGTAGCATCTGATCTGTGTCTACACTGTTTGTCAGTCATCCTGCAGGTTACTAGACACATTCCGGGACAGTAAAATGAATGTTTCCAAATTTTGATATTTGTAAGCCAAGCAGAGGACTTGTTAAGGCAGATCATAGGAGCATTTTTTGGTTGGTTTGGAGTTTAACAGCTAGCCCAATCAACACTATTAAGATCATGTTGAGCCAGTCCATTTACCTAACCACGCTTTTCCTGGACAGGAATAGTCCTCTAAGTGGTTAACCTGTACTTGTGCACATTCTTATGCCAGAAACGGACAAATGCCCTTCTTGGTTTGTTTGTGTTGAGGTTTTATGGCCCAGTCAACTCAATGTCTAACCACATGTTTACTGGGCAGGCTTAGTCCTCTAAGCTGTTAACCAGTATTGTACACATTCTTTCGCCATTCTGGTATATAGTTTTTGCCAGTTCTCCATAAAAAACATATGTTACAGTAATCATATAAAGCACCTTGGTGAGGCACTTCTAATGAATACCATAAATGTATGTTTTTATTGAGATATAGTACAAATTATCACCAAATTCTCCTTCTTAACAAGTCTTCTGGTTAATTTTTTTTCTAATACTTAGGGTAAGTATGGTGTTTCTCCACAAAAATGTATGTTGTGGAAAATCATAAGAAGCACCTTATAGAGTACCCACAATATAAAGTATACCTTGCAGAGTACCCACAATGTAAAATATACCTTGCTGAGTTAACCCACAATGTAAAGTACACTTTGCAGAATACCCACAATGTAAAATACACCTTGCTGAGTTAACCCACAATGTAAAGTACACTTTGAGTACCCACAATGTAAAGAAATAAAAACAGTTACCATTATAACTCTAAGTATTGGGACTTTGCAAAAAGTGAGGACACAGATCAGATATTGCAGAATGTGGCATCTGATCAGGGTCTACACTGTTTGGCATACATGCAGCAATAGTTTTGGAACATCAACAGGTAGTAGAATGGACTATTCAAAATTTTAGTAAAGGTATAATAAGTAAATACAGTGTCCCAATACTAAAGAGTAATAAACAGGGGTAACTGGATAGTGGATACTCCTGTTATTGAGAGCTACATGTATAAGACCTGGAACAGACTGTGCTTTTGTCCAAGACTTGCTTTACTGTGCTCTTTCTTTCTTTAAACCCCATGTTCTGTATTTACCATATTGGGACAACTTCCTTCCTTACCATAATAGATATTTGTTCTAAATTTTGAACGTCCATTTTACTACCTATTGATTAGCCTAAAAACTAATGGATCAGTAGCAAACAACACAGACACTGATCAGGGCCCAGTTGTTGAAAACTAAAGATGCCGTTAGTTAACGATTCGTTAAAATTTACATCGAGTGATACGCAAATATGCTGAAATTTTTTGCTGAAAAAATGTGAGTTGCTTTTGCAGTGCAAAAGCTATTCACATTTTTTCAACAAAAAATATCAGAATATTGTATATTGAATCTGCTAAAACAGTTAACAAAATGACCCTTAACGAGCTCGTTAAGCTTAAAACGCTTTGAACAACTGGGCCCTGATGCTGTATTCTGTGGCATTCATTGTTTGGTTTGGTCTGTCTGCCCCAATACTTTGGGTTATACTTAATTATTATGGAATTCTATACATTTATAAAGTGCCTAAACAACAGAAGTATCCAAATAAATATTTTTTCTTATTTCCCTTCAAAATCATAAATTATAGTTACTCATTAGAAGCACCTCATGGAGGTGCTTCTAATGACTACCTACAACAAATGTTTTTTGTGGAGAAATAAAAAATATAGCGTAATAACCCAAAGTATTGGGACACCTTATCTTCTTATCATATGTGTCCTAAAATTTGAAATAGTTCATTCTACTACCTCTTGATGTGTCTAAAATAGTGCTGTATGTATTGAAAACAGTGTAGACCCTGATCAGATGCCACATTCTGTGGCCTCTGATCTGGGTCTACACTGTTTGCAATGGCTTATCTGTCCCAATATGTGTGGTTATTACGGTAACTAGTAGTACTTTTGGATTGGAAAATGTGTATAGCATGCTGGGATACAAATTTCATAAAACATTTTGATTTCTTATTTCCCCAAGAAAATAAGATTTGACATAAATGTCACATTTTAATTCATAGAAGACAACCTGCATGAAATGTCAAACCCTATTCTCTGGTTTCTGAGAAAAAAACATGTAACAAATCTCATTGAATTTACACAGACAGTGCTTAAAGCTCAAAACTGTATTTATCTTAAATATTCAGATAGACTGCCCTTAGCAAACAGTGCTTGCCCAGATCAGATGCCACAGAACACAATGACTGATCAGGGTCTGCACAATTTGCCAGTCATCAGAATTTTTTAGAAACATCAACTGCTGGTAAAATAGACTTGTAAAGAGTTCTGGAAAACATGGTAAGCAACTGAAGTATCTGAGTATTCAGGGCAAACATGGTATCTTAATGGTTTCCAAGTCAGGTACATGCTAAAGTAGGTTAGGTTCAACCTTGATTACAGTAAATGTCCTAAAATTTCATAAACCAGAGTTTCTGATAAATGGCATATGCAGATAGTGTAGACCCTGATCAGGCCAGGACTTATCAATATTTGGGCAAACGTTAATCCATAAAGCAAAAAGCAAATTGAAGCAGACAAGATTCTAAAATTGATTTTATTTTTCAGAAAAAAAAAAAACACTTGACATTTCATGTGAATTGTCTGTGATGCAGACAATTCACATGAAATGTCAAGCCTTATTTTCTCTGAAACATTGTACTTCGAAGTATCATCTGCTGCTGTTGCAATTAGTGCTTACAGTATCCTCTTTAAAACCAGTCTTTGCGAAAAGTGCAGGACTGCCTGACAAAACTGGCATTTTTTTCATTTTGTCCTACAAAAACTTTTAGTCTGTCTGACAAATGTCCTGTGAATCTTAGCAAAGAAAATAATATTCTGACAACAAAAATGCCTTCAGTCCTGCAGATACTTATCTGTCCTGCAAAAGATTACAGTCTGTCTGACAGCTGTCCTGCATCAGTAGAAATGATTCCGCGAAGACTGTAAAACAAAAAAAAAAAAACCTTAAATCTTATTAAACGACCCCTTAATTCAACATAAGGTAGTCCCTGGGACCCTCACTTTAAAACCCTGAAGGAAAACCCTGCACAACATATTTTCTTGGAGACTTGGTGGCTCAGTTGGATGCGCATCTGACTGGTGATCAGGCGGTTGCAGGTTCAATACCCCCCCAACAGGTTGGCAACATTCTTTCATGGAGATTTGATCATGAAATATTTTCTATGGTCATTCTCTTCCTTCTGCTGATTAAAGAAGGGCAGTTGTCAGTTTCTGGCAAAAGAATGTACACAATACTAGTTAACTGCATAGAGAACTATTAGCCTGCCCAGTAAAAGTGTGGTTAGGTAAACTGATTGCACTTGACATGACCTCATTACGTTAACTGGGCTGTAAAACCTCAACACAAACAAACACAGAGAAATAAGGAAAAAATCAATACTTTTTTTTGTAGAAAAATGGACTATCTGGCGCTATGGCTGCTAAATTTACCATAACATAGCTTCAGGGTGTGGGTGTGCATACTTTTCACAGGGGGGTGGAGCTTAAGAACTGGAGTGTATATTTGACATGCAATGTTGTGATATATTGTGGCATTACCAGCCCATTATTATCCCGACACTTTCTGGAAATTGTTTTATTCCCATTTGAAAAACAAAGTTGAGGCACTTAATATGAGTACTCACATCATATGTTTTCATGGAGAAATAAGAAAAATATTTACATGTACCCGATACCCTTCCTTTTCTAGAGCTTTGCATAATAATTAAAGTCAGGCATGTTATCATATTCTTAGTGGCCTTAACCCCTAATAATCTTAAAGTCATGACCCGCTGATAAAATTGACAGTCCTACATTCATGTACAATCTGTCCAACATAGATGAACAACTTACAGGATTTCATTATCAGATTATGTAAAACAATCACAGAGAGACAGGAGAAGTACGGTAGCCAAAACATTTCTCCACAAACATATATCTTGTGGATTACTCACTGGAATTGCCTCAGCAAGGCAATAAGCATTAATTTCATGGAGAAGATGATTCCTATTCTATACACTGACAAAAAACTGCAGCAGTATGCAATTTTCTGTAGTAATCAGGACACACACCATAAACAGTCAAATTGTACACCACTGGTGTTCCATTACAAAATAATTTTACCAAGTTCTGTTGTACAAGCTGAGTCCCATTTGACCTGTAACGTTTTGACAAAAACCAGAGAGTAGCCATTTTATGTGAATTTATTTTAATAATTTATATTTTCTAAAAACTCATAATTATGCTAAGATTATTATCAAAGATCTTTCACAGAAAATTTTTGAAGAAAAATCAACTTACTCTACTTTCAACATCTTTCAGAAAGTCATTTTTTTTTTGCCTGATGCTTTACACTTTACAAATTGTTCTTTTCCTTGAAGAAATTTTGTCATCTAACATTGCACAGGGATAACTTCTTTGTCTTATAATATGCAATATATTTCTGAATATGCATTACATATCTTAAGGTAATGTTTTCTACCCAGAAAGGCCTCCAGACCATAACAAACATTTTAAAAAGGAAACTGCTGCACATTGCACAGGTGATAAACAGATAATAATTCAGAAGTGTTTTCCATTCAGAAGACATTTTCTTTTTATCTTCAAATATACTGCCTATGCCCTTGTGGGCATTTTTGGAGGCCTTTCTGGGTAGAAAACATTACTATACAATGTGGATATATGCATCTTTCTCTAAGACAAAAGACACAACACTTGCTGCTCACTGGGGTCAAGATTGCTGACTCTCGATTCTGAATCATACGCTTTACCACTGCACCAAAGCACTCCTTTTCCCTGAAATGTCAAATAAAAAAAAGCCTGCCAAACTGGATAATTTGCATGAGCGTTTTTAATTTTTGAATAAAATGAAATCTGCATATTTAAATTTTGATTATTAAAAGCCATATGATATTCTGAAAGGCATTCTGGCTAAGGGTTTTAACGTCTGCGCACTGACCAAACTCAACTATAATTGTTTTCAGAATATTTCTGGTATGAGGCCATTTCGGTCTGGGGCTGTTTCGTCTGGCATCCGATGAGCCCGATGGTTTTTGTCCTTATTTTGCATCTCATGCAACTCCTGAGTCCTACATGTATGCATCCCCATTCTGACTTTCTTAAAAAAAAAAAAAAACAAAAAAAAAACAAACAACAAACACATGTGGCCAAATTTGCATCTGACAGTTGCTACACTGTAGCGAAGAATGTACACTAGAACCTATTTAATTTACCTTTCTACCGTTGACAAAAAATATAAGTTCCGTCGACTCCATTTCTTGAAAAATTACACAAAACTAAAAACAACCTTGTCCTTGTGAAGCTACACAAACAAGATCTACTGGTACTCGGCGTTCGGAAAATCAACACTCGGCTTACCTTGTATGATTTCGGACCGGAGATCATTCGTTAAAACATTAAAATAGAATAGAATAGGATACCGGACATCTCGCCACTTCCAATGGATAGACTCAATTGTAATATGTTTTAGAATATTTAGGGAATATATGTTGTTTTTTTTTTTTAATTCAATAATAATGGGGCGCTTGGGGCTGTTTTATCTGGCAACGGCTGTGTCCGAATGTTTTTTGTTTTTTTTTGCCTTTTTTTTCTTGCATCTCATTTCTTGTGCCCATTCTGACTTTCTGCACACACACACACACACACACACACACACACACACACACACACACACACACACACACACACACACACACACACACACATGTGGCCAAATTTATACCTGACAGTTGCTGCCTAGCTTGGACTTTTATTAAAGTGCAGTCTGGTTCTAACCCATCAGAATCAGAATCAGAATATTTTACTGGTGATACATCAATAGACATTCATTCACCAGAGTCAACGATTGCAAAGACCAGTCTCTAGCTCTCACAAGTGATGTGAATCTAGTGACAGGGTCCTCAGAACTTTCAGCAGAGGAAATTATAGATGCAGAGTGCATCACTGCACAGCCACTATCATTGAAGACGGAATAGAAGAATGAAAACGAATTTCATAGCATATACATAATTAATGCATTTATTTGACATGTACAAAGAGTGAAAAAGTTTTTTTTTCTTTCTTTCAAAAGAAAATATCATACTGTAAGAAAATACCACGCCTCAAATCTTGTGATTATAGCTGGCTGTGAATGAGCTCAAAACTAAGTAACATCAATTATGTCATTAGCACGCGTTTGATAAAAAAGGACCTTGATCGTTTTATTAAATAATTACAAAGAACAACATATAAATAAATGATGAACTTTTCTTAGATATGATGATCTAGATAACAGCTGGACAGCTGGATGGTGTGTTAAGGTACGGACGGACAGAGAAAGAAAGATAGAGGGACGGACATTCAGGCACATAGATAGATAGATAGATAGATAGATAGATAGATAGATAGATAGATAGATGGATGGATGGATGGATGGATGGATGGATAGATAGATAGATAGATAGATAGATAGATAGATAGATAGATAGACAGACAGACAGACAGACAGACAGACAGACAGATAGATAGATAGATAGATAGATAGATAGATAGTGAAAAGTTTGTTTCTTTTCTTCTTTCAAATGAAGATATCCTACTGTAAGAAAACACCGCGCATCAAATCTTGTGATTAGCTGACTGTGAATGAGCTCAAACTTATGTAATATCAGTTATGTCATAAGCACGCGTTTGTTAAAAAAGACCGTGATCGTTTTATTAAATAATTATAAAAAACAACATATATGTAAACGATCAACTTTTGATAGATAGGGTGATCTAAATGACACATGACACAGGGACAGCTGAACGGTATGTGAAGGTACGGACGGTGAGAGAAAGATGGATGGATGGATGGATGCATGGATGGACAGTCAGATAGATAGATAGATAGATCGGAATGACAAAGAGAAGTACTGACAGACTGTCAGAAAGACATGAAAACATCTTAATTTAATCCTTTTGAGACAAATTTTGTTCAGAAAGAAAACAAAGTAATCTTGCAGGAAAGTTAATCATTTATATAGACCCTATCTCATAATTCAAATTGAAAATGTTTATGGCTAAAGGATGCAATTAGATTCATGCCACATAAACATATGTTACAAGCAAAAAGTTTTTCGTGCTCTTTTATACCTCAGTCAACGTTCTATTATAGATCGAATTATTTTATTAATTTATTTTTCTACTTGGATTTCTATGCATCTCCTTGCGAAACGTGCATAACAGTGTAAGATATTATTATGCTTCCGCAAGTACGAGAATTCATCAAGGTATTAGTTTAAGAAGCAGCTTATTTAACCCTCAAATTAAAGTAATTCATCAAGATGTTAAAGTAGCAGCGTATAAAGGATTTTGTGTGTCCAGTCCTGGAGTATAACAGTTCGGTTTGGGATCCCCAAGGTGTAGTCCTGCAGGAAGAACTCGAAAGTGTGCTCAAGCACGCAGCCAAATTCGTTACAGGAAATTACAATTTGGATTGCATAACCCCTAGTGACTATAGCAGATTAGAGATAATAAATCCTTTATTTTGCTATGCTATTCGTGAAGAAAACTTCCTTATAATTCCATCACATTTTACTTTCATTAATAAATATTATTTAGTATTCCTTTGTTGTTCTTTCCGAGTAAGCTTTTAGTTTCAAGACAAAATATTTGCAGATTCAATCTGATTCAAGCTAACATTTTTAGTTTTGATAAACGGGACGATTTTGATTTTGATATAGTCAATTTCCCATTTCCGGATGGAGATGTCCCCCGGCGTACCTCATATGGGGTATACATTATCTCAGCTTATTAGATTCGCCAGAGCTTCCTCAAATCTTACAATACATATAGTGACTTTAACTGCCGTAATAAAGCCTTTACTGCCAAACTTCTTAGACAGGGCTGTCGTTATTTTAAACTTCGTAAGGCATTTTCGACATTTTTATCGCAGATACAGTGCCTTGGCAGAAAAATAGAGCGTCAATCTGAAAACACTTCTGCAATAAGGTATATCAGAACCAGAATTTTACGCTGACTTAGTATACAGATTTAGAAAAATGGTAGGAAAATCTAACTTTTCGGAGCAATTCAGAAAACTTATCAACCGTTATAAAAGAATTGGCTATAGCCTAGATATTATACGGCAGAATGCATGCCTAGTTGTCGACCTAGTCATTGTTGATGGCTATGCTTCACTCTTTAATTGTGTCTTTAAAGAAGCAGCTTATTTCGCCCTAAAATGAAATTATGCTTCCGCAAATACGAGAATTCATAAATGTTTTTATTGAACGATTTGAAAAGGAAGCGTGGTAGGTCAGTGGTGAGCGCACTGTACTCTAGAGCTAAAGGTACCGGGATCGATCCCAGGCTTAGGCAAGGGAATTTTTGGTGTCACACCCTGTGCGGGTTCAAGAACCCTATGGTAATTCGAAATGTAGACCTTCATTCTGCAACCCAGAGTGTACAATGTACACCTGCCTAGAATGTCCGAAAGGGCATATGACAGTATATAGAGAAAGAAAGAAAAAATAAAGACTCAATAAAAAAAATGTGATTAATACTTAAAAAGAAAATCATTTTAATGGTTCTAATTTTTTAGCATATAATTCAGTCTGACTAAACAGCGAAAAATACATTTTAGCTAGGTTTGCAATATTCGCCGGTACTAAATAATCGGAATGCCCAGTAAAACGTCCTTTGCTTTAAATGTGCTGAAAACTTTGACGTGCATATTATTTGCAAATATTAGCAAACAATATATTTCTCCGCACATGGAGGGAATAACATTAACCATGTGTGAGCGAATAGGTACTAGTAGACCAGGATTCAACATTGTTCTCGTTGTGTACACCAACCGCAGATGGATCTTGTATCAGCCTTAGCAACTCCTCGTCGCTCACGGTTGGCACTACCAACCTCGGGGTGGGGCGGGGGGCGGGGGGGGGGGCAGAGGGGAGGGGGTGACTCAGAAAAAATTTGGGCGGGACGTGCAGCTGGAACTTTGAATAAATCCCCTATTCATATAAATTCCAGACTGACAAAACATACCTATTCATATAATTTGCATGTAAAAAGATACCCTATTCATACAATAGAAGAATATTAGTAAACACTAGCAGAACCAAAACAGACTACTTACTTGGGAATTATATGCAAAACATATGTGCATTTTGCCTCTTGTTTAGATTCTGTATGTGGTCAGGTAAGTTGTCTGCCAAAAAGGAAATCAATGGGCTATTGATATAATGCTGCTTTAGAAATGGGGGCTATTGATATAATTTGGTGCTATAATTGATACCTTATCATATAATCTCAGACATGAAAAGTATACCTATGCCAGCGGCACATCCCTGAACTGCTCCATACGGAAAGTGACCCACCCCCGAGCTACCAAATAATTCACGTAACTTAGAGTCACTTATGTGGTAGTTTGTATGCAAAATAGTAAAGGGCTACTAGTATATTGTTAACACCACTGAAATATTCCTGTTTAAACCGTCTTGATACTCGTACATATGCCATCATGTGCGGCATAAGCGTACATGCAATTGCTGAAGCCAAACGACCTGGTAGCTTTTTTTTCCTTAAAAAAAAAAGTCCAGGGAGTGCCACAATCACAAAAAGGTAAGAGATAAGTCCAGGGAGTGCCACAATCACAAACCGCAGCCCTTCCCAGACCCCAAGAGGAAGAGGAAACCGACAAATCCAAACAAGCACAAATCGAACAAACGTACGAAAAGCAATAAGATTAGCTCTCTCTTCCCCAAGCGAGGTAATCGCAATACTAAAAGGACTGAAAAACACAAGAACAAAATGACACATGGAAAGACATACAACAAATCGCCTCGTAGAATAAACTACAAAGCAACAAAGAGTAAGACTAACACCGAGACCACCGTCTTAGAACGGTCAGTAGAGTAAACCACCGGGGGGTGGGGGGGGGGGGGGGGGGGGGTTTAAAGCACTTTTAAGCTAACTAACTTCACCCTGGGTCCCGATGCTACTCTTAATACAGAAACACATATAAAAATTCGGTTCGCATAAAGGCTCCCAACTCAGTCAATGCACCAAAGCGAGAACACAAAAATCAAACCAATCACTATAATAAACAAAGACGAGTACTCATGGCTAACTCTGCTGTATGCCAGAGAAAATGAAAACCTATAGTTGAACCACGGCGGCCAAGCCAAATACATATCGTCAAGCCCCAACCCACTAGTTAAAGTTTTACGAAGAGGCCGTCATTGGGTCTGAGGCCCGAACTGCCGTCGTGAAATTAAAGAGTGAAGCATAGCCATCAACAATGATTGGGTTGACAACTAGGCATGCCGCAGCCTATTCCAGACACCAAGAGGAAGAGGAAACAGACAAAACCAAACGCGCAAATCGAACAAATGTACGAAAAACACTAAGAATAGCTCTCTCTTCCCCAAGCGAGGTAATCGCAATGCTAAAAGGACTGAAAAATACAATAACAAAATAACACAAGGCAAAAAAGGTAAGAGAAAAGTCCAGGGAGAGCCACAATCACAAACCGCAGCCCTTCCCAGACCCCAAGAGGAAGAGGAAACCGACAAATCTAAACAAGCACAAACAGAACAAACGTACGAAAAGCACTAAGATTAGCTCTCTCTTCCCCAAGCGAGGTAATCGCAATACTAAAAGGACTGAAAAACACAAGGTTGGGTTGGGAGCTTAAATCGATTTTACGTGGTAACAATCCTCGCCCTTACTTCTGCCGCGGTTTACTCACATAATATGTTCAGTCCGCATGAAGGCTTCCTAACTCATCAGTGCTACATCTCCGAGAAGAACACAACAAATCAACAAATTACAGAGATGAAACAACGATGAGGACTCGACAGCACGAAACAACTGAAATGCTAGAGCAAAAGAAAACCAACAGTAAGACTCCGGTGGGCCCGACCAAAGATAGAGCATCAAGTACCAACTAACATTACCCAAAATTAATTTCAAGTAAGTCTTTACGCTGGAACCATCATAGAATCTGAGGCCTAACCCGCCGGCGTGCAATTAAAAAGGGAAACATATTTATTAACCGTGATTGGGTTAACAACCATGCATGCAGTCTGTCATGTAACATTTATGTTGAACCCAATCTTTTTATATCGAAGAATGATTTTACGAAATTGGGTACTGAAGTCATTGCAAGCATATATATTTCTGAATTTATGTACTAAGTCACCATAAAATTTGGGTTCCGATAAGCATTGTTGCAGAGGAGATTTAAGTCCAACATTGAATTTAGAAATTAAATCGGAATGACGTCTGTAAAACTTAGAAAAGGCTTTACGTAGTTTACGATACCGATAACCCTGATTAAGAAGTTTAGCAGTTAGCAATTTATTACGAGTGTTGAAGTCAGTTACATGACTAGACATTCTGGCAAATCGAATTAGTTGTGGCTTATACACAGTAGGATGCTGCACGAGGAACATCACCATCCAAGAAAGGAAAATTTACAATCTCAAAATCAAAATCATCGCGTTTATCATAAATTTTGCAAGAAACAAACCTATCTACAATAGATAAATGTAAATCCAAAAACGCGGCTTCGGTATCAGAAGAATTAGCTTTATTTAACTGACGTTCTGTGCGGGGGGGGGGGGGGGGGGGGCGGGAGGGGAGGGGGGGGCAGAGTGTGGGGCGGGGGGGCGGGGGGGGGGCGGTAAATACGACTGATTAAACCGTCGAAGTAGGTATTGTCAATATTCAATAAATCATCCAAATATCTTGAAGTCGAGCTAAAAGCTTCAATGATTTCAGATTGGTTTTCAGCAGTCTGAATCAGAATCAGATCAGAGTCAGATTTTTTTACTGGAGATACGTCTAATGACATTCATTCACCAGGACGTGATATGGGAAAGTTAATCCCTAGCTCTCACCAGAGAGGTAAACCTAGCCACACCATCCTCTGCAACCTTCAGCAGAGGTAATGATCGAATCTGGAAGGATATTCCAGTCTCTGATTGCTTGAGGGAAGAATGAGTCAATTCTTGCAGCGGGGGTCTGAAAAGTCTATGAGTGATGATTTTTACTGTGCCTAATTGGGGGGATAAGATCATCTGTTGGAATGCTGGCAGCACCTTTTAGACCTTTGTACAAAAGAATCAGTCTACTGTCTCTCCTCCTTTTCTTTAGAGACTCCCATTTTAGTTTTTCCAGTATTCCAGTCATACTCCCAGTTTCAAAACAGTATTTGCTAGTAACAAACCTAGCAGTCCTATTCTAAACTTTTTCGATTCCTTGTTGAAGAACCACGCTTTGGGGAACAAAGCTGCCATATTCCAAAATGGGGCGAACAAGTCTCCTATATGCTGCCTCTTTTACATCCTGAGGACATTGATAAAGATTTCGTCTCAGGAAACCAAGAGTTCTATTTGTCTTTGTACTCATGTTGCTGATATGTGTATTCCATCTAATGTCATGTGTGATTGTTACTCCTAGATATTTAATGGAATCCACATTTTAGAGAACCGTACCCTCTAAAATGTAAGAAGCCTCAATCTTATTTGTTCTTTTCTTAGTTATCTGCATTATATTGCATTTGACTTGCTGAAATCTCTTATCCCATTTTCTGGCCCAACATCCTAATCTATCTATATCCTTCTGAAGTTTAAATGAGTCGTCTGTGTCTCTGATTTCATGATAGCAAACACAGTCATCTGCGAAAAGTCTTATTTCTGAGTCTACGTCTTTGGAAATATCATTTATGTACAGAGAGAACAATAATGGAACAAGAACGGTCCCTTGTGGGACACCTGAAAAAACAACAACAAAAAAAAAAAAAAAAAAAAAAAAAAAAAAAAAAAAAAAAAACTGGAGCCCACTCCGAAGTTTGACCTTTTACAACAGCTCGATGTGTTCTGTAGCAAAGAAAGGAATCTATCCACCTGAGTGTCTTTCCGCCAGTGCCATAACCAAATAATTTGCTTTTAAGAAGTTCATTAGGCGGGGTGTCAACCTGTCCTCCTTTGTCCAAGATTTTTACCCAATCATTTATAACAGTGGTCAACTGAGTTTCACAAGTGTGCCTTTTCCTAAATACATGTTGCCTGCCGGAAAAGAGCTGATATTCATCCAAGTGAGCCATGATATTTGAGCATACTGTATGTATAAGCAACTTACACGGCACATTTAAAGAACACGGGGCGATAATTATAAGCAAGAGCCCTATCCCCTTTCTTAAAAGGGGAAATGTTTGCAAGACACCATTCCTTGGGAATTTCACCCATAACAAGCGATTGTTGGAATAAATGTTCAAATACTGGACCTAGTTAATTTTCTAGCTCCTTTATGATGAAGCTCATCAGGTCCTAAGGCTTTTGAGGGATTCGAGCCTTTGAGTAACTTAATCACTCCTTCTGTAGACATCACAATACTAGCCATGAAAGGAGCCGATCTTCTGGTTAACTGAACCTCATTGCACTTAGTTTTATTGAATGAATCATTGAATTGACCATTTAGTTCCTCTGCCCTTTTAGAGTTCAATTCTGCATCTCCATTTCCGCCCCTCTTTTTAAGGGGTGGAATACATTGCCTGTCTTTTGTTGACTATTTATGTATCTGTAGAAATCTCTAGGATTCGCCTTTACACCGCCTACCAGGTTATTCACATAAAAATCATGCTGCTTTTTAATGTCAGCCGCTATTTCCCTTCTCAAAGATTCAAATTTAGTCTGAAGTTTACCACTACCTGTCTTCTTAGCCTTAGCATGAATTTCGTTTCTTCTGCGAAGATTTCTTTTTATCTCTGGAGTGATCTAAGAGACAGACTTAGTATTTTTTAAGGGATATGCTTATCAGCAATCATGAATGAATGACGTTATTAAATTAAAGTTCTCCAGTACTGGTCTAGCATCCGAGTGGCCGTTGAAGTACTTCTCATTTGCAAATCTTAACGCATCCTTTCTCATAGTTTCAAAGTCACCTTTCTGGTATGAATTTAATACACCTTCCTCCGAGATTTCTTTATATGCGGAATGAAGATTCTTAAAAATCCTGAAACAATGTCATGATCACTAAGTTTGTCTGGAGAGTGAATATCCTGAAATTGACCCAGTAAAGAGGTGAAAAGGTATGGAATACTTGCTGTATTTGTTTTAAATGTTGATTAGTGATTTTATTTGGCAATATTCTAAACAGCAGGTAAAGTTGTTTTAAATGTGTATAACCAGCACTGTGGTATATTGTGCCAGCCTTATGGTACCTTGTGCTTACCTTGTGGTACCTTGTGCCTACTTTTCGGTACCTATGTACTGTAAATTGAGTATTGCATCAAGTAATAAATAAGTAGATTTGATCGGTTATAAGTACAACATCATATATATATACTTGTGCATAAAAGTGCAGTGAAAATTTGAAATTTTATAAAGGGGTTTCTTTATTTATTTTATCCATCATAACTTCCATTTGTTGACCAAGTTAAGGCTACTTATTATACTATTGCCTACCTTTTGCTAACCTTGTACCTACCTTAGATCGTTTCGGCCCTGGGTCGTTTCGGCCAATTTTGGGGGTGGCCTTGGTAGGTGGGTCGTTTCGGCCCTGAATCATTTCGGCCCAATTTCAATAGGGTAGGTTTTTTTTTTTTGTTTAAAGTAAATGCTGAGGTGGATAGAAAGATAGATAGATGGGTAGAAAGATGGACACAGCATGATAGATAGATAGATAGACAGATAGATAGATAGATAGATAGATAGATAGATAGATAGATAGATAGATAGATAGATAGATAGGTAGATAGATAGATAGATAGATAGGCTGACTGACCGACTGACTGACAAACAGACAGTCAGACAGACAAACAGGCAGGCAGGCAGGCAGACAGACAGACAGGCAGATAGATAGATACATAGCAGGTAGCCAGCCAGCCAGACAGACATTTCATCCTTGATTTAATTGATTAACGTATTAATTAAAAGCGACAATCATTCATTACGAAAACACACCTATTCAAATAGAAAATTTCACCTCCAAAAACTAAAAAAAAAATCAGATAAAAAAACTCTGGTATTTTTCATATTTCTGCTCAAAACATAGATTGTGCGTACTCGTTAGAACCGCCTCGGTGAGGCGGTTATAACGAGTACCCACAATTTATGTTTCCGAGCAAAAATAAGAAAAATAATGTTACCCCTGTAAACCCCAGTTTTACTATATAAAAGTGGGCTTTAAGGGGTGGGGGGGGGGGGGGGGGTTCAAAATTATATAGCCATGTTTTCGTGGTGATTGATTAATTGTCATGTTTGTTTTGATATTCGGTAATCGATTTATCAAGGTGAGAAATTTCGGGCCAATTATAGTTAGTCTTTAATCCTTTGTGATAATCCGGGTATTAATCGAATAATTGAAGTGTGAAAACTCATGCGTGTTAAATATGGTTTGTTTGATGTGTGACTTTGTCGGCAAAAGGCGGGATGACAGTTCTTAACGGTACAAAAAGTTTAATTGCACACAAGCATGTTATGGTCAGTTTTACTTCTGTTTTATCAGACTGTATTGCGCATTTACTGGTGTAAAACGCTTATAAAGCTTGACATTTCATGTGAATCATTTGCTAGACATCCTATTCACTTGAAATGTTAAGCCTTATTTCCTCTTATAAGATAACTTTAATGCCTGATAAATAACATAGGATATCAGAAACAAAACGGGCTTAACAGTAAAAGGATATAACCTATCAACTACGACCTATGATACCCACAGACTCTTCATCAAACAACCAATTGATTGTTTCTATCTATCACCCCTAACCTAGAGGGACTTAAAAAAGGCCTTTAAAATCACTAGACTCTTCATCAAACAACAAAATGATTGTTCTACCTATTATCCGTAACCTGGGGGGGGGAGAAAAAAAAAGGCCGAAACGACCCACCAAAATTGGCCGAAACGACCCAGGGCCGAAACGACTCAGGGTCGAAATGACCCGGAACGCAACCTTATACTACCTTGCGATACCTTGTGCTACAATTGTGCTACCTTGCGGTACTTTGTGGTATCTTGCGGTAGTTAGTATGACCGTAAATTTCGCCACCATCCGTAATTGTTCGGCACTCTCGGGTTTTAATCACAACATGAACACAGAAGCGGTAACCAGCTTTCCGGAATAGCCCATTTCTAAAAATAACGGGAACCCCATTACTGGTTCTCCGCTTTCACGTTAGTTCTGCAGGAGGAACTAGAACCATGCATAAAATGGAGGTTGACAGTTTGACGTGTTCATAGTAGACAATAAAAAATCTCTTCAAATCACATTAAAATGACTTCATATGGATCAATGCCTGATTTAATTAGCAGCAGTGTTACAGTAGATTTAGGAAAAGGTAACGAATGACCCATAACGCCACTGTATATTTAATTCTCACTAAAAGTTCACTTTGTCTTTGCACTTGCTCTTCCACGGGCACTGGCATGACAGGCAGTCATTTCAAATACACCAAGAAAAATGGTCTGTCCAAGTGACTTAGTGATTCTAAAAGAAAATTGCTGGAAGTAGATCAGACAAATGAATATTAAATACATACTTGAAGACACAGTGTTTGAAAGTAAATGCCGGTAATACATATGCCTACATGCCATAAGCTGTGGACTGAAATCTGCGAGGTTTGGCCAATTTTTAAGGGAGATTTGATAAAATTCTGTGAGATTTTAACAAAAATAACTTTAAAGCTCTACCAAAATAGTCAAATGCCTTTATTTAAATGCCAGAATAGTCAAAAGCTTTTATTTACGTGACTAAGCCAGAGACAATAAAAGTGTGATTTTCTATTTATTTCTTCATTAATTGTTTTGTAAGATTGGTCAAAAGTTCTGTCAGATTTGAAAAATCTTATGGGAACTGGCTTCCAGATGGGCCAAATTCTGTGAGATTTTATCTCACAGTGTGAGATAATGGCATGTCTGGTAATATCTGAAATACCAGTACAGCCATTTTGGCTAATTTTGCGCATTGGCTAATCCTGCTCATTCAAATATAGTTTTGAACAAACGTCAAAAACATTTCATTTTGGTACATCATTTTGATATACTGATGGAAGGGAAATATAAAAATCATTTTCAAATGGCAAATTCAAACTATTTGTAACATGATTGCGAAAACATGTTATGTGAAAAATAACACAGGACTGTGAGAAAATTGTAATTTTCAATAAGACTGTTGGAAGAAAATATGAACTTTATTATTCACATTTCACTAACTGCCCTGGCCTACTCAAATGTGTATTTGAAGAACCAGATCATAGTAGTATTATAAAATAAGGAAGGGATTTACTCCAGATGCACAGATTTTGCAGAAAATTTTAATGTCGCAAATACACAACGGTAGCGATATTTGATGGCCTAACTGACAACAAATTAAAACTAGAGATGAAAAATGATGTCCAATTGGCTTTACATCGGCAAGGCTCTGAAGTGTCCCTAAAATGCATTTTATTTATTTGTCTGAATTGAAATTAATACGTGCACAGTAACTTAAGTGTGGAGGATTGGCTGACGGCACTGTAGTTTTTAGGCACATCAACAAAACAGGTAGAGAGTGAACCAGTTTGCGATGAGACAGCCGCCATCTTCCAGAGCTCAAATTTTGCTGATTTCTCTCATTTTAACTTGATAATCGTCAAGATTCTTTCGGCCAACAACACCATTGACTACTTTAGTCCACATCCAGTCCCGAATTTCAATTGTTTGTGCAATTGTTTGTGCAGTTGGAACTGAAATAAGCTGTTTTGGAGTTGATGATCCTGGTCAACAGATGCTTGTCAAGCGCCCAGGCACCTGAAGGATGATCAATCACTAAACTTGTAAACCAGTCTACGTGCTTGTCAGGAATCATTTCCGGTTGTTGACATTGTAAACAATGAACTTCTTCCAGCATGTAAGAGTATTATTTCTAGTTCTGGTAAGCCTTACTGGTCAATACAAGACTTCTTCTAGCATTGCCTGTGAAGCATCACCCCACCTGACCTACAACCATGATATTTCCCGGTATGGTACAAGTTTTCTGTTGTGCGATGGAACGTGTGCACGGATGGATCACAGATTTGTGTTCTCGTTTCTGAAGAATGCATCAGTTGAGCAGACCGTTTGCGTATTTTACTGGTTCAGACATGTGCGTTTCTGCAAGTTCCTAGTCACCGTACAGTGCAGAAAGAGATACCACAAACTCTTGGCCCTCTTATTAGTGGGGATAGAGCCAAATCCAGGACCAGCTCCTTAGTACCCATGTGGTGTCTGTTCATCTGAAGTAGAAGACTTTGGTGCACAGACTATTGCTTGCAACACCTGTGATAGATGGATACACAAGTCTTGTGTGGGTATGTTAACGGTTGAATATAATGACCTTGCAAACACATCGTGGTACTGCCTGAATTGTGGAACACCACATCAGTCAGACGTGATTTATGAGGCACCTGCATCTGACAGTAGCAGTGTGGGAAGCAATTACTCCAGTTTGAGTGAAGGTGAACCCCTGTCTCCAGATGCTAGTACACATAACTCAACGACAGCTTTCTCGGATACAAGCATTCACTCAATGGGCAGCCCTGCAGCGGCTTCTTCACCAAAAGCTAGGAACCAGTACATCTCTACAGCCCGGAAATCTCTTAGACTTTTGACAATTAATTTTCAAAGCATCCGCAAGAAAGGCAGAAACATCGACTTATTGGTGGAAACCACGAAGCCAGACGTCATACTAGGTACAGAAACATGGCTGTCCCTTCATCATACTTCTTCAACCCTGCTCTTGGCTACAAAGTTTATCGTCTAGATAGACCACAGGACCCCCATGGTGGGGTATTCCTTGCTGTAAAGGATGATATCGAGGTCCTTGATGTTGAGAGACACAAAGAGCTGGAGCTTATCATAGGCACCATCAAGGTTGGGAAAAAGAAGATGATCCTAGGATCCTACTATAGACCACCTGACAAGACTGATGAAGACTACCTGACCAGTGTCCAATCAGAATTTCTCCAACTGAAGAAGAAATCAAAGAACGCCATTTTCATACTAGGTGGAGATTTCAACGTCCCAGATATCGACTGGACTACACATAAAATTTCTGGCACTTGTTATCCATAGAGAGTAAGCCAAACTTTTTTGGACATCACCATGGAGCTGGGTCTGGAACAACTAGTCAACTTCCAAACTAGGTTAGAAAATACACTCAACCTGATATTTATGAGCCACCCTAGCTTCAAGATACATTGCAAGCCTCTACCCTCTATTGGCCAGAAGAGTGATCATGATATTGTGTTGCTTGATACTGCTCACCAACCGTTGCAGGCTAAACTTCCTCGAAGAAAGATATTTCTTTGGAAGAGGGTAGATGCAGAGAAGATTAAGCAACACCACAAAGAATTCAGTCACTCTTTCATGAAGGAAACATCTCAGTCAGTGGAATGCATGTGGACACTGTTCAAGTCTGCCATCACATCTGCTGTAGAGAAGCATGTGCCAATGAAAATGTCCAGCACTCGACAAACCCACCCATGGGTAAATACAAGTCTGCGCCGAGCTATGAGACATAAACAAAGAGCCCATTGGAGAGCAAAGAAGACTGAAAAACACAAGGACTGGAACCGTTACAAGAAGTTGCAAGCGGCAGTCCAAAGAGAGACTCGAACAACGGAAAAGACTTACATGGAAGAGGTTGTGAGTGGCGAGTTGATGCAAAACCCTAAACGCTTCTCTTCATACATAAAAAGCAAGAGGCAAGAGTCGGAAGGAGTGTCTTCGCTCATTGACAAGAATGGCTTCCTTCAGAGTGATAGCACAAAGAGAGCTGAAGTACTGAATGACCAGTTCGTCTCTGCCTATACTAAAGAGGACACAGAAAGACTGCTGAGTAAAGGGCCCAGTTCATTCTCAGCCATGCAGAAGATCATTGTAAGCCCAAATAGAGTCGCTGAAAGTGGCTGCTGATGAAATTTCCCCGGTCTTAACTAAGATATTCCGGACGTCCCTTGATACAGGTGGTCCCTGCAGACTGGAGGAAAGCCAACATTGTGCCACTCTTCAAGAAAGGTGACAACATCAAGCCTCTAACTACCGACCAGTCTCCCTGACTTCAGTGACATGCAAAGTTCTGGAACATATAGTCCACAATACATTAATGTTATCAACCACTTTCTCCACCAGGACATTCTCTGTGACAACCAACATGGATTCCGATCTAAACGCTCCTGTGAGACACAACTAATTACAACACTCCAGAGTATCACCAGCCAGCTACATACAGGAAGAGACCAAGTAGGTGTCATCTTGTTGAATTTCTCAAAGGCCTTCGATAAAGTGCCTCATTGACGCCTTCTCCACAAGTTAGACTTCTACGGTGTACGAGGGGATACCTTACGTTGGATCCAATCCTTCCTTAGCTACAGGAAATAGCAAGTACTTCTGGAGGGTTCCATGCCAGCAGAAGCAGAAGTCATTTCGGGGGTGCCCCAGGGGACTGTCCTAGGTCCCCTACTCTTCCTTGCATTCATCAACGATCTGCCAGAGTCTACATCACCTGACACGAGACTGTTCGCAGACGATGCTCTCATATACAGGCACATCAAGAGCGATGAGGATGCAAGACGACTACAACAGGACCTAGATGCACTGCAGAAATGGGAAAGTGAGTGGCAAATGAACTTCCATCCAGAAAAGTGCCAGGTTATAAGAATATGTACAAACAAGAGATTCAGACAGGAAACAACATACACCCTCCATGGTCATATTCTTGAAGCAGTTGAAAGTGCCAAGTATCTAGGAGTTACCATTGGTGAAGATCTCCAATGGAAAACTCATATAGATAACATCACTGCAAAAGCATCAAGAACAGTTGGATTCCTACGACGTAACCTGTATAATTGCACCAAGGAGGTTCGTGAGGCAACTTACTGTTCCATCGTCCGCCCTACCCTTGACTATGCATCATCTGTATGGGATCCATACCACACCACAGATATAAACTGTGTGGAGCAAGTCCAGAGAAGAGCTGCCAGATTTGTGCACCGTAATTACTGGGACAGAACTCCAAGATGTGTATCCCGTATGGTCAGGGAACTTGGTTGGCCTTCCCTGGTGGATAGGCGACGTGAGCACAGGCTGACAATGCTGTACAAGATACAGAGAGGACTGGTAGATATCAACCTAGGGCCCATACTGCGTACCAACGACAGACGCACAAGAGGGGGCAACTGTATATATCAACCAGCAGCACCTCAGCCAGTCTACAAATACTCATTCTATCCGAGAACTACCGGTATACAGGAATGGAACAGACTGCTGGCTACTACAACAGACTGTCCAACTCTCGAGGAGTTCACAGCTGCCATCCGGGCCACTGATGCATCTGTCTTCGTCGCTCCGTAAACAGCCACCCTTCATGTTTTTAACTGTACATAGAGGACTTTTAATGCTTTTAACCTTTTCTGGAAGAGGACGGCTGTCCCATTCTCCTAACAGGTCAACGATACAGTCTAAGTAGACTCCTGACCTTTATATGGAAGAAGAAGAAGAAACAGTAAAATGGACATTCAGAGGACCATTATGATGGAGTTAAATCCAGTTATTTAGTGTAAATTTGTAGAAGGAATTTATGATGGTGCTGGACAATGGATGGGACAGTGGGGATCCAAAGGGTTGTAGGGAAGAGATAGATATAGTCAGATAGGGAGACGATTAATTTCATCTGAATACATATTATAACCCCAACTTAACAGACATTTAGCTTCCAGCCTATGTCTGTTGCCCCCACTCCACACACAAACACATTCCAGTAGAGGGTGTTGGAGGTGGGAGTGGAGACTGAAGTAGGCAAGGATAGACACTTGCACTGGTTTGGCCAAAAAAGCCCTAAGAATTTCAGACATGTTGTAGTAATTTGTCTGACCAATGTCTGATGTAGCCAGGAAATGTTTCATGCTCTGCAGATTAGGCAAAATAGAGCTCTCACATGTGAAACCCTGCCACTTCATTTACCATGCTGTCTGTCTGTCATTGCAGTTGGAGGATATTGTGCCAAATTGGCTCTTTATATATCTATGATTTAAATAAGTCATCCAACTGGAGACCAGGAGGTCGCGGGTTCAACCCCCGCCGAGGTCGGCGACATTCTTTCGTGGAGATTGTTCATGAAATATTTTCTACGGTCATTCTCTCCCTTCCGCTGATTCAAGAAGGGCAGTTGTCAGTTTCTGGCGAAAGAATGTACACAATACTGGTTAACCGCTTAGAGGACTAAGCCTGCCCAGTAAACCTGTGGTTAGGTAAACTGACCGCGCTCGGCATGACCCCATTGGGTTGACTGGGCCGTAAAACCTCAACACAAACAAAACCTCTTAGGAATGCCCATATAATCAGTTTAGCCTGTAAGTGTTATGGGGCCAGATTTAGGTTGTGCCAGTCCCAGAGACTAGTTTATGTTCTATTCTATTATAACTCTATAGATTAGGCAATCAGATTGTCACCTGTCGGTGGTAATCTCAGGTATATGATGGGCATGCGTCAACAGAAAGAATGAGCTGTCTCTCAGTCATTCGGTTGCCTGGTAGCATTAGAAATCTACTGTCTGTCTGTCAGAAAGAATCCCGGCAGGCACATGACGTAAATATAACGTCGCCTCAACGTCGCCTCAACGTCGATGCAACGTCATGACGTTGCATCGACGTTGAGGCGACGTTATATTTACGTCATGTGCCCGCTGGGATGAGTTTGGTTCCAGCTGTCAAAGAAGTCACAGCATGATCAAGAAGCAAACCCAGTAAGGTAATTTATCTAAAGAGTCATAGATGTGCTTGAAATATTAGCTTTCCTACTCTGTGGATAAATACAGTATCACATATCATCATATAGATGGCGGGGAGGTTGCGGGTTCGATCCCCAGCTGGGTCATATCAGACTTTAAAAATGGTACTAGCTGCTCTTTCACTTGGCGCTCAGCATTAAGAAAGTAGAGCTAGAACTGGTCAGCTCATTGTCAGTATAATGTTACTGGGTGGAATATCATGTCAAAGTGTCTGGGGCATGATATTTCAGTGAGGCAGCACTCTAAAAGTGAGCATTGAACTCCCTGCCACATCCAGACACCGTCCCGATATGACTAAAAGAGGTTGAAAGCGACGTTAAGCCCAAATCAAACAAACAATTAAATCATCATGTAGATATATTAGGAGTGAGACAAGAGTCCAACATCCAATGTTCAGCTATAGATTTGAGCCATAAGTACTAAGCTGCTTAGTATCCCGCAAAAGCAGCATTTGAAGTTATCAATCAATCTTTAATATTCACAACTCTTGATTTAATCCTTCTCTTGCTTAACATGACATGCCCAGTCTTAGCAAACAGTGTAGATCCAGATCAGAAGAAGCCAACTGATCTGGATCTGCACTATTTGTCATTAAATATGTGAATTTCTATCAAAAACACGGATCAAGTAATCTGGTTGGCTGGAAATTAGAAGTGGGCGGGCATCTTTTTATTCAGCATGACAAGAGTTTATTTATAGTTGTAGATGCGCTTTTGTATGTGTATTTTAGTTTTTATGTGCTCAGTGTCTCAGCAAGTAATCTGATAGGATCCACTACACTCATTATTCTGGAGCAGGTAGCTCTGTCTAAATTGAGAATAGAATAATCATTGTTTGAGCAGACGGCTCAGTCTAAATTGAGAATAACATGTTATAGTAATCATATGTACTTATCAGTGAGTCAGATTCAGCGCTCACAATTGCTCTAAACATAAAGTGACCGCTCGGCAGCCGGCTACACATTACAATACAATTCGGGTAGAAGAATCACAATTGTAATACACTGTTACACCAGTTTGATAAAAAAAAAATGTTTAAGAATTTCATATAGGCACACTCAGGACCCTTACCAATAGCTTTTAAGAGTCTCAAACAAGGTTTTTGAGGGTAAAAACTGCCAAAATAGCAGTCGGAAAACCCTGGGGCATTAATAAGTCAGAATGCATCTCTCACATATGAAAGCCTGGAATCACTTTCATAGGTCCTGTTATCCTGCTTTCTTTTTGTCATTGCAGTAGGAGGATATGACTCTAACAGTAGAAGAATCACAAATGTAAGTACTAAACAGTCCATTTATACAGTCGAAGTAAGATCCTCTGTATGTACGTGTGTATGTACAGTCGAACCTCAACAGCTCAAACTATGATAGCTGGTTTACCATGGCTAATTTGAACTCCTTTTTGAGTCCTTATGAAACTCTTCCGATAGCTCAAGAAAACAAATATTTGGGGAAATCGTCTTATTTTATCATGAAATTGTATGTTGTGTGTCCTCATTAGAATTGCCTCATCGAGGGGATTCTGATAAGTACACACAACATACCATTGTTGTGTAGAAGATCGAAAAGATTTCCCTAAATCATTGCCATTTTCTTCCTGATCTGGCATCGTGATTAACCCTCAGTGGCTCAAACTACCCATATCTCAAATTTTCATGGTCCCAAAGATTTTTGAAAATTTAGGTTTGACTGTAATTCTAGTTGGGTGAAAACATTGAAAGCCCTAGTCTGAGGGAATGAAAATGTTCTTTTAAACTTACATTATTTGGACAGTGAAGACCAAGGTCCGCTTGCCCATTTGCACATCCACACAATCTGATGGCCTACTTTTGCTGTCCACTCACAGAATCCCTGGGTAGTGTAGAATACAATGTAGACTGGTAACATTTCCCACTTAACCCTTGTCATGCTGAATAAATTAGGATGCCACACCCGCCCCTCAGATTACTTGATCCAGGTTGTTGATACAAATTCGCAGACTTAATGACAAACAGTGCAGATCCAGATCTGTTGGCTTCTTCAGAAGCCAACTGATCTGGATCTACACTGTTTGCAAAGGCAGGACATATCTGGGTTCAGCAAGACTAGGGTAAGGAATTTTATTTCTTTTGTAAAAAACCAGGTAAGTTCATATCCAAATACTGAAGAAAGAAAATCCAAATAATGAAGAAACAAGTGTTCATGTGAAAAAAAAATGTTTAGAACATATAAATAAATTATTTGCAACAAAAAAAACATTTTGATTCAGACCATCCTACTGAGATTTCGTTATCAATATTGTATTCGAACTAATTACCACACTGTGTGCTTAGGTTTTTAAAAAATAGTGGAAAAACTTGTAGTAAAATATGTATCCACCTCTTTAATCTAGAAACAAGATCAGCAAATGACTTATCTTATGGTGTTTATGTGATGTTTTTGTGTGTGTGTGTTTTTTTTTTCCTGATTTTCTTAATGAAAGCAAATGTTTTAGTACTAGGTACTCATTTGATTTACACCAACAATTTAGACAATTTTTAATCTATTATTAATTTAAGTTGTTTGTTTATTTATTATCAGTATTTTGCATTCCACTAATCTGTTTTATGGTGTAAGGAACCACATATTATTCATTCTGTCCATTCTGTGATGTGGAAAGGCGATATGTTAGAACAACATGCAATGTATTTCATGTAGATTTTTTAAAGTAATGTTGTACCGAAAAACAATGCAAAACACAGCAAAAACTACCTTTAGAAAACTCTCTGAAGATATCTGAACTTATATGTCATGTCTGTTATGCATGTAATCAGTATGCATAGCTCCAGATAAGAGGGGGTATCCACATAATATTTTTCTTATTTTTCGATGAAAACATATGTTGTGGGTACTCATTAGAAGCACCTCGTGGAGGCACTTCTAATGAGTACCCATGTTTTTGTTGAGAAATAATAAATATATAAGCTTTTTTCGAATGAAAAAAAGTGCCTTATCTAATGCTATGGTATGCATAGCGGCAGATAAGAGGAGGTTAGCCATATATTTCTCTTATTTTTCCATGGAATCATATGTTTTTGGTACTCATTAGAAGCACCTCGGCAAGACATCTAATGAGTACCACAGTATATATTTTTGTGGAGAAATAAAAAAAAAAATCAGAACTTTTTGGTTGAAACTGTGGTATGCCATTGTTGTTTCAGGAAACCATATATCCATTTATCTCCCCACAGAAGTCCTTCATTCATACTTTCATTGGCGAACTCAAGTCAGTTATTCAGCTGAAAGAGGTTAGTATTGTAAATGTCCTAAAATTTGAAATACTTTATTATACCCCCAGCATACGAAATATGCCGAATGGGTATATAGTTTTCGTTGGTTCTGCCCATCCATTCGTCTGTCCATCCTTCTGTTCGCCTGTCCTTCCATCCGTCCGCCCATTCGTGATTCTGTCCATTAACATATGCTATAACCAAGTTTTACTTCGAAGTTTTTTGATTACTTATATCTCTGCGGCTACTGATCAAAAACTTTTCATATTTGGTATGGGGGTACTTGGGAGGGTTCCATTCTACACTGAACCCCTGCGGGTCATCCCCAGGGCGGGGCTAGAGGTCAAAATCTAGGATGCCTCAATAAGTAGTATATTGCAATTTGTTTATACAAACAAGTTCTTAATAAAGAAGGATGGGCATCAGACATGTTTATCACATCAACATTCAGAGTAAAAAGGTCAAGGTCATTGTGACCTTATTTTCATGCTCCAGCGATTTTGCTTTATAATTTGAAAACTGTACCATGGGTTAATGATACTTGGGATATTAGTTCTGTGTGGCACCACAATTGACATCATAACAAATGTAGGTCACCTTGACCTATATTTCATGGTCCAGTGATTTTATCTTATATCTTGAATGTTATTTGATGTATGAACATCATTATTTGGGATTATGAGTCAATACGATCTGACAGTTCACCTAAAAGTAAATGTAGGTCACCGTGACCTGTATTTCATGCTCCAGTGCTTTTATGTTACATCTTGAAGACAATTTGATGTATGACTATCATAGTTTGGGATTATGTGACCTATATTTCATAGCCCTGTGGTTTAGTCTTATATTGCCCACTATTTGATGCCTAAGTGTCATATTTACATATAATGACATAGTGTGACTCAAACTTTGACCTCAAAGTACATGTAAATATAAATCGGCATGACCTATATTTCATGGTCTAGTGATTTTGCTTAATATCTTCTAGATTATTTAATGGATTAACATCATAGTTGGTATAATGGATCAATGTGACCATCAGATTGACCTCTCAAGCATATGTAGGTCAGTGACCTATATTTTATGGTCCAGCGATTTTGCTTCATGTCTTGGAGACTATTTACTCCAGAAAAGTTGTACTTGGGATGATAGATCAGTGTCATTCAGAGACTGACCTTGTAAACTATATGTGGGTCAGTGACCTATATTTCGTGGTCCATTGATTTTTTCTTATATCATTGCCATTGACTTTGAAATATTTTATAATTAAGAAATGGTGCCGGCCGGGGGTATTTGTGACCCTCTGGGCACTTGTTCTAGTTCCGTACTTTTTTGCCTAAAATTAGCTTTTTATGTAGTTGTATCTTACAATACTTAGTAGAATAGCAAACACTGTATACTCTAATCAGAATGCTCTTTCAGTGAGGAAGCAATCTAAAAGTGAGCATTGAGCTTTCTGCCACATCAAGGCACTGTTAGGATATGACTGAAAGATTGTTGAAAGTGATGCTAATTAACCTGAATAAACCAAACTTTCTTATAACCTGCTTCTTTGCTTAAATGCATAGATCTGATTTTGTGTATCTTTTTGTTACATGGTTTGTGTCTTTATATTTTGCAGGCAAAGAAAATACTAATATTCCTGGCATTAAATTTTTGTGTCACCTTCGTCTTGTTGATATGTTGTCATAGTACTAACAGTATGGGTAAGTGGGACACTTTTGTACCAAATTATCTTATAAGCCATATTACATAAAGGATTTTGGCATACTCATATAAAAACAGCAAAGGCAAAGATTAGTCAGCACATTTACACACTCTGAGATGAGGACTAGGGTTGCAGTGAGTACTCGGATACTCGAGGCCAAGTCAAATCTGTCAGCTAATGGAGTCAAAATAAAAGACTCAAGGCTTTGAATTAGGGGCAGTAGCTCTGTGTGGAAGTGTTAAAATGTGTGTATGTTCTGACAACATTCTTTCATTAAATACATATAGTATTTCATCTGATTGTAAGAATACAATGTATATATTTATGATTGAAATACTGGTATGTTGTTTATAATAGGGTTATGGCATGATACAACAATCTGAAGTCATTCTGAGCTCATATATTTTGTATTTATCAGCCAGTCCAAAACCTTAAGGTTTGGAAATTGTTATATTATGGATATCTTGTATAATGGGTCCACTCCTCTCATAATCAGGTTCTCAAGTCCGGGTTAGGTAGGTCAGTTCTTATGCTTAAGTAAACAATATCAGACCCTTTGCAGCTCTAACCCATTTTTGTCTAGAAAGCCAGAAAAGGGTAATTGGCAAACGGTACAGATTAGACACCACAAAATGCGGTATTTGATCAGGATATATTCATTATTTTCAAATATATGTGCATTTGTTTTACTAGAAATATCTAAATCTAATGACCTGACATACTTAAAATAGTGTGGAGGGAGTTTATTCAGTCCATTACGAAAACACACCTATTCAAATATATTGAAAATTTCACCACCAAAAACTGAAAGTTTTCAGATAAAAGTTGTAATATTTTCCATATTTCTGCTCAAAACATAGATTGTGGGTACTCGTTAGAACCGCCTCGTCGAGGCGGTTCTAACGAGTACCCACAATTTATGTTTTTGAGCAGAAATAAGAAAAATAATGTATACCCCTGTAAACCCCAGTTTTACTATATAAAAGTGGAGTTTAAGGAGGTTGAAATTATATAGGTATGTTTTCGTGATGCTAAAATGGGCTAATCGAGACCACCAGTTTTTGCCAGTATGGTAGATGCTCTACCAAATTCAGTGGAAAATGAGAAATACATTTGTTACATATGCTCACCACTGAAACAAAGGGAACATTACAAAACCACGCCTGTTCAAATGTATTGAAAATTTCACCACCAAAAACTGAAAGTTTTCAGATAAAAATTCTAATTTTTCATATCTCTGCTCAAAACATAGATTGTGGGTACTCATTAGAAATGCTTCTGCGAGGTGGTACAAATGAGTACCCAGAATCTATGTTTTTGAGCAGAAATAAGAAAAATAATGCATACCCCTGTAGACCCCAGTTTTACTATATAAAAGTGGGGTTAAAGGGGATCAACATTATATAGGTATGTTTTCGCGATGGTTACATATCCTCACCATTGTAGTAAAGGGTAGTAATATTTTGCACAGGGAATTCAGCAGAACACAAACTGAGGATGTTTTTTTTTTTTCTCTCAGAAAGTAGGATTTGACTGTTCATTTGATTTGCCTTCTTTAGACAAGTTGCTTGAACTACATAGCTCCAGAAAGGTTTTTTTTTTTGTCAACAGAAAAGTATTGATATTTTTCTTATTTCTCCACAAAAACATATGTTGTGGATACTCATTAGAAGTGCCTCACTGAGGCACTTCTAATGAGTACCATAACATGTGTTTTTGTGGTGAAATACGAAGAAAATATTACATGTATGTGGATACCCCTCTTATCTAGAGGTATGAACTAGCAATCCATTTTCTGGGGGAAAAAAAAGAAAAGAAAAATATTTTAAAAAGTCACTATTCAAGTTCTGCAGGTTGAATGTTAAGAACTGTAGAACTGTATTGGCATGACTTTGTATTTATATAATTTGAGTTTCTCTTTCTTTTCAGCTTTAACAGCCTACACCTATCTGACATTTTTTGACATGTTCAGGTTAGTAAGCTTATCCTGCTGCATTTTCTTCTGATCTGGTTCTATGGAAAGGTTACCCTTACCTGAGCACCAGATTTGTTCAGCTATTTTTCTCAGATTTTATTTAGGCTCACATGTGATACACCAAGGGACAGGCTGGGTCAGTTATGATCACCTGACTATCATGTGATAGCAGCTCATGTGACAAACCAGTGTTTGTTTGACACTTAAAAAACAACAACACACAAACCAAGAGACTAGTGCCAACTGTGGATCTACGATTTGAACATTCGTCACTGGAAGTTGTTAAGGTAGAGTCCACGTGATTGGCATGGGATCCAGTTTGATCAGATAGGGGTGAGGATGAAAAAAAAAACACACACACAAAAGAAAAGAAAAAAAAAACCCATTGCAGACAAATGTTTGTGCTAAAGCTCATCCCCTCCCTTCTCAGAAAACCTAGAATTAAAGAAAGAACCTTGTTTCTGGCCTGATTTCTCATGACTGTACAACACCTCATTGCACAGGGCCTTTTATTATCACCTCTTCATTGTCTCAATATAACTTTAATAAATAATACTTAAAGAGGTGAAAAACACAGTCATCATTATACATGCTATTCTTATTTGTTTCTGAAATTTGATGCTGTTTTCCTGAATTTCTTTATTATTATTTTTTTTTTTTTTTTTGCTTATGTTTAAGTCTTGATGTGAGCCAGTCACAACAACAATGAACTACATTCTGATATATATATATATATATATATATATATATATATATATATATATATATATATATATATATATATATATATATATATATATATATATATATATATATATATATATATATATAATCTATTTTTTTTTTTTTTTTTTTTTTTTTTTTCTATTAAGAAAATAAGGCTTGACATTTCATGTGAATGGCCTGCCTAGCAGAGGAAACACATGAAATGTTAAGCCTTATGTTCTCTGAAACATATTAAAAAACTTTTAGAATGCCATTTGCTACAATTTTGAATGACCCTTTAAGGTTTTAATGCAACATGTTTTTGCATTTCAGCCTGCTGACTTGTCTTCTGAGTGTCTGGGTTCAACAACAAAAACCAACACCTGCCTTTTCTTTTGGGTAAATATTTAGCAAGTCATATGACAAACAAGTGTTTGTAACTAAACCCTTAAAGCGCTTCGAAAACCTGCATCTGAAAATGTTGTCTGTTTATGTCGTCTGCTGAATATTCTTGCAAACTTTTCAAACCTATTTTTGCATACAGGCAAACAGTGTGGACCCAGATCAGACTTCTCCTAAAGAAGCAGTCTGATCTGGGTCCACACTGTTTGCAGAAGTGACTTTTAAAGTAACCAGCAGAAGACAAAACAGACGACAATAGTTGTGATTAGCGCTTTAAGGGTTAAAAAAAAAAAAAAAAAAACTCCAAGAGACTAGTGCCAACTGTGGATATTGCAAAAAGGATTTGATAAGTTGCATTGATACATGTACCATTCATACATTTATCACTGGAAGTTGTTTAGGAAGAGTCCGTATGGTTGGCACAGGGTCCTATTTGGTCAGATAGGGGTGGATCATTCATAGTTCATGATATGGTTATAGCTGAGGTGATAATTCTGTTATTTTACACTAAAACATATTTTGTGGGTACTCTCTGAAATAGCTTCAACCTAAGCAATTCCTGAAAGCACCTACAAGATATGTTTTAGTGCAAATATAAGAAGTATATTCTGAATACTCTCTTTATCTAGACCTGTATTTAAGGTATAGCTCCAGTTAAAGAGCTTCTTTTTTCATCCCAAAGGTAATAATATTTTTCTTATTTTTTTCACAAAAACATGTGTGTTTGGGTTCTCATTAGAAGGGGCTTCTAATGAGTACCTACAATATATGTTTTTGTGGAGAAATAAACAAACTATTATATGGAACCCTTGTCTAAACATTTAGAGGGTACATATATTTATATGGAAAATGAAAAAAAAATTCTGATAATTCTCTTAATACATAGAGCTATGTTACAAAAGATATGAATGTAAATTTACAACTGAACAAAATACTGTTTTGAGAAAGAAGGTACAATATGGTACAGGTCTGAGTAAACAGATCAGATGGCATAGAATACAGTGTCCTTCCGGGTCTCGCAGGCCTCGGTGGCTTAGTTGGATGCGTGTCGGATTGGTGATCTGGAGGTTTGGGGTTTATCCCCCGCCGGGTTGGCGATTGATCAAGAAATACTTTCTACGGTCATTCTTTCCCTTCTGCTGATACAAGAAGGGCAGTTGTGTGTTTATGGCAAAGGAATGTGCACAATACTGATTAACCGTTTAGAGGACTAAGCCTGCCCAGTAAAAGTATGGTTAGGTAAACTGACTTCACTTGACATGACCCCAATGGGTTGACTGGGCCGTAAAACCTCAGCACAAACAAATTATCAGGGTCTTTCAGGGTCCACTCATTCAGCAATTTTAGGCATATCAACAGGTAGAAAAGTGGATGTATTCAAAGTTTTGGACAGTTATGGTAAGAAATTTATGTGTCTGAATACATAAATATGGTAATATCATAAAGATTTTTCTAATCAGTCAATGGTTCAAGCATGTTATAGCTGCTTAGACAACAGACTGAAAGGTACACAATACACAACAGCGCATTAAAATTATTGGAAAATTATGAAAAATTAGCAATCCAGTACATATACAGTTGACTCTCGTTATCTCGAACTCGCTTATCTCGAATAACCGCTTATCTCGAAGTGAAAATCTGGTCCCTGCCTAAAATGAAAATCTAACAACATGTAAAAAATATTGTGGAAAAGAGGAGAAATTGCTCCTAAAGAGCAATTTCTTCTTTTTTCCACAATATTTTTAATATATCTCTAACCTCAAGAGTCCAATTATACATATATTTGTTCAATGTGATTAATCAAATTAGTTTTTCCTCTATTCTGGAAATCTGATATGTCGAAGTATGGATATCTCGAAGTATTTCAGAAAGTCCCTTGGAATTCGAGATAACGAGAGTCGACTGTATTTTGAAATCAGTATTGTGGTATGAAATAAGTATTGAAACTGAAATTGCTTTCGAATTTGGTTATTCACTCCAAATAATTTTCAGGTATGAAAGATTTGAAGTTCTGGCCACCTTTGCTAGCACCATGTTAGCCCAGCTTGGAGCTCTTTTTATTGTCAAAGAAAGGTAAGAATCGGAATGTTATAGTACAGTAGTAAAGCATTGTTGTTGAGGTCCTAATTTTTTGTTTTCTCTTGTTTTATTAAATGCCTGTATCATTGCTCATGTTAAGGCATTTTTCAAACAAAAAGTATCAATATTTTTCTTATTTCTCCATTAAATCATATGTCATGGGGGTACTCATTAAGAGTGATTCTCTGGTGCATTTTTAGTTCACCTGAGCACAAAGTGCTCATGATGAGCTAGTATGATTGGTCAATGTCCGTGTCTGTCGTCGGGTGTCAACAATTGTTTTAAGAGCCTTCTCCTCCTACACCTCTGGGCCAATTGACTCGAAAACTTTAAAGTGTGAGTAGGGTTAACTGACCAGCTCAACATGACCTCAACAATAATGACTCCAAATCAAATCAAATAAAAAAGTAATGAGAACCCTTAAAAATGTTTTCATGAAGAAATAAGAAACATAATCAACTGGGCCCAGTTGTTCAAAGCATCGTTAGCTTAACAAGCTCGTTAAGGGTCATTTTGTTAACTGTTTTAGCGGATTCAATATAGAACAGTCTGATATTTTTTGCTGAAAAAATGTGAGTAGCTTTTGCACATTTTTCAGCAAAAAATTTCAGCATATTTTCGTATTACTTGATGTAAATTTTAACGAATCGTTAAGTAAGGATGTCGTTAGCATTGAACAGCTGGGCCCTGGTTACCAGTCTTATCCGAAGCTATGTGAAGCATTTTTGGTGTCAAAAGTAAGATCCAATTTCTTTTTTTCACTTTATAATAGTAAATGCATACTATAATAACCCTAAATATTAGGACATAAAGTCCTGGGCAATCAACATTGACCCTGATCAGAATGCTGCAGAATGCAGCATCTGATCAGGTTCTACACTGTTTGCTACTCGTCTTGCTGTTTTTTATATAGATCAATGGGTAGTCAATGGATTTGTTTAAAACTTTAGGGCAAGTTTTGTAGGGAGTTGTGGTGTCCCAATATTTATGATAAATACTGTATATATAATTTTACAGTTTTGCATAACAGTCCCTAGAATCTCCCTACAGTACATTAATCAAAAATTGAGATGTTCTACAAAGCAAGAAAAGGACCCTCATGCCATATGCAGACAATGAAGGTCCAGATTAGCCTGTGCTTTCAGTCTGATCAGGGTCTTTGTAGCAGACTCATGAATATTATAAAATATATGTTGACAATCATATGAATATGCAGATATACATGCCACATTTGTATGCCCCTCTCTTTTAATATTTGGTGTTCCATTTTCTTATCCTTAACAACCACATTAACATAGCTCCAGATAAGAGGGGTTTTCTACGTAATATTTTTCTTATATCTCCACCAAAACATATGTTACAGAAATTCATTAGAAGTGCCTCAGTGAGGCACTTCTAATGAGTACCCACAATATATGTTTTCATGGAGAAATAAGAAAAATATTAGCACCATTTTGTTGAAAAAAAATAAATAATATCCTTTAGCTCCGATAAAAAGAGTATCCAGAGAAATATTTTTTGTTCTTTTTTCTACTGGAAAATATATTGTGGCTTGAACACCTCAAGGGTTGAGCGCAAGACTAGCGTAAGTCAGATGGTTGTTTTTCCCCAAACCTAATCTCCTCACCATGAAGGCGTTATGAAGATTACAACATTTCTTTCTGTAAACAATGAAAATTTAGGTGCCATTGCTCGTATGAGCAATGGCACCTAAATTTGCATTGTTTACAAAGGGGTCCAAGTTGCCCCTAAACAAGGGTTTCAAAAATATGTTTGAGTTACAATAGTCTTGCGCTCAACCCTCGACCTATGGCTAGTTTACCATGGCTAATTCAAACTCATTTTTGAGTCCCTACAAAATTCTTTCGATAGTTCAAGAAAACAAATATTAAAGGAAATTTTCATATTTTATCATGAAATTGTATGTTGTGTGTACTCGTTAGAATTGCCTCATCAGTACCATTAGTGTGTAGAAGATTTCTCTTTAAGTATCAGCATTTGCTTCCTAATCTGGTGCCTGATTAACTCTCAGTGATGTGAACTACCTATGTCTCGAACAAATTTCCATGGTCCAAAAGATGTTCAAGTTATTGAGGTTCAACTGTATATGTTTTCATGAAGAAATAAGAAAAAATATATACCTGGATACTCCTGTTATCTTTAGCTAGTATATATGAAGCAAAAAGTAAACGCTTACCAGATATTGTATGCTTACCAGAAGTCCTTTTGTTCAGTTATCATTTTTCTAGTCTTTTTTTTCAGCATTGAGAGGATGATACAACAGCCAGAGGTTCATACGTAAGTTTGTTTATTTTCATTTATTTATTTATTTTTTTATGTTAGTTACACATACATCGCCAGTCTCGGTGGCTCAGTTGGCTGCGCCGTCCGACTGGAGACCAGGAGGTCGCGGGTTCAACCCCCGCCGAGGCCGGCAACATTCTTTCGAGGAGATTGATCATGAAATATTTTCTACGGTCATTCTCTCCCTTCCGCTGATTCAAGAAGGGCAGTTGTCGGTTTCTGGCGAAAGAATGTGCACAGTACTGGTTAACCGCTTAGAGGACTAAGCCTGCCCAGTAAACGTGTGGTTAGGTAAACTGACCGCGCTCGATATGACCCCATTGGGTTGACTGGGCCGTAAAACCTCAACACAAACAAACAAATACACATACATCAGTCCAGATCCCATACCCAATAGACATTCCAGTAGCTTTTCACATTTTGTAGGAGGAATGAAGATGTACAATGGTCAGGCATGCAGGTCTATGCATACATATCATTCATACCTACTAAAGGCACTACTGAAGGCAGAGATACATGTATTTGCATTTTACTGTCATGTAGGATGGAGGAAATCTGAGTTCTCAGAGAAAACTTCCAACCTTTTCTGGGTAATCACTACCATCACAAATGCTGGCATTGGAAAACAAACCTGGGTTGGAGTGATAGTAAATATGCTTACCATACTTGCTATATACACTTCAACCTCTTTATAACACAGTTTGTTATAACACGGTATTGGATATAACACGGTTCAAAGATGGATCCCAAAAGTGTATAGATTATATTGAAAAATGACCATAAATGGTCATTTTTCAATATAATCTATACATTTTTGTTTGGATATAACACGGTTGTTTAACTAACACGGTTTATGCTATGGACCCCAACAATAGTGTTATAAAGAGGTTGTGGTGTTTTGATGCATTTAGGACTGGCTTTGATACATGATAATGTTTTTACACAAAATGGTCAGTAACAGTAAACCTAGCTCTGGCAAGACAGATGATGCATGTGAACTGTCAAGCCTTATTTTGGGGAAAAATAAAAGAAGACATATTTTAGAATATCTATGGCAATTTTGAACGGTGCTTTAAGAAATGATAATTATTACTTCTCTTCTTATTTTCAAACACATCTTAATGCTTGACATGCTGGTTAGAAAATTTGAGCAGGCAATATTTTGAGGCATTTGTTTTGTCCGGAAAATATGCTATGACTTTTCATGCAAACTTTTTGGAGACAGTTTACATAAAATGTCAGTGCCTATATTCATGGAAAAAGAAGGAAAATATTTCAAAATGTTTGCTGTTAAATTTGCCCGAGAATGGTAAAGGTTAAAAATGATTTATTGGTATTTTTTTCAGAGGAAGATTTTTGCTTGGTCTTGTCTTGGCATTTGTTGTTCACATGTTCCTGACTTATAGTGTTGACAACAGAGCACTGAATCATGTCATGCAGGCATCAAGTTCCAGCTGGTTACAAGAACATATGACAGATATTAGTGAAAGGTTGGTGGTATTTTAATTATACAAATGATCTGTACAAGTGTGAAATTTGATACCTGCAAAGATACCTCATTACGAAAGCACGCCTATACTAATATATTAAAAATTTCACCGCAAAAAAACTGAAAGTTTCAGATAAAAATTCTGATATTTTTCATATTTCTGCTCTAAACATAGATCGTGGGTACTTGTTAGAACCCCCTTGCCGAGGCATTTATAACGAGTAACAACAATCTATGTTTTGTAGCAGAAATAAGAAAAAATTTTGTATACCCCTGTAAACCTCAGTTTAACTATATGAAAGTGGGGTTTAAGGGGGTCAGAATTATATAAGTATGTTTTCGTAATGTAAACTGGTATGAGGAGAAATTAAAGTAACAGCCCAGCAAAGTTAGAATACTGTAATTTTCCTAAATATTGGGACACAAAGGCACAAGAAAACAAACTGTTTAGACACAGATTAGATGCCACAGTATATAGGGTCTGGTAAAGGGCATTATTGTTTGCCACTTTCCCAGCAGTTTTTAGACATGTCAACACATTACGAAAACACTCCTATTCAACTATACTGAAAACTTTACCATCAAAAACTGAAAATTTTCAGATAAAAAATTCTGATATTTTTCATATTTCTGCACAAAACATAGATTGTGGGTACTCGTTAGAACCGCCTCGCCGAGGCGGTTCTAACGAGTACCCACAATCTATGTTTTTAGGCAAAAATAAGAAAAATAATGTATACCCCTGTAAACCCCAGTTTTAACATATAAAAGTGGGGTTTACGGGGGCCAAAATTATATAGGTATGTTTTCATGATGAGGAAGCAAAGTGTAATTAAATGCAATTCTTTACACCTTAACACATTTGTATTAGAAAGGAAATACATTTGAGGGCCTTTCTAGGAAAAAATAAATCCTCTAGGACAGTGCCTTCTTTTGTCTTTACGTACTTAATAGTAAAATTTTTCTCCATTTTATATAGTGCAGGGCTCGTAATTTACTCTTGGACTCACACATCCTATAGGGCAAGTTGTCTCAAATTGTTACTCACCCTTAATCAAGTTATACTTGTCTTTAGTCTTACATTTGGTACTAAAACCAGACCGGTCCATAAAGTTCAGGTGTTGAACCAGGTTTTTACTGTTGTTGTTTGGCTGCAGAATAGTCAACTTTAATAGACAACTTCAGGTATTGATATTTTGACAAGAGCAGATTTTTACACAATAACCCATGATCTTTTCAAGACATTTTGGAATAATTTTTAAAATTTGTTATTTTGCTAGCTGATTTTATTTTTTTTCTCAAAATATTTACTGCCAAAAAAAATTACCTGTCCTGTGGGGCAAGCAGTTTGAATTTTTTTTTCACTTGCCCTTAATGAACATTTACTCATAAATAGGAGCGAACGAGTGCTAATTTTGAGCCCTGTAGTGGTAATGGCATACATAGCTCTAGAGAAGATGGCAGTCAAAATTAATAAATCTAGTTCTCTATTAAACTATATATGTTATAGGTACTCAATAGAAACATCTCCTTGAGACCCTTTTAACAGTTGGTTTTGTGGAGTAGTAAAAAAAAACCTGTACATTTGGTTTTAAGAAATGGGTTGTTGTTGAGTGATGACTTAGAAGTATACATTTCACATACCATATTCGACCTAATTACCGCACATACCCCTATAAGCGCACAGTCAAGAAATTCCGTAGTCTTCAGATTACAACCAGTGTACTTTTTTCTTTACTTCTTTACAAAGGCATATGTTGTGGGTACTCATTTGAATTGCATCGACAAGTCGATGCAATTCAAATGAGTACCCACAACATATGCCTTTGTAAAGAAAGTCAGAAAAAATCGCATAGTCATCATTAAATGTCCTTTTCTGATCTTTTTTATAGTGTATCCTTAGTAGATAGATACATATTTGACCACAAATGAGTGTGTCCTGTAAGTTTGAAAAACCTAAGCGCACAGTGCAATAATTAGGTCGAATACGGTAGATGTATTTTTTTAATGTCTCTGTTTTTCTTTTCAGTGTGTGCCATATTGTACCTGGCCTCAGTAAACTGTTATTACCAAGAATCAACCCACAGGCTTTGATAGCATTTGCTGGAGGATTTTCTCTCACAATTACTTATATACTCATAGATACAAAGTAAGCTATGCTTTAAATAGTTTTTATGCCCTCGCTTAAGAGAAAGCATGGATATTTAGCTCGGGGGGACCCTCCATTCATCCCATCCTGTCCTCTCACATCCCATACATCCATCTGAATATTTGTTTCCTTGCCATATCTTCTTAACTGATTGAATTAGCATTACCAAATTTGACAGGTTTATGATTTCTGAATGACAAAATGTTGTGTGGAAAAACAGGCAGTGATACAATTATTCCAGTGCTGTGCTCCATGGTACAACATCAGTGTCCCCGCCCTGTCTTCCCATTCAGTTAAAGGATCATCACCAAACTTAGTAGGTGTATACATCTTATAATGGTGGTGTATCTCCTGAAAAAAAAAAACAACACAGATCTGGGATGCTGTACTTCCAGAGTTATGCCCCGTAACCTGACATTCATATCAAGGCTATATTGTCTAAACCCTCTAAAGAAACATTACTGAATTATGTCTACTTGTATGTCTATGGCTCAGTATGTGTTGCATAAATGAATTGGGTCATTGGATGCAGTTCTTAGAGTTATGCCCACTGGGATCAGAATTCAGCTCATGACTGTATTGTGCTTTGTTGCACAACGCCTTTCATTGTCACCCATCTGTCATCTCGATATAACTTAAATGATGTTGAAAGGGATGTAAAACACCAAATCATACCCGGCAGGCACATGGCGTAAATATAACGTCGCCTCAACATCGATGCAACGTCATGACGTCATGACGTTGCATCGACGTTGAGGCGACGTTATATTTACGTCATGTGCCTGCTGGGAGTTATAAAGAGCTATGCCTATTTAAAGAAAAGATGTAAGAAACATTGCATCTCTAGAACAATCTGATTTTCTTTTCAGGTTGTATTATTCCATGGACACCTTTGCTGCAATGTTGATAGCTATGATGACATGTGGTACTATGTTTCCTATGGCTGTGTACACTGGAAAAATACTACTTCAGGTGGGAGTTCTGATCTTAAAATTTTATATGATAAATTTAAATATGAGCCAGTGCATGACAAAACCTACAAAATGGCATGTGCACCCAGCGAAAGATCAGCCTGGGCATTCACCCAGTCTGATCAGTCATTGCTGTGTGCTCAATAGGAAGCAAAGGACCAAAGCTTTCTTCATGCCGACAGCGAAGACTCTGATCAGACTGATGCCCAGGCTGATCTGAGTCTTCGCTGGGTACACATGTCATTTTGCAGGTTTTGTCATGCGTTTTGATGCAAACTTATTGTATAGAACAACACCTGTGATTCAGACAGTCATGCAGAAAATCTAATCGGAGTTTTTGAAACAATCATTAAAAAGTTAGACAAACTAATATTTCTGATGAAATGGGATAAGCTTTTGGATAGCTGAAAACTACACACATTTTTCATAAAAAAAATAATGTTCTTAAAGTGGAATTGCTGCAAATACACCTCAAGCTGATTTCTTTTGACTAAAATCATCAACTACCCTTGGGCCGGCTCCAGTTTTGTAGAGAGGTTTCACTATCAATCATTCTAATACAATAATTACTATTTTGTTTATTTAAATACTGGGTAAAAAATCAACAAAGGATGTTTTGAAAATGCTTTTCTTATTTTTTTCACAGGATACAGGGTTTTATAGCATTGCATGCGTATTTTCTTCTGCAAATTGTCATGCAAATTGTTGCCTAATTTTTTTTTCCAGAAAGTAGGGTTTGATGTTTTGTCCAGATTGTCTCCTAAAGAGACAAGCAAATTATGACCTAAAGAGACAATTTGCATAAAATGTCAAGCTTTATTTGTTCAAATATTTACCCTTCTCTTGCTAAACACGTCATGCCCTATTTTAGCAAAAAGTGTAGATCCAGATCAGTTGGCTTCTGAAGAAGCCAACTGATCTGGATCTACACTGTTTGTCATTAAATATGTGAATTTCTATCAAAAACCCGGATCAAGTAATCTGATTGGCTGGAGTGGGCGTGGCATCTTAATTTATTCAGCATGAGAAGGGTTTAGAGTCTGATGTTAAACTGTGTCTGGTTTATCTCTTCAGACAACTCCATCTCATATGCTGGGACAGCTAGACAAGGTACTACGAGAAGCTTCAACTTTAGACGGTGTTCTGGAATTCAGACATGAACATTTCTGGACCCTGTCATTCGGCACTCTTGTAAGTATAAATTTAGGATTATTTTTTATCATTTATTACATTCTCCATCATTTAGTTATTGTGAACAGTGAAGATCCAGATCAGACATGATGTTGATGATGATGATGATGATGATGATATCAGATGCAATAAATGTGGGTTAAAGCACATGCAGAAGACAAGTTTAAGTATCGTGTGGCCCAAACTTAAACATCTGCAGTCATGTAACCTACTATTTGATTTCTGTTTAACATACTCTTAAATATTGCAGTGTCAGTTTATGACCCTGGCCTTTATTTCACTAAGACTTTGACATTTTATTACATCAACCTTAGTGTTTACCTCCATTTCTTTTGACATTTTCAGCCCAGTAGACCTAAACAAATACCTATTAAAACACTATAGATCCAGATTAGATGGCTTGTAATGAGCCATCTCATCAGGATCTACACTGTTTGCCATTCTGTTCTAGAATGTGGATTGACATTCTTTTTTGCAACAAAAGATGTGTCCAAATTCAAAAAGGAAGAGTGCAATACAGAAAGTCAGGGATGAAGGGGTTATGTGACCAACTGTCATCAAAACCTGTCATATACTTCCTCCCTAACAGGTTCTCAAACAGTGTAATATTTTTTTTTACCCGGACCTATATTTCAACTTAGTCATTTTTGTCATCCATCCTAGCATTTGACTTCACTTCTGATCTACCAATTTCAAACCTTGCATATGCTTCCTTACAGATAGGAACTCAAAGATTGAGGCATTATTAGTGACCATGCCCTATACTTCATGGTCCAATGACTTTGTTATTCTTTACATGATTCATGTAGCTCCAGGTGAGAGGGGGATCCTCTAAATATTTTTCTTATTTCTCTACAAAAACATATATTATGAGTACTCATTAGAAGCACCTTGATGAGGCGCTTCTAATGAGTACCACAACACATGTCTTTGTGGAGAAATAAGAAAAAATATCAATACAGTGACCCCTCGTTACAACGACAGCATTTGTTCCAAAAGATGTTGCCATTGTAATAAATTTGCTGTTGTAAAGAATCCTTACTGGACAGAATGATATGTAAGAAATACCTTGTTTTATTCTTATTTCCTCATAGAAATATGTTTTTGACATTTGTTAGAAATGCCTCATTGAGGCGCTTCTAACAAATATCCAAAACATATGTTTCTTTGAAATATTAAATACAATATTGTTGCGTAATTTGTGACTTATTGTTACCTCTTAAGTGAAGGTTTTGTGATAGTCAAATTGTCATTATAACAAATTTTGTCGTTGTATCGAGTGTCGGTGTAAAGAGGGTTGTTTGTACTTTTCGAATGAAAAATGTGCCGTATTTGGAGCTATGAATTATACCCAGCGGGCACATGATGTAAATATAACGTCGTCTCAACGTCGATGCAACGTCATGACGTTGCATCGATGTTGAGGCGACGTTATATTTACGTAGGATAGTGTTTAGCTCTTTTTAAATACACAAGGAGCTTGCAGGTTCAGCACTTCAGCCTTTCACAGAATTCATTTTTATGTTTTGTGTGTGCATGTATTACAGGCTGGCTCTGTCCAAGTTAGAGTGCGGAGAGATGCCGATGAACAACTAGTACTGGCACATGTTTACAGTAGATTGTCAAATATAGTGTCAAATTTAACTATTCAAGTATTTAAAGATGATTGGACTAGAGCTTCATCATTTAATATCATGGGAAACCCAGCATTTCCACAAAACTACCCATATACTTCCACACAGTATGCTTCGTCAGCATTACCTTCAAGTAGAGGGCCTTCACCAACACAAGATCTGAGTTATATATCACCCACAAGTACCCTTTTCAAGCCAGTGTTATTGCCTCAGCAAGCTGGAGATTATCAGTCAGTTGACCAGTCAAGTTATAGCTTTCAGACGGGTTCTCATTCTCATGGACCAAACTATGGACAGTCACATTCCCATAGTCACAGTCACAGTCACAGTCATGGGGTGCCAAAACAACATTTAAAATAGATAAATAGATCTTATTGTTAATATAGCTATGACTTTGTGGAAAGATATTCCAGTTGTATTTATTTTTTTGTGAGTAAAAGTTAAAATCATTACGAAAACACGCCTATTCAAATATATAGAAAATTTCACCTCCAAAAAACTGAAAATTTTCAGATAAAAATTCTGATAATTTTCATATTTCTGCTCAAAACATAGATTATGGGTACTCGTTAGAACCGCCTCGGCGAGGCAGTTCTAAGGAGTACCTACAATCTATGTTTTGAATAGAAATAAGAAAAATAATGTATACCCCTGTAAACGCCAGTTTTACTCTATAAAAGTGGGGTTGAAGGGGGTCAAAATTATATAGGCATGTTTTCATGATGGTTTATGATTTTGAACAGGGTTCATGGGTATAAAGGTTTGCTATATTACTGGTTCTAAAAAGCCAGGGGCTTCTAATGAGCACCTGCAATAAGTTTTCATGGAGAAGTAAGGAAATAATATCTGGATATCCCTGTGGACACAGTTCAAAATGCTCCTGAAGGAGCAGCTCCATCAGAGTATACACTGTTTGCCATTGTGTCTCAAAACTCTCAATAGGTAGTTAAATAGACATGTTCAATTTTTAGGATAAGTATGGTAAGGAGTTATAGTGCCTGAATGGTCAGGAAAATAACATATTTCTGTACTCTAAGTACACTGGAACCCTTTTATAAGATGATTCATTATAAGACAATTTTTGATATAATATGGTTTAAAGATACACCCCAAAAGTGTTGTATTCAACAAAAATGTTTAGATTATATAGAAAAATGACCATTTATGGTCATTTTTCTATATCATCTATACATTTTTGTATAAAAAAAATGTATAGCTCATATAGAAAAAAAAAAGAAAAAAAAAACATCATTTAAAATGCTCATTTTTTCTATATAATATATGCGTTTTTCATACAAAACAGCTGTTTGGCTAACATGGTTTTTGGTTTGGATCCCTGCAATAGTGTTATAAAGAGGTTGTGGTGTATTCAGATACTTTTGACTTAGCATATTGTTATGTCTTTTAAAACACATCTGTTTGTACAAATACACCACGACCGCTTTATAACACTATTACTGGGATCTAAAGCAAAAACTGTCAAAACAACTATGTTGTGCGCAAACAAAAAATGTAACTTTTCCAGTAGAAATTTATCAGTATAACTCCCAGATAAGATGGGTTTTTTTTGTTCAACATAAAAAAAAGCAAAACAAAAAAAAAAAACCCATAAATTTTCTTATTCTCCACAAAAACATGCTAATGAGTACTTGCAACATATATTTTTGTGGGGAAATAAGAAAAATATTAAGGAAAATATGTACCATTTTAGACACATCTTGATATAACTCCAGATAAGATGTTTTTCTTTCAATAAAAACATTGATAATTTTCCTATAACTCCATGTAAACATATGTTTTGGCACTCATTAGAAGTGCCTCGGCGAGGCACTTCTAATGAGTACCCACAACATATGTTTTGCTGAGAAATAAGAAAACTATTGACATGATACCCTTATCTACAGCTATGCTTTATCTGCTTGCGCTCTTGTTGATGATCAGAGATGGTTCTGATCAGTGTGAATATTGACAGGAGAATTAAGAGTTTACATATTAAGCCTTATTTTTTGGTGCCAAGCTCAGTTCATAATGGGTAATGTTTCTTGTCATGTGTAATACTTGTATTCTGAAAATAAATAAAAAAAAAAAAAAAAAGTGGGAAGCTTTTCTTATTCTGAACATATACTGCATAGTGGGTATGTAGTCATATTTTTTTAGCTCACCTGAGCAAAAGCTCAGGGTGAGCTATTGTCATCACCCTATGTCCGTCGTCCGTCGTTCGTCCTCAACAATTAGTTTGTTAACACTCTAGAGGTCACAGTTTTGACCCAATCTTGATGAAACTTGCTCAGAATATTTGCCTCTATGAAATCTAGGTCAAGTTCGATACTGGGTTACTTGGGGTCAAAAACTAGGTCACCAGGTCAAATCAAAGGAAAAACTTGTTAACACTCTACAAGTCATAGTTATAGTTTTGACCCAATCTTGATGAAACTTGCTCAAAATGTTTGCCTCTATTAAATCTAGGTCAAGTTCGAAACTGGGTCACTTGGGGTCAAAAACTAGGTCACCTGGGCCAGATCAGCAGAAAACCTTGTTAACACTCTAGCGGTCACATTTTTGAAGCAATCATCATGAATCTTGCTCAATATGTTTGTCTTGATGATTTCTAGGTCAAGTTCGAAACTGGGTCACCTGGGGCCAAAAACTAGGTCACCTGGCCAGATCAGCAGAAAACCTTGTTAACACTCTAGCAGTCACATTTTTGAAGCAATCATCATGAATCTTGCTTAGTATGTTTGTCATGATGATTTCTAGGTCAAGTTTGAAACTGGGTCACTTGGGCTCGAAAACTAGGTCACCGGGCCAGATCAGCAGAAAACCTTGTTAACACTCCAGCGGTCACATTTTTGAAGCAATCATCATGAATCTTGCTCATTATGTTTGTCTTGATGAATTCTAGGTCAAATTTGAAACTGGGTCACGTGGGGTCAAAAACTAGGTCACTGGGCCAGATCAGCAGAAAACCTTGTTAACACTCTAGCGGTCACATTTTTGAAGCAATCATCATGAATCTTGCTCAATATGTTTGTCTTGATGATTTCTAGGTCAAGTTCGAAACTGGGTCACTTGGAGTCAAAAACTAGGTCACCTGGCCAAATCAGCAGAAAACCTTGTTAACACTCTAACGGTCACATTTTTGAAGCAATAATCATGAATCTTGCTCAAAATGTTTGTCTTGATGATTTCTAGGTCAGGTTCGAAACTGGGTCACGTGGGGTCAAAAACTAAGTCACCAGGCCAAACCAGCAGAAAACCTTGTTAACACACTAGCGGTCACATTTTTGAAGCAATTATCATGAATCTTGTTCAAAATGTTTGTCTTGATGAGTTCTAGGATATGTTTGAAACTGTGTCACTTGGGGTCAAAAACTAGGTCACCGGGCCAAATCAGCAGAAAACCTTGTTAACACTCTAGCAGTCACATTTTTGAAACAATCATCATGAATTTGGCTCAAAATGTTTGTCTTGATGATTTCTAGGTCAAGTTCGAAACTGGAACACCTGGGGTCAAAAACTAGGTCACCTGGCCAAATCAGCGTAAAATCTTATCACTCTAGCAGTCACATTTTTCAAGCAATCATCATGAATCTTGCACAAAATGTTTGTCTTGATGAGTTCTAGGTCAAGTTCGAAACTGGGTCACTTGGTATCAAAACTAGGTCACCGGGCCAAATCAGCAGAAAACTTTGTTATAATCATTTTGAACTTTGATCAGAATGTTTGCCTTGATCAGTTCTAGATCAGGCTCTCAAAGTGCTATGTTGCTCAGGTGAGCGTTACAGGGCCTTCATGGCCCTCTTGTATGCTTTATTGGCCGAATTGACTCCTCCGCAGAAGTGGCAACTGTAAAACCAAATTTCAGACCATAAAACCGCCAATTTACCTCCCCAAACGACAATCTTGAATGCAGTTATCCCCAAATTGAAAGCAAAGGCACAGGTAAATGGCCTACCTTAAAAGTACAAGAATAAAGGAATATTTCATATTAGTTTTATACATTCAAAAAATGTATAAGAATAGACATTCAACCCTTGCCTATATCTTTCAAATATTCATTCAGTTCAGTTATCAGAATTCTTGTTTACGCTTTATGCACTCAAAGAAAAAATAAATCCAAATTTAACCATTGTATTTTTAACCTGCAATATCTATGCAAGCTGATGCAGGTTTTGCCAGGAAATATTCAGTGTTTATAAAATAGTATCTCCTCATCATTGAAATTTTTGTGCAAATTAGGGAATTTTTATGGAGATATTATCAATTAAAATATCAGGATGTTCAGCCCTTTTTAATAAGCAGTTGGCAATGTTTTCGCCTGGAGATTCAGGGAGATTTAGGGAGGGAGAGGTGGCTTTTCAAATGGAGATTAAATGTACAGATGCTAAAAAACAAAGGCTCATTAATCATAAAACAAGGAACTGATGGGCCACAACTCCCTCACCTGAGTAAAACAGCCAATACATATCTGCAGATGCAAGGCAACTTTCTTCCAGTTTCCACAGCAACTAGTCAAAATAGTGGACAGTCTTTAAAAACAAAATTTTCATCTAAGTTTTCCATAGATATATATAGGGAATCAAATTTAACTATCCCATATAAAGGTCAACAGTCAACTTCGGATTAACGAAGCTTTCAGATTTCCATCCAAAATGCGGTATACTGAGACTCAGTTTCCAGTATTTACCATCCATGTGTATAGCAGTCATCTTGGTCATAGAAGCATGACCATAGGAACAAATTTTCAATTCTTCTTTGATAGACGGCTCCACATGAAATTGGGTAAAAACTGGTCCTGTATGTGATTTCAGAGGAAAATACCTTTAAATATTTCATGATTTATCATGTATACAGCACAGGAGCAGGGTTAAATACCCTCCTCCCCCAACCCCCAGGAATAATTGTTTTATTATAACTGACTGTTTTGGCTACTCTGATCATATAGTGTAAGGTTCAAAGGTCAAACTAAGATCATCATTGAAATAGAGCTGGTCTCCGATGCTATATATGTGTACCTGATATGCAATGGCTGTTTTACTCAGGTGAGCGAAACGTGGCCCATGGGTCTCTTGTTTGTGTTGAGGCATGACTCAAGTTTCAGGATTTGGTTTTGATTTAGGGTTATTCTGTCTAAATAAGTATTTATTGGGACTCGTGTTTGATAAAATGAGTAAACTGTCTGGGTTATTTTTGACATTTCTGGCGACTTAAAACACTTGATAGTATAGACCACACCTGAATACCAAAACGGTATTGATATCTGGGCTCAGTTGTTCAAAGCATTGATAGCTTAACGAGCTCGTTAGTGGTCAAAATGTTAACTGTTCTAATAAGAACAGTATCTAATTCACAAGTACTTTTGCTGACAAAATGTGAGTAGCACATTTTTTTTTTTTCAGCTCAAATGTTAGGGTATATGCCATATTTAATGACCAAAGTCATCACGAAAACATGCCTATATAATTATGACCCCCTTAAAGCCGACTTTTATATAGTAAAACTGGGGTTTACAGGGGTATATATTATAGGGGGTGGTCGGGTGGTGCGAAGGTGCTGTGTATCTTACATCACCGGGGCGTCCAACTGATATTGGCTTACAGTTGGGCAAGGCCTGCTATCCTTGTAGTGGGTAAGGGTAGAGGGGGAATGTTTTTATTTCTTCTGTTTCTTCACTTTCATTCCTGTTCCTCTTTCTTCCCTGTCCCTCTCTTTCATCTCCTCTACTCTCTCTTCTATCTCTTTTCTCCCTTTCTCTGGGAGACGACACAAAATGACCCTCAAGGGTTGACGTGTCGTTAAACCCCAACACAATCAATCAAAAAAGGGGTATATATTATTTTTCTTATTTCTGCTCAAAAACATATATTGTGGGTACTCGTTAGAACCGCCTCGCCGTGGCGGTTCTAACGAGTACCCACTATGTTTTGAGCAGAAATATGAAAAATATCAGAGATTTTTAAGTGAAAATTTTCAGTTTTTGGAGGTGAAATTTTCTATATATTTGAATAGGCGTGTTTTCGTAATGTTTTACGATACGCTAACTAACGACATCGTTAGTTTTGAACAACTGGGCCCTGATGAATATCTTTTCACAGGCCACAACATTTTCAATATACAGTCGACTCTCGTTATCTCGAACTCCAAGGGACTCTATGAAATACTTCGAGATATCCGTACTTCGACATATCAGATTTGCGGAACTGAGGAAAACAATTAATCGAACAATTACTTTTAACAGAATGAATATGTAATTTGACTCCTAAGTTAGAGATATATTGAAAATATTGTGGAAAAGAGGAGAAATTGCTCCTAAGGAGCAATTTCTCCTCTTTTCCACAATATTTTGTTGTCTGTCTGTAGATCTCTGTATTAAAACAGGGACCAGATTTTCACTTCGAGATAAGCGGTTATTCGAGATAAGCGAGTTCGAGATAACGAGAGTCGACTGTATTTTTGGTATTCAAGTATGCTCAGTATTAGCCAAGAGTTGCAAGTAGTTGAAACTGCTGAAATAGGCATTTTTGCAGCTACGGTAGACATTGAGTCTACAACGCTATATACCACGATTCAACCTCAATGCTCTCGATTCTAAATGGAAAATTTAAAATGTTTTTACGCCATATGGGCACGGCGGCCACCTAAATTAACGGACCGTGACCATTTGAACAAATTTCCCCCCGCCTAGCCCCGCTTCGACAGAAGGCTCCATATGACGTTTGGAGAAAACTGTGGGTTCAGAGGGGAAGTCTTTCAAAGATGTGGACGGACGACTTCAGTGCTATATACCAAGATTTATCCTCAAAGCTTTCTTGGTTCTGGATAAGTTTTAAGCGTTTTTTTACCATATATGAGCATGGCGGCCAATTTGTTCAATGTTCAAGAACCACTTCGACAGAAGGCCCCACATGAAATTTGGTGAAAATTGGTCGAGTGGTTTCAGAGAAGACATTTAAACATGACAAGATTTTTTACATGTATATAGCCCAGAAGGAAGGGCAGAAACTCGGGAGGACAAAATGTTGATTGTGACACAAAGCTTTTGATCACATGGTATGTTTCAAATGTAAGTCGTTTAATAAATTTTTCGAAAATGATTTTACATTTTCCCATACATGTATAGGCTCGCAAATTTAACGACGTAAAAAGGTCAAAGGTCAACATAGGGTCATCATTTAAACAAACTTGGTAGATCATGAGTCCTCGAAATATATACCAGATTCAGGCTCAAAGCTCTTTTGATTCTGGAGAAGAAGAGTTTTAAGTGTTTTAACGGACCATGACCGTTTGTACAGATTGTCAATCCACCTTCAACAGTATGCACTACATATGTTTGAAGAAAATTGGCACAGGGGTTTCAGAAGAGAAGTTCAAAGGTGTTGACGGACGACGGATGGCAAATGATCACAGCCACAGGTGAGCTAAAATACGGCTCAGGTGAGCTAAAATATGTTGATACATGAGAAAGGTCTCATCCGGACCTTTGCTCTCCATTGATATATTCTATAGTATCCAATGATTCTGTTAGAGGACAGCGAAGGCCCAGATCAGACTGCGCGGATGCTGTCTATGCCCAAAGGAACGTTTTCGCAATGTGCGGCCAATATATTTATATTGCTTCCCTGAAAGAAATTTGTCTAATTCCTGCAGATGACATTGTGCATGTTGCTATAAAGCAATAAGAACCCGTTGGACTAGTTGATTATCTCCATGAAACCTGCACTACTGCGTTTGATGCTTTTCAGAAAGTCATTTTTTAAGATTAATGCAAAACCATTTGTCGTACCTGTGCACAAAAAGTTATATTCTAGTCATTGTTTTTTTTTTTTCTAAAAAAAAAAAAAAAAAACAAACAAAAACACATCATACATTTCCACTTTTTCCCAAAGTAAAAATGAATGCAAATTATGCAGAAATCTGTCGGGTAGGTAACTTGAAAGCAGATTTTCAACAAGTTCCGCTTGTTCGTTGTTTTCTGAAATTTTCACAATATTGTTATGAAACATCAATTATTTATATTCAGCAAAATAGAGTAAAAAAGTATTTTCTCAGACAAAAATTCCCCCAAAAAATCGCTTTACTATAAAAATTGCATAGGTCGGACCAATTTTTGGCTATAAATTTAATTTTAAGGCAAATATTTGAGAACAAAACACAGAATTGGTTTCTGATAGTATATGGTCAATCAATGAATAGAACACACAACATTTCAGAATTCAAGGTCAAACAGACAATAGGAGGCGCTGGTGAGTATATTGTGCATATGTCAACCTCGCCATGCTCCACGTTTTATAATCATGTATTAGCTTTCACACACACACACACACACACACACACACACACACACACACACACACACAAACTTGGTGTGCTAAGCGTAGATCAAGTTTTTTTGTGAAAGCTAATACTTGTACGGCATATGTTACTCTACTCTGCTCCAGTGGCCATTTCCCACAAATAATCAGACTACCATATTTACCCTTAATATTCGGACACATTGCAACTCGATACAGTACCTGTCTTAAAAAGTGACCTAGTGCATTTACATATAACCCTCTTTACGTTGCACTTTGACGTCACAGCGACAAGAATAGCGCGGTTATAAATAACCGTTACCGGGATTTTGTACAAACTGAATTGTATTGGTCAATGATAATCACGTGGACAACTACTTTAAGGGTTTTTTTTTTTTTTTTCTGCGTTTGTTTACTACGTATAGCTCGATTGTAAACAATCGATCCAAAAATGAAGGCGCACGAAATTAATTTTTACAATTTTGCAAATATAGTGAAACTATATGATACCAAATAGGCCGTGCCATGCGAAAACGTGTCTTTGGGCACAGGCGGACAGCGAAGGCCCAGATCAGCCTGCACATCCGCGCAGTCTGATCAGGGTCTTCACTGTCCGCAAAAAGACTCATTGGCTATTACAGAATGTATGAATGGAGAGCAAAAGCCCTGATGATACATTGCGAATTCACTGGAAGATCTGAATCTGCGCATTTTGTGTATGTTCGAAGGCACTTTTTCGCTTGAAGCGGCACAAACGGTATCACCTTTGCGAAAACGCTGGCGTTAAACATATACAGTGAAACCTCGTTACAACGATAGAATTTGTTCCCAAAAACATTGCCTTTAAAATGAATTTACTTTTGTAAATATCCGAATGATATTGGTCGTGTCAAGCGAGAAAGTGTCTTCGAAGATCGCAAAATAAACAGATTCAGATTTATCCTGCGCATGCGCAAGCGCAAAGTATCATCTTTTGCTCTCCATTGATACGTTCTATTGTGTCAAATAAATATGTTAGAGGACAGTGGAGGCCAATATCAGCCTGCGCAGATGCGCAGGCTGATCTGAGCCTTCGTTTTCCTCACATGCCTCGAAGGCACATTTTCGATTGACACGTAGGGCTTGTTTTATTTTCATTTCCTCACAGAACACGTTTTGGATATTTGTTATAATAATTATTGTTGCGATGTCCGTAATACTTGCGTACATGTATGTTATGCAATACTGTGCAATATCTTAATTGAATGCATTTTAATTAGACAATAAATGATATTTTATTAAATGTAAGACTTCAATTAGGCAATCGATAAATGATATTTTATTGAAAGTAAGACTTCTGCACACTGCAAACTCCATGTACCATGTATATTTTACCTGGACAGTAGTGCCCATTTAATGTATTGACAAATAACGTGACCGGCCAATAAACGCTAAATTTCATAACCCATCTAGTTGGCCAAGGACGGCTGGATTAAGGTTAATTTATTCAGATAACAGTTAACCCCGGAACTAATGACAGCCATGTACGGTTATGCAGAGGAATACGATTTAATACTCATACTAGAAAACAACTGTTTCAATAATTAAAAAAAATAGTAATAGTACATATGTACTTGAAAACAAGGCTCTGAATGGAATATAGTCGGAGTTACATGTACAGGTAAACCTTTTTTTTTCATAAATAATTTTATGTAATTTTCCTTCATAATGTATAGTTAAACATGGGTATATCGGGGTCAGTGACCTGTATCTTATAGGTCACTGACAGGAGTCTACATTTACAAAACACGCCTATTCAAATGTATAGAAAATTTTACCTCTAAAAACTGCAAATTTTCAGATGAAAAACTGATATTTTTCGTATTTTTGCTCAAAACATAGATTGTTGTACTCGTTAGAACCGTCTCGGCGAGGCGGTTCTAACGAGCACCACAATCTATGTGTTTGAGTAGAAAATAAGGAAATTAATGTATACCCTGTAAACCCCAGTTTTACTGTATAAAAAAACTGGGGTTTAAGGGGGTCAAAACTATATAGGAGTGTTTTCGTGATGTTTGATTAGTTTTGAGTCGTATTGTTGCTCTTATCTGTTAAACTATTCTGATTTTTGTAGCTTTAGGCTCCTTTATCGTTAGCTTATCATGTGCTGTAATTTTGTGGTCTAGTTTTCAATTTTAATTAGTTAGTATTAATTTGTTTTTGTTTTTTTCAGTTAGGCTACTTTTCTTATGTCAGTTATATGCTTTTATCAACCGGGTTTTGTCAGCTCTGGTAGGTAGGGGCCCCACCCAATCACCTCTGCTGACCTTTCTCTGGTTGACCATTTCAGTATTGTGCTGGTTTTATATCTTATAATATACTACAATAATGATTTCAACCTTAATTAGGCTTAAATTATTCATCATTATCTGCGATGTATGCATTATATTGTATATCGCCTGTTTGAAAACATTATATGTATTGACGGTCAAAAGCTCCTGAGAGCTTTTGTTGACTGTTATCTTATCTTAGGCAGATTTTCCAGAATTTTACAGTTATTAAACTAGCTTTTAAATGTGTTTTCAACTTCTAGCAACCTGCATAAATCTGTTTTACTGTTATTAGCCAAAAACATGTCTACTTTTGTCATATTATATGGGCCTCGCCAAGCGAAAACATGCGCAGAATGTGCGGATTAATTTACATCATCCTGCACATGCGCAAAATCTCATCCAGATTGACACATTCTATATAAGATCCAATGATTCTGCTTGCAGACAGTGACGGCCCTGATCAGACTGCGCGGATGCGCAGGCTGATCTGCGCCTACGCTGTCCGCATATGCCCGAGAGCATGTTTTCGTATTGCGCGGCCCAAATAAATTCTTATGCTTTCAGCATTTATAGAGCATTAATAGAGCAACATATCCTATAAAGGAATACAGAACGATTAAAATTCTTACTTGATATATGCTATTGACTGCTAAATAAGTTTACCCAAATGAGGTGATAAGCAATTTAATGTCAGGTTGAAATTCCCTTCTGTTGTATTGACACTGCTCACACAATTTTGATATCAGGAAATCTATCTGTCTTGCGATACTTCTTAACCTTCGCGGAGGACTTCAGAAGAGATTCCGAAATAACCAAGAACTGAAGGGGGTTAGGTGAAACAGTTTTCATTCGTTTTTGTGAAGCTAATACCCAAGAACACTTCCAGATACTATACTTTCCTATTCTTTGACCTTTTGTAGAAAAACCCAGAGAAAAAATATCAGAGTACGGTGAGAACATCACGAAAACATGCCTATATAATTTTAACTCCCTTAAACCCCACTTTTATATGGTAAAACTGGGGTTTACAGGAGTATACATTATTTTTCTTATTTCTGCTCAAAACATAGATTGTGGGTACTCGTTAGAACCGTCTCGTCCTCAAAACATAGATTGTGGGTACTCGTTAGAACCGCCTCGACGAGGCGGTTCTAACGAGTACCCACAATCTATGTTTTGAGCAGAAATATGAAAAATATAAAAAAAACTTATCTGAAAATTTTCATTTTTTGGTGGTTAAATTTTCAATATATTTGAATAGGCGTGTTTTCGTAATGAAATGGAGTCCTTACTGCGCCTAAGTGCATCTGTGTACTATTAGTTGAAAATAAAAAATATTCACACCTAAGAAGATACCCCCCCCCCCCACCTCAAAAAAAAACAACAAAAAACAAAAAAACAACAAAAACAACAAAAAAAAAAACAAACAAAAAAACTGCCACAGCCTGTAGATGAAAGGCCGACCTAACTGATCTGTCGCTTTAACCTTTGTATTTAATATTCATAAGGATGCGTCCACTATGGTATGTAGGCATGACTGCAAGAAATTCCCACATTCCAAGTGAAACAATTTACAGGCGATACCTGTTAATACAATAAACATATACTTGTGCATATTACAATTGAAAGATCAGAGCGACCGATCAATTTGGTCGGCCTATAACTATATACACTTTAAATGACCGTTTGACCTTTGTTATATAGACAAGTTAACTTAACCACCGTGATAAATATGGAGCTCCAGGGTACTTTTTGTACAATAAATCCCTTTATGTATGACATAAGGTACATAATAGTAAATACACAGAGATAACATGGACCGAGTCAAGCGAAAACGTGTCATCGAAGTGTGCATTCAGATTCCTACCGCGCATGCGCGATCTCATCCGAGCATTTGCTCGCCATTGATACATTCTGTAGTATCCAATGTTTCTGTTTACAGAGAGCGAAAGTCCTGATCAGACTGCGTGGACGCACAGGCTGATTTGGGCCTTCGCTGTCCGCATATGCCCGAAAAAAGCTCTGTTGGTGATGTGTGCTCTAGCTTTCCGCGGAGCACTTTTCTGGTCGGCTTAGCTGAGTCGCTTCGCTTCGTACTCACCAGCACCTCTTCTTATGAGTCCTCGCCACTTTGTTCGATCCTGTGCAATCTGTTCCCACGACTCAGTTGGTATGTTGAAGCCTTTAAGGGAGGCTTAGAGGGTGTCCTTGTATTGCTTCTTCTGACCACCATGGGAGTGTTTTCCCACTTGAGGATTTTATTGTGCAAACGTTCATCAGGCATTCTGGTAACATGACCTGTCCGTCTTAATTGTGCCAATTTCAGAAGAGTATGTACACTCTGCATCCCTATCCTTTTCAGAACGTCTGTATCTGGAATAATGTCTTGCCAATTGATCTTTTCTAAGACAGCATATGACCCAATAAACAGGGAATATGGGTCCAATTCAGGCAGCGCACATGCGCACGCCTATTTAGGCTCCGTTCTGTTCGCGTCTGTCCCGAAAACACAATTTCGGGCGACCAACCCTTAATAAACATGCGGTTTGTACCAAGAAATTTAACTTTTAAGAGCAAACACAGCAAAAATGTTGCAGTAGATCAGTTGAAAAATGAGATAACGAGAGAAGAAAAGGATTGACTATGGTGGCGTATGGAGTGGTGTGGGACGAGTGGAAGGGGATTTGGAAACATGTTTTTTTTTTTTTTAAGCTGAACGTACAGTCGACTCTCGTTATCTTGGGCCAAGGGACACTCTGAAATACTTCGATATATCCGTATCTCGACAATGGACGAGTGGAGGGGGATTTGGAAACATGGGTTTTCTGAACGTACAGTCGACCTTGGTCCAAGGGACACTCTGAAATACATCGATATATCCTATCTCGACACATCGGATTTGCAGACTTGAGAAAAAGAAATAAAACGAACAACCACATTTCACAAATGAATATGTTATTTGACTCCTGAAATTAGAGATATATTGAAAATATTGTTGAAAAGAGGCGAATTTCTCCTCTTTTCCACAATATTTTGTTACCTGTTGTTAGATTTCCATGTTTAAACAGGGGCCAGATTTTCACTTCGAAATGAACGGTTATTCGAGATAAATGAAGTTGAGATGACGAGAGTCGAATGTATATGCCTTGGAAGTAAAGAACACATAAAAGAACGAAAATTGGAGTCTCGCTTTCATTGGGACTTCTTATGACAGCATTATAGTTTGAGCGGAACTCAATTTTCCAAATCTTACACGAAAGTTAATTATATGTGCTTACTAACAGTATGGTTGGTGTGTATATACCACGAATGGAATGAGTAACATGTGAGTAAAATGAGACGAAGACAGCCGGTGAAAGTCTCTGTGACTAGGAACCTTAAGACAATAAAAAAAAGTTGAATTCAGATCAGAAGGAAAGTGTTGTGCAGCAAAATTTCAAAGTGTCAAATAAATAAATAAATAATTAAATAAATAATAATAATAATAATAATAATTATGCTATAAAAAATATTTACTTTTAACTGTGTACATTTTATATGGATTTCTTTTTGTATATTTGGAGATTTTTGGGTTGCTGACATGTTTAATGATAGAAAATATTTCGTAAAATGTTCGTTTTCGCATACAAGATATTACGATGTTTTCTTAGTTAGAAGGATTAAATTTGATAATAATCATAATGGCTGTATTAGATATAGACTTGCCCAATTGAAACGTCTACCGGGGTACTTTTAATGGCTTGCTTATCATAATTTTAGCCTTTGCTAAATTTACAAATAAAATAAAAACATTTTTTTCTGTCATGCTTCTCCGGCTTTCAAACTTACTCTCACCATGTACTAAGATATTAGGCGGGGAATGCAGATATTAACATTTTGTCACGGGTATTTTAATTGGCTTGTTCTAATAATGTACATATATTACGGGTTATTTGACTGGTCACATACGAAAGGTAGAGTGAAAGTTTAGTTAATTTTCAGACACGAATGGTACACGTTCGTGAAATAATTTGGATTTGCGCGAATAATTAAAACTGGAATGGTAGTTGGACAGTTAGAATTATTATTTGTTATTGAAATTGTGGATACTGTATAATTATTGTTAGTTTTGGCGGACATTGTTGTATTGTTATTGTATACATTGCAGCTTCCCATAAAGAATTGAAATAGAAAATTGTCCTTTATTTCTTAAAAATTCGAACTTTGATTCTGCTTTAATATAACGGCAGATCAGTCAAACCTGTCTTAAAGACCACCTGTATTAAGCAATCAGCTATATTTAAAGACGTTTTTTCTAGTAACATAAAAGGCGAATGAATGTCATGGGACGTACATGCATCACCAGTAAAATTATGATTCTGAAGGGATATAAGTGTAAATTCACTGTGATTTAAGCAAGCGTTTGTCTTAAGCAATCACATTTTGGTTTGCTCTTAAGTGCTTGCTAAGATTTGATTGAATTTAGTCAAATACTTTAACTCAATCTTGATAAGATTTAGATTGGACCCCATAACCATCCTCTGACTGCATGCGACACTGCACTCACCAGCTCACCAGCTATTTTCTGTAAATCTTAAGAGTTTGACAGTCACGAGGTTAAGATGAGCAGTCATGCTTTAGCATGAATTAATATATCCATGTGACCTTGTTTATGCATTACAAGAAATTGACCTGAAATTGTATTACCGTATCTATCCTAAATAACGGGACACCATGTCACCTTATCATATTGTCCTAAAATTTGAACAAGTCAATTTTACTATCAGTTGATGTGTCTAATGATTGGTCTAAATACTGCTAGAGGAGTGGCAAACAGTGTAGACCCTAATCAGACGCCGCGTTTGCAAAAACCTGTTTGTCTCAGTACTTAGGCTTTGTACGGTATTCTATATTCACCTTTTCCAGTACATGTGACTGATTTCACATTCATGTAGAAACACAAACTTACGAGATATACATCCGATTTTGGAGAAAAAAATGCAATAATTGAATTACTCTGGTACTATGCGAACAAAGTGAAAAAAGACAGGCTAGAGCTGTGGTTATAAAAAAATATTTCTTTCATCAAATTAACGTGGCATTAAATAAATCTAATTGGATTTGTCGATAGATAAATAGTAATATTGAAAACACTGACACATACGCACGCACAATAACAATAAAAAAACAACAAACAATCAAAAACAAAACAGAACAAAACAAAAAAAAAAAAAAAAAAAAAAAAAAAAAGGTATACACAAAAGAAACTAATACAAAAGAATAGAATTTTAAATGTATGATAGTCAGTCAACTGCTACAAGTACTTGTTTATTTCTTTCTACTATCTTTATTAGGAACATACGTAAAATACCATTCTTCTTCATATCAATATCTTTATTTGATTTGATACTAAATTATACAAACTAACAAAGAACTGATACTAAATTATACAAACTAACAACGAATATACATGTACCAATGAACTGATAATAATATTATACAAACTAACAACGAATACACATGAACCGCTGGATTGGTAATAAATTATACAAACAAATAATGAATACACATGTACCAGTGGGTTTAAACTGAGCTAAAATATAGAAAACGTACCATAGGACATCTGCGCTCAGCAAAGATTAAAATCAACCTGCGCATTCGCGCAGTCTGATCAGAATCTTCACTAGGCGCATTCTGGACAGCCGAGGATGCAAGGTTTCTTCATGCGGACAAGGAAGATTCTAATGACTGTGCAGATGATTTGAGGTTTCGTCGGGTGCATGGGGCAGAAGGTACTTTTTTTTCTCGGTTACGGTTCCATTGTTTCTATTCTGTTGCGAAAGACAAACTATGCTGTCAATTATTCAAGAAAAGCAAGGTGATGTTATTGAAGCATTCAGGTCAAGCTTCTCGATAGTGACTTGTTGCATGTAAATATCGGCAATGCTTTATTTGAACAAATGGTAGTAGTCGAAAAGAAAATCAGAATAACAAAGCGAATACATCGGATACGGTATGCCCGATTTTGGATTAAAACTGATCAAAATGTAAGGGTTTCTATGAAGACCAACGGGATTACTCGTAATATGATTTTCACATTTAAATTATCTATTTCTTATGCTATCACTTATGTAAATCTCACCAGCTCACGATATATATATATATATATATATATATATATATATATATATATATATATATATATATATATATATATATATATATATATATATATATATATATATATACAGTAGAACTTAAATGGCTCGAACCCCGATGGCTCGTTTATCATGGATTAGTCGAACACGTTCTTGAGTCCGCAGGGAAATTCTCCAAATACGATATACAGATAATTTAGGGAGATTTTCTTCTTTTATCTTTCAAATGTATGCTGTGTACACTCATTAGAATCGCCTCGATGAGGCGATTCTAATGAGTGAGCACAACATACGTTTATAATATAGAAAACCGAAAAGATATCCTACAATTATCTCCATTATGGCACTTATAGTAACCCTCCGTGGCTCGAACTACCGCTGTCTCGAACAAATTTTCATGGTCCCAAAGGGGTTCGAGCCATCGATGTTCGACTGTTTATATTTTCAGGAGCGTCTAGTCGTGCCAATGATTTTCATAATCGGAATAAACCATTATAAACTACTGAACAAGAGTTATCGGTAACATAAACCACATAAACATATTCTAGGTTTGTTTATTTTGTTTTACAGCGTTCAGTCGACTCTTTTTTTTTCAGATTAGCTTAATTGGGACAAGAACATAGACTGGTGATAAAACCGTCCCAAGAACATTCCGTATTTACTTCTAAAATGGAAACACAGGAAACCAGCGAACTTATATTTTTCGTTAATGGTGTAAAGGTTTGTATCATGACATTAAAATTGTAATAGACGTTCTTGTTTTAGACGAAGTCTTATAAGATAATTCGTGACCTGATTCTGTCAGGCTATGGAAGAATGTACGTGCCTTGAAGCGATGATAAATCTCAAGAAACGGTTATTTTTGTAAAATGCTTTGATTCAACTTTCATTGTGTGCATTGAAAACATCTTTACAATATGATCTTCAAGCTCGCAATAAGGGTTTGAAAATCAAAGAACACCTCCCCTATTTAGAATAACAATTTGATAGAATTAATGATGTACATTGCGCGAAGGTGCTTTCGTAAGCATTACGAAAACACGACTATTCAAATATATAGAAAATTTCACCTCCAAAAAACTGAAAATTTTCTGATAAAAAATATCTGACATTTTTCTTATCTCGGTTAAAAACATAGATTGTGGGTACCCGTTAGAACCGCCTCGGCGAGGCGGCGAGGCGGTTCTAACGAGTACCACAATCTATGTTTTTAGCAGAAATAAGAAAAATAATGTATACCCCTGTAAACCCCATTTTTACTATAATAAAGGGGGCCAAAATTGTATAGGTATGTTTTCGTGATGGAAAGGATATATCATATGCCTATTTGCCGGGAGGTAGCGGAAAATCATATAGGACAAAATTAAGACGGACTTTTAGTAAAAGTTATCAACGTCAGAAGATAAAATGAAATTTTGTTTGCTTTGTATTTAGCATGGTTAGGACCCAGATTCAGACGAAAGGAAAAAAATGAAGCTTGCAACAAACGTGTAAAGTGATAAGGCCTTTTTGTTGACACCAAGAAATACTTGGTCGACGTACACAAGCCACAGAGCATTCATAAAACGTTGAACCAGTGGCGAGTCAAAAAGTTCAGATGAACAGACATGGCACCAAAAGAAAGGGTGCAATCAGGCGTCCTAGGAATTTAAGGATTGTGACAGTCATTTATTTTATAGATTTATAATGCGGTATGTGTAAATAACGAAAGTAAGCGATCGTGCGAAGAAAGACGCGTAAGGCGGTGAAATAATATATCAGCCCGTATCCAACGTTACACAGAGTGAGTGTGACTTTGACAAGGAAACTGTCAAAGTTTCGAGTGTAAAGTGGACTTCTATTATAATATTGGAAAAAATGCCAAGTTATCTACTATTCTTTGTCGCTTAACTATTGTTTTGAAGATACTTCTTATTTGAATTATTTTTAGAGAAAATAAGATTTTGGCATTTCATATGAATCGTCTGCAAGGAAAAGGATTCACAGTGAATGTCAAACCTTATTTTTCATGTGAATCGTCTGTTAGGCATGGAATATCAAGCCTTTTTTCCTCTGAAAAATACAAAAGAAATCAAGTGTCTTTTGTTGTAGATGTGATTAGCGCTTTAAGAGTAAATTGAAAGGATTTGTGGCTAAAGTACAGTTTATTAATTTTAAGAAAAAAAAAAAAAAAAAAAAAAAGAATGCAAAGTAAACGAACAAAACAACAACAACAATAATAACAACAACAACAACAACAACGAAACATACTTTTCTCAAAAAGAAAATAGTTAACGCCTCGGTGGCTCAGTTGGATGCGCCGTCCGACTGGAGACCAGGAGGTCGCGGTTTCAACCCCAGCCGAGGTCGGTAACATTCTTTCGTAGAGACTGATCATGAAATATTTTCTACGGTCATTCTCTCCCTTCCGCTGATTCAAGAATGGCAGTTGTCAGTTTCTGGCGAAAGAATGTGCACAATACTGGTTAACCGCTTAGAGGACTAAGCCTGCCCAGTAAACGTGTAGTTAGGTAAACTGACCGCGCTCGACATGACCCCATTGGGTTGACTGGGCCGTAAAACCTCAACACAAACAAACATGTAAATGGCCCGAATATTATATTTTTTTGGCATATTTAGAATTATGAAATATATTGAACTTTGGACAGTAGTTTTCCACTTTATTGGAAAAAAAAGTCTTATATTTTAAAAGTATGTTAATGCTAGAAGGTTTGTAGGTAACATCGGTGATGCATTATTGTTATCTACACAATTGTTTTCTACACAGTTTGCTTTCTATCATATGTTTTGATTGCTTTTTCAGGTTGTAGAAAAGAATGCGGAACCCGAGACAACATTACTACAATATCTACGAAATCAACGTATCCTTCTTTGTTACTTTTTGCAGTCGATCTTTAATAGCTCGAACATCTTTGGGACCATGGAAATTTGTTCTATACATGGGTGCTTTGAGCCACTGAGGGCTATATGTAGGCAAATGGGGGTAATTTAGAGATGACTTTTCTATCTTCTATAAAATAATAATGGTATGTTGAGAGTACTCATTAGAATCGCCTCGATGAGGCGATTCTAATGAGCACACACAACATACATTCTCATGATATAATAAGAAAATTTCTCTGAAATAGCCACAAATATCGGTTTTCTTGAGCTATCCGAAGAATTTAATAGGAACTCAAAAACGAGTTCGAATCAGCCATGGTAAACGAGCGATCGGTGTTCGAGTCATTGAAGTTTAACTGTATTTACTCAAAATTACAGACTGTTACCTATCATTGTGTTGCCATCACGAAAACATGCCTATATGATGTTGACCCCCTTAAACCCCACTTTTATATAGTAAAACTGGGGTTTACAGGGGTGTACATTATTTTTCGTATTTCTGCTCTAAAACATAGATTGTGGGTACTCGTTAGAACCGCCTCGTCGAGGCGGTGCTAACGAGTACCCACAATCTATGTTTTGAGTAGAAGTAAAAAAAATATAAGAATTTTTTTATCTGAAAATGTTCATTTTTGGGTATTAAAATTTTCAATATATTTGATTAGGCATGTTTTCATAATGAACGTGAGAAAACGCACCTTCTGGCATAAGAAGTTTGATCAGAGTCTTTGTTGTCCGCGTGAAGAAACTTTGCATTCTTGGCTATCCAAAATGCGCCCATTGAAGAGTCTGATCATACTGCGCGAATCTGCAGGTTGATCTGAATCTTCGCTGAGCGCACATGTCGGAAGGTACGTTTTCAGACGTTGCGGCTCAATTGTCTTCACAGTCCTCGGCAGTGCTGACTGTGAGAAGTCATTCCTATAAGGGACATATCTCATCATTTTTACAAAAGGAGACATTTGTTTTTACGCAAAGGAGAAGTTTGATTCCCGAGTACATTGTGTACTTATATCTTTTCAACAGTGGGGACCAATTCTTTCCTTTAAAGACACATTTTTTTTCCTTCTTTGGCTAGATCCCCACCCCCCCATCCCTCTCAGGATCATCCCCAATATACAGTCCTGATAACAGAGCGCACATCAAAGGCTCATCTTATCTAAGCAATTATGAGGCGATTATAAGGATGTTAAGTCTCCCTAGGTGGGGTCCTGTAAGGGGTAATTCATATAATTGTGAAGTACTAAATACATGTATGCTACTTTAGAACCAAATAAATTCATTTGCAAATTTTGCATTTAATTTGTTCATTTGTATTGTATCACTGTATTTATTTATTTATTCTATTTATTTATTTATGTATTTATTTTTTTTTTTTTGATATTTTTCCAAAAACATAAAAGCATTGTTTTGTTTTTCTTGCACACTGTGAAAAAATTACAAATAAACTGAAATAGAAATATAAAATTGAAAGTTTTTATTCATTTATTTATTTTCTTGAGTAAATAAGAACACTTCAGAATTATTCTATAGCTGCCTCAAAACAAAATATTTTAGCTTCAATCAAATTGAATCTGCAAATATTTTGTCATGAGACTAATTATTTTTTTTTTTTTTTTTTTTTTTTTTTTTAGATTTGGGTTTTACGGTCCTTTCAAGAATATTTCACTTATATCGAGCCGATCGTTCATCGAAGGTGGGCGAAAACCGGAGAACCCGGAGAAAAACATGAGACTAATTATAAGAGTTCACTAGGAAAGAGCAACAAAGGAATACTAAATAATATTTATTAACGAATGTTAAACATACTGGAATTATCAAAAAACTTTCTTCAAAAGCATAGCGTTTGATAGGTAGGAAATAATATAAAAGATAATTGTATCCGAATTCTGAATATTTATTTTGCGCAGTCTCACAAACTGAATTTTCGGAAACCCAGGTATTTCTACAAAATAATCTGTATGTTCAGTGAATATAGAGAAGAGCCTGCACATTTGCGCAGTCTGATCAGTCTTCACTGCATGCTCTAAAACATATACTGATCATTACGAAAACATGCCTATTCAAATATACTGAAAATTTTACCACCAAAAAATGAAAAAGTTCAGATAAAAAATTCTGATATTTTTAATATTTCTGCTCAAAAACATAGATTGTGGGTACTCGTTAGAACCGCCTCGACGAGGCGGTTCTAACGAGTACCCACAATCTATGTTTTTGAGCAGAAATAAGAAAAAAAAATTTTACCCCTGTAAACCCCAGTTTTACTATATAAAAGTGGGGTTTAAGGGGGTCAAAATTTCGTGATGTTCTTCGTCCAAATAACACAGACCAAAATTTTGATTTACGGACAAAATAGATATATTTATTAAACTTTTTCTGCGATTACCTTTTTACCAAGCTACTCAAATAGTGCTACTGGAATTTTATTGATACTGGTATTTTGTATTTTGTGATCAGTTTTTGGCAAACAAAACTGTATTACTGAAAATGTAAAGATTTTAGTTACATGTACAATGATTTTCACTTCAGTAAAACAACACATCATGTAATATGTCAGAAAGTTCTTAGACAATTTAGAATGTGTATTTTATGCCATAAAGAGGTTTTTTTTTTTATCTTACTAATTTTCTGTATTTGATCCAAAGAAGCAGACAAAGAGGGCATTTGATGATCAGTTAGCCATTATGAAAACATGCCTATTCAAATATACTGAAAATTTTACCACCAAAAAATGAAAATTTTCAGATAAAAATTTCTGATAATTTTCATAGTTCTGCTCAAAAGATAGATTATGGGTACTCGTTAGAAACGCCTCGCTGAGGCGGTTCTAACGAGTACCCACAATCTATGTTTTGGAGCAGAAATAAGAAAAATAATGTATACCCCTGTAAACCCCAGTTTTACTAAATAAAAGAGGGGTTTAAGGGGGTCAAAATTATATAGGCATGTTTTTCGTGATGATATATATAAGCATAAGTATCTGTATTTCTCCATAAAACATGTTTTGAGTATTCATTAGAACTGCATTGGCGAGGCAATTCTAATGAATAACAACCAGATATATTTTATTGAATAAAGAGAAAAAAAAATCAAATTGTAACCAAATTACCCACCTTATCTGTTTCCCTGTCTTCATCATAAACTTTGCTGATACATAGTATAATTTCCCCTTATCAGGCCCCTACTAGTATGGGTGACCTAAGTCATCAAAGATTCTTATCTTAATCTGCTAGGAGTCATTAGGGTGTTAAGCAAACCAAAATGTGTCTTAAAGAGTAGCCAAAGTGAGAAAGACGGTATTTATGTGTAAACTAAATACTTGGACAACTTAACTCATTTTCATATCCCAAAATTTGAGTGTGATCATATAGCTATCTTGTAAGCTTTTTATTACATACTCGTATTAGTGTCTGAATGACAACGAGTGCAGATCCTGATCGGACCCTGTGGTCCTAGTTCAGGATCCACACTGTTTGTTCAGGCCCTTCTATCCAAATATTTATAGTAAATACGCAAATTATTTAAACAAGTCTTTTATTATACCGATGGCAAAACCAATGAAAGCTTGATACCATAAAACGGCAGCTAAATCTAACTAATATTTTCAATTTATTTTAAAAACAAGAGTAGCAATAATCAAAACACTGATAGTGCTGACGTGGGCGGTTGCCTGAAATTCTTTATGCCTCTAGAACTGATCGTATTTAAAGTCCTTTTCGATGTTTAGTAGGACCGCAGCTCGGATTACATATTTTACCCAACGTTGATAGGTTTGGCGCGTTTTACGGATGCATTTATATTCGTCCGCCGATATGGTACTCACTATGATTAAAGTCTAATTTCTTCAAAGGTTTGAATTTTCTTTAGTTTTGTTTATTTATTCGCTATTTATAAGCATCAGAGTGTTAAGACGGCCCCCCAAAAGTAAAATGCATGTGCAACAATGGGAAATACATCCGGCGATGCAGCTGTTAAAACTGTCACTATGTCCTTAACCCATGACACAGTACGTCTGACAGGAACAAAGTTAGGATGTGGGGAAGGCGGTTGTGGCGCCTGTACAGTGATGGTGTCCAAGTACGACCACTCCAACAAACAGATTCAGTATCCTTTATATATGCATATTGTTACGACCTAGACTGGCTCCAGTCTCTAGTGACAAAATAATTTTCTTATAATCTGTTTAATAATCCACTAAAATAAAACCAAAGTAATATCATGACTATAGAGGCTGGTCACTAGTGACCAGCCTTTATTGTCATGATATTTTTGGGCTTTATCTTAGTGGATTATCAAACAGGATTATGAGAAATATATTTAGTCACTGGAGACTGGAGCCATTCTAGTTACGACCTAGCACTCCTACCTCGATTATCTGCCTTGGCAGATTTCGCATAGCTTGTAGGTAGATATTCAATCTCTGACAACTGCGTCAGTGAGTCAACTCTTTGGCTCAGTGGTTAGAGCAGTGGATTTTTATCCGGGAGGACCGGGTTCGAATCCCACGACAGGCGGGAAATTTTTTCAGCTATGCTTCATTCCTATGTTGCGATTTTCATGTAAGATGGTGGCTCGTCCGGGATTGGACTTTACTTCGTCAAAAATGGCTTCACGTTATCATAAATGATGACTTCCTTGAAAAGGGGGAGTGTTACGACCTAGCACTCCCACCTCGATTATCTGCCTTGGCAGATTACGCATAGCTTGTAGGTATATATTCAATCTCTGACAACTGCGTCAGTGAGTCGACTCTTTGGCTCAGTGGTTAGCACATTGGATTTTTATCCGGGAGGAGCGGGTTCGAATCCCACGACAGGCGGGAATTGTTTCAGCTATGCTTCATTCCTATATGTTGTGACTTTCATTCCGTAAGAATATTCAGTACTTGTATTGCATATACAATTTTATGAACATCATCGGATTTTACTCTTTTTTTTGAGGATTTTTGTGTTACTTAGTATCTGACTTTTTTTTTTTTTGAGGATTTTTGTATTACTTAGTATCTGAGGTGCATACCTTGTCTTGTGTGCGAAGCTCCTAGAATTTTTAACTGGCTTTGAAAATTTGCAAATGGTCATGACGTTGCATCAACGTTGGTGCCCGCAGGGTCCGAACATGCGCCTATAATTTTAGTATCGTCATCATCATCATCATCAGCAGCAGCAGCAGCAGCAGGAACAGCAGCATCTTCTTCTTACTTTTTCTAGGTATCAAGTTATATTTTTTCTGGAGGAATTTTGGATTACTTAGTATCTGAGTTGCTCACCCTGTTTGCGCAACTTGTAGGTGTTTCGACTGTTAACTCTGAAATTTTGCAACTATTTGGTCACATTACGAAAACAAGCCTATTCAAATATACTGAACATTTTAACACAAAAATGAAATTTTTTCGGATAAAAAACTCGGATATTGTTCATATTTCTGCTCAAAACATGGATTATGTGTACTCGTTAGAACCGCCTCGTCGAGACGGTTCTAACGAGTACCCACAATCTACGTTTTTGAGCAGAAATAAGAAGGATAATGTATACCCGTGTAAACCCCAGTTTTACTATATAAAAGTGGGGTTTAAGGGGGTCAACATTATATAGGCATGTTTTCATGATGATAATCTGAGCATGTGTCTGCGAGTGTTTGGCTTGGAGGTTTCGACATAGTGTTTTTGGAGGTCTTTGTGTCACTTAGTGTATAGAGTGCATACCTGGTATGCGCAACTCCGTCTAAAGTATTAGACATAGTCTGAGCATGTGCACGTAATTTCGGTATTTTCGTAGATTAATTTTACTCCACTTTTTCGATTTTTGACATAGTTATTTTTTTCTGTGGATATTTGTGTTTATTAATTTGCGGGGCACATATTTGTACGCAACTCCTCCTAGAGTTTTAGCGCGCCTCTACGAAAGTAGAGGTAGAGTTATAGCAGTCACCATGGCGTCGGCGTCGGTGGATGCTCCGGGGTCGGCATCGGTGTCAGGTCGGTTTAAGTTTTTGGTTAAAGGTTTTTAAAGACTATATCTCCTGAACCTCTGGATGAAAATAGATAAACTAATCCCTGATGTCAGATACTGGTCTGCAGGTTTATGCTTTACCATTCTGACCCTCCTTGACCTTGAGATTAAGGTCACAGACTTCTAAATTTTAGAGACAAAGCGCGATTCAAGGGACAGCTCTTATTAAGTGACTGGTCAATTCGTGCTTGACTCCTCCTTCAATTTAATTGGATGGTTTGAATGAAATTTTGCAGTCCCTTCGGCTTTAACCGCATGAGAGACCATAATTTATCCAAACAGTGTATCAGTCTATTCGCTGTCTGTCAATGTATTCTACTTATCAAATGCTTGTTTGAACACACATTGAATACTTTGGTAAGATTATACACAAGCGCAGGCTCGTCCTAATGTCCATTGCTTATATGTACTCGCCACTTTCTTTAATGAAGTGGATTCTTCTGTCTTTGAATTTAGATGAATCCATTAAGTCAAAAAGGGATGTCGCATAGACAAAAATCGAAAACAAAATGCAAAACAGTATAGTGACAAAATGGAAATGACAAACGGCGTCAATCCTGATGAGAACCGTCTCACATCGATCTACACTGTTTGCAAACGTGTCTGTCTTGGTCTTCATGGCTGAAAAAGGTTAAAACTGTCAAGTCATTATTCGATGAAGGCATGCGATATATTTACTTTGACACTGTTATTCGATAAATCCATGTGATAGTTTCACTTTAACACTATCCAGTCATTATTCGATAAATGCATGCATTGCTCCTGTTACACTGTTATTCGATAAATGCATGTAAAAGATTCGCTTTAACACTATCCAGTCATTATTCGATAAATGCATGCATTGCTCCTTTGTGCTCTATGCATGGATTGGCAGTGACGACAGTAGAAGGTATAGGTAGTGTCAAGAATGGACTTCACCCAGTACAGGTATTTACCACATATTACATTTAAAGACTTAAAAATAAGATGTGTCTCAGTCATTAGTCTTATCACTGATAAGAGACTGGGCACAACAATAAACTATTTCGCATAACCTGGCCCACTGTGTTGTATTCAGTGTTTAGAATACATAGTAGAAGGTGTCGATAAACATATATTTTGCAGTAAACGAAAAGTTGTTTTTATCCAGGCAATGTATGCATGTATGCATTTTGTTACGCTTTTGAGATCTATTATATCTTTGGAACCATGTATGCTAGGATTTTGAAATTTCCTGTATGTATTGTGCATAAAAAATTAGCTGACCCGTATTTTTTTCTCTCAAATTCTTCATGGCGGAGTTAGGCCCCTTTACAGTCTTAGACATTTTGCAAAATGAAAATAACTAAGGAACCACTTAAGTTAGACTCACGGAATTTTACAAGCAGTTTGGAATCAAATGTGTGAATGACCTGATTATAATTTTTTTATAAATGTTTGATAAAATTATGATCCCTATTCAGACAGGTATTTTAGCACAGCAAAATCTTGTTAACTTTGTCATTTTGTAGGACAAGCATATAATAGGGATGCTTTGTTAATAAATTTATGCCGAGTGGTCTCTTCTACCTTAACTCTTTGGACCAGTCCATCTCCAATAGAAAAGGTGTCTGGTCAGTTTTTATCAGTACTGTGTTTTATAGAAATTCATGTTATAATGCAAACAGAGTAGGTCCTGATCAAACGCCGCGCTCTGCGGCGTCTTATCTGGATCTACAGTATCTACTGATGTCCCTTTTTTGCCGCGGACGCTAAGCACAAATGGTTAAGTTTCATTACATATGCACAAAATAATTATCACATAAATATGGTAAACGATTTTTACAGGAACGTCTCGCAAAGTCTCACGGGACACAATGTGGATTTTGTACTCCTGGTATCGTCATGTCAATGTACACCTTGCTGAGAAACAACCCACGGCCATCAGCATGCAGTGTGGAGAAAGCTGTGGAAGGTTTGCAGGCTTATTTTACAATATGAAGAGAACATTGTTAAATGCTCCATATTCCTCAAAAACAGACATTTTTATCCAAGAAAGATTTAATAAATTGACATATAATATCAACACGATCATAAAATGTAGCATCTGACAGCCTGTAAAATTTCAGTTAGTCTCTCGTTTTTGAACTGGATCAAAACTGAAACAAGTTTTTATCGTATTTCTGAATGAATGTTGGCAACAATGATTCAGAAATACGATAAAAAATCATTTCTAACTAGAAATTTACAGGCTATAGAAATTTACAGTTGCCACATTTTAGGATCGTATGAATACCATATATTATTTCATTAAACCTTTTTTGGATAATAAAATGTCTATATTAGAGGAACATGGCGTCTTTATGTGTCTTGTGGCGGCCGTTAACCGTCTCCCCGTGCTCACCGTGCAGATTATAATTTTTATCTGAAGAAGCCAACTGATCTGTATCTGCATTGTTTGGTATTAAGTATGTGAATTTGTATTAAGAACCTTAATCAAGTAATTTGAATGGCTAAACATTAGAAGTGGGCGTGGCATCTTAATTTATTCAGCATGGCAAGGGTTAAGGGGCGTATACAGCCTCGCAAACTACGCTACTGTATATGAAGAGACTTAGTAAAACCGGGTCCTCGATTTTCATTCTTTCATGTGTGCTTTGTTTCCCAAGACAACGTTTTAGATTTTCAGCTTACCACAAAAGGTTTTTCTCCGCTTATAAGGAGTCTAGATTCACTTGGTAGATTTCCCGTTGCTTTGTAAAAGGGAGACAACTTTTGTGACTTCCTGTTTGTTTCCATGCACATAAACCCGCTTCAGAAAAAGGATCTACTTTAAAAGGAAAGAATTTGCTCCCAAGGGGAGCAAATTCTTTTCTTTTAGAGCAGATCCCTTTTCGGAAGGGAGAAAACTATTTAGACAGAGTTACCTCCTTTGAAAGTGTATCCATCTACCCTAACACAATTTGACTTCAGTCAGTTTTCATTTGACCTTTACCTCTCTCTGGGCTAATTTAGCAGATGATAAGTATATTGGTGACATTTTTCTTATTTTGCCAGAAAACAGGATCTGACATTTTATGCAAATTGTTTCCAAAAGGTTCACATAGGGGTCTTCTACCATATTTTTGAAACATCACAGTGAAATACATATAATCACACACTTTGATAAAACAACTCAAAGGCCAGAACACAAACAGGACCACGATAGACCCGACCACAGACATTGATAATCCGGCACCAACCATCTGAAACAGATTAAGGATGAAGCCGTCATTTAGTCTAAGGGATGCAATTTAGGAGGGAAGTAAGGTTATTAACCATAATTGGGTTTATAACCTAAGATACTGTTTGCCGCATAATATTTATGTTGTAACCTATATTTTTGTAACGAGTGACAATCTTTTAATTGATTCGAAAAATCAGATTTGCCAGCAGTCTTTCTGAATTTATAGACTAATTTGCCATAAAAATTCTGTTTCGGACAGACCTTCTTGCAGACGTGTTTTCAAACCGGCTATAGATGGACATTGATTCAGAATGACGGCGATAAAACTTAGAAAATCTTTTATGTAGTTTACAATGACGATACCCTTGCTTAAGAAAGTTAGCAATTAAATTTTTATTTCGATTATGAAAGTCATTGAATTGACTAGAGATGCACTATTCACTATTGCTTTGCAGAATTTATTAAAAAAAAACCAACCCCCCCCCCCACAAAAAAAAAAAAAACAACAACAACAAAGAAACAAAAAAAAAAAAAAAATAAAAAAAAAAAAAAAAATAAATAAAAATATTGTCAAGAAGAAAGGGATGAGCATTATAACCTTCTGACGACTTTCCAGCATCGTTATTCAGTTTGGCCGCGAATCCGCGCAGTTGATTAGGGCCTTCACCGTCCGCGAACAGAATCATTGGATGCTACAGAATGTATGAATGGAGAGCAAAGGTGCTTTGCGCGTGCACAGGAGGAGCTGAATCTGCGCGTTTTGTGCACGCTCAAAGGCATTTTCTTTTTCGCTTGACGTGGCCTAATGTCAAAACTATCAGGAAGGTTGTCTTGTGTATAAATTATTGTTAATTTTGTGTTCGTACAGAAGTCAAGTCCTTCTAGACTTTAACACTTTCGTCCCTGTATTTCTGAAGTTTACTTTTCCAACATTGAAATTGCCCATCTCCATTATTGCAAATAGCGGTGCCAGTCAAAAATCATAACAGAATGACAAACAATGTAGATCCTGATGATACGTTTCATCAGGATCTACACTGTTGCTACAGGTATCTGGTTTTGGTCTGCAGAGCTGAAATGGTTAATTTCTAACTTCCTGTAACTTGTGGCATCGCCATATACATGATTTATTATGCCCCAACTTCGAAGAAGTTGGTCGAAGTAGGGAAGGCATATTGATTTGGGCTTGTCCGTCCCTATATCACGCTTTTGAGGTCTGTTATATCTTTGGAACCATGTATGCTAGGATTTTGAAATTTCCTGTATGTATTGTGCATAAAAAATTAGCTGACCCGTATTTTTTTCTCTCAAATTCTTCATGGCGGAGTTAGGCCCCTTTTCAGTCTTAGACATTTTACAAAATGAAAATAACTAAGGACCCACTTAAGTTAGACTCACGGAATTTTACAAGCAGTTTGGAACCAAATGTGTGAATGACCTGATTATAATTTTTTTTTATAGATGTTTGATTAAATTATGATCCCTATTCAGCAAAATCTTGTTAACTTTGTCATTTTGTAGGGACAAGCATATAATTGGGAGCATAGTGGTTTACAAACACTTTTTCTACTTTGTTTTAAAATATGATTTGTCTTCATTATCTAGGAAACTTGTGTCGATGCACTGGCTACAGACCAATTTTAGATGGATTTAGAACATTTACAAAGGTAGGCGGCTACGGGATAGATTAAAATTGCAAGAAACTAAAGTGCACTTTGACGTCTGTACGCTTATTCCTAAATGGACACCAAACTTAGAGACTTTGAAGAGGTAGAAGAATTTATGTTAGTATGAAGTGGCGCATCGTATAATTTTATGTATACACGTGACATAAAACTTTTGCATCTAGAGATCGTTCATATAGCTGCTGATGCCGTTTGTTAACCCTTAAAGCTCCTAGCGTCTAGCTCCAAAATTTGTAGCAGACGGCATTCAGAAGAATCAAAAATTGTCGTCTGCTGCAGTTGTGATTGGCGATTTAAGGTTTAACACGTATGTACAAATGCTATTTTTAAAGGACTAATTGAAACGAATACGATATTACTGTTATCGGTTTTACTCATATTCCTTATATATCACTATTATGAACACAATATGTTTTCCTAGCGCTTAGCGGAAGTTTTAAAAAAGTTTTAGTTAAAAAACAAACACACAAAAAAGGCAAAAAAGATACTGTGTTTATTTTGTCTTTTAGTTAGATACAAGTAACTTATACGTTAGATGTACATGTTTGTTTTTAATCTATAAATTTTGTTATCAAACCTATCGCAGGATGTCTGTGGTATGGGGGAAAACTGTTGTAGAAACGGAGACAACACCACAAAGCAGCTTCAAAATGGAGTTTGTATTTTACGATGTACAAATTCTACTTTCGCAAAGAAAAATCAAGAAAAAAAAAGTTGCAAAACATGCAAATGAAGATACCCAGGAAATACCAGAGTCACGAAGCGCAGCCTTGTTGATGCAACAACGAACGCAAAGGTGAGGAAGAAGCAATGACAGACAAAAAAAAAACAAAAAAGAAAAAAAAAACAAAAACACCACACATCAAACTAACAATGCACGAACAAACAAGAACTGCAAAAGAGGAACCGCCTTGGAACGTCAGTAAAACAAAACGGTAGAGGTAAGGCGGTGGGTGGGGGATGGAGCTGAGTAAAGGCTGACATAGAAATGAGACATATACGCAATCTTCTAAAATAAAGATGAAGATTCGCATGTATTAAAAGCAATTAGGTTTTACTCATAATTCTTTTACATCACTATTATCAACACAATATGTTTTCCTAGTGCTCAATTTAAAAAGAATTCCATTCTTTAGAAAAAGAAAGATTTTTTTTTAGTTAGAAACAACTATTTGTTAATTGCATCGTACACGTTAGATGTGCATATATGTGTTATATAAATCAACAAATTTTGCTCTCAAACTTATCGCAGGACGTCTGTGGGATGGGAGAAAATTGCTGTAGAAACGGAGACAACACCACAAATCATCTTCAAAATGGGGTTTGTATTCTACGATATATCTACTTTCGCAAAGAAGAATCAAGAAAGAAAATGCACACATGTGAGTGAAGCAATCAGGCAATATCAGAGTCACGAACCACAGCCTTGCCCATGCAACAACAAAAGTATAGATGAGGAAGAAGCAATGACAAAACAAACACCGCACATGTAACCAACAACCCAATAACGAAGCGGAACCGCCTTGGAACGTCAGTAGAACAACGACTTGGCGGAGATGAAGCGGTGGGCGGGGGTGGATCGGCGTAAAGACCGACAGAAATGAGACATATATATTATCCCCCAAAACAACTATGAAAATCTGCATATATTAAAATCAAATAGGTTGCCATTAACAATTTCATGAGCAAGGTGGGGAAATAACCCTTTGCCCGGGCTTCGAAGGCTTTAACCAGACTGTGCATCCACACAATGTGATATTAACCTTTGTGATACTCATTGTCTTTTTTAAGGTATTCGTTCTTATTTTTCATTCTCCATCGTTATTATTATATAAACCAATCTGTAAACCATTTTATACGTGGTTTCTATTGTTCTTTAACATGTTTTGAGACTATAGAAACAAGAACAACAAAGAATAATAACAAAACAAAACAACAAAACAGAAAAAAAACAAACAAAAAAAACAACAAAAAAACAACAACAACAACAAAAAAAAAAAACAAAAAAAAACAAAACATGTAATCGCAAGAATGGACAAGTCTAGTCCCATTTAGTACATTTCTGGAATATAATAATTGTCCCATTTAGAACATTTCTGGAATATAATTTAAAAACATAAATAATCATTTAGAAATAAGCAATTGATTCTGTATCGTACGGGCAAGTACAGTATCACTCAATCATATTACATGCATGATTTTATTTGGAAGTTTTCTGTTTTAACTCATAAAGCAGCAGTAATACCTGCACCAGACAACATTTTTATTTTATGTTTGTTTTTAGAGAAAATAGGATTTAACATTTCATGTGAATTGTCTGTTGCTTGGCAGACGATTTACATTAAATGTCAAAAATATAAATAAGGAAATGCTACAATCACCAGGTGCGAAGCTTTATTTTCTCTGAAAAATAATAAAATAAGTAAGTATCTCATGTACAATTTTGTTTAACGCTTTAAGGGTAATAAGTGAGATTTTTTTCTGTGTCTTGTAGTACAAACATAATGATAATATATTCCGCCCAAAATACGTGTATAATGTACACTATTGGTCCTTATTGCAGGTAAAAACAGAGATAGATGATGATCCCAATGAGTTTTTGCCTTTAGACCCATCACAAGATCCTATTTTCCCACCAGAACTACAGGTACGACTATCTATCGTCATGTCATGTTAGAGAGAATTGTTTATTATATTATAATACTATATATTAAATTAATAATGCATCATAGTTTTCCAGAGAGGTGTGTGAGAAAAATATATAATGGTGTAGACATCCTTTGCTCAGAGTTACATGACCTATAAATAAACACTAACTCTTTGACTAAGACAAATATTTTGTAAACAGTGTAGATCCAGCAGGCTCTTCTGGATCTACACCGTTAGGCAGTTTGTTCTTGATTTATGACGATTACCCATGTACAAATCCTTTAATGGAAAACCATAAGTAAAGCTTACCCAGGGAATGCAACAATCACAAAACACAGTTTTCTTGAGGCATAAATGAAGAAGAGATGAGAAACTAACACACACACACACACACACACACACACACACACACACACACACACACACACACACACACAAACGCCACGAATGAAACAATTATCGTTCGAAGGAAGAGTAAATGCAACATTGATTTTGATGTTGAAATCAACGTACGAACGAAGAATAAATGCAACATTAATTTTGATGTTCAAATGTTAAGTAGATTTGAGACGCAACGTGAGAAAACCTTTTGACATGTGCGCTTCCGACATATGCGCCCAATGACGATTCAAGTCAGCCTGATTGGAGTATTCGTTGTTTGCATGAAGAAACTTTGCATTCTTTGCCATCCAACTTGCATTTATGGTATGGTTTTTAGCCACTTATGTTTAATTTTAGAAGTCACCACATTTGGAGACTCAGAGTCTTGTATTTTATGGGGAGAGAGTTGTATGGTACAGACCGACATCGCTACAAGAATTACTTAAACTAAAGTCACAATACCCTGATGCTAAGCTTGTTAACGGCAACACCGAAGTAGGTCAGTATACTGTACTTTTCTAATCATTACGAAAACACTATATTGAAAATTTTAAAACAAAAAAAAAAAAAAAAGCAAAATTTTCAGATAAAAAAATCTGATATTTTTCATATTTCTACTTAAAACATAAATTGTTGGTACATAATGTATACCCCTGTAAACCCCAATTTTACTATATAAAAGTGGGGTTTAAGGGCGTCAAAATTATATAGGCATGTTTTCGTGACGTGATTTAATAGTTATACTTTGGATTCACTGCAGTTTGTTTGAATAATAATGCAGTCTGAGCGTCTAAATTTTTAATAAAAGGATTATTGTCCGAGAGCGTTTCCAGATATGAATAAGTGTTTTCTAAAATAGAGTTTATGTCAATACACATATCGTGTGGTAATAAAACTTCTAATAACAAAAATTCGTCAAATGTATTATTTGTAAAATAACTCTTATAATTTAAAGGCTCCATGTTCCTCAAAAATAGACATTTTATTGTCCAAGAAAGGTTTAATAAATTGATATATGATATTAATACAATCATTAAATGTGGCACCTGGCAGCTTGTAAAATTTCATTAAGACTTGTTCTTGAAATGAAATGATTTTTTTCATCGTATCTCTGAATTAGTGTTGCTAACATTAATTCAGACATACGATAAAAAATCATTTCATTTTAATCCAGTTCAAAACTGAGAGACTAACTGAAATTTTACAGGCTGTCAGGTGCCACATTTTATGATTGTATTAATACCATATATCAATTTTATTAAACCTTTCTTGAATAAAAATGTCTATTTTTTGAGGAATATGGAGCCTTTAAGACTTCAGTTCGTATATTCTATTTACGGTCTTGGTTTAAGACAGATTAACAAATGCTTGTTTGTTTAATATAAATGGATGCATGTTCAGGAGAAGCATCTCTGTCAATGCCGATTTCGCCATCCTTCCTTTTAGTGTCGATGGCTTGGTATGCCTTGTTAACCTATGGAAAATCTGCCAACTGCAGCCGGTCGCTTTAACTCTTTGACTGCCATAGGTGATAATAATAGGCCTTTGCAAACAGGGTAGATCCAGATTAGACGGTTTATAATGAGCAGTCTCATCAGGATGTACGCTGTTTGACATTAAGTCTTTGAGCTTTACATACAATCGTCTTTGGCGCCGAAAGAATTTAATAGAAATTATTATATAAAAGATGAGACTGTTGGTCATCAACCACAGTATTTGGAGCTGATAATGTCGATTTAACCTCCGGTAGTTTTATTACGAGTCTTGTTGACTGTTCTAAGATCACCTAGTTCCCAGCTAGCATTCTTTATAAATTTCTAGCGGACCGTTATCGGGCGTCAGCTACCCTGACGGGCAGATAATGGCCCGCTATAGATTTATAAAGAACGCTTACTGGGTTGGGGAAGAGGTAGCTGGTTGCTTTGCGTTTCTTTGGTTTGTGGCTTGTGTACAGTCTGACTTTGTTTGTTTTTTGCTTTTCTTTTATGTGTCGTTGGTAGGCAATGGTCTGTGAATTAGGCTCTTCTTAGATATCGTCTGTTCTATTGTTCTGCCAGCTAAGAATAATGACCATTTATAAGATTTCACGCTTTTAAGAAGAGCATACATATCTAAACAAGAAAAATTTAATTATGATTTCAGGTAGTGCCAGGGGTTCTATGTTTTAATTTGTTAAAATATACGGTCATAATTTGAATTGATTTCAAAAGGAATTTATTCTTAAAGACATTATCCTTATGAGCAGTGAATACCCTCACAAAACAGAAAACAGTTGAAGGGTCAAATATTCTACAACAGACAAGCTGGATTTGGCCAGGTAGGCCTCATCAGTGACCTTCACATAATGTTTCAAAACTTCCGGCATGGGCCCACTGATCACAAAGGACAGAAACCTAACAATAAATACGTATTAATGGGTATTTTCTAGCTAAGATATGTTGATCCTAAGACTCACAGAGTTACTATATGCCTTAGTGGAACTAGGAGTTGCATTTTATGAAGCTTCATGCAATGTGTATCATAGTAACGTACATGTAGGTCTTGCTTGCTCAAAATGTTTGTAACAAAATATTCAAATACAAGAATTAAAATTAACGTCCTGTTGGATGAAGGCTAATGTCCAATTGGAGAATGGATACCACTCTCCTATAGCAGTTATCAGAAAAGATGGCTATGACGTTATCGCAAATCGTACAGGTAATCTCAGGGGGCACAGAGTAGAAGTGCATACACAGAAAATGTACGGAAATAAGGCTACAGGGATGAGTAATATGGATAAATAGCATAATATCTTGGAGCAAGAAAAATACAAATGAATAAATTATGGAAAGTTAGAAGGGGCATTTTTAGAACATAAAAGAAGTTATATTTAATTTAAAACGAGGTCGTGGTAGTTTCCATTGTCAGTGTCATTTTCTAATTAATGCAAACTTTCTATGAAACAATATTCTTTATCCAAATTGAAAGGTTTTTAACACAAAATAACACGAATTTATTTCGTATTTGCGCGCATACGGTTGTAGTACGGTAGTTTTAGTACCAAATAACAGATTAGAAAGTCTATAATAAGTAGTTGCGGTCATGGTACCAAAGCCGTAATCCAAACTCATAAATCCATAAACGAATGACGAATCAGAATGTTCAGACCAACAGACATGGACCCCAGAACAAAGGGTGTAATCAGGCTCAGGGATGAATACGGATAGTTGTACGATTCAAACTGGTGTTTATCAACTAACACACATATTTTATAAAATTACTTTTATATAAATCGTATAATAATTATATTAAAATGCATTTTCATCCAAATTGTAGAGAAAAAAAATATACAAAACATTCCTCTTGAAAAACTCAAGCAAATCCCTTGATGAATATTCTCACCGGCAAAAATTGTCCGAAATGCATTTATGATGCACTAGTTAATATAAATTTATTAATGTTATAAATGTTGCCTCTTTTTTACAAAATGGCGAAAAAATCTTTCACATGTATTTATCTTTTATCTGTTTTATAGGTCTGGAGGTGAAGTTAAAGAATTTGTTTTACCCAGTGATTATAGCACCAACGCATGTCAATGAATTAAAATGCATTGAACATACGACGGGTGGAATAAAGTTTGGAGCTTCAGTTACACTTACAAGGCTAGAAGAGGAACTCAGATCTGTTATAGAGAAGTATCCAGGTAAGAGACAGGTAAAGTTTGACGTGTCATCTATACTCATCAGAGTAGAAATCAAAGATGTTACAAAGATATTACTGACTTTCCTCTGAATCCTATTTGTATAAAAACTGTTTATGTTTGTCTTAGTCAATGTTGTAATATGGGAGTTATACGAATAGAAATTAAATTGAACTTTTAACACTCTCTGCGTTAATTCATTAGACGACATATTGATGATATTTTCCTAGAAGAAAAGGATTTGTCATTCCGTGCAAATTGTCTATTTTGAAGATAATTTTTATTAAGTGTCAAAATTTGTCTTCCTGGAAAAATAAGAAAAAATATTTCAGTATGTCGTCTGCTGAAACTTTGACAGCTAAACTAAATATATTACATACGAGTAGACATATTCTGTTTCAGGCTGAAACTAAATTCTGCAAAAAATCCGAAGAAGGGATTCTGAACTAGAAGTCTTAAGTATCATTTATACAGCGAATTGTATGAATAAAGATCTTAACCAAGACTAAGACAGAAACCTATGCAAAATGTGTAAATCTTGTTTTTTGATGTGATTTTCTGTTTGTAGTCAAGCTCTCATCTATGTTCCATCACAGTGTTGAAAAATCAATTATTGTATATGTGTTGATCTACTGAAGAATTAGGGAGCTGATAAGAGGATCGAACAATAATGTGTAGCAAAACTGTACTAGGATTAAGTGCGAGGGTTCAGCACTCATATATCCTGGTTTAAGTCCCCAACAGTTTTGTTGCTGACCATCCTACGGCGCTATTTTTGTTGTAGTTCCTCGTCGTTTGGTCGTTCTGTTTAAGTTTCATGTCGTATCGTTGTTGTCAGTGAAGCCTAATCAGTGCCTTGGGAGAGCTGTGGTCCGAGATTGTGGCAATTCCTGTATTCCTTATTTTCATTTTTTGACTAGTTTCACAGTTTTAGAAGATGATATGGCGCAACTTGAAAGAAATTTCTACCACTTTTTAATACACACTCAAACAAAGCCTCGTTACAGCTAACCCAGAATGAAATTCCCTTTTCCCTCTACGAACCTTGTCTTAAGACACATTAGTAGATTCATAAACAACAGAAATTTCATCAAATATTTGTGTCAAAGAACAACCTATTCTAGAGCGAGCTTTTATGTAGGCCTTTATTTTCTCCTTCTTGGCAACACTTTTACCAAACATGTATTCAAATGGCCAATTATCTATCAATTAGATTTAAGGGCGCATGTACACATCATTGTGTAGGTATTGCATAGCACAATACAGATGATTTTGTGTTTGTTTCAAGTTCCACGTTGATATCAAGCAACGACACAATAAGCCATTCTTTTGGAACACCCCTCGTGCGATTATATATAACTGCCTTTGTTGTTGTAGAGTATCAAACGAGAATGTTTGCTGAAGTAGTTGAGATGTTAACGTGGTTTGCTGGCTCTCAGATAAGGAATGTTGCAGTAAGTTATTATATGGTTGTATATAAAACTCATACCAGCCTTAATTTACTTTTTTCCGGCATTTGATCTGGAGGGGAGAGTGTAGACCATTTTTAAACCGTTCATGAGAACTGTCAACACGTTGTTTAGAGCTATGTAATATTTATAAAAGATTTTTTAGGCATTTTCAGAAAAGCTCAACTTACATATATACGAAAACTGCAGAACCTAATATCTATAACAGTAACAGAACATTTATCTTTAGTATTTTCCAAAAATCTCAGCTTACATACATACCTTTTTCAGAACAGCTTTCAAAAATACACGCACCTTTAAAATGGAGACAGGTACAATAAAATAGTATAATTTAAAGTTCGGATATGTTACATTTCTTTAAATTTTATCTGTTTGGAAATAAAGTCTGCATAAAATAAGGTATACAGTCATGTATTTATTACTGTTGAAATATTGGACATGTGAATAACACGCTTTCAAAAGTATATTTTGTTAAGTAATCTATTTGTCTTGCTTATTGTTTTAACTAGGCTCTTGGTGGAAACATAGTCACGGCAAGTCCAGTGTCCGACTTAAATCCAGTGTTGCTCGCTGCAGGTGCTATTTTGGAAGTACACTCTAGCGGTAAGATTCTCAAAGATGTTTCGTATCTCTGTTAGCCTGTCAGTTCTCTTCATACTAGGTTGAATTGCTCTCAAGGGTCATTTTAGAATCTGTGTTCACTGTGCTCAAGGAAATGAAGTTGAAATACGAGTGCATCTTAAATATGTATAAATATTTTATTTCCTATACTTTAGAAGATACTTTTCATTATCATAGTTTCCCAAATATATGCTATAGTGTTCACGCGTACTTTACAATATACTTAAGGTCTATGGCTAGCTTTTAATATTGAATTTTTAGTGGAAGCAAACTACTCACGAATATTGACAAAGCATTTAAGCTTTCAGTTTCAAATCTTTCAATAACTATAAATGAGTTCTCAGATGAGGGTTTCTTTGGAAGCAGAAAACGCATAAAAATGAAAACAATAATAATAATAATAAAAACAGCAGACTTGGTCTTATTGAGTCTGTCATGAATTTAGCTAATATTATTAGCCTTTATTAGACATGATAACACGTGTAGTCATATATTTACTCTAAAATCGTATTCTACCTAAATGTTATTAGAGTGCTGCACCATTTAATAAAAAAGGTAAGAGAAAGTCCAGGGAATGCCACAATTACAAACCGCAGCCCTTCCCAGACACCAAGAGGAAGAGGAAACAGACAAAACCAAACAAGCGTAAATCGAACAAACGTACGTAAAAGCACTAAGATTAGCTATTTGTTCCCCAAGCGAGGTAATCGCAATGCTAAAAAGACTTGCTAAAAGGACTGAAAAACACAAGAACAAAATAACACAGGGTAAGACATAAAACAAATCGCCTCGTAGAATAAACCACAAAGCAACAAAGAGTAAGACTAACACCGGGACCACCGCCTTAGAACGGTCAGTAGAAAAAACACCGGGGGTTTAAAGTAGTTTTACAGCTAGCCAACTTCACCCTGTCTCCCGATGCTACTCTTAATACAGAAATACATAAAAATTCGGTTCGCATAAAGGCTCCCAACTCAGTCAATGCATCAAAGCGAAAACATAAAAATCAAATTAATCACAATGATAAACAAAGACGAGTACTCATGGCTAATTCTACCGTATGTCAGAGTAAATGAAAACCAATAGTTGAACCACGGCGGTCCAAGCTAAAGACATATCATCAAGCCCCAACCCACTGGTTAAAGTTTTACGAAGAGGCCGTCATTGAGTCTGAGGGCCGTTGGGAGCGCCAGATAAAGTACAATCACTTTGTGTGTTCACTACCTTTAAAGATAAGCTATGGATAAGAATTTATTCCAGTGTGAATCCGTGCAGTCAGTATTTGACTTTGTGCGAATTGTAGCAGGCAGAGGTATTGAATAGGACATGTATATGGGTGAAATAACATCTGGGCCATGCGAACACGTCCCTTCGGGCATCCGCACAGTATGATCAGGGGTTTCGCTGTCCGCTAACAGAATCATGGACAATATAGAATGTATGATTGTAGTGCAAGTGCTCGGATGAGACTTTGCGCATGAGTGGGATGAATCTGAATATGTGCATTTTGCGCATGTTCGAAGATACCTTTCCGCTTGGCGCGGTACATTTAAAAGATATATACAATTTTCATAAAATAATTATTACACCTTTTGCAGCCATGGGTAGGAGGTTGATAAAGATGGATGAGAAGTTTTTCCTCAGCTACAGAAAGACTGCTATTAAAGTCGATGAAATTTTGATTTCTGTTCTTTTCCCCTTCACATCAGAGGTGGGTTTATAGATACTATTGACATGCTGATAGAATGTTTACATAGTCTGTTAATTTTAAGATTGTGTTGACGCATTTAACGAACAAAAAGACCAAAATGTTTACATTACGAAAACACGCTTATTCCAATTTTTTTGAAAATTTCACCGCCAAAAAACTTAAAGTTTTTCAGATAAAAATTCTGATATTTTTCTTATTTCTGCTCAAAATATAATTTGTGGGTACTCGTTAGAACCGCCTCGCCGAGGCGGTTCTAACGAGTACCCACAATCTATGTTTTTGAGCAGAAATAAGAAACAATAACATATATCCCTATAAACCTCAGTTTTACTACATTAAAGTGGGGTTTAAGGGAGTCAAAATTATATAGGTATGTTTTCATGATAATCAAGTTGTTTGCGAAATAAGAACCTAAAAGTTTGCGTTTGGAAACAAAAAAATATAGAAAAGAACGAAAATCGGAGATTCAGTTTTTTTTTAGTCTCTTCATATGCAGCAAAATAGTTTACGAAGCCTCATACACACCGAGAACGGCTTGAACGGTATTCGATTTCCAAAGTAACCCTAATGGGCTCAATCATCCCAAAGAAAAATATAATTTGCACTTTGTTGAAGTACGGGGAGACACATTAAGGTCGCCACATGGCACTTGGCGCAAGGTGAGGTGAAGTTAAATAAAAATCTAAAGGTTGCCTTTTAAAACAAAGCACACACAAAAGAACGGCATTCAGAGATTCGGCTTTATTAAGTCTCTTCCTACCCAGCAATGTAGTTTGCGAAGCCGCATACGGCCTCATCCCCTCTAGCATCAGTTTTGGTTTCGATTTAAAAACTTAATTTCAGGTGGGTTTTGCATATATACTTTTCCTGGTAAAATTTTATAGTATATTTATACATACAGTCGACTCTCGTTATCTCGAACTCGCTTATCTCGAATAACCGCTTATCTCGAAGTGATAATCTGGTCCCTGTTTTAACACAGAGGTCTACCAACAGTCAATAAAATATTGTGAAAAAGAGGAGAAATTGCTCCTTAGGAGCAATTTCTCCTCTTTTCCACAATATTTTCAATATATCTCTAACTTAGGAGTCAAATTACGTATTCATTCTGTTAAAGGTGGTTGTTCGATTAATTGTTTTTTCCTCAGTTCCGTAAATCTGATATGTCGAACTACGGATATCTCGAAGTGTTTCATAGAGTCCCTTGCAGTTCGAGATAACGAGAGTCGACTGTATTTAGAAATGTATAAATGTACTATAAAATTTTACCAGGAAAACTATATATGCAATTAAGCTATATCGACCTTTTTGTCTAAATATGTGTTTTCTTTTTTAAAGCAAGTATATAAGAGCGAAGATTCAATTGTAGTTGTTGATTTTTGTGTATGAGAATGTCGAAAGTGCGTAAATAAGAGATATCATAAAATTAAATTCTGGCAGAGAGTTTCATTTGAATACAACAGTACGAAATCAAATCAAATCAAGTCTAAGTAAATTTATATGAAAAACAATTACTTCTGTACTTTAGATGAAGAATATGAAGATATTAAATCAATGATAGTTTATACGCCTATTACTCAAAAATATAATTGAAGATAACCAGGAAATGCCTCAGTCACGAAGCACAGTCCGTCCGAGGCACCAAAAAAGGAGATATGAGGAACACACAAACGCCACATTTTAGTGCTTTAATTTCTTAGGAGACAATTTGCATGAAGTGTCAAATCCAATTTTCCAGGAAAAATAAGAAGCATATTTCAAAACGTCAGCTGCTAAAATTTTTTATGAAGCAAGCAAAGTGATAAATTATTTCAGGATGAGTATGTATGTAGTTACAAGCAGGCCCACAGAAGGGAAGACGATATAGCTATAGTGAATGCTGGTATTAGAGTTTTATTTGAAGACAATAGCAACGTCATAAAGGAAGTGGCTTTTGCATACGGTGGAATGGCTCCAGTAACGGCCATGGCGACGAAAACAATGAAGGCAATTGTTGGAATGTGAGTACCGTTTCAGATGGGCCGAGTAAAGCGGAAAAGTGCCTTGGAACATGCACAAAATGAGGAGATTCAGATCATCCTACGCATGCGCTTAGTATCATCCGTGCCTTCGCTCTCCATTCATACATTCTTTAGCACCCAATGAGTTCGTTAGATGATACTGAAGGCTTTTGCTATCCATATATGCCCGAATACACGTTTTCGCATGGCACGGCCGAGATATTTCGATAAAGGATATACTATTAACATCATTGACAAATTCTTCCAATGCAATAATGAACTTTAGTTTATTATGTCTATATTTTCATAGTTTTGATCTATTGATGAAAAAAATAATGGAAATGATAAACTTCTAAATTGACGTTTTCTGCTGAAGCTGGAAATAATCTATTTGTCATTTAACAGTAATTATTACATAAAAAGCAGTGCCGCACGTCATAAACAGCTGTGCATTAACCGGCGAAAAGCCATGTATTAACAAGACAATTCACGCGCTGTTAATGCACGGCTACACAACTTTCAATATGCTCGTACCGGAGCCACAGATTTGCTGCCGTTACGAGATGTGTACCGCCTGGCCCTAGAACGAGCATAATCAGTGGAAATTACGTCCGCGAGACGTCGGTGAAAAGGCGAAACAAAAAAGTGCAAGAAATAACGCGAAATGTAGCAAATGTTTTCAGGTTTTATGCAATAATAGCGATCGAACTGGGTTTTTCAATGCATTAACATTCGCCAGGTCTCTTGGGAGGTGTTGAAAACCGCGGCCTTCGGCCTCGGTTTTCAACACCTCCCACGGGACCTGGCGAATGTTAATACATGAAAAACCATGTTTGATCCCTATAATAAGTAGCTTAGGAATTGACTTTCCTTCCTGGACTTTTCTCTTACTTTTTTTGATACAATCTGATCCACATCAAGTTCTCAACATCAAAGGGAAAAACAGACAGATACGATTTAACAATTGGTAGCCTTTTCCCAATAGGGTGGCAACTCTGCTGCCCAGAAGGGGTGCTTAAGCTAGCTTTATGGGATCCCAACCCTCGCTCTAAACTTCCATTGTGGTAAAAAAACAACAACAACATATATTTGTTCGGTCCGCGTGGAGGTCTTTAACTCACCCATGAATCATTACGAGCAACAAATAAACCACAGGCTAAGCCTATAATGAAACAAAGATGAGGACTCAACAGAAACAACGTGTTGAGACCTTGGAGTTCCCTGGGGTATCAAACAACGCCACTGGAACACTGGAGCAAGAGCAAACGACCAGATGAACCCCGGTGGGCCAAAAAACAGACACAAAATTATCCATTCAAATCGCTCTGTGCAGCAATAAACAGACAAACAGTAATTACATTTTATTTTGGCGTTTATTTGATTCTTTGACAATATTATTATAAATGTCTTGGTAAAACTGTAGCCTCTACATCAGGGCTAGACTGACATAAGTCCAAGAGACAAGAGGATAAGGAATACTTCACCATATCCACCAAAATACTAAAACAATACTTCTCTGATACAATATGATAAAACTCAAATCGCTTTCAGTTTGGGCTACATAGAAAAACAATAAATGAGATTCTGTGAAAGAAAAGAAAATATCGTGTGCCTAGAAAGACTAAATTACTGAATGGATTGTAAACCAATATACACCAGGGAATTAATCCAGATTTTATGGAGTAAAGTGTTGAACTATTTTTCATTTGTTTAATTCATTTAGTTTGTTTGGTTGTTCGTTTTTAATGATTGAATTCTTTTTATATGCAAAGATCCAAATCTAACATACCGTATTCGATCTAATTACAGGACTGTGTGCTTAGGGTTTTCAAAATTACTGGGAAAACACTAAAGGCACGCTTAAACAAAGATCAGCGAAAGACTTATCAAATGAAGCTTATGTGATATTTTTGTGTTTTCTTTTTCTGATTTTATGTATAAAAGCATATGTTGTGGGTACTCATTTGAATTGCATCGACAAGTCGATGCAATTCAAATGGGTGCCCACAACGTATGCCTTAATAAAGAAGTGGACAAAAAGTACACGGGCTGTAATCTGAAGACTACGGAATTGCTTGACTGTGCGCTTATAGGGGTATGTGCGGTAAATAGGTCGAATACGGTAGGTTATAGATAGATGAAATCAGTCTACTAGCAATATGACCAGCCAAATAGTAAATGTAGTAAGATACTAGCCTTGTTTGCTCAGATACTATCAAACTGGCACATTTTACTAGATATTTCTTCAGTATACAGCCTATTATGAACCTTTCCTGCATTTGTTTGTGAAGGACCGCATGAATTGTATGTGCTTTTGCCTTCTTAAGGAGATGGGAAGATGACCTTGTCCCAGAAGTGTGTCGTCTGTTGGCGGATGATCTTCCTTTAGTTCCCGGGTCACCCGGAGGTATGGTGGAATACAGACGCACATTGGCTTCCAGCTTCTTCTTTAAGTGCTACTTAACAGTTCTCATGAATCTTCAAACGAGGGTACGTATGTAAATGATTTGATGTTGTCTGTATTTTTGTGACTACAGTAGTTTTACATTTTTATTTTATAGCAACCTTTTAGATTTTTATTTTGGTTCAATGCAACTGGTGTTAAGTGCCGTGTGGCGGCCATAAAACGTCTCCCCGTACTTCATCATAGTGCAGATTATATTTTTGTTTCCTTTAGGATCATTCATTACATTGAAAAACGAAAACAAGTTTAAGCCGGTATTTGCAACCTCGCAAACCACACTCCCAGTCAGCATTCTACGTAAATCTATATCGGGCCGTCATCGGCCCGTCAGGGTAGCTGACGGGCCGATGACGGCCCGATGTAGATTGACTTAGAATGCTAGCTGGGCTGCTGTATATGAAGAGACTTAATAAAATCGAGTCTCCGATTTTCATTCCCTTGTGTGTTCTTTGTTTCAAAAGTAACATTTTAGATTTTCAATGGTTAAATTTTAGGACAAGTATAGTAATGAGCTAAGGAGTTTGAATATTTAGTGTAAGTAGGCCGAGGCGTTTCTAATGAGTTCCACAACATATGTTTTCAGTGGAGAACTAAAAAAAACCCAACTTATCACAGAATTATCATTAAATAGTCCTCAATGAGTCCTCTTTGATACACCCAAAGACAAAATGCAGATGAAATAATGAAACATCGAGAACTGAACGATACCCATTAAAGGCGTATGATTGAATAATGCCTTGAACATAATAAGTTTTAACCCTTTTTTCCTTGTTTTGCAAACAGTATAGATCCTGATGAGCCGTCTACATTGTTTATCATTTTGATTTTAATTTTAGACTGAAACCTCTATTTGCAACAATAGAGGTATCTTACCAGATGTGGAGGAGTTCTTTTAAGAAATTCAAGCGTGAAAAGTTAAAGGTTTTGTGAATATTTTTCAGGGTGTTAACACAAAGAGTAAAGTACCGCCAAGCTTTGAGCGAGCTACACTACCCTACCGTCGCGAGCCATCAAGGAGTAGACAGGTATATGAGGAGGTTCCTACAGGACAGTCAGTAGACGATTCAGTTGGCCGTCCACTGCCACATATGTCAGGAATGAAACAAATTACTGGGGAGGCGGAGTATATTGACGACATCCCAGAGTTTTCAAGTAAGATCTCCAGAATATGCGAATGAGAATATGCAATGTAAAAACAAATCTAGTTTCCTCTGTGGAGCACCATATTCTGACACACAGGCATGAACAAACCGAGTTGACTTTGGCTGCGATCTTTTACCGAGACGTTTGCGGACACTCGCAAACAAAAGCGAACTTTTCGTTCAGTTGTGACAGTTTTTGGCGGAGGGTAGTGAATATCCGCAAACTATTCCCAAGCAGAGTCGGCATAGACAAGATGGCGGCCTATGCAAATACGTTTTAGTATGTTTATTCGTAATAAAAATATGAAAAATGTTTATTGGGTTGATATTATACAGTCGATCCCTTATAACATTAATAATAGTTAATCTAACTTATTCGATCTAACACCAAGTCTCGTCAACGAGAATAACGACTACTCTTTAATTTAAGGTCACATAAGAGGTCACATAAGACGGGGTTAACAATAACCGTTCAGAAAAGGCAAAATAGTTTTTGAAAAACTCTCGCATGTGATTTGCTTTACTAACGCAGCCTAGCTCAGAAAAAGCGGTGTCTGATTATTTGTGTCTTGTATGGAACAGCATTTAGGAAAAAAAACTCAGTTATGCGATATTTTGATTGTAATTTCGAGGGTTGAGCGCAAGACTATAGTAACTCAAACATATTTTTGAAACCCTTGTTTAGGGGCAACTTGGACCCCTTTGTAAACAATGCAAATTTAGGTGCCATTGCTCATCCGAGCAATGGCACCTAAATTTTCATTGTTTACAGAAAGAAATGTTGTGATTTTCATAACGCCTTCATGGTGAGGAGATTAGGTTTGGGGAAAAACAACCATTTGACTTACAGTAGTCTTGCGCTCAACCCTCGATTTACTGTGATGCCTCTCGCTTTTGCAGTTTGCATCTTCTATTATGCTATAATCAGGTATGATTGTGTAGCAGTAGCTTATGATATGCATGCTAGTAGTCTGATTTTGGAATTTTCCTTGGTTTTTTTAATACGTCTTCAGCTTTTGCCCCTTGTAGTTTCGATTATGCTCTCGTACTATGGCGCTGTGGTCGCTCATTCGTACTTTCTCGTAAACGCCCATCTGTTTTCGACATGGAGGAGAGAGAGAGAGAAATATAAACCCTTAAAAGTGTGTGAGAGAGAGAGAGAAATTCTGAAAAAGAAAGATTAGTTTCAGTATTTGTTAACAACTTTCATCAGCTAGACCGTAGATTAGCATCATAAATGAATTCCACGAATGCACCAGAGATTGAAGGGGAGGCGTAAAATTGGTTTAGATTTGTCTGAGTTTGCTGCATCGTAGCTTCGAACGGACTTTCAATTCGTGAAAGCTGAATCATACCGGGCTGCCCAAACTCGTCACTCGAAAGAAGTTTAATAATTTCAATAGCTGTTAGCGCCCTCTCATCTCAAATTTCTTCTTTGATATATATAAAAAAACAAAAAAAAAAACAACAACAAAAAAAAACAAAAAAAAACAACAAAACAACAAAAAAAAAAAACAACAACAAAAAACAAACAAACATGGCTTACTTGCATAAACGAGCTGTTCGGTGCGTATTTGTTATTCATGAAAAAGTGGAGGAGGTATCTGATTTAATAGTACAATTGTCTAAAGTATTCTGTTTATAGATTTTGGCATAAAGTCTCCATTATGAAAATGTTATACCTTATTAAATTGTCAAATAAAATATCTATTGTATTTGTAAGTCTGTCAGACAAATACAGATAAGGCAAGAGCTACTTGGATAAGGTCATACTAGCGTCTCAACGTTAATGTCGGTGCGCCAAAACATTTGCTGTTTCAGTTTCTGGAGCAGTTTTGGGCATAATGTCGCCATTATGAAACTGTTACACTATAATAATGTCAACTAAAATATTGCTTGCATTTGTATTTATGTCAGATAAATACAGATATCATAACAGCGTCACAGCGACGGCAACGTTAGTGACGGTGTGCCAAAATTTCCAAAGGCTGCAGGACAAGAAGGGATCATTGGCTTAAAATATTTTTTGCGGAACAAGATTCGCAGAATAAAAAATAGATAGATAAAATAAAATAAAATGAAATAAATGAGAAACACTTAATATACAATATGGGAGACCAAAGGAATGCTGTTCATCCATTTCCGGATGCGTAGGGTTAGGGCGTTAGAGAGGTGGTGTTTTACTCCCCAAACAGGTTCCTACATGTTTGATTGAAAAAAGCTACCCTAAACAGTGTGTTGTGGAAATCCTTTTCAAGCATCGGTACCAAGCGCTCACTACCCCACCCGTCCCCACGGGGTATCAAAATATCTCCAAACAAAAACAAAAAATCTTAGGTTTTGTGGAAGGTAAATGTACTGGTTCGGTATCCTTGGTCGGCAACACAAGGATATTCCTCTTATTGATTATTGCAAACGACATTTCTCAGTAATCACACAGGATGACATTTCATTCGAATAGCCTGACAGCGCTCTCGTCATATGATGCCTCCAGATGAGTGTGCTATCCAGATAAGACTTTTTACATTCTCCGCGTGTGGATATCTAATACTCGGAGTGTAATTGCCTCGGTGAGGTGATTTTTTATAATGATTATTAGATCTCGCCTAGGTGATTCACATGTGCACCACAGCAAATGTTTCATGGAAAAGGCAGATATTGGTGAATAATCATATTATATGAAGCTACTACAGACATACGCTGTGAATAGATGCTGTAGACCTATCTGTTGACGCTGCCTGTGAGTAATTATGCTACATCATACAAACTCAGACGGACGCTTCCGCCGGAAAAAATCGAACAATTTCACAGACATTATCGAACGTTACCGACTCCTAAATAATGGTGCCCCGACTATCCACAGGTAAATCGGAACTGTATAATGCATTATAGAACGTTCAAATGCTAATCTAAAGACAAAAATTGCAAACCAGCATGTACGTGTGGCATATTCGGATGGGGAATGGTTCATAATGCAAAATTCTGTTACCACAATGCAGATTGAGAATAAACACTGTATTATTGAGTTTTTACCAAATACTGTCTTATATGAAGAAATAATGGTACATAAGTGGAATAGAAATGATCAGGACTCGATACAAACCTAACAGCTTACGTCCAAGACACCAAAAGGAAAGAAGTACGCACTTAAAGTAACGGCACCACAATCAAAACACTACAAGCAGAAAGCCAAAAGGACAGCTTCTATTCCGAAAACTGGCCAACGGCTATCCAAAATAAAATTTTTCACCAGGACATACATGCAAAGGCATACAATTAAAAAATAGTAAACCGAAGTCTGCTTTTCCCTTTTACCCAGGCAGACCAAAACAGATACCTGTGCAAACTGTGTAGATTCTGATGAGACGGTTCATATGAGCCATCAGGATCTATATTGGTCGCCATTCTATTTTGAATTTAGACTCAAACCCTTATTTACAGCGGTGGACTTGTCTAAATTCTAGGATGGAAGAATCCCTTCAGACACTCCGGGATGAAAGGGGTAATGAAAATGATTTTAAGAAGGGTTTCGTTCTGCCTTACTTAGTGTCTTGATTTGCTATGCCTGCAGGCCGGAGTGCGGGTTTCCGTCAGTCTTTCAACAGGAATTTACCATAATTAGGCAAATTGTTCTGCACTTTAATGCTTAGCACTCTGGGTATAATTTTCAGCAGACGACATGTATTGAAATATTTTTCTTATTTTTCCCAGAAAACAGGTTTTTACATTTTATGCACATTGCCTCCAATGGAGGTAATTTGCATGAAATGTCAAATCCTGTTTTCTGGGAAAAATAAGAAAATATCAGTTTGTCCGTCTGCTGAATTAGCCCGGAGACTGGTAAAGGTTATCATATAATCAGTTTCAGATGAATTGCACATAGTGTTTGTATACAATGAAGCATATGAAATTGTCCTTGCTTTAGAATTTTCAGCAGACGATATATTGAAATATTTTTCTTATTGTTTCCAGAAAACATGTTTTGACATTTTATGCAAATTGTCTCCATTAACAACAGTTTGCATGAAATGTCAAATCCTGTTTTCTGGGAAAAAAGAAGATAAGTAATGCCCAAATTATCGTCTGCTAAATTAGCACAGAGACTGATAATGGTTAGCATACAATAACGGTTTCAGATGAATTGCATATAGCGTTTGTGCACAGTGAAAGGGCACATGCAAACATCCTTGCTGTAGATGTATCGAAAGCATTAACAATGCCAGGCGTGAGAGATTATATATGTTATAAAGACGTTCCTGGTTCCAACCTATGGGGTGTGGATGTAGCTGACGAAGAAGCATTTGCAAGCAAAAAGGTGAGACACGGTGTTGTATAACTCCAGATAAGGCATTTTTCCATCAAAAAGAGCATTGATATTGTAAGCTCTAAAGTGAGTCACACAGTCTGCATAGCAGAAGATGGATGGCGTCTAATCAGGATCTGCACTTAATTATAGGAAATTAGGGGTCAAATGAAACAGTCTTAAGTTCTGTTCAGACCATTTTCCCAGCCTACACTCAGAGACAATCGACCCACCAGTGCTCTCAGTACTTTGATTTATACTGTTATTAGTTAAGGGTACTGGATACACTTGGTAATTTTCGCCATTTTTACAAGGAAGACAACTTTTATGACTTCCTGTTTGCTCTCCTGCACACACACGAAAGCCCTTCTGAAAAGGATGTACTCTAAAAAGAAATGAAATTCTTCAATTTTATGACAGTCCTCTTTTCAGAAGGGATACAAGAATAAGTTTAACATAATTACCGCCCTTGAAAGTGTATCCATTCCCTTTAAATACTACGTTTTATAAATTTGCAATGACAACATGTACCAACAGTTACTGTCTACATAAAGCATTCAGCGTTATGTATTGTATTTGTACTCAAAGGAGTTGAATTAATTTGGTAAAACTGCAATTTGACCACAGTCTAGCGGAAAAAATAACCGGAGTCTCACCATGTTCCTTTTATGCGTTTAAACTCGATTAACTATACATATACAAGCTATATTCATGGTTTAATGTCTTTGTTTAGGTGCTGTGTCAGGGCCAGATTATTGGTGGTATTGTGGCAGAAACCAGGGTTCAAGCTCAGAGGGCAGCAAAATGTGTCAAAGTGGAATACGAAGAATTGCAGCCAATCATCACCATAAAAGTAAGTCGGCCAAATACATATTTTATATTAAAGTCACTCCGTCAGTCTCGTAAGGTTACTGCATTCAAATGCCCACAATATCTTGATATACACACACTCCTAATACACACTTACCTAATTCATACACACATCCAGTTCCTGCAGTCTATCTATCTATCTATCTATGTAGCATAAACGGACCGACATCCTCATCATTGATATCTTAATCTTGATTTTATCGTATCTTGCGAAAAACGAGGGCCATGAAAGATTAAGTGCAACAGTCCATGGTCGGGCCTATCGTGAATCAGCTTATAACCGGTTTTCTATAGTACTGGGTTCAGTTTGCCATTGGGTCTGTTGCTTTGTTTCTTAACGTTATGTGATTATTTCTGTTTTACTCTGATGTCTCATGATGAGGTGACCCTACGTCGATCGAAAACAGATATGTAATTTTGAGCCACATCAGAATTTACCCATTGTAGTCGGGAGACCCGTAAAAGGGTTATTTGCAAATAGTGCAGGCCCAGATCAGACGCCGCAGAACGCGGCGTCTGATCAGGGTCTCCACTGTTTGCAAATAGTTTAGCCATTTTACTCTAGGAATATGTAAATCTCATAAGCGGATGTACTTAAAATTGAAATTGGACTGTTCCAATATATAATGTGGAATGGTCTATACAGTCTACAATGGGTTAAGGGCAAAGTTTCGATCAAGGCCCCACTCTGTTGACAGTTGCAAGGCGGTTCCGTCGTTGCTGTTCTGCGCAATATGTGATTGGAGCAGTGTTTCATTATAACACTTACCATGCTAGAGGCAGAATCAGAGACGAAATACTAATGAAAATATTCTTATTTTTTCCTAGAAAATAGGATCGGACACTTTATGCAAATTGTCTTCTTACGAGACAATTTACATGAAGTGGCAAACCCTATTTTCTAGGAAAAATAAGAAAATATTTCAAAATAACATCTGCTGAAATTTTTACCCAACATGCAAAGTGTTAAATTATTGCTCATAAACAGAACACCTCGTATTCTTTAATGTGCCCATTGGTTTCAGGTGATGCCTTTTGCCCAGAATTTAATTAATAAAAAAGTCTGATATTTTCGATCCATGCTTCTGAAGGTCAAAGTCAGTGCAATTCAAATATTCCATTGTGTTATACCTCTGTTTTCAGGACGCTATCAAAGCAGGCTCATTTTACCCCTTTGACAAAAGTATCCACTGTGGCGACGTAGACAATGCATTTCGGACGGCTGAGCATGTGGTAGAAGGAGAATTGCATATTGGTGGTCAGGAACATTTCTACCTTGAGACTCAGACCGCAATTGCTGTTCCAAAAGATGTCGAAGAGATGGAACTTTATGTTTCAACTCAAAACCCAAGTGGAACACAGGTTGATATAATTTTCTTTCAGTAAGATCGGGCGCTTCTGTACCACACTATATTATATGGGTATATGTATTGAATGCTTAAGTATGTGCGATAAAATCCGAGGAGCAATTAGCAGATACGTTGTATAGCTCGATAGCGATCGCCTACTGGCTAATGTTGGTTTACTCGGATGCTTTCGAATATTACCGTTATATGCCATTGTTTTTGATGATGTCTACGAGTAATGACTTCGCCCCATGATCTTTGCACGCAGTGGAACATTACGAAAACACGCCTATTCAAATATATTGAAAATTTCACCTCCAAAAACTGAAAACTATCAGATAAGAACTCTGATATTTTTTCACATTTCTGCTTAAACATAGATTGTGGGTACTCGTTAGAACCGCCTCGGCAAGGCGGTTCTAACGAGTGCCCACAATCTATGTTTTTGAGCAGAAATAAGAAAAATAATGTATACCCCTGTAAATCCCAGTTTTACTAAATAAAAGTGGGGTTTAAGGGGGGTCAAAATTATATAGGTATGTTTTCGTGATGAGATAACATCAATATTTATTTTGATGCTACAAAAATGCCTGAGACCTGACTGGTCTGGTCGTTTATTCCTCGTGGCGGCTATACAAACTTCCCCCATACTACGCCATAGCGCGATGTTTCATTTTTAATTTTACTGGGATTATTAAGCCCATTCTGATAGCTTAGAACATCGGGTTACACTTAAACCGGTGCTAGTTGGGGGATGAGAGGAGCGTAAGCAGCCCTGCAAACCAGAATGACGTCATATAAAATTTGTCTCAGTGTAGAGTGTAACTGAGGCTCCAATTTTCATTCTTTATTGTGTTCTTTGTGTTCCCAGGACAAGTGAATTGAACTACTTTTTCTCCCATCATTTCTTTACTTATTCAATGAAGATGAAACGCTTGGCAGTCCCTGCGTTTTATGATATATTATAAAAAGAATGACCCTTGATAGCAATGAACGCCTTAAGCTTTAAGTTACAATCAAAATTTTATTCTCTGAGGGTTATCTTCCAATATGTTGTAAAAAATAATGATAAAAATTCGTAGTCTTCAAAACCAAGAATTGCAATGACAAGATTGGAAACATATTGCATACCATCTGTCTATCTGCAGTGGCTATTTCATACAGGGTGAGCGAGCGGTAGCCCGTGGGCCTTTTATTATGTGGTCTCTCCTTAACACTTTTAGCCAGGCAGACCCAAACAAACGCCTTGGCAAACAGTGTAGATCCCGATAAGAAAGGGTTAAGTGTACCATTGACATTAAAGGCAAATGGTTAACAATGTAAAGGGCTTTGTATACTTAAATCTGCAGTCAGGAAAATTTAGTATATGATTGATCGTAATGCGATATTTATTTATTTATTTCAGGCTTTCGTTGCTAAAGCTTTAGGTGTACCTGCAAGTCGTGTAGCAGTGAGGGTGAAAAGAATAGGTGAGTGGAATGCAGCAAATAAAGTATCTAAAGGTTGCTACTGGAAACAACGAACATATAAAACAACGAACATCAGAGTGTTGGTCTCATTGAGATTCTTCATTAGCAGGGTTTATAGTTTTCAGGGCTGCATACGATCCCTATCACTGGCTTAAGCGGAGCTCAGTTTTCTAAGATTTAAGAATGAGCTTAACAGTCCCAAGGAAAATAAAAACTGCACTTTTAAGATAACATCACGATAACATACCTGTGTAATTTTGTAATTTTGACCCCCTTAAACCCAACTTTTATATCTGTAAACTGGGGTTTACAGGGGTATATATTATTTTTCTTATTTCTGCTCAAAACATAGATTGTGGGTACTCGTTAGAACCGCCTCCGCGAGGCGGCTCTAACGAGTACACACAATCTATGTTTTGAGCAGAAATATAGAAATATCAGAATTTTTAACTGAAAACTTTTAGTTTTTGTGGTTAAATTTTCAATATATTTGAATAGGCGTGTTTTCGTAATGATATACCTTGTTTTTACCAATGTTTTGATTAAAAAGAAAATATAGGCACATACAAATATTCTGTTAGTTTATATACAAAACATTATGTTTTTTTCCGTAAAGAATGCATTGTAAAGTAGACGAAAAAAGGTAAGAGAAAAATCCAGGGAGTGCCACAATCACAAACCGCAGCCCTTCCCAGACACCAAGAGGAAGAGGAAACCGACAAATCCAAACAAGCACAAATCGAACAAACGTACGAAAAGCACTAAGATTAGCTCTCTCTTCCCCAAGCGAGATAATCGCAATGCTAAAAGGACTGAAAAACACAAGAACAAAATGACACAAGGTAAGATAAAAACAAATCGCCTCGTAGAATAAACCACAAAGCAACAAAGAGTAAGAACAACACCGGAAGCCATACTGGACGCTCTTATATTTCTGTATTTAACCTTTTCCACACTCTGGACTAATTTAACGGACGCCAAACTGATGATAACTACCTTTACTTTTCTCCGAAAATAGGTTCTGACGATACCTTCAAATAATGTTCCCCCACCTACGGGAAGGTGGACATATTGATTTTGGTGCGGATCCCCTTGGCGTTGGGTTCGGCGTCGGCACGACACTTTCTTGTCAGCACAATGTCTTGTGAGCTAATGGTTGGATTCTTACCAAATTTCCATGGATATATAATTGGGACATTACAAAACACTGAGTAGATTTTGGTGACCGTGACCTAATTTTTCATAGTCACGGCAGTTGAAAAACAGAAAATTCACGGTGCGGGGACATCTGTATTCTCTGAAAAAAAAACAACAAAAACAGTAGGCCGAAACAGATACCTGTGCAAAAAATAGATCCATATAAGATGACTCGTCACGAGCTGTCTCATCAGGATCTACACTGATTGCCATTTTGGTTTTGATTTTAGACTGAAACCCATTTTTGCCTCAGTATACCCGTCCAAATTCAAGGGAAAAATGGTAGACATATCAGTAGCGCTAGACCCCAAAGGTTTGAAACCAAGTTAAAGAAGAACGGGTACCTAAACATCCCCATCCGAGCATATCTAAACGCAATCAGTAGATTTATGTGCTACTAGCTCAGCCGTTTCAAGATTGGGCTTCCGAAGTGGACTCTCTTTTGTTAATATGGGCCGCGACAAGCGAAAATACCTTCGAACATGCACAGAATGTGCAGATTCAGATCATTCTGCGCCTACGCAAAGAATCATCCGGGCCTTTACTCTTCATTCATCCATACTGTAGTATCCAATGATTCTGTTAGCGGACCACGAAGGCCTTGATCAGACTGTGCGGAAGCACAGGCTGATCTTGGCCTTCGCTGTTCTTATATGCCCGGAGACACGTTTTTGCATGGCGCGGCCCATACATGATTTGAGTCGTAACATGTACAACTGTACCAGCAGACATGTGCGCTTAGCGAAGATATAGATAAGCTGTCTGTAGATGCCTTGGACCCTTTACTAGCCAGAAAGCAGGAAAGCAGACTTTAATCAGATTTTAGGGAATGCACAAGTGATCTGAGTTTTCGCTTGGCGCACATATCCGAAGATACATTCTTCACGTTCCAGTTCAGTTCCTACTTCAAACCATTTCCATTGCCTCTTGCTAATTTTGCCTGACACGCAGAATGTCACGATTTTCTATGCAATATTACTGGTTTGCTCCTGAATGTTTAGTGGTGTGCATATCGTTTCAGGTGGTGGGTTTGGTGGGAAGGATACCAGAAACTCTGCGTACACTATACCTGTTGCTGTTGCTGCTAAGAAGTAAGTACAATCAAACTGCAATGGCTGGAAAATCTTTTGGACCTTGAAAATATGTTCTAGACATCGGCAATTCAAGCCACTGAGGGTTAATCATAGCACAGGCCAGGAGGCAACTGGGGAGACTTTAGGGATGTCTTTTCGATTTTCTATAAAATAATAGTATGTTGAGTGTATTCACACAACATACATCCTTATGATAAAATAAGAAAATTATTCCTAGGAACTCAAAAACTGAGTTCGAATCAGCCACGGTATACAAGCCATCAGTAGAAGCCAACTGATCTTGATCTACAATGTTTGCAAAGGCAGGGCATGTCCGGGTTCATCCAGACGAGGGTTAATTTGATCAAAGAATTTTCTGTTTTTAAGCATGTGAACACGCAAAACAAATACACTGGCGTTTTATACGTACATAAAATTGTCATTTCGCTTCTAATTTTAACTTTTTGTTAACATCTTGCACATTACCGTCGTTACGGGAGGAACGGGATAACATTCTACTGTTCAGAAATCAACTCCTTGTATGTACCACGTAGTAGAGATACAGAATATTGAAGAGGATATCCAGAAACAATCCCATTCACAGAACATAGTCTAACAATGACATCAAGAGGAATAGTAAACAATCAGCAACGTACACATCGCAAACAAACGGCAACAGAGCAAGCAGCTCCCTTGTTCCCAGTGAAGTGATCGCAATACCCAGTCAGCATTCTACATAAATCTATATCGGGCCGTCATCGGCCCGTCAGGGTAGCTGACGGGCCGATGACGGCCCGATGTAGGTTTACGTAGAATGCTAAATGGGTACCAGACAAGACCGACCAAACCTAAGAATACGACAACAAACAGGACAAAACACAAGCCCCACAGCGAACAACCACAAGTCACCACATAAACAAACAACACTACATAAAAAAGTAAGTAATAAAATATACTGGTAATTTAAATCAATTTGACTGGCACCAAATCTCCAACCTCAGTCCACATATTGTCCACAATACAGACAGAGCAAACAAATGACAAGCAGAAAGGAACAGGAAGCAAAGTGAACATCAACTGAAGGAGTCCACAGTATCAGCATCAGAATAAGAAAATACGACGCATGAAAACAAATCAGAAAAACAAAGTGGACAGCCGTATAGCTGGTGAACATAGTGGTAGAATTCAAACAGAACTTAATTTGCAGTTAGGGGACACAAAGCTTAGAACGGACGCACAACACAAGCAACATCGCCTGCGAACATTCATTAGTGAAACCAACCGGAGAGTGTTCAGATCGAACTTACTAGTGCCAAGTTGTCACTCTAGGTTCAGATGAGCTTGGGAGATGCAAACAGCTGACATATTGTATTCTAGTGACTGTGACTTTAAGGTTTTGGCTTCTAAGGCTTTGGTTATCATTCCCTTTATTTGTCCATTTTCTTTCTTTCTCACCGATTTTTCACCTGCCATTAGAGCAAAAGTCTTCGATTTTGTATACACCGATAATGCAGGAGTCTGGTAATTACGGCTTGATAAAACAGTCACTTACGACTGGATACTTTCCGAAGTGTTGCTTTCTAACTGAGGAATATAATTGTATTTAACTTATTGCAGTATTCCGTAAGCGGGTAACTCATGTGACCACTCATATATTCAACAATGTTACACCCAAGTCGTTAGGTTTTCTAAGTTATTGAACCTCAACTGTCAGTCTGACACTTATGAATATGTTTCAACCATACGTTGCTTTTGGCAGCCCCGTTCCCCATTCCCCGCTATCTTCCAACTAGTAAGGTTACATATTATATTTATACCCCCGGCATACGAAATATATAGGAGTATATAGATTTTGTCTTTTTCGTAACAAACAATGTTTGTCTGTCTGTGTGTGCATCTCTGTGTAAATTCTTTTGTCATCAAAGATTTCATCAAATATTTCTCAGGAACTAATTTATCTAGGATTTAGAAATTTGGTACAAACATTGGATATGACTTGTTGTATTGTGTAAGAGAATCAGCATCCTCATGCTTATCATTCCCTTTATTTGTTCATGTTTCTTTTTCTCCAATTAATTATTTCGTCACAGATTTCTCAGCTCATATGAGAGCCAGTATTCAAATTTTGTATACACCTACAGAAAAGGTAAGAGAAAAGTCCAGGGAGTGCCACAATCACAGACCGCAGCCCTTTCCAGACCCCAAGAGGAAGAGGAAACCGACAAATCTAAACAAGCACAAACCGAACAAACGTACGAAAAGCACTAAGATTAGCCCTCTCTTCGCCAAGCGAAGATTGAAGTATATTGTGTAAAAGAAAACCACGATGCTGAAATTTATTATGTCTTCTTTTTTTCATCTCTCACTCTAATGTAATGCATAGGGAAATTTGTGTAAACGATTTCTCTGGAACTACAGCACCTAGGATTTTGATATTTAGTACAACCATTGGTAATGACTAGTTGCATTATGTAAGGGAGAATCAGCATCCTTATGATTATCAAACGCTTTATTTGTCCATTTTTCCTACTCTCGAAGAAACAATTTCGTCACATATTTCTTAGGTCAGTAGAGAGCTGGATTTTTTCAAATTTTGCACACACCTACAGCGAGTTTAACTCTACTGTGGAAAAGAAAAACAAGATACTTTGATTTATTTTGCCTTCGTTTTTCATTTTTCCTTTATCCGTCTGTCACTCAGGAACTATAAGACCTAGAATTTTGAAAATTTGTACAAACATTGGGTTAGACTTGTATTGTGTAAGAGAGAATCAGCATCCGCCTGCTTATCATTCCCTTTATTTGTCCATTTTCTTTCTTTCTCACCGATTTTTCACCTGCCATTAGAGCAAAAGTCTTCAATTTTGTATACACCGATAATGCAGGAGTATATTGTGTAAGAGAAACCCAGATGCTAAGGTTTATTTCTATTGCCCATCTCTCCCATGCTGTACTAAGGGAAAGTTGCATCAACAAAACTGGTTAAACATACCTCTGATAGCTATGGCCGGCGTAATGAAATTTTGCTCACTATCTGTTGTATTGATTACTGTGGGTGAAAAAAATATATATTATTGTACGTATCGTTGACAGATTAGGATGTCCAGTTCGTGTGAGTCTCGAGAGAGATGAAGATATGATCAGTTCTGGTTGTCGCCATCCTTTCTTTGCAAAATACAAGGTATTGTTTACATGGGAATGATCTGATCTAGTTAAATTATAATCCACTGTATTGAGCTAAATTTAAACAACAGGACTGGTAGGAAAAATGCCATTATTTTATTTCATATCAACCCTTGATCCCTTAGTTTCTTTAATAGACTCTTTCGTCTTTGAATTTGGACAAGTCCATTGATGCAAATAGAGATATCATCAGAAATTTTAAACCAGTGTAAAATAGTGTACTTCCTGATGAGACGGCTCGTTACAAGCCGTTTCATCAGGATCTTTACTGTTTGCATAAGCATTGATTTACCAGTCTACCAGGCTGAATAGGTTAAGCATAGGGACAGAGTCCAAACGGTTTCATTTTTTATTATGGTGAATGAATAAACTTCAAAGACATAGCAGTCTTAATTCGAAGTTATTGCCCATCTCAAAGGCAAACAACTCTAACGAAGATGAATTTGATTCCTGGTTATATGAGTCCCCTTTCACGGTATATGTACGCTTAAAAAGAGGGATGTGCTCCTGTGGGGGCTAATTACAGTGGAACTATATTCCTAAAATAAAGCATTTGCTCGTACTGACGGGGCTTAGTGTAACGTAATTTTTATATGTTTATTTCTGTAAATATTTGCCGTTTGTTTTAACCGGCATCTCTAATGGGTCTTATAAATAGCGGAAATAAGTCCTCCGGTTTTAAACTATATGATGCGAAAAGCAAGAAAATCCCTAATGAAACTACGAACAGTAACGTTCTGATCAGGGCCACCTCTGTTCGTTGATATATTCTACAGTATCCATACAATAAATGTGTAATCAAGCAGTAAATGACTTGATCAGACTGTACGAATAAACTCTCAAATAGAGATTCCTTTGAAGCATACAACATATCGAATAAATGAAAATAACAGGCTCGGTTTTATTGACTCTGTTCATGAACAGTAATATAAAGTACAACAAGGTGCACCACTTTTCACGTTTCCTAGCCTTAGTTGAGTGATAGTCTATTTCAAACAAATTCAAATAAGCTTAGTGATCCTAAATGACCATACAGTATGAACAATAAAATGTCCGCCGTACTTTAAGTACTATAACGAAAACATGCTTATATAATTTTGACCCCCTTAAACCCCACTTTTATATAGTAAAACTGGGGTTTAATGCTTTTTTTTCTCGCTTTGATGCATTGACTGAGTTGGGAGCCTTTATGCGAACCGATTTTTTATGTGTTTCTTTATTAAGAGTAGCATTGGGACCCAGGGTGAAGTTAGCTAGCTGTAAAAGTGCTTTAACTCCCCCGATGGTTTGCTCTACTGACCGTTCTAAGGCGGTGGTCCCGGTGTTAGTCTTACTCTTTGTTGCTTTGTGGTTTATTCTACGAGGCGATTTGTTGTATGTCTTTCCGTGTGTCATTTTGTTCTTGTGTTTTTCAGTCCTTTTAGTATTGCGAGTACCTCGCTTGGGGAAGAGAGAGCTAATCTTAGTTCTTTTCATACGTTTGTTCGGTTTGTGCTTATTTGGATTTGTCGGTTTCCTCTTCCTCTTGGGGTCTGGGAAGGGCTGCGGTTTGTGATTGTGGCACTCTCTGGACTTTTCTTTTACCTTTTTCTTTTTTTACAGGGGTATATATTATTTTTCTTATTTTTGCTCAAAAACATAGATTGTGGGTATTTGTTAGAACCGCCTCGCCGAGGCGGTTCTAACGAGTACCCACAATTTATGTTTTGATCAGAAATATGAAAAATATCAGTTTTTTTTAACTTGAAAATTCTATATATTTGAATAGGCGTGCTTTCGTAAAGAAAGTACAGCGGACATTTTACGAACGCCACACAACGGTTGACATCAGCTGTAGTGAAAGTAAATAAATTATGAAAGGAGTGAATGCGCAAGCTGAGCATTCGCTGCCGCATATGACATAACCCATTTTCTTACTTTGTATTACGTTGAGCATCACGTGTATCATCGAATATATCATTCAAATATTATAATTCTGATTTAGTACTTTGACACGTCATAAGTGGGTTCCAACATAAACAAGATCCAAACTTATTACACTTTAACCTTTTCAACCCTCCAGACTAAACCCATAGTGTTTGTGACCAGTGGAGATCCAGGTGCGAATCTCATCATAAGCCTCGCTGTTTCAGGGAGGGGGATATACATGGCTTCTTAGGTATCGTGCACTGACGAATGTCTGTCGATTCGGGGAGAAGATTTCTTATTAATAGGTTCCTTATTACGGGGCGCACTTTATTCCAATGAAAAAAGGCTTTTTGCTCAGGCCTAAGTTGCTTGTAATTATGGTTTATGGTTGTAACAAGATTTTGATACTGTGACATGCACGCTGTCTCAAACTGTCCGTCTCGGTTCAAATAAATGATCGAAGTGCTTCGGGTAAATTTAACAGATATGGGTAGGCTGTTTAAAATCGACTAACTATCGTGTTGGAAGGGAGTACTTGTACTTTATTTGAACTAAATATTATAAATCATAGGTGTAGGTCTCATTACGCATAATACGTTTGTTAGTAACATGCGTAAGAAAAATAATATTATTTGCAATAAAGAAACATGAACTAACATAAAATATTTTGCTTATTTACCGTTAAGGCTGCTCTTAAAGGAAATAACTTATCACTTCCAAAATAAGAATAGCAAAATAAATTGCTATTAATGGAAAGAATTTGACCCCTCTGGGATTCGATTGTAAAATCCTTTGTATTTCTACATTATCCTTTGTGTTTCTACATTATACTTAGGTCGGATTTACAGACACAGGAAAGATGACAGCATTGGACATTGAACTGTACAACAATGCTGGAATGTCGAGTGATGTTTCAAGCTATGTAAGTTTGTATTGAGTAAATGTCACTTACTGGCTGTTTCTGAAATCGTGATCTGCGAAAGTAATGCTTTAATCTCTTCAGCGACAGTTCAAAGCATTTCTATTACAGTACCGTCGTACTCTGTATTGAAATAACCATACGCGTGTCGACGTAGAATGGGAATTTAATTGATATTAAAATCAGGATCTATTGGAATATACACATCACAGAATCAGGTTAATTGAGTGTACATAGTTCCGGGTAAGACGCTTTTTCAACCAAAAAGTATTGATAATTTTCTGATTACCCGACAAAAACATACCTTGTGGGAACTCATTGGAAGCGCTTCATTGGGGCGCTTCAAATGAATACTCACAACGTGATGAATACCCTAATGTAAAATGCAACGCTGTTTCAGGAGTGTTACTATATACATGTATTTTTAGTACAAGATTACTTTTAGTGCAGTAGCTAACGCTTTAGCACAGCATAGGCTCGTCAGGCGTTATAAGGATTTGACAAGGGTAAACCAGATTTGAGAAATCCTGATAATATAAGCTTCACATTTGAATTTACGTCGTAAAATTACTGAGAAAATAATGAACGTGTTACACCAAATTACAATATAGGGAAAGAAAGAAAAATGTATAAAAAACGAGACATCCAGGATTCTGGTATTCCAATTCTTTGATAGTAAAGCTATAAAAACAACTCATTGACTACCGGCGCACATAGTTTAAAAGGCATATCGAGAACAATTTTAAGAAAAATGTCACACATACCTTCCAATATAAATATTTCAACTATGGACCAAAAGGAAAATTAACGTAAAGAGTAAGTACAATAAAAACAATACAAAATGATGTGCATACTCTCGTTATTACCCTCAATTTACTTGTGAAGTTCAATAAGGGATACTATAATCATCTTATTAATCACCTCCTCCAGCATTTTCGGATGGAACAACAGGGCCCAGTTGTTCAAAGCTAACGACGTCGTTAGTTAACGATTCGTTAAAATTTACATCAAGTGATACACAAATATTCTGAAATTTTTTGCTGAAAAAAATGTGAGTAGCTTTTGCAGTGCAAAAGCTACGCACATTTTTCAGCAAAAAATATCAGAATATTGTGTATTGGATCAGCTAAAACAGTTAACGAAATGACCCTTAACGACGTCATTAAGCTAACGACGCTTTGAACAACTGGGCCCAGGTGATCAGACGGACGGACAGCCTTAGGCCTCATTCCGTAACCGATTTATATACGACTGATAAAACGGTAGTGAATGGTCATAGAATAATCGTTTTTAAGCTGATGAAATCAAACTAAAGTTCAGACATTTACCCATGTTGACTTGTTTGTTTGTAAACTAATCCATTGCAGCTTGCTATACAGCGGTTTCATGCAAAGAATCATTTCACATACATAAAATGCAGGAAATCGGATTAGTATTTTCCTGGTGCGCGTTCAATGTTTTTTCTAGAGATAAGCAGCACTGCCCGCACCTTGCGAAAACTTATCTTCGAGCATACGCAGACACCGAAGGCCAACATCAGCTTGCTGTACACAGTACGCTAACAGTATAATTAAGACACAATGGACTGTATCATGGTGAGCAAATGTCTGGATGAGACTTTGCGCATGCGCCATATGAATCTGTATCTCTGCATTTTGCGCTTGATCGAGGACACCGTTTTGCTTGACGTTACCTATTTATTAATACTAGGGCCAGTAATGAACATGTGACAAAAGATAAGACAACACCCCACTTCCCTTCAAGCGTTCCATTTGAAAGCATACATGATTAAGTATTAGATATGAAATAAAAGCTTTGCATCAATAGCATAATAATTCCGATAATAACGCCGTTTTTAAAATTCATGTTGCAGACAGAAAAGTGGCTGTTTTATAGTTCTGTTTATGTATATCGTTTAACAGATTTTTGTACGATCTTCAAATAACTTGTTCTGCTAACATAGTATTTTTGTTTGTATTTATTTTTCAGATAATGATTAAATCCTTATTCCAATGTGATAACGCGTATAAAGTGCCCAACTTAAGAATTAATGGGCATTTATGCAAGACGAATATTCCTTCAAACACGGCGTTTCGAGGTTTTGGAGCACCTCAGGCTATGCTAACTATTGAACATTGTATCATGGACATATCTGTTACTCTGGGTATTCCACCTATTAAGGTGAGTAGTTTGAATACTATTTCTGTGGATACTACTGAGCATTCTGTTGTTGTTTGAGTACTTATTGCTGTTATGCTGAAAAAAGAAGCCACGCCCACTTCTATTTTTCAGCCAGTCAGATTACTTGATCCACTTTGTTGATACAAATTCACATAGTGCCAAACAGTGTAGTTTTAGATTAGTTGGCTGCTCCAGATACTGTTTGCAAAAGGCAGGACGATCCCGGATTCAGCAGGATAGGGCTATTTATAACGTTTTTAAGTATTCATATTTAAAGGGAAATACTTCTAATAAGTTGTATTAATGATCATGGAGTCAAATAACCATTCACTCAACCTAACTTTTATACAGCGTGTGTTAAACAGTAAACTCAGTTTTATTTAGCCTATTCATAAGTAGAGCTGTCACATACAATGCTGGCCACGCTTCTACTGCCGATTTAAGCAGTATTCCAATCTAGAATAATACAATTCGGTTCAATGATCTTCAAGGACGCGAAATTTTGCACTACACTGAGGCTGGTCAGTTTTAGTTGTTAACATTTGAACTGGTTGTATATTGTTATTTACGTACAGAACGTATGTCAGTTAAAATACAAGTTAAGATACCCAGGAAATGCCACAGTCACGTAGCACAGCTCCCCCGAGGCACCAAAAGAAGAAGATATAAGAAACAAATAACAACAACACCAATGTCACATATGAAACCACAGGCGCACAAAGAAAGAAAAACTGCAACAGAAAAAACCGCCTTGGAACGGTCAGTTGGAAAACTACAGGGGTGGAGGGGGGGGGGGGGTGCGGTTAAACCAGTTTAATACAGGTGAAACCTTAGCCTAATCTGATGAGCTCCAAAAATACAAATCTATGTTCGGTCCACATATGGTCTTCTACCTTATCTATGAAGCATCACAGTGAAAAACATAATCAAAAACATTGCGATAAAACACAGCAAAGGGCTCAATGGCGATCTAAAGCTACAACTAAAGAAAACCACAAAGAGGGCCTCGATGAGCCCAACCACATATATTGATATTCAGGAACCGACCATCTGAAACAAACTTTGGAGGAAACCGTCATTTAGTTTGAGTAATTAGTCATTAGTACATCGCAATTAAGTGCAGCTACTAAATGGCTAGAGTTGAACTGAATACATTTCAGTAGTCGATTGTTGATGCGCTTAGGCTAACGGAAAGTTGGAAGATAAATTTCATTTATAGCTGTGACTATATGTAACGTGTAACCTGACATGACACGTGTATTAGAGATAGAGTGATTGGTCGAGGTTCAAAGAAGTAAGCATATAAAACGTGTTTCTCTTATAACAAAGGAACTCTGCTCTGATGTCACAAAAATATAAATGAAGCTACTCAGGATAAGTCACAATCACGGAAGAAAAGCCGTCCCGAGACAAAGAAATAAGAAGAGATGAGGAGCAAACAATGCCAAGACACAGCGGCACCGCCGCATAAGTGAAAGCACAAAGGAAATTTAATTGTTATAAAGGTAACAAAGGAACACTCCATCCACAATGTCTTGCAAATCTGAGGGTAGAAGAGCTACCTTTCCCTGGATGACATTGGGTCTGTCCGTTAGCGTGCGTGTGAAGTAAACATCTTGATATACATTTTAGAAAATATAGGAACAGTTAACTCAGGTATTGGGCACTAGTACCTAATCTCAACAAGAGGCAGGCGTGGCGTTCTGGCAAATGCTCCCTCAACTGAGAAAAGAAGTGTATTTAAATGATTTCTTGGACAGCTTTGTCATTACCAGTAGCATACACAGCCTTACCTGTATAGGCTGCGGGAAAATGCTTTTAGCTTTCGGTTAATAAAACAACACATTGGTAACTATACACTACCTTCTTGCGGGCTGATGTTTTCACTACCCTCTCGCGGAGTGATTAATATACTACCCTCTTGCGGAGTAATTTGTAATTTATTTCCTACCCTCTTGCGGTGTGATTTGTTTTTCAGATTAAGAAATTAAGTTATCGCTTAGTGACCATCCCAGGTTATAACGATCATTAAACACTATATAAACAAATTAGCTTCACACTGAAAATAAAAGTTTCGTATGTGATTATCCGGATTGACAAACATATAAGTGAAGATACCCAAGAAATGCCACAGTCACGACGCACAGCCCATTCGAGGCACCAAAAGAAGGAGAGATTGGAAACAAATAATGACAAAACAAAAGCCACATATGAAATAACCGACGCAAAAACACAAGGACTGCAACAGAGGAACCATCTTGGAACGGTCAATATTAAAACCACTTCGGCGAATTCTGGTCAGAATTTTCCCTGGGTGCATTTTGGAGAGACAATGATGCAAAGCTTCTTCATGCGGACAATGAACACTCTGACCAGACCAGACTGTGGATGCGAAGGCTGATATGAGTCTTCGTTGGACGCGCAGGCTGAATTGAGACATTTTGGACACACATGTCGGAAGGTACGTTTTGCACGTTGCAGCTCATATTGTTTTATCCACATGTATAATTTACAGGTACGTGAAAATAATTTTTATTGCGAGGGTGATACGACCCATTACAAGCAAGCACTTGAGAACTGTAATCTACAGAGATGCTGGAAGGAATGTATGAATCTCAGTGACTTTCACAGAAGAAAGAGGGAAGTGGATATATTCAATAGGTAATACATTGAACAAAGACCATCACAACATCTTGCAATATAGCGCTGATATTACTGAGGGGATAACCATACTCAAATTTGTCTTAAGGGAGGCAAATCGGTGGTTTTTACGGTCGGTAATTCGTTTTAGGGCGACACGTGAGCAGAGCCGTAAAACGTTATTTGCGGCCGTATAACTGACTATTTACCTCCACAACTGACAATTTTAAATGCAGTTATCCCCATTCTAATGCATTTATTCATTAGTTTTGTAATGCACTTTTTCCACAAAGTGCTAAGCGCTGTGAGCTGCGTTAAACCAAATGCCAGCAAATGAAAAGCGACGCTACGTGATGACATCAGATGTTTGCCAGTATATCGCAGAATATACAGTCGCAAATTTTTGACGTCGCGTTATGCAAGTGCATAAGAATACATTTTCTGCCTTTTGAGAATACTGCTCTGTATATTACATCAGAAAAAAAACTTCAAACACTATAATATGCATTTGGTAGTCAGTATCACCATGATCAGGTTAGCATGCCTTAGATAATCAGTATCGATCATGATCGAAACAACCGGTCTGGGTAATGGGTGCCAACCACCATTAACCCTTTCACCCCTGGGTTTTTGAAGTAGGCTAAGAGGCCCTAGTGCTGACGAAAGGTACCCAAAATTCCTGCCTTTGTGCATATGCTGTTAGGGTTGTTTTAATTCAGACTGAGCTGGGACTTCGCTGCCTCCCATGCGTTTTGCTAGGATCCCTTATTTGCGTGGCGCATCACTGTGCACTAAAGAGGAATACACGTCGGAGATTATAGTTAAAAACGTAAGCATAATATGCTAAAACGATTAAATAATAACACATTTATCTAATTAAAAATTGATATTTACTCAAATGTTTAATATGATAAAGTCATGCAAGGCTTCGCACGTGTTTCCGTTTCCTTGGTATTTATATTCTTGCGTTTCGTTTCGATAAGAACGAAGGACGGAAATAAGCGGGAGTGCCCTCGGCTGATAAGCGGTGGACAGTATGCTTCCTGTCATTATATGTAAAGGCATGTGTATCTCACTGGAATCGTCATGATAACGTGACTATTCTAGTGACACACACAACCTCAGATCTCCCTGGGGAGATATAGGAGAGGGTTATATATCTATTGTCTATGTATTGTTTCTATATGGCTATTATGTCTGAATTATTTATTGCACATGTATTTCAACTTATCTTTCCTTTGCTGTTTTGTTTGGTTCACATTTGAGTTTGGCTCATTTATTTCTTAAAATGTATATTAACATGTGACTTGTATGCTGTCCTATTCTGGAGCAGAGTAAAACCTCTAGCTATCTGCCTGTGTCGGTTTGTAGTCAGCACAACACGTCTTGAGTAACAGGTCTTGGACAATCTGAACCTATCACAATCAACACGCAGATCTTTGACACCTTTTACCGACAATGATCAGCGCATTACGTCCTGGATAATCAGTACTGAACATGATCAGTACAACTGGTTTGACATTAAGATTCATTACCAACAATGATATCCGCAATAGATTTTGATTCTGATGACGATAAAAAGAGGCTGTTATGGATAAACAGCAATTATATTGATATCTAGGAAAGCCTGGAATTAAGCTCTCTCAAGCCAACGGATATGGATTGAATGACATGAAATGGCATCACAAAACATCACTTCAAAGATGACTGAAATGAACGAACGAAGAAGAACTACAATAAAGATTTAAATTTAGAATAGTCAGCAACAAAAGTGTTGTAGGGCTTTAAACCTGGGCCCAGTTGTTTAAAGCGTCGTTAGCTTAACGAGCTCGTTAAGGGCCATTTCGATAACTGTTTTAGTGGATTCAATACACAATATTTTGATATTTTTTGCTGAAAAATGTGAGTAGCTTTTGCACTGCAAAAGCTACTCACATTTTTTCAGCAAAAAAATTCAGCATGTTTGCGTATCACTCGATGTAAATTTTAAAGAATCGTTAACTAGCGACATCGTTAGCTTTGAACAACTGTGTCCTGGTTTTATGATTGCTCAATTCTCGCTCTCAACACCTGATACAGATCCAGCGAGACATATTTGTTCGGTTCGAATAGGGATGTCCTAACTAAACAATGGATCAGCGCAGAAAACGAACTGGTTAACTTCTCAATACTGTGATGAAACAAGGATGGCTTAGCTGCAAACTGGAAGTCAGAGCAAAAGGAACACTTTTAGAACCATGTTGAAGCATCGACGAATAAACTAAGACACATGCCATCTAGTAAAGATTTAGAAGACCTCCACGCAGAACTAACAAATGTGTATCTTTACCACAATGGAAGCTCAGGGCTAGGATTGTGATCCCGTAAAGCTTGCTTTAGACCCAAGTTATTTATGAGCCGTCTCATCAGGAGCTGCACTGTTTGCCATTCTATTATACTGCAATTTTTGAAAAGGTATTAGTTTCTGTCTGCAGGGATGAAAGGGCTAACTGAAGCACTCAATGTGTCGCTCAATGTCAACATATTATCAAATCTAACGACAGTCAGCACTAGATGCCTTTCAGACCCACTGTAATACAAGGTCAACACAAAATTGCTTGAATGGACTGGAAACAATTTGTTTTAAAACATGTTTTAACTTCTTATTTGCTTTCCAACACAACAAACGCCTTCTGAAAAGGGTTCTAAGGCGGTGGTCCCGGTGTTAGTCTTACTCTTTGTTGCTTTGTGGTTTATTCTACGAGGCGATTTGTTGTATGTCTTTCCGTGTGTCGTTTTGTCCTTGTGTTTTTCAGTCCTTTTAGTATTGCGACGACCTCGCTTGGGGAAAAGAGAGCTAATTTTAGTGCTTTTCGTACGTTTGTTCGATTTGTGCTTGTTTGGATTTGTCGGTTTCCTCTTCCTCTTGGGGTCTGGGAAGGGCTGCGGTTTGTGATTGTGGCACTCCCTGGACTTTTCTCTTACCCTTTTTTTCTACCTAAAAGGAAAGAATAAACTGCGAATGAAAGTAAATTGTTTTCTTTTAGAGAAGATGTTTTTCAGAAGGGAGGCAAAAACTACAATAGAAGTGTTGTCTTCCCTGAAAAAGTATCCATTTCCCTTAAAAAAAACTTCAACTGTATTTCTGTGAATGGTTTTCCAGATGGCATTGTACATATGAAAAATAATGTTTACATATTATATTTAAATATTTTTACATGTTCTAATTGATGCTAAATATGTTATCATCCATCGGAATAGTGTAAGTTGATCTTGATATAATTAGTATACAATCAGCGATATTAAAACTACCCTGCAATCGAACTAGAAGATTCAAATTGACGTAAACTATAATTTTGAAACGTACTTTGTTTCTTAAGCATATATTGTATTTGTTCCATTTGCATTTTGTGTTTTAGTGAGAATCGTTGGAAGAAGAGGGGCATCGCATTGATTCCAACAAAATATTCCATAGCATTCGAAGTTCCCTTTATGAACCAGGTAAATCATATTTTGCCACGTCCACGAGTCTCAGTACGTTGTTTCTGTTGAGTCCTCATCTTTGCTCCATTATAGGCTTTATCTGTGATTTATTTGTTGCCGATAAGGAGTCATGAATGAGTTGAAGACCTTCGCGCAGACCGAACAAATATATGCTTTTACTACAATGGAAACTCAGGCGAGGGTTGGCTAAAGCAAGCGTAAGCCCCTAGTAATTTATTACTGACCGTTCCAGTGCGGTATTTTCATTGTGGTACTTTTTGTTAAATATTATGTAGTGTTTCACTTACAAATGTTTTATTTTAACAATTATATGTTAAACATATATTTAGTTAAGTTTTAGGTAAAGGATTTGCCACCTATTTAGGAATGGGTTGCCAACTCTGCTTGCCATCTGTTTCTTTTTTTTTTTTTTTTTTTTTTTTTGTGGCAGTTTAATTGTATTGCCTGTGATGTTGAAAATGCGATGTGGATCTGATTGTATCAGTTCCTTAGTTCATTTTTTTACTTAACATTTGTCCTCCAGTTACAACTACATCTAGCAAAACATGCTTTAGAAACCTAGATGAAATACTAAGGTTCTAGTGACATATACAAATGGCAGTCGCATCTACTTAACCCTTTCATCCCGAGTTTCTGACATGGACTCTTCCATTTATGAATTTGGACACATCCATTGTTGTTCAGTCATAAAATAATAACAGAATGACAAACAATGTAGATCCTGATGAAACGACTGTTTACAAGCCGTCTCATCTGGAATTGCAATGTTTGTAAAGTTATCTATGTTTGTCTGAAAGGATGGATGGATTAAGGTGAATGGATATAGCTGAAATATATTGTTGCTATTTGGCAAAGGGAGACAACTCTTTTGGACCGGATGTTGCCTCTAGGTAGTTTAATCCTCACAAGTCATAAAAGAAAGAATATGCTTCAGAAAAAAGGGAAGTTAGAATTTTCGGATCATAGTCATCACCCTTAAAGATGTATCCGTTCCACTGAAACGGAAATGACACCACTGAATCTTAAAGTTTATAAATTTCAGGCTGGTGCTTTGGTACATGTATATCATTCAGATGGTTCTGTACTACTGACCCATGGTGGAGTAGAGATGGGACAAGGGCTACATACTAAGATGATTCAGGTATATCTGAATATTTTATTTGTTTCCAAAGGCAACCTTTTTTTATTTTTATTTTACTTCACTGCAGCTGGTGGTAAGTGCCGTGTGGCAGCCGTACAGGTCTTCCCGTACTTCACCATAGTGCAGATTATATTTTTATTTCCTTAGGGATCATTGGCCTTTTCTGGTTACTGTGAAAATGGATTACCGCTTAAGCCGATGCTATGGGGGCGAGGCAGCTTTGAAAACTACATAACTGTATATGAAGAGACTATTAAAACCGAGTCTACGAGTTTCGATCTTTTGTGTATTCTTTGTTTCCAAAGACAACCTTTTAGGTTTTTATTTTATGGCTCGTATATGAAAAGCTCGCTGTTGTATTTGAAGTATTGTAGTATGGCTCCGTAGTTTTAGGTCTCATTTGATATGAGCAGCACGGTGAGAAAAAATACCTTCTGACATCTTCGCACAAAGAAAAATCAAATCAGCCTGTGCATCCGCACTGTCTGATTAGAGTCTTCACTGTCCACATGAAACTTTGCATATTTGGCTATCCAAATAAGCTCAATGAAGATTCTGATCAGACTGCTGAAATACAGACATGCGTTTGTTTCCTGAAGCTACCTCAAGGTCTCTACTACATGCCTGTGAGTAGCAAAGGCTCTGGCGAGACTGCGCTTATAAATGCGCAGGCTCGCCTGAATATTGCTGATCGCCTATGTGATAAGTATCATTTTCTCATGTGCTGGCTCATTTTTTTCTTGTGTATCAGGAAAGCGTACCTTTTGGAATTCCCCCATAAATGTCATCATAAAGACTCATTATGTTTTCCACTTAATTATAAAATTTGTTTTAAAATCAATAGCTGCGTACACGGTTGAATGTCCCCATATGATAGACAATACATTTAATGCTGCGTAATTCGAGTATCATATGTCTTCAGCCCACTTCTTAAAAATATTAATAAATTCGTAAATCTGAAACCAATACTAATATCCTGTTTTACCTATACAATATTTGTCACAGGTTGCAAGTCGAGCTCTTGGAATCCCAGCGTCTAAGATCTACATCAGCGAAACAGGAACTAAAATGGTCCCCAACACATTGCCTACTGCTGGCAGCATGAGCTCTGACCTAAATGGAATGGCTGTTGTGGTAGATATGCATTATTTTGTTATCTTTTTTGTTTTGTTTTGTTTCGCATTATAATGTTTAATGAACCGTCCGCTGTTTTTCAGTCATTTTGGGAGTCTGTATAACTACCATGAGAAGACGTCCGTTACAGTGGGATTCGAACCGTTGTCAGCATACAAGTACTACACTTACTGTTCTAGTGGCATTTGATATTTATGTTTTCTACAGTTGTAGGTTTGAAATAAGTTGCTAATTCATACCAATTTTATGTCGTAGTTACAGTAAAACCTCGATGACTCGAACACCGATAGTTCGTTTACCTTGGATTATTCGAACTCGTTTTTGAGTCCTACGAAATTCCTCTGATAGTCCAAGAAAACAAATATTTAGTTTTATTATTTTACCATGACATTGTATGTTGTGTGTACTCATTAGAATCTCCTCATCGAGGCGATTCTAATTAGTACACTCACCATACCATTATTGTATAGAAGATCAAAAAGACTTCTCTAAATTTGCATCATTACCTGGCGCTATGATTAATCCTCAGTAGCTCGAACTACCCATGTCTCAAATAAATTTCCATGGTCCCAACGATGTTCGAGCCTGTTAGGTTTTACTATATTTCAGAGGTCATTCTGGTATCTTGGGACTAAATCTGAATTTACTGTTAGAATTACGTGACGGCCAGTCATAAAGGGACTGGATATACTTTAAGGAGAGGCAACTTTTTCTGTAAAGTTGTTGAAATATCCCGCCTTGGAAGAGTCAGCAGAAAAAAAACAAAAAAAAAAAAAAAACAACAAAAAACCTGGAGCTTAAATAACTGTCTTTTCGACATCGCTCAGAAAGACGTTTTCTGACTAGCTTTTTATTTTAATGAAAACATTTTATTCTTTTGACCATATCTTATTAGAAACCGTTTGTCTTTTCTGTTTCTGTATTTTGTTTTCAAATATTTACCCTAAAATTAAATTTACTGCGAAAAATTGGTCTGACCTATGCAATTTCTATAGGTAAAGAAAGGTAAGAGAAAAGTCCAGGGAGTGCCAAGTTATTTTTTGGAAATTTTGTCTAAGAAAATAATTTTACTTTTTGTTTTAATTTCAATTACTAATGCTTCACAACACTATTTGAATATTTCAGAAAAATTAAACAAGCGAAACTTATTGAAAATCTTACCCTACATATTTCTGCATAATTTGCATTAAGATCAACTATTTGAAAAAGTGAAATTATTTGATTTTTTAAGAACCAATGACTAGAATAAAACATTTTGTGCATAGATAGTTACGACAAATGGTTTTGCATTAAATCTTGACAAAACTTTGCAAATTTACTTTTTCTGTATAAAGGGCCAAGCGAAACATGACTTTCTGAAAGATGTCGAAAGCACATTAGCTTAACCCATATAAGCCCAGCATCCCATTAAAAGGGACATTGGCAAACAGTGCGCAAAACGCGGCGTCTGATCAGGGTCTATACTGTTTGCATTAGGTTCAGATATTTCTACAAAACATGACAATAGTAAAAACTAACATGACACCCCTTATACAGCAATGAACCTGTTCAAAAAGTTAAAGTAGAAGAAATCAGTCGGCATAAATTGGTTAACTCTCACAAAATCTCATCCTTGTCTCCTGAAGCAGCCCCAGATATTAGCACGGTGGAATAAAACAAATGAGCCAGCGCATGACAAAACCAACAAAATAGCATGTGCACCGAGCGAAGACTCCAAATCAGCCTGGGCATCCGCCCAGTCTCATCAGTCTTCGCTCTTTGCTAAATAGGTAGCTAAGGATCCAAGCTTCCTCCATGCGGACAACGAAGACTCTGATCAGACGGGGTGGATGCCCAGGCTGATCTTAGTCTTCGCTGGACGCACATGCCATTTTGTTGGTTTTGTCATGCGCTGGAACAAATGGAAGCACATAGAAAACAGAAAGCGAAGTGGACAGCTAGCTCTTCGGATACGCAATGCAAACCACAGTAAGGTGGCCTACGGAGACTCCGTCTTTGTTGGGCGCACATGCAGGAAATGCTGTGCCCTAGCCCATATGATTGTGCTGCAATTCTTGGTTTTTTAACAAACATTCCTATAAAAGTTAACTTACCTTTATAAATGATTCTGAGGTTGTTTCGAGGTAGATCTGGATTCATGAAGAAATATGAACCACATTCTTGTTTCAGAATGCCTGTCAAAAACTGCTGGACCGCCTAGCACCCATTATGAGAGAAAATCCTAAAGGAACGTGGGAAGAATGGGTCAGTATAAACCTACCTGTCGTTTTACTTTACACCGTTTAAACGGCATGTCTGATTTGTCTTGGGTATTGAGTTACTGTAAATATGCGCAGCTGCATTCATAACGAAAACACGCCTATATAATTTCGACCCCCTTAAACCCCACTTTTATTTAGTAAAACTCGGGTTTACAAGGGAAAACATTAATTTTCTTATTTTGATAAAAAAACATAGATTGTGGGTACTCGTTAGAACCGCCTCGCCGAGGCGGTTCTAACGAGTGCCCACAATCTATGTTTTGAGCGGAAATATGAAAAATATCAAAATTTTTAATCTGAAAATTTTCCTTTTTTGGTTGTAAAATTTTCAATATATTTGAGTAGGCGTGTTTTCGTAATGCATAATTACCACAGAGTCTGTTTTCACATAATCACAAAATTTAATAAATACACACAACAAAATTATATCAACAAAGGCAGTAGTGTTACAGGTATGCTAAAAGCTGCGTTTTAGTTGTATATCGTTGTTACAAAGGGGACAAGTTCCTCGCGAGGTACATTCAACATTTGAGCTGTTATGTCAAAACACGTACCTTTCGACACATTCGCACAGTTTGATTAGATGGGCGCATTTTAGATAGCCAAGGATAGCCAAGGGTGTGGAGAGAGAAGACTGATGAGATTGCGTGGATGCTAAGGCTGATTTGTGTCTTGGCTGAGCGCATTTGTTAGAAGGTACTTTTTCTCACGTTGTGACTTATTTCGTTTATACCAATCTGAGAAATAAGTGTAGATTCTGCTCCGTGAATATAGACTCTTTTTGAATAAATAAGAGGTGGTTGTGTACTTGAAACAGAGACGTAAATGAAAGCACATTTTAAAACAAAAATAGGAGGGTGGTATGCTTAGTGGGAAAACTACATGCAAGTGTTTACTTGTTTCAATTTTAGCCCTAAACAAGATTTTTTCGTCAAATAATAAATCGGAAGTAATATAAATATAAAAAAGGTAAGAGAAAAGTCCAAGGAGTGCCACAGTCACAAGCCGCAGTCCTTCGAACAAACGTACGAAAAGCACTAAGATTAGCTCTCTTTTCCCCAAGCGAGGTAATCGCAATGTTAAAAGGACTGAAAAACACAAGAACAAAATGACACAAGACAAGACTTAAAACAAATCGCCTCGTAGAATGAACCACACAGCAACAAAAGTAATAAAGGCAAAGTATTTTGCGTTCATTGAAGTATGAACAACACTGGGTCGCGAGCAAAGTTTACCTGAACCCCTTCGGGGTTCACTTACTGTGTTCGTGACACGATGTTGTTCATACTTCAAAGAACGTTAAAATTGCCTTCATTCTTAAATAAAATATGTTAATACATTTCACTTAAGATGGTGACTAGCTTTCTCTATTTTCAGGTAAATGATGCCTATTTTCAAAGAATAAGTTTGTCAGCCGCCGGGTTTTACAAGTGAGTTTCTTAGTTATTAATTTCTTACACACCAGATAAGGAAATCCAGGATTTTACCCTGGGATAAAAAGACTTATTCTACCCAAGTTATCCTATCCAGGGTAAGACTGAAATCGAGAATTTGCACGTAGTTGATATGCAGTGGTTGTAATGGACATTACGTATGCCATTGTTAAGGTTTACGTCACTGAATGTAATGACGTCATTAAACGCGACAGTAATGTCATCATAATATGACGGACGTCAGCAATCGTAGTGACTGCATTATTAAAAAAATCTACGTTCAGTAATAAAAGGTGTGCAAGAAAAAGAATCTTTCATGGGTATGAGGGGTAGCTAGAAAAATCCATCCTTCGCCATCAATGTCATCACTGTCTGACATGACAGTGACCCTGAGGCGGATTTTTCTACTTATCACTCACACCGGTGATAGATCCTTTTATAACACAAGCTACTATATACACACCTCAATGAAATAGTTTTGTCTGTTTAGACTGTTTCCCAGTCAGCATTCTTCGTAAATCTATATCGGGCCGTCATCGGCCCGTCAGGGTAGCTGACGGGCCGATGACGGCCCGATGTAGATTTACGAAGAATGCTAGCTGGGTTATTACTTAATTGTACATCAACTAAATCACGTAACGTTGACGTCCCCAGCCGAGCAATTGTTTTGACTGTACCACAGTTGAAGACGTCGCCCGTTTAAACCCAGTGAAAAAACGCTGGGCAATAGCTTTGACTATACCATGGTTGGTGACGTTAACTGTCACGGGAATGACGTTTAAACAGTGCTGATTGGCTAAATCAATAACGTTTTAGCATTACTTGGGTAATAAAATAGTTATTTCTTTGCTGTTTTTGTGGACTAGTCAAAACTACTGCCCTCGGTACCGTGGACAACTCGATGTACTACTGCCCTCGTCCTACGACCTCGGGTAATAGTGCATCGAGCTGTCCACGGCACTTCTGGCAGTTGTTTTGACTATACCTTAAACAGTCATGAAATATAACTGTATAATATTATTTTCCGACTTTTTTGACAAGTGGGGCAACTTTTCTGACGTCATGTTTGCTTTCCTGCGCGCCAGGCTGCTTCCATGAGGAGCACTTATTTTCTTTTAGGGTAAATCTAGTGTTAGGTATTTTATTTTCTTCTAAAGAAACTTTTATGTCGGTCTATGGATCAGTTCGATCTGTATCTAAACTATTCCAAGCTGGCACATGAAGTTTACACAACGTCACATCAACGTCGATGCATCGCCTTGATTATGGCATTTCCTGGGTATCTTCACTTATAGTTTTACTATAAATGCATGCATCTCCATTAGGAACTCAAAACCGAACATGTACCAATTGTATCATATAGGAGTGTTTACTATCCTCTGAGTTAATTTTTATAATATGGACAACATGACAAAATAACGGAATTCGAGTGTTGAGTAAAATAATTCATTGTACGGCTAAATCGCCTATTCTTTGTACGGTTTAAACAGCTGTTGTAAACTATCTGTCTGTTTTATATTCTTTAGGTTGCCAGGCTTGAGTAATTTTGATTTTAAAACCAACACGGGGAAACCGTTCAACTATTACTCGTATGGTGCCGCATGCTCTGAAGTCGAGATTGACTGTCTTACAGGGGATCACAAGGTAAATCATTACGAAAACATGCCTATTCAAATATACTGAAAATTTTACCACCAAAAAATGAAAATTTTCAGATAAAAATTTCTGATATTTTTCATATTTCTGCTCAAAACATAGATTGTGGGTGCTCGTTAGAACCGCCTCGACGAGGCGGTTCTAACGAGTACCCACAATCTATGCTTTTGATCAGAAATAAGAAAAATAATGTATACCCCTTTAAACCCCAGTTTTACTATATAAAAGTGGGGTTTAAGGGGGTCAAAATTATATAGGCGTGTTTTCGTGATGGTTCAAAGTTTACACCATTGCCAGTAGTAGCTATTTCAGGTATGAGTCTGATGTTCCTATGAGCCACTAGCACTGTAAAGACTAACCTGTCTGAAAGGCCTTCAGTATTAAGCAATTACCTCTATTAAGATGCCATATATTGTTTTCCCTTAAAAGCCAAACAAGTGTACATTTACCTCTATTAAGCAAGCATATGTCTTAAAGATCAAATGACAAAGTTTTACTGTTTTAATGGAATGGTTATATACCGATAATGCTGACTGTTCGAATAATTTTGACGAAAACCGCATACAAAAATCTAACCCATTGCGAAGTTATGCCAGTTGAAGTTCAAGAAGGACCATTTTCACATCCGAAAAAAACTTTTTTGCTAAAAACAGAAATAATACTCGCAATGCTATATTTATATCCCTCTATGCAGCATTCTGTGATATCATTTGAGTTTTTTTTTTTAATTTTTTATTAAAACCTCAAAACCTAAAATATGTAAATTTCATTCCGGAATTGGCAGTTTTATGATATTTAACAATGTAACTTTTGATTGACAGTGCAATAAATAACATTTTATAGTTTTCATTTCATGGTTGAAATTTGATTTTGTTTAAAAGAATACATTTTTTTAAAACCCACATTATAGCTAGTTACAGTATAGCATTTACACTACGAAATATACATGTTTAGATATTCATTTAAGTGAAACTAGAAATTTTGTCAAATATAATCACAAAATCAAATTTAAACTATTTTTAAATAAAATACAAATCGCAAATATTATAGTACTTATTTATAGTGGCGAAGGTGTCGGGTATCTTACGTCACCAACTGATATTTGCGTCCAGTTGGGCAAGACCTGCTATCCTTGCAGTTAAGGGTAGAGGGGGCATGTTTTATTATTTCTTCTATTACTTCACTTTCATTCCTGTTCCTCTTTCTTCCCTGTCCCTCTCTTTAATCTCTCCTAATATCTCTTCTTTCTCTTTTCTCCCTTTCTCTGGGAGACGATACAAAGTGACCCACAAGCGTTGACGTGTCGTTAAACCGCAACACAATCGGTCAAAACAAAAGATACATGTCTTTAACTTAGATATGACCATAAACTATCTGAACTGGCACTTTAAAGGTCAGAAATCCAAGTTTTGATATTTTATTTAAAAAAATGACCACTATGACGTCATTCATGAGCTGTTTGAAAACTGTTTGGAAAGAAGATTAAACTGCTCAAGTTCAAATCGCTATAAATCAGGAAGTGATTGGAATTTTTGCATGTGGTTTTCTGCATCATGATTCTTGAAACAATGCTAGTGAAAAATGGAAAATAAATCTTTGTTATTTGATCTTTAAGCATCCGCGTTTTGGACGTCCATGGGGAGCACTTTTTTGACTTCCCTGAGAAGTTGGCCAAATACAGGTTTGAGCGTAGTTCTAGCGATCACCTGTACAATACAAATCTAAGTTTACTTTTTGTGATTATGCCATATTCCTTTGTACAGATTTTATTTCATTATCTCCTCATCACCACCCAAGCACGATTGAGGTATGCTGAAGGTAACTTCAAAGACAAAACGTTAAACTGCTATTTTCTTTAAGGTGGTAGATTTCCGCCTATAACGTACGCCTTCCCGATGTTGTTTTAGATAGTATTCGCTTGATCGACACGGTATTAAGATGTGACAGGTAGGATTATCATGCCCTATGACTGGCATGTAATATTAAGTAAGCAATACCCTATTAAATCTCTCCACTGTTGAGATGTGACTTGTGACATTGCTAATAGTAGCGTTAACATGCGATGCATGCACACATATAAAGAGAAAATGAGAGGAAATGGACTATAAGAAAAACTGTTTTATAAATGGCCCTGCTGTTCATATATGGAAATTAACACTTAGCGCTCTGGGTAAAGTTTTGCAGAACTAGCCCAGAGAGTGGTAAATGTTAATTGTCATGAAGAACCTAATAAGGTTAAAACGCTAACTATACAGTAAATTGTAGCTCATTATCCTACTTTGAAATTGTGATCAGTTGTCTTTTACACACGTATTTTCAATAACTATACATTGGTTTCTGGTCTATTAAGTATGCTTTCACTGTGTCTGCTTGCTCTAACTTTGACTTTAGTCCTGCTGAACCCGGGTATGCGCTGCCTTTGCAAACAGTGTAGAACAAGATCAGTTGGCCAACTGATCTTGATCTGCACCGTTTGTCATTTAGTATGTGACTTTGTATCAAAAACTTGCATCAAGTAACCTGATTGGCTAAAAATTAGAAGTGGGCGTGGCAACTTTATTTATTCAGCATGGCAAGGGTTTAATTTTATTTTATTAAAGAGAGTTTTTTAATTAATTGCATTATTGGTCACGGCTGATATTTTTGACATTACAGGTTTTGCGTACTGATATTGTGATGGATGTTGGCACCAGTTTGAATCCTGCTGTTGACATTGGCCAAATAGAGGGAGGTTTTATGCAGGTATTAAATAAAAAAGCCTACGCAATAGATGCATTTTTGACATAATAGCCAAAGAATTCAGAATATTTGGCTCGGGGTAACATGGTGTCAAAACGTAAGTCACTATCTTCAGTATCCACACCAGACTGACCAGTCATTATTTTGCGGCCATGCGACCTTGAAGGGAATACTGTGTTCCGGCTCATTAAAGTATTATATGTAATTGACTAACCTTTTTACTTCTTGATTAGACATATAAGGGAACATACTTACGTATTTACCCTAAATATTAAGACACTATAACTCCTTTCCTCACCACAGAGACCATGGCCTCTGACTAGGGTCTTCGCTGTCTGCCTGTCCGAAACGTATGATAAATACGGTAAGCCATCAATCGCTTGTGACCTTGCCAAGTAATATAAGCTTTACATGACCACTCTCCTAAAATAGCAAACTGATTTATTTAGACTTATCGCACACGTGACCCATATCACGCCCCGGGGCGAAAACCCATATCACCACATTCGGAGCACTCGACGGTCTTGCCTTTGTCCCACACGTGACCAATATCAGCCCTATGGCGAAAACCCCATACCAAAACTTTCGGAGCACTCGGCGCTCTTGCCTTTAGTAGCTTTTATAGCTTTATTTCACTTCACTGTCGCCGGTGTTAAGTGAGATGTGGTGGCGGTAGAACGTCTCTCCGTACTTCATCACAGTGCAGTTTAGTTTTTCTATATTCTTTGGGATCATTGAGGCCATTGTCTTATCTTTTAATAAGAGTTTTGCTCATGTATACGCCAGAGGGCATTAGCAGTGTTGCAAAATCATAACTGCCTTATGAAGAGCCTCAATGAAACGGAGACTCTCATTGTCCAAAGGCAACTGCTATACTCCCCGTAAGCTGTGTATGTAAGGGATATACTATTTTCACGTTGACCTTCCATTACGTTTTGGTTTTTGCTTGCAGGGGGTATCTAATAAGCTTTTTGAAAGTTCTTGTTTAAAGTGGTATTGATATAATTTTCTGTGTATGGTTTAATTTCATCAACATTTCCATATACATAATCGCTAAAATAGATAACGGGCTAAACCCCAAGTTAATTGAAACCTGTAGAAACTGGAAAATATATAAATGAAAGCGTACAAGAATAGAATGCCTTTGATATCATGCATGGATGGATGGTCTGTTGAAGGACACATAACGACATTTCTGATGTCTAAATAGCAAAGAATATATGTGAAGCCATACCGAATCGAGAATTCTCGGAAAACCGCTCGGAAGACTGGCCAAATGGTGGTCAGACACGTGATTTGACAAAAAAAAAAAAAAAAAAAAAAAAAAAATGACGCAGACTAATCAAGGCAACATAAGCAGTCAGCTGTTTGTCTTTTTTTCAAATACAGTATTTTTAACTTAAGAATCAGTTTTGTTTTCAAAGGATCAGAATCATTTGACTCTGGAAACGTTCACCACATTCAGCGACATTTTAAATTTACTGGCGAAAATAATATGTTAACATTAAATGCGCCAATCACAATTGCAGTAGACGACAATTTTAAATATACATTTCTATATTATTTTATCTGAAAAAAAAAATAGACTGTCATCTGCTGCACTTTGGCTTTGCGCTTTAAGGTTAAGTGGTTATTTAATGGGGTCTACAGTGTGTAATAGTCTACTCTCGTTATCTCGAATTCCAAGGGACTCTATTACATACTTCGAGATATCCGTACCTCGACATATAAGATTTGCAAAATTGAGGAATAAATATTCTAACAACCACATTTAACAAATATATAAGTAATTGGACTCTTGAAGTTAGAGATATATTCAAAATATTGTGGAAAAGAGGAGAAATTGCTCCTTAGGAGCAATTTCTCCTCTTTTCCACAATATTTTTTTACCTGTTGTTAGATGTTCATATTTAGGTAGGGACCAGAGTTTCACTTCGAGATAAGCGGTTATTCGAGATAAGCGAGGTCGAGATAACGAGAGTCAACTTTACTTTTATCCTACAGGGTTATGGTCTCTTTATGATGGAACAACAGAAAGTATCACCCAAGGGTTTCCAATTTACCCGTGGTCCAAGCGGCTACAAGATACCTGGCTTTGGAGACATACCTATAGAATTCAATGTGTCATTGCTCAAAGGCAGTGCCAATAAAAGAGCTGTGTATTCATCCAAGGTAAAATATTAATAACAGTTTTAAGCTACTGACAGCTCACGCGTGTAAACCAGAGTGTAGACTTACATAGAATTCACGTGGTCAATGTTTGAACATAATTTCAGCGCTCATTATATGTCTGTAGTCTGATTCAGGACCGCTATTTAAACATATAATAGGTGCTCTAGCTATCTTTAAGATAACTGTTTTTTATATTTATTTAACCCTAGTCTTGTTGAACTCGGATATACCCTGCCTTTGCAAACAGTGTAGAAGAAGCCAACTGATCTGGATCTGTACTGTTTGCCATTCAGTATTTGAATTTTATCAACAATCCGGATCAAGTAAACTGATTGGCCAAAAAAGAGAAGTGGGCGTGGAGGTATTACAAATGAGAATAAAGCGCAACACAAATACAGCAATGGTACGTTCAACAACAGTACAACTGCTGTGCTGGATGTGAGGGGGAGCGGGATGATGGTGTTGGTGGGGGAGCAGTGGGGAATTGCTTACACCTGGTTAGAATGACATCTGATACAATTTCAACTATACATAAGTGTTTGGTTCGTAGAGGGATTCCTAACTCATCAGTGTACAGAAAAAAAAAACTTTTAAATTTACTTTTCAACAGTATGATGGAATACGAATGAGAACTCCACTACAAAGAGGAAATCGAGCAAAAGAATACTAGTAAACCCACGATGAGCCCCACACTAGACGAGAAAGATCGGGCACAACCCGTCTAGATTTTTTGCGGGGACCGACACGTTATTTGATCTGCAGCCCGACACACAATCGTGCAATTTAAGAGGGCAGTAAATTTATTAATCTTAGGAGGAAGTCGAGCAAAAGAATACTAGTAAAACCATGATGAGCCCCACACTAGACGAGAAAGATCGGGCACAGCCCGTCTAGATTTTTTGCGGGGACTGACACGTCATTAGTCGTGCAATTTAAGAGGGCACTAAATTTGTTAATCTTCAGTAGGTTGACCACTAAGCATGCAGTCTGTCTCATAACATCTACATTATGTTCTATGATTTTATAGCAATTAACAATCTTACTGATGTTTGTTCTAAATCAGACATACCAAGAGCTCTTCTGAGTTTTCAATATAGGTCACCATAAAACTCGAGTTACAATACACCATGTTTAAGCATTGTTTTTCAAACAACCTTATACTTAGAAATCAATTCAGAGTGTTGACAAGAAACTTTAGAACATGTTTGACAAACTGTATGATACCGATAGTTTTGTTCTAGAAGTTAGTTTAGCAGTCGGAAGTTTATTACGTTTTTAAAGTCACTAACGTGACTAAATACTTTGGCAAAACGACTTAACTGAGATGGATATAGCCAGTATGACGTAGCAGTTGCGACATCGCCGTCTAAAAGCGGGAAATTTACAATGGCAACATCAAAGCCATCACATTTTCTATAAATTTATGTTGTAATTATACCATAAGATTTATAAATTTAAGTCCAGAAATTGAGCTTCGATATTAGATAAATTCTATTTATTAAGCTAAAGGTCTCTGGGATAAATTTTATCAATAATTTGTTCAATCAAACTGAGCCTGCTATTTTCTGTTTTTTGTTTGATCTGTATTTCCAAAGCATCCATTCGGAATGTTGTTTATTTCCCAACGTATATATTGTCATTATTTAGCAAGTCATCAAATGACCATTCTGTGAAGAGTTAAAATTGGGTAACCAGGACAGATAAAATGAAAACCTTGTGGAGGCAATGGTCATGTATGTCAACGGGTATGTCAGATGGTTTATTCAGGTGATCTCTAATTTGGTTTTGAATTTGAATAATATGGGTAAAAAACTAAGTGACTTAGTAAAATGAAATGAAGGTCTTATAATAATAATAATAATATTAATAATAATAATAATAATAAAAATAATAATAATGTCTTTATTTAAAGAGGATAACGTATTGAGCATACAAATACTTACCTACCATATGGTCCTTTTAGCTAAAAAAGATCATTCTGTTAACCTGATGAAGCTACAACAAAGAAATGGACCACGTGTGAAGTTCGAGAAACAAATTCAATACTTATTGTCGATGAATTTTATCCTGACCTTTGATCTACTTTCGTTTTACAACATCTGCTCTAGTGAGCGACTGAGAACCATTTGGTCCTCTTGTTTATGATTTTCAGGCTATTGGTGAGCCCCCTTTATTTTTGGGTTCCTCTGTGTTCTTTGCGGTGAAAGAAGCCATTTTGTCGGCTAGGAAAGAAACAGGAAATAGTGGAAAATTCAGGTTAGACAGTCCAGCCACTCCGGAGAGGGTGAGAATGGCTTGTGAAGACGAGTTTACAGATATGGTAGGTAGAAGTTTGATTGCATATTTAACTATAAATATCGTATTTTATGTAAAGGTAATAATAAGGTATTATATAAAATATTTTCACAGAAATTATCAAAGCCAGTCGTTTTTGGTTTCTTTATCATATGGTACCAAAATTTACAAAGCTAACGGAACCAGAGCAGTTTGCGTAACCTAACAGCTGGCAATGTGACTCTAAGTTAGGACAGATTCTGCATTTAAATTCAAATATTAAAGTGCCTAGTCTCAGCAACGTTAGCAATATGCCAAGTGTGAACAATAAAAAAACCAGATTAGCCTGGATACGAGTGGTCAGATGAGTCTTCATTTGTCGCACGACCAGGTTACCGACGACCAGGGATACATAGGGTGAAAACTTAGATACTAATAGGATTGTGCGATTGTGCAGGCTGTTATGATTCTCTGTTTGTCGCACATGCCGCATTGTTGGCTTTGTTGCGACCTGAATCATATGTGATTTGCAATATAAGAAAAGTGCCATTAAAGCGACGATCCAGATCACCCTGCCCTGCGCATCAGCACATGTGATCGCGGCCTTCTCTGTTCGTCGGTTAATGGGCCGAGTCAAGCGAAAAAATGCTTTCGAGCATGCGCAAAATTTGCGGATTCACATTATCCTGCACATGCGCAGTCTCATACGGGCGTTGCTCTCCATTAAAATATTTTATAGTAGCCAATGATTCTGTTTGCAGACAGCCCTGATCAGACTGTGCTGATGCGTAGGCTGAGCTGGGCATGCGTTGTCCGAATATGCCCGGACACGTTTTCTCATGGCGAGGCACATACATTTTTAGTATCCATTTATTCTGTATGTGTGCATGGAAGGCCAGCTAATCTGTGCCCCTCTCTGCCCACGCATGGCACAAGGGCCATTTTTGCAATTCGCGTCACGCGGTTTTCGTATTTTTCAGTTTCCACAACCAGAAGAAGGGACATACACGCCATGGTTTGTCGTTCTATAAACCAAGGGACAATTCTCATGGAATATGAAGTAGTATGAAGGAAAAACTGGAGAACAAGTGAAATATATCTCAATTGTGAACGTCATGGGACAGATATCAATTGTCATTTTAGCCGGACCTCAATCCCGTTATATGGTTTTATCTCTGTAATTCGATTTTCTTAACCATGGGCATTCATAAACGAGGATGAATCAGTAAATTTATAAATTTATTTTGCCTTCTTTTTCCATTTTGTCCATTTTTCTTTCTGTCCAGTCTAAATGTTAATTGATTAGTGCCGGACGGATGTATACATGACCAACTGCTCACTTTGTCTAGTAATTACGGGGAACCAAACGACGCCATTGATTCATGTTCAGATAAATAATTTTTAAAATATTTTAAACACTTTAATTTGAACATACATGGGAATGTGTGCAGAGAGAAACCCTCCATATTTACATGTAGTGCTGCAGTGCGTGTATATTTTCATAACCAATTTGAATTTAAATATTTTACTTCAAAAAATCCATTTATGTAAAAGTATATATATGTAGTATTGGAATGTGATTTTCAACCTATATTTATTCTTGCTAAACTTTTATTCCAACATAGTGATCTGTATCTTGCAATTTTAATGCATTAAAATATTTAAAACATTTAATTAAATCGGTTTTCATCATTTGAAAAAAATGTTAGCTTTAAATAATGTTTATATATTCATTAGTAATAGAATATTTATTGTTTCTTCATCACAATTGGTAGTCTGGAATAAAATTACGGGGATTACATTAAAATTTAATTTTGATGTAAACTTTAAAAATAACCAATTATATCAAGAACAGTGCATTGTGGGATAGCTGTGTTTACAAAACTACCTGAATAAATGATAAAAACAACAACAAAAACAACAAGTTACTTTGACTTTAATTGCTTGAAATTTTTGAACCAATAGAAAGTTTTTAAATGCAGTTGTCAGTTAATTGTCGACACAACAATGCCTTTAAGAAATATGATAAATTTAGGGGATCGTCACCTTTCATATATGCATTCTTAACCCTTTCATCCTTGAATTTCTGAAGTGGACTTTTCCATCTTTGCATTTGGCCATGTCCATTAATGTCAATAGGACCGTTACTAAAAATCATTACCAAGGCCCAGTTGTTTAAAGCACCGTTAGTTTAACGAACTTGTTAGTGGTCAAAATGTTAATTGTTCTAGTAAATATAATATCTAATTCACAAGTATTTTTGCTGAAAAAATGTGAGCAGCTTTTGCAAATGCAAAAGCTACTCACATTTTTTTTCAGCAAAAATATTAGCATATATGCCATATTTAGTGGTCAAAGATTTAACGATACATTAACTAACGACATCGTTAGTTTTGAACAACTGGGTCCAGAATTGCAAATAGTGTAGCTCCTAATGAGACGGCTCACAGGTGTTTGTACTCGTCTACAGGGTTAAAAGGGTTAACATAAAAATAAAGTGTCGAAACAAAGCATTTCACCACTAGTTTTAATGGGTATGGATAAACTTCCAGGGGAGGCTACTCTGACAACTTTAAGCTCACCTGAGCAAATGCTTAGGGTGAGCTATTGTGATCATCCTCTGCCTATCATAAGTCGTCGTTCGCCGTCCGTCGCCTGCAATTAGTTTGTTAACACTCTAAAGGTCACAGTTTTGGCCCAATCTTAATAAAACTTACTCAGAATCCTAAGATGTATGAAATCTAGGTCAAGTTTGAAAGTTGGTCAGTTAGAGTCAAAAACTAGGTCACCAGTCCGGATCAAAGGAAAATTTTGTTAACACTCTAGAGGTCACATTATTCTGAAGTAATCATCATGAATTCTGCATTGAAATAATCATCATTTATCTTGCTCCAAATGTTTGTCTTGATCATTTCTAGGTCAAGTTTGAAACTGGGTTACTTGGGGTCAAAATCTAGGTCACCAGGCTAAATCAAAGGAAAACTTTGTGAATACTCTAGTAGTCACATTTTTTGGTGTAATCATTATGGATCTTGCTCCAAATGTTTGTCTTAATGACTTCTAGGTCAAATTTGAAACTGGGTCATTTGGGTCAAAAACAAGGTCCCCAGGTCGAATTAAAGGAAAACCTTGTTAACACTCTAGAGGTTACATTTTTGAAGTAATCATCATAAATCTTGCTCAAAATGTTTGTCTTGATGACTTCTAGGTCATTTTTAAAACTGGGTCACTTATGACCCATATTTCACGGTCCAGTGACTTTGTTTCTTTTTTACGTTTATGTCCGTTTCTCAGCGACCATAGGTTCCACAGCAGTGATCATGGCACTTGCATACATCTTAACATGACGTAATAAATGCAGTCACCCATATTTGACCCTGATCTATATTTTACGGTCTATTGACTTTGTTATTTTTTTCTGTTTAGGTCAGTTTCTCAGTAACTATTGGTCCTACAGTAGTGATACTTAGCACATGCATACATCTTCGCATGTCCTCGCAAATACAGTTATCTATATTTGACCTTGATCTGTATATCACGGTCCACTGACTTTGTTAACTTTGTTAACTTTTTTCGTTTAGCTCAGTTTCTCAGTAACTATTTGTCCTACAGCCTGTGATGCTTGGCACATGCATACAGCTTAGATTGACCTTTTGTGTGCAGTCATACATATTTGACCTCGAACTTTATTTCACGGTCCATTAGGCATGCTACATTGCTTTAGTTGTTTATGTAATCATCATGAATCTTGGTCAGAATGTTTGCCTTGATCATTTCTAGGTCAGGTTCTCTAAGTGCTATGATACTCAGGTACCGGCACAGTGGCTCAGTGGTAGAGCGTCCGCTTTGTGACCGGGAGGTTGCGGGTTCGATCCCCTGCCGGGACATACCAAATACTTTAAAAATGGTACTAGCTCTTTCGCTTGGCGCTCAGCATTAAGAAAGTAGAGCTAGAACTGGTCAGCTCAGTGTCAGTATAATGTGACTGGGTGGAATATCATGTCAAAGTGTCTGGGGCATGATATTTCAGTGAGGTAGCACTCTAAAAGTGAGCATTGAGCTCCCTGCCACATCAAGACACCGTCGCGATATGACTGAAAGATTGCTGAAAGCGACGTTAAGCCCTAATCAAACAAACAGACAAACAAACAAACAAATGATACTCAGGTAAGCGATACAGGACCATCATTGCCCTCTTGTTTCCGTCTCCCTTTCGAAAAAGTCTGCTCTGAAAGGAAGGAATTGGCTCCCATATGGAGTAAACCATTTTTTTTTCAGAAGTGACTCAGTGTGCAATAAAAGCAAATAGGATATTTCAAAAGTTGTCTGTCTCCCATGTACAAAGTGGCGAAAACATATCAAGTATAATTAGTCCCTTTTAAACTTGCATGGAATTGGTGTTTTGTGACGTCGACTCGTGTTCACGATGGCGTCGCTTAGGAATACGTTAACTTCATAAAGGTGGCTTTATACACTTAGAAGTGTTTTCCGTCACTTTTAACCATAGAGACAAATTTTGTGACTTTCTGTTTGCGTTCGTACACACCAAAGCCCTTCTCAAAAGGGATATATTCTTAAACATAGGAATAATTTGCTCCCTCCGGCGGGGAACAAACTCTTTCATGTTAAAGTAGATCCCTTTTTAATAGGAAGGCAAACCCATCTCACTCCCCTAGATGTTTATCCATACTCCTTACATGTCGCTGTACACTAACACAAGCATACACTATTTGAAGAAGCTAATGAGAAATACACCATCCCTCATCCCCCCTATACTCCCAATTGAGCCTAACATATTTTCCCTCTTTCCAAGTCACACGAAACAGCGAAGGATACGGTAAATATCCTAGAATTCGGACACTTTATTTTATACTTTTTATACCCCCGCAAACTTTGTTTGTGGTGGGGTTTACTGTTTTCAAGTTGTCCGTCCTCCCGTCCGTCCGTGTGTCCAGCCGTGTGTCCGTCCGCGACACTTTGTTTTTTTTTCTTCTAATATCTTGAAAACGCAGTGATGGTTAGCATCAATTTCTGCAGACACATTGATATCAATAAGGTGTACCTACATAAGAGAAAGTAAAGGTTAGGGGCCAATTCTCTTGGAGTTATTGCCCTTTGTAATTTTTTTTTTCTTACTGCAGTAAAAAGTTTGTGTGCACACTATCTCTTTAACAAAATGGCTGGAATTTGACCAAACTAGCATAGATACATCATCAGGATGGGGGAAAGAAGTGGTAATATTTTGGTTACCTTGACCTTATTTTCAAGGTCACTACATTATAAATACTCAAAAAGTGAGCCTCGTTAATGCAGTAAAAAGTTTGTGTGCACACTATCACTTTAACCAATGGCTGGAATTTGACCAAACTAGCACAGATACATCATCAGGATGGGGGAAACAAGTGATTTTGGTGACCTTGACCTTATTTTCAAGGTCACTAGATTAAAAATACTCAAAAAGTGAGCCTTGTGTTCACTTTATCTTATGAATAAATATATGGAATTTGACCAAACCAGCACAGACACATCATTGGGATTGGGGAAAGAAGCAATTAGATTTTGGTGACCTTTATCTTGTTTTCAAGGTCAAACCGGCTCTTCGAAACTCAATTTTTGATAGAAAACAAGGCTTGTGTGCACACTATATCTTGAACCAATGGCTGGAATTTTAACAACCTAGCACAGATACATCGTTAAGACATGGGAAGAAGTGATTAGATTTTTGTGACCCTGACAAATATCAAACGTGTATTCTATGAGGAAATAAGAACAAAACAAGACCTTTCTCACATATCAATCTGCTTATTAAGTACTCTGTACAACAGCAAATTCATTTTAATGGTAACGTCTTTGGGAACAAATGCTGTCGTTGTAACGAGGGTTCACTGTAACAAACAATGACAAAACAAATGTCATAATTAAAACACAAACAATAATGAAGTCCAACAGACAAACTGAATTAAGTCCCGCAGCAGATTTTCCTACTGATCATTCCAAGGTGATTCCTATGTTACAGTTCTTCTTTGTTCGTGTCTCGGTGGTTTCATGCCTAGTTGTCAACCCAATCATTGTTGATGGCTATGCTACACTCTTTAATTGCACGACGGCGGTTCGGGCCTCAGATTCAATGACGGCCTCTTCGTAAAACTTTATCCAGTGGGTTGGGGCTTGGCGATATGTCTTTGGCTTGGCCCGCCGTGGTTCAACTATTGGTTTCATTTACTCTGGCATACTGTAGAATAAGCCATGAGTACTCGTCTTTGTTTATTATAGTGATCAATTTGATTTTTGTGTTTTCACTTTGATGCATTGACTGAGTTGGGAGCCTTTATGCGAACCGAATTCTTTTATGTATTTCTGTATTAAGAGTAGCATCGGGACCTAGGATGGAGTTGGCTAGCTGTAAAAGTGCTTTAACCTCCCCCCACTCCCCCACCTCGGTGGTTTACTCTACTGACCGTTCTAAGGTAGTGGTCCCGGTGTTAGTCTTACTTTTTGTTGCTTTGTGATTTAGTCTACGAGGCGATTTGTTTTAAGGTTTGCCTGATGTTGTTTTGTTCTTGTGTTTTCGGTCCTTTGAGCATTGCGATTACCTCGCTTGGGGAAGAGAGAGCTAATCTTAGTGCTTTTCGTGCGTTTGTGATTGTGGCACTCCCTGGACTTGTCTGTTACCTTTCTTTTTTCATATGTGACGTTTGTTTTGTCATTATTTGTTCCTCATCTCTCCTTCTTTAGATTCCTCGAGAAGTTTGTGCTTCGTGATTGCGGCATTTCTTGTTTATCTTCACTTAGCTCTTTGGAACTTTAGCTCTCAGAGCTTTAGCTATTTTCAGTTTTGTGAGTTTGTTCACTGGAGCATTCCTTTAAGAATCTATCTTCACTACAGCTAGAGTTAGTGGCGTGTGGCGGCCATAAAGCGTTTCATCATAGTTCATTATAATGTAGCCATATTTTCTATTTCTGATCAGTAAACCAATTCCCATTACGAAAACAGGCCTATTCAAATATATAGAAAATTTCACCTCCAAAAAACTGAAAATTTTCGGATAAAAAAACTGATATTTTTCATGTTTCTGCTCAAAACATAGATTGTGGGTGCTCGTTAGAACCGCCTCGCAATCTATGTTTTTGAGCAGAAATAAGAAAAATATTGTATACCCCTGTAAACCCCTATTTACTATGTAAAAGTGGGGCTTTAGGGGGTCAACATTATAAAGGCATGATCTCGTGATGCCGGGATATTGAAAATTTATGTGAGGGTCACTGATAAGGCCGAAACTAGCTAATCTGTCTCAGAAAACCTGCACTTTAGCTGTTTCAGTTTTGTGTGCTCCTTGCTGTCAACGATCATTCCTTTCGGGATCTATATATAGAAAACAGTGGCAAATATTTCGAGAATGAGTTAAATGACTAATCAGATAACTCTTTCTTGGTAATGTGATGCAAGCAAGTATCATATGGACAAAACATGGCACCGTAAAACAGTCCTAAAACCTATCGTAAAATGGGCACTATGATGTGTATCTCGGTTATATCGGTGTAATCTTTCTATTTGTATGTAAAAATTACTTAAGTAAATTACAAAAAATATATGTGAAGATAAACAGGACAATCACGAAGTACAATTCTCCTGCAGCATCAAAAGATGTAGAAAGCAGGAACAAATAATGACAACACAAACACCACAGACGTTCAGTTTTTTAAACCAAAACTAAGTGCCTTACAGACAGATAGTAAAAATTACGCCATTATAGGGATCAAACATGGTTTTTCACGCATTAACATTCGCCAGATCCCGAGGGAGATGTTGAAAACCGAGGCCGAAGTCATTTTATTGCAAAAAACTGAAAACATTTTGCTACATTTTGCGTTATTTCTTGCACTATTTTGTTTCGCCTTTTCACCGATGTCTTGCGAATGCAATTTCCACGGACTATGCTCGTTCTTGGGCCGGCACATCTCTTAACGGCAGCAATGCTGTGGCCCCGGTACGAGCATATTGAAAGTTACTTAGCCGTGCATTAGCAGCGCGTGAATTGCCTTGTTAATACACGGCTTTTCGCCGGTTAATGCACGGCTGTAAATAACGTGCGACACTGCTTTTTATGCAATAAATAAAGTTTCTATATAGGAGACGACGTTACCATGCAACAACACTCCTAATTAGTGAGTGAGGCGCGTTGACAAATTTTGACATAGTTTCAGTTCAGTAAACACAAATGGGTAACGGTTACGTTAATTCTTATCACACACACGCAAGCAGGCACGCTGCAAGTGAACGAGAGAGAGAGAGAGAGAGAGAGAGAGAGAGAGAGAGAGAGAGAGAGAGAGAGAGAGAGAGAGAAATCACGGCCCAAAAATATTGTTCAAGGATATTTCCACGGAGACACTTGATTGTACAATTTGCTCTGAAAATTTGATTCGAGAGAGAGAGAATTGGCAGTGTTATACTGCAAGTCATCACTATCATACAGACATGCTATTGATTCCATTTCCAAATCATTAATGCAACGCCTGTTTTGTCAGAGGAGATGAGGTGATAAATGTAACATAAACGTGCATCTGACAGAGCTGCGATTTACTTTAATAATTATATTGGACAGTTAAACAATGACTCACACATAGCAGTGGCGTTCCATGATCTAGCAGTGGCGTTCCATGATCCCCGAAGCTGAATGAACGTCATCAGAATTAAGGGTGGGGTATCTCGGTATAAAACTAGTTCAACCCTTTCACCCTGGAGTTTCTGACATGAACTCTTCCATTCTTGAATTTGCATTATGAAAACACGCCTATTCAAATATAATCAAAATTTTACCACCAAACAATGATTTTTTCCGATAAAAAAAATCTGATATTTTTCATATTTCTGCTCAAAACATAGATTGTGGGTACTCGTTAGAACCGCCTCGGCGAGGCGGTTCTAACGAGTACCCACAATCTATGTTTTTGAGCAGAAATAACAAAAATAACGTATACCCCGGTAAACCCCAGATTTACTATATAAAAGTGGGGTTTAAGGGGGTCAAAATTATATAGGTATGTTTTCGTGATGGGACGCCCACTGATGCAAAACATGTTTAGTCTAAAATAAAATCCAGAATGACATACAGTGCTGATTCACATGAGATGGCATTGTAATTCTTGCATTGTGGTCACCTACTATACGGCTCATCACGAAAAAATGCCTATATAATTTTGACCCTCTAAAACCCCACTTTTATATAGTAAAACTGGGGTTTACAGGGGTATACATTTTTTTTCTAATTTCTGCTCAAAATCATAGATTGTGGGTACTCGTTAGAACCGCCTTGGCGAGGCGGCTCTAACGAGTACCCACAACTTATGTTTTGAGCAGAAATGTAAAGAATATCAGTTTTTTTTTATCTGAAAATTTTCATTTTTTGGTGGAAGAATTTTCAGTATATTTTAATAGGCATGTTTTCGTAATGTGCCCACTTTGCTTACTCTCACTGTTTTCATTTTGTGCTGCTACTAGCATTGTGGTCATCTACTTTATAGGCTGTTCACTATGCTTTCCGTTTCCTTTCTTGTTTGTTTGTGTTGAGGTTTTACGGCCCAGTCAACCCAATGGGGTCATGTCAAGCGCGGTCAGTTTACCTAACCACACGTTTACTGGGCAGGCTTAGTCCTCTAAGCGGTTAACCAGTATTGTGCACATTCTTTCGCCAGAAACTGACAACTCCCCTTCTTGTTTTCATTTCTGTTTGTATTGTTTAACTGTTTGGAGTTGTATCATTTGATATGAGTGAGGTTTCGCGCGAGTAAAACTGGGCCCAGTTGTTCAAAGCGTCGTTTGCTTAACAAACTCGCTAGTGGTCAAAATATTACTGTGCTAGTAAGTACAATATCTAATTCACAGATATTTTTGCTGAAAAAATGTGAGTAGCTTTTGCAATTGCAAAAGCTACCCACATTTTTTCAGCAAAAATATTAGCGTATATGCCATATTTAATGATTTAAGTTTTAACGATACGTTAACTAACGACATCGTTAGTTTTGAACAACTGGGCCCTGGTTTTTAGCCCAACAGTAGTTTTCCTACTGACCATTCCATGGCAGTTTCTCCGTTGCAGTTTTTTCTTTGTTTGTCTGTGGTTTAAATGTGGCTTTTGTGTTGTCTTTATTTGGTCCTCATCTCTTCAAAGTCTAGGTAAATTTATAAACAATATAAGTAAAGATACCCAGGTAATGCCACAATACATCACGAAAAGACGCCTATATAATTCTGACCCCCTTAAACCCCACTGTTATATAGTAAAACTGGGGTTTACAGGGGTATACATTATTTTTTCTTATTTCTGTTCAAGAACATAGATTGTGGTACTCGTTAGAGCCGCCTCACCGAGGCGGTTCTAACGAGTACCCACAATCTATGTTTTGAGCAGAAATGTGAAAAATATCAGAATTTTTACCTGAAAATTTTCAGTTTTTGCCGGTAAAATTTTCAGTATATTTGAATAGGCGTGTTTTCGTAATGAACGAAACACAGCCCTCCAAAGGCTTCAAAAGAAGCATGAGAAGGAGAGATAAGAAACAAATAAGGACAACACAAACGCCACACATGAAACCACAGACGTACGAAGAACTGCAATAGAGGAACCACATTGGAACGGGCAGTATAGAAACTAGGGGGTGGGGTGGGGGTGGGGGAGGGAGTGGATGGGTTTAAACCAGTTTTACTAGCGCAAAACCTCACCATTAATTATGATGCAACACAAAATTACAAATAATTCGCATTTAAAGTGAATAATTACGACAACCTGCCAGCAAAATACGTCAGTGAACGGCGGCATCACCAGGAGCGCAAGGTAATACCGCTTTTTTGACAGAAGTGCTGAAACCAAAAAGCTCAAATGTATAAGATTTCACCCTTTGCATTCCTGGGTTTCTGAAGTGAAGTTTTGCATTCTTGAATTTAAATATGTCCACTGATTCATATAGGGGCTTCAGTCTAAAATCGAAAACAGAATCGCAAACAGTGTAGATCTGGATGAGACGGTCCGTTATGAGCCGTCTCATCTGTATCTATACTGTTTGCACAGGTATCTGGTTTGGGCTGCAGTGCAGAAAGACTATTAAGCAGTTAGTAAATTAAAGAACAAGTACTCTTAAAATCAAGATTTGCCCATTCGTGTTTTAGTTATTTCCCTTCATACTGCTTAGGACCCTTTTCTGAAATGGACAATTGGACACATCCGTTGTTGCAAATTGGGGTTTCAGTCAACAATCAAAAACAGATGGCAAACAGTGTGGATCCTGATGAGACGGCTCGTATGAGCCGTCTCATCTGGATCTACACAGTTTGCAAATGTAGTCATTTGGATTTATAGGGCCGAAAGGGCGGTCATCCATGAATGAAAACGACACAGCTAATGGTCATTCGTAACGTGGGGGTTGGGGGACGGCTCTGTCGAAATTGTTTTTGTTCCTTCTGCAGAAAAGATGTCAACTCTATAGAGAAATTAAATTGTTCTCCAAGGGAGCACATTCTTTACAGAAAGGAATGCAAACAGAAAGTCACAAAAGTTATCAAGTTTTTTTTTTTCATTGGCAGAAATGGCGAAAAATCTACTAAAGTGTATTTAATCAATAAACGTCAAAAAGATTGCCTTTGGAAACAAACAACACACAACGGATTAGAAAATGGGAGTCTCGGTTTTATGGAGACTCTTCATAAGAAATAATGAAGTTTGCAACAATGCTTACGCCCTCTAGCGTATACATGAGCGGAACTCCATTTTCAAATATACCACAATGGGCCCAATGATCCCAAAGGAATTGAAATATAATCTGCACTATGCTGATGTACGGGGAGACGTTCTGCCGTCGCCACACGGCAATAACACCGGCTGCAGTGTAATAAAATAAACGTCAAAAAGATCACAGTCACTATGACCTGGAGTGTTGTTTTTTTTTTTATTGCATTCTTCAGTGTTGGGGCTTGTATATCTTTTTACTTCAAGCGAGCACGACTTATGCAGTCGTGACTGATAGACAAACAACTTTCAGTGACGGTCATGGCTGCTGTAATTTTTTTACGACTTATGCAGTCGTGACTGATAGACAAACAACTTTCAGTGACGGTCATGGCTGCTGTAATTTTTTTACGACTTATGCAGTCGTGACTGATAGACAAACAACTTTCAGTGACGGTCATGGCTGCTGTAATTTTTTTACGACTTATGCAGTCGTGACTGATAGACAAACAACTTTCAGTGACGGTTATGGCTGCTGTAATTTTTTTACGACTTATGCAGTCATGACTGATAGACAAACAACTTTCAGTGACGGTCATGGCTGCTGTAATTTTTTTACGACTTATGCAGTCGTGACTGATAGACAAACAACTTTCAGTGACGGTCATGGCTGCTGTAATTTTTTTACGACTTATGCAGTCGTGACTGATAGACAAACAACTTTCAGTGACGGTCATGGCTGCTGTAATTTTTTTACGACTTATGCAGTCGTGACTGATAGACAAACAACTTTCAGTGACGGTTATGGCTGCTGTAATTTTTTTACGACTTATGCAGTCATGACTGATAGACAAACAACTTTCAGTGACGGTCATGGCTGCTGTAATTTTTTTTACGACTTATGCAGTCGTGACTGATAGACAAACAATTTCCAGTGACAGTCATGGCTGCTGTAATTTTTTTCGCGAAGTTTGATGAAAGTCTTCTTCGTTGTCCGCATGAGAAGTTTTCTGCATCCTTGACTAACAAATATGCACCCAGTGAAGACTAATCAGACTGCACAAAAGCGCAGGCTGATCTGCATCTTCGCCGGGTCGCACATGTACGAAGGTACGTTTTCTGATGTCGCGGCCCAAATGAAATTAAGCAATACCTTTTAAGAACCCCTGAAGGCGATGAAATGAACGTTTGAAGAACTTAAAGAAATTATAGATGATTCAAAGGTAGCTTATTGAGTAATAAGCGGAAATGTTCAAGAAATCATATTAACTCTTTCACTGCCACAGGCGATGATAACAGGTTTTTTTGCAAACAGCGTTGATCCAGATGAGACGGCTCATAATGAGCCGTCTCATCAGGATCTACACTGTTTGACATTCAGTCTTTCAACTTTACATATAAAGTTCTTTCCAATCGATAGTTTGTTTTAAAATAAAATAGCAGACGACAAATGTCGTCTTAAATTTCCCACCGAAAAAGTTAAAGCTTTATTCCAACTTTTGAAATATCAATTCCCTTGATCACTTATCCAGATGTATTTGACCAAAATTTATGCAAAATAATTTAACATTACTGTAACTTGGTAGTGACATAAGATATATCCTACTTTGGAAACGTAGTCAATAATGGCTACCTTATATTTTGGATACTTCTTGCTTCAATCGCCGCTACGATATTCTGCAAATTGCTATGCCATTTAAGTTTACTAAAATGTATATTCTTTGATTTTCGTGTTGCTTTTGCAGTACCTTTGTTTAAAAATCTTTATATGATTATGTTGATTACGTTATTATAGCATCAAAATTCCTCTGTTGTAGCACTGAAGAGAAAATGGAAGACAATAACATAATTATTTTGTAATCGCATATGGCATGTCAAACGTTGCATTATTCGACATTTTTATATTTCTATTCGATCTTCTTTCATTTGTATTGTATATTTGTGTATTTGTATTCAATCTCTGATCATTTCTATTCTATATGTTTTGTTTTAATTCTATAATTTATCATTTGTATTCAATATCTGTTTATTTCTATTGTTTATTTTTTGTTTTAATTATATAATCTATCTTTTGTAATCAATATCTATTCATTTAATCATTTATGTTTAATAATTAATGGTTTGAATGCTATTATGTTTCAATACTATTCAATGACTCCCATTTATATTGCATATTTTCATTTATATTCTATTTTGCTAATAGTGATTTGTATGCAATATTTGTATTAAATTTTTGCTCATTTCTATTCTATATTATTTCATTTCTATTATACAATCCTTCATTTGTATTCTATATTTCGATATTTACATTCTATACTTAATGATTTATACTTGATATTTTCGTATTTTCTTGCAATCTTAGTTGGTTCCTATTCTATATTATTTCATTTCTATTATATATTTCTCATTTCTATTATATGTCTCTAGATTTGTATTTAATAACTGTTGTTTTTATTTGATGTTTTCCGTTTATATTTGTAAATTGCTTTATTTATATCTTAAACTCGTTTATTTCTATTATATATATTGTCGCATTGACATTCATTGAGACGACCATTAATATGCAGTAACAATTTTACATTTGTATTGTATAATGTAGAGGGCGTAAGTAGTGTTGCAAACTTCATTACTGCTTATGAAGAGTCTTAATAAAACCGAGACTCTCATTTTCTAATCCGTAGTGTGTTCTTTGTTTCTAAAGGCAATCTTTTTGACGTTTATATATAAGAAAAGACTTGACTTGGTGATCAATATGTTGTTTCTATCTCTAATGAGAAAGCTTGCCAAAGTCGAAGACAAGTCTTTACTTGTCTTGGTGATCAATGTGTTGCTTCTATCTCAACTTCTTAACTCTAATGAGAAAGCTCAAAATGTTTCGAGATCTAAAAGGTGTTTTGATAAAGTTGTCCTAAACCGACAAAATATCTAGTGATGAACGGTTGTCGACCTTCCTTTCTAACGGTTGCCACATCATTAATTCACTCTTAAAATTGTATGAATCACAATGTAACGGACCCCTGCATTATTGAAAGGGAATTGCGCATGAGATAATGCATTCAAGAACGGCATGCAATTAACATAGAACATGGGAAATAGCACTTTTAAGTTTTGTAAACAGCAACGGTCTTGTAAACATGCAAATTCGCACCGTCCAGTTTCGTAATCAGCGTTGAGTTTTAGCTACGCCAGATACTCTCAAATGTATTGAAGCATAATAAGTGCCCTAAAATAGACCAGGTTGTATGAATTCTCTGACGCATCTAGGGCTTCTCTGTTTGCAAGTATAACCAACTCGGTTTTGTTTAGGCGCGGAAAATGACTAGCATCACGCCACTGACAGCTTTATCATCGAAGGTGCAATAACACTAAAGTAGTAGAAAATGTGCAGTTTCCCATAGGATTAAACGATGAAATAGTTCTAATGAAGACAAAGGGCCAAACCGTTAAAGCATCTCATCTTAATTATAGTGTCTTAGGAACAAATATGCATGTTGGCGCACGGATTAAAATGCGTCTGGAGGTCAACATACCAAAGTCGTATTGCCATTACGAAAACATGTCTATTCAAATATACTGAAAATTTAACCACCAAAAAATGAAAATTTTCAGATAAAAATTCTGATATTTTTTTTATTTCTGCTCAAAACATAGATTGTGGGTACCGTTAGAACCGCCTCGGCGAGGCGGTTCTAACGAGTACCAACACTCTATGTTCTGCGCAGAAGTATGAAAAATATCAGAATTTTTATCTGAAAACTCAGTTTTTGGTGGTGAAATTTTCAATATATTTGAATAGGCGTATTTTCGTAATGTCCAATTGTAGAATGGCTCCAGTCTCCAGTGACTATTTTTTTTACTTATAATCCTGTTTCATAATCTACTAAAATAAAACCAAAATAATATCATGACTATAAAAGCTGGTCACTCTAGTGGCCAGCCTTTATAGTAATGATATTTTTTTTTGTTTTATTTTAGTGGATTATCAAACAGGATTATGAGAAAAAATGTTTAGTCACTGGAGACTGAAGCCAGTCTACTCAAGCTGTTGACACCAGTTTAGTTCTTTGGTATCCCGGAGTCAACAATCTCGTAGTGATCAGTCTTATTTATTTATTTATTTATTCATTTATTTATTTACTTATTTACTTATTTTCAGTTTACTTGTTCAGAGAGTTTTGTATTTTGTAACGTTAAGATCGATAGGACAAGTGTATAGAGCATATAATGTTGAGCAATACCTACTGACATGATAAAACATGGAATGAAATAAACATACATGTCCACAGAATCTGTTACGACTAAACGATACATGTGATGAAAATCCAAATTTGATAATTAATTTGAAATTCACATCTGTAATATCAGCTAACTATTCATTTATGTTTTTTTTTTTTTTTTTTTTTCGGCATTTTAATTGTGAAAGTCGGAAAGGTCGGAGCCTACGATCGATTTTTATCTGTGCGTTAATTTAACGCTAAAGCAGTAAAACTTATTGATAGGGACCAGATAGCTAGGGTATTGTTGGTCACGCGCCACTCTCACGCGCGCTAATATTATCCAGTATCATTTTCTCATTGTCCCCTCATTTACAATGCCAAAATATTGGCCATCGTTCAGCCCCTTCTTTGATGAAAAATGGACGAATAAAATTTGAATGGTACGTTGAGAGTCAAATGACCATCAAAATGACAATAGCAACAATAACATGCCCTCGTCTTCGCACAATGAATCCACATTATGACGCAAATGACAAAGCCGTTATATGAGGCTACCCCACCCGCACCTGTAATTATGACAGTATAAACGTAACACGACAGTGAAATCACGAGTGGCTGCCATTATGGGCGCGAGCTGGACCGAAGAGGTCTTTTATCACTCCGCGGGTGAAAGTAGTCATCACCTGCTGCCCTCTCGGACATTAAAGAACCAACAATGACCAAATTACGGCACACATGTAATATTATAACCCAGCAAATCATCTCGTCTCTCGGACAAAGGTTTTTAAACGACCGTTATGAATGTAAATTTTAGGATAATCTTATTGAATTAGAAAATAAATTATAAAGTAACCGCAATGTTTCATCGTCCTTTCACCCCTCACTCTATTCCATTGATCCTTATTCGGGGTAATGATTTTTGCATAATGTTAATAATGCTTATGACAGCTGATGTAATCTTATACAAAGGCTATCTTTTTTAAACCTCTAGTGGGAGGCCGGTGACCATGCTGTATTCTGGGCATCTGGAGAACGGTTTATGATAATAATTTATGAAATGAAATTAATGCGGTCGCTGGATTAAAATGCTTAATTGTTTGGATATGAAGAAAAAAATAATTTTAATCGTGTCACGCTGTGTATGGGAAGGCTTGAATATGTGAACCGGTTCACTCGTATAATTCCAATAAAGCAACAAAATTATCTTTTTTTTTTGAACCTGTCTGTGTCATTACAGCTGCATATAATGTCTGTTAGTTTGTCGGTATAGCGATTGCTCATATTTCATAGTTTTCTGGTTGAGGCTCAGTTAGGTTGAACATATTTCGCCCCCACACTATGCCTCCACCCTCCACCCTCCCCACCAACAATAAAAAAAAAAAATAAAAAAAAAGATAGTCGATTTTAAATTCAACTGATATTTCCTTAATACGTAAAGCATAGCATACTCTTTTAGCAGAGCACAACAGAACAACTTTATTTCTCTTAAGTTGTATAATACAATACATGAGGAATTTTAAACTCTAATCGAAGTAAGATATAATAAATTGTTACATGTGGTGACTGCGATTATAACTACGATGACCGTTGTCTTCAAAATGTTATTTCTTTAAATGTTATCATTAGGGAGTATGGCGCATTATATGTTCCTTACATTATATATATATATATATATATATATATATATATATATATATATATATATATATATATATATATATATATATATATGTGTGTGTGTGTGTGTGTGTGTGTGTGTGTGTGTGTGTGTGTGTGTGTGTGTGTTTACTTATTGATTTAAAGAAGAATATTGGGTAGCTGACTCCGCTATGCGGAAAGAATGATGCGTCAAACTGATCATTTGTCATCTCTAAAACCATTTGAATTACATTATAGATAAATACCCTATCCACCACGACACTTGTCCTTGCTTCATAATATTGTACTATTTAAGCAGGTGTAGTTGTAGACGTCGTTGGTTCATTGGAATATATATGAGCTGGGGGCACAGCATTTCCTAGAAGATTGAATGTGCGCCCAGCGAAAACTCGGATCAGCCCGCGCATTTGCGCGCGCTGATCAGAGTCTTCGTTGTCCGCTTGAAGACGCTTTGGGTTCTTGGCTATTCGCAGAGTGCCCTGCGAAGATCTGATCAGACTGCGCGGATGCGCAGGCTGAAATGTGTCTTCGCTTGGCGCACATGCAAACTTGCAGGAAATGTGCTCCAGTCAAATGTGTTGCAATTATCATTTTTTTGACATCCGCAGTATATTTGGTGTGACAATTTGAAAATTTTCCACTTCCTGATACGAGAGGGTGTTGAGAAATAACACCTTTTTGTCCTGCTTTGTGGGCCAAACGTTGGTACCCGTAAACTATGACATTTGAGGCAAAGTTCATTGCTGCTAATGGGTTTAAAATGATATCAAAATAGCAAATCAGAAAATACATTCCATACATCATCTGTCATTGCTTCATACATTAACGAAACTGAATGATACCAAATTAATAAATTCTGTAGGTCAACAAAGGTTAAACTGCTTTTAAAAAGATTGCTTTTAAGCTTTTCCAATCCACAAAGTCATGTAAAAATATTTTGATATTAGACGCTTTTTAGTTTTGTCCAAGTTGTATGCTCAATGAAAAAAAAATATAACCCGAGGTAGAACATACCCTACATGACTACATGCGCACCCAGCGAAGACTCAGAATCAGCTTGCGCATCCGCGCAATCTGATCAGAGATATTCGTAAGGCACTTTGAGGATAGCCAAGCGTCTTCAGGCGGACAGCGAAGACTCCGATCAGACTGTGCAGATGCGCAGGCTGATCTGAGTGTTTGCTGAGCGCACATACAATCTTGTAAGAAACGCATTGACACAAAATGAAATAATATTATGCATACCAGAAGCGAGAAGCGTGCTTGTATGTTTTCGTTGGCAATATATAAGTTAGCATTGTGTTAATTTTAAATCTACGAGCAAAAGGCTGACTCGTCCCATATAAAGAATTTTTTTCCTCAGATTAATTTATGCAGTACTAATTCAAAAGACGATGAATTGATAGTTTTCAATACTTTTTTTTTCAGAAAACAGGATTTGACATTTCATGCAAATTGTCTCCATTGGAGACAATTTGCATGACATGTCAAAACTGTTTTCTGGGAAAAATAAGAACAATATATATTTAATATGTCATCTACTGAAAATTGTACTTGCATACTAAGCTAAAACGGCAGGCATTCTCCCAGATCAGATACTGTCAACGCACAAGCCATATTACGTCTATACAATTCACAGATGGATAAGGTGGCTTTTTGCATGTATCGGCTGCTGTTATCAGTCGCAGCTGCTGCAGCTCCAAATGCCACAGGAAATATCTTTTATTATGCTGCTTATTATTATTATTATCATATGTCAATATAAATAATTGTTGAAGTGTTTAACAAGCATGAAAATCCCCAGCAAGACACGGAAGGCATGAATGTTACAAGCACCTGCATATATCAGTGAAATCATTCAAACAATCACACGGATGAACACAACAGGCTCAAATTCATTTTTAATGCACAAAACCAGGTCATATTATTTTTTTTTCTTTGTATCTACCCGGCATGCCCTCCTACCTAGAGTTCAAGAAGATGGAATATTAAAAGGTTGTATTTTTAATTTGAATAATGATTTTCATAGGTATTGTTCTGAGAGGGTCCGGGGTTGTTTTAGGTCTCTATTTATCCCGTCCTGACAGCGAAGGGTCAACCTTTGGCCACAATCTAACCCCGTCTTACGGGTACCTCTAACAGACACGCCATAGTGACCAGTGATTGACCACATTATAATTATGGAGTGAAAGCTACATTCTAGCTAACCTTAACTGACCCTTGTCCACTCAACATTTTCCACCTTTCAAATTGAAAAATATAAAGCGAAAAATTAATTGCCGGCGTGCAATTGTCAATCATCTTATATCTCGATGTCCTGCAGTATCTTATTGTCCGCTAACTATCGAGTGACCGCTCGAAACAATTACTAACAGGTGAAAGCGAAGCAATAAGATCTTTTACTGTTTATGAAAGTTCAAAATGGGCATCAATCATCATGTGCTGTCTTGCTGCAGGATGATTTTCATTTTTTTTTTCACAATGATTGTCAATCTATCAAAATTGTTACAAAGGGTATTTAGGGACATCATAATGAGCATGGTGGTTAACCTTTACCACTCTATGGGCTAATTCTGCAGACGACGAATTGATGATGCTTATCTTCTTTTTTTCCGATAAAACAGGATTTGACCTTTCATGCAAATTGTCTCCAGTGGAGACAATTTGCATTAACTGTCAAATCCTGTCTTCTGGGAAAAATAAGAAAAATATTTTAAAATGTCGTCTGCTGATATCTTTACCCAGAGTGCTAAGCGTTAAAATTCCTCCAAACTAGCCATAGAACACCCTCATGGACAGGAGAGAATGGATGAGAGATTAATTACAGGTCATACTCTGAACATCGGTACTTATCCTTTTGTGGAACAACAATACAGGAGAGCGAGCTGATGAGTGACTTTTTCAACTTTCAATAAAATATTCATTTAATTAAACAGAAAAGCGTGCCGACTGAAAATGAAATAGAAGACTTGCGTTTTTTCCTTTTAATTTAAGCGGACAAAAGGAAGGAGTGGTGGAATCAGAAGTATGCATCTGCAGTGATCTGTCAGGGTAATCATAGGGTTTCAGATTTTGATCGCTGATATGCAGTTCGAGTGCGTCCTTTTATCACTTTCTATACATTAAACAGCTATATGGTAATATATCATAAACAGGATCTGGGGTCTAGAATTTAGCTCTTTGTTTGTTATAGAAACAAATACCAAAACATAAAATAGTGACATTCCTATATATGTTGCAATGCACGTTCTTTAACGCTTAGCATTTTGGTTAAAATTTTTAGCAGACGACATATTTTTTTTCATGTTTTTCTCAGAAAGGAAGATTTCGCATTTCTGGCAAATGGCTCCAATTTGCAGACAATTTGCATGAAATGTCAAATCTTTTTTTTTCTGGGAAATATATGAAAATAAAATACAGTTGACTCTCGTTATCTCGAACTTGCTTATCTCGAATATCTGGTCCCTGCCTAAACAGGAAAATCTAAGGAGCAATTTCTCCTCTTTCCCACAATATTTTCAATATATCTCTAACTTCAAGAGTCCGATTGCACATATATTTGTCAAATGTGGTTGTTCGAATTATTTTTTCCTAAATTCTGCAAATCTGATATGTCGAGGTACGGATATCTCGAAGTATTTCAGAGAGTCCCTTGGAATTCGAGATAACGAGAGTCGACTGTATCATCCATTTGTCGTGTGCTGAATTAGTCAAGCGAGTGGTAAACGATAAACTATATTTTGATTTCAATTAGATCATTCTTTAGCTTTGTTGATATACTCTGGGCCATTACTATATCACTGTCTTCCGCCATTGGTAAATGCTAAATTTTGCCAGTTTGTAAAAGAAAACAACGAAGTGTTAAAATCCATGTTCGTATCATCATCTCTATCAATATTAAAACAGGTTAACTAGAAATGCCTCTGAGATGTCAGCTCTGGACAAATCGTGCATTTTGCTGCAAATAAGAGCACAGTTAGGTAAAATGAAAATGACCTAACATTTCACATTAACTTAAGAAATGCATGTAAAACAGGCATATACATTTACCGGTCATATCCCTGAGAATAGAATAAACTTTGTACCCGTTACTGGCATAAAAGTGCATTACGTCATTACATCTATGTATGGTAATATATATTCCAATGTTCCCCTGTAATATATAGCGAAGGCTGTAGTATACATTATTAGGCGATTTGTTTGCAAAGAGGTCTGCTTAAAAGGAAAGTGTTTATTCGCCTAGAGAGCAAATTCTTTCATTTTACAGTAGACTTGTTTTCAGGCGGGACTCAGTGTGCAGGGAGCAGCAAAAGAGGAAGTCACAAAGGTTATCTCCCTTTTAAAATATGGCGGAAGAACTACCACGTGTATCAAGCCCCGTTGACAAAATATTTCTTCACTCACGATGTATTGCTATATACTTCATTTAGGATGGTACACATCACGAAAACATGCCTAAATAATTTTGACCCCCTTATATCCCACTTTTATATAGTAAAACTGGGGTTTACAGGGGTTTACATTATTTTTCTTATTTCTGCTCAAAAACATATATTGTGGGTACTCGTTAGAACCGCCTCGTCGAGGCAGTTCTAACGAGTACCCACAATATATGTTTTGAGCAGAAATATGAAAATATTAGAATTTGTTTTTTTATCTGAAAATTTTCATTTTTGGTGGTATAATTTTCAGTATATTTGAATAGGCGTGCTTTCGTAATGAGACACCAACGACAGTACGCCTTACATATAAGAGGAATCCCATATGTTTTGCATTTTGTTACAAATATGCTACACGTAAACAATACAGAGGCACTTCAAGGGTTTCAAGGGAGATATCTTCTTCAAATTACTTCGACTTCCTTCTGAAAAGAGGTCAACTCTAAAAGGAAAGAATTTGCTCCCCATGGGATCAAATTCTTTCTTTTAAGAGTAGACCCCCTTTTCAGAAGAGGCTTGGTATGCAGAAAGCAAGGAGTAGGAAACACAAACACAGTTTCCTAAGTTTTGCGTTGGCTCCCTCCAGGAAAGGGATCTACTCTAAAAAGAAAGAATTTCCCCTCCCTCACCCCGACCCCACGCAGGAGCAAAATATTTCTTTTCAAATAAGACTTCTTTTCAGAAAAAAAGGGATTCAGTGCACAGGAAAGCAAAACAGGAAATCACAAAGTTGTCTCCCTTGTAAAAAGGGGCGGAAAATCTATCATGTTTACCCAGTCCCCTTAAATGTTGTGACATATAGGCAGAAATGTAACCTTGTCCTCTGACCTGAGGCTTCTAGTTCCCGACTGTATTACGTCAATTAGAAATTTGAAACCAGAGGACACAGGTCGCCGGACCGGGTTATATTTATATATGTACCTATGGTATCGGTAAATTCTAAAGATAATAATTAGCTAGAAGTATCCATTTTGACAGGTATTACATTTAAAATACTTAAACCGCGGTACTATTTTCTTTTTCTTTTGTTTTGTTTATAGTGTTATAGTTGACTATCATTTTATATCACACTGATAACTCAACTACCAAGCAGGCACATAACATCAAAAGGACATCGTATCAACGTCGATGCGACGTGATCACGTCGCATCGACGTTGATACGACGTCATTTTAACGTTGTGTGCCCACTGGGTACTACATAGTCAAACTACAGATTGGTTCAATTTGTCATATGTTCCTTATATTTCAACTCATTTTTGTCTGAAACTATTATCATACGAAACTTTCTGGCCCATTATAGTTTGAGGTAATGAGAGTCGACTGTACATGTACGTACATATGCATAATATAACGAGAAGAATTGTGATCTGCAGCTAACAAGCCATGTCTTTGATGTATATATGAAGTAATTGTGCGACCAATTACCATAGGGTCATATTTCTTAATTCCATTAGGCCGGATACCATCTAGGTACACTTTTATTATCTTCAAACAGAGGAGAGCGATGTCCAGCTGGCCTGGTGCCTGTATCAAGTATTTTTAAGACATGTTTTATTACCACATGGTGTGTGGTTTCCCCATTTAAACTAGCGATCTGATAATTGAATCTTACCAACTGACCATAGCTATAATTACTGCAGCAACTGTTATTGCTATGCATTCTAAACAATAAAACAACATTCCTATCACTATGATCAACATAAAACGCACGCGCCTGGATGGTATATTGGGTAGTTAAATGTATAGTTCAAATGTATGGTGGTCAATTTAACATTTCATATAACTTTGTTTCTATGCTAAATGCTTTCAGTCATAACGCGCAGATATTTTGTGAGTGAGAGTAGTGGCACATATATTTTCCATCATGAAAACATGCCTATATAATTTTGACCCTATTAAACCCCACTTTTATATAGTAAAAATGGGGTTTACAGGGGTATACATTATTGTTTCTTATTTCTGCTCAAAACATAGATTGTAGGTACTTGTTAGAACCGCCTCGTCGAGGCGGTCTAACGAGTACCCACAATATGTTTTGAGCAGAAATATGAAAAATATCAGAATTTTTTTATCTGAAAATTTTCATTTTTTGGTGGTAAAAATTTCAGTATATTTGAATAGATATGTTTTCGTAATGCTTAGTGAGAGTAGAGTATTATATGTGCATGCAAGAGCTTATATGCTACTTGGTGCATGTCAATGAGAAATATTGAAATATTGTAAAATTCATTGAAATAATAAAAAAATGTCTAGAATAATACATGTACATCTTAAATGCCTGCGTGGACGCACATTATCACTTAGCAGGTTAGTTCCAGTTGGGATTCAAACAAAATATATGTTTGATAAAATCCTTCAGTAAAATCTAAAGGGCGGGAACCCTGTTTGTCTCTTATCCAATTCTTGTAAATACGTTGCTTGACCGTACAATCGTGTTGTATGACCGTAGCATTAGACCAGTCCATGACCCTTGATAAAGTGCTTCCGGAGCAAAAGAAAATTTTACGATATGGGCGTAGACAATGACCGTACCAACACATCATACTATTTCCCCGGGAGATGGTAAGTATTTATTTCCATGGCAGATTTCTTTCCTATCAAGGTTTTCACATTCCCCTTCAAATATAATAGCTATTTTTTCTGTATTCCTACATTCATTCAGAAAACATACACTGTTGGTACAGTCGCAATCTTCCAATTTTAGACAAACGCTGTGTTCAGCAAATGACGTGTCTGCCCTCAGGTTCTGATGCCACTGACTTCGGTTTTGCAGTGTGGTGATTTATCGGCATCTGTAGAGGAAAACGCCCTATATAAAATATGCCGGCGGTTTTCTGGCAATGGACAGGAAATACAGAGAAAATACAGAGGAAACACATTGGCCGTGCAATGCTGCATTTTATTAACCCAATACATTTGGCAATTCGTAAACAGAATGAATTATTTGGTTAACAGAATCAGCTGCAACGCATCTTTTGATTCGTTCAGAAAATGCATTGCTATTGCAACAAAGTTTGAAACGAATTAATAAAATGCGTTGGGTTCACAAAATGCGGCGGTACAGAGCTACGCTATTTTCCCCTTGGGTTAATGAGTTATTTTTTCTGATTGACAACATAATTTGATGTAACATTGCAGATAATGACATGATGTTGACTGATAATTGGCTACTGCAAAAAAAAAAGAAGATATGCTTGATAACATAATATTAATATGTAATATTAAAGTAACCTATCTTAAATATCTACCTCTGGTGTAACAAGCCCTCTGATTGGCAGTCACTATTTTGGAAACCTTGCATTTGATTGGTTAACTGAATGATACTAATAATGGTTAACTGAATGATACTAATAATAACTATCTCACTCAATAGGACATGAACTTGAGATTACAGGGGCGGATCCAGTATAATTTATAAGGGTTCGATTTGATAATATTACTGTATTTACTCAACGTATTCGGATATGCAGTCCGGATGAAACAGTGAGGACCCAGATCAGGCGCCGCAACATGCGGCGTCTGATCGAAGTCTACACTGTTTGCCACTCACCCAGCAATTTTACACATTCACAGTTAGTAAAATGGACTTGTTGACGAGAAGTATAAGGTAAAGAGTAGGGGTGTAAATATTTAGGGTAAATACGGTATCCCAAATTTATCCAAAATTTCCCATGAAAATGATATTTTGAATCAAACAGGAGTTCGACTGAACCCCACTTAACCCCTCTGAATCCGCCATTAGATTATTTTGAACTTGATGAGGCAAGATGATTTAAAAAGGGACGTGTTCGTATTGTTGGTTTCACAATGATCGGCCTCAGATAGTTGCGTTGTATAGTATAGCCTAGAAAAACGCAAGCTGTTTCTCCATTGTTCCTATTCCAACTTATTTGCAATGCCTTCGGGCATCAAAAGCTACGGTAGTCGATGGAAAGACTTCTGCCAGTGCTACCTGATATGTATCTATCGGCAAGTGAAACGTGTTATGCCTTAATCGTATCGTATGCAAATGTGGAATATTACAATACAACACTGGAGGTCATCTGCCGCGAAACACACGGAAAGGATATTACAATCATATCCGGATATGATATTAAAAACCTTTTCGTGCATTGCGCATCAAATGATAGATAGATAGATAAATAGATAGATAGATAGAAAGATAGATAGCATTACGAAAACACGCCTATTCAAATATATGGAAAATTTCACCTCCGAAAAACTGAAAATTTTCAGATAAAAAACTCTGATATTTTTCATATTTCTGCTCAAAACATAGATTGTGGGTACTCGTTAGAACCGCCTCGGCGAGGCGGTTCTAACGAGTACCCACAATCTATGTTTTATGCAGTAACAAGAAAAATAATGTATACCCCTGTAAACCCGAGTTTTACTATATAAAAGTGGGGTTTATGGGGGTCAAAATTATATAGGCATGTTTTCGTGATGGATATAATGGAAATCGTTCGGAGAAATACTAAAACGCATATATTGATTAAGATAATACTAAAAACCACTGATTGCTCAACGCGAAAAATGGTACGTTTGACATATTGTGACAACGAACTACTACATCGACGTATGCATCAGCACAGCCTGCTCATGTCCTTCTCAGGGAAGCAAGGATATCATCACGAAAACATGCCTATATAATTTTGACCCCCTTAAACCCCACTTTTATATAGTAAAACTGGGGTTTACAGGGGTATACATTATTTTTATTATTTTGCTAAAAAACATAGATTATGTGTACTCGTTAGAACCGCCTCACCGAGGCGGTTCTAACGAGTACCCACAATATATGTTTTGAGAAAAATATGAAAAATATCAGAATTTTTCATATGAAAATTTTCCCTTTTTTGGTTGTAAAATTTTCAAAATATTTGAATAGGCATGTTTTCGTAATGTATAGAATTTATCGGCAAACAAAGAACGTTCTATTGACCATCTTTTCGCATACACAGGGTCTCATGAAAGCAGGCAAAAAGAAAGCCTTGCTCAACAATACAGTTTCCCTTATAGATCTCTAGATCATGTATTATCTCTGAATAATTCAAAGTTTTCAGAGTACCTCGAATTCATCTCCCCACGTGAACTTGAAATTAAAGAAACATCTCAGACGATAGCCTCTTCTTCATAGCGAGCACAGCTCGCGACGTGCGAAGCGCGTCGCGAACGAAGTGAGCTCTACGGTAGAGAATATGATCATGGAAAAGTAACATACAACGACATATACTTTCAGCAGTTATCGCTCTGACCAATTTTCTTCCGTTTTTTCTTCCCGGAAGTTGGCGGGGTTGATTATTGGTCTCACTAATAAGCGTCACGAAGTGACCAGAAACGAGTGTCAATAAGTGTCACGAACATATTTTGCTGATTATTTTAATTATTTACTATTGATTTACGTAATATTTTTATATGCTGATATTCATACTTTAATGATGCTAAGAAGGACTTTTGAAGAGAGCAGATATAGGTCTTTGCTCGCATTTAGGCTTAACCTATTTTCATATTACTTGGATTTATACCCCTCACTACTCAGGTGTGACCCATTACGTAATGGGTCACACCTGGGTTACCGAGGATGCTCATTACAAGATTTTACGACAAACGGGATAACTTCATCTTTCCTTTAGTTAATTTTCCGTCTCTAGGCAGCAATATTTCTTCTGCACAAGCATACGCTATTTACATTTCTCAGTTTATTCGTTCTTCTAGAGCCTGCTCTGAGTATCAGGGCCCAGTTGTTCAAAGCTAACGACATCGTTAGTTAACGATTCGTTAAAATTTATATTGAATGATACGCAAATATGCTGAACTTTTTTGCTGAAAAATGTGAGTAGCTTTTTTTTTGAGTAGCTTTTGCAGTGCATTTTTCAGCAAAAAATATCAGAATATTGTATACTGAATCCGCTAAAAAGTTAACAAAATGACCCTTAACGAGCTCGTTAAGCTAACGATGCTTTGAACAACTGGGCCCAGGACTTTATCGAACAGGAAGGACTGCTCACCACAAGACTCTTGACTCAGGAATATCAAAGAACTAAACTGGTATCAACACTTAAGAAGTTCTATAGGCGGCATCATGACCTTGTCTGTTCTTACAATGTGGCTGTTTCCAGACTCATATCTCATCACGAAAACATACCTATATTGTTTTGACCCCCTTAAACCCCACTTTTATATAGTAAAACTGGGGTTTACATGGGTATATATTATTTTTCTTATTTCTGCTCAAAAACATAGATTGTAGGTACTCGTTAGAACCGCCTCGTCGAGGCGGTTCTAACGAGTACCCACAATCTATGTTTTGAGCAGAAATATGAAAAATATCAGCATTTTTCTCTGAAAATTTTCATTTTTGGTGGTAAAATTTTTAGTATATTTGAATAGGCGTGTTTTCCTAATGGATGCTTTTGCCACAGCCAAGCCATAAACTGACTTTCTAAATTCCGGATATTATTGTTCTCGTATTTTCATAGATCTCTGTTCCTGCTGATAAACACGGTTCACGAACCTTGCTTACCAAGTAATACTTACTTTCCAACAACTGATTGGACAACTGATAAGGCCCACTTATTTTGGGTTCATGTCTGTCTGTTAGAATATTTCTAGTTTTGTCTTCGGGTATATTGGCCCTATATGATTATCCAAAATACGAGTTTGGTATATTGACCTCAGACTCGTATAACAAAAGGCATTGCGTTAATACATCTGTGTGAAAAGCACATTTCCAATCCTTCGCTCTGAGATATTAACATGACGTATCATAGATTTTTGCTAACGTTTCATCAAAGAGAAAAATAATTAATATAACAATTCCTCTTTTCTGTATGGAAATGGATTAGGCGCACTGAAAACAAACAAACAAACAAACACACACACAAAAAACAAACAAACAAAACAACCCCAAAAACAAACAAACAAAAAAACGAACAATAAAACAAAACAAAAAAACAACAAAAAAACAACAACAAAAAACAAAAAAAAAACAAAACAAAAAACAACAACAAACAAACAAACACAAAAACAAACAAACAAACAAAATAACAAATAACAAAAAAAAAAAAAAAAAAAACAAACAAAGCATTTATTTAAAGCTATATCCAGTAAGATATTAACATCCTGTGTTACATGTGTCAAGGTAAGATTTCAAGGGACAATAATGAAATCTCGACAATAAATTCGGGCGGCGCACAACATTAACAACAAGAAAGACAACAAATTGCAGTAATTCCGCTGAACGGTATCTTGCCACTGCATTATAAAGAAATACATATGAGCAAAACAGTTTTAGACATATTCTTTCTCACAAAGGCTAGGAATGGTTAACCATGGTAGGCCCGAGCACAGATAGCAACATAATAAATCGAATCATTTCTTAGCCACGCTCGTTCTAAGGCAATATATGGTTCTTGTGTTGATTGTGGAGCTCTGTAATTGCTCGCTGTCTTGTTGTATTTGGTGGGTTCATCATAAATTATGATCGTTGGGGAAGTGAGAGTTGGTTGCGTTGTTTCATCAACCTGACTGCCACAGAAAAAGATAATGAGACCGGCGAGGAGGTTCTAACGAGTACACACAACCTATGTTTTGAGCAGAAATCTGAAAAAATATCGGAGTTTTTTATCTGAAAATTTTCAGTTTTTGGAGGTGAAATTTTGAATATATTTGAAGGCAATATATTAGGCGTGTTCTCGTAATGTGCTCTACATGTTGTTAGCTTTGCTAAATTGTATGAAATAAAATAATTTAAAAAGGATTTGTTAAATTTTAGGACACGTACGATAAATAATTAAGGTTTCCCAATATTTAGAGTAAATATGGTACATTTCTCACAATTTGATGAACCCGCTACAGCAGTTTTCACTTTTCATATATTTTGGCCCACGATTGACTGGAATCGTTTCAAAACGAACTAAATCGTAATAGCTACATTTCCAGATGTTAAATAACAATTTTCTTCTTACTTGCTATTCTCTGAAATGTATTTATACCATATTAACCCTAATGAAATCTATTACGGTTGCCCTTGGAAACGAAGAACAAACAAAAGTGGGATAGTTTAGTTTATTTATAAACATATGGCCAGCTGGTCCATCTGTTACAACATGAATGATATATGAATAACATACGTGACAGCGGTCTACAATAGTATCAACATTAAGAGGTAAATCATAGATAATATGCACATAACATATGCGCAACATGTAGCAGTAACATAGGTAATACACACATGTATAACACTTAGTAGTATCACAGGTAACACAAACACAACATACATATACCTCGCAGTAACATAGTAACACACATGAATGTATAACTCCCAACAGTATCACACATAATATACACATAACATGCATAATACCTACGACACAACAGGTTATATACGCATGTGTAAAATACTCAGTTGTATCATACACATACATATGACATAAGCAAAAAACGAGCCAGTTTACAGATAAAACACACACACACACACACACACACACACACACACACACACACACGGTATAACACCAGTAGTACCATAGGTAGCATGCAAGTAACATGTATAACTGCTAGCTTTTTACCTTAAAATATATGGGATTTTTTCAGAGTACTTAACCCTTTGCAAACAGTGCAGATCCAGATAAGATGGCCCGTCACGAGCCGTCTCACCAGGATCGATACTGTTTGCCATTCTCTTATTGGTTTTTGACTGAAATCCCTATTTGCAACGATAGATGTGTCCAAATTTAAGGTTGGAACTCAGAAACTCAGGAATGAAAGTGTTAAGGCAAGAACTATCCCTAACAAATGCGACAGTGTTTTTTTGTCAGAGCTGACACCTGCTCCAGATGTTTCATCCTTGCACGTATATCTCTCCGGTTTGTCTTCCAGATAGATATGAAGTGTCGATCTTCGGAGTGTTTTCAGGCACGTTGGTACCTCCTCCATCAGATTATCGAAAAATTCTGGTTCCGGCTTCTCGTATGGCACTAGAGTGGAATTAAGGAGTGCTCCAAACGACCAGACAAAGCCTTTCAAATATCCATTGTAGTACAGTAGAGCCACTGGAAAGAATGTTTCACAGCGCATGTCTACTGTTAGATCTCGGAAGTAATGAAATCCCATCTTTGGAAAGCATTTACCTTTCAACCAATTTGTATTTGCTTCTTCCAGATCAATCTCAAACAAATCTTGTTCCGGATTATCTCCATTCTGAATAAACAAATCCGTACCAGTTCCTTGTAAACGGAACTGTTGTTCTGATCGCCCCCTTTTGCAAATTAAGAGAGGATCGACAAAGTATGCTGTGAGTTTATATTGATTTCCGTCATCTACAAAAGGTGGCCGAATCTCTTGCGAAGGATACTTGTTAGGTAACCCTTTAGGAATGCCAGCTTGGATTCCAGATATGTATCCATTTGCATCGAATAACAAGATGACAGATGTGTCACCATCCTTCATATATTGTTTTCCTCTGAATTTTGGATTTTCCTCACATTCACTTCTCTTTACAAATCCTTTTGCAATCGCAGCAGATTCGGTTCTGGGAAGTTCTTCAAACATGTCAAAGCGAACACGAAGCCCATTCCACTTTGGCAAATGACTCTCCGTAGAATACACGGCCGCTAAAAAGCCCTGAAAAACGATTTTGACTGGCATCTTTCCACCCGTGACTTTGTCGGTAACAAAATAATAGTGAAATATACAAATTTATATTACATTATGAATTGAAGTAATGATAGACACGCTTCAGTAAATATGAAAAAAATGTCACTGCGGGAAAAGGGTCATTACGTTATGGACCCATAAAAATGATCTATTACTTTGATTTTTACGTTTAATATTTATTCAGATTAGTCCTTTGTACATTTTAAGCAAGCCAGTCTGAAAGTCCTACATTCCACCAGTGACAGTTATTTACCTATAGATATAAGCTTTCACAAAAAGCTTTGTCTACGCCTAGCACACTATGAATGTTAACACTGATTTTCACACGGAATGGCATAGTGTTTTTTGGACTTAAATGTGCCCAAATTATAAAATGCCCTAACTTTCTTACTGTTTGAAATTTCCGGTGCGGTGTCAGTACCCTCTCTTTTTATTAGCCCGGCCGCCATGTCAGTGGCCTCGGCTTAGAGCCGCTGTAGCAAATCACTAAAAAGCTTGTATAACTGCATATGAACAGAAACTCAAAGCGTTCGTGTAACCATCATAATTTGGTTACACCTTTCCTTGGTTACACTGCAAGTTTATTGGTGTTTATCGAGCAGTTCGCAGTTTCCGTCTGACGACAAGAAAAAAAAATAATCAAAAGGTCAAAACGACAAGTTTGGTAGGCTGTCTCTGTACTATATACAGGTTTCCTAATAATACACTGTACAAAGCGGCAATAGGTTTCTAAAATCTGATTTCAATATGCTTTACTATTTTTACCAATCTTTTGTACTGTATAAAATGTCAAATGTATTTTTTATTATTTTCTTCAAATTATAAAGTGGAAATATGATTGCAGACATAGCTCTTGATAAGATGGCTGTCTAGAAAAAACATTTACTTATTTGTCCCCGAAACCTTTTGTTATAATTACTCATTAAAGGCGCTTCCACGAGGAGTGCTTGCACCGGAGATCCCTATTCCACACAAAGTGGCCCTTTAGGATGACACGATAAAAACCTGAATCCAAACGTTGACAAATACAGATGTTGTAATATCAGTTAGATCCCAGCTAGCATTCTACATAAATCTATATTGGACCGTAGTCGGCCCGACGGAAACTGTCGGGTCGATAACTGTCCAATACAGACTTAAATATAATACTAGCTGTTACACATTTAGATAGGCTGATCTTGATGTTTTATGTTCCACATAAAGCATCTATCATGGTCTTCTTGCAAAGATAATACCCTCTGAAAAAATGTGTTAATTATGAGTGTGGAAGTATAGTGGTTTTAAAGAACCGGCCCTTTCGAATGTAACCTCCATCCTTTACGGCAACATATTCATTCCATCCATCGTTAGAATCAATAGTACTATAGCCTTAACACTTGCCTGCTGATTGAAATGGTTGTGAGTTCAAATTCTGCATAGGAGTATTTGCCTTGTGTCAATATAATGTTTGACGGAATAGAACCGTTTTCATATAAGCCTTTTTTCTTCATTCCAAAATGACTGAATACCACTGATGGTATATAATATACTATAACAAAATCTATTAAACGCCTAACTTCTATTTGAGCAAAAGCCAGGTCCACAAGTTTCTTTACTTCCTCTTTCAAGGGCCTTTCTTATATGCATTGCTGAATGAAATGACTAGGGAGCTGTCAGCTTGCAAACTTAACGGCCTGCCCCTAAGCAAAGCCCAGAAGATCGATCAATGAGCCCAACCCATAGATCCATCCGATCAGTCCATGAGCCCATCCCTGTATTCTCAGAATCCTGCTCAATGAATTTATCGACATATAAATGTCCTTTTGAATTTGCTCTCGACCAAGCAAATCGCACTAAACAATTGCAAGGCTGTTGAATTGGAATTATTCAGCAATAAACCGGTCAGCTATAAGATAACATTGCTCTCCGAGATGACGTTAGTTTTGTATGGTTTCGTGGCAAAGGACAATGACTGGAATCTGCTGCACGTGCAGGAAATAATTAATCCTTACAGTTCCTTTAAGGCCTCAGCTTCATCCAAGTCAATATTTTCCCTCATTCTAATTAAAGAATCTTTCGTCTTTCCGTGCTTACTGCTCTGGCGTAATGAGTGGTCAGTGTGAGAATGGTAACCACGGACACGGAACGGCGAAATGCAAAACAGGAAGGGCAAGAAAACACAATTGGAGTTAACGCATTTTTGGACACGCACACAAACACCACACACACACAAACACAAATATATATATATATATATATATATATATATATATATATATATTGAGATACTGAATATATTGAGATAAAGTACCTTCTGACAAGTGCGGCCAACCAACTCAAATCAGTCTGCGCATCCACGCAGTCTCGTAGGAGTATTCGCTGTCCGTATGAAGAAACTTTGCATCCTAGCCATCCGAAATGCGTCAGTGAAGATTCTGATCAGCCTGCGCAAAATGCGCAGGCTGATCTGAATCTGCACTGAACGCACAAATTCAAAGGTATGTTTTCTGACGTTGCGGGATAAAAACAAATGTTGTGGTTGTAACCGTAATAATAACCGCATAGGTAAACAAATCAATCAGTGACAAAAATTAATAGAAAATCTGAAAATTTTGATTGTTTGAGTCGAAAGCAACTCTGCCAAATGGTTTAGCTCCCTTCTGAAACTTGGTCTAGTCGAAAAGGAAAGAATAGCTCCCTTTGGTGCATTTTGACTCACCCTTTTGCCCTTAGATTGGCGAGTTACATTTTTTTTTTACATTACATGAGATTCTTCAAGGTGTTGCAGATAAAGCTGACTGATAACTGGCTACTACAAGCAAAGATGTACTGTTTGATTATGTAACAGTATGTAACATTATTCAATACATCTCTGTTGTAACAAGCTCCCTCATTGGCAATCACTGTGTAAGAGAATGGCCATTTGATTGGCTGACTGTTACTTATAATACATTTCTCACTCAGTGGGACAATATACTGAATACATTAAGTTTATTCAGACCTTGATGGGGCAAATTCCTTGTGTGTGTGTGTGTGTGTGCGTGCGTGCGTGCGTGCGTGCGTGCGTGCGTGTGTGTGTGTGTTGTTTGAAGCGACAAGCCGCTGACAGTTCAAACCTGAGAAACTTCAAATATTTGGAACAAAAGAACAGTGCTTGCCCAACAAAAACTATCGATAAAGATACCCTTACCGCTCGTGTAGACATTTATTTTTCACTAAAAAAGAACTCAAGTGTTCAATATGTGTATATACGGGTTTTATTTACAAAAAAAAAAAAATGAATTTTTATGATTACTTTTATTTTATTTCATTTTTATCTTTACGTATCTCGACGTACGACTCGTATCATTTATGAAATTAAGTTAATGTAGCAATAACAGAGTATTCCGATCTGGTATTGCATGGCTGACCGCTCATAAAATGTCTTTTTACACGCATGTAAAAAATATATTTTAACTTCTGTCATGACCTTAGAGTAAATTTATGAGAATATATTTTCGCCGCAACAGGAGAAAATGGCCCTTATCATACAGCGCACAACGAAGACCCAGATCAGACTGCACAGAAGTGCTGTCTGATCAGGGCCTTCGTTGTCCGCTCACAGAATCCTTTGACGTTGCAGAATGCATTGATGAGCAGAGATGGTCCTGGTCAAAATGCGAGACATTTTGCATGTGCATAAGGGCGTTTTCCCAGGTTGCGCAACGTTTACTGTTTAACCGAGATATGTAAAGTCCATACAGCGCATAACCTTTCGATGACCTCACATTTCCGGGGCACGCACTTATTGGGAATTTAAATGTTTAGGCTGCCTGACTGCTTATTTCACAATTGACATTCTTTGACATGCTGCAGCCTTACAATCTTCGCTAATGCATGTTTGGCCTCACTCAACTATTTTGCTGACTGTGGAATGAATTTTTTTGAAGCGTTTGGGGAATGAATGAATGCTGTTTGACGTGTCTACGTAAACACTTCAAATTCTGATAGGTGCAAACTCCAATATGGGCCAAAACGGACCAGAACCTAGTCATCACTCTTGTCAGGGTATTCATTATTTGTCTTCGTATAAAACACGTTACAGACGACCCAGCAGTCAAACAATTTTGAAAAAAAAAAATAAAATAAAAAAAAAAACAAAAACAAAAAAAAAAAAAACAAAAAAAAACAAACAAAAAAACACGGCGTTTTGACGTCGCGCCGACGTTTTGTCGGCATTGTGCGTTTACTACAACAATGAATTGCGTTTCTGTGGATTTGTCGATGTGTCAACGCTGGCGAATCACTCACAAATTGAATACAATTTTGGGCTGACACATCGATAGACTCCACAAAACTAAAAAATTCTTCATCACGAAGACAGGCCTATATAATTTTGACCCCCTTAAACCCCACTTTTATACAGTAATACTTAGGTTTACAGGGGTATACATTATTTTTCTTATTTATGCTCAAAAACATAGTTTGTGGGTACTCGTTAGAACCGCTTTGCCGAGGCGGTTCTAGCGAGTACCCACAATCTATGTTTTGAGCTGAAATATGAAAATTATCAGAGTTTTTTATCTGAAAATTTTCAGTTTTTTGGAGGTGAAATTTTCTGTAAATTTGAATAGGCATGTTTTCGTAATGTTTAATTTCAATTAGCTAATAGTCATGCTGTAAACATGGGCCAAAAAAGATAAAAAATCTCCTAAAATTTACGCAAAGAAAATAATTCAAAGATTGTTCTATTGTTTCATCTAAGTATAAATGCTTTTTTTGTCTCACAACACACTGTATCCAGTCTAGACTTACTCCAGTCTCCAGTGACTAAATATTTATTTGATAATCCACTAAAATAAAACCAAAATAATGCCATGACTATAAAGGCTGGCCACTAGTAGTCACTGGAGACTGGAGCCGGTCTATATCCAGCCCGATTATTCGGACACCCTCACTTGTTACATACTTGCCGTATTGTTTTAATGAGGCCATCTAGATATGTGCTGATATGTTAATACGAACGTAAGTGCTGGTTTAGACTGGCTTCAGTCTCAAGTGACAAAATATTTTTTCTTATAATCTGTTAATAAGCCACCAAAATAAAACCAAAGTAATATCATGACTATAAAGGCTGGTCACTAGACCAGCCTTTATAGTCATGATATTTTTTGGTTTTATTTTAGTGGATTATCAAAGAGGATTATGAGAAAAATATTTAGTCACTTGAGACAGGAGCTAGTCTAGTGCTTGTTGCATGACAACTAGTGCAGACCATGATTCTAAAGCAGCAGTTTCAACAGTCTGCACTATTCGCTGATTCATTTCTGTCCAAACATTTATGGTATATAAATAGAATTATTTTTAAACACCATATTATAGTAGAGGAATCAAAGTCTGATAGGTATGGCATGAAATTGTTTTTTGATAAACATTCCTGGTAAGAAAATATAAATGGAAGTCTTTATACAACAGCATTGATCAAACAGCTCAAATCGAAGATAGTCTCTGTTTCCAACCCTTTATAAGCTAATTGTAAAAATCAGCAATATTTCCCCCAGAAAATAGGGTTTGAAATGCCATCAACGTTTCTGGGAATAGTAATACGAAACTTTAAGAGTTGTCGGTTATTTCCATGCTGCATACAACAAAGGGTGTTAATGCGGCTGTGCAACAATACAATCTAACGATTTTGGATTTCTGGAACGTCTAATAGGAATCCCTGAATGCTTTAACCCTTCTCTTGCTGAACACGACATGCCCTGTCCTAGCAAACAGTGTAGATCCAGATCAGTTGGCTTCTGAACTGATCTGGATCCGCACTGTTTATCATTAAATATGTGAATTTCTATCAAAAACCCGGATCAAGTAATCTGATTTGCTGGAATTAGAAGTAGGCGTGGCATCCTAATTTATTCAGCAAGGCAAGGGTTAATTGTGCTTGTTCAAGGATAACGAAGAAAACTATTTCGAAGTTTTTACAAATTTAATTTTCAGCAATATACAGAAGCTATACAATTAGCTTTGATGCCACCTTGAACGGTCAGTGGCATTTTGCATCCACTATACAGATTAGAATTTCCAGATTTTTTGATATGACATACGGTTATCAGTAATCTCTGTAATCATAGGGTGCTTCGTATTTCAGAAACATAAAAGTTGTTTTTACCTAATACCGTATATAATCTAAATGTTCGGACAGACAGATGTGAGTAAAAAGCGTAGACCCAGATCAGGCCCCGAGGTTATAAAACTTTTTTCATGCTCAACTCAGCTGAGCATGAAATTTTTCCTGCTAATAAATCTCAAATTACTAACATTTGCAAATTCTTTCTTGCTAAACATAGCTGAGCATGAAAATTTCTCTGCTAATAAATATGAAAATGCCAACTATTGTTGGCATTTTCATATTTTGTTAGCAGAGAACTTTTCATGCTCAGTTGAGTTGAGCATGAAAAAACATTTTATAACCTCGAGGCCAGACGTCGCAGAAGGAATGAAAATTATGAAAAAGTATCAACTTTTATCAATCATAAACTATGAATGGTCTTTCTTATATCTGCACGAAAACATATGTTGTCGAGGCGCTTCTAAATAGTACCCACAACATATGCTTTCATGGAGAATTAGAAAGAAACAAATTATATGGATTCTCCCGCTTATCTGGAGCTATTGAAAGAGTTAGGAATAAAAAAAAAGTGTTAGACATTAGCAAAAGGAAAGAATATGGAAACGATTTCCTTTTCAGTTTACGGGGGATTCGAAAATTTATGAAAAAGTCATACCGTATTAAAACTATGTCTGCAAAGGCCTTTCATTTTTTCGGGGCAGGCACTAATGGGTAACTTTCTTGGGTTCAAGTATCGATCATTATGTTAGGGGGTGGGGAGTGGGAATTAGTAGAAAAAAATATAATCAATTTGTCGTCTGCTGTATTTGCCTAGAGAGTGGTTAAGGTTAAAAGACCACAGTAAAGTAATAGAATTTGAAATCATATCTTACTCTGACCTTCTAAATTTGCGGCAAGGTTTATAAGCAGTGTTGCAAACTTCATTACTGCTTATGAAGAGTCTCAGTAAAACCGAGACCCCCTTTTTCTAATCCGTAGTGTGTTCTTTGTTCCCAAAGGCAATCGTTTTGACATTATATAAACACTTTAATGCCAGCACTGCTGGAGCCTGCTAGCCAGTGAGATGGCACTTTGATACTGTAAGTGGTTTCAATGCTCAAAGTAAGTAGAGTTTTAAGCCTATGACGTTAGTTGTCGGTAATTATTAACCCTTATCCTGCTGAATAATTTAATTAGCCACATCCATTTCTGACTATCAGCCAATCAGATTACGTCATATAATTTTTTCGTTCAAATTCACAAACTGAATGACAAACAGTGTAGATCCTGATCAGATGGCTTTTTTGGAAGCCATCTGATCAGGATCTACACTGTTTTGCAAAGGTAGGGGTTGTTGTGAACAGCAGGATAAGGGTTAACCGACTATGCATGTTACAGTAAGAACACAACTCCTCTTTACAAAACGCTTGTCAAACATGTTTCTAACGATTTACATCATTTCCAGTGATACTACCCGATCTTATAAATCTGTTTAGAAGACCCATGTCAATTTGCTGGCGTGATTTCAAACTCATCAGAACTCCGTGAAAACTATTCTATACCTTTAACTATGCAGTCGACTCTCGTTATCCCGACGTCAAAGGGACTCTCTGAAATACTTCGAGATATCCGTACCTCAACGATTTGCAGAATTGAGGAAAAAATAAATCGAACTTGGCAACCACAGTTCACAAATGAATATGTAATTTAGCTCCTGAAGTTGGAGATATATTTAAAATATATGGAAAAGAGGAGAAATTGCTCATGAGGAGCAATGCAATTTCTCCTCTTTCCCCACTATTTTGTTTCCTGTTGATAGATTTCCACGTTAAAACAGTGACCTTAATTTCACTTCGACATAAGCGGTTATTCGAGATAAGCGAAGTTGAAACGAGAGTCGACTGTATTTATATATTGTTTTCCGATTAAGACCAAAATATTAATTTAATCCAGCTCGTCTGGTGTTAAAAAGTTTCTAAAAATGGTCAAGATGTTCCTTCGCAACTATGCAACAAACTTATCAAGAGAGCAATGGAACTGAACAGTATAATTTACAATGACGTCAATCAATAATCATTGCAAATTATACTATTAAGCTGTATAGGGTTCACAAGCATTTTGTAAAAAATGAATTCTTTTCTCAGTGTTATGAACGCTGTGATATACTTCAGCTAAACTAAAATATGATTCATACCTGCGAAGTGCAATCGAATAAAAGTGCAAATAAGGGGCACTCGCAAATGTTAAAATTATTAGATTCAAGGCCAGGCTATATATAAGACTTAAGATATAAGTGCGCTTGCACTTTATAAATGTTTCAAAACAAACAATAAAGAAGGACACATCATCAAACATGACAGTATCGATTAAATAGTCTTGTGAGACCTCATTGCAGTTAAGAAAGCATGTGTGCTGTGGCGATTACGTGGTATGCCTTTTCACTGACCTCGCGATGACCTTAACTCCTAAATGAACCAGCATCTGGTTAATGCATCACTCAGATCTATTCCTACTTGCATCCTTGGAGGCGTAAGATAATGTCGGCTAAAGATGAAAGCTCTCAGATCTTAACTTAGACAAGGCTTACCTGGCTATTATTATAGTGGCCGTGTCAAGCGAAAAAAGAACCTTCGAAATGTGCAAGACGCGCAGTTTTGGATCATCCAGCGCATGCGCAAAGTATCGTCAGAGCCTTTCCATTCATACATTCTGTAATATCCAATGATTCTATATTAGCGGACAGCGACGGCCTGATCAGCCTGCGCGGATGCGCAGGCTGATTAGGCCTTCGCTGTCCGCATATGCATATGCCAAAGACAGGTTTTACAAAGCTTACCTGGCTGTTATTATATACAATTAAAAGACGGGAGAAAATATCCGGTGAAAACTAATACGCGGCTTTGATGAAATAAATGAAGACAAAAAGGGATAATTAGGCAAAAAGTCAAAGCATTACAAACAACGTCAATCAATAAGAATATATGTGCTTCAATGGGAGAAAAGGGACACTTCAAATTGTCATGCGCAAACAGCGACTGCTGCACATCCATTATTTTAATACGCATATGTTAACTGTATACTGTTCAACCATATGTCAAGATAAGCCATTTTTAACCATTTTTTCCATATGTTTTTGTTTGTCACAAAAGCATAGGTTGTGGGTACTCATTAGAAGCGCCTCTCAGAGGAGAATAGAAATAATGCCTTTTCTGTTTGGAAATAGATAAGCATATATTGACATATTTGGACAAAACATCACTAGCAAATCTTCTTCGAATGAAAGCAAAGCTTGTAGACACATAAGAATATAACCCCAACTTCCAAGAAATTTTCTGAAAACTGACTGCTCCATATGTTTGTTGTTTTTTTTTTAACTGTATCTGTATTACCTAGTAATTGGTTCATGCAGTAAAATTCTTGGTGAAGACAGTTTAAAATTTACAAGTACATTTCAAATGTGAGAAGATTATTTATACCAACTGATAAAAATTATAACCAATGGTAAGTTTTTCATTCCAAATTATAGAGATTTTGGTTTTAGAACTTTCTGTCTGGGCAGTATATACAATGTTTATGTTACATTTGAAGTGTTGGAGACAGAAAGTGGAAACATTGTCAGCTATGCTATAGAGAGTTGTTTTGATAAAGATTAATAACAGGATAAGCCAAAGCAGCTGGTTGAACAAATTTTGTTCAAATCCATGGCGTTGTATGCCAGACTGTAGAGTTACTTTCAACTGTGGAAAAAATATCAATATAACCGTATTAATTTCATTGTGATGTAGGAGCCCTTATTACTGTTTTGGGGTCGATTATTTACAATCGAGCCGAATAATACATGCACCAAAATTTACTTAAGGTTGTTATCCGCATGATTATCATTGACCAATAAATTCAAACCTAGACTGGCTCCAGTCTCCAGTGACTAAATATTTTTCTCATAATCCTGTTTGATAATCCACTAAAATAAAAACAAGAAAATATCATGACTATAAAGGACCAGCCTTGATAACATTTGGGTTTTATTTTAGTGGATTATTAAACAGATTATAAGAAGAAAAAAAACAACAACAAAAAAACAAAACAAAACAAAAAAAAAAACAAAAAACAAAAAACAAAACAAAAAAAAAACAGTCACTGGAGACTGGCGCCAGTCTAATTCAAACCGCGCTTAAAGGGACTAACCAAATATTCACGATATGAAACCAGCAACCTGTTTACTGTCTCTAAACCGAACTCTATTCTAAAACCTGGACTAGGGCTTAGTGTTGGGGCATCGATAAACAGTGCAGACCCAGATTAGACGCCACAGAACGCGGCGTCTAATCAGGGTCTGCACTGTTTACTTAAATTACAGGAAGTTAAGGGTTAAATGAAACAGTCTCAAGTTCTCATTCAGGACCATTTTTCCAGCCTACACTCAGAGAAAACGACCCACCCATGCTGTCAGTGATTTGATTGCTTTATTGTATTGGCAGCACTAAACCCTGAAAGTCTGATAGTGATAATGAAGATTAGGACTTGGCTAACAGCACACCTTCCTTGAAAATTATCCTTTTTTTCTTCATTTATTTGAAGTAAGTTGGCTGACAGCACACATTCCCAAACCTATGACCCGCGAAACAAAGCAGTCGTAGACATCAAAGACGTCACCGCTGAAGTCAGCCATGGTCATCGAAACAAGACAGCCACACGCAATACAATGTTACCATATTTACTCTTAATATTCGGACAGACATACAGACAGACATGCCTTAGCAAACAGTTAATATCCGCGTCAGATCATGGTCTACACTGTTTGCCACCGATCCATCCATGTTAGAAACATCAAAAGGCAGAACAAGTCAAACTGTAATACAAAATTAGAATAGTCAAGGAAGTGCCACAAACACAGAACATAGCCAATGACGCAAAGGACTAAATCACAAGATACAAATCAAAAGAAACTCCCGGATCATCTCACACCTGTCACGTGATGAATACGAGTCGTATATAGTAGAGGGTTCAAGGTAGTGTCCCAGTCAGCATTCTACGTAAATCTATATCGGGCCGTCATCGGCCCGTCAGGGTAGCTGACGGGCCGATGACGGCCCGATGTAGATTTACGTAGAATGCTAGCTGGGGTATTGTTATTCTATTAAAATAAAGTCTTGGAATGGGAAGAGATGGGTAAGGGGCGTGAATGATATTGCAGTATCCCATATTCCCTTTTGAACAGACTTATTTAAACTGTCCGCTATTTTCTATCCTTTGGGTACTTTTAAAGGAAATGATCCCCTTTTCAGAACATTAAGGCGATTTACGAAGCTACATTTGGGGTGAGTCTACTGACTAAGCATAAACCATCAGTTTCTAGAAAATTGCGTTTTGTCTGCATAAAAGTCACTTCTAATAAATTATGAAATAAAAACGAAGGAAGTCGCCTTTCCGGTTGCAATTTGTAGTTGAAGTAACATCACGACAGATGTAATACAACATTCTTTATAATGGCCCGCTTTTTATTGCGTCCGAGTTACGAGTGGTCACACAGACACGGACAATAAATCATGGCGATATGTAAATATACACTGGCCGCCGGTGATTTAACGCTAAGCACTCTGGGTAAAATGTTCAGCAGACGACATATTAATATGTTTTTCTTATGTTTCCCACTAAACAGATTTTGATATATCATGCAAATTTTCTCCAATGGAGACAATTTGCATGAAATGTCAAATTCTGTTTTTGGAAATGTGAAAAATATTTCAATGTTGTCTGCTGATTTTTTTCCCCGAGTGCTAAACGTTTAAACCAGACAGTTGAAGGTTATTTACGGACACACTGAATGACCCCGCAGACGCAGCAACCTACCTGTATAAACTATGAGCCCAGTCAAGCGAAAATAAATATGCCTTCGGTGCATGTGCGGACGCAAAGGCGCAGATCAGACTGCGCGGAGCTTTCGCTGTCCGCTAACAGAATCATTGTCAGAACAAATGCCCGGATGAGACTGCGCATGCGCGGAATGAATCTAAATCTGTGCCTTTTGCACATGACCGAAGACACCTTTTTGCTTAACGTGGCCAATATTATAAACACAGCTGGTTCTGTAATCTGGCTGGCGAATATTTTTGTTTCACTGATGGGCACAGAGCAATGAATCAAACTTTTGCATAGTTTTGTAGTTGTATCTGTTCCGAACGCTCAGCTTGGAATCATCAATCAATAGACAACAGAACTGCAGTGGCTTTCTCTGCATTTCCTTTGTTTTAGTATGCAACGCATCCAGTCATCGCAAAGTACTGGCACATACACCAATAGAAAATACAGTCTGACATGTATACAGTTCAATATGTCTTTTCCCTTTTAGCTATCATCATGGGCCTTGGAAATTACGTCTAAACATTATGCAGATTATATTTCATTTCCATTGGGGTCATTGGGCCTATTGTGGTATATTTGAAAATGGAGTTCTGCTCATGTATATGCTAGAGGGCGTGAACAGTGTTGCAAACTTCATTACTGCTTATGAAGAGTCTAATAAACCCCGGCCCTTCCGCTGATTCAACAAGGGCAGTTGTCAGTTTTTGGCGAAAGAATGTGCACAATACTGGATAACCGCTTAGAGGACTAAGCCTGTCCAGTAAACGTGTGGTTAGGTAAACTGACCGCGCTCGACATGACCCATTGGGTTGAATGGGCCGTAAAACCTCGACACACAAAAAACCTCGGGACTCCCATTTTCTAATCTGTAGAGTGTTCCGTGTTTCCAAAGGCAATATTTTTGACGTTTATTATATAATTGCATCTTTACAACGAGATGACTGGTAATTTTGATACATGTCAGTTTCCTGTTTTTAGACTGTGACGTCCCACGAGGTACCTGTACATCATATATATGTATAAGCTCGTATCAGTTTATTTCGTTGCCAGAACCTCTGGTCACGTTAGTCCGTAGTAAATTTCTGACTGCTAATTTTCTAGAAGAAGGCAATCCGCGTCACAAACTTCGTCAAACATTTTATGCCATCCCTATTTCCAATTCAATATGATAGCAATGTATAAGCGACACCAGTTGTGACGTGGACAGCGTAACTGACACTACAGATGAATGAAAGTTATCTTGCTGCTAATGAGTGTTTATACTAATGTTCGCTCGTATTTGTTATGGTGTCAGTTTTACTACTTTCAGCAGAGGTAAAAGACATATCACTACTGCATAGCAAACATACACCCAGCGGACACACGACGTCAAAAGAACGTCGATTCAATGTCTTGACGTTGGATCAACGTTGAATCGACGTTGTTTCAACGCTGTGTGCCTGCTAGGCCACAATCACGGAGCATAAGCCTCCTAATACACAAAGTATGGTTAGAATGGCATGAATCGACATCACAAAACAAAGTACTAACAATAACAGAACGAAAATACAAAGAAGATCTGCAACAGAAATACCGCCTTGGAAGGTTAAACAGCAAACCTATTGTAGGTTTGAATCTGGTTTTATGAGAACCAAACCCACGGCCTTAGTCCAAATACAGATACAGCTATACATAATTGTTCGGTCGGCGTAGGCAGGGTCAGATCTAGGATGTTTCCTGGGGGCGGGGGGGTGGGGGGGGGGGTTCGATTCGATTGAATTAGCGTACTTACTCTACGTATTCGGAAAGACAAGCCTGAGCAAGCAGTGTAGACCCAGATCAGACGCCGCTGAACGCGGCGTCTGATCAGAGTCTAAACTGTTTGCTACTCACCCAGCAATTTTATACTCATTCATAGGTAAATATTGGGATGTTGATGAGAAGTATACGGTAAAATGTAAGGGGTGTGAGTAGGGTAATCCCAAATTTATCAAATGTATCCAAAATTTCCCATGAAAATGAAATTCTGAGTTCAAGGGTGTTCGACTGAACCCCCGAATCCCCTCTGAATCCGCCCTTGGTGGGAGCTCCCTAACTCATCGGTGAATCACACAGCTGTTATGCTGTTTGGCATTCTTAGGCGGTATTTCTGATGCAGTCTCTCATTGTTAGTTTGTATTGTTTTCCGGGAAGCGCTGTTTTGTTGTTTCATCTCCTTTAACTTCTTTACCTCAGTTTCGTGATATTGGCTTTTCCTGAGTATCTCTCCCATCAAACACACGATGTCACAACAACGTCGTTACGACGTCGCTGCAACGTCACGACGTTGCAGCGACGTTGTAACGACGTTGTGTGTTTGCTGGGTCTATGTTTAGCTGTTTTACTACCAAACATAAAAAAGAAACCACAGAAAACATAACACTATCTATTCTTATATGTTTATATGACAATCGTTTGGTATAAGAAAGTGTCGGTAATTTAATTTTATTCTCTCACCGTTGTTTTGGCAATAATCGGCCTAATGGTTAGTCGGAACATTAAACTTTTTATTTGCAGACATGACTACCACATTAGTCACCGCTATAAGTAGTCAATATTTTTTTTTACATTTTAAAATTGCACCGCGCAGTGTCTGTTTTCACGCTTCGTGTAGTTGAGGATTGAACATAAACAGCCCAAGTATCGGAAAATTCAGGTACCCTAGGTATTTAAATGTCCTTTTTGGCAACATTATAACTAAACATCCAAACAATTATTCAAGGATATTTCCATGTATGCACATGTACATTCCCTGAATTCTTCATACTGCCAAATTCCCGACTTCGGGGATCAGAAGCAACATTATACGTCACGTGAAATGATGGCGACAGGTAATAGGACGATTCGTTTCATTTTGTTTCTATTTAGTAAAAAAAAAAAAAAAAAAAAAGAAACAACAACTGTGAGCTGAAAGATTCGGAAGAAACAAAGCATACTACATTTCTACTTTTACCAGCCTCATTGTATTAAATAGCATCTCCTAATGCCAGAAAAAAATACATTTACCCTGCAAAAGATTTTATTCAAATCAAATAGGCTTTCACACAATATTATCTCAAACCAAAGAGCTTATGAGCTCTTGCTCAAACACACTTATGGTCGCATCGTATGGATGCAACCAACTTCAGTATGTGTTTTTGGAGGAGACACCCGACTTAGATGATCTTTTTCCGAAATCTACGCAACGGACTTCGTAATATGCGACAGAAAATGATGTAAAGGACTTCTTGGTCCTCTCATCACGTAAACATGCCTATCTAATTTTGACACCCTTAAACCCCACTTTTATATTTGTAAAACTGGGGTTTACAGTGGTATACTTTATTTTTCATATTTCTGCTCAAAACATAGGCGGTTCTAACGAATACCCACAATCTATGTTTTGAGCAGAAATATGAAAATTATCGGAGACTTTTATCTGAAAATTTTCAGTTTTTTGGAGGTAAAATTTTCAATATATTTGAATAGGCGTGTTTTCGTAATGTTCTTTTCCTTTTTTGTGTTGGTTTTCTACCCTACAGTAAATATTGTTAGAGTTTAGAATACCAGCGTCCTGAAGCGCTGATTTAAGGTAAGCACTTGGCATAAGTAAGCTAAACCTGTTGCGAAGTCGCCGCGCTTTGTTGCTAATTTCCGCTATGCAAAGGATCCACAGATGTGATTTGATAGAGCAGATCAAGGAATCCATTACGAAAACAAGCCTATTCAAATATACTGAACCTTTTACCACCAAAAAAATGAAAATTTTCAGATAAAAATTCTGAAATTTTTCATATTTCTGCTCAAAACATAGATTGTGGGTACTCGTTAGAACCGCCTCGGCGAGGCGGTTCTAACGAGTACCCGCAATCTATGTTTTTGAGCAGAAATATGAAAAATAATGTATACCCTTGTAAACCCCACTATTACTACATAGTTTTACTATATAAAAGTGGGGTTTAAGGGGGTCAACATTATATAGGCGTGTTTTCGTGATGAGGCGATTGTAAACGGGTTTTGTGTCTCTCATGCGATGTGTCTACGATAAATGTATTTTTTTCTGGCATTGGAAGATGCTATTTTAATAGAATGAGGGCGATGAAAATAGCAGTGAAGTATTCTTTGTTTCTTCCAAAACTTTCAGCTCACAGTTCTTTTCCTAAATAGGAGTAAAATTAAAAAAATAAAAATGTCGGGAATTCGGTTGTATGAAGGATTCGGTGGGTGTTGTATAACAATTTGATTCGTTAACACAAAGTTTTCACATACGAAAAGTATTTAATGAATCATACAAAAATAAATAAATTAATAAATAATAAAAAAAATGCATTTCCTTGTCATCCGCGGACGTCAACTGCACCTATCTTGTTTCCTGGATTATGGCAGTTTAGTTACCTGTGGGGGATGGGGATGTGAATGGCGCAGTGTGTGCTGCTACCCAGCTCTAACTCTTCACATCCCATTTATGGCGTTCTGCTCTATCGATGGGGAAGTGCGCCGCAGATGGTTCCTTATATACATGTCATTCTCTCCCTTCCGCTGATTCAAGAAGGGCAGTTGTCATGCAGTTTCTGGCGAAAGAATTTGCACAATATTGGTTAACCGCTTAGAGGACTAAGCCTGCCCAGTAAACGTGTGGTTAGGTAAACTGACCGCGCTCGACATGACCCCATTGGGTTGACTGGGCCGTAAAACCTCAACACAAACAAATCCTTATATACATTTCTGCAAGTGTTCTGAAGCCCATATACAGTCGAATCTCAATAGCTCGAACACCGATGGCTCGTTCACCATGGCTAATTCGAACTCGATTTTGAGTCCCTACGAAATTCTTCCGATAGATCAAGAAAACAAATTTTTTAAGGAAGCTTTCTTATTCTATTATGAAATTGTATGTTGTGTGTACTCATTAGAATCGCCTCGAGAGGCGATTCTAATGAGTACACTCAACATACAATTATTGTGTAGAAGATCGATAGATTTCCCAGAATTAGCGATATTTGCTTCCCGACCTGGCGCCATGATTAACCTTCATTGGCTCGAACTACCCATGGCTTGAACAATTTTCCATGGTCCCAAAGGTGTTCGAGCCATTGAAGTTCGACTGTATATTTGAGCGGGCCGCAGCATTGCTACAAAACTGTATGTGCACCCAGAGTAGACTCTGATCAGACTAATCAGAAGCGCAGTCTGATCAAAGTCTTCACAGGGGACTCTGTGGGTAGCCTAGGGTCTTTATCCAGACAGCGAAAACTCCGATCAGCCTGCAACAATATGCAGGCTGAACTGAGTCTTAGCTGGGCGCACGTGCAATTTTTTTTAGAAATGCATTGCCTCGGTTCAGTTTTGTTCATTTCAACGGGTAAACACTAGGAACTCGCTAGACAGCAGTGCCTTTGGTTTAAACATATTTTATTGCATTAATAGTACATGTGATACACACATAAATATCTCAAATAAAGGAGGGATTAGAACGAAAGCACAAGTGCTTATATAGAGTTCTTCGGCTCTGACATGTCCAATCCCGGAAAGTGTGCGGTAGGTTATGTAACATGTTAGAAACTTCCGTGTCTTTGACCGGTGTAAAGTAGTATTTCTTCAGATGATAGTCGTCTAATCTCGTTTCAAAAGCAACTACTCAAGACCTACACTTTGCCCATCATCTAATCATCGGCTGCAGATGTGCATGCCTGAAGTATACAGTCGAACATCAATGGCTCGAACATCTTCCGGAACATGGAAATTTGTTCGAGATATGGGTAGTTCGAACCACTGAGGGTTAACCATGGCTCCATGACTGGAAGCAAATAGCGATAATTAAGGGGTCTTTTCGATTTTCTACACCGTTATTGTATGTTGCGTGTACTCGTTAGAATCGCATCGATGATGCGATTCTAATGAATACACGCAACATACAATTTCTTGCTAAAATAAGAAAATTTTCCTTAATATTTGTTTTCTTGAACCATAGGAAGAATTTCGTTGGGACTCAAAAACGAGTTCAAATTAGCCATGGTAAACGAGTCATTGGTGTTCAAGCTGTTGAGGTTCCACTGTTTATCTGACCAGCTCTGGCATCAAGATATAAGTAAAGATATCCAAGAAATGCCACAATTACGAAGCAGATCCTTTCCGAGGCACCAAAAGAGGGAGAGATGAGGAACTAACAAGGACAACACAAACGCCACACACGAAACCACAGACGCACGAACAAAGAATAAACTGCAAGAGAGGAATAGCCTTGAAACGATCAGTAGAATAACTACTGGGGCTTAAACCAGTAAGCACTCTACATAAATCTATAGCGGGCCGTTATCGGCCCGTCAGGGTAGCTGACGGGCCGATAACGGCCCGCTATAGATTTATGTAGAATGCTAGCTAGGAAACCAGTATTACCCGCGCGGAACCCCACCCTCAACTCTGATGCAGTTCAAAATTACAATCATATGTTCGGTCAGCAGAGGGTTCCTCTACTTAATCCGTTAAACATTAACGTAAAACATAAAATCGCAAACGCTGTCATGAAACAAAGAAAACGGTTCAGTTGCGATCTGAAGCCAGAAAACTAGAAACCGCAAACAGGACCACGGTGAGCCCGACCACAGATGTAAAGAGACATTGATCAAGACCCCAGAAAGTGACAAAATTGAACTCTTTATTATTGCATAAAAAGCAGTATCGCACATTATTAACAGCCGTGCATTAACCAGCGAAAAGCCATGTATTAACAAGGCAATTCACGCGCTGTTAATGCACGGCTACGCAACTTTCAATATGCTCGTACCGGGGCCACAGAATTGCTGCCGTCACAAGATGTGTAATACCATGCCCTCGAATGAGCATAGTCCTTCGGCCTCGGTTTTCAACATCTCCCACGGGACCTGGCGAATGTTAATGCATGAAAAACCATGTTAGATCCCTATATTATAGAATTTCACCGTAACCGGTGCTTTGGGAAATTTAGAAATATGTGACCTAAAAACAGAAAGGAGTGCTTAATCCAGCACACTAAAACTCGTACGGTTATAATATATATATATTAGATGCGAAAAAGTCTACCATCTAGTACCCTCCAAATGTCTTTCGGTGCTGTGAAAACCATCATAACAAGAATGTATTTTTTTCTCCAGTTTTACTTCCATTCTTTTTAGAATAGAATGGCAGTAAAATTGGACAAACCAGAATTTGTTCTCTACATAAAAACAGATGTCTCCGCTTTTTGAGTACTATTTTATCGGTTAGTCAGGGTCATTAATACACAAAAATGACAAAAATGGATCTTGTGTTCTGCATGTCGTCTCATGGTGGTAAACATTTCTGTGAAGTTTCATAAATTTATCTCATGACGAATTTATCTGAAACAGGTTTTCAGGTATCAGAGCCGACACAAGTGTATGGCCGAAATCACTATTTACAAGATCAAAGGGCAGAAACTGCAAAATAGGTAAACAAGAGGTGCCTGTGTTTTAGATGTCGTCTGATGGTGGTTAACATTTCTGTAATATTTAATGAAAATATCTCGCACAGTTTTCATGTTACCAAGCCAACATGAGTATATGACCGTAATCACTACGCACACTATTCAAAGGGCGATAACTCCACAGTTAAACCATAGTTATGTTTTTGTTTTGTGTGTGTGTGTGTGTGTGTTCTGCACGTCGTCTCATGATGGTAAACATGTCGGTAAAGTTTCGTAAAAGTATCTCAAACGGTTTTCAAGTTAATGGAGGGACACGATTTTGTGTCAGAAAGACAGACGGATGGCTGGACAGACGACGATGGCAAAATTAGTTCTTACATGTATATTCTGCACGTCGTCTCATGATGCTTAAATTTCTGAAGTTTAGTGAAATATCTCAAACGGTTTCAAGTTACAGACTGGACACGAGTATATGACCAAAATCACTATTTACCATGTTCAAAGGGTCGTAACTCCAAGTAGATAAATAGTTATCGTTCTTGTGTTCTGCACGGCGTCTCATGGTGGTTAATATTTTTGTTTAGTTTCGTGAAAATATCTCGAATGGTTTTCAAGTTAAGGAGGCGGACACAATTTTATGATCAAAATCAATATTTACAATGTTCAAAGGATCATAACTCCAAACGTAGGCAAACCACATCTATGGTTCTTGTGTTCTGTACGTGGTCTGATGGTGGGAAATGTTCTGTCATGTTTTTTGAAAATATCTCTAATGTAGATAAGTTACGAGGCGGCACGATTTTATGACAGACAGACAGACGGACGCACAGACGGATACACTGACAGATGTCCATGGCAAAATTAATATATCTCCCGACCTGAAGGGGGTGGGGACGGGGGTGGGGGTGGGGTTGTGGAGTAGGTGCGGCGGGAAACATAACTAGAAGATATAAAAGTTAGATACAATTTACATATTCAGTTCTGAGAATATAAAATATCTTACTGTGCTTTCAACATCTTTCAGAGTCATTTACAGTCTAGTCATTGGTTTTCCATAAATCAAATATTTTCACTTTTTCTCATAGTAAAAATGATTGCAAATTATGCAGAAAACGGTAGGTTAGGTAACTTCGGGGCTGATTTTCAACCAGTTTCGCTTGTTCAATTTTTCTGAAAAAAATTCACAATAGTAATTCAAGTTCAACAAAGAAAAGTAAAAATATTTTCTTAAAAATTCCAAAAAATCACTCTACTATAGAAATTGCTTAGGCCAGACTAATTTTTGGTCGTAAATTTAATTGTAGGGTAAATATTTGAGAACAAAACATAGACACTGAGAAGACAAATGGTTTTTGGTAAGCTATGGTCAATCAGAACAAAATATTTTCATTTGAAATTAAACGCCAAGCAAAAAAAAAAAAAAAAAAAAAAAAAAAAAAAACACAAAAAAACAACAACAACAACAACAAAAAAAAAACCGTCTTTCTGAGTGATGTTGAAAGGACAGTAGATGGGCATGAGGGTAGAAAGAAAAATTGGTTCCGAGGGTCACTGTCTGCCATCACGCGGCTTGACCCGACGGACAGATTTTTCTTTCTATCCCTATAACCCATAAAGAATCTTTTTCTTGCACACCTTACATTTCTGAAGGAGAATATTTAATAATGCAGTCATTCAAATGATGACGTCCGTCATATTGTGATGGCCTTACTGTAATGTTTAGTGACGTCAGTACGTTCAGTGACGTCAAGCTTAACGATGGAGTACGTGACGTCCTATACAACCAGTGCACAGCAAACACGTGAGAATTCTCTATTTATATTCTAACCTGGGTAGGATGAGAATTTCTATCCCAGGCTTATCCAGGATATCTTTATCTGGTGTGCAAGTAAAATGCTAGACTGGCTCCAGTCGTTTTTGTTTTATATCTATTTCTCTCTTTCTATACATTTCTTTTATCATGATCCTCTTTAATCCAACTTCAAGTTACCTATGGCTGAACAAAAACTTTCTTTCTAGCCAAGGGACTGAAGTAAACAAAAATTCTACTAGCTATACAAGTGTTGTGTCCCCTCAAAAAATAAAAAAAAAAAAAAAAAAAAAAAAAAAGAAGAAAAAGAAAGAAAAGAAAAATAAAGAAAGGGTCTGGGGCCAGACTAGTAAAATGCTATAAAGTCCTGAAAATATTGAAATGATTTTCATCAGCACTTGTTCGCAGCTGTCCGGAGAATCATCTTTCAACACCAATACAAATACTTAGCCAATGCTACAATAATATCCCAACGTTTTGGAATAGACAGACTTCGAGTAAAACAGTGCAGACCCAGATCAGACGCCGCAGAATGCGGCGTCTGATCTGAGTCTACACTGTTTACACAAATTTAGCAACAGTTAGCCACATCAACAGGTAGTAAAATTGACTTGTTCAGTTCAAATTGTACGATACGAATGGTAAGGTACTAAAGGTTAAAGGTTAAATTCGCAATTAAACTGGAAAACTACATACGAATATATACAGTTGACTCTCGTTATCTCGACCTCGCTTATCTCGAATAACCGCTTATCTCGAATCAAAAATCTGGTCCCTGCCTAAACTTGGAAATCTAAAAACAAGTAAAAAATATTGTGGAAAAGAGGAGAAGCAATTTCTCCTCTTTTCCACAATATTTTCAATATATCTAACTTCAAGAGTCCAATTACATATATATTTGTTAAATGTGGTTGTTCGAATTATTTTTTCCTCAATTCTGGAACACTGATATGTCGAGATTCGGATATCTCGAAGTATTTCAGGGTGTCGATTGTATATACCACAATTTTATAAGATATTTATGATTGCAATTAGCTGTCCAATTAAGACAGTGATCCATGTGACAGAGACACATCCGGCTGTGGATGCATTGTCTTCGCAAGTATAGGCTTCTGGTTTATCCTCCAGGTAGACATGAAGTGTAGATCGCTGTATCTCATTCATACACGACGGTGTCGTATCTAACATAGCACCAAGTGCAGACGGGCTGGGGTTCTCAAAAGGAACAATCGTGGAATTCAGAACGGCATTAAAAGACATAATAAATCCCTTTAAATTACCTTCTAAATAGATAAGATAGATGGGCGCAAACTCATCGCAGCTCATCTCCGGAGTAACGTTCAAGAAATAATGATAGCCCATCTTTCTCTTGCATTTTCCTTTTCGCCAAGTTGACTGTGATTCTTCCTGGGCTATTTCAATAAGGTCTTGTTCTGGGTTATTTCCATTCTGAATAAAAAGGTCTGTCCCGGTACCTTGCAAACGGAACTGCTGCCTCGATCTCCCCTTATTACAAATTAAGAGTGGATCGACAAAGTAAGCGGTTACTTTATATAGCTCGCCGTCATCAATGAACATAGGCTGCAAATCAGGTCTGGGATAATTATTTGGTAACCCTTTCGGAATACCAGTTTGTATCCCTGCTATATATCCATTTTTATCAAATAATAGAATAGCCATCGTATCGTTGTCTTTCAGGTACTGTTTTCCTTTAAATTTTGGATTATCTTCACAATCAGAAGACATTTTGAATCCTTCAGCAACAGCCTCGTTTTCTGTTCGTGGCATGTTCTTAAATATATTGTAACGGATTTTCAGTCCATTCCATCTTGGTGGCAGTAACTTCCTTGAACATACCATTGTTAAAAAAGCTAACACGATAATCTTAAACAACATGTTGAATTTTTTTCTATTTTGTGATTAAGATGCTTCCTTGATTAGACTATTATTTACATTCATCTACAATATTACAGTATATTAAATATTCTTATCTTGACTGAACCAATACAAAAATATTCTCGCAAATATTTCTTCGTAAACTTGTCGATATAAAAAACACATCTAATCTATGCTCCCTAGCTCATATATAATCTGTCACTAAAACAGCAATGTCATAAAATCTTAACACGAGTTGAATCTGGAAAAAATACAAGCGCATCATGGCTTAACAAACCATTTCACGTGTCAACGGCACAGACCTTGAATTTTCCGTAAGCCTACGCGATCTCGTCCTATTCAGAGAACACATGGCGTAAGTAATAGTGCCAATAGTCTATGAGGGTCAGATGTTGCAAAGAGGATCTGCGAGGACACAACCTATATTGATAGGCTAGTATTGTTTGTTTCATTGTTCACGAATGTGCCAAAGTTTGTTTTTAGCCTTCACGTCCGAGTTTTCTTACAATTTTCTCACAGAGCGAAATAATTACTCTAGATCATACGGTTTATTTACGGTTCATGTATTTCCTTCGCAATTAATGTAGTTAAATGCAAGGTAGACACTTGATAGTTCATCATTATATACCTTGCATTATTACCGTACGCTGAATATATTCTACTTTAACCTTGTCAATGGGCAAGCCAGCAGACGACAAATTGATGATAGTTTCCTATTTTTTCCGGAAACAAGGCTGTGACATTTCGTGCAAATTGTCTCCTTACACCAAAGCCTTTTTTTCTGGGTAAAATAAAAAATAAATATTTCAACATGTCTGCTGATTTTTTCTTAATCTACCATGCGAAGTGTTAAAGCCTTACTGAAATACAGGACTGGAATTAACATGCGAAATTTTATCGATTTTCAACTATGATTTCCATATTTATTCCGAAACTGAATGCGACGTACCTCGAAAACGTCACGATACTATGTTTTTTTTTTTTTTTTTTTTTTTTTTTTTTTTTTTTTGACGTCACAACCATGACACTTTATTAATGAAAAAACTCTTTACGTCTATCTGCAGTTTAGCTCTTAATTTAACCTTATTGAAATTAAAGTACGAAGCTTCAGAACAAAAATCGAATTTCGATTTAGGCAATCGAACCCCGACTCTTTTACTGTTAATCTGTCCAAGCTGTTGGTATTTCTTTTGCAGTTACATTTCATTTGCTCGTTATCGTTCGTTTCGTTGTATGTACGGTTTTATGTTGTCGTTCTTTTCAAGTGCCTTTGGAATGTCTTTGTTTCTTGCGTATGGCCTTACATGGATGTCTCGATATATATATATATATATATATATATATATATATATATATATATATATATATATATATATATATATATATATATATATTGTACTGCCAAGTTCAAGTTTTTAAGTTTTGATATGTGTGCAAACTTCAAAAGTCAGACAATGACAACATTGTTAATGGCATCGTTTGCTGCAGTGGAACGAACTATATTTCCCAAGGAAGTCTTGGACACGTTTGCCTCAGACACGCCGTCCCCTCCCCTCGCAAAAACAAACAAACAAACAAACAGGTTTAAAGTTAATAATATCAGTTTCAAGATCACAGATTTCTATCGTTTTAAATCTTACTATTGCTTTAGGTATTTGGAAGTAAGGAGGTATGGAAGAAACAAATGTATTAATCTCTGTAAGTACACTCGATATACAGTGGAACCTCGATAATTCAAAGTCCAAGGGCCCAAACAATTTTGTTTGAATTATTGAGACTTTGAATATTTTGAGAGTTAAAATGTATACATGTACTTCAGTTGGGACTTCAAATGATTTTGAATTATTGAGAATTTTGAATTATTGGAGTTTGAATTATCAAGGTTTTACTGTATCAATAAATTTGATTTTCTCCTTACATGTAAAAATTAAGGAATTCGATTTGAATATTTTAAATGATCAATTCTGTGCCAATGCAAGGACGAAGTGCATGCTGAGTGTAGATCTTCAAATAAAAACCATCAGAGCAAGGTGTCTATGTGTTGTGAGACATGAAACGTATACTGTAATACAATGCTAAATGATTTCATTTTTCCCACTCAAACTTCATAAGCAAATGTTAAACACGAGAGTCGCATGACGCACACTCAGATTTCAATCAGATGATTAATACTGTTAGTACATTCTATGCTTTCATTTTTAAATTCCCTTCCTGTTTCCGTCAAACGTGTTTTAGATGTCGAGGCTAATAAGTTTTAAAATAAGGGTCATCAACTGTATGATGCTGCACTCCTGGCATCCAAAAATTATGACAAACGCGATGATTTTGATTTTGATATTGTTAATTTCCCGTTTTTTGGATGGCGATGTTCCTCGTGTCCCTTCTTATGGTGTTTACATTTCTCAACTTATTCGGTTTGCAAGAACCATTTGGCTGATTTCAATGCTCGTAACAAGCCTATGACTGCCAAACTTCTCCGACAGGGGTTACGGTATCATAAACTTCGGAAAGTTTTTTTAAGTTTTATGTCGACACTACGAATTTGTTTCAAAATATAATATCGGACTAAAACACTTCTGCTATAAGTCCTATAGTGTTGTGGTTCACCTACAAATGTTTTTCTACAAACACTGATGTCAGTTTCAGATATATTTAGTTAAGTTTAGGTAACAGAGTTGCCATCTTTTTTGAAAAGGGTTACCGACACTGCTTGTCATATGTTCTTTTTTGTGGCTGTTTAATTGTATTAGTCTGTTTTTCTCTTTGATGTTGAGTTCACTCAGTTACTACACCATACCAAAAGGTTAATAGTAAAAATGCCTGGGATGGCCCAAGGATATTTACGCAAAAAAATCACTTTTGGAATCAATTTGCTTTTAGTCCAAACGACATTAAAACTAAATGGTTGAATATTAAGAACAGTTCTAATAATCTGACTTCTGTCTGATTATGTTATTTTTATGTATGACAAGTAAAAACATTCTTTGAAAATACTCTGATTCTTTCTTTAATTTGAATGTTTGTCATGTTCAAGCTATTAAATCTAGCTGCAAATGGTAAACGTCTCTTAATGGTGGCATTTTTCAAATTTATATAACCGTTTGCATGGTCATGACGTATTAAACTCTAACACCGTTAAAATCATCATTAATGGTTTCATAACATTCATCTTAATGACGTCAGAAAAACGGAAGAGGTAGTTCGTTTCACACAGAATCTCCAACTTGAGATTTATTACATCACGAGAACATACCTATATAATTTTGACCCCCTTAAACCCCACTTTTATATAATAAAACTGAGGTTGACTGGGGTATACATTATTTTTCTTATTTCTGCTAAAAAAACATAGATTGTGGGTAATCTTTAGAACCGCCTCGCCGAGGCGGTTCTAAGAGTACCCACAATCTATGTTTTGAACAGAAATATTAAAAATATCAGAATTTTTGTCTGAAAATTTTCAGTTTTTGGTGGAAAAAATTTCAATATATTTGAATAGGCATGTTTTCGTAATGATCGAAAAGGCATAGTTGAAATCACAACTGCTTTAATTTTAGTGAGGCATTAAATATTTCTTGCGTCCATTAATTAAGTAATAACTGAAGTTCGTACGTTACAAAAGCATTTCTTGCTAATGACAGAAGTGATGTGCACAAATTGCACTATTTTTAGAATAATCATTTCGCTCTTTAGACAAACAGGAGATATATGAAAATTAGCACGCCAAGGCAGAAAAGAAAAAAAAGACTTATTACATTCGCGAGCAAACAAAGACAGACAGTACCAGGGTATCTATTTGATATGGATCTTCGCAGTTCACTTTCCAGTATCTTGATATAAGGGAATATAATTAGCACAACGTAAGTTCTGGGCCCAGTTGTTCAAAGCATCGTTAGCTTAACGAGCTCGTTAGTGGTTAAATGTGAACTGTTTTAGTAAGTACAATATCTAATTCACAGGTATTTTTGCTGAAAAAATGTGCGTAGGGTTTGCAAATGCAAAAGCTATTTCCATTTTCAGCAAACATATAAGTGGATATGCCATATATAATGATCAACGTGTAGCTCTTTGTAGATTTGTGTTTCCCGATTTGCTTTCTGTTTTTTTTTTCTTTATGTGTTGTGATGCTAGCATTGTGGTCACCGTCTTCAATAACTGCCCTACTGTTTTACCAGTTGTGTTGTGATGCTAGCATTTTGGTCACCTTCAACAGCTGCCAGTTGTGCTTTCTGTTTTATTAGCTATGATGAAGAGTGGCATCGGTACCCAGGGTGAAGTTAGTCGGCTGTAATCGTGCTTTAAACCCCCGGTGGGTCATTCTACTGACCGTTCTAAGGCGGTGTCCCTGTGTTAGTGTTATTCTTTGTTGCTTTGTTTTATTCTACGAGGCGATTTGTTTTAAGTATTGCCTTTTGTTATTTTGTTCTTGTGTTTTCACTCCTTTTAGCATTGCGATTACCTCGCTTGGAGAAAAGAGAGCTAATCTTAGTGCATTTCGTACGTTTGTTTGATTTTCGCTTGGTTGTTTTTGCTTTTTCCCCTTCCTCTTCGTGTCTGGGCAGGGCTGCGGCCTGTGATTTTGGCACTCCCTGGACTTTTCTCTTACTTTTTTTAACACTATGTTAAGTAACGACATCGTTATTTTGAACAACCGGGCCAGGATCCCTTCGAAACTACACTCATACAGAGGCCGTATTTGTCTTTGCTGTCAGCAAATAAGAGTTGGTTATGGTTATAACAGTTGGTTATGCTGTATATCGCCTTGATATTGAGGCCTCAATTCAAGTTAAGAGAAACGGATCCACTTTCAGGCGAAATATTTGTGTCCCCTTCTGTAAAGGAGTTTAAAAGGATTGATTGATTGATTGTGTTGGGGTTTAACGGCACGTCAACCCTTGAGGGTCATTTTGTGTCGTCTCCCAGAGAAAGGGAGAAAAGAGATAGAAGAGAGAGTAGAGGAGATGAAAGAGAGGGACAGGGAAGAAAGAGGAACAGGAATGAAAGTGAAGAAACAGAAGAAATAAAAACATTCCCCCTCTACCCTTACCCACTACAAGGATAGCAGGCCTTGCCCAACTGTAAGCCAATATCAGTTGGACGCCCCAGTGATGTAGGATACACAGCACCTTGAGAATTTCCTCCATATGAGAAAGCAAACTGAAAGTTACAAAAGATGTTTCAAGTGTAAGAAATGGCAGAACCTCTACCAAGTGTATCCAATCTGATTAAGACATTTGTAGCATTGCTGTTTCAATTACTAGAGACAGAAAGGCTGTGAATGTTATTGTAGAATATTGTATTTTTAGATTCAATCATGGTTATATTCCAATGATCTTCGCTATTTAAAATGATAAATGTTAATATTATGTTGACAGACTCCAGGCTGTCAAGCAGAAAGAAGTGTGTGGGAATAGTGCACATGCAAGATATGAATGAGAAAAAGACGTATGGATGAGCTGGAGATACTGCCTTCCTGGGGGAAAACCCGGATCCAGAAAGGTTTTTATTAACCAGGAATTATCAAAAAGAATAAAATTTACAGATTGCAAAAAAAAAAAAAAAGTGTTTTGGTATATTTTAAAGATTTCTATTGTACATTTCGAATGAATTTAAGATTTGTTATATGTAAGTTAATATTATGCCACAAACGGAAAATAAGGTTATTGCCGAACAATTCAAAAAAGGCTTCTGATTGTGAAGGCAATTTAGAATCACGTTTGCACCAAACGATGATTCAGATCACACTGCAAAGAATCACCACAATGCACATTTTGTATAGCCAAGGAAAACAGCACTTGAAAAACAGTGATACTATAGACATTCTGTTAGACCTTGCTGGGATACAAATGATTACCAAATAATTATCCAATACCCAAGTTGCAACCGATGAACCACGAAGTTGGTGATTTTTTCTAGGTAACCGCTTACTGTGTACCTCATCTTTTAACTTGTAACATGGAAGCTCTAAGCAGCAGTGTCGTTTGCATGGTACCGATTCGGTCAGAATGGAAATAACCCAGAACAAGGCTTTACTGAAGCAGCCTGAGAAGAATCAGACATGGCGAAAAGGAATATGCAAAGCATAACAAGGGTTATCACTACGTTTTCGATGTTACATCGGACATAAGATGCGATGTTGTTTTTTTTCGTCGATTTATCTAGAAACACTCTACCCCAGCTGTTCTTTCCGTTAACAACAACAAAAGCAACAATGCCTCTCCATCTTGCCGTTTTGCTAATAGAGGCTGAACTACAATTTTGCGTCAAGGTCAATACCCAGATTCTCCACCACAGTATCATTTTAGTACAGCTTTCTGAAGTTTGATAGCATCACTCTCAAATGTTGATTATACACTAGATGTCCGTGCTATAACAAAGCATAATATTATTTCCTATTTTATTTTTTTTAAACCTATAGTTTTTACATACCTATATATTTTTTTTTACCCCATTATACCCCACTTTTATATAGTAAAACTGGGGTTTCCAGGGATATACATTAGTTTTCTTATTTCTGCTCAAAAACATAGATTGTGGGTACTCGTTAGAACCGCCTCGCCGTACCAACAATCTATGTTTTTGAGCAGAAATAGGAAAAATAATGTATATCTCTGTAAACCCCAGTTTTACGTACAAAATAATGGGATTTAACGGGGTCAAAATTATATAGGTATGTTTTCGTGATATTTGTATTTTACCATGATGTTTCATTGACGAGGTCGATGAACCTCGGCAGATCGAACACACACTTGTAATTCTGACCTGCATCTGAATTAAGGGCGAGGTATATTGTGTAAGACTAATTTAAGGCCCTCTCTCCCCTCACAGAAGTTGTTTCAACTGACCGATCTATAACTCTTCCTCTTTTGCAATTCTCCTTTGTATGTAGGTTATTGCAAGTGTGTCTTTGTGTCTTGTCATAATTTGTTCCTAAATATTTTATTGTGTTTTATTTCAATTAGTCTTACTCTTTGTTGATATGTGGTTTATTCCAAGAGGCGATTTGTTTAAAAAAAAAGTTAAGAGAAAAGTCCAGAGAGTGCCACAATCACAAACCGCAGCCCTTCCCAGACCCCAAGAGGAAGAAGAAACCGACAAATCCAAGCAAGCACAAATCGAACAAACGTACGAAAAGCACTAAGATTAGCTCTCTCTTGCCCAAGCGAGGTAATCGCAATACTAAAAGGACTGAAAAACACAAGAATAAAATGACACATGGAAAGACATGCAACAAATCGCCTCGTAGAATAAACCACAAAGAATAAGACTAACACCGGGACCACCGCCTTAGAACGGTCAGTAGAGTAAGTCACCGGTTCAAGTCTTACCTTTAGTTATAGTGTTCTTGTGTTTTTCAGTCCTTTTAGCATTGCGATTTCGTCGCTTGGGGAAGACAGCTTATCTTAGTGCTTTTCGTACGTTTGTTCGATTTGCGCTTGTTTGGTTTTGTCTGTTTCCTCTTCCTCTTGGTGTCTGTGAAGGGCTGCGGCTTGTGATTGTTGCATTCCCTGGACTTTTCTCTTACCTTTTTGTTCCTTAAAACTGCTTCTTTCGGTTCCTCGAGTAGGCTATGCTTCGTGATTGTGGCCTTTCCCGGGTTAATTCATTGATATCTTTGGTTAGATTAGTCCAGACACCTAGTGTCCTGATGAAAGTTAGTTTGCCATACCAAGCAGCTTAGACAAGAAATCATGAGTGGCTGTTTGTGTACACTCATATGTGTAAAATTAGGTCCCGTCTAGCTCCAAACTTATCAGTATGCAACTTTTTCACTATTTTTTTATGTTGGGAATTGAGTCTCATAGTTTTCACTGACCGTTCCCGTTCCAAGGCCGTTCTTCTGTCATGGTTTATTTATGTTTGTTATAGTTCGTCTTTGAATGTGTGTGTCGCTTACATCTTTTTGTTTTGGATAGCCATTTGGCCACTTTGTGGGAAAGTAACTGTCCGTTTGGCTTTCTGCTAGTGATGTTTCCATTTGGGTCCAGTTATTTCGTGTTTGTGTTTCTTTCCCTTTGATGTCTCTGATGGGAGCTGTGGGATAATTGTATCGATTCCTGATCATTGCCTTCTCTTTTATTCTTTCTCAAGTTTTCTCGTTTGATCCATCACTGCCATGTCTTCTCTACCATTCATTTTATCCTTACCTTTAAAATCAATCTCTTTCCCTTAATTCTCTCGGGGTGCCTGTGTTTCTTAAGTCAACGATGACTATTTGTCTACGCCCACATCTTAGAATTTGCCATTGCTCTGAAGCGCTTTATGAGAGTTCAATGACTGGTTAATTTCTATTTTCCATGGGCTGCTCAACCTTATTATAACCAAATATTAGCTTTAACAAAAAGCTTGGTCTGAGTGTGCGGGGACCAAACTTTTGTGAAAGCTAAAACTTGATTACTAGTTACTGGATAATATTGTTCTTGGGCGCCTGTGTAACTTAGGTAGGAGGGTTTCCGCCTCTTAAATTAAATTAAGCAATGATTTTCAGACTGATGGGCCGTAAATAGGCCTGAATTTCAATGGGTCATGAATTGACCGGGGATCTGGGGCCGCCTAGGCCCTAAGTGGAGTCCAGGAGCAACTCGCTGGTGGGGGTCGAAAACGATTTTAACATTTCTGGAACCCTGTATCTGGAACCCTCTATATCTCCTCTCATGGACTTAATTTTAACTTTATTTTAGCCTCTAATTCATTGAAAATGTGCTTTTAAAATCAAAACACAATTTATTTCCAAGCATTCTTTTTCTTCAGAAAGGTGATAAGCTAAGCTAAGCCCTAAAGTCTGTGTCTTCTGACCGAGACAGACTTTAGAGACTCTCAATAAAACCGAGACTCCTATTTTCTAATCTGTAGTTTGTTCTTTGTTTCCGAAGGCAATCTTTTTGATGTTTATTTTACTGCACTGCAGCTGGTGCTAGTGCCGTATGGCGGCCATAGAACGTCTTCCCGTACTTCACTATAGTGCAGATTATATTTCATTTCTTTTGGGATCATTGGGCCTATTGTGGAATCTTTGGAAATGGAGTTTTGCTCATGTATATGCTAAAGGGCGTAAGCAGTGTTGCAAACTTCATTACTGCTTATGCAGAGTCTCAATAAAACCGGACTCCCATTTTCTAATACGAGGGTCCTGGAAAAAGTTCTGTCACTAATAGGCTTCCTTAGTTTTATCCCAGGTATATTTTAAAATGCTTCACAGCACTTGAATGGTGTGTTGAATAGCTAACGATACCCGTTTATTTCATGCAAATTGCTTTCCAACTGACCGAGTTATTTCAAATTGAAATAGATGCAGTCATATACACTGTACTGAAGAAAGTGAAAGAGTTTTACAATAAGAAACGACCAAGCAAAGGATGGTCAGGAGTCCACCTTTTACATGACAACGCCTCCTATCATAAGTGTGAGGTTGTTAAGTCTTTTTTGGCTTCTGAAAAGGTGAAAGTTTTAAATCTTTGGGATCGTTGGGTCCATTCTGGTGCCTTTGAAAATGGAGTTCTGCTCATGTATACGCCAGAGAGCGTAGGCAGTGTTGCAAACTTCATTACTGCTTATGAAGAGTCTCAATAAAACCAGAGACTCTCATTTCCTAATCTGTATTGTGTTCTTTGTTTCCAAAGACAATCTTTTTTATGTGTTTTAGGGCTCAGCTTAGCCAGTGGTTTTTTCCTTGATTTTATGATGAGAGACTTTCACTAGAAACCCCCTTCTTCCCCCACCCCGCCAAAAAAAAAAAAAAAAAAAAAGAAGAAGAAAAAAAAAAAAAAAAAAAAAAAAAAAAAAGAAAAAAAAAAAAGAAAAAGAAGAAAGAAAAAGGAAAAAAGCTAGAAAATAAACTTCTCTCTGTTTTGAGTTTAAAGAATGCTCTTTAAGTGTGAAGAACAAACAATTTCCTTCGGTTTTGAGACAAGTTCTAATGTATAGAACCTATAAAAATATGTATTACCCAGCTAGCATTCTACGTAAATCTATATCGGGCCGTCATCGGCCCGTCAGCTACCCTGACGTGCCGATGAAGGCCCGATATAGATTTACGTAGAATGCTGACTGGGTTATTCATTAAACTTCTTCCTTAGCTCAAAAGAGGGAGAAATGAGCCAGAATTAAATTACATAACGATAACAAGTCCGCCATCCTACTATTTTTCGATTCATTTTTCAGTTAAGTTACCGGCAGATTCCGTTTCTTGATCTTGGAGCTTACCGATTCTGTATTTGTGGGAGAATCAAATAAATCCGCAGGCGTAAGGGCTGATCAAATAAGGGAAGTTATTGTGTGCTGATTTGGATCGAGGACTAGCGTTTATTTATTTATTTTTTTGGAGACATGAATAGATTTCTAACTGCAAAAATTAAATCTTTAAAAATAAAAGTAAACGTGTAGGGTACAGTGAACTAATTATTTTTCCCATAGAGCTCCATAGTGATTCCACCCTTTTTAGTGCTTAAGGGTTCATTTCAGGGTATGGCTGGGCTTCTAAATTTTGTTTTAATTCAAAGCCCAGGCTTAGCATAGCAAAATAAACAAGGAAAAATACCACCATCACCAGCACTTTCTGGGGCTTTTTGGAGGCTGAATGTAGCAACCCCTCAATTGGCAGGTATCAAAAATAGAAACTTTGCAATTTCACCACTTCTTCTTTGGGCTCCAGCAAACACACACAGAAACAGTTATTTCTTTGAAACAATCAGAAAATTACAAACAGACATTTTTTTCTTCAAATTAGAATGATGAGTTTTAATTCATCTTTATTATTAACCAATCATAGGTCGCCTTACACAAAATAACTACCCCGGGCTTCCCTACACTTTTTGCACCAATC